>CM056053.1:448040682-449265682 GCA_029574335.1 Rana kukunoris | reverse complement strand
TTTTTATATAAAAAAAAAGGGGGGTTGCCATCCCCTCCAGGCCCCTGGGAACCCCTGGGCACTTAATAATAATAATAAAAATATATATATATATATACAAAAATATTTTCCTCTTAAATTAATGTCTGACAGTAGCTGACAAAGTAAAAAGTAATGTTTTGCATTATAACTAGTTTAATCCCTGTTGAAATCTAGCCGTTTTATTCACCTCCATCACTCCTGAATCGTTATTCTCACTGACTTCCTGGTTTACGGTGCACATTCATTCTTGCTACATCACGGCCTAATGGGAACTACAGTTCCCATTAGGCTTAGCCTCCATGCCTGTGAGGGATAAGAGAGCATCTTCCTGCAGGGCTGTAGTTATAGGGAGGGGGTGAGCACATTCTGCTTTCCACCATGCAAAACGGCTCATGTGCTGGTGGAAAGCAAGACGAGGAGAGACAGGAAATGGCATTTTCAAACCTGGATTACTGTATTTTGGAGGGCAAAAGGAAAAACGAGGTAAGTGATATTTAAATGCTCTAGCTTACAGCAATCAATTGATCTAATAAAAAAACAAACCTTTAGTGTTCCTTTAATTATCTTCTATTATTTTTTTCTCCTATACTGTATTCTTTTCTTGTCTATTATTTATTTCTATTTTATTCCTTTATTTTCTATTCTGTTTTATTCTCTTTGGAAATTGGAAAACTTTTCAAATTTGAACTTGAAACCGATTCGGCTTTGAAAACTATTCGAAAGTCTATTCTATTCTATTCCTTTCTTATGTATTTCAATTCAAATTCATTTTATTTGAAATTTGAATTTCAGAAGATGGTTATATTCTTTCTATGTTATTCTATTCTATTCTATATGCTTCTATTATATTCTAGTCTATTCTGTTCTTTTATTTTGTATTTCGATTGTATTCTGTTTTACTCTATTATCTTCTATTCTTTTGTGTTTTAAGATTTTCTTTTCTAGTCTATTATTTTTTTTTCTATTCTATTCCTTTATTTTCTAATCTATGTTATTCTCTCTGGAAATTGGAAAACGATTTGAATTCTAAAAATTTTCGAAATTGAACTTAAAAACAAATTAGAAAAAAGTGGGAGAAAGAGGAGCAGATCAAGCCCTTTCTCCTCTCCCGTCTGTATGTGCGGGAAACTGTTATGCCGCGTGCACACGACCGTTTTTCAGGTTGTAAAAAATTACGTTAAAAACGATCGTGTGTGGGCTCCAGAGCATTTTTCACAATGTAAAAAATGGGCATTAAAAAATTAGAACATGCTCTAATTTTTCACGTCAATGTAAAAAATGGTTGGGTGACATGAAAAAAACGCGCATGCTCAGAAGCAAGAAAGAAAGTTATGGCTCCAGGTGGATTGTGTTCGGAGGATCAGTGTGGTCTCAGGAGATGAAGGGTGCTGGCCATGCACAAGGCAACAAATGGAAAAAGGAAATATGGGCAGCTGCACTCCAAAAAACCTTGATGGTTGTCTTTATTAAAAAAAGGAAAAATGCACTACAAGTCACAGCGCACAACACAGGAGTAAAACAGCTGACGCGTTTCAGCACCGCAGGAGAGGACAGCGCTGTAACCATCAATCATAATAATAAAATTGTTGCGTCTGCCAATATTTTCTGTATCTATCCATGAGATTTCCTCAGATGTCCATCGCTCTCCCTCTCTGGGCTCCACCCACTCCGCACTTTATTGCTTCACACGCTGAACTCTTTATATGCTGCTGGAGAGAGAGCCGCTACAAAAGCCTGGTGACAGCGCCGGCGTCAAGCAGATGTCCACCATCACTCGCCTATCAATGGTCAGCGCTCATTACCACTCATCCAGCCCTGCCAGAGGTCACAGGACCACACCGATGAGACATATAATGGACAGTGCCTGGAAATGTCACGGTGGTTAGATTGGTGAACATTGTGTAGTATTCTCATCACATAACCAGGGCCGCCACCAGGGGGGTACAGGCAGTACACCTGTAATGGGCCCGTAGGTCCCCAGGGCCCCGGATGGAAACCCCCCCCCCCTTTTTCTTTTTTTTATAAAAACAAAATTTATATATATTCAATTTGAATTTGAATACATAAGAAAAGAATAGAATAGACTATAATAGAATAGAAAATAATAGAATTAAAAAAACAATAGAATAGCATAGACAGAATATAACCATTTCCAAAAAATTCAAATAGAATCAATTCGAATTTGAATAGATTAGAAAATAATGGAATAGAATAGAAAATACCAGAATAGTATAGAAAAAAAAGAATAGAATAGAAAGAATACTCTTTGAAATTGATTCGAAAACTTTTCAAATCGATCTGAATTTGAAAAAAATGAAAAAGAATAAATGTAACTAATTCCGAAAATTAATGAAATGGATGAAACAAATTTAACTGAAGTCATTTATGTAAATAACGAATCACAACGAAGCAATTGTTTCCGTTCTGCTCGTGTCTTCTCCATAGAGCTGTAATGTCCTTGTGGATCTAAAGCACAGCAATGTAAGGGGTTATAAAGGAAACATTTTTTTTTTTTCATAATAAGCATCCTTTACCTGCAGACATTCCTCTTTTCACTTCCTCATTGTTCTTTTTTGCTCAGAAGTTGCTCTATTTCTTCTCTCTTCTGTCCACTTCCTGCTTGTCTGATTGTTACTCACCACCGTGAAGGGAGGCTTTACTGCGGTGGTCAGTGACGTGCTCGCCCCCTCCTGGGAACTACATCTGTGCGGCAGGACGCTCTCTACGTGTTAGAGACTTCAAGGAGGTGTGAATTACTGGGCGTGCCGCAATGCATACTGGGAAATGTAGTTCTTACATGAACGAGCGCCGCAAACCAGGAAGTGAATGAGAGAACAGAAACTAGAATGCCGGAGGTGATATAGATGAAGGAATTTAATGGCTATTTACTCGTTTGGTAACAGAATCATTACACTATTCTGTCTGTCTACCTTGCAGACATTCATTTTAGGCAAAACATTTTTCTTTTACAACTCCTTCAATGCTTCAGCAACCCCTCCCCCGGAGCCGGGAATGTCTTTTTCCTGACTGTAATGTGAGAGAGGAAAAAAATCGCAGACATGTTTGAAGAAGGCCTTTTATGAACGCATGTCAGCAAATAGGATGTATTTGACTTGGTAAAGCTGTTTGCTTAGAGCAAATTATGCCCCCCTCCCCCTCCCCCTCCCCCTGTATAGTAATGTGGACTTA
Source organism: Rana kukunoris (assembly GCA_029574335.1). Lineage (NCBI taxonomy): Eukaryota > Metazoa > Chordata > Amphibia > Anura > Ranidae > Rana > Rana kukunoris. Next base: position 449,262,472 of record CM056053.1, on the reverse strand, counting down.
TAGCCCAGCAATGAGCGCCTGTCCTCCAGACATCACAATGGGACTAAACGGAAGCGGATGCATCCAGAGCTTAGAGAGCCGACGCCGAACACGCTACATGCGTTCCGTTAAACCGCTGTGAACCCAGTTACCAAAATTTCATACCTGGAACTTTTTAAGGCAAAAGTAATTATTTTTTTATCTTTTTTACATTTACAGCTTTCATTATAACGGTGATTAGGCTTTTGCCACCTGTCTGGGAATTCACCCGGACAGATGCCCAGATTCACCCGGACAGTCCAAGTTTGGAATAATATATCCGGGTTTCAGTCTGTCTGAAACCCGGACACATTATCCGCTTAAGTACCGCCACTAGGGTGACCACATTTCCAAACTACCATTCAGGGACACCCTCCCTTCCTAAAAATTAGCTTGCACTGTAACGAATCACAGCACAGTGATTGGACACAAGAGGCGGGATTTATTTCTCCAATCACAAGCAGGGGGCGTGGATTGTGCTCTTCCAGGCATTCCCGGCCAGGACAAGTACTGTCAGTGAGTAAAGCGGTGAAGTGGCGGACTTTTTTGGGGGCATCAGATTGGCCCGGGGGGGGGGGGGGGGCTGTGTCAGTTTGATTCCTGGACACTGTATTGTCCTGGAATGAATGTGCCTGGGACAGACCTGCAAAATGCGGGACTGTCCCGGGCAATCCGGGACAAGTGGTCCCCCTAAACGCCACACGCAGATATACGTCTGTAGAATGGCACGGCTGGGCACAAGGGCGTACAGGTACATCTCCTTTAGGAGGCCAGCCGTGAGTCGCGCAGCGCGCTGCCGGCGGCGCACTCGCGAACCCGGTCCTAAGCTCTGTGAACGTCCCCGCAGGAACCGCGGACCTGATCGCCACCGGTGTCCCGCAATCGGGTCACAGAGAGGTGAGTGTAAGCAAACCTCTCCCCGTGCTTCTTAGTGAGACTGTCACTGATCGTCTGTTCCCTGTCATCGGGAACGACAATCAGTGACATCACACGCTAAGCCACGCCCCCCTACAGTAAGAAACACAAATCAGGGAACACCTAACCCCTACAGCGCCTCCTAGTGGTTAACCCCTTCCCCGCCAGTGACATTTACACAGTAATTAGTGCATTTTTATAGCACTGATCGTTGTATAAATATGAATGGTCCCAAAAAAATGTGTCAAAAGTGTCCGATGTGTCCGCTATAATGTCGCAGTCACAATAAAAATCGCAGATCGCCGCCATTACTAGTAAAAAAAAAAAATATTCATAAATAATGCCATAAAACTATCCCCTATTTTGTGGACACTATGGGCCAGATCCACATACAATTGCCCCGGCGCAGTGTATCAGAGATACACTACGCCGCCGTATCTTACCTGGCTTAACTTTGAATCCTGGAAGAATTTGCGCCGTAAGTTACGGCGGCGTAGTGTATTTCTGGCGGCGGAATTCAAATCGGCGAGTCGGGGGCGTGATTCATTTAAATGAAGCGCGTCCCCGCGGCGATCGAACTGCACATGCTCCGTTCAGAAATTTCCAGCCGTGCATTGCGCTAAATTACGTCGCAACGACGTTATTTTTTTTGACTGGCTTAAATTACGCAAAAATTTTAAAAAAATTCTAATTTCGACGCGGGAACGACGGCCATACTTAACATGGCAAGTCTAACTATAGGCCGGATAAAAGCCGACTAGCGACGCCATAAGAGATTGCGACGGCCGCGCATACGTTCGTGGATCGGCGGAAAAAGCTAATTTGCATACCCGACGCGGAAAACGACGTGAACGCCACCCAGCAGACGCCGAAGTATTACATCTTAGATCCGAAGGCGTACGAAGACGTACACCTGTCAGATATAACCCAGAAGCCGCCGTATCATGGTTTAAGGATTCAAACTAAAAATACGACGCAGGAACTTTGAAAGTACGCCGGTGTATCAGGAGATACACCGGCGTACTCTCTCTGTGGATCTGGCCCTATAACTTTTGTGCAAACCAATTAATAAACGCTTATTGCGATTTTTTTTAGAAAGAATACGTATCGGCCTAAACTGAGGAATTTTTTATTTTTTTATATATATATTTTTTGGGGATATTTATTATAGCAAAAAGGAAATATTGTTTTTTTTTCAAAATTGACGCTCTTTTTTGTTTATAGCGCAAAAAATAAAAACCGCAGAGGTAATCAAATACCACCAAAAGAAAGCTCTATTTGTGGGGAAAAAAGGACGCCAATTTTGTTTGGGAGCCACGTCGCACGACCGCGTAATTGTCAGTTAAAGCGACGCAGTGCCGAATCGCAAAAAGGGGCTAGATCATTGGCCAGCCAAACACGTCTGGTCGCTGCAACCGAAACTAAGAAGAAATACCTCCAAAGTGAGGAAATTCCTGGTTGCAGTAACGGCTGCTGCTCAACATTTTTTGGGGGCGCAAACAAACAAAAATAAAAAATAAAAAACATCAATTGCAGCCTCACTGTGCCCATCAAGTGCCACCACTGTGCCCATCAATTGCCGCCACTGTGCCCATCAATTGCCGCCACTGTGCCCATCAATTGCCGCCACTGTGCCCATCAATTGCTGCCACTGTGCCATAAAGTTGTTGCCACTGTGCCATCAAACACAGCCACTGTGCCCATCAATTGTCGCCACTATGCCATGTCATTGTCGCCACTGTGCCCATCAAATGTTGCCACTTTGACATGCCAAATACAGCCACTGTGCCATGCCATTGTCGCCATTGTGCCCATCAATTGACACCACTATGCCATGCCAAACGCAGCCGCTGTGCCATCAATTGTTGCCACTGTGCTATGCCGTTGTCTCCACTGTGCCAATTAATTGCTGCGTTTGCCCATAAAAATGCCTACAGATTTCCCCAAAATACTGCCAGATTAACCCCCCCCCCCCCGCCTGGCACTTACCTTTCTCGGTCAGCCATCCTTGGATCCTCCTCCAAGATCCCTCGATGTCTTCTCCTGTCCTCGATGTCGCTTCAGCCAATCAGGTTATCGGTAACCAGATCCGGTGAACCTGATTGGCTGAGACGCATGTCAGTGTTAACCAGGGAACGCACACCCTGTGCGTCCCCTGTTAACTATTTGGAAGACAACTACAGCCCTCAGGCTCTAATCAGAAAGCGTATTAGAGCCATTGGCTCTGATAGACACTTCCACAGCCAACCAGCTGCCGTTATTCAGATGGCCGCCGCTCGCCAAGGGGCCAACCATCTGAATAGTGGGCGGCAGCTGCGACAATACATAGATTCGTGCAATGTATTGTTTTCAATGGCGGTGCAGGAGAGAGAGGGGGCGGCGCTCCTGCGCCCTCTATGGACTGCCTGGTTGTCACCAGATCTAGTGTCCCCATTAGAAGATTTTCCCTTTATTACTTTTCTAGGGGCCTCCCAAATTTTGGGGATTTTCTTTCACCTCTGGTGATTAATGTAAATATAAATAAAATAGAATCTCCCTAATGGGGTCACAGACAGCAATAAAAACCTGACAGGTGTCATGATCCCTCTTCACTCGTCTTGCCTGTAGTTATACTTTAAGTACTGTATATAGAGGATAATTGTGAGCCTCCAGGACTATCCCAGAATGAGGAGTAAATCCCTCTTCCTCTGGATTTGTGATGGAAGTGATGACATGAATATATCTTGTGTTTTGGGAAGGCTCTGCGGTAGATCACAGGATCACATTTTGTCAGAAAAGTGAGGAAAGTCGAAGTCACACTCTAATGTCTGGGGATTACTTACAAGTGACACTTGGCAATAGAGTGACGGGCGCGGCAGCTGTTCCTGAGCAATGGCTTGTTTGTACAATTGCTCCATGTCTAATTCTCTGGGCTCTGTTAGGAGTGGGTCTTGTGTATGTTTCATGTCCACACAAGGCTAATCTCTCTGACGGACAGACGGGTCATCAGGAGCATCTCCCGGCTTTGCTCTCCTGACCTCTAAGTTAAAATCCTTCTTGTAAATGATGTTAGTAGTCCATTCCCAATGATCTTCAAAAGGCCATGGCATTCCTAAGAAAACATCCTCACAGCAACCCTTGATGGAGCCCATTGCCCCAGAGAGGAACATAAAACTTTGACCAAGTGGCCCGGAACTATCCTCACAGCAACCCTTGATGGAGCCCATTGCCCCAGAGGGGAACATGAAACTTTGACCAAGTGGCCCGAAACTATCCTCACAGCAACCCTTGATGGAGCCCATTGCCCCAGAGAGGAACATGAAACTTTGACCAAGTGGCCGAAAACATCCTCACAGCAACCCTTGATGGAGCCCATTGCGCCAGAGAGGAACATGAAACTTTGACCAAGTGGCCCGAAAACATCCTCACAGCAACCCTTGATGGAGCCCATTGCGCCAGAGAGGAACATGAAACTTTGACCAAGTGGCCCGAAAACATCCTCACAGCAACCCTTGATGGAGCCCATTGCGCCAGAGAGGAACATGAAACTTTGACCAAGTGGCCCGAAAATATCCTCACAGCAACCCTTGATGGAGCCCATTGCCCCAGAGAGGAACATGAAACTTTGACCAAGTGGCCCGTTAATGGTGAGGACAGATTTTTGTGGGCCAAAGAAAGCACACCATGGAAAGTAGGCATGGTAACCTACTTTGCTGTACACACCATTCCATATGTTCCAGGATCTGCTTACTTTGTGGCACTTGGCATTTGGTCATATGACATTTCAGAGCCGGTGTTCTGATGAGAAAGGTCCCTTGTCGAATAATGCCCTGCGCAGGTGCAGCGCTTGCGCAGTACGGAGCACAACGGAGCCGCCAAAAGTTTTCGAAAATGAACAGCTGTGGATCAGCTGTACACGGCACCTGTGCAATGAAGATGACAACTCTGCAAGGGGCGGGTGTATTATTCATTGAACTCTGCAAGGGGCAGGTGTATTATTCATTGAACTCTGTTAGGGGCGGGTGTATTATTCATTGGACTCTACAAGGGGCGGTGTATTATTCATTGAACTCTGCAAGGGGCGGGTGTATTATTCATTGAACTCTGTAAGGGGCGGGTGTATTATTCATTGAACTCTGCAAGGGGCGGATGCATACAGAAGAGGCCGTATTGTATCACGATGGGCAGAGCTCATATGATGGAGGTGGATTTCTCAAAGGGGCGGATGTATTATTGAGAAGCTGGTGTAGTTTATTGAGAAATCCACCCCCAATTTTATGAGCTCAGCCCATCATTATTAACCACTTCAGATCCCGCCCACAGTAATATGATGTCCACAGATGGGATCTCCCATCCTGGGTGGACGTCATATGATGTCCTGGGCTTCCCAGCCATCTAGGGGCTGCAGGTCAGCACTGATGGGCACTGATGAGGTGGCAGTGATGAGAAGACACTATTATGCAGCACTGATGTGCACTCAGGGCTCAAGTCCTGCGGGAACGCGTGGGAACGGAGTTCCTGCACTTTTTTCCCAGCAGGAACTCAGTTCCCTTTTGCAGGACGAGAGCACCCGAGTCGCCCGAGCCAATCCTTCACTAAGTGGCGATGCCCAGCTCGAGTCACTGTCAGGGGCAGGCAAACCTTAGTAATCCTTTATGTTACTGGCCGCTTCCTGTATATGGATTCATTAGGTAGTGTGCGGGTATTCCGTCACTTCCTCGATGCCGCAATGTCTCCTGAGAGCTTTTGTCATTGTTCCCAGGAGACATTGCGGAGGTCTGCCACGAGTTAGAAAAAACATGCGGTTTAGTAATTATGCATATGAACGTATCATTTTTTAATTTTTTTTGGTGGGGGGGTGGATCCCCAGGACTTGACCCCTGTGTGCACTTATATGCACATCAGTGATATTTTCAGCTTTCAGCGCTGTCACATTCTGAATGACAATTGCACGGTCATGCAACTGCGCTATAAACAAAAATAGAGCGACAATTTTAAAAAAAATGCAATATTTTTTACTTTTTGCTATAATAAATATCCCCCAAAAATATATAAAAAAACATTTTTTTTCCTCAGTTTAGGCCGATACGTATTCTTCTACGTATTTTTGGTAAAAAAAATCGCAATAAGCATTTATCGGTTGGTTTTCGCAAAATTTATAGCGTTTACAAAATAAGGAATAGTTTTATTACATTTTTATTAATTTTTTTTTTTTTACTACTAATAGCGGCGATCAGCGATTTTTTTCATGACTGCGACAATATGGCGGACACTTCGGACAATTTTGACACATTTTTGGGACAATTGTCATTTTCACAGCAAAAAATGCATTTAAATTGCATTGTTTACTGTGGAAATGACAGTTGCAGTTTGGGAGTTAACCACAGGGGGCGCTGTAGGGGATGTGTGACCTATGTGTTGTGTTTACAACTGTAGGGGGGTGTGGCTGTAGGTGTGACGTCATCGATCGCGTCCCCCTATTACAGGGATGACGCGATCGATGCTACGGCCACAGAGAAGCACGGCTCTCCCCGTTCTTCCGCTCCAGGGACGGATCGCCGCACTGCAGCGGCGATCGGGTCCGCGAATCCCGCGGTCCCGGTCCTGGAGCTTCATACCGACCCACGGCTGGGTACTAAAATCAACGTATATATACGTTGATGTGCCCAGCCGTGCCATTCTGCCGACGTAAATGTGCAGTAGGAGGTCCTTAAGTGGTTAATCACCACTGTTTTGTTTTGAATTTTTTACTAAGCAACAAAAAAAGACCGAAAATGAGGAGGCACTAATATGCAGCACTGATGTGCACTGATATGCAGCACTGATAGGCACTGATGTGTGGCACTGATGGGCACTGGTAGACTGCACTAATAGGCGCCTCTGGTGAGGAGGCACTGATGGTCACTGAAAGGCCTCCCTTAAAGGGGTTTTAAAGGTAAAAAAAATGTTCCCTAAATATCTTCCTTTACCTTAGTACAGTCCTTCTTCACTTACCTCATCCTTCCATTTTGCTTTTAAATGTCCTTATTTCTTCTGAGAAATCCTCACTTCCTGTTCTTCTGTCTGTAACTCCACACAGTAATGCGAGGCTTTCTCTCTGATGTGGAGTGTCGTGCTCGCCCCCTCCCTTGAGTGGGGAGGGGGCGAGCAGGAGAGTCAGGATGTCCAATAACACACAGCTCCTTTCTCTATCTGCAACATAGAGAGCGTCCTGACACTCCTGCTCTCCTGCATTACTGTGTGGAGTTACAGACAGAAGAACAGGAAGTGAGGATTTCTCAGAAGAAATAAGGACAATTTAAAGCAAAATAAAAGGATGAAGTAAGTGAAGGAGGACTGCACTAGGGTAAAGGAAGCTATTTATTTGCTGCCACAACCGAGATAATTATCTTTTCAGTGGCCGTTCCTGTAAACGATAATGGTGGTCTCTGTGGCGGATTTTCAGCAAGATCACCTTTATCGACGATGGGAGAGGTGTACCGCCGCTCTCCCAAGCCCTCCGCCTCTTACCAGGGACGTCGGAAGCGGTGAAGGCAATCGGAACCTGTCAGTGGCTGGGTATGGATACGAGTGAGGGCAAGATGGCCCCCACCCGTCTCCACCCGTCTCAAAAAACGTTACTTCAACCCATATGTCTTAAAGGGAATTTTTTTTGCTGTCATTTTTTTAAATGACAACATTTTATTTGTATTTTTTTTTTCAATTGAATTTAAGTCCAAATATGAGATCTGAGGTCTTTTTGGCCCCAGATCTCATATTTAAGAGGACCTGTCATGCTTTTTTCTATTACAAGGGATGTTTACATTCCTTGTAATAGGAATAAAAGTGACACAATTTTTTTGTTTGTTTTAAAATCAATAAAATAAAGTAAAATAAATAAGAAAAAAAAATACAATTGTTTAAAGTGCCCTGTCCTGACAAGCTCACGTGCAGAAGCGAACGCATACGTGAGCAGCGCCCGCATATGAAAATGGTGTTCAAACCACACATGTGAGGTATCACAGGATCGTTAGAGAGAAAGCAACAATTCTAGCTCTGGACCTCCTCTGTAACTCAAAAGATCCAACCTGTAGAATTTTTTTAATGTCGCATATGGAGATTTTTAAGGGTAAAAGTTTGACGCCACTCGAGCAGGCACAATTTTAAAGCGTGACATGTTGGGTTTCAATTTACTTGGCGTAACATTATCTTTCACAATATAAAAAAATTGGGCTAACTTTACTGTTGTCTTAATTTTTAATAAAAAAAAAGTGCACTTTTGCTGCGCAAATACGGTGTCAGGCGGCGTACACACGAGGGGATATGTCCGCTGAAAACGGTCCGATGGACCGTTTCAGCAGACATCTCCGCTCGTGTGTATGGGCTAGCGGACAGATTTGTCCACCCGACAGATTTCAAAGCAAGCTTTGAAATCTATCCGGTGGGAATCTGTCCGCCCGACATGTCTGCTGGTTAGTACACTTACCAGCAGACATGTCGGCCCCCACCGCCGCCGCGCCGCTGCCGAATGGATTCGGCGCATGCGCGGAAGTGTTTTACTTCCTGGTGCGGTGACGTGGCGGTGACGCGGCGGCGTCAACGTCACCGCCGCGTCACCGCGCCGTCCGGCGGCGGGGAATTTGATCCGATGGTGTGTACACGCCATCGGATCAAACTCCCGATCGGACATATCCGATGGAAATGGTCCGCGGACCGTTTTCATCGGATATGTCCGATCGTCTGTACGCCGCCTGAGAAAAAGTATTGCAATGATCGCCATTTTATTCTCTAGGCTGTTAGAAAAAAATGTATAATGTTTGGGTGTTCTAAGTAATTTTCGAGCAAAAAAAATTGTTTTTAACTTGTAAACACCGAGTCTGAAAAAAAGGCTTAGGCCGGGATTCAGATACATTGGCGTATCTTTGTGCAGGCATAGCGTATCTTCTTTAGGCCACGCCGCCGCAACTTAGAGCGGCAAGTGCAGTATTCACAAAGCACTTGCTCCGTAAGTTGCGGTGGCGTAGCGTAAATTGGCTGGCGTAAGCCCGTCTAATTCAAAGTAGGAAGGAGGTGGGCGTCATGTATTTAAATTAAGCGTGACCCCATGCAAATGAATGGCCGGTCGAACTGGGCATGCGCGCGTATACTCAGAATCACGTCGCATATACTCCCTAAGATACGTCGGCGCAATGCCTACGACGTGAACGTAACCTACGCACTGCCCTATTCACGTACTACGTAAGCGGCGCACGCAACCTAAAATTTGACGGTGTCCGTTCCCTGGCCCATACCTTTGCATTAGCTGCGCCTGCTATATGAGGGGTAACTTTACGTCGGACGTAAGCCTTACACAAATCGCGTATATGAAGTGGCCGGGCGCATCTACGTTCGTGAATCGGCGTATCTTACTCATTTGCATATTTATAATGGGAACGCCGAATGTGTCCCGCATAACTATGCGCCCACGATACGCCGGCGTAGGCAAGTTACGTCAGGCGGAGGAAGCCTATTTTTTCGACGTATCTTGCTTTGTGAATCGGCGTAAAGATATGACGGCGCACATTTGGACTTATGTCGGCGTATCTGGAGATTCGTTTGTGAATCCGGGCTAATGTCTTTAAGTGGTTAAAAGAGGGACAACAGAGAAAGAAATAGGACTTTAGGGATTTGGTTTCAAAATAAGAACTGTCTTTTTTAATTGGCAGCTATACTCATTACTCAGCCCAATTGCTCACAAATTAGAATCTTTTGTTGTGGTTTTGAGAATTATTTTTGAATTCCAAACTTTGTGAGGACGATTGTCTGTCCCTACTGACTGGACAATTTTCCCATGGTATGAAGGAAGCATTGCATAACAGTTGTACAAACAATAACATTTGAGGTCCAGCCGTCAAGTGTAATCTACACCGTGCACAAAGGACACCAGCCACATTTACTGGAGATTATAAAACACTCAGGGCAGTAAAAAGAGCCCCATCACTTCAGTTATTAAGCAATACGGCAGACGTAGGCTAGTTTTCTTAGCTAGATAACATGTTCAAAGTCAGTCAGGTGGTGGGACAAGCTGCACCCTTTCTATAGTCCTTATCTGCTTTTACAGACCCCCTCAGAACCTAGTACTGGGACATTTGTCGTTTTTGTGGTCTGTATTACACAAGCCATTAAAAAGGATGTTTATTGGCAAATTCAAACTTAGGCCTCGTACACACGACCGAGAATCTCGTCGTAAATGAAACGTTGTTTTCCTCGATGAGGTTCCTGTCAGGCTTGTCGAGAATCTTGTCAAGCTTTCTTTGCGTACACACTGTCAAGACAAAATCTTGTTGTTCTCAAACACCGTGAAGTACAACACGTACAACGGCACTATAAAGGGGAAGTTCCATTCCACTGGCACAACCCTTGGGGCTGCTTTTGCTGATTTCGTGTTACTGTGTGTTAAATAAAAGTTTGGTGAGAGACGATTTGCGCTTTTCAGTCTGTTACAGTGTGACGAATGTGCTATCTCCATTACGAACGCTACTTTTACCGAAGGTGCACTCCCGTCTCATACTTTATTTTGAGCATGCGTGGGTTTCTAAACATAGACACGAACGTGTTTCTCGTCGTAAAACAGCCCGACGAGAAACATGACGAGGAAATTGAGACTCATAACGAGAAAAAAGAGAGCATGTTCTCTTTTTTTCTCGCCGAGATCCACAACAGTTTTCTAGACGAAAAACATACAGCCGTTTTTCGACCGGCAAAAAAGCTCTGCCGCCAAGTTTCTTGATGGATTTTGTCGAGGAAAACGGTCGTGTGTACGAGGCCTCATACTCCCCACATACACTTCTCTGATTGTCCAGTACGTAGATGTTCCCACCATTGTTTCTTATTAAAGCGGTATTTCACCCTAAATATAAGATCTCCCATGTGATCCAGCATACTGGCGTCAGCGCCAGTATGCTGGGTTTTTTTTTTTTAATCGCACACTTACTGTATTATGCCGGAATTTCTTTTTTTTCCCCCGTGGTGGACGGCGCCAGTATAGCGCGTCACATCTTCCTAAAATACCCGATATGGACTCGGGTAATCTCGGCGAAAATGCGGCGCCTGCGCACAGACCTAGGAGCTGACTGCGCAGGCGCCGTATTTCTCCGAGTCCTACGGCTATGGCGCGTCACGCCCTCCGAAATAGGACTCGGAGAAATACGGCGCCTGCGCAGTCAGCTCCTAGGTCTGTGCGCAGGCGCCGCATTTTCGCCGAGATTACCCGAGTCCATATCGGGTATTTTAGGAAGATGTGACGAGCAATACTAGAGCCGTCCACCGCGGGGGAAAAAAATGAAATTCCGGCATAATACAGTAAGTGTGCGATTAAAAAAAAAAAAAACCCAGCATACTGGCGCTGACGCCAGTATGCTGGATCACATGGGAGATCTTATATTTAGGGTGAACCTCCGCTTTAAATTTCCCACAATGTAGAATAATCAAATAAAGCTGATCATACACCAGTATAATTTAGTTTGGACTTTCGTTCCCAAAATCTGAAAAAAGCCTCGTACACACGCACAGGTTTCTTGGCAAGAAAACAGCTGGCAGAGATTTTTTTTGCCGATTATACCGAGCGTGTGTACGAGGCTTTCAGGTTTCTCGTAAAAAAACTGCCTAAAATCTCGACGAGAAAAATAAAGAACATGTTCTCTATTTTCTCGTCGTGATTCTCGGCAGTGTTTTCCTGCTGAGAAACTCGAGTGTGTATACTTACCTGCCGCCGTGAAAACCCGCGCATGCTCTAACTGACTTTGACGCATGCGCAGTAGCTTTCCAGGCATAGGTAGGGTGCAGCAAGATGCGGCAACTCGATGATGTCACTGCGGTCTTGCCTTCCAAAGGAAAAGCGGTTCTTTTTAAAGTGTCTGTACACTCGGGCGGCAAGAGATTCTTGCCAAGAATCTCTTCAGGAAAAACAACAGTTTTTTTCTGACAAGATTCTGGCCCATGTGTACAGGGCTAAACAGTTTGTCAGAGCATTGGATCTTGACATCATTGAGTCAACTGATTTTGTTTTAAAGCCACTCGAAATTTCCTCCAGACCTGCTACTTGAATGAAATCCCAGTTGTATAGCACCTTCTGTTTTGTGTCTGGCACATGCCCATTACAATATGTACGATTTCTCACAAACAATAACTGCATTCACACTAATGCCGCGTACACACGATCATTTTTGTGATGAAAAAAAACGACGTTTTCTGTGAAGTAAAAAACGACGTTTTTGAAACGTCACTTTTTAAAGACGATGTTGCATACACACCATCGTTTTTTTCACAAAAAGCGAGGTTACGTTCACCACTCTTTTCCATTGAAGCTCGCTTCATAACTAGCTTCTGGGCATGCGCGGGTTGAAAAACGTCGTTTTAAACAACGTTTTTGCTACACACGGTGACTTTTTGTGAAACAAAAAGCGACGTTTTGAAAAACGACACAAAAAAATTCAAGCATGTTGGAATTTTTTTTTGGTCGTTTTTTTTAAGACAAAAAACGAAGTGTTGCCCACACACGATCAATTTAAATGACGTTTTAAAAAACAACGTTTTTTTTCATCGCAAAAAACGAGCGTGTGTACGCGGCATTAGAATTGTGTTTGTTCAGGAAAAAATGTCCATCTTGTTGCTTTTGAAATTTTCTTATCATTATGCTCAAATAAACATTTCAAAAATTTAAACTTTTGACAAAAATTCTACTGGCATATTGGCCATATAAATGTATATAAAACCTTTAGCGCCTATGGATATAAATTAGTCCTTGTAATATTGAAGAAAAGGAAAAGTACCCCTAGGGGCTTTAAGTAGCAGAAACAAATGTCAGATTATAATCAAAAATAGAAAAAATTCAGTAAGGATAATTTATTAACCACTTAAGACCCGGACCAAAATGCAGGTAAATGACCTTGCCCCTTTTTGCGATTCGGCAATGCGTCGCTTTAACTGACATTTGCGTGGTCGTGCGATGTGGCTCCCAAACAAAATTTGCGTCCTTTTCTTCCCACAAATAGAGCTTTCTTTTGGTGGTATTTGATCGCCTCTGCGATTTTTATTTTTTGCGCTATATACAAAAATAGAGCGACATGTTTGAAAAAAAAATCAATATTTTTTACTTTTTGTTATAAGAAAAATCAAATAAACTAAATTTTAGTCAATCATTTAGGCCAAAATGTATTTAGCCATATGTCTTTAGTAAAAAAAAAATTAGCTACCTAGCGGGAAAAGCGACACTAATACAGCGATCAGAAAAATGATCGCTTAGTGACGCTGGCAATAGGGAGTGAAAGGGTTAACTAGGGTGGTGATCAAGGGGTTAAAACTTTATTAGGGGGGGGTACGGGGGCTACCCTGAACCTAACACTAACTGACTGTCACACTGCCTGTCACACTGACACTAAATACAGTAATCATACATGTATGATTACTGCATTCAGTGACACTGTGACAGGGGGAGGGGGGGGGGGGGGGGGGGGCGATCGCAAGGGGTTAATGTGACTATGTGTACTGGTGTCAGTGTAGTGTTGTGCAGACTTACTGTGCGATGTGATCTCTCCTCAGCGGTAGTTGAAAAAAATGCTGAGGGGAGAGATCACATCGCTTCCTCCTTCCTGTGTTTACACAGGAGGAGGAAGTGACAGGGCGGGGGGCGCGCGGATTGGCTGAGAGCGATCCGGAGGGGGCGGACAAAAACGAATAGCCGCCCCCTCATCCCGGATCGCTCGGCCAGCTAAAGGGACCGCCGTATGTACGGGGGGGTCCGATCGGACCCCCGAACCCCCTCAAGGCACCAACGTATATATACGTTGATGTGCCTGTTGGTGCCATTCTGCCGACGTAAATGTACATGCGGCGGTCCTTAACCAGTTAAGAAGGAAATAAATTACAAAGTAAAAAAGATCCTCCAGTAAAAAGTCAAAACATAAACTTGAAAAAGTCATGTAAAAACATTTGTATATTGTCACATTGTATAAATAGAACTAATAAATAACCTACAGGAGGTGGTTCGCCAAGCCCATCTTTTCGGCCCGTTTCTCCATCCTGGCCGTCTCCCCCCCTCTGGGTGTCCCTCTGGAGTTTCCCTGCTCCCGGCGGTGAATGCTTTTGGTTGATCACCATTTACTCACTTTGGTAATTATATATATATTTATACATATATATGTGTTTTTTAATTCATTGTCTGCTAAATTGACCTTGTTTTTTTGATATATCATACTTATATGGTCATGTTGTCTTGTTTGTATTATCTAGTGATGAGCGGAATACGCCATATTCGATTTCGCGGTATTTCGCGAATATATAGAAGAATATTCGCGAATATTCGTTAATATCGAATATTCGTGATATTTTATCAAAAAAATAAAATTGCGAAATTTCGCTAATGCGAAATTTCGCTAGTGCGAATGCGAAATTGATTGCGAAATTCTCGTCAACACGTGAAAACGGAGATCATTTCCTGGATTACTAAACTAATAGGCACTAAACACTAACTCTACTTACACAAACTTATATGACTAAACTAAAGCTAATTTTTTTTTTTTATTTTTTTTTTTTATACACAAAACACAGAAGGGCAGAGAAAGTATTCGCCAATATTCGTAATACGAATATTCGCATTGCGAATATTCGGCAACATAAAAGGATCGCCTCAGCTACTCGGCCCAGGGTCTCTAATCATACCAGCAATGCTTTTAGACGTCGATGGAGATCACTAGGATGTGATCTGTTTTAAAAATAAATTTGAAAAAATACGAATATTCGCAATAGCGAATATTCACCGCGATATTCGATTTATTCGCGAATAAATTATCCTTAATGATTTGTTTCTATTTTTGATTATAATCTGACATTTGTTTCTGCAACTCAAAGCCCCTAGGGGTACTTTTCCTTTTCTTCAACATACATTCAGGGGTGTGCAGCACTATAATCCACAACTTGTATCGCCTTTCTTTGCTAAAGTCCTTGTAATATTAATATCAGCTGTAAAACACAACTTGCTAAATAGCAATAGAGTAAAAAAAAAAAGCAATAAACAGTATGAAGAAAAGGTTGCGCTAGATATTAATCTGAGAAAGGTACTGGACAAATCATACACTAAGCAGTAAAACACATACAATGTTATGGATACAGACATATATAATATATTGATCATAAAAAGATCATAAAAAGACCCATAAGGTGCTCGTGCTCAATAGATGTCTCCTACAGGTAATACCTGGGAATCGAGCACCAGGACGCCGACCACAGCGGCATTTAGTTTGAGAGCCGATTACCCATTATTGAATCGCCTGCTATACACGCCGGGTGCCAGGACTATCAGGCACTCAGAAATGTAAGTGTAATCTTTTTATGTTTGTGGACCAAATAAACATTTTAAACAGCACTGCGCAATGAGGATTTTTTCCTGCTTTTTGTCATTCCTTATCCATCCCTATCAGGCAGATCTCAACTTAAGGACGTTATCCTAAAGGACCTGTTTTAAGGGTATCCTTACATGCTTATAAGACCATACTAGCGATAGGTGGTCAACACCCAGGGGTGACTGTACATCTATGTGGGGCACCCAGTCTGAGCACTATTCTGTAGGAGACGTCTATTGAGCATGAGCACCTTATGGGACTTTTTATGATCGTTTTATGATCAATATATTACATATGTCTGTATCTATAACATTGTATGTGTTTTACTGATTAGCGTATGATTTTTCCAGTACCTTTATCAGATTAATATCTAGCGCAATCATTTCTTCATATTGGCCATATGCCAGTAGAATTTCTGTCCAACATTTACATTTTTTAAATGTTCATTTGAAATCAATCATTTGAGTTCTTCCCATAAGAGAGACAATGTTATGGTTTCTTGCAGGAGATGAATACAGTTTAAGAAAGAGTTTATCATTATTAGCCCTAAGTTGGAAGACTCCAGTACAATGATAGATTTGACCGCAAAAGAAGCTAAAAAATTGAATGAATGTTTTAAAAAAAAATGTTTTACCTTAATTGTACTGGTGTGTGCCCAGCTTAAAGCGGAGTTCCACCCAGGAAAACAACATTTGCCCATATTGCTTAAAAAAATTAAATAAAAAAAAACGTGAAAAAAAATAAAATGCTCCCCCGAAATACCTGTTGCTATGCGGAAGTCCGTAATCTGCCTCTTCCACACCGCGGTGTCTTTTCTTCTGCTTCTTCTGCTTGTGAATGGGGCGCGCTGCTTTCTGGGAACTGTGTGTGTTCTCAGAGAGCAGCCGCCCATTCACAAGCCAGCGTGAGACTCACGCAGGCGCAGTAGGAAATGGGCAGTGAAGCCGTACGGCTTCACTGCCTGTTTCCCATTGTGTGAATGGCGGCGCGGGACCCGGAGCGATCGCGGGACCGGCATCGGGGGGGCCATCAGCGCGGGCAAGTAGGACAAGGTAAGTATCCTTATTTAAAGTCAGCAGCTACACTGTTAGTAGCTGCTGACTTTAAAAAAAAAAATTGCGGCTGGAACACCCCTTTAACTTGGGTTCTCCTCATAAGAGAATGGCCTTGCAGGAGATGCTGAAGACACAGGTTCAGAAGGAGTTGGCCTTCAAAGAGTTTTCAGTTATTAGCCCCAAATTGGAAAAAAGAACAATGGTTGATTTCATAAAAAATAAAAAAAAAATCTAATTAATGTTTCAAAAACAATTCTACTGGTGTATGTCCAGTTTAACTTGGGTTCTTCTCATAAGAGAGACTTGTTCATTATGGTTTTGCAGGAGATGCAGAAAACACAGGTTCAGAAGGAGTTGGCCTTCAAATAGTTTTCCATTATTCGCCCCAAGTTGGAAGACTAAGATGTTTGATTTGACCCCACTAATATTTGATTAGTTTGGCCAAAAAGAAAAATGGTTGATTTGACTAAAAAAATAAAATAAAATGAACGTATTTTTTTTTTTTAACCTTAATTCTAATGGTGTATGGCCAGCTTAACTTTGGTTCTTCTCATAAGAGAGTTGCCTTCATTATAGCCATGCAGGAGGAGCTGAAGACACAACAGAAGGAGCTGGCCTTCAGAGAGTTTTCCATTATTAGCCCCAAGTTTGAAAAAAGAATGATGGTTGATTTGACAAGAAAAAAAATAAAAAAAATGAAATAGATGTTCAAAAACATTTTTTTTTACCTTAATTCTACTAGTGTATGGCCAGCTTAGCTTGGGTTCTTCTCATAAAGCCTCATGCACACAATCGGACTTTCAACTGACTTTTCCGTGGACTTTGCTTCCAAGGGCTTTGCCCGTGAACTTGGTATGCATTCACACGTTAGGACTTTTTCAGCCAACTTTCACCAAATCACGTGGTTTTTCAGTTTTTTACCACCACCCTGTGGGAAACTTCTGCTATTGTTGGCTGATCTTTAGCATTGGTTCTGAGCATGCGTGTTTGTACTTTAGACTTTAGTCCGGTGAACTTGTGTGCACACGATCGGATTTGCTCCATCAGACATTTGTTGCCGAAAAGTTTGTCTGTCCTCACAGCGAATATTTGTCTGATGAAAAAGCCAAAAAGTTTGACCGATGCAGCATACAGATGGTCGGACTGTCCGATCAAACAGGTCCATCTGCAGTTTGTTGTCAAAAAGTCAGATCGGGTGTATGGGCCTTAAGAGAGAGTCCTTCATTAGGGCCTTGCAGGTTGGCCTTCAAAGAGTTTTGCATTACAATACTGCGTACAGACGATCGGACATTCCGACAACAAAACCAGTTTTTTTTTTTATCCTGACGGATGTTGGCTCAAATTTGTCTTACATACGCACGGTCACACAAATGTTGTCGGAAATTGTGAACGTCAAGAACGCAGTGACGTACAACAAGTTTTGTTGTCGGAAAATTTAAGAACCGGCTCTAAAATTTTTGTTGTCGGAAATTCCGACAGCAAATTCCTACACAAGGAAAGCTCCATTGGACATTTGTTGTTGGAAATTCTGAGCGTGCATACGTGGCATTAGCCTCAATTTGGAAAACTCCAATAAGATGTTTGATTTGACTCTACTATTAGTTGATTTGTCCAGAAAAGTCATAAGTGAGACTACTTTATTATGGCCTTGCAGGAGGAGCTGAAGACAGGTTCAGAAAGATTTAGTCTTCTGAAAGTTTACCATTATTATCCCCAAGCTGAAAGACTCCATTCATAGACTTGGAAGTAAAGGTGGTGCCACCACACTTAACCCCTTGTCCAACATCTGTTTTCTGTGTCAAAAACATTTTGGTCTTTTTTTTTGGAGTGACACTTTCCAGCCTCAGGAACCCATCACTGGCCTTTGGTTTTACTATTAGCCACAAGCTGAAAGACTCCACTCATAGACTTGGACGTAAAAGTGGTGTCACCACACCCAACCCCTCGTCCAACAGCTGTTTTCTGTATCTCTGACTTCTTGGTCTATATTTGGAGTGACACTTTCCAATCTCAGAAACCCATTACCGGCCATAGGGTTTTACTATTAACCCCAAGCTGCAAGACTCCACTCATAGACTTGGAAATAAAGGTGGTGTCACCACACCTAACTCTTTGTCCAACAGCTGTTTTCTGTGTCCCAGACTTGGTCTTTTTTGGAGTGACGCTTTCCAGCCTCAGAAACCTATTACCAGCCGTAGTTTTTACTCGCAGGAGGCTAAGTGAAAAGTCAAACAGGCCACTTTGTACAAATAAAGTCAACACTTTGCAAAGATCAAGAGAAAAAATGCTGCGGAGAGAGGGGTGTTGATCGAACCAGATCTAAACTTTGACAGGAGCTGATGGGCAAAACAGCACAGGTGGGGGGTCACTAATGGCTACAGCAGTCGTGTTTACATTTTCTGTGGAATTTAAACCATTTAGAGTTTCATAATAACATTCCTTTAAATAGAGTATCTTGCAGGACCAATATAAGCCAATGCAATTGGTATAGCGATGACATTCAGGAACGGTTATCCTGATACAGATACTAATGTGTGTTGTAGGACTTTCTAGGATTCTACATCTGCCAGTACTTGTCATGCTGTTTCAGTAGCAGATGTTGGTTTTCATAGGACTGAGTTGCTAGTTTGACATTCAACCCTCCTAATACTAGTTTGACACCCAACCCTACTTCTTTCTGAGCCTTGGCTGGGGACCACCCTGGCATCGCAATGAACTTGGATTAGGTCCACTTTTAATTACCAATATGTTCATAGCTCCCAACTGTGCCTGATTTCGAGGGACTGTCCCTGATTTGGAGTAATGTCTCTCTGTCCCACTCCCCCCCCCCCATATTTGTCCCTCATTTGATTTATATAGTTGTATATAAAATGCGCTGTTTATATTTCAAGATGTGTTTCCCAGTGCTAAAACTTTCATCCAAATTCTAAATGGCTGCATTTGTAAAAATTTAAAAGTCAATATAAATTGATGGTAGTGGTAAAATAAAGCCCTTGTGGATTTAATTAACTTTTTGGGGTTAATTCTCCTTTAAGGGGGTGTGGCAGGGGTGTGTCCTATGCCTACATACATTTGCTAGTTGGTGTCCCTCATTCCCATCTCAAAATGTTTGGAGGTATGTATGTTTTAGGGGCTGTGGGGGAAGGTTTATTTAAAAAAAAAAAATAATGGGCAATTTCAATACACATATCTTATTGCGTTATGGGGTTGGATTTACTAAAACTGGAGCGTGCAAAATCTGGTGCAACTCTGCATAGAAACCAATCAGCTTCCAGGTTCTTTCTTCAAAGCTTAATTGAACAAGCTGAAGTTAGAAGCTGATTGGCCACCATGAACAGCTGCACCAGATTTCGCACTCTCCGGTTTTAGTAAATCAACCCCAATGTGTTTATTCTAAGATGATCTAAGCCTCTTTTTTTTTTTTTTTTTTAAATGTTCTTTAATTGAAAAGTAATAAGCATGTACAGATATCTTGAACAACAGTAATACAATGACGGTTTGTAAGGTTAGAAGATACCATTACATAGAAAAAAATCCGTGGATTTTGGTCTGAAGGAGTTGTCCGTGAACTTGTTCTGCATACACACGGCAGAACATTTTCAGCCAACATTCACCAAATCACATGGTTTTTCAGCTCTTTTACGCCACCCTATGGGCAACTTCTGCTATTGTCTAGTGCTTAGCATTGGGTTTGGGCATGCGTGTTTGTACTTTGGATTTTAGTCCGATTGACTTGTGTACACACGATTGGATAATCCAACGGAACACATTTGTTGTCGGAAAATTTGAGAGCATGCACAGCGAACATTTGTCCATGGAAATTCCGACGACAATTGTCCGATGGAGCGTACAGACGGTCGGATTGTCCCATAAAACACGATTGTCGGTCCGTTGTTGTCGGAAAGTCCGATCATGTGTATGGGCCTTTAGAAATGTTCCCCAGTCAGAAGTACTGCTAGAATGTGTGTGTAATGTATGTCAGGATTTACAGACCCGCTGAGCTGTCCAAATTAAACATCTTGTCTTCTCTGAGCACGTACAACATGAACTAGACTTTTAAGAGGATGTTAATGGAAATGTAAACCCTAACAAAATGACATGTAGTCAGTTAATGTACCGTCTCTCATAAACAGATGTCCTTTTTCCCCTAAATGAGATACTTTTGTCAGTTTTTTTCTCCATCCTTGCTTGTATGTCAGTGTTGCTGATCTCCAGCAGCCTCTTTGTAGCCACTGCCTGTCAATGTGCACTTTACTGATGGATATTGCGTATAGTCACCAGAGCAAGTAGAGAGGGATGAATCTCCACAGTGGTGACACAGACAGTGATAAAAAAAAACTCAACAAAGGGTCCAACCCTCCTGTACTCTATCTAAAAATATAAAAAATAATAATAATAATTGGCGTTCACTGCACTTTCTTGGATGTACGACAGACTATACCTGTGCAGTCTATGACAAAATATAAGACAGGTTGACAATGAAGGAGCACAATTGGGAGGCCATTGTCCTCTCATATCACAGCAAGTATCTGAACAAACACGTGGTTTCATGTTTGTTGGCCAAAAATTCTTTGCCGATTGTATGCAATACAAGTTCATGGCCAATGCCCTTCAGACAAAAGTCCTACGCTTTGTCTGATGAAAACTCTTAGGCGGCGTACACACGACCGAGAAACTCGTCAGGCGAAAACACATCGTTTTCCCCGTCCAGTTCCTTGTTCAGCAGTCAAAAAACTCATCGAGACAAATTTTCCCATTGCCCGTCGAGGAAATAGAGAACATGCTCTCTTTTTGGCTCGACGAGTTCCTCGACGGGTTTCTCGGCGAAAAGTGTACACACGACCGGTTTTCTCAGCAGAATACGTCTCCCATCGTGTTTCTTGCTGGATTCTGTTGAGAAAACTGGTCGTGTGTACGCCGCCTTACATCAGGTTCCCCACCAGAGTCTCCCTTATACCGGGGAACACTTTAAATCAGAGTTCCCCTTACATCAAGGTCTTCATTAGTGCCCCCCCCTACATCAGGGTCTCCATCACAGTGCCCCTTTGTTTAATAGAACCCCTTATATCAGATCCCCTTACATCAGGGTGCTCATTAGTTTGCCATTTCCTTAAATCCGGGTCCCCCTTGTGTTAGAGAAACCCTTACATCAGAGTCCCCCTTACATCCGGGTCCTCATTGGTGTTCCCACCTTACATCAGGGTCCCCATTGGAATCCCACTTACATCCAAGTACCCCTTACATCAGGGTTTCTATCAGAGTCCCCTCCTATATCAGAGCCCCCTTACATTAGGGTCCTCGTTTATGTTCCCCCTTACATCAGGGTACCCATCAGAATCCCCCTTATGTCAGGGTGCTTATTAGAGTCCCCCCTTACATCAGTGTCCCAGAGACCTTAATCCTTAATTTGTGCAAAAGAAAGGTTTTTCTTTTTCCTGAAGTACAGATTTAATAATCAATATTTAGCCAAAAATCTGTGGACCCCATACCTTCACACCTATATGAGCTTGTTGGACATCTCATTCCAAAATTATGGACTTTAATATGCAGTTGCCCCCCTTCGAGACTATAATGGCTTTGAATTTTCCAAAAGATTTTGGAGGGTGTCTGTGGGAATTTTGTGCCCAATCAGCCAAAAGAGCATTTGTGAGGTCAGGTACTGATGTTGGATGAGAAGAAGACCTTACTCGAATTGTCTATTCCAAAGGTGTTCAGTAGGGTTGAGACCAGGACTATGTGCAGGACACTTAAGTTACTCCGCACCAAACTCATCAAACCATGTCTTTATGGAGGTGACTTTGTGCACAGGTTGCAGTCATGCTGGAACAAAAATGGATCTTCCCCAAATTTTTATAACAATGTTGGAAGAAAACAATTGTCTACGATGTCTTTGCATGGTGTAGCACTCATAGTACCTTTCACTGGAAACTCCTCAACTCAATCATTTAGAAAGTTGTCCACATACTGTATAGTAGGTGTAATGGTCAGGTATTCTGAAACGTTGGCTATATGTACATACCATTAGTGATGAGCGGAATACGCCATATTCGATTTCACGATATTTCACGAATATATAGAAGAATATTCACAAAATATTCGTTAATATCGAATATTCGTGATATTTTATCAAAAAATGCTAATGCTAATGCAAAATTGATTGCGAAATTCTCGTCAACACGCGAAAACGGAGATCATTTCCTGGATTACTAAACTAATATGCACTAAACACTAACTCTACTTACACAAACTTATATGACTAAACTAAAGCTAATTTTTTTTTTTATACACAAAACACAGAAGGGCAGAGAAAGTATTCGCGAATATTCGTAATACGAATATTCGCATTGCGAATTTTCGGCAACATAAAAGGATCGCCTCAGCTACTCAGCCCAGGGTCTCTAATCATACCAGCAATGCTTTTAGACGTTGATGGAGATCACTAGGATGTGATCTGTTTTAAAAATAAATTTGAAAAAATACGAATATTCGCAATAGCGAATATTCACCGCGATATTCGATTTATTTGCGAATACTCGAATATATAATATTCGTAACGAATATTCGCAATGCGAATATTCGTGAGCAACACTACATACCATATGTACTCGAGTATAAGCCGAGTCTTTCGGCACATTTTTTGGTGCTGAAAAGTCACTTTTTTGCGCCTCATCTCCCAGGCGGCCGTAGGTCCCCTGGACCCCAAACTCCTCTACAAGTGTGCAACTGTTGTCTGGGGGGGCCTACGGCCAGGGAGCACCAATTTTTCTAAAGCTGGGCACCCCTTCCAAAGACTCCCATGTTAAACAATCATTTCTCTGTTAACTTTGGGGACCCGGTACTGGCTGGCCGTAGGTCCCCTGGACCCGAAACTTGGCACACATGTAGCCCCAGTTCTCCTACAAGTGTGCAAAGTTTGCTGTCTGGGGGTCCTACGGCTGGGGAGCACAGTTTTTTCAAAGCCGGGCACCCCTTCTATTTACTCCCATGTTAAACGTAAGTCTAGTCATGGACACAGTGAGGCATGGGCACAGTGAGACACAGTGAGGCATGGACACAGTGAGGCATGGGCACAGTGAGGCATGGGCACATGGACACAGTGAGGCATGGACACAGTGAGGCATGAGCACATAGACACAGTGAGGCATGGGCACATGGACACAGTGAGGCATGGACACAGTGAGGCATGGACACAGTGAGGCATTGACACAGTGAGGCATGCACATGGACACAGTGAGGCAACTTGAGGCATGCAGATGGACACCCTAGGCCCACATCAATTGTTGCCACTGTGCCCACATCAATTGCCACTGTGCCCACATCAATTGTTGCCACTGTGCCCACATCAATTGTTGCCACTGTGCCCACATCAATTGTTGCCACTGTGCCCACATCAATTGCCACTGTGCCCACATCAATTGCCACTGTGCCCACATCAATTGTTGCCACTGTGCCCACATCAATTGTAGCCACTGTGCCCACATCAATTGCCACTGTGCCCACATTAATTGTTGCCACTGTGCCCACATCCATTGACCCCACTGTGCCCACATTAATTGTCCCCCACTGGTGCCCACATCAATTGTCCCCACATCAATTGTCCCCACTGTTCCCGGTAAAATGCTGCCAGTCAGATTGCTCCCCCCCAGCCTGGCACTTACCTTTCTGGGGTTCGCCATCCTCCTTCCACTGTCCCTCGATGTCTTCTGCCGCCCTCGATGACGCTCCAGCCAATCAGGTTACGGATAAACAGAATCACTGAAACCTGATTGGCTGAGATGGAGTCAGTCTTATTCAAGGGACATAGCCCACTACGTTCCGGGATAAGACATCCGGGAGCCGCTGGCTCTGACAGGCACTTCCCCACAGCCAACCAGCTGTCCTTAGTCAGAATATCGCGCCCTATGTCCGGTTATCTGACTAGGCTGGCCACAATAACATACACTCAGGCAATGCGTGAGTGTATGTTATTTGCGCGGCGCTGCAAAACAAATTTTTAAATGCCTTAAAGGGCCCGTTTTTTTTTAAGACTACAGGAGGGGGGGGGCGGCGCCCGGGCGCCCCCTATGGACGGGCCGCCACTGCTTATACTTGACTCAATAAGTTTTCCAATTTTTTGTGGTAAAATTAGGTGCCTCTGCTTATATTCGGGTCGGCTTATACTGGAGTATATATGGTATATACACTGCATGTCCCATAAAATCAATGAAGTGCTCTTGGCACAGTACTGACCATGGGATGGTCTTTGTGTAAACAATAGCTTCATAAATCCAAGGGACCCGCTGGCTTTATGAAGCACCCACAGGCTGTGTCTTTACAGATGAACCATAATCCGCCTTTTGTATACTGACGCTCCTTTGAATACCTTGAAACCTTGACATTTATCAGAATTGACACGCAGGCCAAGTATCTCTCTATTACAGAACAGAAAAGAAGTCAGTATGAGTCACTGATTCATGTAATAGACAGAACTGGGGTTTTATAGAAACACTTAACGTGGAATTCAACCGTTGAGCGAGTTTTCAGTAAGATAGAAGAGCATGTTGGCTCAGTCAATTTCGAACTAGTAAGCGAGGTGCGTGTGGGAAGGGCGATTCATATTAAATACATGAAATAAAATTCCCCAGCGCTCGGCGTTAGTTGCCGGCAAAAAGGACTGCGATAAAAACTGTTATTAAAGTGGAACTCCAGATAATCAGTTAAAGTGCTACAGTAGTTAGCTAGGTGAACTAGTACTGTACACTCTCCACACCCCACTTCAACCCCTGCTGTACGAACCTTTGGAGATGCTGAGCCGTCAGATCCCATGCAGCCGGCCAAGTACCTAATTTTTTCTTGACAGTTTTTTTTTAGCCAGAAAATAGGTGCAGGAACTTACCTCCCCCTTCACCAATGTGGATATTGAGTGCCGTGTCAAAGGGTTCGTGGTCAAATTGCAAACAGTGGGTGGGTCTTAAAGGTGCATTGTAAACCTCTACATCACACTGTCCACAACTCACCTCTGCACCTCTGTCCACAACTCACCTCTGCACCTCTGTCCACAACTCACCTCTGCACCTCTGTCCACAACTCACCTCTGCACCTCTGTCCACAACTCACCTCTGCACCTCTGTCCACAACTCACCTCTGCACCTCTGTCCACAACTCACCGCCACCCCTGTCCTAAGCTTACCTGTACACTGCTGTTCAAAGCTTACCTCTGCACCCCCAACCACAACTGACTTCTGCATCTTTGTCCACAACTCATCTCTACACCCCTGTCCACAACTCACCACTGCAGCTCTGTCCACAACTCATCTCTACACCCCTGCCTGCAACGCACTTCTGCACCCACCACCTACAACTTACTTTAGCACTCCCTGCCCACAACTCACCACTGCACCCCCATCCACAACTGTCTCCTATTTACTTCTGCACCCCAGTCTGCAACTCCTCTCTGGACCCCCTGTTTGCAACTTACCTCTGCACCCCTGTCCACAACTCACCTCTGCACCTCTGTCCACAACTCACTGCCCCCCCTGTCCTAAGCTTACCTGTACACTGCTGTTCAAACTCACCCCTGCACTCCCTGTCATCTTTGCACCTTCTGTCCCCACCTTCTCCTCTGCCACTAGCTGGCCAGGCACTGGGTGGCATTAGATGTGAAAAGGAGGGGTTCTTGAATCCCTTAGGCTGCTGGTCGAACCTATATATTTGGGTGGAGTCAGGTGATCTATGTTCTGTGCCACCTGGACCGCTGTCTGGGTGGACATGTGTCGTACGCCCCAGGTTGTTAGATTGGGACTATCCCGGGGGCTGCCAGGCTGTGCGAGGGCCTATCCAGAAGTAAGAGGGAAACCAAAAGTGCTGGTTCTGTTGGCTGGAGAGACTGTCGTTGTTATAGATAGAAGGCAATCTGTCACCACTAAGGGACCAACCATCTTTACCAGGGACCACAGTGAGTAACTGAAGCAAATACCATAGAAGTATTCTCACCGAACAGGCACTTTGGAGAATCGGAAAACTTCACGTGGTGATTAAGCCAGGGACCCAACTAGCGGAGGTGACGCTTGCAGAGCAGCCTTGTCTGTCAAGACAGGGACTGAGCCGGTTAGCGGGGTTGAAGCTTGAAACGTATCTGGAGTGCCAAGCTAGGGACCCAGCAGGGAAGCATGGGTGGCGCTTGAGGGAGATACCGCCGCAAAAGCTTTGAGGAGCTCACGGGATTCAGAGTCAGTGAATCAGAGAGTCCAGTGAGAGACCAGGAGCTCATGGGGCTGAAGAGCTACAAGCGTACATTGTAGTGAAGCTGAGGCAACTGTTAGATACTGTTGCCATAGTAGACAGAAAACCTGCACGTGCAGAAGTGGCACCTTTTCCTGCGCGGCCAGGCCCGTCGCTACAGGACAGGCAAAACAAACAATTGCTTGGGGCCCCGAGCTGGCCTGGGGCCCCCAACTTCCCATTCCAAGGCTGTAGCGTGGCCGAGCTCCCTCTCCTTCCTCCTGGAGTCCTGTCAGTCCGGCCGGGTACCGCGCCTGGTACAGGAGATTCAGTTTCCTGTTCCCGGCCGGACTGACAGGAAGTGCACACTGAGTGTTCACCTCCTTTCTGTCCAGCGGGGGAGGCAGGAAACTGAATCTCCTGTACCACGCTATACCCGGCCCGGGCACTGGTAATGATAGAACACCGGACTGACAGGAGGAAGAGGAGCTCGGCCACGCTACAGCGGCAGCCTACAGGGATGAAGGGGAGGTGAGAATAGAAAAACATAAAGACTAGGGGGGGGGAGTAAGAACATGGGTGTAAAAATAAATTGTAGCGCTAACGTAGGCTTTGCGTGCGGGGGGCTGCATGGGGTCCCCATTATGCTTGGGGCCCCCAAATTCCTTCAAACAACCCTATGCACGGCTGTCCTCCTAGTGAAGTCTCGGATTCTGCCAATTGAAATTGTAACTACTTAAGGGTGTCCTGGCCCTAACCCTCTTTCCCTTGCAAAATATAAAAAGGATTGTTACAAGAAATAAAACCTCTTTTGCATCCAAGAAGTATCTGGCGCCCAATGATTTTCACCATCTTTTCACCTACTATGCCTCACAACCTACCACATATTGAAGGATGTCAGTTGTCTTTGGCCTTAAAGGTTCTCATTAGAACGGGAGAGGTAGAAGACCTTGCTACACAGGGCCGATCCTAGGGTCACAGGCGCCTGGGTGCAGAAATATTTATGGCGCCCCTACAAGGGCGTGGTCACCTTACTAACTCCTCCCCCTTTACAAATGTTTCTAAGGCAACGATTCAAACACAGAGATGCTCCCCTAAGGAGTCATCGTTACCCTGGGATCCTCCCATGATCTCTTAACAATAAACAAAATACAGGAAGAGAAGCATAGTACTCTAATTGGACCTGGAGGGGGGTCTCTCTAGTGGACACAGAGAGGGCCTCTGTTAGAGAGTCTGTTTAGAAAGAGCCCCCAGACATAATACAGGAGATGGTCAGAGACTTCTAACATGATACAAGAGATGGTCAGAGACTGCAGACATGGTGCAAAAGATCAACGCAGCCTCACCAGTGCCCATCAAATGCAGCCTCATCAGTGCCCATCAAATGCAGCCTTATCCGTGCCCATCAAATGCAGCCTTATCCGTGCCCATCAAATGCAGCCTTATCCATGCCCATCAAATGCAGCCTTATCAGTGCCCACCAAATGCAGCCTTATTAGTGTCCACCAAATGCAGCCTTATTAGTGCCCACCACAGAGAGAGAGAGAGAGAGAGAGAGAGAGAGAGAGAGGTGAGGCTGAGAAAGAGAGAGAGAGGTGAGACTGAAAGACAGAGGGGGTTAAGGGTGAGAGAGAGAGGGCTCAGAGAGAGAAAGAGGGGATCAGAGAAAGAGGGGATCAGAGAAAGAGGGGATCAGAGAAAGAGGGGATCAGAGAGAGGTGGGGCTGAGAGAGAGAGAGAGGTGGGGCTGAGAGAGAGAGAGGGGCTCAGAGAGAGGATAGTGGACAGAGAGAGGGGGCTGAGAGAAAGGGTAGTGGACAGAGAGGGGCTGAGAGAGAGGGAGGCTCAGAGATGGGGCTGAGAGAGAGGGGCTAAGAGAGAGGGTAGTGGACAGAGGGAGGGGCTCAGAGAGGGGGCTAAGAGAGAGGGGTGGGGCTGAGAGAGAGAGGTGGGGCTGAGAGAGGGGAGTGGACAGAGACAGGGGCTAAGAGAGAGAGGGCTGAGAGAGGGAGTAGTGGACAGAGAGGGGGCTGAGAGAGAGAGGGGCTCAAAGAGAGGGTAGTGGACAGAGAGGCGCTCAGCGAGAGGGTAGTTGACAGAGAGAGGGGCTGAGAGAGAGAGGTGCTCAGAGAGGGGGCTGAGAGAGAGAGGGGGCTGAGTGAGAGAGAGGGGCTGAGTGAGAGAGAGGGGCTGAGTGAGAGAGAGGGGCTCAGCGAAAGGTAGTGGACAGAGAGAGGGGCTGAGAGAGAGGGGCTGAGAGAGGGGCTGAGTGATAGAGAGGTGTTCGGCGAGAGGGTAGTGGACAGAGAGAGGGGCTCAGAGAGAGGGGCTGAGAGAGGTGGGCTCAGCGAAAGGTAGTGGACAGAGAGAGGGGCTGAGAGAGAGGGGCTGAGTGATAGAGAGGGGTTCGGCGAGAGGGTAGTGGACAGAGAGAGGGGCTCAGAGAGAGGGGCTGAGAGAGGTGGGCTCAGCGAAAGGTAGTGGACAGAGAGAGGGGCTGAGAGAGAGGGGCTGAGAGAGGGGCTGAGTGATAGAGAGGGGTTCGGCGAGAGGGTAGTGGACAGAGAGAGGGGCTCAGAGAGAGGGGCTGAGAGAGGTGGGGCTGAGAGAGGGCTGAGAGAGAGAGAGGGGCTCAGAGAGGGGGCTGAGAGAGAGAGGGGCTCAGAGAGAGCATAGTGGACAGGGAGGGGCTCAGAGAGGGGCTGAGAGAGAGGGGCTGAGAGAGAGAGTAGCGGACAGAGAGAGGGGATTAGAGAGAGGGGGGCTCAGAGAGGGGACTGAGAGAAAGATGGGGCTGAGAGAGAGAGGTGGGGCTCAGAGAGAGGGGCTGAGAGAGTGAGGGGCTGAGAAAGAGGGGCTCAGCGAGAGGGTAGTGGACAGAGAGATGGGCTGACAGAGAGGGGGGCTGAGAGAGGTGGGGCTGAGAGAGGTGGGGCTGAGAGAGGTGGGGCTGAGAGAGGTGGGGCTGAGTGAGAGGGGGGCTGAGTGAGAGGGGGGCTGAGTGAGAGGGGGGCTGAGTGAGAGAGGGGCTGAGTGAGAGAGGGGGACTCAGAGAGGGGGCTGAGAGAGAGGGTAGTGAACAGAGAGGGGCACTTGTCACCATGCCTTGTTGCCAGATGCAGCATGTCACCATGCCTGTCACCAGATGCAGCCTGTCACTTGTCACCATGCCTGTTGCCAGATACAGCCTGTCACTTGTCACCAATGAGTGTCACCAGATGCAGCCTGTCACTTGTCACCAATGAGTGTCACCAGATACAGCATGTCACTTGTCACCAATGAGTGCCACCAGATACAGCCTGTCACTTGTCACCAATGAGTGTCACCAGATACAGCCTGTCACTTGTCACCAATGAGTGTCACCAGATACAGCCTGTCACTTGTCACCATGCCTGTTGCCAGATACAGCCTGTCACTTGTCACCAATGAGTGTCACCAGATACAGCCTGTCACTTGTCACCAATAAGTGTCACCAGATACAGCCTGTCACTTGTCACCATGCCTGTTGCCAGATACAGCCTGTCACTTGTCACCAGATGCAGCCTGTCACTTGTCACCATGCCTGTTGCCAGATACAGCCTGTCACTTGTCACCAATGAGTGTCACCAGATACAGCCTGTCACTTGTCACCATGCCTGTTGCCAGATACAGCCTGTCACTTGTCACCATGCCTGTTGCCAGATACAGCCTGTCACTTGTCACCAGATGCAGCCTGTCACTTGTCACCATGCCTGTTGCCAGATACAGCCTGTCACTTGTCACCAATGAGTGTCACCAGATACAGCCTGTCACTTGTCACCATGCCTGTTGCCAGATACAGCCTGTCACTTGTCACCAGATGCAGCCTGTCACTTGTCACCATGCCTGTTGCCAGATACAGCCTGTCACTTGTCACCAATGAGTGTCACCAGATACAGCCTGTCACTTGTCACCAATAAGTGTCACCAGATACAGCATGTCACTTGTCACCATGCCTGTTGCCAGATACAGCCTGTCACTTGTCACCAGATGCAGCCTGTCACTTGTCACCATGCCTGTTGCCAGATACAGCCTGTCACTTGTCACCAATGAGTGTCACCAGATACAGCCTGTCACTTGTCACCATGCCTGTTGCCAGATACAGCCTGTCACTTGTCACCATGCCTGTTGCCAGATACAGCCTGTCACTTGTCACCAGATGCAGCCTGTCACTTGTCACCATGCCTGTTGCCAGATACAGCCTGTCACTTGTCACCAATGAGTGTCACCAGATACAGCCTGTCACTTGTCACCATGCCTGTTGCCAGATACAGCCTGTCACTTGTCACCAGATGCAGCCTGTCACTTGTCACCATGCCTGTTGCCAGATACAGCCTGTCACTTGTCACCAATGAGTGTCACCAGATACAGCCTGTCACTTGTCACCAATAAGTGTCACCAGATACAGCCTGTCACTTGTCACCATGCCTGTTGCCAGATACAGCCTGTCACTTGTCACCAGATGCAGCCTGTCACTTGTCACCATGCCTGTTGCCAGATACAGCCTGTCACTTGTCACCAATGAGTGTCACCAGATACAGCCTGTCACTTGTCACCATGCCTGTTGCCAGATACAGCCTGTCACTTGTCACCATGCCTGTTGCCAGATACAGCCTGTCACTTGTCACCAGATGCAGCCTGTCACTTGTCACCATGCCTGTTGCCAGATACAGCCTGTCACTTGTCACCAATGAGTGTCACCAGATACAGCCTGTCACTTGTCACCATGCCTGTTGCCAGATACAGCCTGTCACTTGTCACCAGATGCAGCCTGTCACTTGTCACCATGCCTGTTGCCAAATACAGCCTGTCACTTGTCACCAATGATTGTTACCAGATGCAGCCTGTCACTCATAGCCTGGCTCTCTCTCCCTCCCCTTCAGACAGTTCCCCCCCTAGCCCCCCCCCCCCCCAGAATTGCAAAGGGCCAGCCAGACAGCTATTGGGACTACATCTCCCAGAATCCTCTTCTCTTTTTTGTTTTTTTCCCTGGCCAATAAGAGGAAAAGGAGGAAGAAACATAATGGGCGGCTGTTCTGGGAACAGCAGCATGGGAAGGAGAGGGAGGGGGGACAGCCTGCAGCTTCTCTCTTTACACACACACACAGCTGCTCCGATCTCAGGCTGTTCTGCTGCTGCCTACAAAGTATTGAAACGATCTAACCTCTTCTGAATCTGAGGCACCTCGAGGGAGAGGAGGCAGGCAGCACAGTTTCTGAATCTGAATCTCGTTCCTCGGACGCTCATCACTCCTAACATTACAGGGAGGAAGTGGGTGGAGCTAGGGAGGAGTAGGAAGTTAAATCCTCCTCTGCAGTGCATTGTGGAGCCGCTCTCTCCTCTCCTGACGTCACTGGTTGCTAGACACAAAGCGGCTCGTGGCTAGCAACCAGTTTGTGCAGGAAGCAGGGGCCCCTAGTGAGACCCTTGAAGTGGGTCTTCACACTGCAGCCAGGGACATCGGCGCCGGCGATACAGTGTAAGGATGACACTGCACACTAGATGGAGGAAACAAACGGTGCTCCTCACACTTTGGCGCCTCCCCCCCTCTGGCGCCTGGGTGCAGTGCACCCGTTGCACCCCGCCTGGGATCGGCCCTGTTGCTACATGTTCTCACTAGCTGATACCTTCACTTTTCTACAGGCACAGGTTCAGTGACAACCTTCGTACTATCCTGTGAAAGTATGCTATATATAACAGAGCACGGTATGTACCCGATGTTGTGTTTTTTTTTAAAGAACAAGTCTAACAAGTAAATAGATTTAGAGGTGAAGAAAGGAAGCACCTTGTGTATTTGCATTTCCAGATTTGTTCCAGTAGCTGCATACACATCCTGTACCGAGGTCAGGTACGCTTGTCAGCTGGGGAGGAAAATTCACTGTGTTGGTTTCTATGTGAAGCCAATGACCCGAATAATGCTGCAGAATTTATTGTGAGCTATAGGACTTCTGTAATATTCAGGGAACTGGTGATGGGTTTGGAAATTCACTTCTGCAATTGGACATCCTGCCCATGTCACTGAGTCAATTAATCAGCATCTTGTATATATATTGTGATCATTGCACATGGCCTTATGAGTGCAAAATATCATTAAAGTGGTAAAAGCAGGGCTTTTTTTTAGGGGGAACTCAGTTCCACCACCTCTGGCTCAGACCCTTTGGTGCCTGCTCACCACAATCACTTGTAAACACAGAGGTCTGGTTTCTGTTTTTGAGCCCTGGTTCACACTGGGCTTCGGGAGTAAAATCGCGCGATTTCAGCTGAACTCGCGCGATTTCATTCCCTCTGGCAGTCCCGATTTCGGCGCGATTTAGGAGACATCTGTGCAGGTTTCTGCACAGATGTCAATGTAAATCGCGTCCTGAAATCGCAAAAAGTAGTACAGGAACTACTTTTTGAAATCGGTGCAGCGCCGCAGATGCGGCGTCGCACCGATTAGGACGGTGTCATTGCCGGCAATTGCCACCGATTTGAGATGCGATTTCACATGTGAAATCACATCTCAAATCGAACTAAATTGTACCCAGTGTGAACCTGGGCTAAAAGTGACAGCTCTGCACTCTGTGTGTAACCCCCCTGAACTCTGCACTCTGTATGTAATGCAATCCTGGTATTTAAAGCGGAGTTCCACCCAAAAAATGGAACTTCCGCTTAACCCACTCTTCGCCTCCTTACATGCCACATTTGGCATGTCATTTTTTTTTTGGGGGGGGGGGGCTTCAGGAGGAGTGGGACTTCCTGTCCCACTTCCTCCTTCCGCCGAGGGGCTGGTAAGGGATTAGCTTAATCGCCTTAATGCAGCCCCTCCCTGTAGGCGATCGCCTGGGACACGTCACAGGTCCCAGGCGATCGCCTGTCCAATCGGACGGCGCAACGCCGCTCGTGCATGTGCAGTGGGTGCCCGGCCGTGAAGTCGAAAGCTGTTAAGTCCGGGTGCCCACACTTGGCATGAAGACGCCGGCCGTGGAGGGGGGGGAGAGAAGCGGAGCCACGGCCGGCCTCGTCGCTGGAACCGTGGTGCAGGTAAGTGTATGTTTATTCACCATTAAAGTTTTTTTTTATTGGAAAAAATAAAAATACAAAAAGTGTATGTTTATTAAAAGCCAGCAGCTACACTTTTTGTAGCTGCTGACTTTTAATAAACATAAAAAAAAGGCCGGAACACCCCTTTAATGCCCCTTTAAGACCCTTCTACTGTTTGTGAAATTTGAATGGGGTCTGGTTGAGTTCCTGCACCTATTTTTTGAGAAAAAAAGCTCTGGCTAAAAGTCTGGACTTCAAACAAGTCTTCCTTTGTTTATCTCCATCACATGGTAGGCTGATAGTATATTACATCAAATAGATAAGGATGTTTGTGTTTTCTGTTGAGCTCCCAAGGGCAAAGAATTTCTGGCAAGAACAGGTATTTTTTTTCTGTACTTGCTGAAAATGTTCTAGCCTGAAACCTTAAAAACGAATGCCACTACATCTAAAGCCGCGTACACACGACCATTTTTAATGTCCCAGAAAAGACGTTTTTTTCGACGTGATT
Organism: Rana kukunoris; assembly: GCA_029574335.1. NCBI lineage: Eukaryota > Metazoa > Chordata > Amphibia > Anura > Ranidae > Rana > Rana kukunoris. Next base: position 449,228,399 of record CM056053.1, on the reverse strand, counting down.
CTTGTCAAGCCTGCCTTGCCTACACACGATCGTGAAAAAAAAATGCTCGAGCAAAGCACGGTGGCGTACGACGGCGCTATATAGATGAAGTTCCATTCGGATGGCGCCACCCTTTGGGCTGCTTTTGCTGATCTTGTGTTAGTAAAAGACGATTCGCACTTTTCTGTCTGTTACAGCGTGATGAATGTGCTTACTCCATTACAAATGCTTGTTTTACCTGAACGAGCGTTCACGTCTCATAACATGCGTCTGAGCATGCGTGTTTTTTTTCACATCGTTAAAGCCCACACACGATCGTTTTTCACGACTTGAAAAACAACAAGAAAATTTAGAGCATGTTCTAAATTTTTAATGTCCCTTTTTCTGACCCCAGATTTCTTATTTAAGAGGACCTGTCTTGCTTTTTTTCTATTACAACGGATGTTTACATTCCTTGTAAAAGGAATAAAAGTGACACAAATATTTTTTTTTAAAAGAACAATGTAAAAAATAAAAAGAAAAGATAAAATAAATAATACAAAAAAATAAAAAAATGTACGTCCTGCCAAGCTCACGTGCAGAAGCGAACGCATTTATAAGCAGCGCCCACATATGAAAACGGGGTTCAAACCACACATGTGAGGTTTAACCGCGGTCGGTAGAGCGAGAGCAATAATTCTAGCCCTAGACCTCCTCTGTAACTCAAAACATGCAACCTGTAGAATTTTTTAAACATCGCCTATGGAGGTCTATATTTTTAAGGGTAAAAGTTTGTCGCCATTCCACGAGCGGGGTGCAATTTTGGGTGTGACATGTTGGGTATCAATTTACTCAGCGTCACAATATAAAAAACAATTGGGTTAACTTTTGCTATTGTCTTGTTTTTTAACTAAAAAAATTGTATTTTTTCCAAAAAAGTGCGCTTGGAAGACAAGCTGTGCAAATACGGTGTGACATAAAGTATTGTAACGACCGCTATTTGCAGCGTAGATCCGAAGGCGTACGAAGACGTAAGCCTGTCAGATCGAAGCCCAACACCGCCGTATCATGGTTTGAGGATTCAAACTAGTGATAAGGCGCGCGTAATTTGAAAGTACTCCTGTCTAACACCAGTTAGACAGGCGTAATCACTCTGTGAATCTGGCCCATTGTGTTTTTTTTCAAACTCTTCTTTTGTTTATAACACAAGAAATAAAAACCGTAGAGGTGATCAAATACCACCAAAAAAAAAAAAACTCTATTTGCAGGAAAAAATTATAAAAATGTAATTTGAGTACAGTGTTGTACGACCGTGCAATTGTCATTCAAAGTGTGACAGCACTGAAAGCTAAAAAATGGCCTGGGCAGGAAGGGGGTGAAAGTGCCCGGTAGGCAAGTGGTTATAATACAGAGAACACTGTCCATTGTCTTGAAAATGTTATAGATAGGCATTAGGATTTCTATTCTAATAATGATCAGTGATTCCAAATGAATAATAGCTACTGCAGTAGGGAACAGGCCCAGTATCTTTCCAAACTGTTCTGTTTATTCAGTGTATTTACGTTTTTTTAATAACGCTTAATAGGTAGCATATTAATATTACAGTTCTAAGCAGGATAATTTCTTATCGAGGTCTTAGGAATGTGTGTATGTGGCAGAGTTATTATGATACCAAGGGCCTTGGTTGCAATAGACAAAGCAAACAAAATGAAATACATGGATATTATGGCCCAGATTCACAGAGTGCAAGGCACACATTATTTCGCCGTAGCGGAAACGCCATACGCCACGCCAAAGTAGCGCGGAGAGGCAAGCATTGCATTTAGCAAGCTATTGCTCCCAACGCTGCGTCAGCGTGGCGTAGGTTTCGAGGGTGCAGGCCGGCGTAGGTGGAAGTGGGCGTGACCCCGTGCAAATGATGGTCCGGGCGCGGTGCAGTGTTTTACGCCTGGCGTATCACGAAGTGCACATGTGCCGTGATGTTTCAAGTGATGTGGACGCATGCACAGCACCCTTATGCGCCTGCTCACAACCACGCCGGCACAACTGCCTAAGCTACGCCGGATCACCGCGTACGCTGTGAACGTAACGTACGCCCAGCCAGACACACATCCAACGCACAATACGCCGGCTTGTGTTCCCTGGTGCAGACCTTTGCATGTCTGTTGCAGGGTTGCACCTCATCTATGGGGAATAACTTTACACCGGACGCAAACATCGCATAGAATGCGTCGGGCAGACACACATTCGTGAATCGCCGTATTTCCCTCATTTGCATGTTTGAATGCCTAACCAATGGGAGCAGCAACATGCATCCAGCCCATATGTGCGCCCACGCTACGCCGGCGTGTGCAAGCTACGTCGGCGTAGGGTGGCCAGTTTTTAGGCGTATGTTGGTTTGTGGGTCTGGCGCACATATACGCCGGCGCACATTTTCACTTACGTCGCCGTAATGTGCTATATGTCGGTGTAAGTGCTTTGTGAATCTGGGCCATTGAGTTTAATGTTTCTTTCACACCATACATGTGACAATTTGATAGAGAGATCGAACCATTGATTTATTTTTATTTTTTTGTCCTAATGGCAAAGCAATCAAAGACATAAAATAGTTGTTTTCCGATCGACTGCATGAAGATGTCAGGCTTGTCGAGAATCTTGTCAAGCTGTCAAGCTTTTTTTGCGTACACACTGTCAAGACAAAATCTTGTCGTTCTCAAACCCGGTGACTTACAACACATACGACGGCACTATAAAGGGGAAGTTCGATTCCACTGGCGCCACCCTTGGGGCTGCTTTTGCTAATCTCGTGTTACCGCGTGTTAAGTAAAAGTTTGGTAAGAGAGACGATTCACGCTTTTCAGTCTGTTACAGCGTGACGAATGTGCTATTTCAATTACAAACACTACTTTTACCGAAGGTGCGCTCCCATCTCATACTTTATTCTGAGCATGCGTGGGTTTCTAAGCATACACACGAACGTGTTTCTCTTTATCGTCGTAAACCAGCCCGACGAGAAACATGATGAGGAAATTGAGACTCCCGACGAGAAAAAAGAGAACATCCTGGATTCACAGAGATGGGCGCATGTTTACGTTGGCGTAGCGCACACATAGTACGCTACGCCGGTGCAGCGCTGAGAGGCATGCACTGAATTCATCAAATTATTACTCCCAACTCTGCGCCGGCGTAGCGTACATTTCAAAGGCGCAGGCTGGTGTAAGTGTAAGTGGGCTGGAAGTGGGCATGATCCATGCTAATGAAGTGTGACCCCATGCAAATGATGGGCCGGGCGGCAGACAAGTACTTAAAACAAACTGCGCATTCATCGAGACGTGGACATATCCCCGTGCGCATGCGCACAACCACGTCGGAACAACTGCCTAAGATACGCCGGATCACTGTGTACGCCTTAATGTAACCTACGCCCAGCCAGACCCATGTCGGCCCGTATTCACAGACGTCCAACGTACAATACGTAGGCTTGTGTTCCCTGGTCCATACATTTGCATGAGTTGCGCCTCATCTATGGGGAATAAGTTTACGCCGGACGTAAACTTACGCAAACCCGCGTATATAATGCGTCGGGTGCAAGTACGTTTGGGAATCACCGTATTTCCCCTCATTTGCATATGTGGATGCCTAATCAATGGGAGAAGCAACATACGTCCAGACCATATTTGCGCCCACGCCACGCCGGCGTAAGTAAGATACGTCGAGGTAGGATGGCCTATTTTTAGGCGTATCTTGATTTGTGACTCTGGCGCACCGTACGCCAGGCGCATATTTATGCTACACCGGAAAAAGGTGAGTTACATCGGCGTAAGTGCTTGGTGAATCCGGGCCAACATGTTCTCTTTTTTTCTCGTCGAGATCCACGACAGTTTTCTCAACGAAAAACATACACACGACCATTTTCCTTGGCAAAAAAGCTCTGCCACCAAGTTTCTTGATGGATTTTGTCCAGGAAAACGGTTGTGTGTATGAGGCCTTAGGCGGCGTACACACGACCGAGGTTCTCGGCCGTGTGTACGCTCTCGGCGAGCATCCCGTCGGGAATGCCGTCGAGCAGAAATAGAGAGCATGTTCTCTATTTGCTCGACGGCCCGCCTGGATGAATGGCTGGTTGCCATTCCCGACGGGCGGGTCGCCGAATCTGACGGCCGGCAGAGAACCTCGACGGGTGGAACGATGTGTTCTGCCCGTCGAGGTTCTCTGCCGTGTGTATGCGGCTTTAGAATACCTGTCATAGAGAAACTTTTCTGCTCTCCCCTTAGCTTAAATCAAAGTATATAAAACAATTATAGAATCCTAATCAAGGAAACGGAACCTGAATTCCCTTCATATTTGGGGAGATGGCAAGAGGAGATAGGCCAGTGATGGCGAACCTTGGCACCCCAGATGTTTTGGAACTACATTACCCATGATGCTCATCTACACTACAGAGTGCGTGAGCATTAGTGATGAGCGGAATACGCCATATTCGATTTTGCGAAATTGCGCCAATGCTATTTTTTTGGGGATAAAATATCACGAATATTCGATATTTACGAATATTCGCTATATTTTATAAAAAAAAAAAAAAAAGCGAAATTTCGCATATGCGAAAGCGAAAATGATTGCGAAATTTCGCTATTTTTTTTTGGATAAAATATCACGAATATTCTATATTTACGAATATTCGCTATATTTTATAAAAAAAAAAAAAAAGCGAAATTTCGCTAGTGCGAATGCGAAATTGATTGCGAAATTGATTGCGAAATTGATTGCGAAATTTGAAAAAATACGAATATTTGAAATAGCGAATATTCGCCGCGATATTCGAGTTATTCGCGAATACTCAAATATGCAATATTCGTAGCGAATATTCGCAGTGCGAATATTCGTGAGCAACACTAGTGAGCATCATGGCAAATGTAGTTCCAAAACATCTGGGGTGCCAAGGTTTGCCATCACTAAGATAGGCCCACTCAGAGATGAGGAACATTGAAGGAAAATTCTGAAAATAGCTTGTTTTTCTTCTGGTGATATAAAGACAGTGGAAATGTGGTATAAATTCCTGGCAAGATAGTAAGATGGTATGTGACCCTACAGAGGGCACACAGGAACGGGGCAAAAGGACCCCCAACTTGCTGGAGGGGCTGTGATTAGTGTTGCTCACGAATATTCGCATTGCGAATATTCGCTACGAATATTGCATATTTTTCAAATTTCGCATTAAAATTCGCAATAAAATTCGCATATATACCGAATATTCGTAAATATCGAATATTCGTGATATTTTATAAAAAAATAATTCGCAATTTTTTTTTTTTTTATAAAATATCACGAAATATCGCGAAATCGAATATGGCGTATTCCGCCAATCACTAGCTGTGATTCCCAGGGGACCTTTGCACACGTCTGGTGGGAATGCACAAAGATTCAACCCTATTGGGAGGGAATCTTGGCAGCAACCTACCAAATTACAGGAGAACAGATTCAGAAGAACCCTTATGCAGCGTACACACGATCATTTTTTGTGATGAAAAAAAAAGAAGTTTTCTGTGAAGTAAAAAACGACGTTTTTGAAACGTCACTTTCAAAGACGATGTTGCATACACACCATCGTTTTTTTCACAAAAAGCGAGGTTACGTTCACCACTCTTTTCCATTGAAGCTCGCTTCATAACTAGCTTCTGGGCATGCGCGGGTTGAAAAACGTCGTTTTAAACAACGTTTTTTGCTACACACGGTGACTTTTTGTGAAACAAAAAACAACGTTTTGAAAAAGGACACAGAAAATTCAAGCATGTTGGAATTTTTTTTTGGTCGTTTTTTTTAAGACAAAAAACGACGTTTTGCCCACACACGATCAATTTAAATTACGTTTTAAAAAACGAAGTTTTTTTTCAGCGCAAAAAACGACCGTGTGTACGCGGCATAAGGGTTGAAATTATAAGAGCCATAAGAGCCATAGAAGAAACTATCCATATAGAAGAGGACTCACTGCAGATATTCCGAAATATATGGGAGAAATAAAGGGAATAGAGGGAGTTGGGAAGTTGGAGGAATTGATGAAGGTATAGGGAAGCGAGGAGAGGAGATGAAGGGGGGTCTTTTTTTTTGGGGGGGGGGGGCGGGGTTGCTTGGGGGGAGGGTTTGGTGGGTAGCGGGAATAAATGTTTAGATAAAGGAATATGACTTTTTATCATGTGTATCTGTTTATATTTGTCTAAACAATAAAAAAGAAAGATAATATAAAAATAAATAAAAAGTAAACACCTGACAGGTTTATGTTGCTGTCTGTGCTCCTGTTAGGGAGATTCAACCTCTATGTGTCCCGGAGGTGGCCATTATCACTGAAAATAACCCAGGGATTCCAAAAAAAATTACTCTTATTAACCTCATTTAACTTTTTGGATCAAAAGAAAAAAGTGACAACATGTAAAATAAAAATATAAAGCAACATACCATAAATAATGATCAAATGCAAAAAGAAAAAAAAAAACATACATATAGAACAGCAAAACAAATCAACAAAATCGGCATAAATCCCCACTACCCCCCCCCCCCCCCCAAAAAAAGTCATTCACAAGAAAAAAAAGAAATAGAGAACAACAAATTAAATTAAATTATTAGAAATTCACCCCTCAACCCTACCAAACAAAAGATAAAAAAAGAAAAAAATAATAAAGAAAGAACAGCAGATAAAATAAAGGAAATTACCATAAATGCACCCTCATCCCCATACAACATTAAAAAAAAAAAACATAAATAATAATCAGCAAATTAAAAAAAAAATACCATAAATTCAAGTTGATTTCCCTCGAAAAATAATTTTTCCCTATTTTGTTCAATATTTTTTATTAGAGTTTATAGAAAAAAGAAGAGAAAAGTAATCAATTGTTATTAAAAAGTATAAAACAATACAAAGACATACAGTTTTGGCAATCGGTACAAAGTTAACTATAAGCTTTCCATGGACCGAGACAAATAATTCCTTCAATTAAGTCTTAGCATAAATAACTACTAAGAACACTGGTAATAACCAAGTACAGACCATATCAGGTAGGGCCTATCACCCCTCAAAAAATCTCTTAACTAAAAAAAAATTTAATAAAGAAAAAACAGCAAATAAAGTAAACTATAGTATCATATATTCACCCTCGTCCCCAAAAAGACTCTAAATAAAAAAAATAAAAAATAAAGAAAGAACAGCACGTCAAGTAAACTAAAGTTTTATAAGTTCACCCTCATACCCAAAAAGACTCTAAATAATAAAAAAAATACATAAATAAAAAACAGTTCCCAAAATAAACTAAACTACCATAAATTCACCCGGAACCCCCCCCCCCCCCCCAAATAAAAAAATATATATAAATAAATAAAAATAAAGACAGAAATAATGAACAGCATATTAAATAAAATAAAATTATCATAAATTCCCCCTCATCCCATCTTATTATCTTAATTTAACCAAATATATATATTTTTTTTCAAACATATTTTTATTTAAGCAGCAAAATTAGAAAAATTGAGAGCTTCCCTTTTGGAAAATTTTTGTGGCGAAGTTACTTTGCTCATGCCTACAGATGTGGAGGAAAAATGACAAAGGGAATCAGATTCAGTAGATGAATAGTTGGGAGATATAGGTTGCTGGGGAGGCCGATGTAGCCTGTGGTTCCACAACAGCTGGAATGTCACACGGGTCTTATCTTTGTCCAAACACAAAAAACAGCAGCCGTGTCCTCCCTTTCCTCCTCTTGAGCTGTCAGTAGAAAAGACTGGCTGGTGGTGCCAAGGTTAAATGTCAGAATCCAGGAGCAATGCCATAGATCATGTGTTATCAGGGGTGATAGATATCAGAGCACAATTCTGTGATCTGTCTACAACTTATATGACCTGCTGATTGAGAGAAGGTCCCTGTGTTTAATGTTCACAACCATTGCTGTTTCTGTGTGGGTGGTCATTCCCCTTTAAAAAGTACACCGGTAAAACATTTGCATTATAACCAACTCATGACACATGGCCTACTTTCCATATTTGGCCAACACTTATCTTGTGCCCTACATTGGGAACCATCCAGGGGCAGACTGACAATTTGGACACCCGGGCACTGCCCGAGGGCCCCATGCCACTAGGGGGCCCCATCAGGGTTGCCAGCCTCAGCTAAACCAGGGACTGTATGTAAAAATCTATGTTTTTTTTCCATCTGTCACTGAAATGTCCCTTACCGACATCCTTTTGGCTTAAAAATTCCAAGATTATAGCTGCGCCGCCTCTCGTGTCCATTTTCAGTATGTGTATTCTGTGTGAATGTATACTGTGTGGCCCTATAATCTATTGCCTGGGGGCCCCATAATCTCCTATTGCCCGGGGGCCCCATAATCACCTATTGCCTGGGGGCCCCATGAGTTGTCAGTCCGCCTTAACCATCTTTTTTTTTTTTAAAGTGGACCAAGTTCATGTAACATTTCCAGGTATTTATTACCACTCATAGAGATCACAGTACTCCCCTTGACAATGCCCTACATTTGCTTTTCTCACCAAAAGTATAGCGCCATCTTTGTTGAGCCACTGTCCATGGTCACCATCCACATATGTGCATGCACCATAATAATGAAAATGGAATTTTAGCAAAGTCCTAACTTGCAGGAGCTCTATGTCCTCTCTCTTCAATATACCAGCCAACCTGGGTGCTTGGTAAAGTGTCCCAGAACAAGGGATTGGGTTTAGATTGTTGGCACTGTCCCAGAAAAGCTTGCTGGATATTGCATCTGGCAGCTTTCTCTCTTTCAGGCCCTGGGGGTGTAGAGGTACTCTCACTGTCCCTGGAATCCTGCAGCTTTTGGGAAGACTGCTGTTCAGGCCTCCTGCTGTCCATGTCCTCCCATGCTAGCCAGGATGTCCCCTAGAAGAGTCTGTAAGGGGAGGGGGGAAGAGACCCCTCGTCTTTCCTCAGCTCCCAGCCTGGAGGCAGAGCCCCCTCAGCCCTAGGGTCTCCTCCCAGACTACATGACAGAGCCTCAGCACTCCATCTTCCACCTAACTCCCTTCTGGCCAGGCTCCACAATATTTATGGACTGACCCAGCCACCCTGCCAGGCCTCCTGCTTGAGAATTGGCCAGTTTCCCATGAACATGCAGATCATGGCCTCTTTGCCTCCACCCAGACTACACGACAGAGCCTCAACACTCCATAGTCCACCTAACTCCCTTCTGGCCAGGCTCCACAATATTTATGGACTGACCCAGCCACCCTGCCAGGCCTCCTGCTTGAGGATTGGCCAGTTTCTCATGAACATGCAGATCATGGCCTCTTTGAATTCACCTAGACTACACGACAGAGCCTCAACACTCCATCTTCCACCTAACTCCCTTCTGGCCAGGCTCCACAATATTTATGGACTGACCCAGCCACCCTGCCAGGCCTCCTGCTTGAGGATTGGCCAGTTTCCCATGAACATGCAGATCATGGCCTCTTTGCCTCCACCCACTAGCTTCTATAAACTTCCAGCAACTTCCAGAACCATGGGGAAGTACCAGAGGCCTGACCTGTAGAGCCCTCAGGCCTGACCTACAGTAACCCCAACCAATAAACCAGATTCACACATGTTACTATGACTCAAAATTAATTTTCCTCAGCCAAGGGTGCTCAACCTGTGGTTCTCCAGCTGTTACAGAACTACAAGTCTCACGAGGCATTGGAAGCTGCTGACAGTTACAAGCATGACTCCCAAAGGAAGAGGCATGATGAGACTGTAGTTCTTCAACAACTGGAGGGCCACAGGTTGAGCACCCATGGCGAAACTGTACACTAGAGTGAGCTACATCAACATTCTCCTTGTTAGCACATGAGCATTGTAGCACAACCGATAAACCTAGTGACAATTTTTCTTCTCATAGGGACTGATATGAGGTTACATTTTAGGCACTCCCACTGCTTGCATGAATATTGAACATTTAATGGTGTATTTTTGAATACAGAGACATATTAATTTGTGTCTTTTATTCTGCCTGGATTTCAGCTTTAACATTCTTCATTAACCGTCTTTATAGCGAGTACGCACTGTCATACAGCCGATTCGTTCTGTGAAATTTCCCACATCATAGCACGTCTCGCAGCCTGCCCTGCTGATAGTAAATACGACCCTTCTTCTTAGGCTTAGTGAACCGTCTAGACTTCTTCCAAGTAATAAAATATCCCAGCTGCTAATTTGTGGCTGCTGGGTAATAATGTCACTGAAGTGTCTAATTATAAGGCACGAGTGATTACAGTTTTGCAGTCGGGTTTGACATTTGTAATCTTATTTTGCGAAATTCATTCTTTAATTAGACACAAAACAATCATAAACTCACATACAGCGCCATGGGTATGATACATAATACAGGAAATAAATACTGCAGAAAACTGACATGCACTTAATGCTTCCTGTTCTATTGAAAAATTATTAAAGTGTTACTAAACCCACAACAGTAAAATCAGTCTGTATATGCAGTAAACCATGTTTGTTATTCTCACTGTGGAACCTAAGGGGTACTGTGCTGTTTAAAAAGGCTGTTTGATCCTGTCTTGTCTCATCCTCCCCTTCTTCCACTGTCCCCAAACCATCTCCTGAAAAAACAGTGGCTAGAGGACAAGCTGCACATGCTCAGTTTGGTGTGTATTGCTAGAGAGTTTTTTTTTTTTTGTTTTTTTAGGAGAGTGCATGTGATCAGCACTGGGCAAATCAGCACTGTCCAGATAGAGGGTCAGAGGTCATGCAGCCTCATAGGACAGTCAGGCTGCGTACACACGATCAGACAGGTCTGATGAAACTAGTCTGCAGACCAGTTCGATGGTGTGTCCGGCCCATCGGACCGTTGTCCGTCGGACCAAAGTTTTAAAACATGCTATAAAATCTGTCTGACAGACACCTGTCCATCGGACAGGTTCGATGGTTAGTACGCCAAAGCATCAGACCAAAAACCCGCGCATGCTCAGAATCCATTCGACGCATGCTTGGAACCATCAAACTTCCTTTTTTCAGCACGTCGTTGTGTTCTACGTCACCGCGTTCTGGTCTGATCAAATTTTTGGTCCGATGGTGTGTACGCACATCAGACCATCAGACCACTTCAGCCTGGTCCGATGAAAACGGTCCGTCGGACCAGTTTCATCGGACCGGTCTGATCGAATGAAAACGCCTCCTACGAGCTTTAACCAGACATTGATAGAAGTCACAAGACTGCTCTAACTGCTAATGAGAAAGGTATTTAGCAGTTTATATTTACTAAAACTATTGCATTTCCATGTTCTGTGTACTGTGAGATAAGATATAGTGAATGGAGGCTCCTGGGTTTAGTAACACTTTAATGTAATTTTTTAACGAACCTACACACAAAGGTGTGTATTGCGCAATGATGTCCTTCAAACTGAAATTTCCCATCAGGAGTGTATTTTTTTTTTGTATGCAACATGCATGCATGTGCGTAACTATTGAAGCCCAAGTGATGCTGGCACTGCTAGTCTAAATATTACAGTTACCCATAATTTGGGTTTAAAGTTACATTTAATAATTTTTATTTAAAGCCTTAGAGGAATCAATGGTGACATTTTATCGGCCAGGAGATCTAAACCTGTTATTAAAATAAATATGGGATTAATATTGTAGCCAGGAGCTGGCTCTTATGCCTGCAATTCAGGGACAGTGTACAGTGTTAAAGCGGAGGTCCTCCGATTTTTATTTTTATTTTTTTATAAGTCAGCAGCTACAAATACGGCAGCTGCTGACTTTTAAAACAAGGACACTTACCTGTCCAGGGCGCCCGCAATGTTGGCACCTGAAGCTGATCTATCGCTCGGCTCTCGGGTGCTGCCGCCACCATCTTCGGTAAGGGAATCAGGAAGTGAACTTCCTGGTTTCCTACTGCTCATGCGCGACTGGTGCTGTGCTATCCCACTGGTCCCTGCTGTCTTCTGGGACCAGTGTGTCTCCCAGAAGACAGCAGGGGGAGGCGGAGAAAGCGCTGGATGTGGCGTAGATACCCGCGGGTGGCTCGGGTATCTATGCCAGGAAGTGGGAGCAAAATACCTGTATTACACACGTATCTGCTCCCCCCTCCCCCTGAAAGGGGCCAAATGTGACACCAGAGGGGGGGAGGGTTCCAAAAAGCGGAAGTTCCATTTTTGGGTGGAACACTGGTTTAATTAATGTGGGGTTGTCTCCCTCTAGTGTTGGTTTGGACTCTATTTGTTATTTCCTTTCAGACTAAACTTAGAGCAGAGCAAAGCATCATGGGATGTGTAGTTCAGAATGCTGAGGTTTCATTTCCAGCAAGACTGGCCTGAACTATGACTGGCAGAATGCTTGGAAGACCAAACAGACTACTGGGAGAGGATATAAAATGGCTGGCCACAGCCTACATCACTCTCTTGGGACACCTGTTTAAATTCTGCCAACAGGAGCTTTGTGTCAATGCAAGGTACTGCTGATCCGTGGCCTGCACTGCGAGTGGGTAGTCCTACAGCTGCATCCAAAGGGATCTCTGAGGACAGCATCAATTCTCCATTACAGCGGTCCGAAGACTGTTCCAGATCTTCCAGCGACGCCTGCATGCGAGATCCGAGTGGGCTTCAGAATGTTGTGACAGTGTCAGACATAATTTCCAGAGCTAGGAATCAGCGGGAGTTCATGGAAGAGCGTTCTTCACCATCACCTGCATCGCTGCCAGCGGCTTTTGTTTCCAGTGTGGTGAGTGGGCATTTGTCCATATAGATTCAGAAGAACACTGCATATAGACATCATCTACTTAATCCAGGTTTCTGGTACTTTTGGCGCCACTGAAGTCAGTCTTTACATTCTATGACCACTGTATGCAGACATCTATATCCTATTTACATTTTTATTAACAGCAATTCTATTGGATACAACATTATCAAGGCCATATAGGAAAAGTTTGAAGTGAAATACAGATACAGTACCTCACAGATCAGTCAACTTTGTTATATATTACCATGCAGAATTACTTTATTCATAACACTATAAAGCTAGCAAAAGACAGCCGGATTCCAAGTAACATTCTCCTTACACTGTATGTCCCAACAGTATGAATCAGTCACTCTAATCTGGCATATACAGGGTCCCCAGGCATACAGCTCACAAAGAGTACCGTTCCCCCAAATGCCAGGGCCCATGTTCGCAAAGGCAAAAGGTTAGCATTCAGTCCCCTCCAAAAGCCTCTGTCCCAGGTGAGTCTGTCATACTTACCATCCAGGATTACGTTATTCATAACACTATAAAGCTAGCTGAAGACAGCCGGATTCCAAGGAGTAACATTTCAACCTTTATATCCTCTCCTTATTTGCTCCAGTGACTAAAGTTACTTAGCACAAAAAAGTCTCCTTTCATCCTTTGGAACTCCATTTAACTCCCCTGGCGGTATTCCCGAGTCAGACTCGGGGTTAGAAATCTGTGCTGCGATCGGTAACCCTGAGTCAGACTCGGGCTCGCCTCGCTGAATCCACAGGCTTGGTTTACTTACCTTGTTCCTGGATCCAGCGATACATCCACGCTGTGTGAGCGAGCGGGTTCTTGCTCGATTCACACAGTGTCCCCGTGTGCCGCCGATCTTCATTCCCTGTGAAGTTACGACGCACAGGGGCAGAGAACGGTGCCATATTCAAAAAAGTAAACAAACACATTACATACAGTTTACTGTAATCTTATAGATTACAGTACTGTATGTAAAAAATACACACCCCCCTTGTCCCTAGTGGTCTGCCCAGTGCCCTGCATGCACTTTTATATAATAAAAACTGTTCTTTCTGTCTGCAAACTGTAGATTGCTCATAGCAACCAAAAGTGTCCCTTTATGTCAAAAATGGTTTTAGAGCAGCTAAAAAACAGCGATAATAAATTAGAATCGAGCAATATCGATTTGTGGGGAAATTCGTCAAAAAAATAAAAAAAATAATGACAGCGACAATTCTGCAACTGAGCAAATTTCAGTGATTTTGATTTGATTACATTATTGAATAATTTTTATTATAATTATATTATTATTTATTTTAATTATTTATTATATTATAATTTATAATTTTGTTTTTAAAAAAATGTCATACCCGGGATGCCTATTAGACTCTTGTTTGGTCAGATTTAAGTGAGTTATTCCTAAGCATTACAAGCCTACAGTATAAAACGCCAAATTTCCTTGCAAATAATGGTACCGCTTTCAGCACCTAAAATCAGAAAGAATCATACCGCCAGGGAGGTTAAAGGAGCCAGTCAATTTGGATATATTATTTTGCATAGTGTTCGGTTATGTTGTATTGATGTTAATGGCCTGTGGGTTGAGGAGACAGAAGTGAGTGAATCTGACATAAAAAATAAAGGCCCAGATTCACGTAGATCGGCGCATTATCGGTCCGGCGTAGCGCACCACTTTTCCGTTAGACTTGCGCAATCTAGCCGCGTAATCCCGCGATTCACGTAGCTTTTGCGCAAGAGATTGCGCAAGCGTAAGGTTTTTTCCTGAGGCGTAAGGAGGAGTAATACAAATTGGGAGGGACGTGGGCGTGTTACATTGAAATGAGCCGTGACCCCATGCAAATGAAGGGCCGGCCGACTCGCGCATGCGCGCGTGAAGGAAACCATGTCAGCTCCGTTGTGCGCATGCTCACAACTCGGGAGCGGCGCAATCAGTGAAATTGGAAATGGACTAGGGCAACGTTGTGAACTACGCAGACAGCATAAATAGACACACACAAACGCACTTCCATTGCAAAAGTACATCCCTTTGTGTCCCTTCCCATTGAATCAAGTGCTTTTGCTCTGTTGTTCGTTAGAGTGTGTTTTGTAGTTGTCAGATTAGTGTTCTGTGTGATCAAGTGCTTGTTGGTAGTTTTGTGAAAGTGAGTTTTGATAAGTGTTTGAGACTGTTTGTTTGATTGATAGATTTCTGAGCGTTTGTTTTCTTGCTTTATTTTTTCATCTGATTTTTTTGTGTCTGTTTCTTGCTGAGTGCTAGCGTGATTTTTGGGTGTTCTTTTTCTCTTTGTGTGTGTTCTTGTCTGATTGGTTGTGCTTGTATTTGTGACAGATTTTTGGTGACTGCTAGTGAGTTTGTTTGGAAGTATGACTGAGAGAAAGCGAAAGCTGAATTTTACTGTGGGGGAAAAAAGAATTCTTGCCCGGGCCATTAGCGAGTATGGGCGTTTTCTCCACGGCCCGCAGAGTGCCACCACCACCCCGGCCAGGAGGAGGGAGATATTGGATATGATCACGGAGCAGGTCAATTCATCGGGGGAGGGGGAGACACGGACCCGGTCTGGGATTGAAAATAAAATAAATGACCTCCGGCGTGAGGTGAAAAAAAAAACTGGCCGCAATAAATGCCCATGCCAGGGGCACAGGAGGGGGCCCACCATGCCGGATTAGATTTACAGCGACGGAGCGTGTGGTGGCCCTGACCTTTCACCGGCATGAAGTGGAGGGCCTGCCAGGCTTTGACACAAGTCCGGTCCCCGCGGTGCCAGGTAAGGTTTTTATTTCTCTCAGGTGTGTAGCATGTGTGGGGGAGGGGGTGAAAGGGAATATGTGGCAAGTGTGTGGATCCTCCAACCTGTGAATGGTTTGTGTCATCCACAGCTGTGCAGGAGGGTGCAGGGCCATCTGGACTGACCGCTCCAACCCCAGGACAGCAGCCTAATGAGGCCCCCCCAACAAGGCCAGAGTCCGCGGAGGAGGAACAAGAGGAGGAGGATGATCATGCGGAGGACGATCATGAGGAGGAGGAGAATCATGAGGAGGAGGAGTCCATGGCAGGCACTGGACGTTTGGTTTCTGCGGACTCTTCCCCTCTGGCTGCAAGAAGCCTGCCCTCCCTAAGGGGGAGCCCCCCCCCTCCTCCCCCAACATGGCTCCCCTCACAAGGGCCTCCCCTTCTCCCCGGCCACAACCATCAGCTGGAGCCAGGAGGTCATCCCAGAGCACCAGGGGGGCGCCCAATCTCCTGCCCGCCTGTCTGAGAAGGAACCTGGCCACCCAGACCCGCCTTCTGAGACAGCTCTGCCAGACTATGGGGCGGGTGGATCAGAGCCTGTCCTCCATCAACGATAGGCTGGGTAACCTGGACTCCCACTCCCGGGCCTCCACAACCTGCCTAAATGACCTGCAAACTACAGCAGCAGGCGTTGGGCAGGATGTGAGGGCCCTTACCCAGGCTATCCAGGGCAACACGGCAACACTTGGTGCTGCCCTGGACAGAATAGCCGTGGCCTTGGAGGGCAGGCCGCCAGGTGGGCAGATCTCAGGGGCTGCTCCTCCTTCCCCGGCTTTTCCCCTCCCCCATGCGTCTCCCCTGAGGGTCCGGGGCCGTGGCCGGGGGCGCCCCAGGCGTGGCTCAGGCAGAGGGCATTAATTTTTTTTCCCCCCTTTTTTTGGTTTGAAAGCATTTTTATTTTTGTTCTCTGCCTTTTTTTTTTTTCTATGCCTTTTTTTTTTTCTATGCATTTTTTTTTTTTTTGCTGACATTTTTGGCATATTTTGGGTTGTGAATGATGTTTGAATGTGGGGGTGACATTCCTGCTGGAAAAGGGGTGTCATCCTCAATTTGGGTGGAGAAGGGTTCCCCAGGACCAGGGAGAAGTGATTCCCAGGTCCGTGTGAATGGTGTATGAATGTACAGTGACGTAATTGGAGCCTTGACTTGGCGTTACTGCTCACCAGTCTTGCATGGTGGACTGGTGCCAATCCAATTTGATGAGGATGTGGGGTGTGTGTGCTAGGGACCATAGTGGTGTGCATGCATGCATTCTCATTGTGCCATGATTAATGTGTGTGTTTAACGTGCAAAGATGCATAATGTGAGCTGGCATGAGATGGGGTCATGAGATGGGGTTCCAGTTCATATGCAGAGTCACCTTGAAGGGAAAAGACAGGAGGATGTTAGTCATGCATGTGCCACTTGTGAGGTGTGCATCACGGGAGGGGATAGTCATGCCTGACTCCCATGTCACTTACCAACCAGCCAGCTGTCCCCATACATGTTCTGTTCGAAATCTGTGGGGATGGGGCTCTGATTGTATATGTAGCTGTCATGGGTGTCATGGGTGGTGCCATGTGTTGGGCTGCTGATGTCCTCCTGCAAGGTTGTGGTAATTCCATGATGGCATGAGGGGTGAATCTGAAGATGCGAGACACCTCAGAATCACTCATGCCAAAGATGTCTATGCGTGTGTGATATATCAAGTGAAGAGTGAGGGGCTTGTATCAGATAAGAATATTGTATTAGATTAATTTAAATTGTAAATTTTATATAAGCAAATAAAAAAATAAAAAAAACATCTCCCGTGCCCTCCTTAGTGCCATCCTCCGTGCCCTCCTCCTTCTTTGTTCATCTAAAGTGAGTAGTATAGCTATGCGCGACGATGCCCCTGGCATGTTGGCATACAGATTGTTGGGCAACACGTGTGACTGCTGAACTCCTCACTAACAGTGTTGCTTTATCTGACAAGTAGACTTTTTTTCAAAATTTAGACCAGCTTTTAGGTCCTCTAACTTTAGACAGGACATTTTGCTGTTGCGCACATCGCGTAGCCTGCGCAGCAACTGCGTTTTTTTGTGAATCCCCGTAACTCCCTCATTAGCATATTTGACTAGCAAATCAATGGTGTGTCTAGCGCAGTTTTGCGCGAAGGGAAGCGAGGGTCTAACTCAATTACGCCGGACCAAAAAACGTAGATTTCTGGCGTATATTGTTTTGTGAATCGCGTGCAACTATACGCACGCGCACATTTACACTTACGCACGCGCAACAGCAGTTGCGCACGCGTAATCGCTCTGTGAATCTGGGCCAAAGTGTCAGTTCCCTAAACTTCTGCTGACCTGTTCACATAGGTCTCTGTGAACGTATAAGGCCCGTACACACGATCAGTCCAAACTGATGAAAACCGACTGAAGTTAATTTTCATCGGTTCACAGACTGATGGTCTGATGTGCGTACACACCATCAGTTCAAAAACCGATTGTGTCAGAACGCGGTGACGTAAAACACAACGACGTGCTGAAAAAAATCGAAGTTCAATGCTTCCAAGCATGCGTCGACTTGATTCTGAGCATGCGCAGGTTTTTGAACCGATGCTTTTGCGTACTAACAATCGGTTTGGCCCGATGGTCAGGCGTCCATTAGTCCGATTTTAAAGCAAGTTTTAAAACTTTGGACTGAAGGACAACAGACTGATGGGCCGAACACACGGTCGGTTTGGACCGATGAATCTGGACTTCAGTCCGTTTTCATCAGTTTGGACCGATCGTGTGTACAGGGCCTAAGGGTTTTGACTAAATTTGGATCATACTGTTTTCTTTGTGTTTCCTTTATTATTGCAAGATTCTCACAGTGTTATATTGTTCAGATACCAATACCTCGATAATCTACAGTGTTAAGTACATTTTATGTCCCTTTTACTACAGTAAACAAACTTCAACTGTTTCATTGATATTGTACAAGTCTCTTATTATTGGTAAAAGTTGGTAAAAATGACTGAACCCAGGGTGTCAGAGGTGATGGAGGATTTGAAGAGTCGGGGCAACCAGTAGGGTACAGATTTTATCAGCGGCCCTTACAAGGGTAGCACTACAATATAAGTTGCAGAAAGCAACTACAATATAAGTTTCAGTCTCCGAGATACAAACATCCAACTTACATACATACTTACAAACGGAAGGAGACAACAGGAAGTGAGAGGAAATCTACCCCGAGGAAGGGAAAATCACTCCTGTAAGAGTTATCATGGGCAAAAGGTGTCTCCACTGAAGCATTATTACCAATCCTTGTTTCCACAATAACCCAAAATTTGCAAAATCCAATTGTTATTATTATTTTTTGGGCTGGAGTTACACTTAAAAAAATATATACCTGTTCCAACTTACAAGAACAAACCTACAGAACCTGGGGACTGCCTGTACTATGAAAAAAACACAAGTATGGGTTGCCAGGGTGCCAGGGTGGGCATGCACTTGAAACTGAAATAAAAGTTTGCATACTGAGCTCTGGTGGATACACGATCTTTACCAAGAACACAAGGTACACACAGGAACATTGTGGCACTGGCTCTTTAGGGACTTAGTGTGTATCAGTTTCACATTTTCCTCAAAATGTATCCACTATCATATTTTCTGTAGGGCTTTATGAAGAAAATGAGGGGTTAACAATCCATCTCAATGCCCCTTGCCATTTTATTTTTGCCCCCACTTAAGACGTCAGATCAGTGTGTGACCTGGACAAGGAGCTGCGAGTTGATATGTTTTACTGTCCTCCTATGAGGACCACACAGTGCACAACCTTTTATCCATAGCCCTACTGGAAACCTACTTACAAGTTTTCATGAGATATGTACTGTCCATTAGGGCCTATAGAGCAATGGTCTTTAAACTGTGACCCGTGGGCGGAATGTTGCCCTTTTCTTGCTTCTATCTGACCCTTGTTCCCACTGATATGAGGCAGTATTCCTCCCACTGACACTAATGATAAGGCACTAATCCTTCCACTGACACCAACAGTACGTGGGACATTATTCCTCCCACTGGTACCACCAATGTAGCATAATTCCTCCCATTGATATAAATGAATGAGCAATATTCCTTCAACTAATACCAATGATGGGGAACTATTCCTCCTTTTACTGACTTTACTGACCACTGACCAGCAAGGTTTGTTTACTCTCACGAATGCTAGGACATTTTTTACTCCCATTGGTCACAGTCTGGCCCTCCTTAAATCTGAAGGACAGTAAACTGGCCCTTTATTTAGAAGGTTTAGGGGGGCCCTGTGTAACGGAACGTCCCACACTCTGCTTGAGTGCTTCCGTCATATACCGCTTCCTATCAGTCTGGATATAGATATCAGATTTTCCAGCTGCTCATCACAAGCACACAACGAGACAAGACTTGTTTGTCTGCTGAACATGGAGTGTTTAATAGAACCAAGAATGCAACCTTATATACAGTTTAAAGAGGAGGTAACCAGAACATAAATTAACATGAGCTAATTAACTAATCATTTAACCAGACTAGGCGACTCATAGATATGACCGTTCAGGGTAGACGTCACGTCTCCTCGCTCACCTGCTATACAAACACAGGACATCTTCACACAATAGCAGGGTCGATTAGCACAGAGAACAGTCAGATGGCTGGAGGTGAGGGCATTAGCATATTCTTACACTGTATGTCCCAACAGTATGACTCAGTCACTCTAATATGGCATATACAGGGTCCCCAGGCATATAGCTCACAAAGAGCACCGTTCCCCCAAATGCCAGGACCCATGATCGCAAGGCAAGAGGCTAGCATTCAGTCCCCTCCAAAAGCCTCTGTCCCAGGTGAGTCTGTCAAACTCTGCAATAGAGGAAAGAGCAAACATCCACAGTAATGTACAGCCCACTGACTGAGAGGAGAATGGGAGTAGCTTTTGATTTTGGTCTCTCAATGATCCGAGACCTGTAGTTGATGTATGTTCAACTGGTGAGGCTGAGTGAGGCTGAGAGGATGCAGTTAGGGTTGACATGTTCAAAAGTATTGATATCCTTTATACCTTTTACACTCTGTCATTAAAAAATAATAATTAAAAAACAGCCTATAAAAATACATTAATGACCTATTTGTCAGGAACCAAGAAACAGACGGAGACAGAAATGCAATAAAAAACACACTTTTTAATATAATGGTAACAATGGTACAAAACAGTAAACATAGTCAAAACATAGCCAGGGTATGGTAGTCAAAGCAGGTAGTCAGAAAAAGCCAATAAATCAGGAAGCCAGAGATCAGTATAGTCGGAGGCAGCAGACAAGATCAGGAACTAGACCGGACGTCAGCCAGGCAAGTCTTTAAAGGGGTTGTAAATGTTTGTTTTTTTATTTTCTAAATAGGTTCCTTTAAGCTAGTGCATTGTTGGTTCACTTACCTTTTCCTTCAATTTCCCTTCTAAATGTTTTTTCTCTTTGTCTGAATTTCTCACTTCCTGTTTCTCCTCAGTAAGCTTGCCCCCATGTTCTGGCTGAGGGTTAGTCAGCCAGAACAGCTTACTGAGGAGGAACAGGAAATTAGACATTTAGACAAAGAAAACAAAGAGAAAAAGCATTTAGAAGGGAAATCAAAGGAAAAGGTAAGTGAACCAACAATGCACTAGCTTAAAGGAACCTTTTTAGAAAATAAAAAACAAACCTTTACAACACCTTTAACAGGAAAACAGCAGAGAGTCTCCAGATATGTTTGACCGGAAAGGAAGGAATGGAATGAACCAGACAGTTTAAATAGCCAGAAGGGGCTGGCTGATGAGCAGGAAATGATCACCAGGTGAGCCACTGTGGAACGATGAGTGCTGGCAATTAACCGATGACTGAGCAACCTGAGGACTATAAAAAGGGAGGACTGAGCCCAGACCACATATTGCTGCAACATATCACAGAGGACATTGTTGATGAATTCCTGAAAAACTGCAGGAGCACTGTATGTATGAGGTATTCCTAATGTCCTGTCCTGGTATTAAACACAGTTTTCCATTCGTCGCTCTCCTTGATTCTCGTGAGATTGTATGCCCCTCTCAGATCAAGCTTCGTGAAAACTGTTGTTACTTAGCGGCAGTCAAATAATTTCATAATCAACAGAATCAGATACGTGTTCTTAATCGTGATGGGATTGAGACCCCTATAATTGATACAAGGTCTCAGTTCACCATTCTTCTTATTATTCTTCTTATTAACAAAGAAGAAGCCAACACCAGCAGGAGACACTAGAGTTAGTGTTTAGTGCATATTAGTTTAGTAATCCAGGAAATGATCTCCGTTTTCGCGTGTTGTTCGCGCGCATGCGCGGACGAGAATTTCGCAATCAATTTCGCATTCGCATTAGCGAAATTTCGCAAAAATTTTTTTTTGATAAAATATCACGAATATTCTTCTATACGTTGGTGAAATATCGCGAAATCGAATATGGCGTATTCCGCTCAACACTAGAAATGACTTGAAATTGGATTATCTCATGGACAAGAGCCCCTACAATCATGGTCAATGGAGCAGTCTCATGAGTCACATGGGCAGGCTATAGAGGTCTCCCATCAATAGCCTCAATGGCAAGTGGAGTGGCACGAAGCTGCGGCGGAATCGAGTGCTTAGACACAAAGGCACTATCTATGAACAGGCCTGCAGCCCCAGAGTTGATTAGAGCCTGTGTATCAATGGACGACTCAGACCAAGAAAGAGGCTTATCCTTCCGGATAAGTGGGGACGTAACAGCGCCACCTAAGGTCTGTCCCCTACAGGACCTCAGGTGCAAGGGTCATCCAAGTGACATGCCTGGCCACAATAAAGGCACAAGTCCTGCCTCCTCCTAAAGGCCCTCTCATCCATAGAGAGACGTGTTAAGCCCAACTGCATGGGTTCTACTTCATTGTTGGACTCTCTTCCAGGAGGCATTATAAGAGTATAACCTCTTCCTAAGTCTATCTAAAGCTGGTCTGATCTTCAATTAGACTTTAAAAATTCTTGCCAGTCCTATTGCTAATGATTCCAATCTCCACTATTTTGTAGAGCTACACCTGCCACTGGATTCAAGTGCCAGAGCCTACATGCCACATTATTGGCTTCCAACTGCCACATCACTAAGGTGTTTCTTAAAAGCACCAATGGAATCATGGACTGCAGTAAAGATTATTTTTGTATTACCCAGTAAGTCCATTATTATACTTTGTGCAATATGATCATTTTTATCATAGACTAACCACAATCAGGACATACACATCCCCTACTCTGAATGGATTTTGCTGCCTCAGCTAAACCCATTTTCCTTCCAGTAAAGATTTGGAACAGCTAAGTCTGAAGTGAAGAAGTTCTTGGAAATATTTAGTAATACGCACTAAAATAAGGTCAGGAGGTTCTTTCTTGGCTAGAAGAATGCTGTTGCAATGGCACGGAAGTTAATAGCATTTTTTCTAATTGAACTGAAGACAGAGCTAAAATTAGCAGCATGCCGTAAAATACAATGTCTGCCAATTTACGAGCTGCGGTATTAGTTATAATTCAAATCTGACAAATTAATACGAAGCTGAGGATTGGGATAAGCCCGTCGAGAGACAGCAGTCTAAGTGTGCTATAAATTTACAAATGTCTCTCTTTCGCTTTGCTATTAATGCAGAATTCCGATTTTGTTCAAAATTGAATTAACATATATAATTGCCATACCAGGCAACGTGTGATTTATTCCTGTTAAAATATTGCGCATCCATTTCAGTCTGTAGCTACCCATTTTCCGTAGCAGCCCAAGAGAAGCTAGATTTATTTTCTATGCACCTTTGCAGGCAATTAGAGCTAAAGCACAACTTCAATTTTGGTTCTGGAAGCCAAGCTAATGTCATGTAGACCTGGACTCTGCCCATTTCTATCTAGCTGTCAATTGACAAACAATAAGCAAGTGTTTTTGAAGCAAAATATTAGTCAGTGAGCATCAAGGCAGCCTGATTAGTGTCCATCTGCAGCATTGCTCCTCACTGCCGCCTGATCTGTGCCCATCTGCAGCATTGCTCCTCACTGTAGCCTGATCAGTGTCTATCTGCAGCCTTGCCGAAATAGACAGACCTGGATCTCCTGTTTACTCGGTTTGGCATCACGCCCAGTCCTGTCCCTTGGTCCGGATCCTATGATTGACATAACACGGTCCAATGCCAGGACGTCAATGTTAGGAGCCGTCCAGGTGGCGGGACTTTGCGTGACTGTGAGCAGAGCCGAGTACATAGGAGATCCGGTGTTCTGCCGAATAAGTTCCCCCCTGCAGATAAGGACCCCCCCCCTGTACTGTGCAGGCGTGAACTGAGCTCCGAAAATAGCCAAACATGTAGAGCTGAGAGTCAGCTCTAGACGGCGCCTGCGCAATGCTAGTGCTACTGTGCAAAGGGCGGGTGCTTTTGCAATGTTGATGTAAATAGTTATTGCAACAGGTCCAGGGCGACGTGGACCTCGATGTAAGTGGCCAGTCGGCCTCACATCCTCGCTTCGC
Source organism: Rana kukunoris (assembly GCA_029574335.1). Lineage (NCBI taxonomy): Eukaryota > Metazoa > Chordata > Amphibia > Anura > Ranidae > Rana > Rana kukunoris. The sequence goes on along the minus strand of CM056053.1, from coordinate 449,204,431 downwards.
TTGGACAGCTTGCTTTGCTCGCTCGGCCTGCTGGCTCTTTTTTTTTAACATGCTCCAAGTCCACGGGGATGGTAAGGAATGAGCCTGGATGTCAGAATTGTAGCACCACCGCCTCGGCAGTACAATTTGGTGTGCGCAGGCGCCATCTAGAGTTGGCTCCCAGCTCTACATGTTTGGCTATTTTCAAAGGCTCAGTTGACGCCTGCACACATGCCTGCCTATTTTGGCGGCGCTTGTCCCCTCGGTGGCAGCCTATATACGGCAATTTTTTCCTTGTCTTATTTTGATTTTTTTCTATTGTTAAAACCTGCTGAGCTAATCATTGTAACTGAGCAAGCTAAAAACACTATAAGGGCTCTCCCACCTCCCTCTTTTTTTTCTAATGGACACCCGCAGCTGACCAGGGGGGAAAACCCCTCATGCCTCCCTGAACCAAAACTTTGATTTCATCCCGCTCATGTATACCTGGACACTGCCTTTTTCTATCTACAGTAGGTGTCCATTGATACAATGTGAGTATGATTTTTGCATGACTTGAACGGCGCACTTGCACAAGGGGTCCCTTTATGCTAGACTTTGGTGTTAAAAGTCACCCCACTATTATGTCAACCTGGATACAAGTCATTTCTATCTATCTGTCAGTCAATACAGAGTGAGTAGGGTTTTACTTGACCAGTAGTTGAATGGGGACTTGAAAATTGGTCTTGTGCAGGGGATTCTTTTTGACCCCGTCCACCCATGTCTTCAGGGCTGAACCCCACACACTCACCTTTTGACAGTGCAGCATCAGTCCACTTTTGGCCTGAAAGATACCCAACATCATCCTATTAACTCAGCCAATCAAAGGGTACATCATCAAGTAATTAGGAAAGCATTCAGGAAAGGCCAATGGATAAAGAGGACCTGTGATGCCAAATGACCTACGAGAAGACTTCTGGAAAAATGGGTAGAATAAGAGGGGAGGCAACCTGAAGTTGGGTTTTAGGCATAGACAACCTTAAATTCCCAGGCTGATCTTAACATATGTGCATTACTCATGTCCATTACATGGTGGATTGATGGGAATAGTAGTTCACAGAAGAAAGATAAGAACGTCTGTGACTTCTTTTTTTAACACTTTCAATACACTTGTCTGTTCTCCAAACAGCATGGGATATCCCAAAACGGTGGAAATGATCACACAGAAATCATAAATAAACCAAATTTATCCAATAACCCAACATAATCTCAATTTTTTTTTAAAAATACCAAAAATATACCTTACAACGAAAAGGAAAACTAAAACCCAACCTAGTTTTGGTTTGCCTTTTGTTCAGGTATAGCAGTTTTTTTTTTTTTTTTATATATTTTTCTTGACGCTTGTACCATAAATTGGGTATTTTTATCTAGTTAAAGGAACACTAAAGGTTCGTTTTTTATTAGATCAATTGATTGCTGTAAGCTAGAGCATTTAAATATCACTTACGTCGTTTTTCCTTTTGACCCCCAAAATACAGTAATCCAGGTTTGAAAATGCCATTTTCTGTCTCTCCTCTTCTTGCTTTCCATCAGCACCTGAGCTGTTTTGCATGGTGGAAAGCAGAATGTGCTCGCCCCCTCCCTATAACTACAGCCCTGCGTGAAGATGCTCTCTTATCCCTCACAGGCATGGAGGCTAAGCCTAATGGGAACTGTAGTTCCCATTAGGCCGTGATGTAGCAAGAATGAATGTGCACCGCAAACCAGGAAGTCAGTGAGAATAACGATTTAAGAGTGCTAGAGGTGAAATAAACAGCTCAATTTCAACAGGTATCAAACTAGTTATAATGCAAAACATTACTTTTTACTTTATCAGCTACTGTCAGACTTTAATTTAAGAGGAAAATATTTTTGTCTTTACAACCCGTTTAAGATTTCTAGTTTTTCTCCCCTTTTTGAATATATGTTTTTTGTTTTTGTTTGGGGCATAGACAAGTGTATTGAATTCTGTTAAAGGTTATTTAGCGACACCCCCATGGGTCATGTTAATCACTTAAAGACCAGGCCTTTTTCTGACGTGTTCTTTACAAGTAAAAATATGTACTTTTTGCTAGAAAATTACTCAGAACTAGTGTTGAGCAGAATATGCCATATTCGATTTCGCGATATATCTCGAATATATAGTCGAATATTCGAGATATATTCGCTAAATACGAATATTCGTGTTATTTTTTGGAAATGAAATGATTGCGAATTTTCGCTATTGCGAATGCGAATGCGAAATTTCGAGAAATGCGGAATGGAGGACTCTGATTGGCTCAGAATATTTGTGATATTTTATAATACCAAATAATTGCGAAATTTCGAGAAATGCGGAATGGAGCACTCTGATTGGCTCAGAACATTCATGATATATTACAATACAAAATAATTGCGAATATTCGGCAAATGCGGAAGGAGCACTCTGATTGGCTCAGAATATTCTTGATATATTACAATACAAAATAATTGCGAATATTCGGCAAATGCGGAAGGAGCACTCTGATTGGCTCAGAATATTCGTGATATATTACAATACAAAATAATTGCGAATATTCGGCAAATGCGGAAGGAGCACTCTGATTGGCTCAGAATATTCGTGATATATTACAATACAAAATAATTGCGAATATTCGGCAAATGCGGAAGGAGCACTCTGATTGGCTCAGAATATTCGTGATATATTACAATACAAAATAATTGCGAATATTCGGCAAATGCGGAAGGAGCACTCTGATTGGCTCAGAATATTCTTGATATTTTATCGTAATTTCGCAAAAATGCGAATGAGAAATTGATTGCGGAATTTCGACAGTAACACTCTGAAATCGAATATATGTGTTATTTTAGCTAAAAAACAATATTGCGAATTTCTCGAAAATAATCGCGCGATATCGCTATTGCCGAATAATCGCATTGCGATTTTTCGGCAATATAAAATCATCGCTGCAGCTACTCGGCCCAAGGTCTCTAATCATACCAGCAATGCTTTTAGACGTCGATGGGGATCTCTAGGATGTGATCTGTTCTAAAAAAAAATTGAAAAAATACGAATATTCGAAATAGCGAATATTCACCGCGAAATTCGGAATATATCGCGAATACTCGAATATGCCATATTCGAGCCGAATATTCGCAATACGAATATTCGTGAGCAACGCTACTCAAAACCCCCAAACATTATATATTTTTTCTTTATCAGAGACCCTAGAGATTAAAATAGTGGTCATTGCAATATTTTATGTCACACTGTATTTGCGCTGTGGTTTTTCAAATGCAATTTTATAGGAAAAAATCCACTTAATTAAAAAAAAAAAAAAAAAAACATAAAACTAAAGTTAGTGCAATCTTTTTGTATGATGTTGCACTGAGTATATAGATAGTACCTAACAATACCTAAAAATCTCCATAGGCGATGCTTTAATTTTGTTTACAGGTTACCTGTTTAGAGTTACAGAAGTCTTTTGCTACAATTATTGCACTCGCTCTAACGATTGCAGTGATACCTCACATGTGTGGTTTGAACATCGTTTGACATGTGTGGTTTGAGCAAGCGCGACTTACACATGTGGGTCGCTTAAAACAAATATCTTATTAGTGGGAATGCTTTAATAAGCATTCCCAGTATTGTTATTCGTTTTTTATTATTCTTATTCTTAATTTTAATTTTATTATTCCGTACGTTTTTTGGCTCTGCGTAACTTCGCCATACTTTCAGCGATTGAGACCATTGAACTTTTAAAATGTTTATCTCATTCAGCTAACGATGGGACTTCTTCAAGTTTTTTTGTACTATTTATACTTTTTAAAATATTAAGCTTTTAGTCGCTTTTTTTTTAACATTGAAGTCAATGAGAACATGCTTTTTCCTGCTTCAAATCTCATGCGGTACAAAAATGTATCTCCTCCTTCATACTTTCACTGACAGACACCAAACAAACTTTACCACGGTCACAAAATATTCAGCTATCCAGCTATGACTGTTCAGATTGAAATCTTTTATAGTTTTTGTGAAAAAGCAATTTACGTTTAGTGATTTCTTCAGAAAATTTTATCGATTACACTGCGTGTCTATGGAAAGCTGCTAGAGTGAGTCATGTGACCTTTACAGTGTGAGTTTTGAAAAAAACTCGGATTATCTATAAAAAAGAGGGAACAAATTGCTCTCACGCCCACAAGATCTACTTGTCATACACAATTTATATATCAAATTGTAGGTATTTTTGTCTGCTTTCAGGCAATGTGATCAGTTTTGTGATGCGCATTTTACTTTTCGTTGCTGGAGCTTCTAAAGGACAAGAGTTCCAAGATTTCTCCCATAGGCCTTCATTATAACGCGCTTTTAAAATTTGTTAGTAAGACACACAAAGATACTCTTTTCTAAATCGCGGACATGGCCACATTTTTAAGTTTATCAACATAAATTTCACATCGATGCGTTCACAAGGGTCTTGTCTTTAAAACGGTGAAGTCGCTGTATCGATCGCATGTACGGTTGTGGATTTATTAAGGTTTGTTTGAAGGGTTCGGTAACTCATTTGGTCTGTGAATAAAGGCATTTGTAATGGTAATTCTCTCTCAGTGCAATATTCCCCCTCACACACCTGGGGGGAGGGGAGAAAACCTCTTGAGGGGGAGGGGCGACCAGGACACTCTCTACTAGTCTTTGCAGATAGAGAAAGGAGCTGTGTGTTAGTGGGCATCCTGCTCACTCCCTCCCCCCTCAAGAGGCTTTCTCCACACCAGGGAAAAAGCCTCGCATTACTGTGTGGAGTTACAGACAGAAGAACAGGAAGTGAGGGTTTCTCAGAGGAAAAAAGGACATTTAAAAGCAAAATCAAAGGATGAGGTAAGTAAAGGAGGACTGCACTAAGGTAAAAGAAGCTATTTAGGGAAAATTATTGTACCTTTACAACACCTTTAATGATCAAATAGAGGCTTTATTAGTACTGAAGGAACACTGCTTGTATGTCCTAAAGATAGTGTAGTGGTTATGGTGAATGGCATTTGTGTGGGCTTAGCAATTCAGCTATTCAGCATTCCCACGTATTTTCCTCAGGAAATGCATTTTCTAGTTTATTTTACTTTTTATTTTTTACAATGTCTCTTTTTTTTAAATGTTTGATCACTTTTATTGTTTTTACAAGGAAAGTAATAATCCCTTGTAACTTAAATAGGTCCTCTTTATTGAGAGATTTGGGGTCAAAAAGACCCCAGATCTCTCATTTACCTTTAAAAGCAAAAAATAAATACTGTATATACTCAAGTTTTTCAGCACGTTTTTGTGCTGAAAATGCCCCCCTCCACATATACTCGAGTCACCTTTTCGCTCCTGATCTCTTGGAATTGGGGACCCGGTACCGGCTGGCCGTAGGTCCCGTGGACCCCAAACTTGGCACACATATAGCCCCACTCTTCCTCTACAAGTGTGCAAAGTTTGTTGTTTGGGGGACCTACATCTTAGGCTCCATTCACACCTAGGCGTTTTTACGCCTGAAGCACGATGCTACAATACGCCAGAGGGTCAAATTTACACTGTTCTCTATGAAGACTGTTCACATCTCCTAACGCAATACGCCGTACATCGATCGAACGTCGAATTCCGAATTTCAAACAAGTCCCAGACCCTTTTTCGACAATACAATGTAAAAAAAACGCAGTTAAAAACGATGCGTTTTGTCGCCGCAAATTGCGGGACAAAACGCCTATTTTTTGTCGCCGCAAATACGCCGCAAATCGCCTACGCAAAGGTGTGAATGCAGCCTTAGGAGCATTGATTTTTCAAATCCGGGCACCCCTTCCATAGACTCCCATGTTAAACATCAGTCTAGTCATGGACACAGTGAGGTATGGGCACAGTGAGGCAAAGTGAGGCACAGTGAGGCACGCAGATGGACACCCTAGGTTTATTCTCGAGTCAATACGCTTTTCCATTTTTTTTGCGGTAAAATTAGGTGCCTCGACTTATATTCGGGTCGGCTTATACTCGAGTATATACAGTAAATGGCATTTTGACTTTAAGAAAAAAAAATCCTATTTTTCTGCCCAAGAACCGGAAGTGACATCAGAGGTTTCTCCAGTCCTCCAAGGGCATAGAGCCAAGTGGGGGCTATCTTGCCCCAACTTAATTTCCTGCCCAGCCATCAGCTGCATCGGATCGGTTCCAGGCTTACAGATGGCTTTGGTAAGCCCGGAAACAACCGGCCAAGTGATCTTGCGGCAAATTCGCTATATCAATGGTATTTAACATCCAAATTATGACGTACATTCCCAGTTATGTGGTCGGCAAGGGGTTACGTTGAATTTGAATTTTTTTACATTTCTTGAACAAAAAGTCCTATATTTTTTTATGTTTTTTATTTTTATTTTTTATTTTTTAGCAGGACGCATTAGGGAGGCTGCATTTCTGTCAAAATCAACGAATAATTTTTGTGCTCACTGAAATTGTCCTTAGCCTAAAAAAGTGAAAACTAAAGTAGTCACCATATCTGAAGGCCAAAAAGCTGCAATATTTAATTTTTTTTAAATGTTTAGATACACTTAATGTAGAATGGTTTGGAGTCAATTTTTCATGCCCATTAAAATGGCATTTAAATGGGTAAAGGCCAGGAACAATATTTTGTTGTCTTAATAAATTTGATAAGTTAACAGTGTTTTTCACAAAGACGTACCTAGTATTTGAGATAACCACTTCCTACTGTCCCTGTTTAAAGAGCCTTTTATGAGTGAAATATTTTCTTTTACGTCTCACCATAAAATATGAGAGGACTCATAAAATGCTAAAAGCTCCATTCGGTGTACACATATCATGAGTACCTATCGGGAAGACATCCCGTGGACCTTTTTATGTTAGCATAGACATATTGGGCAGCTGATTTATAGAGAAAAGCAGAAACAAAAAAAAAAGTAGAGCTGCAGATGAACCATAGATGTGGGACAATCACCAATGAGTATAATATTTATTATGAACCAAAAGCAAAGACTGTGGGTACCGCTCATACTCCAGAGGATCCTGATCTATGAGCCAACCACTGGCTGGGACGGAGCTCATCCCGGCTCCAAGCTTCAGTGTGTAGAAAAAAAAAAGATGTCCTGTAAGCCCAGAGGCGGCTCTCTAATCAGGCAAATTAGGCGGCTGCCTTAGGCCTCGCAAAGTCCGGGGCCCCGCAAAGTTAGGGGCCCTGTGCGGCCGCCTAATTTGCCCATGCCTCACCCTTTCCCGGCAAATCGGTAATGGAATTCCCCCAGCTTGTGCGGGCTATTTTCGTTCCTGCACGCGGCCGCGTTTTATGGCACAGAGAGAGAGCCGAGTCAGCCGACATCTCTCCCTGCAGTCCCCGGCTATCAGTCTGCCTGGACCGGATACACACAGTGCAGAGTGCAGTGAGCTGAGCCCGCCCCCCTCCTTCTCGTGCTGTGTGATGTTTCCTGTGTACACAGAGAAGGAGGGGGGAGGAGAAGAAGGCTCATCACGCTGCTGCAGAGAAAAGCTGCTCGTCTGACAAAATGACACATGTCCTGAACTAAAGCAAAGTAAATGAGCCTTCCAGAGGGGGAGGGGGGGGGGGTAATGCCTACGGTTTACAGTTTGCTTTGAGTGATTTTGGGGGAGAGGAAATGTTCTAGGGGCACTTTATGACTTATGCTGCAAGGGGGCTTGGATATGAAATCTACCCCCTTAGCACATATCCCCCCCCCCAATTAAAGATGCTGTCTACCACAGAGGGGGTGGCCCTTGGCCTTGGCCCCCCACAAGAGATGTGAAAAATTGCTCCAGGTGCCCATACTAATGCCCCCTTACCTGTCAAGTTAAAGTGTGGGTTCCAGGTCACAGGTCCAGGTTCACACTGAAAAACACAGGAACACGCTGTGCATTCTGTGCAATGTCAGACCAATTATGTCCGCACACTCTCTGACCACCTCCTGTACCATGTCTACATTCTCTGACCATCTCCTGTACCATGTCTACATTCTCTGACCATCTCCTGTACTATGTCTGCAGTCTCTGACCATCTCCTGTACTATTTCTGCAGTCTCTGACTAAGGATGAGCTCCAGCATTTTCGCACAGCCCACATGCAGAGCCAGCCAGGAAGTCAGCACTGCGCTAACCACAGGCAGTGAAACATTGTCCTGTTGCGTGACTGCAGAGATCAGGAAATGTCTCATAGCCTGTGATTAGCGCAGCGCAGTGCCAACTTCCTGGCATGCTCTGCACATGGGGTGTGCGAACACGCCAGTACTCATCCTTCTCTCTGACCATCTCCAGTACTATGTCTGCAGTCTCTGACCATCTCCTGTATTATGTCTGAAGTCTCTGACCATCTCCTGTATCATGTATGCAGTCTCTGACCATCTCCTGTATCATGTATGCAGCCTCTGACCATCTCCTGTAGTATGTCTGCAGTCTCTGACCATCTCCTGTATCATGTATGCAGTCTCTGACCATCTCCTGTATCATGTATGCAGTCTCTGACCATCTCCTGTAGTATGTCTGAAGTCTCTGACCATCTCCTGTATCATGTATGCAGTCTCTGACCATCTCCTGTATCATGTATGCAGTCTCTGACCATCTCCTGTATCATGTATGCAGTCTCTGACCAGCTCCTGTGTCATGTATGCAGTCTCATACTACAGGAGATGGTCAGAGAATGCATACATGATACAAACGACGGTCAAAGAGTGTGCAGACATGATACAGGCGATGGTCAGAGACTGCAGACATGGTACAGTAGATGGTCAGAGACTGCAGACATGGTACAGGAGATGGTCAGAGACTGCAGACATGGTACAGGAGATGGTCAGAGACTGCAGACATGGCACAGGAGATGGTCAATCTAGAGTCTCTGACCATCTCTTATATCATGTTCTCACTGTCTCGTAGTGTAATATAGGATGAAACAAGAGACATCAAGCTAAAGCCCAGAGAGGACCATCTGATGGAGCCCTGCACGGTGCACCTGAAGGGTGGTCAGTAACAGCGTAGCAATGCCAGTCTAAGAGGGATCACTAATAGGGGGGGCAGTGAATACAGTAAGGTAAGGAGGCACTGATATTAAGGTTCACCATTATATCAGTAAGCCTTCCCCTTTCTTAGTGTGTTTACTCTGCGGAAAGTGTTCTATGGTGACCAGAGTCCCCCCCCCCCCACATTAGCGTTTCCATTTTAAATGCAAGTTGGAACTCTGCGGAGAATGACATAAAGGGGAACGCTGATGTAAAGGGGAACGCAGTGGACTCTGATATATGTGATTTCTTACATTAGAGTTCCCCCTTACATCAAATTTCCCCTTGCAGTGTAAGGAGGAATCCTGCACACTCTGATGTAAGGGGGAACTCTGTGTTGGGTTATATTAACCTGACCCTCATGTAAATGGAGAAATATGGTTGTGACTCTTGTTATATCTTATACATATTGCAAGTAGCAGCTGCACAAATGTTATCTATTTTTGTGTGCGTGTAATATATATATTTGATTAAAGAAGAATTTGTTAGAGAGAGTTCCAAGAAACTGTAAATCTATAGGATTTAAGGCTCTTCATATATGCAATTTTTACCGTTATTTTTGATTGCTTGAATTATTTTTCCCATTATGAGAGTTAGTGGGGCCTCATATCTAAGGTTGGCCTAAGGCAGGGGTGGCCAACCAGTGGCCCGGGGGCCACATGTGGCCCACGGAGCCCTCTGATGTGGCCCGCGACCTCCTGCTCTGGAATAGCGGGTTGGCAAGCCCAGATCACAGGTTGCCGATCTGCCATACCACAGTATCAGTGTTGTGAATGAAGCTGGTGGTAGAGGAAGAAAGCGGCTGCGGAGCAGAGCCCCATAAGCTGATGTTTCCTCTACAGCGCCGGCTTTGGCGCAGAAGGAGTCTATGGCAAAGTTCAGTTAACCCGCAGGATAGACACAGGTGCACTACATAGCACCCGCGGTGTGGGTAAACCACTGAACATCCGTTCAAAGCAGTCTTAGGCCCTTTTCACATGATCAACCCGACCAAATGGGACCCTCAATTCACCTCTACAGAGCGACAGATGTCCATTTACGCCCACCTACCTCCAATCCAAAAAACAGAAGGGAATTCGTCCCCTTGCATCTGGGCGGATCCTTAGGCCTATAGAGTAGCCGCGACCTGTCATCCGCCCGCTCCGCTCATTGTGGCCCACGACTGGTTACCAAGTTGCTTAAGTGGCCCTCGCTCTTCAAGCTCTGGGGGCGGAGTGAAACACTTGGTGGGGTGGCCTGTTTTGAGCCCAGCTGAGACTGTAATACCGCGTACACACAATAATTTTTCGGCATGAAAAAAAAAAAACATTTTCGGCATGTAGAAAAAACGTTTTTTTTTTTTTCAACTTCATTATTAAAACGACGTTGCCCACACACGATCGTTTTTAAAAAATGCTCTAGCAAAGCACGGTGACGTACAACACGTACGACGGCACTATAAAGGGGAAGTTCCATGCGGATGGCGCCACCCTTGGGGCTGCTTTAGCTGATTCCTTGTTAGTAAAAGACGATTTGCGCTTTTCTGTATGTTACAGCGTGATGAATGTGCTTACTCCATTATGAACGGTAGTTTTACCAGAACAGGCGCTCCCGTCTCATAACTTGCTTCTGAGCATGCGTGGGTTTTTAACGTAGTTTTAGCCCACACACGATCATTTTTTACAACCCGAAAGACAACATTGTTTAAAACGTCGTTAAAAAATGCAGCATGTTCGGGAAAAAATGTTGTCGTTTTTCAGAACCCGAAAAATGATGTGAAGCCCACACACGATCATTTTAAATGACATTTGTTAAAAACGTCATTTTTTTCATGCCGAAAAATGATCGTGTGTACGCTACATCACATAACCTTCGCAGCGATGTGCAGCTTACAGGACACCTTTTTTTCTACACATTGAAATTGGAGTTGGATGAGCTCCGTCCTAACCAGCACTCACATCAGTTGGGTATTAGACCAGGATTCTCTGGAGCGTGAATGGCACCCACAGTTTTTATTACCTGAAAAAGTTGAGAAATATGACCAGCTGAAGGTATATGAATATTGAATATTGAATATTGGCACCGATGAACACAGAACAGAAATGGGAATTCTTCAAAAAGACTCTTTGGAACCTCACTGCAAAGTATATTCCCATGGGCAATAAGTTTAAAAGGCTACAGATAAAACCTATGTGGCTCACGGTTAAAGTTAAAAAAGCTATAAACAATAAGAAAATAGCTTTTAAAAAATATAAAAATGAAGGAACACTAGTGTCGTTTAAATGTTACAAAGAATATAATAGAATAGGTAAAAAGGAAATCAAGGATGCAAAAATTCAAAATGAACGACAGATTGCAAAAGATAGTAGGACAAACCCCAAAAAATTCTTTAAATATATTAATAGTAAAAAGGTCAAGTCTGAGCATGTAGGCCCTTTACAAAATAATCTAGAGTGGGTGACTGAGGACATAGAGAAGGCAAATTTATTAAATGCTTTCTTCAGCTCTGTGTATACAATGGAGAATGGGGGAGCTCATGTCGATATAGGGGGTGGGAGTGACACAGCCCCAAATCCACAATGGCTCAAAAGTGATATGGTCCAGAAATATTTAGACAGAATAAAGGTGGATAAAGCACCTGGACCAGATGGCATCCACCCACGGATCCTAAAAGAATTGAGCTCTGAAATTTCAAAGCCACTGTATCTAATATTTAGGGACTCATTAATGACAGGAATAGTACCACTGGATTGGCATAAAGCCAATGTGGTGCCCATATTTAAAAAGGGAACAAAGTCTTTACCAAGTAACTATAGACCTGTTAGTTTAACTTCTATAGTTGGAAAGATACTGGAACGTTTAATAAAAGACCACGTGGATGAGTTCTTGCTGGAAACAAACTATTTAAGCAGCAGACAGCATGGATTCATGAAGGACAGAAGTTGTCAGACAAACCTGATTTCCTTTTATGAAGAGGTAAGTAAAACCCTGGACAGAGGCGTGGCAGTGGACGTGGTATACTTGGATTTTGCAAAAGCGTTCGATACAGTTCCCCACACACGGCTCATGTGTAAGGTAAGGTCTACAGGATTAGATATATCAGTTTGTAAATGGATAGAAAACTGGCTGAAAGACAGAATTCAGAGAGTTGTGGTTAATGATTCTTACTCTGAATGGTCCAAGGTTATCAGCGGTGTACCCCAAGGTTCAGTGTTGGGTCCCTTACTTTTCAATATATTTATAAATGATATTGGGTCTGAGATCAAAAGTAACATTTCTGTTTTTGCAGATGACACCAAGCTATGCAGTGGAATAACGTCCTTACAGGATGTCTCCAATTTACAAGCCGACCTCAATGCTCTGTCTAATTGGGCGACTAAGTGGCAGATGAGGTTTAATGTTGATAAATGTAAAGTTATGCACTTGGGGGCTAAGAATATTCATGCATCATACATGCTAGGGGGAGTACAACTGGGGGGATCTGTAGTGGAGAAGGATCTGGGGGTTTTAGTTGATCATAAGCTCAATAATGGCATGCAATGCCAAGCTGCGGTTTCCAAAGCGAGCAAAGTCCTTTCTTGTATTAAGAGAGGTATGGACTCCAGAGATAGAGATATCATTTTGCCCCTGTACAAATCATTAGTAAGACCTCATCTGGAATATGCAGTCCAGTTTTGGGCACCAGTTCTCAAAAAGGATATCGGAGAACTGGAGAAAGTGCAGAGAAGGGCAACCAAACTGATAAGAGGCATGGAGGAGCTCAGCTATGAGGAAAGATTAGAGGAACTGAATTTATTCACTCTTGAGAAGAGGAGAATAAGGGGGGATATGATCAACATGTACAAATACATAAGAGGTCCATATAGTGAACTTGGTGTTGAGTTATTCACTTTAAGGTCAACACTGAGGACAAGGGGGCACTCTTTACGTCTGGAGGAAAAGAGATTTCACCTCCAAATACGGAAAGGTTTCTTCACAGTAAGAGCTGTGAAAATGTGGAACAGACTCCCTCCAGAGGTGGTTCTGGCCAGCTCAGTAGATTGCTTTAAGAGAGGCCTGGATTCTTTCCTAAATGCACATAATATAACTGAGTACTAAGTTTTGTAGGTAAAGTTGATCCGGGGTAAATCCGATTGCCTTTCGGGGGATCAGGAAGGAATTTTTTCCCCTCCGGTAGCAAATTGGATCATCGCTCTGCTGGGGTTTTTTGCCTTCCTCTGGATCAACTGTGGGTATGGAGTTGGGTGTATGGGAGGATGTACTGTGTTTTACTTTGTTTTATTTTTATTTTTTTTTATGGTTGAACTGGATGGACTTGTGTCTTTTTTCAACCTGACTAACTATGTATGTAACTATGTATAGTAGAGACAAAATAGGGAATAACATAGGTACAGAAAAATAGGGAAGGGAAAGGTGTAGAGAAAAAAGAAAACCATTAGGGTAATAAAGGAAGCAGAGGCGTATCTAGTGAAAATAGCGCCTATGGCAAGCACTGAAACTGCTCCCCTGTTGAAACATTTGAAACCTATCTTTCAGATAACAAAAAAAACAGCTAACAAAACTAGATATATTTTATCATCCCTTGGTAATAGTGACATATCTTCTTTATGGAGTTTATTAGACCCCTGATGATCCCTCCTCTGCCCTCCAAGGCCAGGTAAATGCAGAACCGATACTGGAAGTGATGAAATCTTCAACACTTAAGGCCTCAGTTTTCAGAGGAGAGGGAGAAACTGATGTTCCTCCTTCTTCTTTGAGCGCTGCCAATCCAACCAGATGGAATGGGAGAGCCTGGGAGAACAGGGGAGGGCTGTGGCTGAACGCAGCAGGGATAGTGCTGCCAAAGGTGCTGAAAAGGAGATCCTACCTATGCTCGGGAGGAGGGAAGAAGAGACCCTGGTAGTTGCCTTGCTGCCCAGCCACTCATCAGTGCCCCCTTCATATGACACCCATGGCACTTGCCATGGCTGCCATACCCTAGATACGCCACTGAAAGGAAGGACTAGCTTCTGTGGGGCTACACAATCCCAGGGCTCCTTCTGAACCATTTCAGCAGGAGCTCCAGACTGTGCAAATGGTTTTAGAAAAGGAGGTGCCTGGCAACTAAGGATGCCACAGCCAGGGCTGGGACAAGGGGTGGGCAGGAGGGACAGCTACCCTGGGCACTGTTGTATTATGTGAGGTGGGGGCAGATTGGGAGAGAGGGGATTTATGTTGGAAGGGGGAATTTGGGGGGTGGCAGGGGGTAAGAATTGTTCTAGGAGAGGAAATTTGGGGGGGGGGGGGAGTGCTAAGAGTGGTGATTTAGGAAGATTTGTGTCAGAAGAGGGACATTTAAGGGTAGAGGGTTTGTGCTAGGAGGGGTGATTTTTGGGGTGAAGGGGCATTTTAGTTGGGGGGAGTTGGTAGATGGGGCAAAAATTCATGCTGGGAGATGGGATATCAGCAGGGGGTGGTTTTGTACTGGGAGGAGGGAGAAAGCATGCAGATTAGTGCTCAGTTTTTTGGAGGGAGGGGGGATCTTTACTTTTACATCTTGGGGGGGGGGGGCGCAGTTTGGCATGTTCACCCAGGGCTTTAGATGTCCTTGTTCATTCACTGACCACAGCCTATCATAGAAGTGTTTGCTTGGTAGAAAGGATGAATGAAGTGGTTTCAGCTAACTACATTTCCATGCAAATTTTTACAAATTTTGTGTTCACTGGAAATTGACCAATATTGTCTAATTCTTCCATGTGGCATAAAAAAGGAAATAAAGAAAATGTTTCCCTAACTCTGTTCTTTAATATGTGTGTAAGAGAAAAACGAATTTTGGGAAGAGTGGGGAAGGTTAGACCTTCTGTCTGTCTGTGTCCCCACTGGGGCAATTCACACCTCTATTTGCTGTGGTGACCATAATCACCAAGAAATAAAGTGATAGGAAGTTTTCGCAAGAGAAAGAGGTAAGGGTTAATCATCCAATGTTGGTGACACCTATTCCTGCGACAACTAATGCCTTGTACACGCGGCCAGGATTTCCAACAGGAAAAAGCCAGTCGGGAATCCGGACGGGAAAAAAGAGAGCCAGTTCTCTTTTTTTTGCCAGCTGTTTTTGGCAGTTTTCCCATGTAAAAAATTGCGATGGATCATACATACGGTCGGGATTCCCGGCCAAATGTGCTTATCGCAGTTTTTCCAACGGGAAAACTGGCCGTGTGTACGAGGCATAAGAGGGAAAGTCCCATAATTTTGCGGAAATTTCCTTTGATTTTTCTTTGCGTCTCCAGAACAGCAAACATTAACTTGATAGAGGTTTTACTTTTTCCCTACTAGTCAAAAAACAAACATGAGACATGAGACCCACTTTAAAGTCGCCTGGTTGTATGATTTTGATATGTTGACAATGGTAATGGGAAGCAGGACATTTCTCTAGATATCTGGCTGTATTTTCTCACATGAAGAAGGTGATGGATAAACGCACACTAGGCTGCAGAAGTTCGTTTTTAGTTTATCATGTGAGGATCACATTAATCAACAAGAGTTTGGTGTCATCTGATAGAACAGAGCAGGTAGAGATAACAATGAAGAAACTGTTACCTGCATGGCTGAAGGTTCTGTTCTCTGTAGGAGGCTTTCCAATCCAATAACTGAATACACTATCACGTTTGATAGATGACTGAATGCTATTAATCAATTAAAGATTTATTTTTCAAACTGATGTGTGATTCATCAAATAGTCAGCTAAGTATTAATTAGGCCACACAAACTTTATTTTTTCTGTTCCCTTTCTTTATCCTTGATGAAAAGAAGTCCTCTTCACAGAACGTGACACAGAGCAGCTGGTAGAGATCGGGGAGAGATGTGGTCTGATTGTCCTGCATTGTGTATAGGATCATCAAAGTGACCAACGTCTTCCCTACCTCACTTGCTTCCTTCTCTACTCTTCCTCCCTGCCTCCTTCTTCTCCTTCCTTCCTTCCTTCCTTCCTTCTCTCGCTTCCTTCCTCTCTATCCCTTGCTGTTTCCTTACCTCCTTTCTTTCTGCCTCCCTTCATTTTTACCTTCCTTCCTTCCTTCCTTCCTTCCTTCCTTCCTTCCTTCCTTCCTTCCTTCCTTCCTTCCTTCCTTCTTCTTTCCTTCCTTCCTTCCTTCTTTTCTTCCTTCCTTCCTTCTCTCGCTTCCTTCCTCTCTATCCCTTGCTGTTTCTTTTTTTTCCTTCATTCCTTCCTTACCTCCTTTCTTTCTGCCTCCCTTCATTTTTCTCTCCCTTTACTCCTTCCTTCCTACTTCCCTTTTTTCCTCTGTCCCTCCTCCCTTCCCATATCCCTCCACCATCACGTCCTTTCTTACTTTTCCTTCCTTCTTTCTTTCTTTTCTTTTCTTTTTATTTAATTACTCCCAAAATGTGTTTGTATTTATTTTGTTTCATTAAAAAATGCATTCCTCCAAAAATCCAAATTCATTAAAGTGGTTGTAAACCCTTCTATCATTTTCAGGTAAGGAAGCTGCCATATTGGCCTCTGTTTAATCTTCAACTGCCATGGTGCTGCACATGTGATCAGTTATGACACCAGCCATTGGATGGTTTGAGAGTTTGGTTGAGAGCACAACCAATGTGACAGTTGGCAATCCCGGCATGCCGGAAATTTAACTGCTTTTTGAAACTGTTAAATTGATGGGTTTACTTCCGCTTTAAAGCGGAGCTCCAGCCACGAAATTTTTTTTTTTATAAAGTCAGCAGCTACTAACAGTGTAGCTGCTGACTTTAAATAAGGACACTTACCTGTCCTAGGCGCCCGCGCTGACGGCCCCCCCGATGCCGGTCCCACGATCGCTCCGGGTCCCGCGCCGCCATTCACACTATGGGAAACAGGCAGTGAAGCCGTACGGCTTCACTGCCCATTTCCTAGTGCGCCTGCATGAGTCTCACGCTGGCTTGTGAATGGGCGCGCTGCTCTCTGAGAACACACACAGTTCCCAGAATGCAGCGCGCCCCATTCACAAGGAGAAGGAGAAGAAGAAAAGGCACCGCGGAGTGGAAGAGGCAGATTACGGACTTCCGCATAGCAACAGCTATTTCGGGTGAGTATTTTTTTTTTCAGGTTTTTTTTATTTATTTTTTTTAAACAACATTGTAAAATGTTGTTTTCCTGGGTGGAGCTCCGCTTTAAGGTCGAATCTGTCACTGAAGGCTTATGGTGTCTGTCGAATTTTCTAAGAAGATGCGACGGAGCAGCTAAACTGTACGACGCAGCAATCGTAAGCTATAGTAGAATTCTAATGTTGTATGACTAGTAATAATTATATTTATTAATTATTTTTTCTTGTCAACCAACAATAGAATTATTCTATAGCCTGTGGGAGGAGCATTTGACCATAAATGTCTGTTCGCTTCGTCGAATATTCATGTCTCTATAATGTTGAATCTTTTCTCTCCATGTCAAATCTTTTCTTAAATCTTTTCTCTCTATGTCGACTCTTTTCTCTCTATGTCGACTCTTTTCTCTCTATGTCGACTCTTTTCTCTCTATGTCGAATCTTTTCTTGACTCTTTTCTCTCTATATCGAGTCTTTTCTTGACTCTTTTCTCTCTATGTCGACTCTTTTCTCTCTATATCGACTCTTTTCCCTCTATGTTGACTCTTTTCTCTCTATGTTGACTCTTTTCTCTCTATGTTGAATCTTTTCTCTCTATGTCGACTCTTTTCTCTCTATGTCGACTCTTTTCTCTCTATATCGACTCTTTTCTCTCTATGTCGACTCTTTTCTCTCTATGTCGAATCTTTTCTCTCTATGTCGAATCTTTTCTCTCTATGTCGACTCTTTTCTCTCTATGTCGACTCTTTTCTCTATATGACGAATCTCAGGCCGCGTACACACGATCGAATATATCTGCTGAAACTGGTCCGCAGACCAGTTTCAGTTGACAGATTCGATCGTGTATACGGGCTAGCAGACAGGTTTCCAGCATGCTTTAAAACTTGTCTGCTGGAAAGCCATCTGTCGGATATGTCCGCTGGTTAGTACGCCTAACCAGCGGACCGAAATCTCCCGCAAGCGTCGAATCCAAAGTATTTTACTTCCTGGTTCGGTGATGTGGCGGCGTCAACGTCACCGCCACGCCACCGCTGTCCGCGGGAATTTTGGTTTGATTGTGTGTACACACACACCAAACCAAAACATCCCAGGAGACATGTCCGATGAAAACGGTCTGTCGGACTGTTTTCATCGGATATATCTCCTCGTGTGTTTGCGGCCTAAATGTTTCTATGTTGAATCTTTTCTCTCTATAATGTTGAATCTTTTCTTTCTATGTAGAATAATCTTGGACCAATAGTTAGGTTAGGCGCATTCAACCGCAGGTTCGATAGACACAGATCGCTATTATCACCGTCATGTCGAATCTTCTATCTATATCGAACTGTTGTCGCAACGAAATGAAAATAAAGCATTTTTTATGTCGGATCTTTCTGATTTCGGATTCTGCGCGTTCGTTATCATTCGTTAAAACGAACGCGAAAATCCCAGAAATTCGGACGAAAATGCATTCGGAAGAAAACAAATGCACATGTCTACTTAGCACCTAACTAGGAGGGTGCTATAATTATATAGACTAGAGGGTGATAGCATGCAATTCTCCAGTCTCAGTGCCCCTGCCCCATCTCTGGTTTGCTCACTGCACGGGTGTCCACTTACCTCTACCCCTTAACTTACAGAGACAACCACTCCCCTTACAGGTTAAGGCCTATTCAATCTGTTTTGTAGCAAAAATGACCTAAAGAACATTTTGTTTGGAGCTCCATTCCAAGACACTTAGGTTTCAAAGAGCCCATCAATTCTTCTTCTGATTGCCGTCAATCGGCGAGCCTCAATTCCATAGGGTTGTCTCAATCAAGGAAGCCAATTATTCAGTCAATTTGGAGATGAGGAATTTCCAACTGCTAATCCTTCCATGTTGTTTGTTTTGCCATTATAGGTCATCCCGGGGCAGCCCCTGGCCTTCTACTTATCCAAACAGCACCTTCTTGAGGGATCACACAAGGCTTTTTTTGGAATCCTTCACTGTTTAACAAAGCCCAGGATTGAGACTGCCACAGGACGGCCACCAACCAGGAAAAAAAGCTGACGTTATGTTGTATTTAATAATCCCTGTACAGGCCTGGAAAAGGCCAACCATTATCTCAGAGAGCCTGGGACAAAACACACAACACCGGGCATGTTCCTTGTGATAACTGCTGGAAACAGATGGAAATTCTTTACATTCATTGATTAAGGAGACTCGGAGAAGACCTAGCCATGTTTTCAGACTTGTAGGTGTGGAATCGGATTTCCCCAGGAAATGCATTCCACCGAGCGCCCCCAGATGACCAGGGGAAACTAAACTCAGATTATTTTTCAGCCTTTAGACTGGCAAAGGTCAACTCAAAGCAATGACCAGGTCACCAGAGTTTTAGATGTCAGCGCTTTTTTGGTTACGCAATGTCATGCCGCTACTGTGTTCTCAAACAATAATAGGCTTTGAAGTCAGAGCAAATCTGTAGTTCAGGTATGGAATCCTTTGGCTGAAATTTCTAGAATGGATTTTATTTTAGGACTAAAGTTTATTTAGAAATATTTTTTAACAAAGAGCATAAAGAGAATTTTACTATTAACCACTTAAGACCCAGACCAAAATGCAGGTAAAGGACCTTGCCTCTTTTTGCCATTCGGCACTGCGTCGTTTTAACTGACAATTGCGCGGTCGTGCGATGTGGCTCCCAAACAAAATTGGCGTCCTTTTTTCCCCACAAATAGAGCTTTCTTTTGGTGGTAATTAATCACCTCTGCGGTTTTTATTTTTTGTGCTATAAACAAAAATAGAGCGACAATTTAAAAAAAAATGCAATATTTTTTACTTTTTGCTATAATAAATATCCCCCAAAAATATATAAAAAAACATTTTTTTCCTCCGTTTAGGCCGATACGTATTCTTCCACCTATTTTTGGTAAAAAAAATCGCAATAAGCGTTTATCGGTTAGTTTTCGCACAATTTAAGGGATAGTTTTATTGCATTTTTGTTAATTTTTTTTTTTTACTACTAATAGCGGCGATCAGCGATTTTTTTTGTGACTGCGACATTATGGCGGACACTTCGGACAATTTTGACACATTTTTGGGACATTTTTGGGACAATTGACATTTAAATTGCATTGTTTACTGTGAAAATGACAGTTGCAGTTTGGGAGTTAACCACAAGGGGGCGCTGTAGGATTTGAGTGTTCCCTGTGTGTGTTTACAACTGTAGGGGGGTGTGGCTGTAGGTGTGACGTCATCACGTCCCCCTATAACAGGGATGACGTGATCGATGTTGCGGCCACAGTGAAGCACGGGGGAGCCGTGTTTACACACGGCTCTCCCCGTTCTTCAGCTCCAGGGACGGATCACCGCACTGCAGCGGTGATCGGGTCCACGAGTCCCGCGGTCCCAGTCCCGGAGCTTCGGACAGGGTCACGGGAGCGCGCCGCGGGCGCGCGCCCGTGACCCACGGCTGGGTACTAAAACCAACGTATATATACGTTGATGTGCCCAGCCGTGCCATTCTGCCGATGTAAATGTGCAGTAGGCGGTCCTTAAGTGGTTAATGTGCCATTATCGTGCGGTAATAGTTAGGTAAGATCCGATACCAATATCAGTGCCGATACTAAGCATTTGTGTGAGTATCAGTACTTGCGCAAATGCTCCCGATATCGCAACTAGAGTTCAAGTCCTGGGGGAAAAAGTGTGGGAACTCCCACCCAAGATCCATTCCCCCACCAAAAAAAAAAAAAATGATACGTTCATATTCATAATCACTAAACCGCATGTTTTTTTTTTTTTTTTTTCGATCCACTGTACAGTACCTTAGTATTTCTTTATGTTTGACTGGCAAAGGTCAACTCAAAGCAATGAACAACAGCGCAATTGTCAGTTAAAGCGACGCAGTGTCGTATCGCAAAAAATGGCCCGGTCATTAAGTGGGAAAATCTTCCAGGGCGGAAGTGGTTAAAAATTTTAGCAAATTAGGGCCGCTGGAGGTGCTCATAGGGCTGGAGAGGCGGTCCATCCACAAGCTGACATCACTTTCGCCCTGTACTCACAGGGGTCCCGGAACGTCTCCTCCAGCCCTGTGAGCACCTCCAGTGGCCATGATTTGCTATTATCGGCGGGACAGGGACACCTATGTAGATTTTGCATTTGGCCAGATATGTACTGTGAGTTCCAAAAATTTTAATAAACTGCTGACTAGCTGACGCTTTCCCTTT
Source organism: Rana kukunoris (assembly GCA_029574335.1). Classification (NCBI taxonomy): domain Eukaryota; kingdom Metazoa; phylum Chordata; class Amphibia; order Anura; family Ranidae; genus Rana; species Rana kukunoris. The sequence goes on along the minus strand of CM056053.1, from coordinate 449,183,190 downwards.
CTATACACTCACACAGGAGTGATGGGGGAAATCGCATGCCATTTGGACAGGAATCACACCACATTCCTGTTCCAATCGCATGCGATTCTTTGCAGTGCGATTCTTTGCAGTGTCATTTGCTCCTATTCATTTTGTATTGAAGCAAATCGCACCTCAAGGTATCAATGCTTGGTATCAGCGAGTACTTGATCGAAAGAATCCGTACTCATACTCGCTGAGAAAAAAAAAACAGTATCAGTGCAACCCAAGTAAAAGTCTGTCACGGCAGGGACCCATAGGAATCAATTGTTTCCTATGTGTCCCATTTGCACTGCAACACAGCCTAGAGCTGAAAGGGGGGGGGTAAAACCAGCTGGTAGAGCTGCAGTTTTACCCCCCCCCCCCATTCAACAGCTTATCTAGATGAGCTGCTCTCGGCTCTACACACTCGAAACAGCACGTTGCATTTCGTTGGCATTACCGCCGCTGAACATGACCAATGTGATGGCGAACCTTGGCACCCCAGATGTTTTGGAACTACATTTCCCATGATGCCTAACTACACTGCAGAGGGCATGAGAATCATGGGAAATGTAGTTCCAGATCCTCTGGGGTGCCGAGGTTCGCCATCACTGCTATAGGGCCTCGACGCAGCCACATGCAATGGCAGCACGTGAGTGCAGACATTACAGGGTTAAATCAGAGAGCGAGGAGGCAACAGAACATCTTACCATTTGTCAAATGCCCTCTGAATAGCAACCTCACACTGATCCCTTTTCCTGATACTTACCTCAACGCTATCGTGTTTATTGTGGGGGCTAAGGACCCGTTTTCTGCTCAACTTCTGCATAGCTCCCAACTCTCCCTGATTTGGAGCAATGTCCCTCTGTCCACCTTTCCTCCTCATTAGTCCCTCATTTTGCTCTGATCTATATAGTTGTATATAAAATGCACTTTTTATCTTTCAAAAAGTGTTTCCCAGTGCTAAACATTTCATCCGATTTCTAAATTGCTGCATGTGTACAGTTTAAGAGCCAATATAAAGGAATAGTAATGGTAAAACAAAAAGTCCTTGTGGATTTAATTAACCTTTTAATTAACTTTTTTTTGGTTAATTCTCCTTTAAGGGGGTGTGGCAGTGGGCGTGTCCAGTGCCTACATACATTTGTTAGTAGGTGTCCCTCATTCCCATCTCAAAATGTTGTGAAAAGATGAAGACCACACATGGAACAATGGGGGGCACTGAGGGGCAGCTCTGACCTGCCAGTGCTGGAGGACAGCAAATAAAGAGGTGTCTTTGTCCTAATGTGCAAATACAAGTTATAATCCCATATCATGGCAAGAACAATTACACTAAACTCCCTGCATAAACAGACTGTGGTGCATGATGGAGAATTCCTGCAGTGCTAAGTGATTGTTTTCAAGAGCACAGTCAACAGATATCATGGGGCTTCTTTTTTTTTTGGATTTATTAAAGTGGTTGTAAAACCAATAATGTTCATGTGTTCTTTTATGCAGATAAAGCTGCGGAAGAAGCAAAAGCACCACCTACAGGTCACTGAGACAAATTCAAACAGGATAGGCCCTATAGTGAAACAGCACAGGAGGAGCAGAAGAAATGAACGTGTCAAATACAGCAAAGGAATTCCTTATATTAAAGTGAACCAGTCGTAAGACAAATCCAACAACTGCCATTACTGGCCTCCTTCTGAAAATTTAAATTGCTTGGATATTGTCAGAGCTTTTGCCCCCGAACAAGTCAGACATGTGATCAGACATGTTCCAGTTTAAGGACTCAAATAATTAAAGCCAGAAGGTCACATATGACAGCCAGGCCTATGTCATTTTCAGAAGCATAGGTCGGCAAAGGCAATTTTTATGTTTCTTACATGCCAGGGCTGATGTAAAGAATACATGTGATTTCTAACAGCTCAGCTTCTGCCAGTTTAACGCCATTTATTTCTGTGTGATTTACTGCCAGTTTAACGCAATATAGTTTTGTGAATTACTGCCAGTTTAACACCATTTACTTCTGTGTGTTACTGCCAGTTTAACGCCATATCGTTTATCATGCGTTACTGACAGTTTAAGGCCATATCGCCATATCGTTACTCCCAGAAGTCAATCAACAGCTCAGCTCCCCTGCTCTTTCTTCAATTAGTGACTTAGCAGCTCAGCTCCCCTAACCCCCTCTCCTAACAGTGACTTAGCAGCTCAGCTCCCCTTACTCCTTTTCCTAACAGTGACTCAGCAGCTCAGCTCCCTTTACTCTCTCTCCCAGCAGTAACTCAGCTGCTCAGCTCCCCTGCTCACCCTTCCAGCAGTGACTCAGCAGCTCAGCTCCCCTGCTCCTCCTTCTAGCAGTGACTCAGCAGCTCAGCTTCCCTGCCCCTCTTTCCAGCAGTGACTCAGCAGCTCAGATTCCCTGCCCCTCTTTCCAGCAGTGACTCAGCAGCTCAGCTCCCCTGCTCCTCCTTCTAGCAGTGACTCAGCAGCTCAGCTTCCCTGCCCCTCTTTCCAGCAGTGACTCAGCAGCTCAGCTTCCCTGCCCCTCTTTCCAGCAGTGACTCAGCAGCTCAGCCCCCCTGTTCTTTCTTTTAGCAGTGACTCAGCAGCTCAGCTCCCCTACTCCTCCTTCTAGCAGTGACTCAGCAGCTCAGCTCCCCTTACTTCTTTTCCCAGCAGTCATTAAACTGCTCTTTGCCCATTGTGCATAAGTGACTCAGTATCTCAGCTCCCCCTGTTTCTCCTCCAAGCAGTGACTCTACAGCATAGCTCCCTCTTCTCCTCCCTCACAACAGTGGTTCAGCAATTCAGATGCCCCAATTCCACCCCTCGGGAGTGACTTAGTTGCTCAGATCCCTGTTCTCCCACACCCAGATGTGATTAAGCAGCTCGTTCTTCCCTTACTCCCCCTCCAGATCTTACTCAGCAGCTCAGCTCCCCCTTCCATCAGTGACTCAGTAGCTTAGCTCCCCCTTTTTCTCCTCCAAGCAGTGACTCTACAGTTTAGCTCCCCCTTCTCCTCCCTGACAGTAGTGGTTCAGCAGTTCAGATCCCCCAATTCCACCCCTCGGCAGTGACTTAGCTGCTCAGATCACTGTACTCCCCCACCCAGATGTGACTAAGCAGCTCCTTCTTCCCTTACTCCCCCTCCCAGATCTTACTCAGCAGCTCAGCTCCCCCTTCCAGCAGTGATCAGCAGCTCAGCTCATGCTGCTTCTCCATCCCAGCACTGAGCTCTTCCTAATTGACAAAGAACTCACCAATAGAGTCTTAGAAACTAAAGAAACCATCCGAGAATCAACCCCACCCCCTGCAAACACAAGAAACTGCAATCTCTGTTTTTGTTGGATGACCCCATAGAATCACATATATATATATATATATATATATATATATATATATATATATATATATATATATATACCATCAAAATCATTGTCAACGTGAAAAATATAGAAAAAGCGATGGCACAAATAGAAATCCTTTTCCCTGTTTTCGTAAAAGATTGCAGCGTTCTGCCGGAGACGTTCTGTGACTCTGGGACATAAGCTCTGCTCGATCGTTCCAAAATGACAAATCACAGCGCCGAAATATCAAACGCCGCCAAGTTATTTATCAAACGACAGCCACTGCTCTTATAAGTAATCCTCCGAAGACGTCTTCTTACTGAAGTTCCATCATAATTGATAAGACGGCTTCAACTGAATGGAAGACGCAGCTTTCACAACCCAAAAATAAAACACAGAGGAACGTCTCATTTCATTTCAATACAGAATCGGAGTGTATCTGAACCTGATCACTAAAATCTCATCTCTTCCTAAAAGTCATTTTCAATATTTTGAAACATGCAACTTTCATTAAAATTGTAGCTGCTGATCCTGCCATTCATAGCTGAACGCAGCCTAGTGCATTAAGGTGTGCGCACCAAAGCTCAATCACACATCTGTGTATGTATGTACATATATTCATATATATACATACAGTGGAAATAAAAAGTCCACACAACCCTGTTAATATGTAAAAAAAATTAAACCATTTCACACAAAGATCCACATCCTGTCAGGGGAGAGGAGACAGATTGTGTGTTCCTATTATATAGGGACAGCGATCTCTCTCCTCCCCTAGTCAGGGCCGCCATCAGGGGGTTCAGGCAGTACACCTGTGAGGGGCTAGGCCGGAACACCCTTTTTTTAAAAACCTTTATTTTTCCTCCCATACCCCCCACCTCAAGTTGCGGCGGCAGCACCCCCCGTGGCTCAATTTGCCCCCCCCCAATTCTCAATTAGCAGCACCCCCCTTCTTAATTAGCGGCACCTCTCCACTTCTCAATTTGCAGCCTCCTCCACTTTTCAAATATCGGCACCCCCCCCCCGTTTTCTGCTCCAGGGGGCCCATGCCTGAAGCTGTGTAAGGGGCCCCAAAATTCCTGGTCAGTGCCCCCCTACAGTAAGAACACACCTAGGGAACACATTTTACCCCTTGCTCGCCCCCTAGTGTTAACCCCTTCCCTGCCAGTGATCAGTGCATATTTATAGCACTGATCGCTGTATAAATGTCAAAAATTTCTGATCTGTCCACCGCAATGTCACAGTCCTGATAAAAATCGCAGATCGCCGCCATTACTAGTAAAAAAGGTAATAATAAAAATGCTATAAATCAATAACCTATTTTGTAGACGCTATAACTTTGGTGCAAACCAATCAATATACGCTTAAACTGAGAAAAAAATTATGGGCCAGATTCACAGAGAATTAGATTATCGTAGCGTTTCCGAAATACACTACGCCGCCGTATTTTACCTGGCTCTACGTGGAATCCAGGTAGATTTTGTCCAGTAAACGATGGCGGCGTAGTATTTCTCCCGGCGCAATCCATCTACGCGATTAGGGGGCGTGAAGCATTTAAAATAGGCGCGTTCCCGCGGCGATCGAACTGCGCATGCTCCGTTTCCAAATGTCCCGCCGTGCATTGCGCGAAATCACGTCGTTACGTCGTAGTAGCGTCGTTTACGTACATTCCTATTCCCGAACGAGTTACGTTAAAAAAAAAATTTCATTTGAAGCGGGAACGATGGCCATACTTAACATGGGTTACGCACTGTTAGACCAGCAAAAAGCTCCTCTAACATTACGTAGCCAAAAAATGACGTAGGCGATTGTGAAGGATACTCGTACCTTCGTGGATCGCCGTAAAAACTCATTTGCATACCCCGACGGTGAAAACGACGCGGACTCCACCCAGCGGCCGCAAAAATATCGCAACGTAGATCCGAAGGCTTACGAAGACGTAAGCCTCTCGGATCGAAGCCCGAAGCCGCCGTATCATGGTTTGAGGATTCAAACTAGTGATACGGCGCACGAAATTTGAAATTACTCCTGTCTAACACCAGTTAGACAGGCGTAATCGCTCTCTGAATCTGGGCCTATATATCTATATAGATATATATATATAGATATATATCTATATGTATATCTATATAGATAGATATATAGATGTATATCTATACAGGGCTCAAAATTTCAAGCCCTGAGCTACTAGCCAGGCCTCAAGAGTTACTCGCCACCAGTTGCCCCACCTAACAGCCCATTCATACACTGCCCCGCGCCTAATTGCGCCCCCAAACACGCCCTTGTAGATTATCTCATGGAATGACACTGTTAAATGTTTAGTGCAGAATCAAGTTACACAACTAAATATTACCAACAACTTTAACAAAATGGGACAGGGCACTGGGGGCAAACCAGAGGGACATGGCACTGGGGGCAGACCAGAGGGACCGGGCACTAGAACCTGGTCTCTTCCCCATTCTCTTGCAACTCCCATCCATTCTCTCTCTCTCCCTCTCTCTCTCTCTCTCTCTCTCTCTCTCTCTCTCTCTCTCTCTCTCTCCTCCCTCTATCTCCTCCCTCTCTCTCCTCCCTCTCTCTCTCCCTCTCCCTCTTTCTCCCATTCATCTCATCATTAGGAGCCCTTATGTGCGGCTCCACGCTTGCATATCCACACTTCCCCCTTTTATTCAGGCTGGCAGTGAGGAGAGGAGCTGCAGCACAGCGGGAGGGAGTACAATCCAGCGCCGAGATCCACACAACTGCACAGCCATTGAAACCATAGCACTGGCTGAACTGCTGGACATTTACATAGAGCACAAGGAGAAGAAAACTGCACAAACTGGAAGGCTGTCGCTCTCATGTCAGGGCAATTCAGTGAGCGCTGCACTGCCTACCTGGGACAGCCGGAGTGGTAATTTTCGCAATCCTGCACCTCACTCATTACTTCCTGCTCCCTGCTTCCCAGCTACATTGGTCGGGGGGGGGGGCAGGGTCAGAGAGGTCATACTGCTAGGTCCCATGGCTTAATGAGAATTGTAAGGAGAGCACCTGTGTACTGCTCTGCCTGTGCGCGGCTCACCAAACTACTTTTCCCGAGCATGCACCTTTCCTCTTCGGCCGCCAATCGCATCGGGACTCTAAGTGTAGGCACAGATTGGAGGGAGATTGGTCATGCAGCCCTGTCATCACTCGCCCCCAGCTTAAATCCACTCGCCAAATGCTAGTAGGCGAGTGGAAATTTTGAGGGCTGTATCTATATATATATATATATCTCTATATATATAGATATATATAGATATATATATATATATATATATATATATATATATATATATATATATATATATATATATATATATATTTAGGATATTGATTACAGCAAAAACTAAAATATTGTGTGGTTTTTTTTTATATGTCGCCCTTTTTTGTTTATAGCGCAAAAAATAAAAACCGCAATCAAATACCACCAAAAGAAAGCTCTGTTTGTCGGAAAAAAAGGATCAAAATTTCATCATGACTGTGCAATTTTCATTCAAAATGTCAAAGCGTTGAGTGTGAAAACTGGCCTGGGCAGGAAGGGGGTATGTAAAAGTATGTAAAAATAAAATAAAACATTTAAAAAAAAAATTAAAAGTAAAATACAAAGTTATTTAATATTTTTTACTTTTTTTTTTTGTACCATACTATCATATATTTTTTTAACATGCCACTCAGTATACCTGATCACCACCACACCAGTCATATGATGAAGCTGTACTGTCCTACTGACAGTATGTAAAAAAAAAATTAAACTAAACTATTAAAAGCTTTTATTTTTAATTTTTTTTAGTTTGCGCGCTAAATATGCGTTTGTTTAAAAAAAAGGCTTAAGGGGAATGTTTAAGAATTCTTTAAATGGACTTTATTACCCGGCGCAGAAATGACTCGGTAAGTAAACGGTCCCCCTAAGTAAGTATGACACTAGCCACCGACATGTCAGCCCTACGTGACCAGTTTCCCGAGCCGCGTCTCGTTAGTCCCTGGGAGCTTGTCATAACCCACAGCTTGTAAATCCCGACACTGATAGCATTTTCAGCCGCTGTCAGAGCGATCCGACAACTGACAGGGGCCCCCGACACTGACACACAATGACAGCCTTCACCCAAGCGTAAGCAGACGTTTAGCTACAGGTCATGTTTGCTGACACACACATTGTCTGACTGTATTCTTTTATTTTATTTAAATGGCTAATCTCTTAAGTACTGTCACAGTAGTTACAGTGTAATCAGAGAAAACTGACAGCACCGGTCTGACCGCACATCACACACTTCTTACTGTAACATTTCATAGGGAAAAAAAACATTTAAAAACTTTTATTCACATAAATTCCTCATAGCCTCACTAGATATAATCTACCCTGTGTGCACCAAATGCCTTTGCAAACTTAGTTAATACCTTTTAAAGTAGTGGTGACATCATCGATGTGCTGCAGAAAACTAAAGGAGGGGCGGAGAGAAGATTGGTCACCCTGCACACGGAAAAGGGAGCAGAGCTGTGGGAGGGGCCCAGAAGGCTCCACCCACTACAGGCTGCCTGCAGAAAACTGCATGAGGGCCTACCTCCCAACTTTTTTAAATGGGAATGAGGGACACCTATCAGCAAAGGTATGTAGGCATAGGGCACACCCCTTGCCACGCCCCCTTAACCACTTAAGACCCGGACAATTATGCAGGTAAAGGACCTAGCCAGTTTTTGCGATTCGGCACTGCGTCGCTTTAACTGACAATTGCGCAGTCGTGCGACGTGACGCCCAAACAAAATTGGCGTCCTTTTTTTTCCACAAATAGAGCTTTCTTTTGGTGGTATTTGATCACCTCTGCGGTTTTGTATTTTTTGCGCTATTAACAAATATAGAGCAACAATTTTGAAAAAAAAAAACAATATGTTTTACTTTTTGCTATAATAAATATCCCCCAAAAAAGATATACATTTTTTTTCTCAGTTTAGGCCGATAAGTATTCTTCTACATATTTTTGGTGAAAAAAATTTCAATAAGCGTTTATCGATTGGTTTGCACAAAATTTATAGCGTTGACAAAATAGGGGATAGTTTTATGGCATTTTTATTACCGTAATATTTATTTTTTTACTACTAATGGTGGCCGCGGTCACAGAGCCGCGGTCGCCCGCGACCCACGGCTGGGCACTTAAAGGGGACATACATGTACGTGCCTGTGCCCAGCCGTGACATTCTGCTGACGTAAATGTCCAGGGGGCGTTCCTTAAGTGGTTAAAGGAGAATTAGATTGGTTAAACCCACAAGTGCTTTTTTTTTTACCCCCGAATTCCTAGGGGTGAATGATGCGTATTGCATTTGGTAGAAGTAAAGAAATGTCTGCAACAGGTGCTCTTTGCTGTGCCCTTTATTACCCAGCCGGGTAAAAACAATAAACTTGTGGTGAGGAAAGTAAAGTTGAAGAAGAAAGGAGAACAGCAGATTCAGGTGTGATGATAGGGAAACAGTCCTGCTCCCAAATGTAACACTTCTCTGCGCCACTCCTGCGTGAGTGGGTTTAGTGTACCCGGACAGGCCTCTCTCACTGACCTGGCAGCCGAGTATAACTCGGACAATTGTAGGAAAAAGTCTCTGCCACAGACCCTCCTCGGTGAACGTCAGGGGAATACCTCTGCCACAGGCTAATCCTCCTTAGATGAATTACACTTGGATCTCCTTCAACTTGTCTCCCATGTACCGACTGACAGGTGATCAATTCTTCAATGTCTGGCTATCTTGATCCCCGGTGGTTTGTCAAGGCCCTTTTGGATCGCCAGCCTCTCAATGGCGCTCCTCAGACCAACTCCCCACCAAACAGCAATACAGCCTGGGATCCTCAGAGGTGGGAACCCAGTCGCTCACTGGGTCACCGTCACTGTTCAGATGCTCCAGGCCATCATGGTCCCGAAACCAGGAACACCACGTGGCACGCACGCCCCGGCCAGGTACGCCGTAACACCTGGGGAACCGTGATGTGGTCACCCTTAAGGTGGGTGCCACACTCGAGGAAGAAGACCCAGAACCAATGGCGTCTGACTCATAAATACCCCTCCCAGCATGCACAGCAAGGCTAAACCCTCCTGATTGGCTGCTGGAAATGAGCACCCAAACCTTGACTCCACTACTGCCACCTGCAGCACCGGGGCTGGAAGAACAACCCAGTACAACAGAATGTGCCTACAGCACAGCCAAGCTGAGACAGAGACCCTGTTTTGCACATAACAATTAGGATCAGAGTCTAACTACACTCTGGTATCCCTCTAAATTTAACTAGCACCGGTACCATAAAGTACCCAGGCGCTACACATATTTCTACCTAATCCTAACCCATGTGACTGTCACTGTTGCCAGACAGCTTTATCTCAACGTAAACGCGAAAAAAATAAATGATATACGTTGTGCTGTCATCACAACTTCTAACCGCATTGTAATAATAAGAATATCGTATTTTTACCAGTCCTTTATTAGTATTTGTATGTAGGGTTATTTTACACAGGGATGTGATCTTCTAGAAATGATGTCCGTTCTGGTGTCGGTTTCTGGTTATGTGTTGTAGAAGCTCAGTGCTTGGTGTTCTTCTCAGAGGGTGAAACCAGATTGAGATGTTTCCATCTATCGGGGAGAGCCCAGTCTGCTGTAAATGAATCATATCCATATCCATTCTTACAACTGTCACCGGTGTTGTCCCAGCTTCACGCTCTCAAGAAATTCAAAGGCTTAGTCACCCAATGCTTCTCAGATCATCTACTGCTTCCACTTTTCATGTCAATCATTCATGGTGTAGACTAGATGTAATTATTGAACACGTCACCGTTTTTGGGGTAAATCTATTTCTAAAGGTGCAATTGACATGAAATTTTCACCACGTGTCGGTAACAACCCAAGCAATCCATATATACCAAGAAACCAAAACAAATAGGTTTATAAATGCAGTTCTGTGTAATAAAATAGAATCACACAGGGAAAAAGTATTGAACATGCTAACTGAAATGTATTTAATACTTAATACAAGATCCTTAGTTAGTAGCTTCAAGACGACTATTTACCCCTGAATTTTTTCTTAAAAGTTGGGGGTCGTCTTATACGCCGGTAACCTAACCGCGGCTGTCCATTTTTCAAAAGCCGCACCGAGGACGAGAGGGCATCCGTGATAGGTGAAACACTGAACACAGAGGGCCAAGATTCACAGAGCCCTTACTCCGGTGTATCTCTATTTCAAATTACCCGCGTCGTATCATTAGTCTGAATCCTCAAACCATGATACAACGGCTTCGGGCTTCGATCCGACAGGCTTACGTCTTCGTACGCCGTCGGATCTACACTGCAATCTTTTTCCGCCCGCTGGGTGGAGTTTGCGTCGTTTTCAGCGTCGGGGTAGGCAAATTAGCTTTTTCCGGCGATCCACGAAGTAACGATCGTCCGTCGCATTCTCTTACGGCATCTGTAGTCATCTTTTTGCTGCGTAAAGTTAGGGAAGCAAAAATGTTGTCTAACGTTAGACAGCCCATGTTAAGTATGGCCGTCGTTCCCGCGTCGAATTTCAATTTTTTTTTTTGTGTAAGTCGTCCGGGAATAGGAATGTACGTAAACGACGCTACTCAAAAAAAACTGACGTAACAACGTTATTTCGAGCAATGCACGGCGGGAAATTTCTGAACGGAGCATGCGCAGTTCGATCGCCGCGGGGACGCGCCTAATTTAAATGCTTCACGCCCCCTAATCGCGTATTTCGATTCCGCCGCGAGAAATACACTACGCCACCGTACCTTACAGGCCGAAATCTACCAGAATTCGTCTTAGAGCCAGGTAAAATACGGCAACATAGTGTATCTCTGATACTCTGCGCCAGAGCAATTGTACCTGAATCTGGCCCAGTGTCTCCTGGGAAGCTGTGTGTTCCGCCTATCATGGAACAGCAGAAGGAGGAGGCGTGGCTTTTGAAAAATGGAGGGCCGCGGTCTGAGATTCAGCATGTCAGGGTCCAGGGATAAGGTAAGGGATCGAGACATGCAGTGACACAGTGAGGCATGTTTTAAAGACACAGTGAGGCATGTATCAACGGCACCGTGAGGCATGTATCAACGGCACATTGAGGCATGTATCAATGGCACAGTGAGGCATGTATCAATGGCACAGTGAGGCATGTATCAATGGCACAGTGAGGCATGTAACAATGGCACTGTGAGGCATGTACAAATGGCACAGTGAGGTATGTATCAACGGCACATTGAGGCATGTAACAACGGCACAGTGAGGCAAGTAACAATGGCACAGTGAGGCATGTAACGGTGGCACAGTGAGGCATGTAATGGCACAGTCCGGCATGTAATGGTGGCACAGTCTGGCATATAATGGCACAGTGAGGCATGTATTGGTGGCACAGTCTGGCATGTAATGGCACAGTGAGGTGAGGCATGACTAGTAGGAAGGGGGTCGTCTTATATAGTGAGTATATCCCAAAACCAACATTTTAGCTGGAGAATTAGGGGGTCGTCTTATACGCCCAGTCGTCTTATACGCCGGCAAATACGGTAGTCCAATGCGTTGCTCAGGTGTGATTTTGCCCCATTATTCCACACAAACAGTCTTCATATCTTGAAGGTTCCGTGGGCCTCTTCTATGAACTCTGATCTTTAGTTCTTTTCATAGGTTTTCTATTAGATTCAAGTCCGGTGATTGGCTGGGATCTTGATGCCACTGGGGCGCAGTCATGTTGGAACAGGAAGGAGCCATCCCCAACAGGGCCATCTTTAAGGCAGGGCAAAAGGGGGCAGCTGCCCTGGGCCCTGTCATTTTTGTGGGGCCCAAAGCAGCTGCCTCATACTTGATAACTATCCCAGTTTAAATTCCTGTGTCCCTTGAAGACTTAGTCCTTTGCGGTGTCCTGATATCTCAGTGTGAAGTGCTGCTACTAATGCTGCCCAGCTCTGCCCTATTGTTGTGTACAGATGACTCACCTGCAGGCATTCATATGTAAATAAAGGCGACATTCATACGTATATCATGCCCCTCTGCAGTGAAGTGAAGATATGACGTGTTGTAACCTCTAGCAACCAATCAGTGAGCAGTATTACTGTACAGTAATTTCTAGCAACCAATCAACAAGAAAAAATCATGTGCTGTAACCTCTAGCAACTAATTAGTGAGCCGTAATGTGTGCTGTAACCTCTAGTAACCAGTCATTAAGTGGTAATGATATGATGTGACCTCTAGCAACCAATCACAATCACTGCCTGATGTGATAGAGTAAACTGATTTTAAGTCTAGCTGATATTTATTGTATGTCTTAGAGCAGGTGGAGGGTAAAATTGCATGGGGGGGGGGGGGATTTCTTTGCCCAGGGTCCAATCAACATTAAAAGCAGTCCTGTTGAGATGCAAGAAAAGGCCCACAAAATTAAATAAAACTGTAAATGTTGTGTTCCATTGGTTCACCCCTTGAACACGCCCGCTATTTCCATACGGGGAACACCGCTTTGCAAGTGGCGCAACAGATCAAGGAGGCGATAGGCCTTGCTGCAAGAATGCAATGGTGTATAATAGCAGGGCTTTTTTTCAGGGGGAACTTGGGGGAACTCAGTTCCACCACCTTTGGCTCAGACCCTTTGGTGCCTGCTCACCACAATCACTTGTAAACACAGAAGTCTGGTTTCTGTGTTTACACGTGACAGCTCTGCACTCTGTGTGTAACCCCCCTGAACTCTGCACTCTGTATGTAATGCAATCCTGGTATTTAATGCCCCTTTAAGACCCTTCTACGGTTTGTGAAATCTGAACGGGGTCGTGGTTGAGTTCCAGCGCCTATTTTCTGAGAAAAAAAGCTCTGTATAATAGACATGAAATGTGTTTGTCCTCGGACTAGTCTCTATTGGAAAGATTACGATTTTTATCTCTACCACTAAGGAGATAAGATAACATCTTTTTCGGAATGCCAGTGAGATGGTAAAGATAAAATCCTGGTAATGGGCAGATTACTGGTTAACTTTTGAAAAATGACAAGCCAGCCTCAAAGGACAAGTGTACAACAGTGGTCAAAAAAGACCTGTACTAAAATAACTGAGGAAACAACTAGTTATTTTTATATATTTTTGGGGGAGTCAGAAAAAAAGGACGTAAATTTTGTTTGGGAGCCACGTCGCACGACCGCGCAATTGCCAATTAAAGCGACACATTTCCCGAATCGCAAAAAGTGCTCTGGTCTTTGGCCAGCCAAATGGTCCGGGGCTGAAGTGGTTAAACAATCTTTTTGGCTATTACCTATTCCATTCTTCAGTGGTAAATATATTACTAATGTATATTTTTTTTTTTAATGAAAACTGAATTATTTAATGTATCTCTTTAGAGCAAACTATCCCCCAGAAGAAGACCATAAATGCACAGGTCGAAACGTGTCGGGATGCCACACAGTTGAACATTATGTGATGGGATGCTCTCAGTGCAGATCCTGACCTCCCTGGGGCCTAAGCAAAATTACATGTCACATTAAAGTTGAGAAGTGGGGGCTGCCGACAGTGACATGTCACATTAAAGATTAAAGTTGAGAAGCGGGGGAAGGGGGTGTTCCGCTGTTCTGCTGTCGGAAATTACATCTTACTAGTGTTGAGCAGAATATGCCATATTCGATTTCGCGATATATCTCGAATATATAGTCGAATATTCGAGAAATATTCGCTAAATACGAATATTCGTGATATTTTTTGGAAATTAAATTATTGCGAATTTTCGCTATTGCGATTTTTCGCTATTGCGATTTTTCGCTATTGCGAATATTCGAGAAATGCGGAATGGAGCACTCTGATTGGCTCAGAATATTCGTGATATATTACAATACACAATAATTGCGAATATTCGAGAAATGCGGAATGGAGCACTCTGATTGGCTCAGAATATTCGTGATATATTACAATACACAATAATTGCGAATATTCGGCAAATGCGGAAGGAGCACTCTGATTGGCTCAGAATATTCGTGATATATTACAATACACAATAATTGCGAATATTCGAGAAATGCGGAAGGAGCACTCTGATTGGCTCAGAATATTCGTGATATATTACAATATAAAATAATTGCGAATATTCGAGAAATGCGGAATGGAGCACTCTGATTGGCTCAGAATATTCGTGATATATTACAATATAAAATAATCGCGCGATATCGCTATTGCCGAATAATCGCATTGCGATTTTTCGGCAATATAAAATGAGCGCTGCAGCTACTCGGCCCAAGGTCTCTAATCATACCAGCAATGCTTTTAGACGTCGATGGGGATCTCTAGGATGTGATCTGTTCTAAAAAAAAAATTGAAAAAATTCGAATATTCGAAATAGCGAATATTCGCCGCAATATTCGTGTTATTCGCGAATACTCGAATATGCAATATTCGTAGCGAATATTCGCAATGCGAATATTCGTGAGCAACACTACATCTTACATTAAAGTGAGAAGAGGGGAGTCATGACTTCCTATCTCTTCTCCCATGCAGCCAGCGAGTTGAGAAGTGGGGCGAGGGGCCGAAAAATGACTTCTCACCAGGTGGGTAGTCTAGTAATTTGGGGGGCCCTCCGCAGCTTTGCGGGGCCCTAAGCGGCCTGCATAGTGAGCCTATAGGGTGGATCGGCCCTGGATGCTGTGTATATCTATGTTTGCATTGCTGTTATATGGAAAATGTATTGTACCTTATAGCCAGAATTTATCGGAGGTTCCATTTTTGTGTGGACCTCCCCTTTAAGTGCAAATTCCAGTATTTAGGCTACAAATAAGTACAATATGCAATTAGCAATGTGATCTAAGGTAGATATTAAGACAAAAGGCATATTTCTTATTTTATTTTCTATATAGTAAGTAGCTCAGGGACAGGACACAGGAGGGCAGTACATTAGAATGGGTGATACACACATGAAAGTGACTCTCACAGTACTACTGACACGCCCCCTCCTGAGTCACAGTGACAATCTCTGATATGCGGACCCCCCCAAGCGCTCAACAACTCCGATCCGCGCCCCCCCCCCCCCCCGCTCAACAACTCAGATTCGCGGAACCCCCCCACGCTCAAAAACTCAGATCCCATGGAACCCCCCCGCTCAATAACTCTGATCCGCGGCGGAACCCCCCCGCTCAACAACTCCGATCCGTGGAACCCCCCGCGCAACAACTCAGATCCCATGGAACCCCCCTGCTCAACAACTCTGATCCGCGGAACCCCCCCTGCTCAACAACTCCGATCCGCGGAACCCCCCCCAGCTCAACAACACATTGCATACTTTTGCTGATAGGTGCCCCTTATTCCCATCTCAAAAAGTTGGGAGGTATATTTCTCAGAAGAAATAAGGACATTTAAAAGCAAAATGGAAGGATGAGGTAAGTGAAGGAGGACTGCACTAAGGTAAAGGAAGCTATTTAGGGAAAAAAATTGTACCTTTACAACCCCTTTAAGAAGTAGGGAAGGGAAGAGTAGTAAGAATTTCCCTGTGTTTGCTTACTCCTAGAAAATTTGAACAGCAAGGAATTGTAAACATTTAACCTAACTGATTGAATCTCACCTATGGACCAGTTGACTGAAGGGTCACCTTCGACCTGCGAGGTGTGGATGACCAAAGTCTTATCTCTCTGAACTCTCTAAAATACATATTAGTGACTGACAATCAGTCAGTTTGGAGGTATTTTTAACATTCAGCATTTCATGAAAGCTCTCACATAAAGGAGCAATTCTGTGAAATTGCAGCACGTCGGAGGAAACGGAAATAGAAAAAAAAAAAAACCCCAACTTCTTTTTGAAGTGGTCTTGGTGCTTTATGTTGGGTGTGTTTCACAGAGCACTTCTGATGATGTGATTGAGAAAA
Source organism: Rana kukunoris (assembly GCA_029574335.1). NCBI lineage: Eukaryota > Metazoa > Chordata > Amphibia > Anura > Ranidae > Rana > Rana kukunoris. The sequence goes on along the minus strand of CM056053.1, from coordinate 449,167,001 downwards.
AGAACAAAAACAATCACGGAAATAATGTATTTCGGTCTCTCCGATCGTTTCCTGAAACTAGAGCTCTTCATGAAGGTGGACCAAGATCTACCTACGTCTCAGGCCCACCCCATGAAACTAAAATAAATGGGTTTATGTGGAAGAGCTTTTGATATAACATGTGTAAGTGGTAATGAGAAAGTTTTACTATGTAGTTAAAAAGTGTATCTAAACCCACATTTTTTTTTTAACCACTTAAGCCCCGGACCAAAATGCAGCTAAAGGACCTGGCCCCTTTTTGGAAATTGGCACTGCGTCGCTTTAACTGACAATTGCGCGGTCATGCCATGTGGCTCCCAAACAAAATTGGCGTCCTTCTTTCCCCACAAATAGAGCTTTCTTTTGGTGGTATTTGATCACCTCTGCGGTTTTTACTTTTTGCACTATATACAAAAATAGAGCAACAATTTTGAAAAAAATGCTATGTTTTTTACTTTTTGCTATAATAAATATCCCCCAAAAATATGTAAAACATTTTTTTTCCTCAGTTTAGGCCAATACGTATTCTTCTACCTATTTTTGTAAAAAAATTTGCAATAAGCGCTTATCGGTAGGTTTGCGCAAAAGTTATTGGGCCAGATTCAGGTAGATGAGAGCATCTTTGCTCTGGAGTAACGTTTCTCATTTGCGTTACTCTGCCGAAATTTTAGGAGCAAGTGCTGTTATTCATGAAGCACTTGCTCCTAAAGTTGCGGCAGCGCATCGCAAATGAGCCAGCGGAATTCAAATTGGGCGGGTCCCTTGCATGTAGTATTCAAACTATGCACGATCCCGCGGCGAACGTACTGCGCATGCGTCGAGTGTCAATGCATCCCAGTGCGCATGCTCCAAGTTCTGTCAGTGAACGTCAATGACGTCACGTCCCCATTCATGAATGTTTTACGCAAACAACGCGATTTGTTTTTTTTCCGACGCGATGACGACGGCTATACTTAACATAGGATACTCCACTAGGGGGCTGCTTTATCTTTACGTCGCGTATCGCTTCCGGAAACGTCGTAAAGTCACTGCGTCGCGCCCGAAAACGATCGTGAATTTCCGACTCCCGCTGATTAACATATTTTTTCAGCGTTAATCAGCGGGAACGCCCCCGGCGCCATTTTTAAGTTGAAGTAACGATGCGATGGCGAAATTCAATTACGCCGATCGCATCGGAACTCCAACCCGGCGTTTCTTGTTTTCTGGTTATAGAAAACAAAAACGCCGGCTTAAAGTGACAGTTAGGCTGGCGGATCACTGGATACGCCAGCCTAACTCTTCATGAATCTGGCCCATAGTGTTTACAAAATAGGGGATAGTTTTATTGCATTTTTATTATTGTAATTTTTTTTACTACTAATGGCAGCCATCAGGTTTTTTTTTCGTGACTGCGACATTATGGCGCACACTTTGGACAATTTTGACACATTTTTGGGACCACTGTCATTTTCACAGCAAAAAATGCATTTAAATTGCATTGTTTATTGTGGAAATTACAGTTGCAGTTTGGGAGTTAACCACAAGGGGGCGCTGAAGGGGTTATGTGTGACCTAATGTGTGTTTACAACTGTATGGGGGTGTGGCTGTAGGTGTGACGTCATCGATAGTGTCCCCCTATAACAGGGATGACACGATCGATGCATCCGCCACAGTGAAGCACGGGGAAGCCGTGTTTACACGCGGCTCTCCCTGTTCTTCAGCTCCGGGGGCCGATCACCACACTCCAGCGGCAATCGGGTCCCGGTCCCGGAGCTTCGGACCAGGTCACGGGAGCGCGCCGCGGGCACACGCCCGTGACCCACGGCTGGGTAGTAGTACAGGACGTACCTGTACGTGGATCTGCCCAGCCGTGCCATTCTGCCGACGTATATGTGCAGGAGGCGGTCCTTAAATGGTTAATGTCACAATGTAGAGCATAAGATTTCCTATCATCTGTGCCCAGTCTTGCCACACAGAGTTTATCTAGCTCTGAGCAACCCTCTTTTATTGTTCAGTGAAATAAAACAGACTTACAGAGAAAAACCTTAGTCTGTTCCGCCCCCTTGCTGTGAGTGACAGGTTATTTACATATCTCATGCACTAGCCTGGAGACAGGCATTATTTTTTTAATTCCCACCCCCACTCCTTTTCTGAAGTCATGTGGTTACTTTTCTGGATTTTGATTGGATGTTAGTGATCATAGCAAAATTTAGTGTAAGGAATACACAGAAAAAAATGCATGGTGACAAGGGGAGTGTAGAGGTGGGCGGGGAGTCTACTGACATCAAGACTCCACCCACCGAGCTCCAGATAACAGATCCACCCACAGAATCTGCAGTTTTTCAGTTCTTATAACAGACAGAGGGGATACATTTGACAGGTAAGGATACATACAGGAGGCATCTATATCCTTATAGATCAGCACTATGGCAGTAGTTTAGAAAGGATGAGAGTGACTTTACATCCACTTTAAAGTGGAGTTCCACTGTTTTTTTTTTAAGTCAGCAGCTACAAATACTGCAGCTGCTGACTTTTAAAATAAGGACACTTACCTGTCAAGGGCACTCGCGATGTCGGTATCTGAAGCCGATCCGTCGGATGCGGGGATCCGTGTTTTTCAGCGGATTCCCGCATCCCGTGCTGTCTTTGAATCACTCCGCCGACATATACCGAGCGCAGTACACTCGGGCATGCTCGGCTCCTCTCGCGTAAAGGACCTACAGGACACAGGACGTGACCGCGAGCGGAGCCGAGCCTGGCCGGGTGTACCCAAGTGTACTGCGCTCGGTATATGTCGGCAGAGTGCTTCAAACACAGCGCGGGAAGCAGGGATCGGCGTATAACGTGCACCCACGATTTCCCCCTGATTTTCAGGGGAAAAATGTGCGCGTTATACGCTGATAAATAAGGTATGTGTGACAATACATGTGTTGTTTTTATTTTTTATATATTTCATTAGTATTACTTTATTATAATTACATTATTTTTATCTTTTTATCCAATGTTCCATTTATTGTAGAGGGATTTTTTTTGCAATGAAAAGTTACCTGGAGAAGGTTGTGTTCTACAAACCAAGGAACTGGATGAAAGGACGAAGAGATTGGCAGTCTGTGTACAACTACAACTCTGTGTAAGAAAAAAAAAAGCAGAAGTAATATTAACTTTTGAAAAAAAAAAAAAAAAAGAACCAAAAAACATCACATTTTCCCCCCGGAAGGAAGCCAAGTGTGACATGGAAAGAAACTATTTATTTCTAAAAAAAAAAATGCATTTCCTTCATAGAGGTTGTGTCATTAAAATAAGGGGAATTAACTAAAAATATTTGTAGTGAGTCATACTATTTATTCAGTGCCAAACGTATTATGGAAACATGTTTTGTTTGCATGTGATTGTTTTCCTTTTTGCTACAATAATATGATAAATGACATAAAAGTTTTATATAATTTTAAATCACATTCCAGAGTATAAAGCCTCAATTCCCACCCCCGAGGAGCGGAGACAATATTTATTAATTTATATTACTGATATTTATTCAGAGATAAAAGGGCATGAAAATGTTTTTAGAATTGCTCAACTGCAAGATAAATGACAGAAGTGAAGGTTTATGAATTACGGGATAGTCTGGATCACAGCTCAGTGACAAATGGGTAAGACGCATTGTAAGGGAGCTCCATGCAGACCAGAATTATCCAGACATGCCAAGGGGTACACATACCTCTATGAGTGTTCCACATCATAAGACAGAAACCAGTGGCAGCTGGTGCTTAAATATTTTGGGGGGATGCAAACGAAAAAATTCTGAAAAGAAACCTATCAATTGCAGCATCACTGTTCTACAAACGCAGCAACTGTGCCTATCAAACGCAGCCACTGTGCCCATCAAATGCAGCCGCTGTACAATCAAATGCAGCCACTGTGCCATCAAATGCAGTCACTGTGCAATCAAACACAGCCGCTGTGCCCATCAAATGCAGCCACTGTGCCTTCAAACGTAACAGCTGTGCCCATCAAATGCAGCCACTGTGCAATCAAATGCAGCCACTGTGCCATCAAACACAGCCACTGTGCCTATCAAACGCAGCCACTGTGCCTGTCAAACGCAGCCACTGTGCCTTTAAACGCAGCCGCTGTGCCATCAAACGCAGCCGCTGTGCCCATCAAATGCATCCGCTGTGCCCATCAAATGCAGCCTCACTGTGCCATCAAACGCAGCCACTGTGCCTTTAAACGCAGCCACTGTGCCATCAAACACAGCTGCTGTGCCCATGAAATGCAGCCGCTGTGCCATCAAATGCAGCCGCTGTACCATCAAATGCAGCCACTGTGCAATCAAACGCAGCCACTGTGCCCATCAAATGCAGCCGCTGTGCCATCAAACGCAGCGGCTGTGCTCATCTAATGCAACCGCTGTGCAATCAAATGCAGCCACTGTGCCATCAAACGCAGCCACTGTGCCATCTAATGCAGTCGCTGTGCCCATCAAATGCAGCCGATGTGCAATCAAATGCAGCCACTGTGCCATCAAATGCAGCCCCTGTGCCCATCAAACCGCCTCTGACAGAAAAATAAGTGCCCACAACAGTGCCAATCAGTGCTAACTGCAGTGGCAATCAGTGCCTGTCACAGTGCCAATAATTGCCCAACAATAAAACCTGCCAGTACCTCATCATCAGTGCTGTCCATCAGTCTCATCTATTAGGGTCCATCAGTGCCGCCTGTCAGTGCCCATCAGTGCCGCCTGTCAGTGCTACCTATCATTGCCAGCTATCGGTGCTCATCAGTGCCAACTGTCAGTGCCAATCAATGCTGCCTATCAGTGCCACCTGTCAGTGCCCATCACTGCCGCCTGTCAATGCCAACGCATCAGTACCCCTGGAAGAAGTCTGCTATTGGACGAAACGGCGTAGGGAGGAACGGCGTGCTGACGTCACCATTGTTTTTATCCTCGCGACCATCCGGAAGGACGGGCGAATTGTGAGAGCCGGCCGGCTAACTATTTTATGCTCCTTTAAGATTCGATATTTGTAAGTGCAACAAATTTTTTTTTATTAAATCTATTCAAACGTTACTACTCTATGTCGGCATCCCCTTTCTTTTCTCCTTGGGCTACTTATTGGAAGTGAATGTTTTTGAGACCCAGCCGTTTGGGATTGAAATTGGAGATGTATACAGGAACCCACTTGGATATCTATTAAAGTAACCCAGCCAGACGTGTTGTTGATGCTCATATATTTTATCCATCTGGTAAGCAGATTCTTTATAAGAGGTGGAGGTGGAGACTCTCTTCTGTCCTGTAGAACCACAATTTTTTTCTGGGACATTCTTCTGAACTCACTGAAATTGAGACTTACCCTGGAGTTGAATATTAACACCTTATGAACTTTTTCAATATTGTCATTTACTTTAGTTTTGCTTCCTTTGATGTCATTTGTTATACACTGGAGCACTTGGTGTTGGTTCTTTACTTTTTTTTTTTAATATATTAAGTAATAATCATTTGTATTCAATGTTTATTCACATTCATCATTTGTATCACATTCATTATTGATGTATCAATTTATGCAGCGCAGCATATCCTATTTATTTCTATCCTATTTATAACTCATCAGTGCCGCCTGTCAGTGCCACCTATCAGTGCCCATTAGTGTTGCCTATCAGTGCCCATCAGTGCTGCATATTAATGCTCATCAATTCTACATATCAGTGCCTCCTAATTAGTGGCCATCAGTTCCACCTTATCAGTGCAAACTCATCAGTGTCCACTAGTGCCGCCCCATTAGTGCCTGTCAGTGAAGGAGAAAATTTTATAACAAAGAAAAACATTTGTTTTTCAAAAATATGGGTCTTTTTTAGTTTGTTTAGCAAAAAAATAAAAACTCCAGAGGTGATCAAATACCACCCAAAAAAATCTGTATTTGTGGGAAGAAAATGATTAAAATTTAGTGTGGATACAGTGTTAGATGACCACTAGTGTTGAGGAGAATATGCCATATTCGATTTCGCGATATATCTCGAATATATAGTCGAATATTCGAGATATATTCGCTAAATACGAATATTCGTGATATTTTTTGGAAATGAAATGATTGCGAAATTTCGCTATTGCGAATGCGAATGCGAATGCGAAATTTCGAGAAATGCGGAAGGAGCACTCTGATTGGCTCAGAATATTTGTGATATTTTATAATACCAAATAATTGCGAAATTTCGAGAAATGCGGAATGGAGCACTCTGATTAGCTCAGAATATTCGTGATATATTACAATACAAAATAATTGCGAATATTCGGCAAATGCGGAAGGAGCACTCTGATTGGCTCAGAATATTCGTGATATATTACAATACAAAATAATTGCGAATATTCGGCAAATGCGGAAGGAGCACTCTGATTGGCTCAGAATATTCGTGATATATTACAATACAAAATAATTGCGAATATTCGGCAAATGTGGAAGGAGCACTCTGATTGGCTCAGAATATTCGTGATATTTTATAATACAAAATAATTGCGAAATTTCGAGAAATGCGGAATGGAGCACTCTGATTGGCTCAGAATATTCTTGATATTTTATCGTAATTTCGCAAAAATGCGAATGAGAAATTGATTGCGGAATTTCGACAGTAACACTCTGAAATCGAATATATGTGTTATTTTAGCTAAAAACAATATTGCGAATTTCTCGAAAATAATCGCGCGATATCGCTATTGCCGAATAATCGCATTGCGATTTTTCGGCAATATAAAATGATCGCTGCAGCTACTCGGCCCAAGGTCTCTAATCATACCAGCAATGCTTTTAGACGTCGATGGGGATCTCTAGGATGTGATCTGTTCTAAAAAAAAATTGAAAAAATACGAATATTCGAAATAGCGAATATTCACCGCGAAATTCGGAATATAACGCGAATACTCGAATATGCCATATTCGAGCCGAATATTCGCAATACGAATATTCGTGAGCAACACTAATGACCACGCATTTGTCATTCAAAGTGCGAAAGCTGAAAATGATCCTGGGCAGAAAGGTGCGTAAGTGTCCGGTACTGAAGTGGTTCAAATAAAAATATAAAATAAAATAAACATCGCTCTGCTTGAGAAGCGAATTTGATAATATTTCCATTTTTCGGTTTACTGCGGATAAGACCCATACCAGCCATAACAATATTGCGTATAAACGGTTGGAATGTACAACAATTAGCAGTAAGACATCAATCAATACACATAATGGGAAATCAGGCTTTTCCTCCTACAGCCGGCGATAACGCCGAACATCCCCAGAAGCGATCTTTAGTTTAATCGCTGTTAGCTTGACCGTTTGGTAATTTATTGACCGGCTCCCAAAACTCCTGCCATTTATTTTCTTGACCCCCCCCCCCCCCTTTTGATTTCTATCACAGCAATCAAAAGGATAATGGTGACGGTTGAGCAGTTGAACAGAAGGGAAGTCCTGCAAGTTTCTCTCCATGGGGTCTGGAGGAGGTTTTCCAGTATCCGGACCTCTAATCCTCCTCGCCCCTTTTTACACGCTGCCATTAGCTCTCCAGGGAGGTGCGAGGCATTCCTGCCTCTCATCAAATGCTTCTTTACTTTTCCAGCTGATCCTATTAATGGCATTAAAGTCTAAGTCCACCTTTGCAAAAAAAAAAAAAATGCACCCATGTTTGCAGGGAAAAAAAGTGCATTTATTTTTATTGTTGCAAATAGGGATGAGTCGAACACCCCCGCATTCAGTTCGCACCAGAACCATTGAACAGACCGACCGTTCGCGCGCACATTTAGAACCCCATTGAAGTCTATGGGACTCGAACGTTCAAATTCAAAAACGCTCATTTTAAAGACCAATATTCAAGTTATTGTTGGAAAACGTCTTTGAGAACCCGGGTCTTGCCCCAGGGAACATGTATCAATGGAATAAAGTTTAAAAAACGGTCGTTTTTTCAGGAGCAGGACTCCTGATACATGTTCCCTGGGGCAAGACCCGGGTTCTCAAAGACGTTTTCACAGGCAAACTATAGACACCCAGCAGGTACAATATTTAAAGGAATCTTTCATTTTTTTTTATTTAAACATTATTAAAATCACTGCTCCAGGAGCAGTGATTTTAATGATGCTTAAATGAAAAAAATTAAAATAAAATTCCTTTAAATATTGTACCTGCTGGGTGTCTATAGTTTGCCTGTGATAACGCCTTTAACCACTTCAGCCCCGGAAGGATTTACCGCCTTCCTGACCAGAGCACTTTTTGTGATACGGCACTGCGTCGCTTTAACTGACAATTGCGCGGTCGTGCGATGTGGCTCCCAAACAAAATTGGCGTCTTTTTTTTCCCACAAATAGAGCTTTCTTTTGGTGGTATTTGATCATCTCTGCGGTTTTTATTTTTTGCGCTATAAACAAAAATAGAGCCACTATTTTGAAAAAAATGCAATATTTTTTACATTTTGCTATAATAAATATCCCTAAAAAATATCTAAAAAAACATTTTTTTTCCCTCAGTTTAGGCCGATACATATTCTTCTACATATTTTTCGTAAAAAAAAATCGCAATTAGCATTTATTGATTGGTTTGCGCAAAATGTATAGGGTTTACAAAAAAGGTGGTAGTTTTATTGCATTTTTATTAATATTTTTTTTTTTACTAGTAATGGCGGCAATCAGTGTTTTTTTTCGGTACTGCGATATTATGGCGGACACATCGGACAATTTTGACATATTTTTGGGACCATTGGCATTTTTATAGCGATCAATGCTATAAAAATGCATTGGATTACTATAAAAATGCTATTGGCAGTGAAGGGGTTAACACTAGGGGGCAGGGAATGGGTTAAGTGTGTTCCTGGGTGTGTTCTAACTGTATGGGGGGGTGGCCTCACTAGGGGAAATCACTGATCTTCTGTCCATACATTGTATGAACAGAAGATCAGCGTTTCCCCCGCTGACAGGACCAAGAGCTATGTGTTTACACACATAGCTCCCGGTCCCCGCTCTGTAACGAACGAGCGCGCGTGCCCGGCGGCGATCGCGCCCGCCGGGCACGCGCGCGGGACCCGGGGGCGCGCGCGGGCGCCCCCTAGCGGCCGCAAAAGATAGGACGTAGAGCTACGTGCTCTCGCCTAGCAGTGCCGACCTGCCGCCGTATAACTGCGGTGCGCGGTCGGCAAGCAGTTAAATAGCACAATCACCTGCCTGCCAGTAAATTAGGAAGAACTGATCTAGCTAAGCTATACAGTGTATAAATATATGTACAACTCCTGGGGATGTATATATATCCTCTACACACTGTAAATTAAGCTAAACTGACTAGCCTGCCTGCCTGCTCTATCTAGCTATATAAAAAGACTATCTCTCTGTCTCTCTGACTGCTCTCATTAACAAGCCGGAACACACTACACGAGGCCGCCCAGCAGGCGGCCTTTTATAGTGTGGGGCGTGTGCTAAAGCCCTGAGCCATAATTGGCCAAAGCCACCTAGGCTTTGGCCAATTATGGCTCTTCGTTTTTTGCGCGCTGTGATTGGCCAAGCATGCGGGACATACAGCATGCTTGGCCAATCATCAGCGCGCAATGCCGCAGTGAATTATGGGCCGTTTTGCGTCACTCGAATTTGGCACGAACGACCGCTTTTTTTAGAATTTCGTCGAACAAACGAACAGACAATGTTCGAGACGAACATATGTTCGTATCGAACGCGAAGCTCATCCCTAGTTGCAAATGAGCCTGTGGAGCATTGCTCCAAGTGCAATTCCGGTGTTCTGATGAGAAATGCCCCCTGCCGAATTATGCCCCGCTGGTACTGCACATGCAAAGCGATTGCACGGTAGGGAGCCGCAGAAACCCTCTGAACATCATAAGTGACAATCAGCTGTAGACGGCGCCTGCGCACAATAGCCAACATTGTGGTAGATGCCCCCGATGCTTGTACAAGTCAGCAAGGGGCAGATTTCTTAACGATGGGTGCATATGAGGGGCGGATGCCTACAGAACAGGGACGTATTTAGTAATGATGGGCAGTGCTATTGCTTGTGTTAGCTAGTTAACCCCTTCAATACGGGGCTTTTATACCCACCTCAATACCGGGCCTATTCTGGCACTTCTCTCCTACATGTACAAATCATCATTATTTTGCTAGAAAATTACTCAATACTACATTATATATGGTTTTTTTTTTAGCAAACACCTTAGGGAATAAAATGGCTGTCATTGCAACTTTTTATCTTGCGGGGTATTTGCGCAATAATTTTTCAAACGTCTTTTTTTTGGGGAAAAAAGGTTTCATGAATTAATAAATAACAAAACAGTAAATTTAGTAAATAACAAAACAGTACATTTTTTTGTAAATATGAAAGATGATGTTACGCCGAGTAAATAGATACCCAACATGTCACGCTTTAAAATTGCGCACACTCATGGAATGGCGCCAAACTTTGTTACTTAAAAATCTAGTGCTAGACTTGTTGCACACGCTCTAACGTCTAATTATTATTATTTTTATTATACAGGATTTATTTAGCGCCAACAGTTTACGCAGCGCTTTACATCAGGGAAGACAGTACAATACAAATCAAAACAGGAGGGATCAGAGGGCCCTGCTCGTAAGAGCTTACAATCTAATACCTCACATATGTGGTTTGAACGGCGTTTACATACGTGGGCGGGACATACATGTGCGTTTGCTTCTGAGCGTAAGCTAACGGGGATAGGGGCGCTTTAAAAAAAAAATGTTTACTTATTTTTTTTATTTTTACACTTTTTTTTTTATTTTTATTTTTTTTATCACTTTTATTCCTATTACAAGGAATGTAAACATCCCTTGCAATATGAATCATGTGTGACCGGTTCTCTTTATGGAGAGATGTGGGGTCAATAAGACCCCACATCTCTCCTACAGGCTGGAAAGCGTGATATCGTGAAAACAATTCACCGATCTCATGCTTACTAGCCGCAATAGCGGCTTTGTTTACTTCTGGGTACCCGAGCGTGACGTCATCACATTGCACCCGGGCCTCCGACGGGAGCGTCTGGCACAATGTCGGCTATTGTGCGCTGGCGCCGTCTACAGCTGATCGTCAATTCCATTGTTCAGAGGCTTTCGGCGACTCCCTACTGCGCAAGCGCTGCTCATGCGCAATAATGAGCCGGCATTATTCGACAGGGGGCATTTCTCGACAGGACACCGGGCCCCTGAAGACTCTTCCTCTTTGCTGAGTTATGGAGTTTCAATAGGGACTTTTTTTCACATGAGCAGACCATCTCCTGCTGTGTATAATTACTGCAGGAGCGGAGCTGGCGTTGTCACGTGTGCGCGTCCTCTATTCGGAAGTGTTGGATCACTTATGTGATGCGGAGCAGCAGTGCCACCCTGCCGCTGTATATTTAACCACTTACGGACCAGCCGTCGCAGTTATACTGCAGCGGGCTGGCTCCGCGAACCATAGTAGCTGTACCCGGGGGTGCCGATGCTCATGACCAGCAGTCGCGAGCGATCGCGGGCAAGAGGGGCAGAACAGGGACGTGTGTGTGTGTAAACACACACGTCCCTGTTCTGTGAGCTGAGGAAAGGCAGATTGTTAGTTCCTAATAGCTAAGAACCACGATCTGTAATTTCCTCTAGGTCACTCCCCTCTGCTGACAGTTAGAACACACATTAGGGAACACAATTAACCCCTTGATCGCACCCTAGTGTTAACCCCTTCCCTGCCAGCGAAATTTTTACAGTAATCAGTGCATTTTTATAGCACTGATCGCTGTATAAATGACAATAGGCCCAAAAATGTCAAAATTGTTCGATGTACAGACTGTTGAGAAATAGTTGATTACGGGTGGAGAATGCTCAGTGATGCCTCTCCACTTCTGTGGCACATAATTGACCCCGGTTGGGGTGTCACACTGGTGGAAGGGATCCAACGTTACTTGTAGTCTATTAGTTTACATTCTTCACCTTTGTTTGCATTGTATGCGCTGTTAGTGGTTCTCATAGCTACTGTCTTCTTTTATGTTCGACAACATTGTTGCGCGACGTGCAATGCCTAATTGTACCTTGTACTTTGTTAAAAACTCAATAAAACAATTGAAAGAGAAAATTGTTCGATGTGTCTGCCATAATGTCGTAATCCCAATCAAAATCGCCGATTGCCGCTATTACTAGTAAAAAAAATATAGTAATGATAAAAAATATTAATTAATAATAAAAATACTATACAGTAAATCTATCCCCTATTTTGTAGACGCTATAACTTTTGCGCAAACCAATAAATATACGCTTATTGCGATTTTTATTACCAAAAATATGTAGAAGAATATATATTGGCTTAAACTTAAAAAAAAAAAACGGGGATATTTATTATAGTAAAAAGTACAAAATATTGTGTTTTTTTTTTCAAAATTGTTGCTCTTTTTTTAATAGCGCAACATTTTTTAAATCGCAGAGGTGATCAAATACTACCAAAAGAAAGCTCTATTTGTGGGGGGGGGGGGGGAAGTATCAATTTTGTTTGTGTACAGTATCGCACAACCGCGCAATTGTTAGTTAATGAGACGCAGTGTTGAATCGCAAAAAATGACCCGGTCATTGGGCAGCCAATTATTCCAGGGCTGAAGTGGTTAAGTTACGTGGTCGGCAAGTGGTTAAATAATAGTACTTTTTTTTTATATTAAACTGTGTACTAAACGTACTTTTTCAAACAAAAGATATTTCCCCCCCAAAAAATGTAACCAAAAAAAATTAAACAAATCCAGTAGTTATACCCGTGCATCTCACAAGCGGACATGAAAATAGTCAAATAACAAAAATGTTAAAAAAAAAAAAAAAAAAAGTGGAAACTGTTTTTTCTAAATACACCTACTTCTCCTTTTCTTTTTCAAAGTTTTGTTCACATCTGGAAACTCCTATATAAGAATAGATACACTTTTTTTGTTTCTTTCGTTTTCCTGTTTTGCTGTAGAATGGTTGTTTCATTTACTTTTTCAATGAAACTCTAAGTAAAAAAAAAAAAAAAAAATGTAATATGATGGTGAAAGTATTGTAAAACAGTTCAGTAAATGCGCAGTAGGTGTTGAGCTGCTGTTATGTTGTATGAGTCAAGCCGTGTCATCTAGAGCAATGCAGTGGAATATCCACGGCTACATGGTGCGAGACAAAGGCGGAGAAACAACAACACAATTATACGGAGATATCTGCAGTGTAAATACTTTAAATGTTACATTTGCAGGAAATTCGGAGAAAAGTTACAATATAAATAAAGTCCAGAAGTACGAAGCATGTATTACTTTGGTAAACATTTTTATTTTTAGTTCATCTTCTAGAACAGGGGTGGGCAATTATTTTTTCGATGGGGCCACATGAGAAACTAAAAATATTTTGGAGGGCCGGGCCAAAAGGCTAAACTCAATACTGCATAAAATCAATTGTATTTCTTTATAAAAAGCAGTAAATATCATTGTTGGACAACTGGTACGAGTACTTGTTATATAGTTAAACAATGAAAAAGTGAGGTTGCTTACAAGAATTTTTTTTTAATTTTTGGACATCGCTCCTGCAGACTGAGTAGTACAGGGTGGGATGAGTAGCACAGGGTGGGATGAGTAGCACAGGGTGGGATGAGGAGTACAGGGTGGGATGAGGAGTACAGGGTGGGAATCTGGGATGAGTAGAACAGGGTGGGATGAGGAGCACAGGGTGGGATGAGGAGCACAGGGTGGGATGAGATGAGGAGCACAGGGCGGGATGAGATGAGGAGCACAGGGTGGGATGAGATGAGGAGCACAGGGTGGGATGAGATGAGGAGCACAGGGTGGGATGAGATGAGGAGCACAGGGTGGGATGAGATGAGTACAGGGTGGGATGAGATGAGGAGTACAGGGTGGGATGAGATGAGGAGCACAGGGTGGGATGAGATGAGGAGCACAGGGTGGGATGAGATGAGGAGCACAGGGTGGGATGAGATGAGGAGCACAGGGTGACAGAGCATCTTTTGGGGGGAGAGGGTGGTATGTGGATATGGGCTGGGGAGTGATTTGAGAGGGAAGATGATATGTGCTAGTGGGGGGGGGGACGGACCCCCCCACTAGCACATATCATCTTCCCTCTCAAATCACTCCCCAGCCCATACCACCCTCTCCTCTCCTATCACTTCATACGTTCACCTCGTATCTGCTCCCCCCCCCCCATTACCTCCTGGTTACTGTGCAGCATGGCTCTCTCAGTAGTGTCTCTTCTCGGCTCCTCCTCCTGTACACATTGAGCCAATAGGGGGGGAGGAGTCGGCGTGTGACTGTGTGTTGCAGTCAGTGGAGAGAGAGGGACGGCTGCACTGTAGCCAAATGACGCTGCGGGACCCCGGGCGGCAGATGTCCCGGGTAACCGCGGTACTTTGCGGGGGCCGCGAAAAAGCGCCCCCCTACCCCCCTGCGAACACCCCTCCCCCCCCCCGCCGGCCCGCAGCTATCCGGGGGCCGGATTAAAAGGTCCGCCGGGCCGTATACGGCCCGCGGGCCGTACTTTGCCCACCTCTGTTCTAGAAAGAGAAACATTTTATTACATGCATAGTAAAATGTTGTATTTTCTTGTGCAGACTTCCAGTACAAGCTACGGTATATACAGGGGGGTCGTTTTTTTTAAAAACTGGAAAGTGCAAAATCTGGTGCAGCTCTGCAAAGGAACCAATCAGCTTCTAACTTCAGCTTGTTCAATTAACCACTTCCCGCCCGGCCTATAGCAGAATGACGAACGGGCGGTGATTCAATTATCCTGACTGGACGTCATATGACGTCCAGCAGGATACCAGCCACCACGCGCCCGTGGGGGCATGCATCGTGGCGATCGGTGGTGCGGTGTGTCAGTCTGACCGTGTCCAATCACAGCTGATCACAATGTAAACAGGAAGAGCCATTGATCGGCTGCTCTCATGATAGGGGGGGTTTGGTCTAATAGTTTATCAGCACATCCCACCCTCGGATGCCCACCCAGGACCGCTAGTATGCCCCCAGAACAACCAGGGATGGACATTCACACTGGACCACCAGGTATGCCCACTAGACCACCAGGGAATAGCCAATGTGTGCCAAGGCAGCTGCCAATCAATGTCCAGGCAGCTGCCAACCACTGCCCACCCAAAATCCCTACCAAAGCCACCAGGGATGCATATCAGTGCCGCATATCAGTGGCCATCAGGGCCATGTATCAATGCCCATCTGTGCCCAGCTGTGCCGGCTATCAGTGCCCAGCAGTGCCGCCTATCAGTGCCACCCATAAGTACCCATTATTGCAGCCTTTTAGTGCCCATCAGTGTCGCCTATCAGTGACCACCAGTGCCACCCATGAGTGCCCATCAGTGCTGCCTATCAATGCCCATCAGTACTGCATATCAGTGCCACCCATCAGTGCCACCTACCTGTGCCCATCAGTGTGACCTATCAGTGCCCATCGACATGCCCATCAGTGCCACCTAATTGGTGCCGCCTCATCAGTGCGGCCTTATCAGTGCTCATCAGTGAAGGAGAACATTTACTTATTTACAATATTTTAAACTTTTTTTTTTTTCAAAGTTTACTGTATTTTTTTATTTGTATAGCACAAAATAAAAACTGCAGAGGTTATCAAATTGCACCAAAAGAAAGCTCTATTTGTGGGGAGAAAATGATAAAATTTTGGTTTGGGTACAGTGTAGCATGACCGCGCAATTGTCATTTAAACAGCGACAGCGCAGAAAGATGAAAATTGGCCTGGGAAGGAAGGGGTTGTAATGCCGCGTACACACGGTCGTTTTTTGCGATGAAAAAAAACGACGTTTTCTGTGAAGTAAAAAACGACGTTTTTGAAACGTCACTTTTCAAAGACAATTTTGCATACACACCATCGTTTTTTCACAAAAAGCGAGGTTACGTTCACCACTCTTTTCCATTGAAGCTCGCTTAATAACTAGCTTCTGGGCATGCGCGGGTTGAAAAACGTCGTTTTAAACAACGTTTTTGCTACACACGGTGACTTTTTGTGAAACAAAAAACGACGTTTTGAAAAACGACACAAAAAAATTCAAGCATGTTGGAATTTTTTTTTGGTCGTTTTTTTGAAGACAAAAAACGAAGTGTTGCCCACACACGATCAATTTAAATGACGTTTTAAAAAACAACGTTTTTTTTCATCGCAAAAAACGAGCGTGTGTACGCGGCATTAGAGTTGCCTGGTATTGAAGTGGTTAAAGTGATTATAAAGGCTTTAAAAATAACAAACACGTTATACTTACCTCCTGTGTGCAGTTTGTTTTGCAGAGAGCAGTCCAGATCCTCCTCTTCTCAGGTCCCTATTTGCTGTTTGTGGCCCCTCCCTCTTATTGAGTGACCCTCAGCCAGCAGCCTGCTACAGGGGACACCCGAGTCAGAGCTCCGGAACTTTTCCTAGAACATGGACATTATAATAGGTATGATTTTTTTCCCAACTAAGGGCCACATTAACAATGGGAGATGAGTTTGTTCAGATAAGAATTGAGGAACATTTAGCATCCTTTGCCTTTCATTTTTCTCTTCTCTGTAATAAAAAAATTATCATCAATTTCTCCTCCACATAAATCCTATTTTATATGCACTGTACAGAGACCTTGGTTTGCACTGTTCTTCCATACACTTCCTCTATACCATACATAACCATTTAAGAGACAGAAAGCCAGATTCCGCAAACGTAAGTACAAATGTGCGCCGTCGTATCTATGCGCCGACCCACAAAGCAAGATACGCAGAAAAATAGGCTTCAGCCGCCCAACGTAACTTTCCTACGTTGGCGTAGAGTGGGCGCATATTTACGCTGGACGCACGTGGCGCTCCCTTTGATTTTCGATGCAAATGAGTCAAATTTGGCGATTCACAAACGTACTTGCGCCCGGGCCATAATATACGCGGTTTGCGTAAGCCGTACGTCCGACGTAAAGTAATTCCCCATATTGGAGGCGTAACTCATGCAAAGGTATGGACCAGGGAACGAACGCCGTCGAATTTTACGTAGTTTACGTTGTACGTGAATAGGGCTGGGCGTAGGTTACGTTCACGTCGTAGGCAGTGATTCGACGTATCTTAGGCAGTTGTTTTGACGTGACTGTGAGCATGCGCACTGGGATGTGTCCAAGGTACGACGCATGCGCAGTTCGTTTCAAGTACTTGTCTGACACTCGGCCCATCATTTGCATGGGGTCACGCTTCATCTAAATGTATTACGCCCACTTCCACCTACTTTGACTTAGGCTGGCTTACGCCGACTAATTTACGTTACGCTGGCGCAACGTTGGGAGCATTTGCTTTGTGAATTCCATGCTTCCCTCTCCACGCTGCGCCGGCGTAGCTTAAAAGACATACGCTACGGCGGAATATATATGCGCCGATGTATGTGAATCCGGGCCAGAATGTTCATGAAGACCACAAAAGTTCTAATTCCAGATGAAACTTTTCCTAGACAATGCACAGCACAGCAAGTATGACTTTCTTCCTATTAACCGCTTAAGGACCGCCCACTGTATATATATATATATATATATAAGTCGGCAGAATGGCATGGACAGGCATAATCATGTAGGTGTATGTGGCCCTTTAAATGCCTGCCACCTTACCCGTGAGTCGGACCGCGGGTCCCGTGGACTCGATCACCGTGGGGATCCCTGCGATCGTCTCACGGAGGTATAGAGCGGGGAGATGCTTGTGTAAACAAAGCATCTCCTTGCTCTGCCTAGTGAGAATGACACTAATCTCGGCTCCGTGTTCTCGGAGCGGAGATCAGTGTTATGTGACAGAGAGCCCATAAGAAACATTATGCAGGGAACATTTAACCCCTACAGCACCACCTAGTGGTTAACCCCTTCACTGCCAGTGTCATTTTCACAGTAATCAGTGCAATTAAATAGCGCTGATCGCTGTGAAAATGACAATGGTCCCAAAAATGTGTCAAAAGTGTCCGATGTGTCCGCCATAATGTCGCAGTCATGAAAAAAATCACTGATCGCCGCCACTACTAGTAAAATTTTTTTATTTTTTATAAAAATGCCATAAAACTATCCCCAATTTTGTAAATTTACCAGAAATATGTAGAAGAATACGTATCGGCCTAAACTGTGGACATTTTTTTTATATATTTTTGGGGGATATTTATTATAGCAAAAAGTAAAAAATATTGCATTTTTTTTTCAAAAATTTCGCTCTTTTTTGTTTATAGCGCACAAAATAAAAAACCGCAGAGGTGATCAAATACCACCAAAAGAAAGCTCTATTTGTGGGGAAAAAAATTTTGTTTGGGAGCCACGTCGCACGACCGAGCAATTGTCAGTTAAAACGACGCAGTGCCGAATCGCAAATGTGGCCTGATCTTTGACCACCCAAATGGTCCGGGGCTAAAGTGGTTAACTGTAAGACATTCGTTTGTTCAGATAAGAATTTAGAAACATTTAGCATCCTTTGCCTTCAATTTTTATCCTCTCTACAGTCAAAACATTGATTTGTCCCCACTAACCATTCAAAAAAATCAAACAAACAAATCTCTAACCATGTATGGCTAGTTTGGTGGTTAACATGTAGGCAGGCGCAGTCTACTTTCTCCACTGCAGGAGGCGCTGTTTTTGAAAAGGAAGTCAAGAGGAACAGAGTTTCTCTATGGTTTCCTGGGTCACTGGAGAAGCTATTCTATTGGACACTCTTACTCTATGTGATCCTAGCAGCCATCTTGAATCAGGCAGAGCCTTTTTAGGTCCCCGACTCCCAGGTTTGGTGCGCTTTTTGCAAGTTGGTAGAGTATGGATAGATTCCCTTGCCTGTTAGGGAAAGTTTTGTGATTAAGAGGGGGCGCATCTTCTTTGGACTTCATCCCATTTGTGCAGAAGACAGATAGGCGATACCCACTCTCTTCACATGACTGTAAGCTGTGAGTGCACCAGGTTCTGCAGCCCTCCCTCCGGGTTTCCTGTAAACTGTCCGGCCGACGCATACAGCGCGTCACGAGATGCCGAAAGAAGCTGAATGTCGGTGCGGCACTATACGGCGCCTGCGCACCGACGTTCGGCTTCTTTCGGCATCTCGTGATGCGCTGTATGCGTCGGCCAGATGCCTGTCAATTAGGAACGCCCATCCTCGACCATCATACCCGAAAGCCGGGTTGAGAATACATATGAGAAATGGTATGTACGGAACGTATTTAAAAAAAAAAAAACAGCCGATTCTAATTGGGATTAATGGCGTAAATGCAATGTTAACATTTTTTTTTTACGTGAACCTCCCCTTTAAGATTGCCTTTATTTATTCTTATCCACTTTGGCTCAATCATTCGAAAAAAGATTCATGATCATTCAAATGTAGCCTATGGAGATTTTTAACTACCAACGTTTTGTACCATTCCATGAGTGTGCGCAATTTTAAAGCGTGACATGTTAGGTATCTATTTACTCGGCTTAACATCATCTTTCACATTAGACAAAAAAAAGTAAATATTGTGTTTTTTTTTTTCCTTTCATGAAAAAAAACACATTGGAAAAATTGCTGCTCAAATACTGTGTAATGACCATAGTCTTAAAAGTACTCCCAGAAAAAGGCCTACATGGTCCTAAAAGTACTTTAACCAAGATGTTTTTTTGGGGGATTAAAATTATGTCAATATACTGATACTAGTAAAACATACCCTGAAAATAAGCCCTAGGGTCTTTTTTTGTGGCCAAGATGAATATAAGACACTGTCTTATTTTCGGGGAAACACGGGTATATATATATATAATGTTTGAGGTTCTGAGTAATTTTCTAGTCACAAAATAATTTTTTACATGTGACACGTGACATTACATGACATTAAATATTGTAATGACCACCATTTTATTCCTTAGGGTCTCTGCTAAGAAAAAATAAATAAATAAATATATACACACATGTAACAATGACCCGAAGCACACAGCCAGGATAACCAAGGAGTGGCTCTGTAAGAAGCATATCAAGGTTCTGGCGTGGCCTAGCCAGTCTCCAGACCTAAACCCAATAGAGAATCTTTGGAGGGAGCTCAAACTCCGTGTTTCTCAGCGACAGCCCAGAAACCTGACTGATCTAGAGAAGATCTGTGTGGAGGAGTGGGCCAAAATCCCTCCTCCAGTGTGTGCAAACCTGGTGAAAAACTACAAGAAACGTTTGACCTCTGTAATTGCAAATAAAGGCTACTGTACCAAATATTAACATTGATTTTCTCAGGTGTTCAAATACTTATTTGCAGCTGTATCATACAAATAAATAGTTAAAAATTCATAAATTGTGATTTCTGGAATTTTTTTTTTTTGATTATGTCTCTCACAGTGGACATGCACCTACGATGACAATTTCAGACCCCTCCATGATTTCCAAGTGGGAGAACTTGCAAAATAGCAGGGTGTTCAAATACTTATTTTCCGCACTGTATATATATATATATATATATATATATATATATATTTTTATTTATTTATATATATGTATATATTTTTATATATATAATGTTTGGGGTTCTGAGTAATTTTCTAGCAACAAAATAATTTTTTACATGTGACACGTGACATTATTCCTTAGGGTCTCTGCTAAGAAAAATACAATAAAAATAAAAAATATATATATATATCTATAGATATATATATCTATAGATATATATATATAGGTATATATATCTATATATATATTTTTTATATATAATGTTTGGGGTTCTGAGTAATTTTCTAGCAACAAAATACGTTTTTACATGTAGGAGAGGAATGACAGAACTGGCTTTTGCTGGAAGTGGTTAAACAAGTAAGGCCTGGGGGCCGCCAATTATCACCATATTTGAAAATGTGTTAAACTTGCCCCCCATGCCTTTATTTATTCTTACCCACTTTGGCTCAGTCATTCTAAAAAAGATTCATGATCATTTTTGGAAAAAAAAAAACCTGTTGCTCGGGTTGCCTATGTTAGCTAAGGAAATATTGACTCTTAGTGCCGGGATGAATACATGGCTTTCAAACAACCTGGCCCATTGTTAGCCCTTAGCAGTGACACCAAAGTCATTAAAGTCTCATTTTATGGATCAAGAGGTTAATAAGGCCGGGGACACAGAGGACTTGGGAAGACTTCTGGAGAAAATGGCACCACGGGGAACTGGAGTGGAGAGAGTCAAAGGGCTCGGAGTGGTGATAATTGCACAGTAAGTGTTGGCCCTTCCATTGGAGGAGCAGTCATGTGTAAATGTTAATACCAGGACCCGGGCACGACCTGCAAAGCCCTTCCATTCACTCAATTGCTGACTTGCTTCCGCTGACCATGTCAATGTGTCAGAGGCAGTGGACTGTACCAGCGTGAGACGCTTTTTGGGGACCTACAACAGGAATGAACCATTTTTACCAACTTCAACCAACAAACCACATTTATCACACTTTTTGTAAAGCAGTTTACAGAGAACACTGACAATCAAGGGCTGTTCGCATCATCGTGTTAGGAATTGCACATTTTGGTGCCTTTTTTTTATTGCTTTGCATTAAAATATAACACGACGCAAGATCAGTTTTACACGCAGTTTATGTGTATTTTCTTCCTTTCAGTGTTTTTCCTAATTTCCTGTCTAAATTTTATGGCTTGAGTCTGTTCTTGTTGGAAATATGGAATTGTAATTTTAAAAATGCACTAATTACACCTTCTTCCACATGTTTGCGGTGTCCCTCACATGGCTTCTTGCAAACTGCAAAGGGGACTTCTTATGGCTTTCTTTCAAAAACGGCTTTCTTCTAAGATTGTCCTGTATTTGGCTCCATCCATCGTCCCGTCAACTCTGACCAGCTTCCCTGTCCCTGCTGAAGAAAAGCTTACCCACAACAGGATGCTGCCACCACCATGTTTCACAGTGGGGATGGTGTGTTCAGGGTGATGAGCAATGTTACATTTTTCCACCACACATAGTGTTATGCTTTTAGGCCAAAAAGTTCTGACCAGAGTGCCTATCAGGTGTCCAATCATAGGAGAGGAGGACGGGAGAAGATGCATGGAGGTGAGAAGACACATGGAGGAGAGAAGACACCACTCGCCGTCACCCACTGCCCCACCGAGACAGGGTAAGTGCCAGGCAGATGGCAAAGGGGGGGGGGATTACAGTGGCAGCATTGGATAGCACAGTGGCACCATTTGATGGCACAGTGGCAGCATTGGGAGCATTTTATGGCACAGTGGCAGCTTTAAATGGTACAGTGGGAGCATTGGATGGCACAGTGCCAGCATTGGGAGCATTTCATGGCACAGTGGTGGCATTGGGAGCATTTCATGGCACAGTGGCGGCATTGGGAGCATTTCATAGCACAGTGGCAAGATTGAGAGCATTAAATGGCACAGTGGGAGCATTGGATGGCACAGTGGCAGCATTGGGAGCATTTCATAGCACAGTGGCAAGATTGAGAGCATTAAATGGCACAGTGGGAGCATTGGATGGCACAGTGGCAGCATTGGGAGCATTTCATGGCACAGTGGCGGCATTGGGAGCATTTCATGGCACAGTGGCGGCATTGGGAGCATTTCATGGCAAAGTGGCAGAATTTGGAGCATTTCATAGCACAGTGGCGAGATTGAGAGCATTAAATGGCACAGTGGGAGCATTGGATGGCACAGTGGCAGCATTGGGAGCATTTCATGGCACAGTGGCAGCATTAAATGGCACAGTGGCAGCATTGGATGACATAGTGACAATATTGTATGGCACAGTGGCAGCATTTGATGGCACAGTGACTGCGTTTGATGGTACACTGAGGCTGCAATTAATGTTTTTTTTTTTTTTTATAGAATTTTTCTATTTGTTTGCGCCCCCCCAAAAATGTTGATCAGCAGCCGCCACTGACTGTTAATAACTATTAATGATTTATTTGACGGAAAAATAGCAAATATTCAAAAAGTGGAAAAAAATGCAAAAACGATTTAAAGGCTGGTTAAATAGGTGTTGACGTATCTCTTAAATTTCCAAGCAAGCCTAGTTGTGATTTTTTATTAAGCTCTTTAAAGTCTTATTGTGGTTAAAGTTAAAGTTCCGCGTGTTTTCATTGAGAATCCTCCTACGGGTTCACAGGTAGTGGAAGCCATGTGAAGGCACAAATACCCTTTCCACGGCCCTCGTAACAGCCACAGGGGGCCCCGGGCAGCCGGGACACTTTCTGGAAACATTGGTGACATTTGGTACCCACCTTACTAATTAGTCATTGCTCTGAGCTAGGACTTTATATAGGAGTGTAATGACACGGGAGGTAAAGTCCCCACTGCTAATGAAAGCAGCCAAAAAGTTTTTTGTGGCTTTTTCATACCCAGACCTCCCACGGTTTACCAAATAAAGGCTGAATGTAAATTCTCACATGACCCTGGTGACTTCACACCACTACAATGCACACCACAAGGTGTAACTTACTACATGACTCACTAGGGTCCTTGTCATCATATCAATCACATTTTATTGGAGGAAAAGAGAATTTTTCCATAAATAATAAAGATGCTAATTCCTGAGCTTCCCAAAATAAGTGAACGCAGACCTGGGGGCACCCCAAAGAGAAGAATGATGACCTCCTCCCCTGTCTGCTTACCCTTGCACCCCAACCCCCCCTGCCCCCTCTCCCGGCTTATCTATGCAGCCCCCTGCTTATGTTTGGTCTTCAAACCCTCCTCTGCTCACATTTGCACCCCAAATCCCCCCTCGGCTCACCTTTGTACCCTAACCACTCCAGTCCAGTCTCCTCTGCACCTTAACCCCCCTCTCTGCTCCTCTTTGCACCCTAATGACCCCCCCCCCGCGCTGCTCCGCACCTGTACACCTCTGGTCTCAATACCCCCTGCCTGCTCATCTTTGCACCCAAACCTCCCTCTCTCCCTCTCTGCATCTTTGTAACTCTCTCTGCTCATTTTTACACCCGAACAAACCCAATCCTGTTCACCTCTGCTCTCCATCGCTCCAAATCGCTCGTCTGCAAGTCGTTCAGAATACGACCGCCAGACTTGTGACTGGGAAAAAACCCTGGGAATCCATCTCACCTTCACTGAGAGCCCTTCACTGGCTGCCAGTTAAAGATAGAATTGCTTTTAAAGCTCTCTGTCTTACGCATAGATGTGTCCATGGGAATGCCCCCCTTTATTTATGCGAAATAATAAAAGCGCATAACCCCAATGGCATTTTGCGAACCACGAATCAGAACCTGCTCGAGGTTCCGAAAGCCAACTTCAAGTCCAAAGGAGAAAGAAGATTCGCGATCCAAGGTCCCAGACTATGGAACGCTTTACCAACCAGCATTCGGTTGGAGGAGAACCACCTAGCATTCAGGAAAAAGGTCAAGACTCATCTCTTTTGATATCAAAGGAGACAGGAACAACAAGCGCCCAGAGGCGATTCAGTTCGCATGTGCCGCGCTATATAAGTTTTCATTCATTCATTCATTCATTCATTCCATGCCCCCCGCCTTCTCATCTTTGCCACCAAACCACACTCTCTGCTCATCTTTGCAACCAAACCTCTCTCTCTGCTCATCTTTGCAACCAAACCACTCTCTCTGCTCATCTTTGCAACCAAACCTCTCTCTCTGCTCATCTTTGCAACCAAACCACTCTCTCTGCTCATCTTTGCAACCAAACCTCTCTCTCTGCTCATCTTTGCAACCAAACCTCTCTCTCTGCTCATCTTTGCAACCGAACCTCTCTCTCTGCTCATCTTTGCAACCAAACCACTCTCTCTGCTCATCTTTGCAACCAAACCTCTCTCTCTGCTCATCTTTGCAACCAAACCTCTCTCTCTGCTCATCTTTGCAACCAAACCACTCTCTCTGCTCATCTTTGCAACCAAACCACTCTCTCTGCTCAACTTTGCAACCAAACCTCTCTCTCTGCTCATCTTTGCAACCAAACCTCTCTCTCTGCTCATCTTTGCAACCAAACCACTCTCTCTGCTCAACTTTGCAACCAAACCTCTCTCTCTGCTCATCTTTGCAACCAAACCACTCTCTCTGCTCATCTTTGCAACCAAACCACTCTCTCTGCTCATCTTTGCAACCAAACCACTCTCTCTGCTCAACTTTGCAACCAAACCTCTCTCTCTGCTCATCTTTGCAACCAAACCTCTCTCTCTGCTCATCTTTGCAACCAAACCTCTCTCTCTGCTCAACTTTGCAACCAAACCACTCTCTCTGCTCATCTTTGTAACTCAAGCCCCCCTCTCTGCTCACCAGGGCTGATCCAGTGCCGCCACCTTGCTGCAAGCAGCATCTTTGGAGCAGCTTTTGGGCGCTGAAAAAAAAAGCTCCATAAACGCCCCTCTCTATTGAAATGAATTGGCGCTGTAAAAACGCCTTACCCTTTTACACTGAGGCACTGCAAAAACGCCCTAAAATGTTAGGGTCTTATCGGTGCGTTTTTCAGGCACTGGCAGTGTAAAAGGGCTCTGAGAGCACTTGGGCTTTCACATTGAGATTGCAGATGAAGCTTCGCTCGAATAACGCTCAGTGTGAAAGGGGCCTTACATGGCCTTCTGTCACATTAGCAAACCTGTGAAATCAGCAGGTTTGCCGCTGCTTTTGAAATTAAATATCTTAACAGTCCATCCGATTTCTAAATACTGTATTTCAC
The DNA here is from genome assembly GCA_029574335.1 of Rana kukunoris. Classification (NCBI taxonomy): domain Eukaryota; kingdom Metazoa; phylum Chordata; class Amphibia; order Anura; family Ranidae; genus Rana; species Rana kukunoris. The sequence goes on along the minus strand of CM056053.1, from coordinate 449,141,420 downwards.
CTTATAAGCTCAGTTTTCTGTTAAAAGTAACAGTGAAGTGCTAAACTCCGGTGGGTGTAACAAAATGTCCGCTTGCCCCATCTCTGTGTATCATTACTATGGAGAAGCGCGGGGTGTAGCAAGATGGCGGCGACGGAACGTCACTTCCGTTACCAATTCTGACGGTTCACCATACAGAACAGCTGCATTGCATAGAGAAGCACCACAGCTACCTAGAGATGATGTCACTGGTACCAAGTGTAACAAAAACAATTTATTTTTATTTTAACATTTCATTAGCATGTTGAGAGCTGATAGAGAAACCAGTAAAAGGAAACTACGAAAACATCAAACTTTAGCATTAAATAAAACAATTCTGTTCCCTTGCAGGGTGGGGGCGGGTCACTAAAATCAGGAATACCCTTTTCACGGTACAGTAAGCGGGGGAGTTCTACCCTTGTCAGTGAGCGGTGGGGGAGTATTAGGTATCACATGTAAGGTGAAGGTGGAAGTGACACGTGGAAGTGTTCTGTGGCTTTTGTCATTGGGCAGCTGTCGTGAGTTAAATATAACCTAATAGATAGCGTTAGAAATGACGATTGAGGCAGCAAAAGCAACAGTCCCTTTGTGTTATAAAGGTACATTTTCTACGGGGACTTTCCCTCTTCTCTTCCTTCATACACAAACCAAATTGGAAAAGGGCATTTCCACCAGCAATGGTTAATGAGTTTGTTTTGGAAAATCATTACAGTCAAACCTTGGATTACGACAATAATCAGTTCCAGGAGAATGCTCATAATCCAAAGCACTCGCATTTCAAAGCGAGTTTCCCCATAGAAGTGAATGGAAACGAAAATAATTTGTTCCGCATTGACTTCTATGACATGCAATACTGTATGTAGCCAGAGGGGGCGGGGGCACCGGAGAGACTTGAAAATACTCGGGAGAGCTGGGCTGAATTCAGAAGCTCTCGGAAAGGCTCAGAAACTGAGTATTTAAGTTTTTTTCTAGTATTTCCGAAGTGCTCGATCGGCTCCTCTGGCCAAATGCAGTACTGCACACCGCTGTGGCTTGAATCCTGCTCGTTTTGCGAGACAACACTCAGGATTTAAAGCGGATGGCCCATTAAATTTTTTTTTTTAAAAGCCAGCAGCTACAAATACTGCAGCTGCTGACTTTTAATATTAGGACACTTACCTGTCCTGGAGTCCAGCGGCGTCCGCAGCAGAGGACGAGCGTTCTCCCCCCTCCATCCACGGTGAGGGAACCAGGAAGTGAAGCGCTGCGGCTTCACTGCCCGGTTCCCTACGGCGCATGCGCGAGTCGCGATGCGCCCGCCGATTGGCTCCCGCTGTGTACTGGGAGCCGAAAGTTCCCAGCACACAACGGGAAAAACCTGACTTTTGCCCGAGACTGCGGGCCGGAAGTGGGTGCAAATACCTGTCTTTAGACAGGTATCTGCACCCCCCTCGCCCTGAAAGGTGTCAAATGTGACACCGGAGGGGGGAGGGTTCTGATCAGTGGATCTTCACTTTAGGGTGGAGATCCGCTTTAAAAGAAAAATGCTTGTATTGCGAAACGCTTAACCGCGTTACTCGCAATCTGAGGTTTCACTGTACATTTAAAGCTGATGTTTAATCTTAAGCTTTAATCTTAAGCTTGTATTACGCCTTCCCTGGTTCCTCCTTCCCTGCCTCATCAACAAGCTTATATTTTTTTAATTAAAATAAATGACATTATTACAAAATTTCAATAAAAGACATACCTAATTTCAGGTCACTGTACTTCCCTGGTGGGAGGAGTCAGCAGAGTGCTGAACATAGCTTTCTGAAAACATCACAACACCCGCCTCAGTACTCAGCCTTGATGCAAGCAGTGGGCTGGCTCTTGGGAGGAGTTATGCAAACATCAAAATACCTTGATGGGCAGATATCAGTCTGGAAGAAGGGGCGGAGTTTGTATGAAGACCACCCTAGGCAACACCCACGTGTGATTCTGGACTTGATTGCAATTATTATTTGTATTATTATTATACAGGATTTAAAGAGGAAGTAAACCCTGATGGGTGTTACTTCCTATTTGTTTTTTTGCAAAGGTAAAGCAGAATGGGCTAGTATGCATCGCATATCATTATGTGACACTTACCTGCAGAAGAAGCCCGCGATGTTCCCGTCTTCCTCGCTAGTAGCGAGTGGCCATTATTCACCCCTCTTCCTTCTGGGGCCGCGAACTCCGGCTTTGCGAGTGGCCGGAGTAGCGTGATGTTGCGTGATGTCACTCCCATGCATGCGTGCGGGGGGCGTCTTTAACGGCATGACTCGAGCTAGAAACGGCACAGCATGCCCTTTCTAACTCCGGCGCATGTGCAGAAGAAATCACTGTACGGCCATTTGCAAATATCTCCTAGACCATGCAGGTCTTGGAGAAATTTTAAGCACCTACAGGTAAGCCTTAATCTAGGCTTACCTGTAAGTTAAAGTGGTTGTAAAGGGTTTACAACCACTTTAAGCGGAAGTAAACACATCCATTTAACCGTTTTGAATAACATTATACAAAAGAGGAGAAAAAAACATAACATAAGACATTATGTTTTCTAAAAGATCTCTTTCCATTTGTAGTGTTTACAGTGCCTGATAGATAAATTCTCCTGAGGAAGCTACTACTCGTGGCGAAACACATAGAGAACAAATCATTCCGCACTTTCAACTGTACTGTATGATTCAGATATCCATTTTTGAATATGTATTTTACATTTTTCAATAAATAATATTTTCTATAAAAATCTTGTTGTAAAATATGTACCTTTAAAATCTATAAATTCTCCTCTTTTGTATAATGTTCTTATTAGGGGATGTGGTGCTGGTCAAACTTTAGATGATAAGCAATAATTTTTCTCAGTTTTGAATAACAGTTACAGTTCCGGCACGTGCCAGTGTTCTGACAAGGTGGGTCCCCGTCGGATAATGTCCGCCCTGTATTGTGCAGGCGCATCGCTTGCTCAGTATGGAGCACAACGGAGCTGCTGAAAATCCCTGAAAATGAACATCTGTGAATCAGCTGTACACGGCGCCTGCACAATGAACAGGACATTGTGCCTTAGGCTCACGATGCTCGTGTGTGTAAACCACAGCACGTCAGTGTAAAAACAGCCTAATGCTTTGTACACACAATCGGAATTTTGTACACTCAGACAGAATTTTTTCATCGGATATTCCGTCCGTGTGTGGGCCCCATCTGACTTTTTTCCATCGGAGTTTAGAAATGGAACATGTTTTATTTTTTTTCCGATGGAAAAAAATCCTATTGGAAATTCCGATCGTCTGTGTGGAACTCCGACGGAGAATCAAGTTGCTCGGAAACACTGAACCTAATTTTTTCGGCTCGTCGTAAGGTTTTACGTCATCGCATTTTGGACAGTCGGAATTTGGACTGACAGTGTGTATGCAGGGCCGCCATCAGAAATTTACATAGCTTCAGGCATGGGCCCCTTGGATATTGAGAACGGGGGGGGGGGGGGGGGCGTGAATTGCAAACCGGGGGGCGGTGCCGCATATTGAGAACCAGGAGATGGTGCTGCAAATTGAAAACCGGGGAATGATGCGAATTGAGGACCGGGGGTGCCGCCAGCCAATTGAGAACCGGGGGTGCCGCGAATTGAGAACTGGGGGGTGCCACAAATTGAGAACCGGGGGGGGGCCGCGCAAAAAAGTGGGACGAATTGAGAACCGAGGGGGTGTGCTTTGAATTGAGAGAAAGGGGGATGGCCGGGCCCCTGGGGGGACAATTGGGCCCGTTACAGGTGTACTGCCTGTACCCCCCTGATGGCGGCCCTGTGTGTAGGCAAGACAGCTTGGACGGAATAACGACGGAAAATGCCATCGGATTTTATCCCATCAGAAATTCTGACCGTGTGTACAGGGCACTAAGCTGCTTTTGACACGATCGGTCCAACCAAATCAGACCCTCAATTCACCCCATTTAAACCACAGATGTAAATGGCCATTTACAACCACCTACCTCCAATCCAATCCACTAAAAAAAAAAAAAACAGAAGGGGGATCCGTCCCCTTCCATCTGGGCAGATCAGATCAGAGGGCCCATAGAGTAGAGCAGGCTGTGTCTGTGTCAGTGTTGCCAACCGTCCGTATTTTTACGGACAGTTCCTAAACTGTCGTAAAGTTCCCCCTGTTCGTAAATGTCCGTAGTTGCGGAAATGTGCCAGTAAAAATAGCCGAGATCGGTTCGGCTTGGCTTTGAACTGCGCACGGAGATTGGAGGCAGGGGGTGATTGGAGGCAGGGGGCCTGGGGGAGATTGGAGGCAGGGGGAGATTGTGGCACCGCAGAGGGGGATGAAGGCAGGGGGAGTTGGTGGCAGAGAGGGATGGAGGCAGGGGGTGATGTGACTAAAGAATTTGCCCTTATTATATCGAAATTAACAAAAATATGTTTTTTTACCTTAATATCTACTTTACATCACATGGCTATTTGCCTAGCGTACTTTGTTTGTAGCCTAAATAATGACATTTGCATCTAAAAATGTAATTTAGTAACTTTTGTGAAATGCCAGGTGTCGTGCCAGTAAATTTCAATCTGGCAGGTTGGCAACACTGGTCTGTGTCAGCTTTGCATATGCGAAGTGGACTTGGATCTGTAATCCGCCTGCTCCGCTCATTGTGGCCCGTGACCGGTTACCAAGTCGCTTAAGTGGCCCTCGCTCTTCAAAAGGTTGGGCACCCTTGGTATAAATAATTGAAAAACAAAAACTATAATAAAAAAATAAATAAACTCCAGCCTCCTTGGGGACATCATTTCTTAGTTTTGTAAAGGACTTTTCGTTTTCCCTTACAAAATTAGCATCTTTAAAGGGCAAAGGGCCACGGTCAAAAGTACAGAGCGCCTTAATAGAATATTGATTTTAGAATAGTGAATTTTAGTTAAATTAAGGCTGATGTTCCCACGGGACTCAGAATCAGATGAGTTCCATCAACGTTGCTCGACTTAAAGATTGCCCCGCTGATGGTGAACTTCAAAGTTGACATTGAATGCCCAATTCACTCCACAGGGAATGTCAAAGCTGACCTTTGCGTTTTAAGGTTGTCATGGTAGAGTTGTAGGTGTCGGACATTTCCCTGTTTTTTTTTTTTTCTGTGGTGTCATGAAAAGCGAAATCGTGATTTTTTTTTTTCTGAAAAGAACAAAACCTTTTTGAGTTTGTTCAGGTTATTAACCCGACCCATTGAGGAGATGTCAAAGAGATAACCATTTTCCACACATCTGAAGACTTCAACTTCTTGGTTTAGCTGCACCAAGCTGTTTCTACTTTCTAATCATTACAAAGGATTAGGGATTGACCTTCGGAGGACATCCAGCCACTGACCTCTCAATGGGATACTTACAAAGAGGGCAACTTACAGAGATCTTTAAGGACTTCTGTAGCTAAAATGAAAAAAGATTATGTGTGTTCTGGTCAAAGAGTCGCTAATGATGTTTACTACAATGTGTGCGGGAAAATGCTTTCCCTATAATTCATGCAGAGTGTATCAAACCATTCGCTCAGTCAATCTATACAGTAAAACCTTGGTTTGAGAGTAACTTGGTTTGAGAGCGTTTTGCAAGACAAGCAAAATTGTTTAATACATTTTGACTTGATATACAAGCGATGTCTTGATATACAAGTAGCGTCATGTCACAATTGAGTATAAAAGAGAAGAGAGGCGCCTCTTAAAGGGGTTGTAAAGGTACAATTTATTTTTTCCTAAATAGCTTCCTTTACCTTAGTGCAGTCCTCCTTCACTTACCTCATCCTTCCATTTTGCTTTTAAATGTCCTTATTTCTTCTGAGAAACCCTTTACCACCACTTTAAAGCGGAGCTCCAGCCGCAATTTTTTTTTTTTAAAGTCGGCAGCTACTAACAGTGTAGCTGCTGACTTTAAATAAGGACACTTACCTTGTCCTACTTGCCCGCGCTGATGGGCCCCCCGATGCCGGTCCCACGATCGCTCCGGGTCCCGCGCCGCCATCCACACTATGGGAAACAGGCAGTGAAGCCGTACGGCTTCACTGCCCATTTCCCACTGCGCCTGCGTGAGTCTCGTGCCGGCTTGTGAATGGGCGGCTGCTCTCTGAGAACACACACAGTTCCCAGAAAGCAGCGTGCCCCATTCATTAGGAGAAGGAGAAGAAGAAATCGGACCGCGGTGCAGGTGAGGGAGATTACGGACTTCCGCATAGCAACAGGTATTTCGGGTGAGTATTTTTTTTTTTTTTCAGGTTTTTTTTTATTTAATTTTTTTAAAGAAGATGGGCAAAAGTGGTTTTCATGGGTGGAACTCCGCTTTAACCTTCAGGTAAGCCTAGATTAAGGCTTACCTGTAGTTGCTTGAAATATCTTCCAGTATAACCTTATCTGTACTATTAATATGTCCATTGAAGCCACCAGACTCACCTGTTGTGAACTTACCACTTATGTAAACCAAGAAATTATTCTGTGTCTGTAATTAACTTATTTTATTTTGTTGAATTGTACATTTCTTTATCACCTCAATAAAGATATATTGACAAGGAAATATATTCCAGACCTGCACGGTCTAGGAGATATTTGCAAATTGTCGTACGGTGATTTCTTCTGCGCATGTGCCGGAGTTAGAAAGGGCACGCCGTGTCGTTTTTAGCTTGGGTCATGCCGTTAAAAGCGGCTCCCATGCGCATGCATGGGAGTGACATCACGCAACGTCACGCAACTCCAGCCACTCACAGAGCCGGAGTTTGCGGCCCCAGGAAGAAGAGGGGTGAAGAATGGATGCTTGCTACTAGCGAGGAAGACGGGGACATTGCGGGCTTCTCCTGCAGGTAAGTGTCACATAATGGGCTACTATGCGATGCATACTAGCCCATTCTGCTTTACCTTTGCAGAGAAACAAAGAGGAAGTAACACCAATTGGGGTTTACTTCCTCTTAACCCCTTCACGCCGAGCGTACGCAGATATGCGTCCTCAGCTTTCAGGGGTTTTACCGGGATGATGCCTGCAGCTGCAGGCATCATCCCGGTACCGTTGTTTAGAGCCGGCGATTGGCTATCCAGACATAACAACCGATGCGGCTAAAAGCAGCTCGATTGTTATGCCGGAGGAGCGGGAGGGGACATTCCCCCCTCCCGCCGCCTCTCGCCGCTCTGACCGGGCCTCCCGTCCCACCGGGAAACCCGATCCTCGATCCGACGCGTCCTGTGTGCGGGCGCAGACTGAATGAAAGCTGTATGCGGCTTTGATTCAGCCTGCAAAGTGTAAACGCGGAAGCGACGTCATAACGTCACTTCCGGGTTTCTCGGCTGCCAATGGCGCCGGATTTAAAAAAGTACACAATATTCAGAATCGCCGTTTTCGGCGATCTGAATACTTTGAAGTGTAAAGGAGGGACCGGGGGTCTTTTAGACTCCGATATCTCCATAAAGAGTACCTGTCACCACCTATTACTGTCCCAAGGGATGTTTACATTCCTTGTGACAGCAATAAAAGTAATCAAAATGTAAAAAAAAAAAACCCACAATTTAATATTATAAAAATAAAAATAAAGCTCCCCGCGAGCTTGCGTAACAAAGAAAACGCATACGGAAGTCGCGCCCGCATATGAAAACGGTGTTCAAATCACACATGTGAGGTTTCGCCACTATCGTGAGAGCGAGAGCAATAATTCTAGCACTAGTCCTCCTCTGTACCGCTAACCTGGTAACCGTAAAAAACGTTTAAAGCGTCGCCTATGGAGATTTTTAGGTACCGTAGTTTGACGCCATTCCACGAGTGCGTGCAATTATAAAGCATAACATGCTTGGTATCTATTTACTCGGCACAACTTCATCTTTCACATTATGCAAAAAAATTGGGCTAACTTTACTTTTTCATTTTTTTTAAATTCATGAAAGTAAAATTTTCCCAAAAAGTTGCGTTTAAAACACCGCCGCACAAATACCGTGTGACATAAAATATTGCAACAATCGCCATTTTATTCTCTAGATTCTCTGCTAATATATATATATATATATATATATATATATATATATATATATATATATATATATATATATATATATATATATATATATATATATATATATATAATGTTTGGGGGTTCTAGGTAATTTTATAGCAAAAATATGGATTTTACCTTGTAAACACCAAATGTCATTAATAGGCATAGGGGTGAAAGGGTTAAATCCTGTATAATAATAATAATACTAATAGCAATCAAGTCCAGAATCACACGTGGGTGTTGCCTAGGGTGGTCTTCATACAAACTCCACCCCTTCCTCCAGACTCATATGCAAATCAAGGTATTTTGATGTTTTTTTGAGTTTTCTTTTACCAAGAATATGTAGAAGAATACGTATCGGCCTAAACTTAGGAAACAATTCATTTTAAAAAAAATATTTTTGGGGGATATTTATTATAGCAAAAAGTAAAAAATATTGTTTTTTTTTGTCAAACTTGTCGCTCTATTTTCAGTTTAAAAATAAAAACCGCAGAGGTGATCAAATACCACCAAAAGAAAGCTCTATTTGTGGGAAAAAAAGAACGCCAATTTTGTTTGGGTACCGCGCAATTGTCAGCTAAAGCGACGCAGTGCCAAATCGCAAAAAATGATCTGGTCAGGAAAGGGGTAAATTCTTCCGGGGCTGAAGTGGTTAAGGGCAGAGGAGGGATCTGACCCCAGATTTCTCCATAAAGAGTACCTGTCACATGCTTATTGCTGTCACAAGCAATTTTTTTTTATTTTTTTTGTTTACAGCAATAAAAGTGATAAAAAAATGAGAGCAACAGTGTAAAAATAGAAATATAGAAATAAATAAAAAATAATAAATATTTAAAGAACATAACCCTTGGCATTTTTTTATTTTTTTTAGCCATTGTGGAGATTCCCTTCACTTCCTATCTCATAGCCAGAACTGGAAGTGGGAAGAAATCTCTCCAAAGTTTTGGAAGTTTGAAAATTCTAAATTAGGAAATTCAAAAATTAGAAAATTCTATAATTTGGAAATTTAAAAATCCGAAAATAAGAATGAAAATCAGAATTTGAATTTCAGAATTCCCCCAAAAAAAGCAAAAAAAAAAGCGAATGAAAGGAAAACAAACACATATTTTTTTGTCAGTGCACATGTCTAATGCCGCGTACACACGATAATTTTTTGGCATGAAAAAAAAAACACTGTTTTTCCGCGTTTAGAAAATTTTTTTGTTTTTTCCAACTTCATCATTAGAACGACGTTGCCCACACACGATCGTTTTTAAAAATTGCTCTAGCAAAGCGCGGTGACGTACAACACGTACGGCGGCACTATAAAGGGGAAGTTTCATTCGGATGACGCCACCCTTGGGGCTGCTTTAGCTGATTCCTTGTTAGTAAAAGAAGATTTGCGCTTTTCTGTCTGTTACAGCGTGATGAATGTGCTTACTCCATTATGAACGGTAGTTTTACCAGAACGAGCGCTCCCGTCTCATAACTTGCTTCTGAGCATGCGCGGGTTTTTAACGTCGTTTTAGCCCACAGACAATCATTTTTTACAACCCGAAAAAAACAACATTGTTTAAAACGTTGTTAAAAAATGCAGCATGTTCGAAAAAAATAATTGTTTTTCAGAACCCGAAAAATGATGTGAAGCCCACACACGACCATTTTAAATTAAATTTTTTTAAAAGTTTTTTTCATGCCGAAAAATGATCGTGAGCACGCGGCATAATGTGTATGATGAAAAAATGTGTTTTGTTTTGTTTAAATCCGTTAATCTAGTTATTTAATTTAGTTCAATTCAGTTAATCAATTCAATTCGTATTTCGAATTCTCGAATTTTCTTCTAATTTACAGATTCTTTCAATTCGAAACGTTCAAATCGTTAAATTTTCAAATCGGTCGAAATGAAAATGTTATATTGTTTTTGATTTGAATGCAGCAAAGTGAACAAACAAAAGAAAACACTTCATCAAATGATTACAATGACCCTTTAAATCACCTTTGGCTTAACAAAAACTATTTTTTTTCCAAATAGTACTCTAATAACACACAGGGTTTGATTTCAGCAATATGCTTATAGTTAGAATTCGACTGGAGTTCAATGTAAAATTTGATTCGAATTTCAGTCTGAATTTCCGAAATTCTGACTATTTTCGGTTCGTTATTCTCAGCATTCGGTAAAATTTGTTTATATTGCAATTCGGGTATTCGAGTATTCGAAGATTTGTCGAAACATGTCTATGGGATAACTGAACAGGAAGTTAAGGAGGAAATTCATTAATTTGTTAATTTTTCATGTATTAAATCTTCTGCCCTTGTTGTTTTAACTTTGAATAATAAAACATTTTTTTTTCTGCCAGTAAATACCTTATACAGCCCACTTTCTGTTTCTTGTCTTGTCATTAGCCTAGGCCAGTGGTCTCCAAACTGCAGCCCGGGGGCCAGATGCGGCCCTTTACTTTTGTTTAACTGGCCCTTGGAGCACTATTTCATCCACTTATACCAACAATGGGGCGTCATTTCCACCACTGACACCAATGAAGGGGGTACAATTTCTCCCAATGACACAAACACTGGGGCCCAATGATGGGGTGCAATTCCTCCCAATGACACCAATGATGGGGCCAAGGACCCGAGGTGGCTCTCTATTTAGGCAAATTAGGCGGTTGCCTTAGGCCTCGCCCCCACAGGGGCCTCGTGGCTGCCTAATTTACCTAAAGAATTGGTTAGAGAGAATTCTATAAACGGTGAATTTATAGTTCATGAAATTTAAAACTCTTAGGGCCAGATTCTCTAAGAAATTCACCGGTGTAGCGTAAGCCATTTACACTACGCCGCTGCATCGTACTAGAGCAAGTGCCGTATTCCCTAAGCATTTGCTCCGTAGTTTGCGTTGGCGTAGCGAAAATGGGCCAGCGTAAGCCCGCGTAATTCAAATAGGGCGGCTTGTATTTAAATTAAGCGCTCCCCCGCGTCGAACGAACTGCGCATGCGCCGGCCGGGCAAAAAGCCCAGTGCGCATGCTCTAGCTCACGTCGGAAAGCGCCGTTGAACCCGACGTCAAAACGACGTGATCGTCACTACTCAATGCCCTATTCGCGAACGAGTTAGTAAAACGACGTAAGCGACGGAAAAAAAAGACGCTGACCCGACTCCATACTTAACATGGCATCCGACGGCACCCGACGGCATCCGACGGTACTTCGTAAGGTTACTCTTCATAGAAGCAGGGGTAACCTTACGAGTTCGTAAACGACGTACGCGACGACGGAGCGGCGTAAAAGCGATCGGGAATCGGCGTAGTAGCCTCATTTGCATAGGCAAATGAGAAAACAACGTAAAGGCCACCTAGTGGACGGAGTTGTCATTACAACTACGATCCGCAAGTGTAATGGTATTACACTTGTCGGATGTTCAAGCGTATCTATGCTAAAGTAATGCTAAGCATCACGCGCATAGATACGAGGCAAAAAAAACGGCGATACGCCGGGGTATCTGAGATACTCCGTCGTAGCGCCGCTGAGAATCTGGCCCATGATATGTGCAATTTATACAGTTAGGGCTAGATTCAGAAAGACTTAAACGGATCTCCACCCTAAAGTGAAGATCCGCTGATCGGAACCCTCCCCCCCTCCGGTGTCACAATTGACACCTTTCAGGGGGAGGGGGGTGCAGATACCTGTCTAAAGACAGGTATCTGCAACCACTTCCGGCCCGCAGTCTCGGGCAAAAGACAGGTTTTTTGGCGACATCCCGTCGCCCCCCCGTTGTGTGCTGGGAACTCTCAGCTCCCAGCACACAGCGGGAGCCAATCGCCGGGCGCAGCGCGACTCGCGCATGCGCCGTAGGGAACCGGGCAGTGAAGCCGCAGCGCTTCACTTCCTGGTTCCCTCACCGTGGATGGAGGGGGGAGCAGCAGGGTGACGAGCGATCGCTCATCCTCTGCTGCGGACGGCGCTGGACTCCAGGACAGGTAAGTGTCCTAATATTAAAAGTCAGCAGCTGCAGTATTTGTTGCTGCTGGCTTTTAATATTTTTTTCTAGTGAACCATCCGCTTTAAGACGGGCGTATCAGTAGATACACCGTCCTAAATCCTAATCTGAGCCTGCGCAAATTTAGGCGTATGCTCATAATGAGATACGCTTAAATGTTGCTAAGATACGAGCGGCGTAAGGCACTTACACCGTCGTAGCTTAGTTGCATATTTACGCTGGCCGCTAAGTGGCGTTCCCATTATAAAATATGCAAATGAGAAAATACGCCGATTCCCTTACGTTCGTCCGGCCGGTGTATCTGTTTACGTCGTTTACGTAAGACTTGAGCCCGGCGTAACGTTACCCCTGCTGTAGTGAGGCGCAGCCAATGTTAAGTATGGACGTTGTTTGCGTAAGTCCATTCACAATTGAGCTGGGCGTCAGTTACGCTCACGTCACTTTCATTGACAAGTAGCGACGTGATTTGGAGCATGCGCACTGGGATTTAGTAACGGCCGGCGCATGCGTAATTCGTTCGGCGCGGGGACGCACTTGATTTGAATACTACACGCCCCCCTACCCGCCTATTTTGAATTACGCCGGGTCATTTACGCTACGCCGTCGCAACTTTACACGCAAGTGCTTTGTGAAAAAAGAACTTGCCTGAAAAAGTTGCGGAGGCGTAACGTAAATGACATACGTTACGCCAAAATAAAGATCCGCTCTCCTACCTGAATCTGGCCCTTAATTTTTAGTGCTTGAATAATTTTTCCTCTTATGGGCGTGAATGGGGCCTCATGTCTCAGATTTGACTAAGGCCTCACAAAGCCTAGAGCAGCCTCTGCCAAGGACATCAATAATGGGGTGCAATTCCTCCCAATGACATTAACAATGGAGCATATTTCCTCCCACTAACTAACACCAATAATGGTGCAGATTTATAGGGCATTATTTTTCCCACTGACATAGGGACCTTTTCTACCCCCAATGGTCACAGTCCCGCCCCCCTAAAATCTTCAGGACAGTAAACTGGCCCTTTGTTTAGAAAGTTTGGAGACCCCTGGCCTAGGCTTGTAACATCATGAACAGCTTTTTCTCTCTCACTCTTGTGAGAGTTTGCCAGGAAGGGAGGGGGGATAAGTCATATGAGGGGCGAGTGATAGCTGCAGAGATGGAGGTGAGCCTGTGTCTGTGTGAATCCAGGAAGTGAACAGGCAGCAGCTTCAGCTGCCCACAGTTAAAATGGCTGCATCCTGACTCAGTGGAGGGAGATTTCTGCAGCATATTTGGCAAGTACAGAATCACAGTATATATAAAATAATATTCAAAGTTGTTGGAGGGAAGCTTCAGAATGGCAAAGATGTTTTTTATTACATATTATGTGAGCAGACTGCAGTTCCTCTTGTGTGCGCAACGACAATCCCGCTATAACAACTACTTTCCAAATATCCTCTCTTCTTCTAACCTACCAGGACATATTTCTCCATGTGCCTTATTACCGCCTCTTCTCCATAACCCGGCTCATGAACACAATGCAATTTATGTAAAGTGTCCTTTTCAGTACTCAGGAAATTCCATTTAATTTGATGTTTCTCGTTTACTGAGTAATTTACAAAAATAATGATTCCAAAACCAGCATCGAGCTTGTATGCGGAATTTTTTGAGTCATTAGCTTTGATATAATTCATCCAAATTGATGTTGAGCCTGTCAGCCGTTAATGATTGTTTCGGGAATGGTTAATCCGGTGTTTTTGAAAACCAAACTGTCGGCAACTCGCCGAATTAGCAAACTGTTGATGTTATTTAGGAAATCTGCGCTAAAGTGATTAGGTCTCCTAAAATCACCATTATTTTCAGTTTTTTTTAAGTCCTTTGATTGGTCCATCAAACTTTTTACAAAGTCTGAACTGAAGTTTCTTGTCACATATTTATATGTAGGGGAACTTACCAATCTGCCCGTTTATGGGCGTGGGACAGTGGCGGCTGGTGCTCAAATTTTTTTGGGGGGCTCAAACAAACGGGAAAAAAAACACCCATCAATTGCAGCCACTGTCCCCTTAAATTGCCGCCACTGTGCCATTAAATGCAGCTACTGTGCCCATCAATTGCTGCCAGTGTGTCCATCAATTGCTGCCAGTGTGCCCCATCAATTGCTGCCAGTGTACCCCCATCAATTACTGCCAGTGTGTCCCATCAATTACTGCCAGTGTGCCCCATTAATTACTGTCAGTGTGCCCCATCAATAGCCGCCAGTGTGCCCCATCAATTACTGCCAGTGTGCCCCATCAATTACTGCCAGTGTGCCCCATCAATTGCCGCCAGTGTGCCCCATAAATTGCCACCAGTGTTCCCAATCAATTGCTGCCAGTGTGCCCCCACCAATTACTGCCAATGTGCCCCATCAATTACTGCCAGTGTGCCCCATCAATTATTGCCAGTGTGCCCCATCAATTGCCGCTACTGTGCCCCATCAAATGCTGCCAGTGTGCCCCATCAATTGCTGCCAGTGTGCCCATCAATTGACATGACTGTGCCCATCAGTTGCTGCCAGTGTGCTCCATCAAATGCTGCCAGTTTGCCCCATCAATTGCCACTACTGACCCCCATCAAATGCTGGGAATGCTAGGACCAGACGATCTCACTCTCACTCCCCTGTCAGAACGTCTGTTTACAGATTCCCGTTCTGGCTCGCATTCCCACGATCGCGGGTAGCCGGCGGACATCGTGGCCACCCGCATCGAGTCCCCTGCTGTACAGTGGGCTTGCGCCTGCCTGGTAAGGCTCTTAAGGGAGCCGACGTACACCTACGGCGAATTGCGGGAATGCTCCGACCTGCCATCATATAATGACAGCGGCTAAGGCCGCGTACACCCGATCAGACCGGTCCAATGAGAATGGTCCGACGGGTCACCGCTAAAGTGGTCTGATGTGCGTACACACCATCAGTCCAAAATCCCATCAGGCCAGAACGCGGTGACGTAAAACACAACGACGTGTTGAAAAAATGAAGTTCAATGCTTCCAAGCATGCGTCGACTTGATTCTGAGCATGCGCGGGTTTTTGGTCTGATGCTTTTGTGTACTAATCATTGTTTTGGTCCGATGGTCAGGCGTCCATCGGACCGATTTTAAAGCAAGTTTTAAATCTTTGGTCCGATGGGCCATACATACGATCGATTTGGTCCGATGAAACTGGTCTTAAGGCCAGTTTCATCGGACCGGTCTGATCGTGTGTACGCGGCCTAATGGGTTAATTTGAACTATTGCCTGGACATATTCAGAAAGTGTTAAAATGCTATTAGTTGGAGACCCGTATGAGGTTCTTATTGTTCTGTAGTGTGCTGCCATCTAATGCCATTTTCAGTCACAATGACTTCCCTCCCCTCCCGTTTAGTGCTAGTTACATCAGTCCCAGCTTGGTCCCTTCCAGTTTCTTCCATGTTCCCTCAATCAGTTTTAGTGAATCACAGAGACAGGGCTTTCAGAAGTAGGATTCCATTGGATTTTAGTGAAAAACCTTTTGTGGTGCAGCAGCCCGCCAGATTCCCCCCCCCCCCCTCTTTTACTTACCTCAACCTGAATTTTCCAGCGACGCGAATGAGCAGAGCTGGGCATCATTAGTAGCAGCACTTCACACTGAGATATCAGGACACAGCAAAGAACTAAGACTTCAAGGGAAAGGGAATTTAAACTGGGATAGTTGGCTAGTATGAGGCAGCTGCTTTGGGCCCCACAACTATGACAGGGCACAGGGCAGCTTCCCCTTTTGCCCTGCTTTAAAGACGGTCCTGACACCAACAATGGGGTCCAATAACACCATTTATGGGAAACAATGCCTCACAATGACATCAACAATGGGGTTCAATCACACCAATGATGGGACACAATTTTTCCCAGTGACACCAAAAATGGGGTATTACTTTTTTCCCACTAACCTCGTGATCTTTTCTACAGCCGATGATCACAGTCTGGCCCCCCTAAAGTCTGAAGGACAGTAAACTGGTGCTTTGTTTAGAAAGTTTGAAGACCTCTGCTCTAGACAAAATTGCCTAGATTCACAGACATCGGCGCACATTTACGCCGCCCTAGTGCATCTCTTTTACGCTACGCCGACACAGCACAGAGAGGCAAGCATTGAATTCACAAACAAATGCTCCCAACGTTGCACCAGCGTAGGCGTATATTTCGTAGGCGTAAGTCGGCATAAGTGGAAGTAGGTGGAAGTGGGCTGGAAGTGGGCGTGATCCATGCTAATGATGGGCCGGGCGCCAGACAAGTACTTAAAACGAACTGTGCATGCATCGAGACGTGGATATGTGGGGCGTAGATATGTAAATAACCTGTCACTCAAAGCAAGGAGAGAAAAAATTACTTTTTATTTAGACAGGTTTTTATCTGGAATTCTGTTAATTTTCACTGAACAATAAAAGAGGATTTCTCAGATCTGGAATAACTCTGTGTGGCAAGACTGGGCACAGATGATAGGAAATATTATACTCTACTGGCCAGATTCACGTAGGAGCGCATAACGTATCCTATTTACGTTACGCCTCCGCAACTTTTACAGGCAAGTGCTGTATTTACAAAGCACATGCTCCGTAAGTTGCGTCGACGTAGCATAAATGGGCCGGCGTATCCGCGCACAATTCAAATTAGCAGGTAGGGGGCGTGTTGTATTGAAATTAACGGTGACCCCACGTAAATGACGCGCCAAACGAACTGCGCATGCTCTGGCCGTGGACGTATCCCAGTGCCCATGCTCCAAATCACGTCGCAAATAGTCAATGAAAACAACGTGAACGTAACTTACGCCCAGCCCCATTCTGAATCGACTTACACAAACGACGTAAAATTAAAAAAATTGGACGCGGTCCCGACGTCCATACTTAACATTGGCTGTGCCATCTTTTTGTTGGAATAACTTTACTCCTGAAAAAGGCCTTACGTAAACGGCGTATCTTACTGCGACGGCCGGGCGTACGTTCGTGAATCGGCGTATCTAGCTAATTTACATGTTCGACGCGTAAATCGACGGAAGCGTCACCTAGCGGCCAGCGTAAATATGCAACTAAGATACGACGCCGTAATACAATTACGCTGCTCGTATGTTAGCTCAATCCCGGCGTATCTTGTTTTCTGAATACAGAAAAAAGATACGCCGGCGCATCTAAGAAGTTGCGCGGCGTATCTCGAGATACGCCGCGTAAATTCTTACTGAATCTGGCCCTATTTTGTGACATAAAAAAAAAAAAGAATTTGGAGTTTACATCCACTTTAATCTTTTTTTGGCGGAAATTCAGATAGGAAAAGTCAGATGGAGCATACACATGGTCGTAATTTCCGACCAAAAGCTCACATTGGACTTTTCCAACCGTGTGTACGGGGCATTTAGGACTTTGTCCTCAGGCGTTGGCCTTGTCTTGATGGCAACGCTTCTCAGGCCCTTTACACACAAGGAGACATGTCCGATCAGACAGGTCCGACGGACTGTTTTCATCGGACATGTCTGAAGGGATATTTTGGTCTGATGTGTGTACAGAGAACGCGGTGACGTAGAAGACACCGACGTGCTGGCAAAAGGAAGTTCAATGCTTCCACGCATGCGTCGAATCAATTCGACGCATGTGCAGGATTTCAGTCCCATGGTTGGGTGTACTAACCATCGGACATGTCTGACGGACAGGTTTCCAGCGGACAAGTTTCTAAGCATGTCCGCTGGAAACCTGTCCGATAGGCCGTACACACGATCGGACCAGCGTTCTGCAGACCAGTTTCAGCGGACATGTCTCCTCGTGTGTACGCGGCCTAAGCTCATTCAGAATTGGTTGATAGGTACATCAGACACGCAGTTGACTACCTTCTGACCTGCTTCAAGCATGTTTTGCATTCCTATGGACTTGTATGGCAATGCAAAACCTCGAAAGTGAACAAAAGACTGCTGGCTCAGACCCTTGTGGAAATAGTAGGTAATACCTTAATGCCAATGTTATGCATCAAATGTTACTCTTGCGCTAATTTATTGCCGCCTGGAAACCTGTTCTAAAAATTTTACGCCAATAATTACCCACTGATAAAATCATTTATTTTCCCGACCGACAAAGCAAGGAAGGTGCATCAATCACGAGGACATGCACCCAATATCAAACCATGAAACTCTGACATGAGCGAAGGAATTCTCTGCACCGCGTTCTTTCGATGAAAGGGTTACATCTTTTTCTCAAAGCTCGCCAAGCCCAGAGTCTGTCTAGAACCTGTGTGTAGCCTGCAGCACTTGTATGTCTGCAGAATGTCAATGTTGCTGCCTCTCCAGCGCAGAACACACAATGCAGCGTATTAGGATGCAGAACAAGATTTAACAATGCATCAAATGATCTTCCCTGAAGGTGTTTCGCGAGGAGCCGCAACGGGCGAGAAAAAAGCCGGCTCTGCCTCCCAGCCTGTATTAATATCAGTCAGCAAGGCCCTTCAGAGCACTAGGCCATCCTGGGAAAGTGCTTGCTCACACTGACAACAGCTGCTAGAATTTAGACAAATGTTGGGAATGGATGCTGGCGGACAGATTAAAATTCTGCTGCATCCCCTCTCCTTCCTGGGTAATTTGCCATTCCGCTTACACCGTGCCAGGACTGCTAACCGTGGCTATAAAAATAGGCAAAGCTTGCAGCTGTAAGTCCGGAATAATGATAATAATAATAATTCATAGAGCGTTTTAGAATTCCTCATAAATGGAGGTGTGGAATTATACAACATGCTACTGAGAATGCAACATTAGCTACAAAGCTGCTTATGGAGGATGTGGGAGGCAGTACATGTTAAAGTGGCGAGAGAGAGAGAAGGATGATGGGTACACTTTAACGCGACACTAAAGTTACAATTATTATTTTTTTTAAATAACAAACATGTTATAATTACCTCCACTGTGCAGCTCGTTTTGCACACAGTGGCCCCGATCCACGTCTTCTGGGGTTCCTAGGCGGCTGTCATGGCTCCCCCTCCGCAAGAGCTTTCCACATTCATGCGAGCTCGCATGGTGAAAAGCTCTTGCGAGCACGCTCCCGTGATACAGCCTGTATCACTCGGCCCCACCCTCCGGCCTGCCATGTCATTGGCATGTGAATGGCTGTGCTGTTTTCAATCAATCCAGTTTAGCCAATCAACGGCCAGGCTGGGAACCGATGAGGATGACGGAGACTTTTTCCATGGTGTGTGTGTGTATGTTTTTTTACAATTATTTACACTTTCTTAGTGAAATGGTAGAGGTATAATGTACCCCATTACCAATTCACATGGGGGGGGCAGGATCTGGGGGTCCCGTTTGTTAATCTGATAAGCCCACCGCCCACAGACCCCTACAACCACCGGCCAGGGTTGTGGGGATGAGGCCCTTGTCATCCTCCCCATGTTGGGGGCATGTGGCCTGGTACGGTTCAGGAGGGGGGGCTGGGGCACTCTCTTGTCGTCCCCCCCTCTTTTCTGTGGCCGGCCAGGTTACGTGCTTGTATAAGGGGTCTGGTGTGGATTTTTGGGGGAACTCCACGCCATTTTTTTTTTTACATTTGGGGTGGAGTTCCCCTTAAAATCCAAACCAGACCTGAAGGGTCTCAAATGGATATTTGAGGGGGAACCCCCACGTCATTTTTTTTTAAACTGACGGCGGGGTTCCCCTTAATATACATACCAGACCTGAAGGGCCTGGTAATTGAATTTGGGGGGACCCCACGCTTTTTTTTTTTATGAATGAATTTTCTCTGAATTGCTGGAAGCTGACAATTCATTATAGCCGCGAGTGATTTTTAAATTACTTTTTTTCCTTCAGAAATGACACTTTGTGCAGGGACAGTTCTAAGCATGGGAAACAAGCGCTACTTTACAGGCATACTATACACCCCCCTAGGTACGAAATTTAAAGGAATTTTTCACTTTTATTGTTTCACTTTAAGCATTATTAAAATCACTGCTCCTGAAAAAACGTTAGTTTTTAAAACTTTTTTTTGCATTGATACATGTCCCCTGGGACAGGACCCGGGTCCCCAAACACTTTTTAGGACAATAACTTGCATATTAGCCTTTAAAATTAGCACTTTAGATTTCTCCCATAGACTTTAACAGGGTGTTGCGCGGCTTTTCGAATTTGCAGCGAACACCCCTAATTGTGACTCGAAGCTCATCCCTAGTGCAGATATTACATTCTGGTATTATAGTCATGTGCTCAATATCTGTCAATCATCCCATAACTGTTAGCCATACTAAGCCTCGAGGAAATACACACCTACTGTAGGCTGCCCATCATATCTGAACTGAGTCATACTTCTAGAGAAATTTATGCTGCAATATCACTTGTCCCTTCTAGGGATAAGCTGAATGTACCTGGGTGTGGTTCACAGGAGGCTTGTCAATGTCAATGGAAGTGGAATCTAAAAAGATCAGTTCTGGTAATTTTCAAGGTGAATAGGCAGGGGACTGTCAAACAAATGGCATGGGCTTCTGGGTGGTAATGAAAAAAAATAAAAATAAGTTACCACTTGGTAGGGAGTGTACTTTCCGAACAAACTGTTGACTTTCTGATGGAAGTGAATTGGATGGGTTTACAGGCACAGTCACTGGAACATATTGCCCCCTCCCCTCTTCATGGGGTCTGGTATGTATACAGTATTTAGGGACCTTTAGGGGGGGGGCCCGAACCATTTTACAAAACAAAAAAAAAGCTGGTGGGGAAAAGTAAATTACCTGCCAATGTGTTTTTTTTTAATGTCATTTTGCTGTTGTACATTTTTTATGCGTACACACGACCGTTATTCATGTCATGCAAAAAAACGAAATTTTTCTCGCCGTGATTTGTCGTGATTCCTCTCAAGCTTGCTTTGCATACACACACGTTTGTGAAAAAAATGCTTGAGAAAAATCCCGGTGATGTACAACACGTACAACGGTACTATAAAGGGGAAGTTCCATTCGAATGGCACCACCCTTTGGGCTGCTTCTGCTAATTTCCCTTTTCATAACTTTCTTCTGAGCATGCACGTTTTTCCCCCTTGTTAAAGCCTACTCACGACCGTTTTTCCCCAACGTGAAAAAGAACAACGAGAAAAAATAGAGCAGGTTCTAAAAAAAAATTGGGCATTTTTTTCGTCTACAAAAGTGCTCTGGAGCCTACACACGACCGATTTTCACAACCAATTAAAAAAATTGCATTTTTCTCGTCATGAAAAATAGTCATGTGTACGCGGCACAAGAATTACAAAACAAAAATCATGGGACTTCCCTGGAAAACTGCCTTGTCCCTATTTTGACAAGGAAAAGGGACTCTTCCCCATAACCCTGGCCTGGGAGTTATGGGAGTCTTCAAGTGGGTGCAACCAAACTGGTAAGAGGCATGGAGGAGCTCAGCTGCAAGGAAAGATTAGAGGAACTGAATTTATTCACTCTTGAGAAGAGGAGATTAAGGGGGGATATTATCAACATGTACAAATACATAAGGGGTCCATATAGTGAACTTGGTGTTGAGTTATTCACTTTACAGTGAGTGAGTGAGTGAAGAACTTGTATAGCGCTACATATGCAAACTAAATCAAGGCGCTTCCATCCGGCGTCGTCCTAATCCTTCAGAAGAGGTGGGTCTTGAGTTTTTTCCTGATGGTTTTCTTCCATGCGGTTGTCCGCTGGTCATCATAGAGGACAAGGGGGCACTCTTTACATCTAGAGAAAAAGAGATTTCATCTCCAAATACAGAAAGGATTCTTAACAGTAAGAGCTGTGAAAATGTGGCATAGACTCCCTCCAGAGGTGGTTCTGGCCGGCTCAGTAGATTTAAGAAAGGTCTGTATACTTTCCTAAATGTACATAATATAACTGAGTACTGACATTTAGGCCGCGTACACACGGAGGGACATGTCCGCTGAAACATGTCCGACGGACCGTTTCCAGCGGACATGTCTCCTCCGGATTTTTGTCCGGATGAAAATCCCCTCGGCCAGGGAACGCGGTAACGTGGCGGTGACGTTGACGCCGCCACGTCACCAAATGAGGAAGTGAAATACTTCCACGCATGCGTCGAATCCATTCGACGCATGCGCAGAGATTTCTGTCTGCTGGTTAGTGTACTTACCAGCGGACATATCCGACGGACATGTCTCCGACGGACAATTTTCATAGCATGCTTTGAAATTTGTCCGCTGGGAAAACATGTCCGCTAGCCCGTACACACGATCGGAGATGTCTGCTGAAACGGTCTGTCAGACCAGTTTCAGCAGATAAATTCGATCGTGTGTACGCGGCCTTAAAGTTGATCCGGGGAAAATCTGATTGCCTTTCGGGGGATCAGGAAGGAATCATGCTCTGCTGGGGTTTTTCTCCTTCCTCTGGATCAACTGTGGGTTAAGGATTGTGTACATGGGATTGTATATATATATATATATATATTTGGTGAACTGGATGGACTTGTGTCTATTTTATACCTGACTAACTATGTAAATATGTAACTATATCGAAATCTGGAAACCCATTTAAAACTTGACAAGCCCCGACACTTTCTTTTATTTAGGGAAAAAATTAAATATTCCACAATGTAAATACATTGTCAATCATGTCGTCCAGTAATATAGATCCTTGTCAATCACAATGAACAATGCTCGCTGACCCGCGGAAAAAACCCGCCAACCACAAGGGCAATCTGCTTCCATTTCTAGTCTTTGCCGAATTACAGATTTGTGGCTGACAGCTGGTTTTGTGAGCAAAGGGGTGGGGATGGTGGCTGATGTCATTGTCCAAACATGGCCATGGCCATTGACCAAATGTGGTTGTGGCCATATATGGTCAGTGATGTCAGCCACCATCCCTGTCCCTTTTTTACATTCAGCTGTCAGTCTGTTAATAGAAAAATATTGACAGACAGAGAGACACTGATATATTAATAATAGTATTATTAGGGATGAGCTTGAGTTTGGTCCAAACTATGGGCCTCGTGGCCATATTAGGTTAAAGCGGAGCTCCACCAAGATTTTTTTTTTAAATTCTGCAAAAAAAATATATATATATATATATATATATATATATATATATATATATATATTTATATATATATTTTTATATATACATACCTGAAGTGCCTGTTGCTACACAGATCGTCCAAATCTGCCACTTCCTGATCTGCGGTCCGTCTTCTTTCTTCTGTTCCTCGGCTGCCTCCTGTGGAATGGGGGAGCGGTGTCTTCTGGGACCTTGTGTGTGTCCCAGGAGACATCATCCATTCACATCGCGCTGTGCGGCTCGCAAATGCGCAGTAGGGAATTGGGCGGTGAAGCCGCAAAGCTTCACTTCCTGATTCCCTCACGGGGATGGCGTCATCGAGGGAACCCTGGATAGGTTAGTCTCCTTATTAAAAGTCAGCAGCTACAGTGTTAGTCAGCGCCGATCCTGACTTCCCTGGGCCCCTAAGCAAAATGACATGTCACATTGAAGTTGAGAAGCGGGGGGGGGGTGCTGAAAATTACATCTTACCTCTTCTCCCATGCAGCCAGTAAGTTGAGAAGCGAGATGAGGGGCCGAAAATGACTTCTCACCAGGCGGGGCCTCTAGTAATTTGGGGAGCCCTCCGGAGCTTTGCAGGGCCCTAAGCTGCTTGCATATTGAGCCTATAGGGCGGATCGGCCCTGGTGTTAGTAGCTGCTGACTTGAATATTTTTTTTCCTAACCGGACCTCCGCTTTAATGATGTCACAGGCATCCCTGCCCCTTTGTGTACATGCAGCTGTGGGGTGGGAAATGCCCTAGTTAGTGTAATATATTATAATTATTCCCCACTACCAATAATAACAATATTAACAATGATGATGATAATAATCAAATTAGTAATACAGTAATAATAATAATAATAATAATAATAATTTTCCCACCATGATAATAATATCCCCATTGATGTTATAATTATTATTATTATTATTATTATACAGGATTTATATAGCGCCAACGGTTTGTGCAGCGCTTTACAACAACAAAATGATATTAAAAAATAAGAATTTCTTCCTCAGTTTAGGCCGATATATATTCTTTTACATATTTTTTGTAAACAAAATCACAATAGGCATATATTGATTGGTTTGGGCAAAAGTTATAGTGCCAGATTAAGATACAATTACATTGGCGCAGAGTATCAGAGATACACTACGCCGCCGTATTTTACCTGGCTGTACGACGAATTCTGGTAGATTTTGTCCCTTATGGTACGGCGGCGTAGTGTATTTCTCGCCGCGTAATCGAAATACGCAATTAGGGGGCGTGAAGCATTTAAATTAGGCGCGTCCCCGCGGCGATCGAACTGTGCATGCTCCGTTCAGAAATTTACCGCCGTGCATTGTGCGAAATAACGTCGTTACGTCATCTTTTTGTTTGAGTAGCGTCGTTTACGGACATTCCTATTCCCGGACGACTTACATCCTTCGTGGAACGTCGGCAAAAGCTCATTTGCATACCCCAACGCGGAAAACGACGGGAACTCCACCCAGCGGCCGCAAATTTATTGCAGCGTAGATCCGAAGGCGTACGAACACGTAAACCAGTCGGATTGAAGCCCGCAGCCGTATTTTCATGGTTTGAGGTTTCAGAGTAGTGAAAAAACGCGCGTAATTCGAAAGTACTCCAGTCTAACGCGAGATAGACAGGAGTAATCGCTCTGTGAATCTGGCCCACAGTGTCTACAAAATAGGTAATAGATTTTTGGCATTTTTATTATTATATTTTTTTTTACTAGTAATGGTGGTGATCTGCGATTTTTTTTTGCAGGACTACGACATTGCTGCGGACAGATTGGATATTTGACATTTTTGACACTTTTTTGTG
Organism: Rana kukunoris; assembly: GCA_029574335.1. Classification (NCBI taxonomy): domain Eukaryota; kingdom Metazoa; phylum Chordata; class Amphibia; order Anura; family Ranidae; genus Rana; species Rana kukunoris. The sequence continues at coordinate 449,116,631 of CM056053.1, read as the reverse complement.
AGCCAGTGACATTATTAAAGTAATCAGCGCTAAAAATATGCACTGTTATTGTACTAATGACACTGGAAAGGAAGGGGTTAACATCAGGGGCGATCAAGGGGTTAAATGTGTCCCCTGCAGGTGTTTTCTTACTGTATGGGGGGTGGACTGCCTGAGGAAACTCACAGATTCGTCTTCCTGCGTAGCAGAGGGACAGGATCTGTGTTATCTCCCCTTTTAGAACAGAGATTTGCCTTGTTTACATAGGCAGATCCCCGTTTTGTCACTGCGGGTAGCCGACGGACATCAAGTCTGCCCCACCCCCTAATTGGCTCCCCTGCTGGTCAGTGGGCGTGCACAAAAGGTTCCCGAGCCAACGTACAATGATGACGATTCGCGGGTATAAGCCAACCTGCCACCGTACAATGACATCGATTTGCAGGAACAAGCCGACCTGCCGCCGTACAATGACGGCGATTCGCGGATACAGGCAAACCTGCAACCGTATAATGACAGCGATTTGCAAAAACAAGTCAACCTGCCGCCGTAAAATGATGGTTATTCGCAGGAATAAGCCAACCTGCCGCCGTAAAATGATGGCGATTTGCAGAAACAAGCCGGCCTGCCACCATACAATGACAGCAATTCGCCGTAACAAGCCGACCTGCCACCGTACAATGATGGCGATTTGCAGAAACAAGCCGGCCTGCCACCGTACAATGACAGCAATTTGTCGTAACAAGCCGACCTGCCGCCGGTAAATGATGGCGATTTGTGGGAATAAGCCAACCTGCCGCCGTACAATGATGACGATTCGCAGGAATAAGCCAACTTGCCGCCGTACAATGATGGCGTTTTGCGAGAACAAGCTGACCTGCCGCTGTACAATGATGGCGATTCGCGGGAATAAGCCAACCTGCCGCTGTACAATGATGGCGATTCGCAGAAACAAGCCGACCTGCCACCGTACAACGATGAACAATTTGAGGGAATAAGCCAACCTGCCGCCATACAGGAGTATCTTCCCTCCTTGTGTGATATGTTTAAATATATATATGAAGCTATTTAAATGTTTTGCTAGAGTTATAGGCCCGGATTCACGTAGCACTTACGCCGACGTATCTCGAGATATGCAGTCGTAAGTGCGCCATCGTATCTATGCGCCGATTCACAAAGCTAGGGACGGTAGAAAAAAAAGGCTTCAGCCGGCCGACATAACTTGCCTACGCCGGCGTATCGTGGGCACATAGTTAGGTTGGAAGCATCTGGCGTTCCCATTTTAAATATGCAAATTAGTAAGATACGCCGATTTGTACGTACTTGTGGCCGGCGCATGTTTTACGCTATTTGCGTAAGGTTTACGTCCGGCGTAAAGCTATTCCTCAAATAGGAGTTGCAACCCATGCAAAGGTATGGACCAAGGAACGAACGCCGTCGATTTTTACGCCATTTACGTAGTATGTGAATAAGGCTGTGCGTAGGTTACGTTTACGTCGTAGGCAGTGTTTTGACGTATCTTAGGCAGTTATTTCGACGTGACTGTGAGCATGCGCACTGGGATGCGTCCAAGATACGACGCATGCGCCGTTCGTTTTTAGTACTTGTTTGAAGCTCAGCCCATCATTTGCATGGGGTCACGCTTCATTTAAATGTAACACGCCCACTTGCAGCCCACTTCCACCTACTTTGGCTTACACCGACGTCTATACGATACGCCGGCGCAACGTTGGGAGCATTTGCTTTGTGAATTTCATACTTGCCTCTCAACGTTGCGCCGGCGTACGTGAGGTACGTGAATCTACCCCAAGGAGACGGGACATTTTAGTGAAAATATAATTTGATATTGTTGGAGGTGAGGGGGGCCTTGTCAGGTAGGCTGTATGGGGCCCTGTGATTTCTAACAACAGCCCTGGACGGGGGGTCCCTCAGACATACTGTCAGGGCCGCCATCAGGAATAATGGGGCCCCTTACACAGCTTCAGTCATTGGCCCCCTGGAGCAGAGATCCGGGGGGGGGGGGTGCTGCTGTCTGAAATTGAGAAGCGGGAGGGCTGCCGCAAATTGAGAAGCTGGGGCGGCCCTTTACAAAAAAAAGAAGAAACAAAGAAAAATATATAAAAAAAAAAAGGTGTGTAGCTATCCGGGGCCCTTTAACCACTTAAGACCCGGACCAATATGCTGGCAAATGACCCAAGGGGTTTTTGCGATTCGGCACTGCGTCGCTTTAACAGACAATTGCGCGGTCGTGCAAAGTGGCTCCCAAACAAAATTTGCGTCCTTTTTTTCCCACAAATAGAGCTTTCTTTTGGTGGTATTTGATCACCTCTGCGGTTTTTATTTTTTGCGCTATAAACAAAAATAGAGCGACAATTTAAAAAAAAATGCAATATTTTTTACTTTTTGCTATAATAAATATCCCCCAAAAATATATAAAAAAACATTTTTTTTCCTCAGTTTAGGCCGATACGTATTCTTCTACATATTTTTGGTAAAAAAAATCGCAATAAGCGTTTATCGGTTGGTTTTCGCAAAATTTATAGCGTTTACAAAATAAGGGATATTTTTATTGCATTTTTATTAATTTTTTTTTTTTTACTACTAATAGCGGCGATCAGCGATTTTTTTCGTGACTGCGACAATATGGCGGACACTTCGGACAATTTTGACACATTTTTGGGACAATTGTCATTTTCACAGCAAAAAATGCATTTAAATTGCATTGTTTACTGTGGAAATGACAGTTGCAGTTTGGGAGTTAACCACAGGTGGCGCTGTAGGGAATGTGTGCCCTAATGTGTGTGTTTACAACTGTAGGGGGGTGTGGCTGTAGGTGTGATGTCATCGATCGCGTCCCCCTATTACAGGGATGACGCGATCGATGCTCCGGCCACAGAGAAGCACGGGGAAGCACGGGGAAGCCGTGTGGTTGCCATCTGGGGCCCTGGGGACCTCTGGGCCCTTTAATATATATTTTTTTATGAAAAGAAATTACAAAAAAGAGGGGTTGCCATCTGGGACCCTAACAAAAATTGTCCCTTTAATAAAAAATAAAATAAAAATATATATAAAAAAAAAAAAAAAAGGGGGGTTGCCATCCAGGGCCCTGAGGGCCTCTGGGCCCCTGGGGACCTCTAAAAAAAAATTGTCCCTTTAATAAAAAATAAAATATATTTAAAAAAATATATATTTTTTTATAAAAAATAAAATAAAAAGGGGGGGGGGTTGTCATCTGGGGCCCTGGGGGCCTCCGGGCCCCTTACAGATGTACTGACTGTACCCCCCTGATGGCAGCCCTGTATACTGTACATGATGATACCAGTACATGAGGAGAAGACTAGTGTGGGACAAATAACTAGAGAACCCTGTCTGTTTGGATAATGTGCAGTCACCATGCACCCCGCAGGTATAATGAATTAGAGAATACCAAACCTGGTCATTTGCAAATTTGTAAACAATTTTCAATAATTGTTTCATTGAAGTGACACTGTCATTATGTGTACTTACTGTACGGCATCATCTCTTTAAAATACATGTCTTACCAGTACCTCTGTCTGTGAATCCAATCTTTGCATTCTTGCAGAACTAGAATTGCCACAAGGATCATCAAATTCCAACTCTTCTGGGTGTGTCAGATGCTGCGTTTTCCTGCTGCTCGCCCCGTTTCCTATCACCGTCCACTAGTCAAGCCAGTTCTATAGCACAGTACAACCAGGTTTGTAGTGTAGACACACAGGGCTACTGATAGAATGTGTGGGGGCCCGTACAGACTACCTGACATGCCCTCCCCCACAAAAAAATAAATATTTAAGCTACCCTGTATACTATAAGCCAACCTGAATATAAGCCGAGGCACCTAATTTTACCACAAAAAAATGGGATAACATGTTGACTTGAGTATAAGCCTAGGGTAGAGAATGCAGCAGCTACTGTAAGTTTAAAAGACGGTCAAAAATGCCAATTTGCATCTTCACTGTGCCCATTGCAAGCCCCACTGTGCCTATTGCATGCCTCACTGTACCTATTGCATGCCTCACTGTGCCTATTGCATGCCTCACTGTGCCTATTGCACGCCTCACTGTGCCCATTGCAAGCCCCACTGTGCCTATTGCATGCCTCACTGTGCCTATTGCATGCCTCACTGTGCCTATTGCATGCCTCACTGTGCCCATTGCAAGCCTCACTGTGCATATTTGCAGCCTCACTGTACCCATCGCATGCCTCACTGTGCCCATCGCAAGCCTACACCAGATATTGCACTCTCCAGTTTTAGTCAATCAACCCTTATGTGTCTACTGATCACTCACAGCAACCAGCACGATGTGATAGTGTAAAGTGAAGGGAAAAGCAAAGTAAGGAATTAAGAAAAAGAAAAAAAAGATTATTCAGTTAAGCTTGGTAAATGAAGAACATGCAGCTAGTATGGAATATGTAGCAAATGTCATAAAACTGAATTTGTGCTTTAATATAACATTTACAATAGGATTACACTTCCACATTACCCATATGGAAGTTTACAGCCATGTGTATCTGATTAGTATTGACCACCCTTCGACCCTTCTCCAAGCCCGTCTATAGAGTCCTTATCCATACATAATAGACTTATAGCATGTGAGCCAATGAAAAATGCTGGAGATTAGCACATTCAGCTTCAAAGCGTTTCCCAGTCCTGGAATTACCCCTTTAATTCCAACCAAGTTTATTCAACCAAGTCCTTCCTTTTTTTTTTTTTTTTAAACAAAGAGACAAAGAAACAATATGACCGAAGAGGCTTGGCTTTCTTAATAAACTAGATTACCGCAGCTTGTTTGGCTGCAAATAAACACATCAATGTATCTTTTTAAAAGTTTGTAAGGGAAAGTAGACCTATGGCTACTACCAGGAAAAAAGTGGAGGAATTTAAAGGTGTCCCCCCCTTCCCCGCTCATGTTCTGGCCGTTTCTGATTGGACACAGCTCTGATGCTGGTGTCAAACCTTCTCAATCCTTCCTTTCTCTGCCCTCCAAACAATCCTGGCTGCACTGGCCAATAGGAATATTTTGGAAGTGGACAAGCATCAAAATTATCAGGAAAGACCAACAGCTTTGGTTAATCAAAATGGCCTGGGATTTGGGTAGCAAAGTGTAGCACCCCCACCCCCCCCCCCCCCCCCCCCCCGCAGGAGCTGCTGGTTAGATTGCGTCGGCCTGTTACCTCTATAGCTTCGATTTCTAGGGTAGTTGAAGAGAGCAGCAGTAATGGAATGTCCAAACGATAAATGTCTTTTCTTGTTTTTTATTTTACCCAACACGGTAAACAATGAACTTGAGGTGAATAAGAAAATATGGAGGAGGAGAGTAGCAGATTCAGGCCTACAAGTAACAGAAGCAGTCCTACTTCAGACGGCACTTTGCTTTCGTCGCCACTCCAGCCAGAGTGGGTGTAGTGTAACTGGACAAGCCTCTCAACCCGACCTGGCAGCCAGGGTATCACTCGGAACCTTGTGGGGAAGAGGCCTCTGCCACAGACCCTTCCCTAGAACGTAGGTCATGAAATAAATCTTCCTTAATAAATTAGTGCCTGAATCGGACCTTATGTAGTCCTTAGTTGGTCACTGACTGACAGGTTGCTGACATCCAACCTCCCAGTGTCCAGTCACCTCGATCCCCGATGGTTCGCTCCAGTGCTGTTGGATCACCAGCCTCTCATTGGTGCTCCTCAACTGGACTCCCCACCGAACAGCAAAAACTTGCTTGGGAGCTTCAAGTTGATCACTGGGGCCCCGCCACAACTTCAGTTGCTCAGGGCCGACAGGGTCCCAGAACTAGGATCTCCACGATGCGCCCACGCCCCGGCCAGGTAGGCCATAACGTTAGGGGCGCGGCGATGTACGGTCACCCTAAAGGTGGGTGCCACACCAGGAACCAGAAGACCACTTAAGATCTCTCCCAGCATGCCCAGCGAGGCCCAGGCCTCCCGATTGGCTGCTGGGAAAAGCACCCAAGTCTTGACTCCACTGCTGCCACCCATCACCCTGGAGTGGAAGTACACCCCAGGTACAACTGAAGGAGCCCACAGTACAGCCAAGCTGAAAAAGAGAGCCTTACCATAATCAGAATTGAGATCAGAGTCACTTACACTCTGATCAATCCTACTAAATTTCAATAGCACCCGTATTTGGAAGTACATGGGCGCTACAAAAGGGTCTCTGAAAGCTGGTGGTTTGATAGGGTGGGGTAGAAGAACTGATATGCCTCAACGGATGTAATAGAAACAATGTGGTCAGTTAACATGTGTGATTAGTAATCAGAGACAGCTCAGTGGTTCCAACCTGTGCATTGTTCGATAATACCAGTCCAAAAAAATTGAACTACATCAAAGCCATTTCTGATGATCACATGTATTTATTTGTTGCAACAGTTTCAACATTGTACACCATATTGTATTAGGCTTTTGATGAAGAGCTAACATTGCCTGAAATGTTGTGCAGTTCCATAGCTCCATAGTTCCATAAATGTTGTGTGCTTCCATAGTTCCCTAGTTCCATAGATATTGTGTGGTTCCATAGTTCCCTAGTTCCATAGATATTGTGTGGTTCCATAGTTCCCTAGTTCCATAGATATTGTGTGGTTCCATAGTTCCCTAGTTCCATAGATATTGCATGGTTCCATAGTTACCTAGTTCCATAAATGTTGTGTGGTCCCAAAATTCCCTAGTTCCATTGATATTGTGTGGTTCCATAGTTCCCTAGTTCTATAAACGTTGTGTGCTTCCATAGCTCCCTTGTTCCATAGATATTGTGTGGTTCCATAGTTTCCGAACTCTATAAATGTTGCATGGTTTCATAGTTCCCTAGTTCCATAAATGCTGTGTGCTTCCATAGTTCCCTAGTTCCATTGATATTTCATGGTTCCATAGTTCCGAGTTCAATAAATGTTGTATGCTTCCATAGTTTCCTAGTTCTATAAATGTTGTGTGCTTCTATAGTTCCTTGTTATATAAATGTTGTGTGGTTCCCTAGTTCTATAAATGTTGTGTGCTTCCATAGTTCCCTAGTTCTATAACTGTTGTGTGCTTCCATTGTTCCTTGTTATATAAATGTTGTGTGGTTCCACAGTTCCCTAGTTCTATGAATGTTGTGTGCTTCCATAGTTCCCTAGTTCCATAGATATTGCATGGTTCCATAGTTTCCTAGTTCCATAAATGTTGTGTGGTCCCATAGTTCCCTAGTTCCATAGATATTGTGTGGTTCCATAGTTTCCTAGTTCTATAAATGTTGTGTGGTTCAATAGTTCCCTAGTCCCATAAATATTGTGTGCTTCCATAGTTCCCTAGTTCTATAAATGTTGTGTGCTTCCATTGTTCCTTGTTATATAAATGTTGTGTGGTTCAATAGTTCCCTAGTCCCATAAATATTGTGTGCTTCCATAGTTCCCTAGTTCCATAGATATTGTGTGGTTCCATAGTTCCCGAGTTCCATAAATGTTGTGTGGTTTCATAGTTCCCTAGTTCTATAAATGTTGTGTGCTTCTATAGTTCCTTGTTATATAAATGTTGTGTGGTTCCATAGTTCCCTAGTTCTATGAATGTTGTGTGCTTCCATAGTTCCCTAGTTCTATAAATGTTGTGTGCTTCCATAGTTCCCTAGTTCTATAAATGTTGTGCGCTTCCATTGTTCCTTGTTATATAAATGTTGTGTGGTTCAATAGTTCCCTAGTCCCATAAATATTGTGTGCTTCCATAGTTCCCTAGTTCCATAGATATTGTGTGGTTTCATAGTTCCCGAGTTCCATAAATGTTGTGTGGTTTCATAGTTCCTGAGTTCAATAAATGTTGTGTGCTTCCATATTTCCCTAGTTCTATAAATGTTGTGTTCTTCCATAGTTCCCTAGTTCTATAAATGTTGTGTTCTTCCATAGTTCCTTGTCATATAAATGTTGTGTGGTTCCACAGTTCCCTAGTTCTATGAATGTGGTGTGCTTCCATAGTTCCCTAGTTCTATAAATGTTGTGTGCTTCCATAGTTCCCTAGTTCTTTAGATAGTGTGTGGTTCCATAGTTCCATAAATGTTGTGTGGTTTTATAGTTTCCGAGTTCAATAAATGTTGTGTGCTTCCATAGTTCCCTAGTTCCATAAGACCCCTTTCACACTGAGTCGGATTGCAGGCGCTATTGCGCTAAAAATAGCGCCTGCAAACCGACCAAAACAGCAGCTGCTGTGTCTCCAGTGTGAAAGCCCCGAGGGCATGTCAAGGGGTTAATACTAGGGGGCGATCAAGGGGTTAACTGTGTTCCCTATTATGTGTTCTAACTGTGGGGGGAATGGGGAATGACTATAGGAGATGACAGATCGTGTTAGAAAGACACAATCTGTCCTCTCCTCAGATAGCACACACAAAACCCCATGCTTCAACTTGTGCATGCAATCGCGTGTGGCCAGCGGTGATCACGCCCTTTGACCACATGCATCGGGTTCCCTGCCATGCACCTGCCGTGGATCTCCTGGGCTACGCCATGTTTGTACGGGATTTCGCCCAGGAGAACCATTCTGCCACAGTATATCTGGGTGAGCCGGTCGGGAACCGGTTAAAGTGTGTGTAAACCCCAACAATTAACTTCTTTTATTTGCTTCCTCTTAATCCGGTCTGGTCTGGACACGTAATCCTGCAGCTCCAGCGACTCCGTATAAAGGAGCACTTAAAAATGGCTGTGAATTCCAGGACCTGTGATGTCACCCATAGCCCAGCCATTGTTGGCGCACCATCCTCTACTTGCAGCAACCGCTCACTGGTACAGGCAGGGCCGGTGCTACCACTAGGCAGCCCCCTAGGGAGCCCTGCTGCCTAGGGCACCCGTCCACTGGTGTTCCTACTCTCTTCTCTCTTCAACAAGCAGCTAAGTCTCAGCATCAGCCGGCAGACGCCACTCTGCTCGCACAGCGGCGAAGGACTGTGTCTGTGTCCTGACTCCCAAATAAATGAAAGCAAGCAAACATTCATTGATGGGCGCTGTTAGGCTGCATTTGTTGGGTGCTGGTGAGGCTGCATTGATGGGCGTTGGTGAGGCTGCATTGATGGGCGTTGGTAGGCTGCATTGATGGCCGCTGGTGAGGCTGCATTTGATGGGCACTGGTGAGGCTGCATTGATGGGTGCTGGTGGGCTGCATTTCATATGCGCTTCATTAAAAAGGTGGGGTTTACATGGGCAGGAAAAAGGAGTGGGATCAGGGGTGGAGCCAATGGGGGGCGGAAAAATTAGGTTTTGCCTAGAGTGTCAAAAATCCTTGCGCCCGCCCCGGGTACAGGGGAGCTGGGTCTGCAGGATCGTGTGTCCAGACCAGATGAAAAAGAGGGAGGGAATTTTTTTCTTTACAAATAGTTAACGTTAGGCTTTTCCTCCACTTTACTTTCTGCAAACGCCCCAAGCTGTCAATAACCACACCCCATGTAATCAATACACCAAGAGGTCTCGCTCCTTGGAATCGCTTCTGTAAGCCGTGATTTTTCCTCTGTTTGTACAGTGTGATGAGTCCACCTGGTGTTATACAGACACCAAAGAGAATCATTTGTTCAGCGGCCTAATAGCACTCGGTGTCTGGCTCGGAGCGAGCGCAGAGGTCGGGTGACAACATATGGCAGGCACCTAAATAGCGATTTTACGAGGCAGGGGTTAATTTGACTAATGTGTAAACTGGCATGAAATGTCCAGCTGCAGCGAAGGGCTCGGTGCAGAAGCCTTCCATGTTCCAAATGAGATCTGCAGCCTGGGAAATTGCCAGCAAAGCAATTAAGGTTTTCAGGAAGTATGATCAATGGCGCTATGAATTATTAACAACCTATTTTGGCTGTCTACAGACGAAGCAGAAAACGCACTACACGACACATGAAAGGCGGCCAGATTCTTTATTGCACAGTTTAGCTGAAAAATTAGCAAAGCTGGCCTGTTCGCCTGAGGTGACTGGAGTGAGAAGGCAGGAGCAAGACGCGGCGACGTACGGCAACTAGTGCTGGTAAACTTTCACCAAGGGGCTAAGTGTACGGTTCATGCACATAAATGAGTAGGTTAAAGATTTGGCAGTCATGCCGTTAACTTTGTACCTGCCACAGCAGCCCCTTTCCAAAGCATTGCTCACAGGGATGGTGTCCATAATGATGCTTACTTTAGAGCCTCAGGCGGCGTACACACGTACGAGAACCTCGACGGGCGGAACACATCGTTCCGCCCGTCGAGGTTCTCGCCCGGCCTTCGAAATCGGCGACCCGCCCGTCGGGAATGGCAACCAGCCATTCATCCAGGCGGGCCGTCGAGCAAATAGAGAGCCTGCTCTCTATTCGCTCGACGGGATTTCCGACGGGCGGGGCAAGCCAGGAGCGTACACACGGCCGAGGTCCTCGCTGGAATGCAGCTTCCAGCGAGGTTCTAGCTGGTTTCCAGCGAGAACCTCGGTCGTGTGTACGCCGCTTCAGATGTTGACAAGCTTTTGCTTGCTCCCAATGGCTTTTGCATTCCTATACAAGTCTAAAGCCCCATACACACTATCAGTTTTCCTGATGGTTTTCTCTTCAGGTTTACCAAAACCAACTAATAGGAGGTCAAACCTCAAGAGTTTCAATTTGTATGCAATCAGGCAGGCCCTTGTACTACATTGTTTTGGTAAACCTGATGAGAAAACCGTCAGGAAAACTGATAGTGTGTATGGGGCTTAAGGGAATGTAAAAAACCCAACTGAAGCAGGTCAAAGGCAGTCCAGAAGGAAGTCAACTGCAGGACCAATACACATGTTGATGAATTCTGAATGATCTCAGAAGTATCTCAAACTGATATCATCAGAAACTTTAACTAATTCGGATCCGCGCTATAGCTGAAAGATGGCTACAGCCCGGACCTAATTTGCCAGGAGGGCATCCATGGACACCCTCCCGTGCTGGAGCGGCCTGCGCTTCCCCTGTAGGGCGCACGTGGCACTCTCTGTGATCAGCGAGTCAATGAGACTCAGCTGATCACAGATCGGAGTAAGGGGTCGATCTCGACCTCTTACCACGTGATCAGCTGTCAGCCAATGACAGCTGATCATATGATGTGAACAGAGCTGGTAATCGGTTATTTTTTCTCCTGGCGCTGATAGTGCGAGGAGAAAAAAAAAATGATCACCGTCGGCTGTCAGAGGGACATAGGTCCCAATAGGTCCCAATCAAGGAGAGCTGCCTCCAGCTCATTTGTGCCCACCTGTGCCACCTGCCAGTGCCACCTACCAGTGCACAACAGTGCCACCTACCAGTGCCCACCAGTGTCACCTATTAGTGCCCACAGTTCCGCCCGTCAGTGCCCACAGTGCCACCTATCAGTGTCACCAATCAGTGCCTCATCAACAGTGCTGCCCATCAGTGTCTACCAGTGTCTACCAGTGCCACCTATCAGTGCCACTTATCAATGCCCATCAGTGCCATCTATCAGTGGTATCTATCAGTAACACCTACCATTGCCCATCAGTGCCACCCATCAGGGCCCATCAGTGTCATCTTATCAGTGGCCACCATCAGTACCGCCTTATCTGTCCCCATCAGTGCCGCCTGATGCCTATCAGTGCCCACCAGCGCAGCCTCATCCGCACCCATTGTATCTTACAGCTCAAAAAACGCAAGTGGGTAAACTAGTATTAGACGTAGATTGTCACACCATAGAAAGGCTCTACGCATTTCATGGATAACTTTGATTTTTTACATGTGTGCGGCTGTGCGCTGTAATATTTTTTCTGTTTTATGGTCTTATGGCTGCACCATCTTTAATGCATCTTTTAGGGTGAGCCCCCCCAAATCTTTGTTTGTCATAGACAACTTCCACTCATGCGGAGAACATCTAAGTGTATCTGAAAAAAATATATATCCAGTATGATCTAATGCTCTACCATAGATAGTAGGAAGTAAAAGAAGGGGAGAGGAAGAAAAAAATACATTGTGTCTTACAGATCACCCTACAAAATCCCATACTGGGAGCCAAGGACATCTCAAGTGGAAGCTAAAATGCCTTTTTTTTATTTCCTTTGCATGTCCCCCTCGGATCTACAGCGACTGCACTTCCAAGTGAACTTTGCACTTGTAGTGTAAAGTGGATTTGCCTTTCGTAAATAACCTCCATTGATATATCATGTGAAAGCTAAAGCCCACAAGAATAATACCAAAGACAGTGAACTGGGTGCAAAGTAAGAGTAGAGTAGTGTATAAAGATAGTGACAGGCAAGTGTTAATCACCATGTGGGGTAGATAAATAAGAAAAATGTACTGAGCACCGAGAAATATCAAAAGACACCCATATAGGAAAAACGTAGAGGCAAGTGGTACCTTGATCCTAAGAAAATGACACATGGGGGTTGATTTACTAAGGGCAAATAGACTGTGCACTTTGCAGTTGCACTCTGCAAGTGCAGTTGCTCCAGAGCTTAATAAATGAGTTAAAGCTTCAACGAATACCCAATCACGTGCAAGGAAAATAAAAAAACTCAATTTTTGCTAGCACGTGAGTGGATGATAGAAGTCAGCAGTGCTCCCCCTTATTTACTAAGCTTTGGAGCAAATTTGCAAAGTGCACAGTTTGCCTTTAGTTAATCAACCCCACAGTCCAGAAATGTGCATCCAGAATATCTGGAACAGAAGGAAAAGTGCTACATTTATGCCGAGGTGCCAGCGCAGGGCCCTCCCAACGCCCTGTAAAGGGTGTAAGAGGAGGATTGGTGCCAACACCCAAACGGCGATGGTCGATCGACAGTGTGACATCCAAACAATCCGTCATGGCAAACGCAGATCGAGTCACACGTGCCGATGCATAGCGCCACGAATAATGTCACCCGCGCATAGGACGTGACATCGATGCACATCAGGCGCACTGCCCCCACCCCCTAGCATCCCAAAGAAGCGGGGGGAGGAGGAGCACCCGGAAGTGACAAAAACACCAGTGGTCACCATAGCCCCATGCGCATGAACTAAGGGGGCTATAACATGTTGAGCCGCGTCAGGGCTGGACTGGGACAGAAATTTGGCCCTGGACTTCATCCAGACTGGCCCACTTTGACAGGTCTCTCCCATTGTGGCCGGACAACTCCCGCACCCCCCCTCGGCCACCCGCACCCCCTCTCCCCCTTCACTAACCACTAGCCATTCTACTTTAATAGAGTAGAATGGCTGATACTGGTTCTCTTATAGGCAGTACCAGTGGGGAACCTAGACATTATTCTACCCGGGGCAAAGAATCAGTTTGGTGCCCCCCCATGGGACAAGATTAGGCAGAGGTGAGAAACTCCCAGGCCATAGCTGTTGAGTCAGCTGTCTGTCCCCTCCCCCATGCTCCTCTGTCATCCCCCCTGCTTCTTTGTTCCCCCCAGGTGAGCGCTGCGGGAAGGGAGAGACAGGAGAGGAGGGGGGGCGGCGGTCCGCTGTCACATAAGGCGGCCCACTGAGCCATCGGCCCACCGGGAAACTCCCTGTAGTCCCAATGGCCTGTCCATCCCTGAGCCGCGTGCCTCCATCCCTGTAATTGGATAAAAAAAGAAGAAAAATGGGTGGGACTTTAAATGAGGCCATGACTTGGTAAAATCATGTGCCTCCATCCCTGTGACGATTGTATACAAAAAAAATGTAGGGTTTGGGACTTTAAATGAGGCATATGGCTACAATAAAGTAAAATCAATATGCATATAAATACATGAAGAAAGTTTAATGGACTAAAAGTAAAAAATATATTATTGCATATTGATTTTACTTGATTGTATTTTTACAGATACACCTAGATGTACACTGCATTTGCTCCTGAGGAGCGGAAGTTGTCCACGAAACGCGTAGAGACTTTCTATGGTGCGACAATCTACGTCTACTACCAGTTTACCCACTTTTTTTTAGAATCATGATTTACTTTTATAATTTTTTTTGTCCATGTTGAACCAGGGAGGATGTAGCTACTCATCTACATATCAAATGCGGATATATCATGTTGGAATATATGTACAGACATGAATTTACTTCTTTATCTTTTGAATACTTTTAGTCCATTGTACTTCCTTCATGTATTTATATGTTAATAAAATACATTATTGCATATTGATTTTACTTGATTGTAGCCGTATGCCTCATTTTTTTGTATACAAACCTCCCATAGTGGCTCACATTACCTCTCAACCTCCCACAGTGTCCCCAGGAGCCCTGAAAGCTCTTGCAGTGCCCCTCAACCTCCAACTGTGTCCCCAGGCCTCCCGAGAGTCCTCAGCCCCCACAGTGCCCCCAACCTCCCACAGTGTTTCTGTACCGTCCACCGTGCCCCCCATTCTTCCAGAAGGTCTCCAGCCCCTACAGTGCACTCCAGTCTCCCACAAAGCCATTACATTGTCCTGAAGCTCCTGGAGAGACCCTAACCCCTCCAGAGTCCCCATCCTCAAATTGTCCCCAGTTCCCTCTAGATACCTCATTCCCTGCAGAACCCCCCAGCCTGTCACAGGATCTCCAGCTCCTTCATTGCCCTCCAGTCTCCCACAAAGCCCCTTCAATGCCCCTAGCCTCCTGAAGAGACCCCAACCCCTCCATAGACTCTATCCCAAGGTTGTCCACAGTCCCCTTTGGAAACCTCATTCCCTACAGATCCCCCCAGCGTGCCACAGGGTCTCGAGCCCCCTTAGTGCTCTCCAGTCTCCCACAAAGCCCCTACTATGCCTCTAGCCTCCTGAAAAGACCCCAACCCCTCCATAGACCCTATCCCCAGGTTGTCCCCAGTCCCCTTTAGAAACCTCATTCCATACAAAGCCCCCCAGCGTGCCACAGGGTTTCCAACCACTCTCAGTGCTCTCCAGTCTCCCACAAAGCCCCTACTATGCCTTCAGCCTCCTGGAGAGACCCCAACCCCTCCAGAGACCCCAGCCTCAGGTTGTCCCCAGTAAACTTTAGAAACCTAATTTCCTACAGAGCCCCCCAGCCTGTCATAGGGTATCCAGTGCCCTTCAGTCTCCCACAAAGCTCCCACCATGCCTCCTGGAGACAATCCAACCCCTCCTCAGACCCCATCCTTCAGTTCTCCCAGTCCTTTCCTGAAACTCCAAAGCCACCAGGTCTTCTGCAGAGTCCCCTAATCCTACCTCTCCTCCCAAGAAGCCCCATCCCTCCAAAGTGACACTTAGTCCTATTTAGAGTCTTTTGCCATTTCAATACATATTTTGAATCCCATACCATTATTGTGTAAGTATAAGCTTTGTTTTTTACTGTTGGAGCATGTAATGTTTTGGAAGAATATACCAGACCTTGGTCTCAAAAAAATGTACAATATGTGGACACTGGACAACTTATACATGGTCAACCAATGAACAATTGCCATTTCTCACTACTCTCTGTAGTTTTCAAATCATGTTCATTCTTATGCAAAAGAAAACAGATGTCCAAACCAGAGATTTTACACTGCTGATTACTTAGTAACAGCAACATGAATGCAATAAGTAGCAGTAAATTATACATTGTTTCAAAAAGTTTTACAACACTGACCTTACTTTACATGTGTTTTCTGTTTAACTGGTATCATTTCTTGTTTCTCCTGCAGACACTTCATGAGATGTTAACTAAAATGGGTAAAGTGAATTCCTACATTATTTTCTTTTTCTCTTGTTGATGGTGAAGACTGTAATTACTGTACAATTTATTGTCGCTGAAATCATAGGTTTCTAAGTAATTCCAACCACTAATGACAGGACATAAATTCCTCGTAGAGAAGATCTATTTATGCCTCAAACATTCCTTCTGTTATTTTTAATGTAAGACTAGTGAAGGGAAACAAGTATTAAAGAAAAACTCTGGGAAAAAACAAGAGCCAATCCATGACTTGATAATGTTCTCCAGATATGCTGCAACTGTGCTAAAGTCAGAAAGTCAATTTATTTATCTGAGATGTATAAAAGCCACTGCAGTCCAATTTGAAAAAGGAAGAAAAGGCCTTGAAGAGAAGAAATGAATGGCTGTACACTCCAGTAGGACACTTCCATAATCTTTATTATAACCAATAGTCCATAAAATACATCACAACACAAGGATAACAGGAGATCTGTTGCCGTGTTTCACACTAAAGGGTGCTGTAAAAGGCATTTCGTCGTATTGCGTTCCACGCTGGATCACATACGACGACTGCGCGATGATGTCATCGCCCAGCGCCGTGTGCGTTCCAGCTTGGAACACGGAAGTGCCGAACGCAATCAGTACTGCATTCGGCACACATGCCTTTCCAGTATAAACAGAGTGGCGTGTATTATACACGCCGTTTTATTATTGTCAATCGTAGCTCGGACACGCTACAAACATTGGTACCAACGCTTCCCATACTGGACTTCAAGCCAGACAGCAACTCTATGGCCTCCAGCTAATGTCTTCACTAACTCCATGCTGCCATTACTGGGGACATCCTAAAGATATCCTCCTGCCTGAATCCCTATACTATGGAATCCTATTGCTGCTGAACTAAAACAAGACTCATCCTCTGTAGGCATGTGCATTTCGTTTCGTTCCGATTCGAAATTGGGGCGAATTTTTCATACGAATTCCCGAATTGCAATATTAACGACTTTACCGAATCCGAACTAACGTTTTCGATTCCAATTCGAAAACCCGCGGACAAAATTCGATCGGAATTCGAAAAAAATATTATATTCGAATTGAATTCGAAAAAAATTTTATTCGAAAAGAGACTATTTGTTTTCTAATCCGGTCGAAATATTTTCGATTTCGACCAGATTTTTTCGAAATTTGGTCGAAAACAAACGAATTCCGAAAACGAATTCAACACATGTAACGAACCTAACTTAACGAAATTAATTAAATGACGAATTAAAACAAAACACATTTTTCACTTTTGCACAGGCCTAATCCTCTGCAAATGGATAAGTAGCCATTGTTTGACTTGTAGTGCCTTTAGGATTCATCTACTATATATACTGCTTCTAATCAATTGAACTCTGGCTTACTAAGTACTAACATACTACTTGAGATTGTGTTCTTGGCTGCTTGCTGTGGAGTATCTTAAAGGGATATACACTCTCAAATTAGCTGAGCTATACTTGCCTCTCCTATGCAACTATTAGTTGCCACCATAATTCCTATTTACTACGTGCTTGACATACGTTGTTACTTGTTTATGGGCCCATGCCCTAAGTTACTGAACATGTTCGCCTAAACTTTTCTATGCTAAGGGTTGAAGGTATTTCATACCTATTCCCTTAGTGGCCTAATGCATTTCTTTATGTTGAAGTGATATGATGTAGAGAACCCCCAAACTCCCGTTCCCTGATTGAAGTGATGCCTGGGGTCCCGTACTGATAATCACTTGCATACAGAAGTGCATTGGAATCTTTAAGTGCATCGTACGCTTTTAACACTAGGGCTTGGACGCATGTTGTAATACGTCCATCCTAAGTAGCTCAACGCATTCCTATATGTGAAAGAGAGATGATGTAGAGAAGCCCCAAAATCCTGTTCTCTGATTGAAGTGACGCCGGGGGTCCAATACTGAATTCTCACATAACATAGAGAAGTGCATGGAAATCCTTGCTAGCCACAGTTGTGGCTCACTCCCGTTCACCACCTCTGTGACAGGTGCTTACTCAAGGTGTTATGAGGGCACCTCAATGTGAGGGCTTGTGGATGGGTATTATGAGAACCGACCTGGAGCATTACAGTACATCGTTAGATGGAAAGTAGGAAGGAAGCAAGGAAGGAAGCAAGGAAGGAAGCAAGGAAGCAAGGAAGCAAGGAAGAAAGGAAGGAAGGAAGGAAGGAAGGAACTTGAAGAGAAGAAATTGATGGCTGTACACTCCAGTAGGACACTTCCAAAATCTTTATTATAATCAATAGTCCATAAAAGACATCACAACACAAGAATAACAGGAGATCTGTTGACGTGTTTCACGCTAAAGAGTGCTTACTCATATGTGAGCACCTTGATGTGAAGACTTGTGTAGGGGTATTATGAGGACCGATCTGGAGCGGTACAGTACTTGTGTTAGATAGGAAGGAAAAAGGAAGGAAGGAGGGAAGTAATCTCTTTGAGGATCCTTAGAAGAGTTCTTTCTTACAACTTTGGGCCAAGCAACCCTGGAATGAGATGGTGATGAGAGAACCTTTGCCAGCCACCCAGGTCGTGCAAGGAGCCTTATGATGAGCATGACTCCCACTTATATCTTGTTAGTGTTTTTAATATTGTGCAATAAATGTTATTGTTTTAATACTACACTTAAAGGAGTTGTGAATCAAAAATGTTTTTTTGCTGAAATGACTGTTTACAGGGTACAGAGACTTAATAGTTAACTAATTCCTTTTAAAACGATTAAAAATAGATAAAAATCAACCATATAATGTACCTCTAGTTTAGTGTTTGCATGTTTCCTGCTTCTCTGCTGTACAGAGCCACAGAGCCAATACATGGCAGTGATGGTTTGGAAAACGAAACTGATTGGTGCTGTGGGGTTTTAGACACACAGTAATCACACCTCCTTGATTAGTGACCACAGAGAGAAAGCTCCCAGTACTGTGGTTATCAGGATACAGACAACCAGGAGGTGTGGAGATCAGAGAAGAATTACAGCAACTTGAGAGCAAAAATGAACAATGAGGACATGAAAACAACACTGCAGTAAGGTAAAGGTAGCTATTAAGATAAACAAAATCCTTTACAAACCCTTTAAAGAGGTGCCCCCCCCCCCATTTTCTTTTATATGTTTTGCAGAGTTGCTGGACACACTCTGAGGATGGCTGCCTCTTTGTTAATTACCCCCTTACCGTGGTTCAACTTTGTTTTTACCTAAAGACTGACTAATCAAATGTACATTATTAAGGGCATTGCCTCTTGGAGTGCCAGATACCCAATTTACCTTGAGATGGTGATGAATGGAGGGCATTAAATCTGTTAACTAGAACCTGAAAACACTGGAAAATAACACACACGTACACAGCCAGCAACAATGGGCAGGCAGTGAGCTACCAAATGAACCACTTGCCTGGCTGGTAACTGGCTCTTACATTGTTATCTACCAGCAATATTTCCCTCACTGGGAAAATAAGGAAATGATTCTGGATGGCTACACTTCCAAAAATCCTTTTATTGAAGCTTATATGACAAGTGGTTGACAGATGGAGCAGGGGACAAAAAAGTAGATGTGCTTCGAGCAAATGTTAGCACTTAGTCTTTTCTTGTTTCATTGAAGATTCCCCTCACAAGGAACTTGATCTTACATAGTTACATAGTTAGTCAGGTTAAAAAAAAGACACAAGTCCATCTGGTTCAATCGTAAAATTTAATTAAATAAAAAATAACTGAAGAAACCTTTCCGTATTTGGAGATTACATTTATTTTCCTCTACACGTAAAGAGTGCCCCCTTTCATAATCACAGTGGGAGCGAGCCACCGTTGGCATGCATCCACACAACCTACCCGGAAGTACATGATACATGATCCTGCACGCATCGGCCACCTTGTAGCAGTAAAACTGCTATAGGATGGTTGGCAAGTGGTTAAAAGTGATATTAAGTTTGGCAGATAGGTCATGGTAGGAAAGGCCTGAGGCCCCTTTCACACGGACGGATAGAATGGTGCACTTAGCTGTGGATTTTACTGCAGCTAGAAGCACACAATGCTTTCCTATGACATCATTCACACACTACGGTTACCTGCGGTTTTGTTACCCGTGGTTTTGTGCGGATAGAAAAAATAGAACTGGATGCGTCCAGCTGCAAAATCCCGCAGCTATTGGCACATAACCGCAGGTAACCGCAGTGCACTGTGTCAGCTGCGTTTGGTATGAATCTTGAGGGGGAACTCCACACCAAATTTCAAATAAAAAACCGGCATGGGTTCCTCCTACGGGAGCATACCAGGCCGTTGGGTCTGCTATGGATTTTAAGGGGAACCCCCTACACCGCAAAAACGGCGTGGGGGTCCCCCCAAAATCCATACCAGACCCGTATCCGAGCAGCAGCCCGGCCAGTCAGGAAAGGGGGTGGGGACAAGCAATTCTCTTCCACAAGCAGTGGTATCAGCAGGGAGCATCAATAATTTCATAAAACTATTAGATGGGTACCTTAACGACCACGACATACAAGGGTATTCAATGTTCTATTAACATCAACGTACACACACAGGTTGAACTGGATGGGCTTGTGTCTTTTTTTCAACCTCACCAAAATTTCTAAATACATTTTGACTTGATATACAAGCGATATCTTGATATAAGAGTAGCGTCATGTCACCACTGATTGTTAAAAGAGAAGAGAGGAACCTCTAAGTGTAGCAATATGGTTACATTTAATGAAGGTACAACATTTAGCAACTCACATGGTTGATGATTACAAGAGCCACATCTAAGTATGCAGGCATCTGGAGTAAAGCTTTCCACATAGACCATCTTTCGCACCACTATCAACGTCATCCCTTTCAAGCTGCGCTCCATGAACGGTTCAAGCCTCGCTTTCAGATCACTCTCCTGCAGGATAGTCTTCTTGGTCACGACTGCAGACTGACAGCGATCAGAGCTGGCGGTGCATAGAGGATGGTCTATGTGGACAACTTTTCCCCGGATGCCTGCATACGTAGATGTTCCTCTTTTAATCATCAACTATGTGAGTTGCTAAATGTTGTACCTTCATTAAATGTAACCATATTGCTACACTGAGGCCTCGTACACACGACCGGGTTTCTCTGCAAAAACCAGCAAGAAAACTGCTTCTTGCCGAGATTAACATTCGTGTGTACGAGGCATTCAGGTTTCTCGTCTGGAAATCTGGCCAGAATCTCAACGAGAAAAAAAGGGAACCTGCTCTATTTTTTCTCGTTGAGACTCTTGTCGGCCTGTTTCCCGACGATAAACCCGAGAGTGTGTACACTTACCTGACGTCGTGGAAACCTGCGCATGCTCGAAATGACTTCGACACATGCGCGGTAGCTTCCATGGCATAGGTTGGGTGAAGCAAGATGGCGGCGATGGCATCGAATGTGACGAGTGCATGCTCGTCGTACGCGATGACGTCACCGCGTTCTTTCCTTTCAAGAGAACCGCAGTTCTTTTGAAACCAAAGTCTGTACACTCTGGGGGCAAGAGTTTCTTGCCAAGAATCTCGTCAGGGAAAACGACAGGTTTTTCCTGACGAGATTCTTGGACGTGTGTACGAGGCCTTAGAGGCGCCTCTCTTTTCTTTTATACTCTGTAGCTCCGGCTGGATTTTGCTTCTAATCCCCTTGTGTAGGCTTCCATTTGTGGATGGACTTTTTTTGGTTACACAATCTGGTCACATTGCTATAATCTTTTTATATGGACTATAAACTGAAGAATTTGTGAATAAATGGTTGTGGAACAAATCATTTAAGTGTCCATTATTTCTTATGGGAAAATTTGCTTTGGATTCCAATCATTCTTCTGTCAATCAAGGTTTTATGCCTTGTACGTACGTGATTTTTTTCATCAGAAATTCCTATCGTGTGTGGGCCCATAGGATTTTTTTCCATCAAAATAAAATCCTATGGAAAATTCCAATCGTCTGTGTGGAACTCTGTCGGAGAAAATTCCTACGCATGCTCAGAATCAAGTCGACGCGTGCTTGGAAGCATTGAACTTAATTTTTCTCGGCTCGTCTTAGTGTTCTACGTCACCGCGTTTTGTACGGTTGTCTGACAGTGTGTATGTAAGACTGATGTAAGGCAGCTTGATCGGAATTCTGACGAAAAATTCCATCAGGTTTTAGTCCATCAGAAATTCGTATCGTGTGTACAAGGCTTAACTGTACAACCAATATACAAGAAAAAAACAATGAACAGGAAAAGTTGAAGGGTTAGGCAGAAAATAGGGAGGCAGATGTTCAATCCGAAATCAGCTTTTCATTCTACGAACTACAAAAAAAGGCAGAAATCCTCTTCTAAGTAGCTTTGGAAGTGTAAAGTCCCCGTGTCAGTGACATCGCTGTCAGCCATCAGATAAGAGGAAATTGTTTGTGTCAAACTGTCATAACCTGTAAAATTAGCACTTGTCAAATATTATGACATTGGCTCCTCTAAGACAGACCTGAAAGCTTTATCCCGGCCGGGCCCTCAGGACATAGAGTCATTAGGGATATGGGATATGGAACAGGACATTTGTTACCTCTGGGCAGGATTACCTTGCTTTTCAAAGAAATTCCTGCTGCCTAGATCTCTGGGGCTCTGGGAGGTCGAGCCCCTCCTGACCTCTCCGAATCATAAGGTTTAACCCTCATCATTAGCCATAAATGTAAACAGATGGGTGAAGCAGTCATACTAACTTACAGAGCAGAAATGGACATTATCCTGTCTATAACAGGCCCACCAAGGAGCCTCATAGCAGCATTCCTGGCTAAGGCCAATTAAAATATCACCTAAGTCAGAACTTCACAGCGTGAAATATTGTTCTACTTTCACTACAAAGAGATCCACGCATTTATCTTTATTCAATTACAAAGGTACTGGCTCTGACTATTTACATAACACCGAAGTAGGGGAAATTTCAGGATATGCAGGTGCCATCACACATTCCTTAATATGTGCCATCTGAGATGTGATTTAGCAAAGCACATTTTTTGCTGCCCTCCCTCCAAATAATATGTAAAGAGGTGATATCAAGATGTCTACTTACCTATGTTCTGCCTGAGGAAGGGATATAATGGTGAGGGGTTAGAACTTCTGCCAGTTTCTAACTGCCATCTGTATCACCATTAGGAACATTTACTTTTTTTTTTCTTAATGGTCTGCTAGCATGGGGGTCACATAATCTCTTCCTCTATTTGTGCCCTGGACAGAGCTTATTACGTGAACTATACATTAGACATGTGCACTGCAAAAAATCGTGTTTGTTTTTGTTTCATTTGTTTTTTTGTTTTGTTTTTTTCGGTCATTCGTTGTGATCGCAATTCGTAAATCCGTACATTCGTAAATTTGTACATTCATAAATTTGTAAATTTGTAAATTTGTACATTTGTAAATTCGTACATTCGTAAATTCGTTAATTCGTACATTCATAAATTTGTACATTCGTAAATTAGAAAATTCGTAAATTTGGAAATTCCAAAATCATAAAACCCGAAAAATTCGAAAATCTGAAATAATAAGTACCTAATAAATTACAGGTATTGTACCAGTAATTTCCTTTCAAATTTATCCGAAGTTACGAATTACCTGAAATAACAAATGCTGCATCTAAACAAATAAAATGGAACAAATTAATAATAATAATTATAAAATGTAAATTTGTACATTTGTAAATTCGTACATTCATAAATTCAGACATTCGTAAATTTGTACATTCGTAAATTCGCACATTGTTCGTTTTTGTTTAATTATTTTTTTCTGTTTTTGGGGTCATTCATTGTGACCGCCATTCGTAAATCCGTACATTTGTAGATTCGTAAATTTGTACATTCGTAAATTTGCACATTGTTCGTTTTTGTTTCATTAGTTTATTTTCTGTTTTTCGGGTCATTCATTATGATCGCAATTCGTAAATCTATGAATTCATAAATTTGTACATTTGTTAATTCGTAAATTCGTACATTCATAAATTTGGAAATTCGAAAATCATAAAACACGAAAATTCAAAAATCTGAAATAATAACTACCGTATTTTCCGGCATATAAGACGACTTTTTGGATGCAAAAAAATGCATCCAAAGTCAGGGGTCGTCTTATACGTCTCCGTCCGATCTCCCTACCTTATGTTTTTTCAGGATCCGTCTTCCAAGCTGCGGGCATCCATGATTTAAAAGCCGCGCCTACTCCTCAGACTGTCCTGTGATAGGCGGAACACAAATTTTCCCAGCGGGGCCTCTGTTTAGTGTTCCGCCTATCACGGATGCCTTCTCATCCTCAGCCTCGGCCTCAGACGAGGGGACATCCGTGATAGGCGGAACACTGAACAGAGGCCCTGCTGGGAAAATTTGTTTTCTGCCTATCACGGAACAGTCTGAGGAGAAGGCGCGGCTTTTGAATCATGGATGCCCGCAGCCTGGAAGACGGATCCTGCAAAAACATAAGGTAGGGAGATCGTCTTGGCCGGCACATTGGGGGCAAGTGATGGCAAGTGATGGCAAAGTGGGGGCAAGTGATGGCACAGTGGAGGCAAGTGATGGCACAGTGGAGGCAAGTGATGGCACAGTGGAGGCAAGTGATGGCACAGTGGGGGCAAGTGATGGCACAGTGGAAACAAGTGATGGCACAGTGGAGGCAAGTGATGGCACAGTGGGGGCAAGTGATGGCACAGTGGGTGCAAGTGATAGCACAGTGGGGGCATGTAATGTAATGGCACAGTGAGGCATGTAATGTAACGGGACAGTGAAGCATGTAATGTAATGGCACAGTGAGGCATGTAATGTATGGGACAGTGAAGCATGTAATGTAATGTAATGGCACAGTGAGGCATGTAATGGCACAGTGAGATTTGAAAAAAGCCTGTTTCTGTCAGCAGTTGTTCCTGTCAGTGGTTGTTCTGGCTACCCTCAGCTTCCAGAAAGACTAGTAGGAAGGGGGTAGTCTTATACGGCGAGTATATCCCAAAACCAAAATTTTTCGTCTTTTACGCCGGCAAATACGGTAACTATTAAATTACAGGTATTGTAATTTCCTTTCAAATTTGTCTGTTAGTAACTGTAACGAATACAAATTTATCCAAAGTTACGGATTACCTGAAATAACAAATGCCACGTCTAAACAAATGGAATGGAACAAATTAATAATAATAATAATTATAAAAGGTTTTTATTATTATTATTGTTATTTATTATTGTTAATTCATTACGTTCCATTTGTTTAGATACAGCGTTCTTTATTTGGAAAATTATTTGTAAATTTGTATTCGTTACGTTCACTAACAGCCAAATTTGAAAGGAAATTCCAATACCTATAATTTAATAGTTAGTAATAGTTAAGTTATTATTACAGTGGGTGACCGCAATATTGTGTCAATCTCGCTCCCTTTCTCGGCGAGATTGACCACCTGCGAGCCCCATGGCGGGAGCCAGCGCCGAGCTGGCTTGCCGCGATGGAGACAAAGCCGCCATAGAAGCGACGGGGATCCGACGTGGATTCCCGCCAATTCTACACGTGGGCGGCGTTTGTTATGAATCCTGAAGGGGAAGTCCCCGCCGGATTTAAAATAAAAAATCCGGCATGGGTCCCCCCCTCAGGAGCATAACGGGCCCTTAGGTCTGTTATGGGTTTGTTAGGAGACCCCCCTATGCCGAAAAAAACGGCATGGGGGTCCCCCCACAATCCATAACAGACCCGTATCCAAAGCACGCCAGCCGGCCGGTCAGGATGGGAGTGGGGGCGAGCATTCTTCCCAAAGTCCACCAATGTAGGAAACATTCTACCCCCTGACCACCAATGTAAGGAGCATTATTTTTTACTGACCTCCAAAGAAATGGTTTTAACAGGGGTTCCAGAAGACCTGAAAATAGTAAAATGGTTTAAAAAGTCTGCTTTATGCAGTCCAGCTCTGCATGAACTTAACCCACCTGCCACATTTATCATTAGACTGGCAGTTTAGAACTAATAATATTCCGTTAGAACTAATCTATACATACTGCAACTATGTAGCTCTTTAGCTGAAGTTTCGCTTTGATATCCTGAAAGACTGGGGAGCCTCATTACCAGCTACAATGTTTCTGGAAACACCCACACGCGTGGGTTAGAACTTTATTCCGCTTTACACTACATACATAATTAGCGTTTGATGACACCTGCTGTTCTTGAGAACCGCATGGATTATAGTAAATTCATGTTTTGGGGGAGTTTAAACATATCACAGAGTTTGATATAAATGGTTGAGTGAACAAGGCATGAAAGGGAAGTCTGAAATGACACATCATAAATATTTTTTGCTTTTCACCGTTTAAAAAAAAAAAAAAAAGGTTCCTACATTTTGCAATTGATGTAAATCACCCTTTGAATTTTTTAGCATGAGCGTAGATTAAAGATGGTTTGCAAAATCCAGAAGCAATGAGCAAGTGGTCTTCAGTTTACTGGAGCTGGAGCTAAATTACTTTTAGGCAGGGCTTTTTTTCAGCAGGAATGCGGGGGAACGCAGTTCCGGCACCTCCAGAACTGAATATATGTAATGGCAAGGGGTGCTGGGGTGTGCTGGAGGATCAATTGAGGCTGGCAACTGGGGAATCTATTGTTGCTGTAGGGGATCTATTTTAATGGAGAAAAGGGGGTCTATTGTTGCTGGGGGGTCTTCTGTTGCTCATGGGGGGCTTTTTTGTTGCAGGTGGTCAATAGTTGCTGAGAGGGATCTACTGTTGAGAGAGTGATCTAATGTTGCTTGCAGCTGGAGGGCCTATTGATGCTTCCTACTGGGGAACATATTATTGCTGGAGGGGATCAATTTTTGCAGGGGGGTCTATTGTTGCTGGGGAGATCTATTGTTGCTGGTGGGGGTTTTAAGTGGCTGGGGCTGGGACTTATGTTGCAGTGGCTCAATCGTTGCTGAAAGTAATCTACTGTTGAGGGAGGGGTCTAATGTTGCTGGCTGCTGGAGGGTTTATTGATGCTGGCTGTTGGGAGTCTATTGTTGCTGGGGTAGCTCTATTGTCGCTGGGGTGTCCATTGTTGCCGGGATCTATTTTACTGCCTTTCTTGTTATTAACAAATTCCAGAATACTTGGCACCACAAAATGATACTTGGTTCTGTATTCTCTTAGGCCGCGTACACACGATCTGTTCAAACCGATGAGAATGGTCCGACGGACCGTTTTCATCGGTTCACCACTGAAGTGGCCTGATGGTCTGATGTGCGTACACACCATCAGTCCAAAATCCGATCGGGTCAGAACGTGGTGACGTAGAACACAACGACGTGCTGAAAAAACAAAGTTCAATGCTTCCAAGCATGGGCCGTACACAGGGTCGGTTTGGACCGATGAAACTGGACTTAAGTCCATTCTCATTGGTTTGAACCGATCGTGTGTATGCAGCCTTAAAGGGGCGGTACTGGGAGGTGGGTAAGGGGTGGAACCAAATAACGGTGCTCGGAGGTGGGAATGGGTGGAGTCAAGGGGTGATTCGGAAGGGAGGAGTTCCTCCACCCATTCTCTGAGAAAATAAGCCCTGCTTTTAGGAAAAATATAACCATGTCATGTATCAGCCTTCATGTTATAAACAGGTTGTAAAGCGATGCGTAAACTGTTGGCGCTAAATAAATCCTGAATAATGATAATAATATAAACACATGCTGAAAAAATTCCACCCTTTTGCTGCAGTCATATGAATTCTGCATGAGCCGGTACCAAGACTCACGATCGATGCCGCTCATCACATGATGATGCCGAAAATCCTGACAGACACAAGACGACTTCTCATGTAGACACGCAGATTGGCTGGCTTTGCTTGATGAGTCTTTTAAACTCCACCAAGACCCCTAGAGGGGTCATGTGACCACATGACTGATAGTTATGGGCAGGCCCTTTTTTCTCAGAAAATAGGTGCAGGAACTCAACCATAACCCCCCAACCCCCCACACACACCAACCATATCAAATAGTGGGTATGGTTAAATAATACTAATAGTGGGAGGGTTTTAAAGAGGAAGTAAACCCTCTGTAATAAAAACAATTAAAAATACACCTGCAAGAGAAAGGCATAATGAGCTGGTATGCACAGCATACTAGCTCATTATGTGTCACTTACCACCTCAGTCCCATCCACCGCCGCGTCCCCTCGTCGCTATTTCCTGTTTTCGCCGCTCCGGCGCTGTGATTGGCCCGGAGCGGTGATGACGTCACTCCCTCGGAAGGGAGTGAGGTACAGCGCAAAACCAATATTTGTGAAATTTGTGATGATGATATCAAAATATAAAAAATTAAGTGAACAAACAAAGGCCAATCTGGTTATCACGATTCGTAATGTGAAACATATGTCAAAATTAGTGAAAATTAATAACAGTAACAAGTGTATAATAATAATTATGCCATAAAGTGGTTGGATAAGTACAACAAAGGTATGTGAAACCTGGAATAAAAATGCAACCAAAAAAATAGGATAAGATGCACATCAAAATAAATAAGTATGAAACGATGAAGAGTCCATAAATGTTCCCAAGTGCATGAAAAAAAGTATCCGTGTACAAGTGAGCTATGAGAAGTCTTCCAAAAAGATGTTCAAAACTTGGCACCACCTTCCACCAAGGATACACCCGAGTGTCAGAAATAAAATCTCCTTACCAGACCTTCTGACCACAGCTGCGGTCAGACGGCACACGGGTTGGTTTAGAGTCACCCAAACGACTATGAGCTGAAGCTACTACAGATCGCAATCAGCCAGAGCGGATGGATATCTCAAATGCAAGAGGAAAACAGAGAGCCCATAGTGCAGCTTTGCAATGCAATTTTTAATAAAAAGAATGTATTGCACTTACAAGAAGGTTCAAACGAATACACCATATGCGGTCTGCAAACACGAGATCAAAGCTGCACTATGGGCTCTCTGTTTTCCTCTTGCATTTGAGATATCCATCCGCTCTGGCTGATTGCGATCTGAAGTAGTTCCAGCTCATAGTCGTTTGGGTGACTCTAAACCAACCCGTGTGCCGTCTGACCGCAGCTGTGGTCAGAAGGTCTGGTATGGAGATTTTATTTCTGACACTCGGGTGTATCCTTGGTGGAAGGTGGTGCCAAGTTTTGAACATCTTTTTGGAAGACTTCTCATAGCTCACTTGTACACGGATACTTTTTTTCATGCACTTGGGAACATTTATGGACTCTTCATCGTTTCATACTTATTTATTTTGATGTGCATGTTATCCTATTTTTTTGGTTGCATTTTTATTCCAGGTTTCACATACCTTTGTTGTACTTATCCAACCACTTTATGGTATAATTATTATTACCGTATTTATCGGCGTATACCGCCCACTTTTTTGCCCTGAAAATCGGGGCAAAACCGTGGGTGCACGATATACGCCGATACCCGCTTTCCCGCGCCGAGTTTTGAATACTGCGCCGACATATACCGAGCGCAGTACACTCGTGTATAGTCGGGCAGGCTCGGCTCTTCTCGCGCTCACGTCCTGGACGTACAGGTTTTTATTTTTTGCGCTATAAACAAAAATACATTTTGCTATAATAAATATCCCCCAAAAATATATAAAAAAACATTTTTTTCCCTCAGTTTAGGCCGATACATATTCTTCTACCTATTTTTCGTAAAAAAAAATCGCAATTAGTGTCTATTGATTAGTTTGCGCAAAAGTTATAGCGTTTACAAAATAGGGGGTAGTTTTGTGGCATTTTTATTAATATTTTTTTTTACTAGCAATGGCGGCGATCAGCGTTTTTTTCGGTACTGCGATATAATGGTGGACACTTCGGATACTTTTGACACATTTTTGGGACCATTGGCATTTTTATAGTGATCAGTGCTATAAAAATGCATTGGATTACTAGAAAAATGGCAATGGCAGTGAAGGGGTTAACACTAGGGGGCGGGGAAGGGGTTAAGTGTGTTCCTGGGTGTGTTCTAACTGTATGGGGGGGTGGCCTCACTAGGGGAAATCACTGATCTTCTGTCCATACATTGTATGAACAGGAGATCAGCGTTTCCATGCTGACAGGACCGGGAGCTTTGTGTTTACACACATAGCTCCCGTTCCTCTCTCTGTACCGAGTGATCGCACGTGCCCGGCGGCGCGTGCGCCCGCCAGGCACGCGCACGGCACTTGAGGGCGAGCGGGGGCGCGCCGCCGGCGGCGCACGCGCGCCCCCTAGTGGCCTTTAAAGTGCTGACGTAGAGCTACGGGCTCTCGCCCAGGCGTGCCAACCTGCTGCCGTAAAATGACGGCGGCAGGTCGGCAAGCAGTTAAACACAGAATTCTGACTTTTTAATAACTCAGATTTTTGAGATAATAAAGTCAGATTTATGACTTCTATTCTCCGAATTCTGACTTTTTAATGCAGACTTTTGACTTCTAAACACTAATTCTGACTTTCTAAATTACTCAGATTTTTTAGATAATAAAGTGAGATTTATGACTTCTATTCTGAGAATTATGAATTTTAAAAACAGACTTTTAACTTCTAAACTCAGCATTCTGACTTTTAAACACAGAATTATGACTTTAAAAGTCAGTATTTTATTCATAAATTTGTTTTAAGATTTCCCCAAGGCTCTTCTGTGAAGAATTGGGCAATTAATTGACGGCTTAAATACAGTCTATTGAAAGAAAAACTACTGCAATGACTTTGAAAGTGATAATTTTTTTCTGCCGGACTGGATGGGGACAATTTTATTCCTCATTGCTGTGGATCAAAACTATGATGTAAAATTCTACGATTATAAGCTCTATCAGGTTTCTACATGTATAACCAGTTGAATGGGATCCTATGAGATACTCCATGTTTTTTTTTAAAAATAAGGCCAGAGCTGTAAAAGGGAGATTGAATATTTACCTCTCCTGCAGCCCACACTTGTGAACACCCCTCCAATCACTAAACATGGTCCCCCCAAATCTGCCGGGAATCTGACACTTGCAGAAGGTGATCTCTGTGGTCCCGCATCGTTCACAAATTTCTTCTGCTGACCACACCTCACTTGTTCAAGCACTTCCTGTTATAGAGTGACAACACCCTGCCCTTGTCTACCAACTGTGCGTCTGCGTTGTCACCCTGTCACACAGGCTTCCAATGGAAACTACAATTGGACATCTCAACATACATTATACAAGTATGGTCCACTGTTGTCACCTTTAGCAAATATAAAATGGCTGTTAAGAGGCTATAGGAGATCAGCAGCATAATTCTATTGATATTTATTGATTTTATTACTGCGCTCGGTTTTAACAATTAAAACGGCAATTCACCTTTAAATGCTGTGAAAATTGGAAAAGTGTTTTGGACGCCGTCGATGTGTGTTTTCTGCTTTCCATAATTTTCCTATAAATAACAGATTATGTCAACAATTGCTGAGCTTTCAAACAGCGTATCCCTTTTCAGTTAAAATCCTCATATTGACTTAAACGTCGCTACGTCTGGATGCCCAAGTAACCTCAGTCGTTTGCAGATAAAAGGATTTCTTGTTATAAATCAATGTTTTTCCTCACTAATTTCGTGTTCAGGCAGCTCGAGCGCCTTCCAATTCCAAGTCCATTTTGGAGCTCAGAGTGAGAAATATAATCCTCAAATTATACTCATAGATCTGGTGCTCTACATGGCTCAGAATGTGTCCTGTGTGTATGTGGTGACATAGATGGATAGATAGATAGATAGATAGATAATTATTATGATTATCATATGATCAGAATAAATCCTTAGAAGGGACTTGACTTATACCGTATATACTCGAGTATACTCGAGGCCCCTTTCAGACTAGCAAACCGTATGTCCGCTTTTTCGTCCATCCGTTTGCGGATGAAAAAGGGACATACATTGGTCCCTATGTGATTGCCCGCAGGGACTGTACCAACTCTGATCTGGGGGGTGGGGGACTCAGGAACTCAAGAAGGGAGTCTGGAAATGGGTGTATCTGCTGCCACAGAGCAACAAACAGGGACACAAATTTTGGGCTGGCAACAGGGGCATACAAGTGTCACAACTAGACTTTGTGAGCAGATTTTCTTGCTCACAACCTGGTGCCCCCTCCAACCCCTTGTACCACCCCTGCTTCCAGCCATCCGGCTCCCAGGCGAAAATTTCCACCCTGTTCCCTGGTGGCGTCGTAAGGCTTGTTCCTAACTTGCCTTGAGCTAGCGCCGGCCCTGGTGTTATGCAGGGGAAGAGACTGTAAGGCCTCGTACACACGATCAAATCTGTCTGCTGGAAACGGTCTGCTAGACCGTTTCAGCAGACAGATTCGATCGTGTGTACGGGCAAACAGACGGATTTGGCCACCCGACAGATTTCAAAGCATGCTTTGAAATCTGTCGGCTGGGAACCAGTCCGCCCGACATGTCTGCTGGTTAGTACGCTAACCAGTAGACATGTCTTCTCGCACACGCGCCGAATGGTTTCGACGCATGCGCGGAAGTGTTTTACTTCCTGGTGTGGTGACGTGGCGGCGTCAACGTCACCGCCACGTCACCGACACGTCAGCGCGATGTCTGCTGGCGGGGATTTTGGTTTGCTCGTGTGTACAAAGCAAAGCAAACCAAAATCCCAGCAGACAGATTTGTTCAAATCTGTCAGACAGACAGATTTGAACAAATCTGTCTGCTCGTGTGTACGAGGCCTAAGTGTTAGAAGTACATCAGTTCTTCAAGGCTAAATAAATGTATCAACGTTCACTAAATATGATGGCAAAGCAACATGTTCTATGGGCATCCCATATCCCCCTTTCCCACAACCAAGTTATATCCCCCAATAAACAAAAACAAAACAACGCAAATGACTGTTCATTGTCTGTGAGGTGATAGATGAAGGTCTAGCAGCAGGGTGATATGGTGGATGTTATGCCGCGTACACACGATCATTTTTGAAAGAAATTACGTTTTTCAGGCTCTAGAAAAAAATTATATTTTTTTCAACTTGATTATTAAACTGGCCTTGCCTACACACGATCGTGAAAAAAAAATGCTCTAGCAAAGCGCGGTGACGTACAACACGTACGACGGCACTATAAAGGGGAAGTTCCATTTGGATGATGCCACTCTTTGGGCTGCTTTAGCTGATTTTGTGTTAGTAAAAGATGATTTGCGCTATTTTTGTCTTTTACAGCGTGATGAATGTGCTCACGTCGTTAAAGCCCACACAGGACCATTTTTTACAACCCGAAAAAAAGACGTTGTTTGTGTATGCTGATGAGCGAATCTTATTGGACTTTAAATGTGATGGTTGAATCTTATTTGTATGTCCATAAGTGTGATTTCTAGGGCTGTTACTGATCAACATTTTTGTGTTCGATTAATCGTTTTTATTTTAATCGATTAATCGACTAATTTTGATTAATTATAATGCACATACAGATCCAACTACTTTTAGCTGATCTCCTTGCAGGCTGATTCCCAGTGCAGCTACCAACCACTGGAAAAATGGATAGCAGGATACAAAAAACACACAAAGGCAGCGCTCGATGGGAATAGCATTAAAACTTTTATAGTCTTCAAATAGGTAACAAAATAAATATTGCACTGGAGATAAAATCGATGTAGCTACATACACTGTAAAAATAGTACGAGTAATACCAAACGGTAGCAAAAGCAGTCATAAAAACATGTAGCTAAGTATGATACTGGTATAAAAATGTGTACAAAGATACCACTGCTGAATCCAGATGAGGAGAGTTTAACATCAGTCCGTCGGCATGTAGATGTCCCGTGAAGGGAACTATCACATCTCCCAGTGGATGGCTGTAGAATCCCAGGTTGATAGAGGGAAGTGATAGAGGGAAGTGATAGAGGGAAGTAATAGAGGGAAGTGTAACAGCCCTTATGTGTGACAGATAGTGAGGTCCTGCCGGCATGCAGATATGAAGGCACAGCAAAGGAGCCCTTCAGATGGACATGGCTAGCCCCGCCGGTGTCCGTGACATTACCGGATCTCCGACGGAACTCCCTGAAGGCCCGGAAGCCGGCGGAGAGGTGAGTACCAATCAAAAGAATTTTAATCGATCAAAAAAATTAAAGATTAATCGATTAATTAAAAGTTAATTTGCACAGCCCTAATATTTTCAATATTTTTTTTTTCTAGTCATTTCTATGTCTTGTAGAGTAGCAGTAGAGCCTTTCATCTATAATAAGCTTTGTTATCGTGGTCATTTTGTTCTAAAGCCCTGATAAAAGGGGTGTGGTTCAGTCAACGAAATGTGTTGGCTTTATCCTCTGACCTTTTTTTGTGTAAAATAGTCATTATAATGAGCTTTGTGTTATCATCACCCTCCTATATATTCTTAAAAACAGACAAAACATAGAAAAATGTCATCTACAGTGAAGCGGCGTACACACGACCGAGGTTCTCGCTGGAAACCAGCGAGAACCTCGCTGGAAGCTGCATTCCAGCGAGGACCTCGGCCGTGTGTACGCTTTTGGCTCGCCCCGCCCGTCGGGAATCCCGTCGAGCGAAAAGAGAGCAGGCTCTCTTTTTTCTCGACGGCCCGCCTGGATGAATGGCTGGTTGCCATTCCCGACGGGCGGGTCGCCAATTTCGACGGCCGGCAGAGAACCTCGACGGGCGGAACGATGTGTTCTGCCCGTCGAGGTTCTCTGCCGTGTGTACACCGCCTTAAGATTTTCCTAAACTGTGACAAAGTCTTTCATCAATATTCTTCCTGAACTCTCTAATGCCGGGTCTCTCTGGATAAAAGATTATTTTTAAACATATTATTAAAAATCCATCACACTAAAATTACAGGCCTTCAAGGATGTTTCATAAAGTGACTTTGCTGCAAACGAAAAAAGAAAAAAAAGTTATATCATACCTGATGTTTTTTAAAGTATTTCACCGAAGGGCAGAGTTTTAAACCAGTAATATTAATGTATGCTTCCATTTAATGATGTTTTATGCAGAATCGGGACAGGGTGCAATAAAATGACAGTAATATTCATAATAGCATTACTTAACTACTTGCTGAATGTGTAATGAAAAATGAAAGAGTAATTCGAGAAAAAAAATGATCTGAAACATTAAGTCTGGATGTGTATTTATAAAAAAAGATTTTTTTTTTTTTAAATATACACACTAAGTACAGTCAAAACTTTAGTTGGAGTGGTGATGGGTGAAAAAAGCCCCTACAATGTGCCTGTTGAGATTTCCCTTCACTTCCTCTCCTGATAATCACACTGCGGCACGTGGGTTTCCTCAAAATAGCTAAGTACAATCACAGACACTTACTATCCTAATTGTAGCTTTACAAGGACTGCCTTGGTGCTCTACAGGCCTTAAATCAATGTCATATAGGGACTACTTTATTGATTTACAGGGACTACCTTGGTGCCCTACAAAGACTACTTTGTTGCTCTATGAGGACTTTCTCAGTACTTTACAGGGATTAAGAAAGTGCTCTCCAAGGACTACTTTGGTGTTCTACGATCATTACAAGCACTATGTTCGTTCTATACAAGATCTATTGTGGACTAACTCAGTACCGTACAGATCTATCTCAATGCTCTACAGGGACTTCCTTAGTGCTCTTCCAGAACTGCTTCGATGATATACAGGGACTACTTTGGTGATTTACAGGGGCTACCTCAGTGCTCTACTCAGACTACTTTGGCACCCTATGGGGGCTATCTTGCTGCTCGACAGGAACTACTTAAGTTCTCTCTCTATTGGGACTACCTAATCTCACTACAAGGTCTTCATTGGTGCTTAACAGGGACTACTTTGGTACTCTATATGGAATACCTGTATTCTTCAGAGACTATGTTGGAATTCTACAGTTACTAACATTGTGTTCTACAAGGACTACCTTGGTACTCTAGAGCAGGGGTCTCCAAACTTTTCAAACAAAGGGCCACTTTATTGTCCTTCAGACTTTAGGGGGGCCGAATTGTGGCCAGCAGGGGCAGAAAATGTCACGGGCTAAGCATCAGTGAGAATAAATATGGCCTCAGGGTTGGTGGTCAATAGGAGGAGTATTCCCCCTATTAGTAGGAGGAATAGTATTCCATCATTGGTAGCAGTAAAAGATATGGTACCCCATTGTTGGTGTCAGTGGGAGAAACAGTTCTTAATATCAGTGGAAGGAATTGTGCCCCAAGGGCCGCATTAAAGCTAGCAAAGGGCCACATCTGGCCCTCGGGCCGCAGTTTGGAGACCCCTGCTCTAGAGCGACTACCCTAGTACTCTACAGGGGCTCTCGAAGGACTACTTTGATGATCTCTGAGATTTACAGGGACTACTTTAGTGCTCTACCAGGTCTACTTTAGTGCTCTACACAGATTGCCTTGGTGCTTTATGGCGGGTAGCTTGCTTCTTTAGAGGAACTACCTAATCTATTTCTACAAGGACTACCTCATTAGTCTACAGGGTCTT
Organism: Rana kukunoris; assembly: GCA_029574335.1. NCBI lineage: Eukaryota > Metazoa > Chordata > Amphibia > Anura > Ranidae > Rana > Rana kukunoris. Next base: position 449,080,718 of record CM056053.1, on the reverse strand, counting down.
CCTCTGTGCTCTGTAGGGACTACTTTCGTTTTCTAAAGGGAATACCTCAGTACGCTAAATCGACTCCTCAGTACTCAACCAGGAATATGTTGGTGCTCTAATTTTTTTTGACACTGTGCTCTATAAGGACTACCCCATTGCTCTACAAGGACTACTTTGATGATCTACCGGTACTACCTTGTTGCCCTACAGGTACTTCCTCAGTGCTCTACAGGGACTTCCTCAGTGCTCTACAGGGACTGCCTCAGTGCTCTATAAATCTATACTATTTTCGTGTGCTACAGAGACTACTTTTGTGCTCTATAGGAACTACCTTGGTTCGCTAAAGTACTTTTCAGTAGTGTTGCTCACGAATATTGCATATTCGAGTATTCGCGAATAAATCGAATATCGCGGTGAATATTCGCTATTTTTTCAAATTTATTTTTAAAACAGATCACATCCTAGTGATCTCCATCGACGTCTAAAAGCATTGCTGGTATGATTAGAGACCCTGGGCCGAGTAGCTGAGGCGATCCTTTTATGTTGCCGAATATTCACAATGCGAATATTCGTATTACAAATATTCGCGAATACTTTCTCTGCCCTTCTGTGTTTTGTGTATAAAAAAAAAATAGCTTTAATATAGTCATATAAGTTTGTGTAAGTAGAGTTAGTGTTTAGTGCATATTAGTTTAGTAATCCAGAAAATGATTTCCGTTTTCGCGTGTTGACGAGAATTTCGCAATCAATTTCGCATTCGCATTAGCATTCGCATTTTTTTTTTTTATAAAATATCACGAATATTCGATATTAACGAATATTTCGCGAATATTCTTCTATATATTCGTGAGATATCGCGAAATCGAATATGGCGTATTCCGCTCATCACTACTTTTCAGGACTATGTTGGCGCTTTAGAGGTACAACCTTTGTGCTCTACAAAGATTATATTGGTGCTGTACAGGGACTAGCTATTTGCTCTACAGGTACAATTGTTTTGCTTTAAAGCAGCAGTCGCCAACCAGTGGTCCATGGACCACTGATGATTCACCAGAAAATATTGGTGGTCCCCAGGGGTTCTGACGCAAATCAACATTGGGGTGGATGTATACCACCCAATTTTGTTTCCAGTGTTGTTCTCTGATTGACTGTCAGCACGCATTGAATACCCGATGCCTCTTCTGTAGTTCCAGCTCCTGTGAACTCAGAGGGAGCCGCTGGGAGAAGTGCAGAGAGCAGGAGGTGGAGAAAGAGGGGGACTTCCAATGGCAGCACTGATCACAGACTGTGGGAAGGAGCACAGAGCACATGGCTGAAAAAGTAGGTGAGATCCAATGATAAGATCTATGTAACACAGCAGTGTGATGCAGTGTGTGTGTTGGGGTGGGGGGGGGGGGGCAGTGAGCTCCGAAAGGTTGGCGACCATTGCTTTCAAGGGACTACCTTGGTGCTCTACAAGAACTACCTGGGTTATCAAGGCCCTGCTTCATAATGGTCAGTGGCTGTATGGGGGGGCCAACAAGTACAGTGCTGGTTATGCTGTTTGGGTGGTGGACATATAAATGTAGCAAGACTGCATGAGAAAGCACATGGACCATTTATATTGGGCCTGTAGGAGGGCCTTCCAAGCATGGGCGTCCGCTCCATAGGGCAACGGGGGTCGGTTGCCCCCCCCTGGAATTTAAGAACTGCAGGGGGTGTCAGGCCGGCACCCCCTGCAAATTAATATCAGCACGGGGGGTGATCAGCGCGAGTGTCTTTGGGTATAACAAGTGAGCTACTGGTTGGTGATGACATGGTAGTGCCCTGGTGTTGCTGGTGACATGGTGGTGCCCTGGTGTTGCTGGTGACATAGTAGTGCCCTGGTGTTGCTGGTGACATGGTGGTGCCCTGGTGTTGCTGGTGACATAGTAGTGCCCTGGTGTTGCTGGTGACATGGTGGTGCCCTGGTGTTGCTGGTGACATGGTGGTGATCTGGTGTTGCTGGTGACATGGTGGTGCCCTGGTGTTGCTGGTGACATGGTGGTGCCCTGGTGTTGCTGATGACATGGTGGTGCCCTGGTGTTGCTGGTGACATGGTGGTGCCCTGGTGTTGCTGGTGACATGGTGGTGCCCTGGTGTTGATGGCGATGTGTGTATGTACATTACTCTTGCCTAGCGCTAGTGGTCGAAGAAAGGGTAAAATGCGACTGTGTATTGCCGCTGCTGATGCGCCCCCCCCTGAAAAATTTTTAGCGGACGCCCATGCTTCCAAGGCCTATGATGGCTGAACTCAATGTAAATCAGGGGTCCCATTTAACATAATGGAGGCTCACAATTGAAAAGACACAACACTGGATGTTTATAAGCTGAGCGCTGTTTTCTATAAATAATTCCACGGCCCTGCACATCTTCCAAGACTTGGCGTACCTTTAACATGGAGGGAAACATGCTGTCAACAGAAGGCTTTTCACTTTCCCCCTAAGCTCTCGGGCGACCCATTGAATTAACATATTGTTGCAGTTTAAGCACTAGCATTCCATAGTCTCACGCTTGCAATGTATACACAACACAGAGCCTCTGACAAACAAGCTGAACCCTTAGACCCGCACAGACTGTGATCTTAAAAAAAAAAAAAAGAAAAAAAAGTTGATTGGAAAAACACGACTTGGGCGAGGATTTGGGTCGGAATTATGAATCATTAGTCTCTTGTACTGAACAGAGTTGCAGGACAGAATTTCAGCTCACCTCTAATGACCCTGTCAGAGACTTCATGGCTGGAACGTTGAGAAAGGAACAGAGAGCATCGTTCCCCTTACACATGTTCACTGTTCACTCCCTGGGTGACTTTTTCTCCCTAAGTAACTTGTAAATAATCTCAGCAATCATATAACCTGGCGCTTTGTCAAGTTTATATTCGCGGAAACTTTGTTAAGCAGAACTTTGGCCAAGCAACCAAAGATACCGTAATACATGAAGGTGAGTGCTTTGCCTTAGTCAAAACATTTTATGATTCTGTTTGAACCAATGCTACGATTCATACTGAGGATCAGGACACCCAAGCATCTAGCATTCTGTAAAAGGGTCAAAGATACCGTATATACTGGAGTATAAGCCAAGTTTTTCAGCAAATTATTTGTGCTGAAAATGCCCGGTACCAGCCAGCCGTAGGTCCCCTGGACTTGGCACACATGTAGCCCCACTCTTCCACTACAAGTGTGAAAAGTTTGTTGTCTGGGGGACCTACGGCTTGGGAGCACCGATTTTTCAAACCGGGCACCCCTTCCATAGACTCCCATGTTAAATGTCAGTCTAGTCATGGACATAGTGAGGCATGGGCACAGTGAGTCATGGGCACAGTGAGTCATGGGCACAGTGAGGCATGGGCACAGTGAGGCATGGGCACAGTGAGTCATGGGCACAGTGAGGCATGCACATGGACACAGTGAGGCACAGTGAGGCATGCAGATAGACACCCTTGGTCTTTTACTCCAGTCAATATGTTTTCCCATTTTTTTTAGGTAAAATTAGGTGGCTCGGCTTATATTCGGGTTCGGCTTGATCTGATGTGACAGCATCCCTTTAACCTGTTGAGATCCGCGCTATAGCCGAATGACAGCTTCAGCGCGGATCTAAATATTCAACAAGCCATCAATTGACGGCCTGTCACTAGCACGTTCCCTGCGCGCGCTCCAGAGCGTGCCGCGGGGAAATTCTGTGTTGGCCGTGTCCCTTGGACACAGCCAATCACAGATCGCCGCGAACGGCCAATCAGAGTGGCCGTTTGCGATCTGTGCGGCCAATGACAGATGATCTCATATGTAAACATATGAGATCATCTCTCATTGCCGTTTTACACAGAGACAGCGTCCTGTCTCTGGAGAGGAGACCGATCTGTGTCCCTTGTACATAGGGACACAGCATCAGTCACCTCCCCCAGTCACCCCCCTCCCCACACAGTTAGAACACTATGTAGGGAATACATTTAACCCCTTCCTCACCCCCTAGTGTTAACCCCAGTCACATTGATACAGTAATTAGTGCATTTTTATAGCACTGATTGCAGTATAAATGTGAATGGCGCCAAAAATGTGTCAAAAGTGTCCGATGTGTCCGCCATAACGTCGCAGTCCCAATAAAAATCGCAGATCGCCGCCATTTCTAGTAAAAAAAAATAATAATTCTGTCCCCTATTTTGTAGAAACTATGGGGTAGATTCAGGTACACGTAAATTTGCGCAGCGTATTCGAAATACTCTACGCTGCCGTATTTTACCAGGCTCTAAATGGAATTCTGGTAGATTTTTGCCCATACGATACGGCGGCGTAGTCTATTTCTCGCCGTGTAATCGAAATACGCGATTAGGGGGCGTGAAGCATTCAAATTAGGCGCGTCCCCGCGGCGATCGAACTGCGCATGCTCCGTTCAGAAATTTCCCGCCGTGCATTGCGCGAAATCACGTCGTTATGTCATTTTTTTTTTGAGTAGCGTCGTTTACGAACATTCCTATTCCCGGACGACTTACGTAAAAAATAAAAACAAACATTTTTTTTTAACCAAAAATATGTAGAAGAATACATATCGCCCTAAACTGAGATTTTTTTTTTAATTGGGATATTTATTATAGCAACAAGTAAAAAATATTGAATTTTTTTTCAAAATTGCCGCTTTTTTTGTTTATAGTGTTTGTTTATATTTTTTGTTTAAACTGTGGCCTGGCGGAGGGACACGACCGGTGGTTGAGAACCAATGATCTGCAGTATCGGCAGCTTCATAACTTGTTCTAAAGCTTATTTAGCTTGTATTAAGAATATTTAAATGTTTGAATGTCCATAACCTGGCCATGGGTTCACTTTAACCACTTGCTTACTGGGCACATATACCCCCCTCCTGCCCAGGTGAAATTTCAGCTTCCGGGACTGCGTTGCTTTAACTGACAATTGCGCGGTTGTGCGACGTGGCTCCCAAACAAAATTGGTGTCCTTTTTTCCCCACAAATAGAGCTTTCTTTTGGTGGTATTTGATCACCTCTGCGGTTTTTATTTTTTGCGCTATAAACAAAAGTAGAGTGACAATTTTGAAAAAAATGCAATGGTTTTTACTTTTTGCTATAATAAATATCCCCCCTCAGTTTAGGCCAATACGTATTCTTCTACCTATTTTGGTAAACTACGCTCTCTACGTGTTAGAGATTTCAAGGAATTACTGGGAATTGTAGTTCTTACATGAACGAGCGCCGCAAACCAGGAAGTGAATGAGAGAACAGAAACTAGAACGTCGGAGGTGATATAGGTGAAGGAATTTAATAGGTATTTACTAGTTTTTTTTAACATAATCATTACACTATTCTGTCTGTCTACCTTGCAGACATTCATTTTAGGCATTTTTTTTTTCCTTTACAACTCCTTTAATGCATAGGATGCATTAAGGTGAAAAAACACCTGGCAATCACAGGCCCCCCAGCCCCCCGTTTTACTTATCTGAGCCAGTTCTCCTGCTCTGCGCGTCCCCGGCGTCCTCTTCTCCGCGGAGTCTCAGCGCTGATTGGATAGTTTGATAGCAGCCATTGGCTCTCGCTGCTGTCAATCAAATCCAATGACGCAGCCGTCGGGGGGGCAGGGCAGAGTCATACACTCGGTGGCTATAGCCGCCGAGTGTATGACATTGGAGCGTGCCCGCAAGTAACCCCCTCGGGAGAGAGCTTCCCAGAACGGGAACTGCACAGTGGAGGTAAATATGACATGTTTGTTATAAAAAAAATAAAAAATAAACTCACCCTTGACAACCAATTTAAGTCTGCTAAAAAGTCCCCTAACCCACTCCACAATCCCCATCCTCCCCACATTGACACCCAGCCCCATTTAGAGCTTTCCAGCATTTCAATACATGTTTTCCATTCCCATAATTTTATTGTGTGAAAATAAACAGTTTTTACTGTTAGGGCATGGAAGTTTTAGAAGAATTTACTGGGCTGCAATACCCGGGAGTAACCCTGGAAGAAATGTTGCCGCCGGAAGGGGGGGGGGGGGGGGCGAGAAAAAAAGAGAAAAGGATGCGCCCAATCTAAGTGCAATAACGTGTTTAATCCATAAAATAAGATACAAAAGGAAACGGCCAAATGGCTACTCACACTTTAAAAGTGGGTAATAGGCATGTAAGAGACCGTAAATGTAGTCATCATCCGGTGTATGAGGGGTGTCCGCTCATGGTGGTGAGGTGCTGTAGATGGGAAACACCGAGTAGAACAGCCTGGAGGAACTTGTCGGGAGCGCCGTGTACGACGGCGTGCGTCTCACGATGGAGCGCAAACACAAGCCAGTCTCACCGGAAGTGACGTAACGTGACGTGGCGGGCTCAGATGGAGGAACCAATAGGATGACGCGTTTCACAGCCCAGCTGCTTCTTCAGATCCATAGACGTCCAATCGGGGAGGACGTCTTATATATAGGTGGCTATCTAGTTCAGAGGTTTAACCATTGCATACACAGCATATAATAGAAATCTAGACAATGCGGAACTACAAGGGGATTTAGCCTGATATCATGTCATCATGTGAAACTATATATAATAGAAAAAATACATATGAATATATATGAGAATAAATAATAATAGAGGATAAATGATAAGGAGTATAAAAACATATATATATATAAAAAATTATTAATTAATCACATATATATGTGTAATGAGTAAATGATGACAATAATGGAAAATAAAAAATAAATAGAAGAATTAATATAAAAATAAAAATAGAGATATAAATAAAATTAATATAAAAATAGGTAAATATCAGTGTACAATCATATATTCGACAGAAAAAAACACATAATTATATATAAGAAAATATATCATAATTTACAATCTAAATATAAAAATAATTCTAAACTATAAATTATAAATTATATTTGTATATTCAGGGGAATCAATTTTAGAATAAAAATTCTTCAATAAAAATCCCTAAGTACCTCAATAAATGGCTGATCTCATTGAAAGTGGTAATGACAACGGGTCAATAAATATAGGATCAAACATAGTCATAATAAAAAAAGCATACGTATGTATATTAAAAAATATACATACAAAATATACCCAATATACTTACAGAACAAATAAATAAATAAATAAGCGGAAAAAGACCAAAGACCCTAAGGAGTATCAGAAATTCATATGCAAGAGTAGATGGAATTAGTAGTAAAAATGATTTTAAATAATATTGTGAGTAGTTTTAGATAATGTTATTGGTTTCTATCTCTTCATTTAGGCCAGCAGGTGACATAGAATTTAAAGAATAGATCCAGAAAGTTTCCTGTCTACATAATCGTTGGAATCTTTCTATGGCCGTAGGAGTCTCAGGGATGGCCTCAATGATCCATACCTGCAACAGACTAGGGTCCTTTTGATGGTGAATCTCAAAATGACGCGCAACACTATATTTGGGGTTGCATGCTTTAACCGCACGACGATGTTCCCCAAATCTAGTGCGCAAGGCTCTGATGGTTCTGCCTACATAAAGTAGCCCACAGGGACAAGAGATACAATAAACCACATACGTTGTAGAACAGTTGTAAAAGGAATTTAGATGAAAAGTTTTTTTATTTGCTGTGAAACTCTTTTTGCCATGAGTAACATTAGCACAAGTGAGGCAAGCAGCCTTTTTGCACTGGAACATTCCAACTAAAGGCATAAGGGTAAGCTGTTTTAGTCTAGCTAGTTTGTTACCTGAGGAATTTTTGGTCTTACTTGGTGCAATCTTACTTTTTATATTGGGTGCTCTACGATATGCAAATTTGGGGACGGCTGGGATGGATGAGGCAAGATGAGGGTCTTGGGTGAGAATGGACCAATGTTTTTTAAAAATACCCTCCATTTTTTTGTGTTTCACATGATATTGTGTAATAAACCGTGTAGTGGGTGTAGAATCTTGTTTTTTAGGGGGAGGCAGAGGGTCTAGTTCATACAATGTCTGGGCTTCTTCAATAAGCTTAGGGGGATAACCCTTGGCGAGAAATTTCTTTTTAAGGGGGGAACCTTGATTTTTGTAGTCATCTATTTTAGTACAGTTGCGTCTAAGCCGATGGAATTGGCTTTTTGGGACATTGTTAATCCATCTAGGATGGTGACAGCTAGAATAGTGCAAATATGAGTTGACCGCTGTAGATTTAGTGAAGTTTTTTGCTATAATAGCATTACCTCCAGGCGATAACTCAAGGTCCAGATAACATATGGATACGGGATCTGTAACAGAGGTGAAAGATAGGCCAAAAGAATTGTTATTGCAATATACGACAAAATCTGTAATAAGGTCACTAGGTCCATCCCAGATGATAATTATATCGTCTATATAACGACCATAGAAGACCAAATGGGCTGAGAATGGATTATGTCTATTTAGGTGACCTGCTTCCCATAGACCCATGGTGAGGTTTGCATAGCTCGGAGCAAAATTTGCCCCCATGGCTGTGCCTTGTTTTTGGAGATAAAACTCACCATCAAACTGAAAGTAATTGTGTTCTAAACAAAAACGGGTGGCAGTGATAATAAACTCTATCTGTTGAATATTAAGCTTGGCATCCTCTCTAAGAAAATGATAAACTGCCTCAAGACCCACTGAATGGGGTATGGACGTATACAATGAACATACATCTAGGGACACCCAATGGTATGAGGGTTCCCAAGTGTAAGGTTGCAATAAATCAATAAGGTGAGTACCATCGCGTATATAGGATGGTAGAGCTTGCGCTAATGGCTGTAAAAAATGGTCTATGTACAGAGAGAAACTAGTGGTGATACTGTCCATTGATGCGACAATGGGGCGACCTGGTGGTTTACGGGTATTTTTGTGGATTTTGGGTAAGTGATACAGGTAAGGAACCTGAAAGAATGGTTTTACAAAAAATGCTGCCTCCTGCTTGCTCAAAATGACATCACTTAGAGCTGATTGGATGATAGATGAAGATTCTTCAGTGAATTTAGGTAAAGGGTCCTGTTTAAGCTTCACATAGGTATTAGTATCTGAAAGGAGTCGAGTAGCCTCTGTCATATAGTCTATGGTATCTTGTATGACTATACCTCCCCCTTTATCAGCTGATCTAATGGTAATGTTAGAGTTGGTGCTTAGTGATTTTAAAGCTTGATGTTCTAAAGGACTCAAGTTATTCCTAAAATAAGTGGATCTATAAGAATCCGATTTACACATATCCGTTAGTTCTCTAAAGACTACTTGATAGAAAGTAGAGAGGTAGGAGCCTTTTGATTGAGTTGGATAGAAAACTGATTTAGGTCTAAAGGACGTGTGTATGGTAGGTAGAGGGGTCTGGGAATACTGTGACCACACTATAAGATTATCGTCCTCACCCTCATCAACATTCCATAAATCGCAAAGATCTTGAATCGCTTGTTGGTCCACTGAAGTATCCAAATTAGGTGTATCTTCAGGAGGAGAACACGATTCCATGGTGTTATTGGCCATTTTCATGTTAAAAAATCTTTTTAATGTTAGGTTGCGAACAAATTTATTCAAGTCCTTAAACATAGTAAAAGAATTGGGGCGGGTAGTTGCTGCAAAATTTAGGCCTTTGGCTAATAAAGAGGTTTCTTGCATATTCAAGGTGAGAGAAGAAAGATTATAAATCTTTACAATTTCCTCACTTTGTCTGGACGTGGTGGATGTAGATCTATGTTTCCCCCCTCCTCCTCTCTTACCTCTTCTACGTGTTTTCTTTTGGTTTGAGATGGTAGAGGACTCAATGGGGGGACATGTACTAAAAAAGATACCGGAATGGGTCCAGTAGAGGGGGCTCCGAAGATAACTAAGGGTTTATTAGAAGTATCTTTAGGTAACATATCATCACCTGAAGATGATGCTGGGCAATTTGAGGGTAAATGATGAGGAGATGACATGTTCTGATTTCTAGAAGCATTGATGCTGTCACTGGCACCTGAAATGATATGAGAAACAGGAATAGGGACTGAAAGGTTAGAGTTGGTGTTCTTGTCAATTGGAGTTATAGATCTAGAGGGGGGCCTAACCGGAGGAGATGGAACATGAGTCATTGGTTGAATGACTGATTTGGTGGGAGTGAAAAAGGATTTTGGGGACAAGCAAAGGGACATCAAAGGGACTGGGGCAGAAGGCTGTGAACCCCTCTTCCAACTGAAGACTCTATTGTTAGTGTAGTCATCCAGATCTCTCCTAAATTTCCCCAATTTAGTCTGAATTAGGGCATCCTCACTTTTTTTGGTGTTAATTTTGAGGGTTCTCAGCCACTCAATGGGTAAGGAGGAATGAGTAGAATGGAGATTGGAAATATTATCTACAATTTTCTGTCGAAGTACACAATATCGTTTATCTCTATGATTGATATGGATTTGAATCCATTTTTGGGTACAGAACTCCGCTATGTCTTCCCATTCTTTGCATAGCTGAGTATCCAAAAAGGAACAACCCTTTAGGACCCGAAGTCCACGAGGAGAAATTTTACACTGGAAGTACTGTTTCAAAAAGAGACAATCCCACCATTGTTGGTTGGCTGAACTAATAAGGTCCTCTAGACGTTTCATTCTGGTGCTGGAGTCCCTAAATTTAGAATCTGACCATGTACGAGAATGAACTCGAGGGCTAAAAAAATTAATGGGAAATAAAGTATAAAGATCATCTAAAAGATGGTAATGCTATTATAGCAAAAAACTTCACTAAATCTACAGCGGTCAACTCATATTTGCACTATTCTAGCTGTCACCATCCTAGATGGATTAACAATGTCCCAAAAAGCCAATTCCATCGGCTTAGACGCAACTGTACTAAAATAGATGACTACAAAAATCAAGGTTCCCCCCTTAAAAAGAAATTTCTCGCCAAGGGTTATCCCCCTAAGCTTATTGAAGAAGCCCAGACATTGTATGAACTAGACCCTCTGCCTCCCCCTAAAAAACAAGATTCTACACCCACTACACGGTTTATTACACAATATCATGTGAAACACAAAAAAATGGAGGGTATTTTTAAAAAACATTGGTCCATTCTCACCCAAGACCCTCATCTTGCCTCATCCATCCCAGCCGTCCCCAAATTTGCATATCGTAGAGCACCCAATATAAAAAGTAAGATTGCACCAAGTAAGACCAAAAATTCCTCAGGTAACAAACTAGCTAGACTAAAACAGCTTACCCTTATCCCTTTAGTTGGAATGTTCCAGTGCAAAAAGGCTGCTTGCCTCACTTGTGCTAATGTTACTCATGGCAAAAAGAGTTTCACAGCAAATAAAAAAACTTTTCATCTAAATTCCTTTTACAACTGTTCTACAACGTATGTGGTTTATTGTATCTCTTGTCCCTGTGGGCTACTTTATGTAGGCAGAACCATCAGAGCCTTGCGCACTAGATTTGGGGAACATCGTCGTGCGGTTAAAGCATGCAACCCCAAATATAGTGTTGCGCGTCATTTTGAGATTCACCATCAAAAGGACCCTAGTCTGTTGCAGGTATGGATCATTGAGGCCATCCCTGAGACTCCTACGGCCATAGAAAGATTCCAACGATTATGTAGACAGGAAACTTTCTGGATCTATTCTTTAAATTCTATGTCACCTGCTGGCCTAAATGAAGAGATAGAAACCAATAACATTATCTAAAACTACTCACAATATTATTTAAAATCATTTTTACTACTAATTCCATCTACTCTTGCATATGAATTTCTGATACTCCTTAGGGTCTTTGGTCTTTTTCCGCTTATTTATTTATTTATTTGTTCTGTAAGTATATTGGGTATATTTTGTATGTATATTTTTTAATATACATACGTATGCTTTTTTTATTATGACTATGTTTGATCCTATATTTATTGACCCGTTGTCATTACCACTTTCAATGAGATCAGCCATTTATTGAGGTACTTAGGGATTTTTATTCAAGAATTTTTATTCTAAAATTGATTCCCCTGAATATACAAATATAATTTATAATTTATAGTTTAGAATTATTTTTATATTTAGATTGTAAATTATGATATATTTTCTTATATATAATTATGTGTTTTTTTCTGTCAAATATATGATTGTACACTGATATTTACCTATTTTTATATTAATTTTATTTATATCTCTATTTTTATTTTTATATTAATTCTTCTATTTATTTTTTATTTTCCATTATTGTCATCATTTACTCATTACACATATATATGTGATTAATTAATAATTTTTTATATATATATATATATGTTTTTATACTCCTTATCATTTATCCTCTATTATTATTTATTCTCATATATATTCATATGTATTTTTTCTATTATATATAGTTTCACATGATGACATGATATCAGGCTAAATCCCCTTGTAGTTCCGCATTGTCTAGATTTCTATTATATGCTGTGTATGCAATGGTTAAACCTCTGAACTAGATAGCCACCTATATATAAGACGTCCTCCCCGATTGGACGTCTATGGATCTGAAGAAGCAGCTGGGCTGTGAAACGCGTCATCCTATTGGTTCCTCCATCTGAGCCCGCCACGTCACGTTACGTCACTTCCGGTGAGACTGGCTTGTGTTTGCGCTCCATCGTGAGATGCACGCCGTCGTACACGGCGCTCCCGACAAGTTCCTCCAGGCTGTTCTACTCTGTGTTTCCCATCTACAGCACCTCACCACCATGAGCGGACACCCCTCATACACCGGATGATGACTACATTTACGGTCTCTTACATGCCTATTACCCACTTTTAAAGTGTGAGTAGCCATTTGGCCGTTTCCTTTTGTATCTTATTTTATGGATTAAACACGTTATTGCACTTAGATTGGGCGCATCCTTTTCTCTTTTTTTCTACCTTTGTACAGAGTTTGCTTCTGCTCTTCAGGGATTGCTGCCACTAAAGTGCACACTTGGACTTATGAACTTATCATATATTCTCATATATTTTCACGAATATTCATTTTAATATTTATATTACTTGCCAAGGTAGTTCTATTATCCATCTCCCCTTGCGCCATCAGACAATATATCTTTGGGGGGGGGGGGGGGCGAGGACTGCTGTGGGGGCTTCGATCTAAGGTAAGTAATTCATAATGAGCTAGTATGCTATGAATACATAATGAGCTAGTATGCTATGCATACTAGCTCATTATGCCTTTGTCTTGCAGGTTTTTACTTATTTTTTATATTGGGTTTACAACCACTTTAAGAAATATTTACAGTACCTATAGGTAAGCCTTATTATAGTCTTGCCTATAGCTACAAACATTAGAGAGGTGTTTACTTCCTCTATAAAAATGTAATCAAAGGAGAAGTAGGGCCAAAGCTCATTTGGCCCTACTTCTCCTGGGAATCGCAGGGGTGCACTTCATTCTGCACTTCTGTGAACCATATTCAGCCAACAGCGGGCTAAAGCCAGTCCAGACTCTGGAGTGATCACAACTTTAATGTCGTGATTCATCCAGATGCCTTCTCGTAAATCTTCCAATTGCACACCTTCCTGGGGAAACGGCTCAAAAGTACAAAAATGGGTGCTGATCACCAGCTGGGTACTGGAACAATCAACCACATGAACATATTCACCAGCACACCGCGGATCGTATATAACGTCCAAAAAAGTTTTAATGCACAGAAAACATCACAAGAGGTGCAACGTTTCGATGCTGCCTGACGAAGAGGTCCTATGCGGCCTCGAAACGTTGCACCTCTTGTGATGTTTTCTGTGCATTAAAACTTTTTTGGACGTTATATACGATCCGCGGTATGCTGGTGAATATGTTCATGTCATCCAGATGCCTGACTGGCAGATGGCTCAGCCTTTCAGCACGCAGCTGAGAGCCTAGGACAGCCCTACCCCTCCACTGCTCTGCCCCTCCAGTGAGCACTGGAGGGGCAGAGCAGAGAGCAGTGACTGACAGTCACCCACTCTTTGGTAACTGAAGACCAAAAATAAACAAGCAATCAGTGAGCTGTCTTTGATCACTCAGTTCTTGTTCTTAGAGGTGTAGAGGTGGCGGTGGACAGATACAGCGGGGGACAGATGCAGCATCAGACAGGGCCGATCCTAGGCAGGGTGCACAGGGTGCATTGCACCCAGGCGCCTGCAAAAGCGGGGGCGCCGAACATCTAACAGACTCTATACCAGAAGCCCTCTCTGTGTCCATCACAGAGGCCCCTCCAGGTCCCAATAAAGTTCTCTGCTTCTCTTCCTGTATTTTGTTTATTGTTAAGAGATTGTGTAAGGATCCCAGGGTAATGAAGACTTTGTGGGGGAGCATCTCTGTGGTTGAGTCATTGCCATAGAAAAATGTGTAAAGGGGAGGAGTTAGTAAAATGACGACGCCCATGTAGGGGGCGCCAGAAATATTTCTGCACCCAGGCGCCTGTGACCCTAGGATTGGCCCTGGCATCAGACCAATGCTGTGTCCACCTAGGTGAGTATGTGTGTTCATTTTTTATATTCCTGCACTTCTCTTTTAAAGGAACACTAAAGTCAGAAATGTTTTCTTTTAAAAATAACAAACATGTTATACTTACCTCCACTGTGCAGTTCGTTTTGCTGGGGTCCCTCGGTGGCTTTCTCGGCTCCTCCTCGCAAAAGCTTTCAACCTTCATGCGACCGAGCTCGCACGGTGGAAAGCTTTTGCGAGCGTTCTCCCGCGATACATCGGCGGCCATAGCCGCCGACTGTATCACTCGACCCCGCCCCCCGGCGTGCCGCGTCATCCGCTGTGATTGACAGCAGTGCCAGCCAATGGCTGCGCTGCTATCAATCCGCCCAGCCTAGCCAATCAACGGCCAGGCTGGGAACCGAACAGGACAACCAGCACACGCACCGGACTTTTGAGGGGTGGGGTAAGTAAAACGGGGGCTCGGGGGGGGGGGGGGGCGGTGCTGTCAGATGTTTTTTTTACCTTAATGCATAGGATGCATTGAGGTAAAAAAAACTTTTACCTTTACAACCCCTTTAAGGATGCTTATAAAAACTCTGACACATAAATGTCACATTGAACCCACAAAGCACATTTAATTTAGCGGTTATTTTCCTCCCACGTACAGGGCTGGTGCAAGGATTTTTGACACCCTAGGCGTAACCCAATGTTGCCGCCCCCTGGCTCCGCTCTTGACCCCACCCCCTTTGCCCTGCCCATGTATATGGTGGAGGTGTCAGGGATAGAGTTTTTTTTTTTTTTGCAGCACCTCTCCACCTATTTCTTCAGCTGTGGTCTCCACCTGCGCCTCTGGACCCGGCCTGAAGACAAATAGTGGCAATACAGCATCCCTTTACAATACAGCATCCCTTTACAATACAGCATCCCTTTACAATACAGTGCCTGCTTTATATCACAGCCCCCCTCCTCACATCATAGACCTTCCCCCATTACATCAGTGTCCTCAGCCCCCCTTCCTTGCATCCCGCTTTATTTGTGCCTCAGTCCTCTTCACAGCCCCTTTTGTACCCCAGTCCCCTCCACAGCTCCCAAACTTGTATCCCAGTCCCCTTCACAGCCCCCTTCCTGTATACAAGTCTCCTCCACAGCCCCCCTCCCTGTATACAAGTCCCCCCCAGTCCCTGTCCCCAAGTCCCTGTCTCCCGTCCACAAGTCCCTGTCCCCCGTCCCTGTCTACAAGTCCCTGTCCACGAGTCCCTGCCCCCCTGTATACAAGTCCCTGTCCCTGCCCCCCCCCCGTATACAAGTCCCTGTCCACAAGTCCCTGTCCCCCCCTGTTCACAAGTCCCCTGTCCACAAGTCCCTGTCCCCCCCCTGTATACAAGTCCCTGTCCACAAGTCACTGCCCCCCCCTGTATACAAGTCCCTGTCCACAAGTCCCTGTCCCTGCCCCCCCTGTATACAAGTCCCTGTCTCTGTCCACAAGTCCCTGTCCCCCCCCCTGTATACAAGTCCCTATCCACAAGTCACCGTCCCCCCTCCCTGTATACAAGTCCCTGTCCACAAGTCCCTGTCCACAAGTCCCCGAATACAAGTCCCTGAATACAAGTCCCTGTCCACAAGTCCCTGTCCCCCCTGTATACAAGACCCTGTCCACAAGTCCCTGTCCACGAGTCCCTGCCCCCCTGTATACAAGTCCCTGTCCCTGCCCCCCCTGTATACAAGTCCCTGTCCACAAGTCCCTGTCCTCAAGTCCCTGTCCACAATTCCCTGTCCACAAGTCCCAGTCCCCCCCTGTCCACAAGTCCCCTGTCCACAAGTCCCTGCCCCCCCTGTATACAAGTCCCTGTCCACAAGTCCCCTATCCACAAGTCCCTGCCCCCCTGTCCACAAGTCACTGCCCCCCCCTGTATACAAGTCCCTGTCCACAAGTCCCCCCCCTGCCCCCCCCTTGTATACAAGTCCCTGTCTCTGTCCACAAGTCCCTGTCCCCCCCTGTATACAAGTCCCTATCCACAAGTCACTGTCCGCCCTCCCTGTCCACAAGTCCCTGTCCACAAGTCCCTGTCCACAAGTCCCTGAATACAAGTCCCTGTCCCCCCTGTATACAAGTCCCTGTCCACAAGTCCCTGCCCCCCCCCTGTATACAAGTCCCCCCCCCTGCCCCCCCCTGTATACAAGTCCCTGTCTCTGTCCACAAGTCCCTGTCCCCCCCTGTATACAAGTCCCTATCCACAAGTCACTGCCCCCCCCCTGTATAATACAAGTCCCTGTCCCTGCCCCCCCTGTATACAAGTCCCTGTCCCTGCCCCCCCTGTATACAAGTCCCTATCCACATGTCACTGTCCCCCCCCCCCCGTATACAAGTCCCTGTCCCTCCCCCCCCCCGTATACAAGTCCCTGTCCCTGCCCCCCCCCTGTATACAAGTCCCTGTCTCTGTCCACAAGTCCCTATCTACAAGTCCCTGTCCACAAGTCACTGTCCCCCAGGGCTGGAGCAAGGATTTTTGACACCCTAGGCGTAAACCTTATTTTTTCGCCCCCACTGAGTCCACCCCTGACTCCACCCCCTTTGGCAGTGTTAAATGGTTTGATTCAACCCTCTAACTGCTACATCGGAAAGACAGCTCGTTCTTTTGAAAAACATAAGACTTACTAGCAGCATCACCAGGTGAATATACAAGAGAAAACCTAAAAACAAAACTAATGCAGCCACCCATCTATAAATTGGTAATCTGCAGTATAATAAATATTTTTCTTTGCTTTAATACCACTTTAAGAGGATAACGTTAATCAAGTAATTCTGTTATACATCAATATATAGGCAGATTGGTAAGGAAAGAAGTTAAAAACAAGAGATAAACAGACTGGAGTAAACCTACTTACAGTGCTGACAAGGAAAGAGAGAGCGAAAGGGGGGGCTGTGATAGAGAGAGAGAAGGGGGGGGCTGTGTGAGAGAGAGAAGGGGGGGGGGCTGTGTGAGAGAGAGAAGGGGGGGCTGTGTGAGAGAGAGAGAAGGGGGGGGGCTGTCAGAGAGAGAGAAGGGGGGGCTATCAGAGAGAGAGAAGGGGGGGCTGTCAGAGAGAGAGAATGGGGGGGCTGTCAGAGAGAATGGGGGGCTGTGAGAGAGAAGGGGGGGGCTGTGTGAGAGAGAAGGGGGGGCTGTGAGAGAGAAGGGGGGCTGTGAGAGAGAAGGGGGGGGGCTGTGAGAGAGATAAGGGGGGGCTGTGAGAGAGAAGGGGGGCTGTGAGAGAGAGAAGGGGGGCTGTGAGAGAGAAGGGGGGCTGTGAGAGAGAAGGGGGGCTGTGAGAGAGAAGGGGGGCTGTCAGAGAGAGAAGGGGGGGCTGTCAGAGAGAGAAGGGGGGCTGTCAGAGAGAGAAGGGGGGGCTGTCAGAGAGAGAAGGGGGGCTGTCAGAGAGAGAAGGGGGGGCTGTCAGAGAGAGAAGGGGGGGCTGTCAGAGAGAGAGAATGGGGGGGCTGTCAGAGAGAATGGGGGGCTGTGAGAGAGAAGGGGGGGCTGTGTGAGAGAGAAGGGGGGGCTGTGAGAGAGAAGGGGGGGCTGTGAGAGAGAAGGGGGGGGGCTGTGTGAGAGAGATAAGGGGGGGCTGTGAGAGAGAAGGGGGGCTGTGAGAGAGAGAAGGGGGGCTGTGAGAGAGAAGGGGGGCTGTGAGAGAGAAGGGGGGCTGTGAGAGAGAAGGGGGGCTGTCAGAGAGAGAAGGGGGGGCTGTCAGAGAGAGAAGGGGGGCTGTCAGAGAGAGAAGGGGGGGCTGTCAGAGAGAGAAGGGGGGCTGTCAGAGAGAGAAGGGGGGGCTGTCAGAGAGAGAAGGGGGGGCTGTCAGAGAGAGAAGGGGGGGCTGTCAGAGAGAGAAGGTGTCCCCTTAGGCTGCATTCACACCTAGGCGACAAAACGCCCGACGCTCGACACGCTGGAGGGGCGAATTTCCATTGCTGTCTATGAGATGGTTCACATCGAACGCCGAAACGCCGTGCGTCTGCCGCCTGAAAAAAAAGTCCCGGACCCTTTTTTTCAGGCGGCATTGGCGTTCGGCCATAGACAGCAATGGAAAGAATTTGTTAAAAAAAAAAAAAAAAGTTAATCTAATCGCAGCAAAGTAAGCCGTGTACGCGGCGTTACTTGTTGCGTAGGTGTGAATGCAGCCTTAGGCAGTCCGTCCGCAAAACTCACTCCACACTGTCCCCTGCAGCCAGCGCAGCGCCCCCCTACTGATGTGCGCTCTAGGCCACCGCCTAACTTGCCTATTGGTAGCGCCGGCCCTGAGTGGCGGCAGGGATCACCGAACGTTTTGATATAAGATTTGTGTGGGTCGGCTAGAAAATGAGGAAGCGGTCGCAGTTTAGAAATTATGTCCTGATTTTTTTTGATTTTTTTTCACACTCTAGATTCACTATCCGTTCCTTTTGCCGCAAAAACTATGATATTTCGCAAAAACGATTGGGTGAAACGTTCCACAAAGTAATATCAGTCCGATCGGGAACAATCCGCACGTTTCGGTATATTACTCGTCTATGTAGTAAAAAAAAAAAAAAAACTGTGGGAGGAGTTAAGGTGGCCAATTCGGCTCACACACTAAAGACACAGCTGCCTATATGCAAATTTACAAACAAACAACAGGATTGGTTAACTTCTTAAGGACCGCCTCCTGTACATAAACGTCGGCAGAATGGCACGGCTGGGCACATCCACGTATATTTACGTCGGTTCTAGTACCCAGCCGTGGGTCACGGGTGCGCGCCCGCCCGAGGCGCGCTACCGTGAACCGGTCCGAAGCTCCGGGACCGCGGGACTCGCAAACCCGATCGCCACTGGAGTGCGGGGATCGGTCCCCGGAGCTGAAGAACGTGGGAGAGCCGTGTGTAAACACAGCTTCCCCGTGCTTCACTGTGGCGGCAGCATCGATCGCGTCATCCCTGTTATAGGGGGGACGCGATCGATGACGTCACACCTACAGCCACACCCCCCTACAGTTGTAAACACACACAGGGAACACATATCCCCTACAGCGCCCCCTTGTGGTTAACTTCCAAACTGCAACTGTAATTTTCACAGTAAACAATGCAATTTAAATGTCCCAAAAATGTGTGAAAATTGTCCGAAGTGTCCGCCATAATGTCGCAGTCACGAAAAAAATCGCTGATCGCCGCCATTAGTAGTAAAAAAAAAAATGTAAAATGCAATAAAACTATCTCTTATTTTGTAAACGCTATAAATTTTGCGAAAACCAACCGATAAACGCTTATTGCGATTTTTTTTTTTTTACCAGAAATATGTAGAAGAATACGTATCGGCCTAAACTGAGGAAAAAAACATTTTTATATATATTTTTGGGGGATATTTATTATAGCAAAAGGTCAAAAATAGAATTTTTTTCAAAATTGTTGCTCTATTTTTGTTTATAGCGCAAAAAATAAAAACCGCAGAGGTGATCAAATACCACCAAAAGAAAGCTCTATTTGTGGGGGAAAAGGGACGCCAATTTTGTTTGGGAGCCACGTCGCACGACCGCGCAATTGTCAGTTAAAACGACGCAGTGCCGAATCGCAAAAAGGGGCAAGGTCCTTTACCTACATTTTGGTCCGGGTCTTAAGTGGTTAAGTTAGGCTCCTCCCCCTATAGGGGGAGGAGTCTGTCTTAACCAATCCTGTCGCTTGTTTGTTTGTAAATTTGCATATTTCACTATAGCACTCTCATTCCTTGAATTTTTTATATTTTCTCAGTAATAAATAATAAAACGATGATGATGGGAGGGGCAGATGAAAAGCTAGTAATAGTTTAGTAGATATCGCCTGCAATGACAGCAGAAAAAAAAAAAATTTGCATAACTGTTCTCTCCATAAGTTGAGGGGAACAATTTTTTCAGCACTATATATAGGTTTGAAAGTGAGCTTAATATTTGCTTACGGCAGTGGCGGTGGTAGTACTAGATGGAAGACTGACAAAAAGGCCGTGTTGATCTCCTTGGAATTGTACTACTTGGATGGATGACTGACTGCGTCTGTTGAACTCCAGGCAATCGTATAATACTTGGATGGATAACTGACCGACGTCCATTGGACTCCGGGCAAACGTGATACTTGGATGGATAACTGACCGATGTCCGTTGAACTCCGGGCAAGCGTAATACTTGGATGGATAACTGACCGATGTCCGTTGACCTCTGGGGAATTGTAATACTTGGATGGATGACTGATGAACCCGTCTGTTGACCTCCGGGGACTCGTAATACTTGGATGGATGACCATTCCAGTCAAGTGATCAATCCTGGGGGGAGGATTGTAATACTTGAATGAATGACTGATCAAACAGTCTGGTGATCAATCCTGGAAATCGTAGTTACCTGGATGACTGATGAGCATCTGTTGCCTTCCTGGAAATTGTAATACCTGGATGTATGACTGACCGACGTCCGTTCACCTCTGGGAATCGTAATACTTGGATGGATGACGTTGACCAAGTCTGTTCACCTCCTGGGTATCGTAAAAAAACTTGGATGATGATGTTGACCACGTCTGTTCACCTCCTGGGTATCGTAAAAGAACTTGGATGATGTTGACCACGTCTGTTCACCTCCTGGGTATCGTAAAAAAACTTGGATGGATAACATTGACCACTGTCTGTTGGCCTCCCGTGTATGGTAATGCTTGGGTGGATGACATTGACTGACCACGTCTGTTGACCTTCGGGGAAACCCGCCAGGTGCTGTAGGTTTTTTTCTTCCAGCAGTAGTTTTTTTATTTTTATAAAAAAACATTTTACCATTTCTTTTTTTAGCAGCCCTGTTGGGGGTCTTTGGTGAAATATCAATAGTCTAAAGAGACCCCAGATGTCTACATTTCGAGACCAAGAAAGGGACTGAGGATTTTTTTTTTTTTTTTTTATGTTATTTTCGTTTTTTTTTTTCCTGGTAATTCGGAAATTCGGAAAATTCTTTTTTTTTGTTTTTTTTTTTTTTTTTTTGGAAATTCAGGAAATTCGAAAAAAATCATGAAACGAAAATTTTTTTTTTCGGAATTTCAAAAAAAAATTTTTTTTCGGAATTTCAAAAAATTCGGATTTTTTTTTTTCATTTTTCGAAATTTGGAAATATGAAAATTCGGAAATACGAAATTCGAAAATATGAAAATGAAAAATTCGAACATTGAAAAATTTGAAAAATAGAAACATTTCGAAAATTTAATCATTTGAAATTCGAAATTTGAAAAATTCGAAATTCGAAAACGGAAAAATTCGAAAATTTTGAAATTTGCTAAAATTTGAAATTTGAAACATTTGAAAGTTGAAAAATTCGAAATTCGAAAAATTCGAAATTTGAAAATTCGAAATGTGAAAATTCGAAATTTCGAAAATTGAAAAATTCGAAATTCGAAAACGGAAAAATTCGAAAATTTTGACATTTGCAAAAATTTAAAATTGAAAAATCGAAAGTCGAAAAATTCGAAATTTGAAAATTCGAAATGTGAAAATTCGAAAATTAAAAAATTGAAAAATTCGAAAATTAAAAAATTCGAAAATTAAAAAAATCGAAATTTAGAATTTTTGAAATTCCGATTTTTCGTATTTCCGAATTTTCGTATTTGCGAATTAGAAAATTCGAAATTTGAAAATTCGTACATTTGAAAATTCGAAAATTTTATAATTTGAAATTTCGAAATTCGAAAATTTCGAAAATTGAAAAATTCGAAAATTGAACAATTCGAAAATTAAAAAAAAACGAAATTTTGAATTTTGGAAATTCCGAATTTTCGTATTTCCGATTTTTCGTATTTGCGAATTAGAAAATTCGAAATCTGAAAATTCGGAAATACGAAAATTCGGAAATACGAAAATTCGAAATTTGAAAGTTCAAAATGGGTGGAGGTAAAATTTAGTATTAGTAATGGTGAACTTTTTCCTCTTTCTCTTCTTCTTAACCACTTAAGGACCGCCTCCTGCACATATACGTCGGCAGAATGGCACGGCTGGGCACATCCACGTAAGGTACGTCCTGTACTAGTACCCAGCCGCTGGCCACGGGCGCGCGCCCGCGGTGCGCTCCCGTGACCCGGTCCGAAGCTCCGTGACCGGGACCGCGGGTCTCGCGTACCCGATCGCTGCTGGAGTGCGGCGATCGGTCCCCGGATCTGAAGAACGGGGAGATCCGTGTGTAAACACACCTTCCCCGTGCTTCACTGTGGCGGCAGCATCAATCGCGTCATCCCTGTTATAGGGGGGACGCGATCGATGACGTCACACCTACAGCCACACCCCCCTACAGTTGTAAACACATGTTAGGTCACACATAACCCCTACAGCGCCCCCTTGTGGTTAACTCCCAAACTGCAACTGCCATTTTCACAATAAACAATGCAATTTAAATGCATTTTTTGCTGTATAAATGACAATGGTCCCAAAAATGTGTTAAAATTGTCCGAAGTGTCCGCCATAATGTCGCACTCACGAAAAAAAATTGCTGATCGGCGCCATTAGTAGCAAAAAATAATTAATAAAAATGCAATAAAACTATCCCCTATTTTGTAAACGCTATAAATTTTGCGAAAACAAATTAATAAACGCTTATTGCGATTTTTTTTTTTTTACCAAAAATAGGTAGAAGAATACGTATCGGCCTAAACTGAGGAAAAAAATGTTTGGCCAGTTTCAGGTAGAATTAGATTGCCGCAGAGTATCAGAGATACTCTACGCCGCCGTATTTTACCTGGCTCTATGAGGAATTCAGAGAGATTTTGGCCTGTGAGGTACGGCGGCGTAGTGTATTTCTCCCGGCGGAATCAAACTACGTGATTAGGGGGCGTGAGGCATTTAAATTAGGCGCGTTCCCGCGGCGATTGAACTGCGCATGCTCCGTTCAGAAATTTCCCGCCGTGCATTGCGCAAAATCACGTTGTTACGTCATTTTTGGTTTGAGTAGCGTAGTTTACGTACATTCCTTTTCCCTAACGACTTACGTAAAAAATAAAAAATACATTGAAAGTCGACGCGGGAACGACGGCCATACTTAACATGGGCTGCGTAACGTTACACCAGCTAATAGCTGGTTTAACTTTACGCAGCAAAAAAATGACGTAAGGCGATTGCGAACGACGCTCGTAACTTTGTGGATCGCCGGAAAAAGCTCATTTGCATACCCCGACATACCCCGACACGAAAACGACACAAACTCCACCCAGCGGCCGCAAAAAGATTGCAGCGTAGATCCGAAGGCTTACAAAGATGTAAGCCTGTCAGATCAAAGCCCAACGCCGCCGTGTCATGGTTTGAGGATTCAAACTAGTGATACGGCGCGCGTAATTCCAAAGTACTCCAGTCTAACACCAGTTAGACAGGAGTTACGGGTCTCTGAATCTGGCCCTTTGTTTTTATATATTTTTGGGGGATATTTATTATAACAAAAAGTAAAAAATGTTGCATTTTTTTCAAAATTGTCGCTCTATTTTTGTTTATAGCGCAAAAAATAAAGGGACAGATTCAGGTACAATTGCACTGGCGCAGAGTATCAGAGATACACTACGCCGCCGTATTTTACCTGGCTCTAAGACGAATTCAGGTAGATTTCGGCCCGTAAGGTACGGCGGCGTAGTGTATTTCTCGCGGTGGAATCGAAATACGCGATTAGGGGGCGTGAAGCATTTAAATTAGGCGCGTCCCCGCGACGATCGAACTGCGCATGCTCCGTTCAGAAATTTCCCGCCGTGCATTGCGCGAAATTACGTCGTCATGTCAGGTTTTTTTTTAGTAGTGTCGGTTACGTACATTCCTATTCCCGGGCGACTTACGCAAAAAAAAATTGAAATTCGACGCGGGAACGACGCCCATACTTAACATGGGCCGTCTAATGTTAGACCAAATAATAGCTTCCCTAACTTTACGCAGCAAAAAGCCGACTACAGATGCCGTAAGCGAATGCGACGGCCGATCGTAACTTCGTGGATCGCCAGAAAAAGCTAATTTGCATACCCGACACGGAAAACAATGCAAACTCCACCCATCGGGCGGAAAAAGAATGCAGTGTAGATCCGACGACGTACGAAGACGTAAGCCTGTCGGATCGCAGCCCGAAGCCGTCGTATCATGGTTTGAGGATTCGACGTGGGTAATTTGTAGTGTTGCTCACGAATATTCGCATTGCGAATATTCGCTACGAATATTGCATATTCGAGTATTCGCGAATAACTCGAATATCGCGGCGAATATTCGTATTTTTTTTTTAGAACAGATCACATCCTAGAGATTACCATCGACGTCTAAAAGCATTGCTGGTATGATTAGAGACCTTGGGCCGAGTAGCTGCAGCGATCATTTTATATTGCCGAAAAATCGCAATGCGATTATTCGGCAATAGCGATATCGCGCGATTATTTTGTATTGTAATATATCAAGAATATTCTGAGCCAATCAGAGTGCTCCATTCCGCATTTGCCGAATATTCGCAATTATTTTGTATTGTAATATATCACGAATATTCTGAGCCAATCAGAGTGCTCCTTGCGCATTTCTCGAATATTCGCAATTATTTTGTATTGTAATATATCACGAATATTCTGAGCCAATCAGAGTGCTCCTTCCGCATTTCTCGAATATTCGCAATTATTTTGTATTGTAATATATCACGAATATTCTGAGCCAATCAGAGTGCTCCCCATTCCGCATTTCTCGAAATTTCGCATTCGCAATAGCGAAATTTCACAATCATTTCATTTCCATTTCCAAAAATATCACGAATATTCGTATTTAGCGAATATATCTCGAATATTCGACTTATATATTCGAGATATATTGCGAAATCGAATATGGCAAATATTCTGCTCAACACTAGTAATTTGAAAGTACGCTGGCGTATCAGGAGATAATGACCGGAGTAATGGCTCTGTGGATCTGGCCCAAAAACCGCAGAGGTGATCAAATACCACCCAAAAGAAAGCTCTATTTGTGGGGGAAAAAAAGGACGTCAATTTTGTTTGGGAGCCACACCCGCACGACTGCCGCGGCAATTGTCAGTTAAAGCAACGCAGTGCCGAATCACAAAAAGTGCTCTGGTCATTGGGCAGCAATATGGTCCGGGGGTAATAATAAGGGGTACATATTGAGACCATTTATGTTGTATGTATGTATGGTTATGTGTTTTGTATTTGTATTTGTATTGTATTGTATTGTATTTGATTGTATTTGTATTGTTGGAAAATTAATAAAAGAATTTATAAAAAATAAAAAATAAAGGAGGGGAGTCAGCCGAGGCCCGCCTTCCACTCCAGTTGCCATGATTTGCGGAGACAAGTCGCTTTATAAAAAAACGCAATATATGGACGGGACACGAGATGGCGTTGGAAAAATCCCAGCCAGCGACCAAACCAGACACAGAGGTCTGGAGTTTTAAAAAAAACGTTCATTATTATTTCTCAAACAAACTGTCATGGCATTTCGGTCCGGTGCGGAGATAATGAAGGAGCGGACATCAATATTCAATTAACACGCGGTGCCCCTGAAGTCTATTACCAAAAACTTCTCACCGCAGAGAGAGAGACGCACAAACCGGCTGGAGATGAAAGCAATTACCGCGCCTCTACCGTCACATTATCCAACTCCTATTTAAAGGGTTCAGAGTTTAAGGACGACGCGCTTTGTTGCGGTAGGTTGGATGTGTGTTATTTACTGGTGCGGCGATGTGATAAACAAGATAAGGTTATTCAAATTTTTTTATTTTTTTTCCTACCTGGGGAACTCCTCTCTTCCATGTAACTTCGGGGCGAGCCGCCCTTTCATCTCTACTCCCCATGTGTCCTGTCTTTATCGCGCACATTTTTTGGGTGGCTAAACACCCCTTCCCCTATGGCAGTGGTGGAGGACCTCGGCTCTCCAGATGTTTTGGAACTACATTTCCCATGATGCTCCACTACACTACAGAGTGAACGAGCATCATGGGAAATGTAGTTCCAAAATATCTGTAGAGCCGAGATTCCCCATCACTGGTCTATGGATACACAGAGATAAGACACCAGCCGGGTGTGCCTTTCCATGGCCAAAACCAAACTCTTGCACCCCTACTTTATGACCCATACCTGGGGGTGCCTAATGCGCTTCCTAGGCTTTGGATTTTTTTAAGGAGGTGTACACACCTCCCCCCCTGGGGGGGATCAGTTTGTCCTATCCCCCCCATGCATCAGGGTTAGGGATGAGCCGAAACACCACTGGGTTCGGTTCGCACCAGAACCTGCGAACAGACCAAAAGTTTGTGTGAACTTTAGAACCCTGTTAAAGTCTATGGGACTCGAACGTTTGAAATCTAAAGTACTCATTTTAAAGGCTAATATGCAAGTTATTGTCCTAAAAAGTGTTTGGGGACCCGGGTCCTGCCCCAGGGGAGTGTTTGGGGACCCGGGTCCTGCCCCAGGGGAGTGTTTGGGGACCCGGGTCCTGCCCCAGGGGAGTGTTTGGGGACCCGGGTCCTGCCCCAGGGGAGTGTTTGGGGACCTGCGGTCGTGCGACATGGCTCCCAAACAAAATTGATGTCCTTTTTTCCCCACAAGTAGAGCTTTCTTATGGTGGTATTTGATCACCTCTGCGGTTCTTATTGTTTGCGCTATAAACAAAAAAGAGCGACAATTTTGAAAAAAAATACAATATTTTTTACTTGTTGCTATAATAAATATCCCATTTTTTTTTTTTTTTTAAACGTTTTTTTTTTCTCAGTTTAGAGCGATGCGTATTCTTCTACATATTTTTGGTAAAAAAAACAAAAAAATTATCGCAATAAGCGTACAAAATAGGGGACAGAATTTTTTTTTTTTTTTTACTAGAAATGGCGGCGATCTGCGATTTTTTTTGGGTCATTCACATTTATACTGCGATCAGTGCTATAAAAATGCACTAATTACTGTATAAATGTGATTGGCATTGAAGGGGTTAACATTAGGGGGTGAGGAAGGGGTTAAATGTATTCCCTGCATAGTGTTCTAACTGTGAGGGGAGGGGGTGACTGGGGGGGTGACCGATCTGTGTCCCTATGTACAAGAGACACAGATCGGTCATCTCCTCTCCCGAGACAGGACGCTGTCTCTGTGTAAAACGGCATTGAGAGATGATCTATGAGATCATCTCTCATTCGCCCACAGATCGTATCGCAAACGGCCACTCTGATTGGCCGTTCGTGGCGATCTGTGATTGGCTGTGTCCAAGAGACACAGCCAACACAGTGTTTCCCCGCAGCGCGCTCTGGAGCGCGCGCAGGGAAGCCGCTAGTGACAAGCCGTCAATTGACGGCTTGTTGGCAATTTAGATCCGCGCTAAAGCCGTCGTTCGGCTAAAGCGCGGATCTCAAGTAGTTACATTTTGTACCTAGGGGGGTGTATAGTATGCCTGTAAAGTAGCGCTTGTTTCCCGTGCTTAGAACTGTCCCTGCACAAAATGTCATTTCTGAAGGAAAAAAGTCATTTAAAATCACTCACCTTCGGGTCTGGTATGGATTTTAAGGGGAACCCTGCGTCAAATTAAAAAAAAAAATGCAGTGGACCCCCACACATTTTTTTTTTATGAATGACTTTTCTCTGTATTGCCGGGAGCCGACAACTCATTATAGCCGCGAGTGATTTTAAATTACTTTTTTTCTTTCAGAAATGACACTTTGTGCAGGGACAGTTCTAAGCACGGGAAACAAGCGCTACTTTACAGGCATACTATACACCTCCCCCCCCCCCCCTAGGTACGAAATTTAAAGGAATATTTCACTTTTATTGTTTATTGGTTTTAAAATCACTGCTGCCAAAAAAACGTCAGGTTTTAAAACTTTTTTTTTTTGCATTGATACATGTCCCCTGGGGCAGGACCCGGGTCCCCAAACACTTTTTTGGACAATAACTTGAAAATTAGCACTTTAGATTTCAAACGTTTTAGTCCCATATACTTTAACAGGGTTCTAAAGTTCACACGAACTTGCCGCAAACACCCCAAATAGTTCGCTGTTCGAACATGAGTTCTACTCCAACTCAAAGCTAATCCCTAATCAGGGTTAACTTACTATAGATCCCTGTTGTGCATGTGTTCAGATATTCTACCGAATATCTGTTCTAATTCAACCGTATACTATCTATGCTATGAGTTTTAAACCATGGAATTTACACACGGCTCACGTGTAAATACAATTTTTTATACTACCAGTTTCTGTGATGATATTGATGTTTCACATTGATTTATATGTTTAGGATGGTATCTGCCCTGCATGCATGTCATGCTTTGTGGCCGTTTGGGGAGTCCGGTGGAGTTTGGCTGGGCCTGTCCCTTCCCTTGGGGAGCGGGACCTTTCCTTTAGTGCTTCCCGGCAGGGTGGGGGGGATGTGTTTTTTCTTCATGTCGCATTCTCTTACGTCGTCTCTAGTCGGCTTTTTCCGGCGTACAGTTAAAGCTGTTTTTTTTGCAGGGTATAGTTAGACTTGCCATGTTAATTATGGCCGTCGTTCCCGCGTCGAAGTTTGAATTTTTTTTTTTGCTAAGCCGTCCGTTAATAGGAATGTACGTAATTCTCGCTGTTAAAAAAAAAATAACGTTGTTGCGACGTAATTTAGCGCAATGCACGGCGGGAAATTTCTAAACGGAGCATGCGCAGTTTGATCGGCGCGGGGACGCGCTTCATTTAAATGAAAAACGCCCCCTACCCGCCCAACTTGAATTCCGCGCCGTTACGCCGATTGAGATACACTACGCCGCCGTAACTTACGGCGCAAAATCTTTATGGATTCGAACTAAAGCCAGGTAAGGTACGGCGGCGTAGCGTATCTCAGATACGATGCGCCGGGGCAGATCTTTGCGAATCTGGCCCTTGCTTATCTTAAAGTTGCATTCAAAGTCAGCTACTTTGAAAAAACTTGCAGGCATGTCATGAGTTAAGTCTAACTAGAGGGCTTAAAATGCAATGTTATAGTTAGGACTGCAGTATACAGAGAGCCTTGACGGGGCCTGCAGCTTATACATGCATTTGCAAATGCGTGCAACTAAACCTCTGTTTTTAACGCACACAGTTAGACAGGTGAATTTGGTTGGTTGCTGATTGGTCGGTAAGTTTGAGCCTGGATATTCCATGTTTTTCTAACTAGAGGGCTGCCGCCTCCTAGACTTGTCTCGATTATTCACTAGTGGAATTTGTTTCAAATGATCAAAGTAACTAATTTTTTATGAAAACACATTTTCTAAAAGAAGGAAAATTGGAAAGAAAGAAAATCCTAAATTCAAAAAGTCGAAAGAACAAAAATCCTAAAGTCTGAAAATGAAAAAGAATCAGAAAGAACGAAAATCCAAAAGAAGAACGGAAATCTGAAAATTTGAAAATCACAAAGAAGGAAAATCCTCCCAAAAAATTTAAATCTGAAAGAACAAAAAACATTTGGGGCCAGATCCACATACAATTGCCCCGGAGTATCAGAGATACACTACGCCGCCGTATTTTACCTGGCTCTAAGTCGAATCCAGGAAGATTTCGGCCAGTAAGGTACGGCGGCGTAGTGTATTTCTCGCGGCGGAATCGAAATACGCGATTAGGGGCGTGAATCATTTAAATTAGGCGCGTCCCCGCAGCGATCGAACTGCGCATGCTCCATTCTGAAATTTTCCACCGTGCATTGTGCGAAATGACGTTGAAACGTCATTTTTTTTTGTAGCGTAACTTACGTACATTCCTATTCGTGGACGACTTATGCAAAAAAAAATAATTGAAAATTTCGACGCGGGAACGATGGCCATACTGAACATGGCAAGTCTAACTATAGACCGGATAATAGCAGCTTTAACTTTACGCCGGAAAAAGCCGACTAGCGATGACGTTAGAGAATGCGACGGCCGATCGTAACTTCGTGGATCGCCGTCAAAAAAGCTAATTTGCATACCCGACGCGGAAAACGACGCAAACTCCACCCAGCAGGCGCAAAAAAGATTGCAGCGTAGATCCGAAGGCGTACGAAGACGTAAGCCTGTCGGATCGCAGCCCGAAGCCGTCATATCATGGTTTGAAGATTCATACTAATGATACGACGCGGGTAATTTGAAAGTACGCCGGCGTGTCAGGAGATACACCGGCGTACTGCCTCTGTGGATCTGGCCCTAGGTGTCTAATTTCAATGGAGGTCAATGGATGGCATGAGCTGCAAACAAGTTGTCATATTTTGAAAACGATCAGGACGATGGCTCAGCCCTGGACACGTGTAGTGGTGGCAGGTCTGGTGCAAGGATTTTTGACACCCTAGGCATAACCCAATTTTGCCGCCCCCTGGCTCCGCTCCTGACCTCACCCCCTTTGCCCTGCCCATGTATATGGTGGAGGTGTCAGGGATAGAGTTCTTTTTTTTTTGCAGCACCTCTCCACCTATTTCTTCAGCCGTGGTCTCCACCTGCGCCTCTGGACCCGGCCTGAAGACAAATAGTGGCAATACAGCATCCCTTTACAATACAGCACCCCTTTACAATACAGCACCCCTTTACAATACAGTGCCTGCTTTATATCACAGCCCCCCTCCTCACATCATAGACCTTCCCCCATTACATCAGTGTCCTCAGCCCCCCTTCCTTGCATCCCGCTTTATTTGTGCCTTCACAGCCCCTCTTGTACCCCAGTCCCCTCCACAGCTCCCAAACTTGTATCCCAGTCCCCTTCACAGCCCCCCTCCCTGTATACCAGTCCACTCCACAGCCCCCCTTCCTGTATACCAGTCCCCTCCACAGCCCCCCCTCCCTGTATACAAGTCTCCTCCACAGCACCCCTCCCTGTATACAAGTCCCCCCCAGTCCCTGTCCCCAAGTCCCTGTCTCCCGTCCACAAGTCCCTGTCCCCCGTCCCTGTCTACAAGTCCCTGTGCACGAGTCCCTGCCCCCTGTATACAAGCCCCCCCCTGCCCCCCCTGTCCACAAGTACCTGTCCACAAGTCCCTGTCCACAAGTCCCTGTCCCCCCCCTGTCCACAAGTCCCCTGTCCACAAGTCCCTGCCCCCCCTGTATACAAGTCCCTGTCCACAAGTCCCCTATCCACAAGTCCCTGCCCCCCCCTGTCGACAAGTCACTGCCCCCCCCTGTATACAAGTCCCTGTCCCTGCCCCCCCTGTATACAAGTCCCTGTCTCTGTCCACAAGTCCCTATCTACAAGTCCCTGTCCACAAGTCACTGTCCCCCCCCTGTATACAAGTCCCTGTCCCTGCCCCCCCTGTATACAAGTCCCTGTCCCTGCCCCCCCTGTATACAAGTTCCTGTCTCTGTCCACAAGTCCCTATCTACAAATCCCTGTCCACAAGTCACTGTCCCCCAGGGCTGGAGCAAGAATTTTTGACACCCTAGGCGAAAACCTTATTTTTTCGCCCCTACTGAGTCCGCCCCTGACTCCATCCCCTTTGGCAGTGTTAAATTGTTTGATTCAACCCTCTAACTGCTACATCGGAAAGACAGCTCGTTCTTTTGAAAAACATAAGACTTACTAGCAGCATCACCAGGTGAATATACAAGAGAAAACCTAAAAACAAAACTAATGCAGCCACCCATCTATAAATTGGTAATCTGCAGTATAATAAATATTTTTCTTTGCTTTAATACCACTTTAAGAGGATAACGTTAATCAAGTAATTCTGTTATACATCAATATATAGGCAGATTGGTAAGGAAAGAAGTTAAAAACAAGAGATAAACAGACTGGAGTAAACCTACTTACAGTGCTGACAAGGAAAGAGAGAGCGAAAGGGGGGGCTGTGAGAGAGAGAGAAGGGGGGCTGTGTGAGAGAGAGAGAAGGGGGGCTGTGAGAGAGAGAAGGGGGGGCTGTCAGAGAGAGAGAAGGGGGGGGGGGCTGTCAGAGAGAGAGAAGGGGGGGGGCTGTCAGAGAGAGAGAGAATAAGGGGCTGTCAGAGAGAAGGGGGGCTGTGAGAGAGAAGGGGGGGCTGTGAGAGAGAGAAGGGGGGGCTGTGTGAGAGAGAGAGAAGGGGGGGCTGTGTGAGAGAGAGAGAGAAGGGGGGCTGTCAGAGAGAGAGAAGGGGGGGCTGTGAGAGAGAAGGGGGGGCTGTGAGAGAGAAGGGGGGGCTGTGAGAGAGAAGGGGGGGCTGTGAGAGAGAGAGAAGGGGGGGCTGTGAGAGAGAGAAGGGGGGGCTGTGAGAGAGAGAAGGGGGGCTGTGAGAGAGAGAAGGGGGGGCTGTCAGAGAGAGAAGGGGGGGGCTGTCAGAGAGAGAAGGGGGGGCTGTCAGAGAGAGAAGGGGGGCTGTCAGAGAGAGAAGGGGGGGCTGTCAGAGAGAGAAGGGGGGGGCTGTCAGAGAGAGAGAAGGGGGGGCTGTCAGAGAGAGAAGGTGTCCCCTTAGGCTGCATTCACACCTAGGCGACAAAACGCCCGACGCTCGACACGCTGGAGGGGCGAATTTCCATTGCTGTCTATGAGATGGTTCACATCGAACACCGAAACGCCGTGCGTCTGCCGCCTGAAAAAAAAGTCCCGGACCCTTTTTTTCAGGCGGCATTGGCGTTCGGCCATAGACAGCAATGGAAAGAATTTGTTAAAAAATAAATTAAAAAAAAAGTTAATCGAATCGCGGCAAAGTAAGCCGTGTACGCGGCGTTACTTGTTGCGTAGGTGTGAATGCAGCCTTAGGCAGTCCGTCCGCAAACTCACTCCACGCTGTCCCCTGCAGCCAGCGCAGCGCCCCCCTACTGATGTGCGCTCTAGGCCACCGCCTAACTTGCCTATTGGTAGCGCCGGCCCTGCCCACGTATACTAAAAGTTCAAATACAGTCATTCAGGAAACGATCAAGAATGATACAAATGATAACACCTTTTCACTGTCAAATAAATTGTTATAAAATGTTGTTTAATCTCAGGACAGTTACAAATTCACTTACACATTTGTTACAGCAAAAGATTAGAATTGTATCTTTTTTATCTGGGAAAAAAAGTCTCCGATTGAACTGGTGAATGACGTTTGGTTTGAAGATAAAGTGGGGACTGTTATGCATGATGAACAGTTGACTTTTGCCGCTCTCTATGATACAAATTAATATGATTAGGATGAATGGAGGCATATGGTAGCTGTTACTAGTGCAGGGGAAAGGGCTGCAGATGGTGCTCATTATTTTAGGAAAGTATGTCCAGCTTTAATTAAAGTTTATGTTCACTTCATTGTTTGATAAATGTCTGTGTGAGTTGGGAGGACTTAAGCTGATTTCTTGATATATTTGGATATGCCCATCTTTGTTGAACTCATTCTAACACCAATATATATTAAAGCAGAACTAAACCCTTCTATCATTTTCAGCCAAGGAAGCTGCCATCTTGGCCTCTGTTTGATCTTCAACTGCCGTGATGTTGTACATGTGATCAGTTATGGCAGCAGCCATTTGATGGTTTGACAGTCTGGTTGAGAGCACAAACAAATAGGACAGTTATATTCAGTGGTGGCTGATGCTCCTTTTGGGGGGGGGCAATCAAATTACCCGCCTACCCCTCCGCCAGCCCCGCTCTGCCCCCCGAGCCCACCCTTTTTTAAACTCCATGCGTCTGGTGCCTTCCATGGGGAACTTTAGAACACAGAACACAAACTCTCCTGCGCACAAGTGGATTGTCAAACAATCAATGATCCATGGAAAAAATACCAACAACGGTGCCACCGGCCTTGCTGCCCTTCATGCAGGCCCGTCGCTACAGGACAGGCAAAACAAACAATTGCTTGGGGCCCCGAGCAGGCCTGGGGCCCCCAACTTCCCCTTCCCAGGCTGTAGCGTGGCCGAGCTCCTCTTCCTTCCTCCTGGAGTCCTGTCAGTCCGGCCGGGTACCGCGCATGGTACAGGAGATATAGTTTCCTGTAATCTTGGCTGGACTGACGGGAAGTGCACACTGAGTGCTCACTTCCTGTCAGTCCAGCCGGGAACACAGGAAACTGAATCTCCTGTACCATGCGCGGTACCCAGCCCGGCCCGGGCACTATCTGATAGGGAACTGGGGACCCATAATGATAGAACACCGGACTGACAGGAGGAAGAGGAGCTTGGCCATGCTACAGTGGTAGCCTACAGGGAAGAAGGGTAGGTGAGAATAGAAAAACATAGGGATTGGGGGGGGGGGAGTAAGAACATGGGTGTAAAACATGTGTGTATCGCTAACGTAGGCTTTGTGTGCGGGGTTAGGGGGTGCTTGGGGGCCCCCATTTTGCTTGGGGCCCCCAAATTCCTTCAAACGGCCCTGCCTTCATGGATGGGGATATCCTAGTGGCAAACAAAAAGAAGAAAGGCTGGGCTCTGATGAAGAGGCTTTGAGCTTCGAAACGCGTCAACCAGCGGTGACCTCCCCCTGTTGGACTGTAGTTTTAGGGTAATCCACTACAGCTTATATCGTTTAAGCCTATACTGCGATTCTTTCTACTACCATTGTGAGTAGGTTTTTTATACATGTTATCCTATTAAATTTGGAATAACGGTAACACACTAGGCTGGTGCGCCTTGCATGAAGATTAGGAGCTGCGCTTATAGAGATTATATTCCCGATATGTGCCGAAATGTAACTCTTTCTTAAACTGTTAAATCTATGGTTTTACTTCCTCTTTAAGACATTGGCTAACAAGTTAGGTGCAGTAACTCCAAGAAACCACTAAGATTTCATCTAGCATCAGCATCAATTTTGAGTGGACGGGACAAGGGATGTCATTGGTATTGGTCCACATTTTAGCTTAACTGTAATAAGGGGTAGGGAGCTTGAACATACGTGAACAGCTCCTGCATATGAAAATGGTGTTCAGACAACACATGTATCACCGCTAGGGATGGGCGAGACCTGAAGGGCCTGGTATGGAATTTAGGGGGACCCCCACACATTATTTTTTCATTTCAGTTCATGGTTCCCCTTAATATTCATACCAGACCCAAATGGGCTTTAAAAAAAGCAAAACTTAAAATTTAAACCCAGGCAGATAAAAAAAGACACAAATTGTTGCAGCTATTTAATCATTATTATATCAATAAATGCATTTTTAATACAAGTAGTTTAACCACTTAAGACCCGGACCAAAATGCAGGTAAAGGACCTTTTTGCTATCCGGCACTGCGTCGTTTTAACTGACAATTGCGCGGACGTGCGACGTGGCTCCCAAACAAAATTGGCGTCCTTTTTTCCCCACAAATAGAGCTTTCTTTTAGTGGTATTTGATCACCTCTGCGGTTTTTATTTTTTGCGCTATAAACAAAAATAGAGCGACAATTTTAAAAAAAATGCAATATTTTTTACTTTTTGCTATAATAAATATCCCCCAAAAATATATAAAAAAACATATTTTTTCCTCAGTTTAGGCCGATACGTATTCTTCT
This sequence comes from Rana kukunoris, assembly GCA_029574335.1. Lineage (NCBI taxonomy): Eukaryota > Metazoa > Chordata > Amphibia > Anura > Ranidae > Rana > Rana kukunoris. Next base: position 449,045,078 of record CM056053.1, on the reverse strand, counting down.
ACCTATTTTTGGTAAAAAAAAAAATGCAAAAAGCGTTTATCTATCTTATACTATAAGGGATAGTTTTATTGCATTTTTATTAATAATTTTTTTTTACTACTAATAGCGGCGATCAGCGATTTTTTTTCATGACTGCGACATTATGGCGGACACTTCGGACAATTTTGACACATTTTTGGGACAATTGTCATTTTCACAGCAAAAAATGCATTTAAATTGCAAATGACAGTTGCAGTTTGGGAGTTAACCACAGGGGGCGCTGTGACTTTGAGTGTTCCCTGTGTGTGTTTACAACTGTAGGGGGGTGTGGCTGTAGGTGTGACGTCATCGATCGCGTCCCCCTATAACAGGGATGACGCGATCGATGCTGCGGCCACAGTGAAGCACGGGGAAGCCGTGTTTACACACAGCTCTCCCCGTTCTTCAGCTCCAGGGACGGATCGCCGCACTGCAGCGGTGATCGGGTCCGCGTGTCCCGCGGTCCCGGTCCTGGAGCTTCGGACCAGGTCATGGGAGCGCACTGCGGGCGCGCGCCCGTAACCCACGGCTGGGTACTGAAACCAACGTATATATACGTTGATGTGCCCAGCCGTGCCATTCTGTCGACGTATATGTGCAGTAGGCGGTCCTTAAGTGGTTAAATACCTAAACGTGACTTGTTATAAGCCTCCTGCACACACGAATGTAAGAGGGAGAAGCAACACAAGGATGGGTTTTACTTCCTCTTTTGTTACCTTCAAAGTAAAAGTGTAATGGGCTAGAATGCATCACATACTAGCCCATTATGTGCCACTTACCTGAAAACAAAGCCCGCAATGTTCCCGGCTGGCGGCCGCATCCATCTTCACCCCTCTTTCTTTCGGGGCCATGGACTCCGGCTCTGTGACTGTCCGGAGTCACGTGCACGGGCAGGCACGCGGGAGCCGGCGGTCACGGCGGGAGCCGTATAGAAAGGGGGCGATCGTGCCCTTTCTTCAGTGCGCATGTGCCGATGATGTCAGTGCAAGAGTATCTACTACACCAGGGGTCTCTCAACTGTGGCCCAAGGGCCAGATGTGGCCCTTTGCTAGCCTTTATTTGGCCCTTCGGGCACTATTTGTCCGACTGATACCAACAACAGAGCACTTTTTCTACTACCAATACCAATGATGGGATACTATTTCTGCTACAAATTAGGGGCACTACTCCTCCTCCTATTGACCACCAACTCTGGGGCCATCTTAATTCACCCTGATGCTGGGCCCTGGACATTTTCTGCCCCCACTGGGCACAATCCAGCCCTCCTAAAGTCTGAAGGACAATAAACTGGCCCTTTTCTTGAAAAGTTTGGAGACCCCTGTCCTACACCACGCAGGTTTAGGAGATATTTCCAATACCTACAGGTACTTTTTATTATTGGCTTACCTGTAGGAAAAAGTGGTTTGTTATACCTTGAAAGTTTATTCCGACGGAATTCCTCTCAAGCTTGGCTTGCATACACAAATGTTTTCTTAACTTTCGACCGCCAAGAACGCGGTGACGTACAACACTACGACGAGCCGAGAAAATGAAGTTCAATGCTACCGAGCATGCGTCAAATTCTCTCCGAGCATGTGTCAGAATTTTGCGCGTCGGAATTGCAACAGACGATCGGAATTTACGATTGGAATTTTTGACGTCGGAAAATTTGAGAACCAGCTCTCAAATTTTTGTGGGCGGAAATTCCGACAGGAAAAGTCAGCTGGAGCCTACACACAGTCGGAATTTCCGACCAAAAGCTCACATCGGATTTTTCTTGTCGGAAAATCCGATCGTGTGTACGCGGCATAAGGGTTTACAACCACTTTAATCAGTTGAGCTGCAGTGCAAGAAGCATTCTGATTTGGAGGAAAGAACGGAGTGACTGAGAGATGAACTAATGTGCTGCTTCTCCTTTCACTGTCCAGTCACAGGATAGGGGTGGGGGTGGGGAGGAGCCCTGTACGTAAAAGTGAAAGTGCAAAAGTCCATCTCATGTCTGGATGGAAATACGAATACTTTAGCAGGTAAAACAGATGATATATTTATAACTCGTCTGTGTATTTAGCCGTGTGTCTAGAATTCCGCTTTAAAGGAAAAAGATTATCTTCTGATGGAAAACAACAGATCCACTCATTTTCTATAAAAGAATTCCAAGAGTGCAAAGCAAGCGTGTAATCACAGATGTTCCTCCATAAAATATCTACTTAGCAGCTGATGGTCTTTTTGATCCACAGCCAAAAAATGCGAAACTTGGGAGGAATTTTGCACACCTTGTAATACCGCAACTAGCTGGGTTTATCTGCGCTCGAATCTACCAGCGAGCATTAGAAATTATTCAAAGCTCCTGTACAGATCTAAATGGAATTCTTGTGGTTTGGTTGTGGCAAAGTGGCAAAAATATATTATAATTTTATTTTTTTGGTATGGCCTCCGTCACCTGGGTGAATACTTGCATACACCAAATTCCAGCAGCAAGATCGATTCTGGCAGTTGGGATATCAGGTGTATGCATACAGCTTGTATAAAGTGTTCCCTTTTTATCTGCACAACCAGCGGGTTACCTGTGGTTAGGGACTGAGGACTGAACTCAGACGTATCTTACCTGTCCCTAACCACATGTAACTGCCCAGTGTATGGCTAAATGCACCCTGAGATGCCATCTGGGTACCCCTAGGGTGCCGCGAGCACAGAACCAATTTTGCCCTGGATCGGTGTCTTGATTTGCCATGAGGCAGGCAGGCTAGCCATCAGCACCATAACAAACAAGGAAGCTGGAGGCCCAGACTCGGGCATCATTAACCACATGCCGACCGCCCACCGTCGTTATACGGTGGGACGGTGGCACTGCTGGGTGAGAGCACGTAGCTCTACGTCCCCCCTTTAGCGGCCGCTAGGGGGCGCGCGCGATGCCGGCGGCCCGCGCGCGCGTCCGCTCGTCCCCCGAGTCCCGCGCGCGTGCCCGGCGGGTGCGATCGCCGCCGGGCACGCGCGCTCGTTCGTTACAGAGCGGGGAACGGGAGCTGTGTGTGTAAACACACAGCTCTCGGTCCTGTCAGCGGGGGAAACGCTGATCTCCTGTTCATACAATGTATGAACAGAAGATCAGTGATTTCCCCTAGTGAGTCACCCCCCCCCCCCCCCATACAGTTAGAACACACCCAGGAACACACTTAACCCCTTCACTGCCCCCTAGTGTTAACCCCTTCACTGCCAATGGCATTTTTATAGTAATCCAATGCATTTTTATAGCATTGATCGCTATAAAAATGTCAATGGTTCCAAAAAGTTGTCAAAATTGTCCGATGTGTAATGTAATGTCTCGGTACTGAAAAAAAACGCTGATCGCCGCCATTACTAGTAAAAAAAAAAATATTAATAAAAATGCCATAAACTGCCCCCTATTTTGTAAACACTATAAATTTTGCGCAAACCAATCAATAAACGCTAATTGCGATTTTTTTTTACGAAAAATATGTAGAAGAATATGTATCGGCCTAAACTAAGGAAAACATTTTTTTTTAATATATTTTTTGGGGATATTTATTATAGCAAAATGTAAAAAATATTGCATCTTTTTCAAAATAGTCGCTCTATTTTTGTTTATAGCGCAAAAAATAAAAACCTGCAGAGGTGATCAAATACCACCAAAAGAAAGCTCTATTTGTGGGAAAAAAAGGACGCCGATTTTGTTTGGGAGCCACGTCGCACGACCGCGCAATTGTCAGTTAAAGCGACGCAGTGCCGAATCACAAAAAGTGCTCTGGTCTTTGACCAGCAATATGGTCCGGGGGTTAAGTGGTTAAAGGGTCACTAAAGGAATTATTTCTTTTAGCTAAAAAGCTACCTTTACCTTACTGCAGTGCTGTTTTCATGTCCTCATTGTTCGTTTTTGCTTTGATGTTGCTGTAATTCTGCTCTGATCTCCACACTTCCTGGTTGTCTGTTTCCTTATAACCACAGTGCTGGGAGCTTTCTCTCTGTGGTCACTAATCAAGGAGGTGTGATTACTGTGTGTAAACTGAAACTGGGTTGGTGCTGAGGGGTTTTAGACAAACCATCACTGCCCTCTATTGGCTCTCTGGCTCTGTACATGAGTGAGACAGGAAATAACAGCAAAAACAAAACTAGAACTGTAGGTTGATTATATGATTGATTTGTATCTATTTTTAATCATTTTGAAAAGGAATCAGTTAACTTTTATGTCTCTATACCCTGTAAACAGTCATTTCAGCGCAATTTTTTTTTCCTTTAGTGACCCTTTAATTGCTATGTTGTAGGTGGCTGGGTCACCTGCACCATAGCAACACATGACTTTTATGCATGGCAGATGACATAAAAGACCGTCACCATTCAGGAAAAGAAAGATGTCTCCCTCTTCCAGACCTCTTCCAACTCTGTTGTGCTGCTTGAGCCAAAAAAATTAGGGCTCTGGTGTAAAGAGGGCCTTTGTGACTGGGGGGGCTGTCATGTATAGGGGCTTCTGATATATTGGGGAAACTCTGATGTGAAGGGGGTTCTAATGTGAAGGGGAGGCCTCTAATGTGATGGGATAAAATACAAAAAAGTGCAGCGCTTATGTTGAAAATGGTATTTAGATTAAACCATAGAATGACCAGTGTTTAAACCCTTGAAAGCATAAAAACACATATAACAAAGAGAATATATAATAAACATATATAATAGTCCACACTGTGAAAGAGTGAAAAAAATATGTATATATGCAGAAAAATAAATTTAAAATGAAAATAAAGTCCCACTATGAAACTGGTTGCAACAATTGTTGAAGAACAAACAAGTGAATGTCAGTCTTCAGATGTATACACAGTAGGGTGACCAGACATCCCCAGTTTCAGGGGACAGTCCCCTGATTGAGGACACTGTCCCCGGACCAAGTCTGTCCCTGGTTTTGTCCCCAGATTGGATTTAATAGGGGGCAGGGGCAATTTCAAAGACAGTCTGTGCAGAATAAAAAAAAAAAAATAGAATTACACCCCCCCCCCCCCGTTCCGCCGTGCCTTTTAGCAAGGGGGGTTGTATTTTTCCCATTATCTGTGCCTCTTTCTGATGATCATGCACTGGTCGGAGTGGAGGGAATATTTTTTCAGTTTTGGGCGCATGTTCTTCTGCCTTGGCTCAAGTCCTGGCCAGCCACCTGCCTATCTCCTTGTCTTCCCTGGCAGAGTGATCTCCCTCCGCTCCCCATCCAGTAGTAGCCGGGGTCCAAAGAGTAAGACTTGAGAGGCTGTGAGGCGGGGGGGCGACGGGCAGAGAGTCGCTGATTGTTGCCATTACTAGTAAAGAAAAAAATATGTCCCCGGATTTCATTTTAAAAATCTGGTCACCTTAATACACAGTGAAGATAGGACAATAGAAGAGACCACCACAAATAAGACTGAGGCTTACCAGGAAGTATGGACTTAACAAGGCATATGCCAAACGAGTCTGCAGGGCTTTGTGGTGACCGCTTGCCAACCAACGACAGAATTCGACAGATTGGCACGGCTGGGCAAATGGGCGTATATATACGTCCCCTTTAATTTGTCGCCATGTAGTCGCACGCGGGACCCGCGGACTCGATGTCCACCGGTGTCCCGCGATCGGGTCACGGAGCTGAAGAACGGGGAGATGTCAGTGTCAACACAACATCTCCCCGTTCTTCCTAGTGACATGTCACTGATCGTCTGTTCATCGGAAACTGTGATCAGTGATGTGTCACTCGTAGCCATGCCCCCTAACAGTTAGAATCACTCCCTAGGACACACTTAACCCCTTCAGCGCCCCTACAGTTTAATCCCTTCACTGCCCGTGTCATTTTTACAGTAATCAGTGCATTTTTATAGCACTGTTCACTGTAAAAATGACAACGATCCCCAAAAATAGTGTCAAAAGTGTCCCATGCGTCCGCAATAAGGTCGCAGTCATGATAAAAATTGCTGATCGCCGCCATTACTAGTAAAAAAAAATATTAATAAAAATGCCATAAAACTATCCCCTATTTTGTAGACACTATGGCCCGGATTCACGTTGATCGGCGCATCTTTATGCCGGCGTAGCGTATCTTCTTTACGCTACGCCGGCGCAATGTTGAGAGGCGAGCATGCTATTCACAAAGAATATGCGCTCAACGTTGCGCCGGCGTAGCGTATAGTTGTCGGCGTAAGCCGACGTAAGTCAACGTAGGTGGAAGTGGGCGTGATATATTAAAATGAAGCGTGACCCCATGCAAATGATGGGCTGAGCTTCAAAAAATGAACTGCGCATGCGTCGTCTCTTGGACGCATCCCAGTGCGCATGCTCACAGTCACGTTAAAATAGCTGCCTAATATACGTCAATACACTGTCTACGACGTGAACGTAACCTACGCACAGCCCTATTCACGTAGTACTACGTAAACGACATAACATACAACGGCTGTTCCCTGGTCCATACCTTTAAATGGGTTTCGCCACCTATATGGTGGAATAACTTTACGCCGGACGTAACCCTTACGCAAATCGCTTAAAACATGCGCCGGAAGCAAGTATGTTCGTGAATCCGCATATCTTACTTATTTGCATAATTAAAATGGGAACGCCAGATGCGTCCAGCGTAACTATGCGCCCAAGATACGCCGGTATAGGCAAGTTACGTAGGGCGGCTAAAGCCTATTTTTCTACGTATCTAGCTTTGCTAATCGGCGCATAGATACGACGGCGCACATTTGTACTTACGACAGCGTATCTTGAGATACGTCGGCGTAAGGCTTTGTGAATCCGGGCCTATAACTTTTGTGCAAATCAATAAACGCTTATTGCAATTTTTTTAACAAAAATATGTAGAAAAATACGTATCGGCCTAAACTGAGGAAAAAAATGTTTTTATATATTTTTGGGGGATACAGTATTTATTATAGCAAAAAGTAAAACAATATTCTTTTTTTTTTTTCAAAATTGTCGCTCTATTTTTGTTTATAGTGCAAAAAATAAAGACCGCAGAGATGATCAAATACCACCAAAAGAAAGCTCTATTTGTGGGAAAAAAATGAAGTACATTTTGTTTGGGAGCCATGTCACACGACCGCGCAATTGTCAGTTAAAGCGACGCAGTGCAAAAAGTGGCCTGGTCTTTGGCCAGCCAAATGGTCCGGGGCTTAAGTGGTTGAGGATAGTATGCACCGAGAGTTAGTAGTCACAATTTCCTCCTGGGGACATACACCACAAGACTACGACTCAGAGGTACTATCCATAGCAAAGGATTACCAGGTTTATCATAGATAAGAATATCATTTCCACATAGTGTACATCTACTTAACAGGAAACATTTATTTAAGAAAAGGTAAAAAAAAACAAAAAACACATTTGAGTAGATAAGACAAGCGCTTGTATAAAAACGGGGGTGTTTAACACAATGGCGGCAGTAGACTCTTGCTGACGCGTTTCAACTGAGAAGACATCATCTGGGGTGTTCTGATGTGATGAGGGGACCTCTGAGCTGAAGTGGGTTCTGATGTGATGAGGGGACCTCTGAGCTGAATGGGGGTTCTGATGTGATGAAGGGACCTCTGAGCTGAAGGGGGTTCTGATGTGATGAGGGGACCTCTGAACTGAAGGGGGGTTCTGATGTGATGAGGGGACCTCTTAGCTAAAGTGGTTTCTGATGTGATGAGGGGACCTCTGAGCTGAAGGGGGTTCTGATGTGATTAGGGGACCTCTGAGCTGAAGGGGGTTCTGATGTGATTAGGGGACCTCTGAGCTGAAGGGGGTTCTGATGTGATTAGGGGACCTCTAAACTGAAGTGGGTTCTGATGTGATGAAGGGACCTCTAAACTGAAGGGGGTTCTGATGTGATGAGGGGACCTCTGAGCTGAAGGGGGTTCTGATGTGATGAGGGGACCTCTGAGCTGAAGGGGGTTCTGATGTGATGAGGGGACCTCTGAGCTGAAGGGGGTTCTGATGTGATGAAGGGACCTCTGAGCTGAAGGGGGTTCTGATGTGATGAAGGGACCTCTAAACTGAAGGGGGTTCTGATGTGATGAGGGGACCTCTGAGCTGAAGGGGGTTCTGATGTGATGAGGGGACCTCTGAGCTGAAGGGGGTTCTGATGTGATGAAGGGACCTCTAAACTGAAGGGTGTTCTGATGTGATGAGGGGACCTCTGAGCTGAAGGGGGTTCTGATGTGATGAAGGGACCTCTGAGCTGAAGGGGGTTCTGATGTGATGAAGGGACCTCTAAACTGAAGGGGGTTCTGATGTGATGAGGGGACCTCTGAGCTGAAGGGGGTTCTGATGTGATGAGGGGACCTCTGAGCTGAAAGGGGTTCTGATGTGATGAGGGGACCTCTGAGCTGAAATGGGTTCTGATGTGATGAGGGGACCTTTGAGCTGAAGGGGGTTCTGATGAGATGGGAGAACCTGTGATGTGAAGGGGGGACTTGTGATATAATGATGATTTCGTCAAGGCGATTGTGTGCAGCGTCCCTGGCTCAGGATTCCCATTGATAAGTAACATGTACCGGTATGTTTTTTACATTTTAGACGGGGTGTTCCGAGATTTTGCAAATGTTTAGAGGGTGCTGCAACTGAATGGGGTTGAGAAATGCTGTTGGGGATAGTAAATATGCGGCTGAACTGTCTATTTTCACCTGTACGAACCCTAAAGGTCAGTTGACTAATGATTTTTTTTTTTAGCATGGCTGTGCTTTTAATTTATGATGTGACCTTTTGGTTATCATAAGAGAAGTGGATCAATCGGCTTAATGTTTCTAAGATATGTGAGATGTTCTGCTCTGTATGGGGGTGTGGAGGGCACTATAGATTATCTGCTTTGTTTACAGTGTAATTAGAGTGCAGGAGATACAGGAAAGATATGATAAGACATTTCAAATATCTGCCTTCAAAGAGAAGACATCCAACACACAGGATGGGATCCTGGAGATAAGCTTGGGAGGCTGAGGGAATTGTTCTGATACCAGAAGGATGTACAGGAGATACACAGAAGCTGCTGTCAACAGCAGTTCTTCCAAATAGTAAAGATAGTAAGAAAAACGACTAAAGGTTAGAGGCACCTTTGGAGGTCTATAGACTATACAGTGGAACCTCAGATTACAAGCATAATCCATTACAGGAGAATGCTCGTAATCCAAAGTACTTGCATATCAAAGCGAGTTTCCCCATTTAAGACAATGGAAACGAAAATAATTTGTTCTACTTTGATTTCAATGGCATGCAATACCGCATGCGGCCATAGGTGGGGGGGTGCCGGAGAGCCCCGGTAAGGGCGGGAACTGAGTATTTCCGTGTCTTTCCGAGCATTTCCAAACAGCGCCGATTGGCTGTGATCTGCTCCGTTCCACTCCGCCGCCCCCCCTCCTCAGGCCAAATGCGGTACTGTACACTGCTTTGGCCTGAATCCTGCTCACAAACCAAGTTAGGATTTTGTTAAATACAGAGCTCGTATTGCGAAACGTTACTCGCAATCCAAGGTTCCACTGTATATAGACCAGTGTTTCTCACCAGGGTTCGTCTTTAGCTTCCTATGGGTTCCTTGAGCAATAAGCATTTTCTGAATCTCAGATAAGTTATCACTGACAACAATGATCTTTTTAGCTATCTGTATGACTGGGGGCTAATGTATTGTGAGCTGTAGATAAAGCAGTTATTAGTGAGGGGTTCCCTGAGACAGGAAAGTTATTCCAAGGTTTCCTCCATGTAAAAAAGGTTGAGAAAGACCTTCAAGGGTGGTTGGAGTGCAGGCAGAATTTAATCCAAGAACAGCTACAGGACAGCCAGCGGTGCTCATGCCCCTAAAGTGGCAGTCCAGGGGTGCCAGAATAAGTAACTTTGGGGCAACTCACAGTGTATGGCAACTAACTCACAGCACCCTTGCAGGCTTTTTTTCACAGCTGCCCAGTTGGGCTGGACATTTGTTTGAGACCGGAAACATTTTAATATCAGCTGGCCCACCAATATCTTATACACAAAAAGTCCCTCAAGGGGGCGCTACAAGTATTATAGCAACACTATGAAATATGAGAACCAGTAAAATCTAATACAGTGCAGCTGTCAACCAAGAAATGGGCAAAGAACATACAGACAACAGAGACAGCGCACAGTGAATTAAAATTTATAATGACATTTAATAGTCCAGAACTCATATACAAATTAATTTGCACAGAAATCATAAATTAAAAATTAAAAATATATATATATAGAACTGTTCACCTAGAGTCCATAGGGAAACATTGCCTATGATGGAAGGGTTAAATAACCCGCTTTAGAGAAGTAGCAAAATAGTTGGCTTAAGAACGTAAGTAACGTGTTGGGAGGTACAATACCTCTGTGGGGAGCTCTCCTCTGGACGGCTATGAGTGGACACTGGATGGATAGATGTAACAGGAACAAGTGTTGCTCAACGGCAACCAGTCCTCACCACTGCTATATAGATGGGCAGGGAGTTAGTTGGTACCAACGGGTCCAGATGGATGTTCCAAGCCGATGGGAGAGATGACCATTCTCATCCTGTCATGATGTGAGACGGTAAGTAGGCCTGAGCGCGGGGCTGCAATAGCTTCAAAACAGCCGCGTTACCGGCCAAGGTGGAGGGCGGAACTTCCGCAGCGTCACAGGAAAAAACCAGGGTTAACGTCCGGACATCAATCCTCTATGATCACGTGACGGAGCGGGCCAATGGGGGATGTAAACAGCATGATGTGTTCAAGGCTCACACGGATGTCGCTGCGAGGGACGCTTAAACGTCAACACGAGTGGGCAAATATGCTACTTAATTCTCCAAATATCCTCACGGACATCTAAGGTGTAAGAAAAGGGAGCTGCAATATCTTGCATCCCCAAGCACTTACAAGTATGTACTTTGAACTTTTATGCACAGCATGATGCACGTTACCCTCTCCTGATTAGTAGGGTGTAGGTCCTCTGGCTTGCCCTGAAAATGTTGGTGGGGAGAGAGCACATGGAATCCTCTGGCACAAAAAATTGGATGCATCAGACCTTCTACATATTACCCTTAGCAGAATTGGCCCTGCCTCACTCTCCCCCCCCCCCTCCCCACCTGGGGCCTGTGCTAGACAATTTCTTACCCTAGGCAAGACCAGCTACTTGCCCCCCCCAAAAAAAAATTAAAAAATAACTTCAGTCATAGTTCTACCCCTTCTAGCACCCATCCTCTTTCCCCTCAAATTTTCCACCCAAGCACAAATCCTCTCCCACAAATCTCCCCTTCTGGCATAGATCCCCCAAATCCCACTTCCAGGTACAAATCCCCCTAAATCCCTCTTCCTAGAACAACCCCCTGCAAATTGATCTTCCCAGCACAAATCCTTCCCGGCTTCCTCCCCCACACAAATCCCCCCTCCTAGCACAATCTGCCCCCCTCCATAGCCCAACTCCTTACAATTCCCCCATCTAGCACAATCCCCCCATTTCCCCTCCTAACACAAATCCTTCCCAATCCCCTCTCCTAGCACAAATTCCCCCCTAATCTCCTCTCCTAACACAAATCCATCCCAATCCCCTCTCCTAGCACAAATTTCCCCCTAATCTCCTCTCCTAGCACAAATGACCCCATAATCCCCTCTCCTTGCACAAATTCCCCCCTAATCGCCTCTCCTAGCACAAATTCCCCCCTAATATCCTCTCCTAGCACAAATCCTCCCCTAATCCCCTCTCCTAACACAAATCCCTCCCAATCTCCTCTCCTAGCAAAAATTCCCCCCTAATCTCCTCTCCTAGCACAAATTCCCCCCTAATCTCCTCTCCTTGCACCAATCCTCCCCAATCCCCTCTCCTAGCACAAATTTCCCCCCTCCACAATCCTATCTTCTAGCACAAACCCCCCCATCCCCTCTCATAGCACAACTTCCACAATCTCCCCTCCTAGCACAAATTCCCCCAATCCCCCGTCATAGCACCAATCCTCTTCCTTCAGTTCCCTGTCATCTGCTTTATGGAGGATCTCTCCACAGACAGATGAGGAGAGCACAGCGCGCAACACCGGCTCTCTACTGTCATTTTGCATTTGCAGGACGAAGTCTTTAGGAGACGAAACGGCGTAGGGTAGCGGCGTGCTGACGTCCTTCAAACCGCAAACTGTGTTCCGAAGTGAACGGGTGTGCTAGCCGGCCGGCTATATTTTTCACATGCAAATTTTATCTACTTTCCTGTAAGTGTGATTTTAATTTTTTTTATTAAACAAGTTATATGGGTTCACACTATGTAGCTTTTTTTCTTCTCCACACTGGTTTCATTACAACACGGATCATCGGTCCACTGTTGGAGAAGTCTCGACTTTTGGATATCCTGTCACGTTAACCCCTGGCTGGGGATTAAGCCATCTGCTGTCAGAAGATCTCTAGTTGGGATCTTCCCCTCTGGTAAGGGGCGGGGTGATTGAAAGGTGGAGGTGTTTATCTATCCTTGCACTGTTTCTGAGGTTTTTTGCATTTGATGTCACCATCTATCTGGAGGAAAGAAATATAGTTTCTGCTATCAGTTTCCATCAGATGCATAACATGTTCCGCACTTGATTAATGGATTTTTTTTATTCATCACCTGCATAACGGGACTTTCATTTACTCTACACTATTGGAGTTCTACACTGTAGTGTTTATATTTGCGCAGCTTTTTCTTGTTTAGTTTTATTTGCAGGTTTCACTGCTTCTGGCTACTCTCCCCTTGTCCAAACTGTAAGTGCAAGGATAGGGGAAGGCACTCAGCGGCCAGGAACATCATTCATGGAAAGACCGGCCTGGGGGAGCACAACTGAAATCTGGGGAGCTTAGCCCACCACAGCACCCTGTGGCTGTGCCCTAGGCGGCTGCCTAGTTCGCCTAGTGGTAGCATCAGACACGCCCCCACCCTTAACAAGCCTTAGCCAATGGTGTTCCTTTTGTGTTTTTAATTAGATTGGAGTTGTTCTAAATATATAACTACATTGCTACAAATAGAAACAAGCACTATGTTACCATGTACCGTTCTTATAAAGGTTTTCCAATTGGCAATGACAACGCAATGTTTGTCTCCAAAGCTAATTGTTTATGTGCAGTCTTGTTGTGTCTGTGAGAGCCTGGAATGTTTTTATGTTCTTTTATGTAATGCATCAATAAGTATAAGTGAGCCAACCGCTGTCAATATTTTCCTCTTTTTGTTTTGGTTTTATACGGAGATAATCGTGGAATTCCTGCGTGCCGCGGACAAACAGCCTTGAGTTCTATTCAGATTTATACAATTGCCAGGAAGCCGAGTGTTTACCATCTTTTCATTTCTATCAGTACAATGTGATGATGTGATTGTCGTCATCTCCTACCAAAAGAATGATGACAACAATCAGGAATGTTTTTTGAGCATTTAAAGGACATTCAGCTTAGGGCACTATATCATAGCAAAAGTCACCCTACGTTAAATCCTAGCTTATAAACGCTACTCTATGAAATGACAGCTTCAGAAAGCATGTTAGAAACATTATATGCTAGGCCTAGACCAACTGGATGTGTACTGTGCATATAAAAGAAGAAAACAGGAGAAGGAAACAAAGGGGACTTACAGAATGTTTTTACTGGAGGGGCAGTCCTTTATGCTGTTCTTCTGCCAGCTACAGTTGGGGCCCTTTAAGAAACGTTGATGCACTTAATGATAATAACATTTAACAAACCAGCATGCAATATAGGTGCAGTAAAATTGCAGCAAAGTAACTCAGTCCCTTCTAGCTTGAACAATGGGCAGTGCCCTCTCACCAGTCCATGGTGCGGCTGTGAAATCTGGCTGTAGAAAGGAGATGTCTTCTCTCCGCAGAATGCCTAGGCTGTTTCAGCGGTGAGAAGTAGAGATGTGAGCAGTGGTGAGTGGTAGAGATGTGAGCATTTTGGAGTGGCAGCAAACAAACATGGCCCCCTCACCCCCCCTCCCCCGGTCGCTTGATCAATCACACCGCTCAATCGCTGGTTCGCTCACCAGTTGCCCACCAGCCCGCCTGCCAGCCCTGCCCTTACCCCATGCAGGTCGCAGCTTCCCCCCTACATCACCTCCTGGTGGTCACTTCAGCCGGCCAGTCGGTCTCTTACGCCGTCGTATCTTTGTTGCATATTTACGCTGGCCGCTAGGTGGCGCTTCCGTCGATTTACGTGTCAAATATGTAAATTAGGTACATATGCCGATTCACGAGTGTAGTTGCGCCCAGCCTATCTATTTGCGTTGTTTATGTAAGGCGTCGGACCGGCGTAAAGTTACCCCTGCTATATGAGGCGCAGGCAATGTTAAGTATGGACGTCGGGACAGCCTCGTATTGTACATCGTTTACGTCGTTTGCGTAAGTCGATTCAGAATGGGGCTGGGCGTAAGTTACGTTCACGTCATTTTCATTGACTATTTGCGACGTGATTTCGCGCATGCGCACTGGGATACGTCCACGGACAGCGCATGCGCCGTTAAAAAACGTAATTTACGTGGGGTCACGATGATTTTACATAGATCACGCCCCCATCTTCCACATTTGAATTGCTCAGGCTTACGCTGAAACATTTACACTACGCCGCCGTAACTTACGGCGCAAGTTGTTTCTGAATAAGGAACCTGGCACTGTAAGTTATGGCGGCGTAGTGTATCTGAGATACGCTACGCCCGCCTAAAGATAGGCATTTGTATCTGAATCTGGCCCCATGTGTCCGGCACCCTGCATGGAGATTACAGGCAAGGCGCATGGATCATGGGGGCAGCGCTCATGCGCCCCTTATAAGCGTCCGCCACTAGATGAGAGCATACTCCCTGCAACAATAGTGCAGATGCAATCGCAGTAGTCTGTGCTTCTCTACCTCATTGTCTCAACTGGTCTGGCCTCTCAGCAGTTTGGTCAGTATGCTAAGATGACCAGTGAAATCCGGGGACATCTTTTTTTTTACTAGTGGCGACAATCAGTGACTCATTGCCCATCACCACTGCTGCCCACCTCACAGCCTCTTAAATCTTACTCTACAAGCCCTGGCTACTACTGGGTGGGGAGCAGAGGAAGGTCACTCCGCCAGGAAAGGCAAGGAGATTAACAGGCAGTCTGCTGGCTGGGATTTGAGCCTTGTCTTTGAAATTGCTCCAGCCTTGTTCAAATCCAATCCGGTAACAAAACCGGGCACAGACTTGGTCCGGGGACAGCGTCCTCAATCCGGGGACTGTCCCAGGAAACTTGGAATGTCTGGTCACCCTACAGTATGTAGCAGATGTGCTCTTATCTGTTCCCTCAGTGCCAAGAGAGAGAGAGCTTAGCTAAACTGTCTCAGAAAAGGCATCAGAGCCCCCCCGACCCAGTATGCCCCTGTTCCACACTCACCCTCAGCTTATTTCAACTTGCCTAATGCGAGCAGTTGAGTGGAAATTTTGAGGGCTGCCTTAGTGTACTTATTTGCTCGAAGGCAGGAGACTCCAGTCACTGACAGTGGATGGCGGGCTCACTCATAAGGAATCAGCACCTTAGCTTCTGTACCTGCGTGCTGTGGTGCTTCAAATTTCCCAACCACACATCCCATTTCTGAGGCACAGCACACCAGGGGTTGGAGTGTGGACAGGCAGACACAGAGGGGTAGGGTGGGCAGATCACTCACTGTGTTCATTCAGAAAAGGGGCTGGTAAATAATGAGCCCGCAGCAGCAGCCAGTGGGAGAGGAGGGAAGGAAAGCTGGTAGCCAGGGAAATCACAGCCTACCTGACAGGGCCCCCCCAAATATATCAAAACAATATTTTCACAAACGAATACACTAAAATCATTTTAGCGGACACAAACATAACAGAGAACCTGTGTGAATTAGTCATTTTTAAAAATCTTTAAACTTTTTTTTTTTTATATCTTTTTTTAAAGAATGTTAAAATGTATTAAAATGTATTTTATTTTAATTTTTTTTTTTTTTTACGAGACAAGTAAGCCAGCAGTGCCGTTGGGGGCAGCACAGTGACAGGGGGCACAGAGGGGGTTCAGAAGCAGGCACAACAGGGAGGGAGATCGGTGCGGGAAGTAATTCTGTAATTGCCGCTCCATCCGACCACAATGATTCCCTCTGCTGTCCGGGCCCCTCTGTTTGCCTGAGCCCCCTACAGGAGGGCTGGTGGTCCCCCCTATCAGCGGCCCTGCTGGTAGCGATGGGGAGTTAGGGGCAGCAGGGGGAATCTGCGCCACAGTGTATACGCCTACTTTGGAGGGTCACAGTCCGGTCAGAATAATGTGTCCGGGAAGGCCACTTGCCCAACCTATACAGAAAAGAGAGCTTAAAACTAAAACGATCAGCTAACACCAGGTCTTTTCACATGAATTCTTTTTTCACCCTACAGAGTTATTATCCTCTGCAGATAATGGAACACCTTCTATTTTCACCTAATCTCCGTCAATGAGATCATGAAAAGAAAGTTTGGTTAATGATTGAGCCACACTTTGCTTATTTGAGTTTCAGAAGTTGCCGACTGATTACATGAGGGATCTCACAGCTGTGAACTGTAACACGGATAACAAGAAACGTGACAGAAAAGCATAGAAAATAGATGGGCTCAGCTAAAATTAGTCAGCCATAAATGATAGTATTGTCCGGTTGTTTCCATGTAAAGCTGGAACTTATCCATTGCCTTTACAGAATGCTTATGCTACAACGACCGCAAATAATTTACAATTCAAATATTTATTTATATCTTTTTTTTTTTTCATCAAGATCCAGACTATAGGGGTAGTTGAAGAGATTTTGCAGTAAGTCATTACCGCTAGATCATAATTACCCAATCTGGCCCCTGGCAATTTCATGTCTATGAGTACCTGCAGACATTGCTGGACAAGACTTGCCAGGAAGGAGACAGTACTGTGTTTGCTGGCATATAAGATGACCTTTTATACTTGGCTATACTTATATGGTTCCAAAATCGGGGGTCGTCTTATAAGCCGCGCCTCCTCCTCATGCTGTTCTGTGATAGGTGGAACACTCAGTTTCCCAGAAGAGCCTGTGTTCAGTGTTCCACCTATCATGGACGTCGTCTCGTCCTCGGACGCCCGCAGTCTGACTCACTCTGTCTGCCAGGCATAAAGGAATGAAGATTGGCAAAGTGAGGTGAGAAAATGGCACGATGAGGCAATGGCCCAGTGAGGCAATGGCACAGTGAGGTGAGGCAATGGCACAGTGAGGTGAGGCAATGGCACAGTGTGGTGATGCAATGGCACAGTGTGGTGAGGCAATGACACAGTGTGGTGAGGCAATGGCACAGTGGGGTGAGACAATGGCACGATGAGGCAATGGCCCAGTGAGGCAATGGCACAGTGAGGTGAGGCAATGGCACGGTGAGGTGAGGCAATGGCACAGTGTGGTGAGGCAATGGCACAGTGAGGTGAGGCAATGGCATGGTGAGGTGAGGCAATGGCACGGTGAGGTGAGGCAATGGCACGGTGAGGTGAGGCAATGGCACAGTGTGGTGAGGCAATGGCACAGTGAGGTGAGGCAATGGCACAGTGTGGTGAGGCAATGGCACAGTGAGGTGAGGCAATGGCACAGTGAGGTGAGACAATGGCACAGTGAGGTGAGGCAATGGCACAGTGAGGTGAGGCAATGACACAGTGTGGTGAGGCAATGGCACAGTGAGGTGAGGCAATGGTACAGTGAGGGGGGAAGGGGGTCATCTTATACGGCGAGTATATGCCAAAACCAACATTTTATCTGGAAAAATAGGGGGTCGTCTTATACGCCCAATCGCCTTGTATGCCGGCAAATACAATACTCAGAACTGTTAGAATATTAAAGCTAACGATACAGAGAAAACTAATAGATTCCTCTGAGGAGGAATAGGAAATAGAAATGGGACTGGAACTACTTGCCGACCGTGTCATGTAGATCTACGTCGGCAAGATGAGACGGCTGCGCTAAGGAACCGTGACTGTGCCCACAGGACCCGCGTACTCGATGTCCGCCGGTGTTCCGCGATCATGTCACGGAGCTGCAGAACAGGGGGGTGTAAACAAGGCATCTCCCTGTTCTGCCTAGTGACAGGACACTGATCTTCTGCTCCCTGTGATCAGGAGCAGTGATCAGTGTCGTGTCACATATAGTCCAGCCCCCACACAGTTAGAATCACTCCCCTTAACCCCTTCCCCGCCCCCTACTGGTTAACCCCTTCACTGCCAGTATCATTTACACAGTAATCAGTGCTTTTTTATAGCACTGATCACTGTACAAATGACAATGGTTCCAAAATAGCGTCAAAAGTGTCCGATGTGTCCGCCATTATGTCACAGTCATGATAAAAATCCCTGACCTGAAGGGTCTGGAATGGATATTTGGGGGAAACACCACGTGAATTTTTTTTTAAATTGACGGCGGGGTTCCACTTAATCTCCATACCAGACCAAGACCAGACCAAGATTTCCCGTAGACGCCAATGGTAAATTTAAAAAATCAGAAGCAGTGCCATGTCAAGTTGACCAAGATTTCCTTGTGAGGCAGTTTACATACACTACCGGGTATTTCCATACTCGCGTGTGTACGTAAAGTGGGGTATGTCTGTTCGTGTGGCCTATTGGTGATGGTAGGGGCCACAGTCAAGGATCTCTATACCTCATAAGTTGATCAGCATTTGGGCTAAACACAAATTCGGCTGAACTAGACATTCAGGTTTGTGTGGAAATGCAGACATTTAAAGAAGGATTGTGCCAGAATGCCCAACGATCTTCAGTTTATAGCTAGCTTAACCACTTAAGCCCCGGACCAATATGCTGCTAAATGCCCAAAGGTGTTTTTACAATTCGGCACTGCGTAGCTTTAACAGACAATTGCGCGGTCGTGCGGCATGGCTCCCAAACAAAATTTGCGTCCTTTTCTTCCCACAAATAGAGTTTTTTTTTATGGTATTTGATTGTCTCTGCGATTTTTATTTTTTGCGATATAAACGGAAAAATACTGAAAATTCGGAAAAAAAATGATATTTTCTACTTTTTGTTATAAGAAAAATCGAATAAACTAAATTTTAGTCAAACATTTAGGCCAAAATGTATTCAGCCACATGTCTTTATTAAAAAAAATCACAATATAAAAAAAAAACTAGCTACCTAGCGGCAACAGTGACACTAATACAGCGATCAGAAAACCGATCGCTTAGTGACACTGGCAATAGGGGGTGAAAGGGTTAACTAGGGCGGTGATCAAGGGGTTAAACCTTTATTAGGGGGGTAGGGGGCTAACCTGGACCTAACACTAACTGTCACACTAACACTAAATGCAGTGATCAGTAAATATATGATCACTGCAATCAGTGACAGTGTGACAGGGGGCTGGGGGGGGGTGATCTGAAGGGGTTAATGTGCCTATGTGTGTGGTGTCAGTGTAGTGTTGGTGCGACTTACTATGTGATGTCTTCTCTCCTCTCGCCGGATCGAAAATACCGCCGAGAGGAGAGGTGACATCACTTCCTCTGCCTGTGTTTACATTACACAGGCAAAGGGCAGGTAGAGCGGCAGCTAAGCGGATTCACTGGGAGCGATCGCGAGGGGGCGGATAAAAACGAACAGCCGTCCCTTCATCCCCGATCGCTCCCAGACACTTACCGACCGCCGCATGTAGCGGAGGCGGTCCCGATCGGACCCCCGACCCGCTAGAAGGCAGGGACGTACCAGTATGCCCATCTGCCTGTATGTGCCATCCTGTGGACCTACATATACATGAGACGGGCGTTAAGTGGTTAAAGTGTTAGTAAACCCAAGAGCCTGCATTCACTATATCTGGTCTCCCACAGTACAGAGAACATGGAAATGTGATTATTTTAGTAAATATAAATTTCTAAATACCCTTTCTCATCAGCAGTATATAGCAGACTTGTGACTTCTATCAGTGTCTTTGGTAAAGCTTGTAGGGACGAATTATGCTCGTTATCCAAGGTACTACTTTATAATGTTTTTTGCATTTTGTATATCTTCACCTTCAACATTTTATATGCCCTTTGACCTATTTTCATTTCCTATATAGATTACAAGCTTTTATCTGTTGGATCGGCGTCATAACTCGTTTCCTCTTCTGCTCTCTATTGATAACAATGTATGAATTATATTCTGCGACTTACTGTAAAGAAGTATGGGTTTAAACCAGCATTGCTCTTTTCGGATTTTTTTGTTACTTCATTCATAACTTCAAAGCCTTCTTAGTCATTTCGTATTTGGCCCAGCTAAGATCAGCCGAGTTTTATTGGTCTAGACTGAAGGAGGAAACATCAAAAAGGAACAAAAAAAAATAGGATACAGCTCAGTATATGTGTCACATGACCTTTTTTTTTATTATAAAGCTGTTTGTTGTATGCAGTCCATCACCGGTCTCCGAGTTCTGACACAACGGTGTCCAGATTTAGATTTGAGGAAGAAGTATCAGCCAGATTCTTTGGTGTTTTCCTTTGGCATTATTGTACTAATCCAGGCATTTATTTTAAGATTTGAGAGAAGTCAGCAAAGTTATGGGCACAGAAAGAACTCACATAATTAGGGACATTGTTTTCTGGTTTGTGTTTTTTTTTTTTTTTTTTTACTTAGCCTCTTGCCAGTTGCCACCCACGTAATGCATATGTGTGGCAGCAAAGAGAATGGTGCCCACACTGCATATAGGCATCCAAGAACCACCAAGGTTCCTGTGCAGAGGGCACTCACTGCCCACTCCTGGCACCTTGACCAAGCTGTCATAAACATCAATTGGCCCCTAGTCATGATGGCAGTTCCTATTATTTGCTCATGACAAGTTTTACTTTAGCCCTTTCGCTGCCAGAGCCATTTTTGTATACACGTTTTGAACACAAAATAATTATAGTTTCAGAGGTTGGAGAAACGCCAAATTTCAGTAAAAAAAATAAAATAAAAAAATAGCCACTTGCCCACCAGACCAATTCTGATATTTCTCTCCTACATGTAAAGATCATAATTTTTTTGCTAGGAGGTCATTGCAACGTTTTATCTTGCACGGTATTTGCGCAGCATTTTTTCAAACGTGTTTTTTTGGAAAAAAAACTGTTTAATGCTTTAAAAAAGCAGTAAAGTTAACTCATTTTTTTTACATAATGGTAAAGATGAAGTTGCGCCGAGTAAATAGATACCTAACATGCCACGATTCATAACTGCACACGCTCGTGAAATGGTGCCAAACTTCGGTACTTAAAAATCCCATAGGCGATGCTTTAATTTTTTTTACCGGTTACATGTTTTGAGTTACAGAGGAGGTTTAGGGCTTGAATTATTGCTCTCACTCTAAGGCCGCATACACACGATCAGACATGTCCGATGAAACAGGTCTGACGGACCGTTTTCATCGGACATGTCTGAAGGGATCTTTTGGTCTGATGTGTGTACACACCATCGGACCAAAATCCCCTCGGACAAGAACGCCGTAGTTTACGTTGTTTCCGTAAGCGTAAGGTTACCCCTGCTATACGTGTTTTTCCGTTGTTTACATCGTTTACGTAACTCGTTCGCGAATAGGCCTGTACGTTAATTACGTTGCCGTCGTAATCAATGTATTTGCGGCGTACTATGGAGCATGCACAGTGGCCTACGTTTTTAAGCCGGCGCATGCGCAGTTCGTTTGGCACGGTGGGCGCGCTTAATTTAAACATAAGCCACCCCCTTTGAATTACGCGGCCTTACGCCGGGTCATTTACACTACGCTGCCGCAAATTACGGAGCAAGTGCTTGGAGAATACGGTACTTGCTCCTGTAAGTTGCGGCGGCGTAGTGTAAATAGCTTACGCCGGCATCTACGAGAATCTGGCCCATATTCATTAGTACTTTCAATGAAATCAATTTTACAAATGGAAAACCTTCTATAAATCAATGACTAGTCAACACAAAGGGCACAGTACAGGGGGGAATTCAAAAGGGCACAGTACAGGGGGGAATTCAGAAGGGCACAGTACAGGGAGGAATTCAGAAGGGCACAGTACAGGGGGGAATTCAGAAGGGCACAGTACAGGGGGGAATTCAGAAGGGCACAGTACAGGGGGGAATTCAGAAGGGCACAGTACAGGGGGAATTCAGAAGGGCACAGTACAGGGGGGAATTCAGAAGGGCACAGTACAGGGAGGAATTCAGAAGGGCACAGTACAGGGGGGAATTCAGAAGGGCACAGTGCAGGGGGGAATTCAGAAGGGCACAGTACAGGGGGGGGGGGGGTCGGGAGGGAACAATACTGGGATCAGAAGGGCACAGTATAGGTTCTTAGATGCTTCCCGGGACACGACCCTATCGGGACAGTTTAGTAAAAAGCATGACTGTCCAAGCAAATCCGAGTCAGTTGGCAAGTATGATGTAATGCAAGATTATTGTGGGCCCCCCATGTACCTGGGACCCCTGGGCATCGCCCAGGAGTGCCCTTGCATTAAGATGGCCCTGAGACCATGTAATTGCAGTGAAATACACATAACCACTGGAGCAGCCATGCTCAACCAGAGTTCTGTGGAACCTTAGGGATCCTCCAGAGGTTGCCTGGGGTTCATTAAGCTGTGGCTAATTGACCTCCCATTTGATGTTGCTTGCATAGTTCAAGGGTCATTGCCATTTGGCAAGGCCAGCAGCGTGACAGCAATCATCATTTTAATTGTCCGTAAGGGTGACATTCTTACCACCACTGTCGGGTTCTTCCTACCGACTATCGATGTAAGAGACATTTTTCCGTAGACCCTAAATAATTAGTTTTAGCAAGGCTTCCCCAAGAATCTTATCTCAGTGGTTCCTTTGTGGTACAAAGATTGAGAAAGGCTGCTCTAGAGGCTAGAACCATATATAAAACAATAATCAAATTATGGTACATAAAGCATGTCCGCTTACTGGGCACATATACCCCCTTGCTGCCCAGATGAAATTTCAGCTTTCGGCACTGCGTCGCTTTAACTGACAATTGCGTGGTCGTGCGACGTGGCTCCCAAACAAAATTGATGTCCTTTTTTTCCCCACAAATAGAGCTTTCTTTTGGTGGTATTTGATCATCTCTGCAGTTTTTATTTTTTGCACTATAAACAAAAAAAAGCGTAAATTTTGAAAAAAAAAACACAATATTTTTTACTTTTTGCTATAATAAATTACAAATTTTTCCAATCTTTTTCCTCAGTTTAGGCCGATACGTATTCTTCTACATATTTTTGGTAAAAAAAAAATCGCAATAAGTGTATAGTGATAGGTTTGCGCAAAAGTTATAGCACCTACAAAATAGGGGACAGAATTATAATTTTTTTTCATTATTTTTTTTTTACTAGTAATGGCAGCGATCTGCAATTTTTATTAGGACTGCGACATTATGGCGGACACTTTTGACACATTTTTGGGACCATTCACATTTATACAGCGATCAGTGATATAAATATGCACTGATTACTGTATAAATGTGACTGGCAGGGAAGGGGTTAGCACTAGGGGACGAGGAAGGGGTTAAATGTGTTCCCTACTAGTAATTCTAACTGTGGGGGAAGGGGACTGACTGGGAAGGTGATCGATCTGTGTCCCTATGTACAAGGGACACAGCATCGGTCTCCTCTCCCTGACAGGACATGGATCTGTGTGTTTACACACACAGATCCACGTCCTTGTCTGTGTAACGGGCAATCGCTGGTACCGGGCGGACATCGTGGCCGCAAGGCACGCGCATCGGCACCTTTGTGATGCGGCAGCGCTCGCGCACCCCCCAGTGGCCGGAGGAGCCGAGGACGTCAATAGACGTCCTCCCACCATTTGAGAGCCACCTTGTGGTCGTCTTTTGTCTATGGCCAGGGCTCCAAGTAGTTAAATGTGAAGGTTGCTTAAAAGTGACTTGAATATTTATTACAAATGCTTTTCATTGAAGTTATAAAGACTAAACCACTTACATGAAGTGAGGCCAAAAATACAAAGGCTACAAACGTCTATTGTCTCTGATCTGTATAGATTTTACAAGGCCTCATACAATCTTGTAAATGAACAGAACAGAGAAAAAACAAAAGCACACAACAAGGAAAGGAAAAACGAAACGAACATTAGAAAAGAAAATACACAATATTTAGTGTATATTAGCCTCATAATCCTGAGAAACCAAAATGACATCATCATAGAGGCATAAAGGATCAAAAAATATAATTGTCAGTGACTGGTATATTCCCTGTAATACAGAAGAAGACCATCAATAAGTAGACCAGGCAGGGCTGCTGTTAGAAATCAAGGGGCCCCGTACAGCCTACCTGACAGGGCCCCCAGGCCCCCCCCCCAAATATATAAAAACAATATTTTCACAAACAAATACACTAAAATCATTATTAGCGGACGCAAACCTGTGTGAATTAGGCCCCTTTCTAAATAGTTTTGAAAACATCTTTAAACTTTTTTTAATATAATTTTTTAAAGAATGTAAAAATGTATTTTATTTTACAATTTGTAATTTTTTTATGAGACGGTAAGCCAGCAGTGCCATGGGGGGCAGCACAGTGACATGGGGCACAGAGGGGGATTGGAAGCAGGCAGAACAGGAAGGGGGGGGGATTTAATTCTGTATTTGCCCCTCCATATGGCCACAATGATTCCCTCTGGGCCCCCCTGTTTGCCCGGGCCCCCTACAGGAGGGCTGGTGGTCCCCCCCCCATCAGCAGCCCTGAGACCAGGTCATCCATTTACTGTGGAATATATGCATAGTATCCATAACCGTATGGTGTTTTCTCTCCATAAGATTCATGGCCTACATATGCTGCATAACTTGCGACCAAGGAACTGAGGGAAATCGCCAATTTAGGGCTTTAGGCCAATGGATTGAGCTAGGTGTGAGCAAAACAATGTGTGAGCTAGGTTCTGACCGGGGGAGCCAAAATTTTGGTATATCCACAAAAAATAAACACATGGGAAATGTTAGAGTAATAAGCAATCCTGTAATACAGGCCCCAGTTGATGAGGCTTGTAACTTGAATATTTACCGTTGTATATAAAAACCTGAAATATTTGTTTATTAAGGATACTTTCACTTCTTGAACAGGAAGTGATAAGTAAAGTGGTCACTTTCTCTGCAATGCCTAGGGATTTTTTGGTGTAAAGATCTGTGATAACACCATCTAGTGGTGACATCTGGTAGTGTGCAATTAACCAATAAAAAGAGTTGTATGGATGGCCTACTAAATATTTTTGATTGCATTTCATCAGACAGAACAAGTCCTTACATTGGGGCCGCGTACACACGATCACACATGTCCGATGAAACTTGTCCGACGGACCGTTTTCATCGGACAAGGCTGAAGTTGGTCTGATGTGCGCACACACCATCAGACCAAATTCCCTTTGGACCAGAACGCGGTGACGTAGCACACAACGACGTGATGAAAAAACTAAGTTCAATGCTTCCAAGCATGCATCGACTTGATTCTGAGCATGCGCAGGATTTTGGTTCCGATAATTTTGTGTACTAACCATCGAACATGTCCAACGGACAGGTTTCCAGCGGACAGGTTTCTAAGCATGTTTTGAAACTTTTGTCCGCTGGAAAATAGTCCGATAGGCCGTACACACGATCGAACATGTCCGCTGAAACTGGTCTGCGGACCAGTTTCAGCAGACATGTTCGATTGTGTGTACGTGGCCTAAGAGCCCATTCACACAGGGGCAACACGACTTCTGGAAGGCAACTTGGACACGACTTGCCTCACCCACAAATGTACACAAGGAAACACAACTCAATAGTTAAGCGAGAAAATAAAACCCTATGTCGCCAAGCTCGTGCTCCGATCAACCAACCAAAACCTCTCCAAATCCCTAAATCCCGCTACAAAACCAAGGGAGAACATAGATTTGCAGTCCAAGGACCCTAGCTTTGGAATGCTCTACCCACAACCATCCGCTTGGAAGAAAATTATCGGGCTTTTAGGAAAAAAAAAAAGACCCACCTCTTCTAAAGGATCAGGACAACACTGGAAGGCGCTTTGCCTTGAGGCGATTAAGTTCGCATTTGTTGCGCTATACAAGTTACTCACTCACTCACTCACTCACTCACGACTTGAGTATGAATCATCAAGCAACTTACAAGGCAACTTCAAGTTGCCTCCAGGACAGTACAAGGCAACTTGAAGTCGCCTCCAGGACAGGAGGCTTTCCAGTGGCCAATCAAACAACAATCAGCTCTGTGGGAGGGAGGTAGACATGTGCAGACTGGAATATTTTGTTTCGTTTTTTCGTTTGGAAAATAAATTTATTTAGTTCATCCAGAAAATCGTTTTGATTTATTTCGTTTTTCGTTGGGGAATAGCTTTCGTCCGAAAATCCAATAATACTTGGTTTCTGTCGAATGGTCAAAAGAATATTCGACGGAGCGTCGAATCGTACATGGCCGTTCGAATATTCCGCCTACAAGAATTCTAATGTTGTATGACTAGTTACAATGTCAAATCTATTCTCTATAATGTCGAATCTATTTTCTCATAAATCGAAATCTATTCTCTGTAATGTCGAATCTATTATTTCTATAGTGTCGAATCTTTTCTCTATAGTGTTGAATCTTTTCTCTATGATGTCGAATCTTTTCTCTATAATGTCGAATCTTTTCTCTATGATGTTGAATCTTTTCTCTATAATGTCGAATCTCTCTATATCGAATTTTTACCGCAACGAAAACGAAAATAAAGCATTTTTTATGTCGGATCTTTCGGTTTTCGTTTCTTGCACTTTCGTTATCGTTTGTTACAACGATAACGAAAAAGACAGATTTTCGGACGAAAATGCATTCTAACGAAAACTAATGCACATGTCTAGAGGGAGGGGGAGGGAGGAGGGAGCGAGGGGTTTGCCTGAGAAATGTATGTTATCTTCCTGTATTGTTGCTTCAGTTAAGACAGTGATCTAACTTCTGAGGCGACTTCCATTGAAATCAATGGGTACAAGTTGCCTACAAGTCGGATTGAAGTAGTACAGGAACCTTTTCTGAAGTCGGAGCAACTTCAGTAGTGTACATTAACCCCTTCAATACCGGGCCATAGGGGATTTACATCCTGAACAACCCTTCGTCGATGAGACTGGACGTCACACAACGTCCTGTCTTCACGGCGTTCTAGGGCGCGCGCGCGTGCACCCGCGGCACCACTCACGATCCCGTGCCTGTGCCCGACGGCCGCGATTGCCGTCGGGCACCCGCGATTACCGCTGATCATGGCAGGAGTGTGGATCTGTGTGTGTAAACACACAGATCCACCTCCTGTCAGCGGTGAGGAGACTGATGTGTGTTCCCAGTACAGAGGAACACACATTGGTCTCCTCCCCCTGCGAGTCCCCCTACCCCTACAGTTAGAACATACTTTAGGAAACATTTTAACCCGTTCAGCGCCCCCTAGTGTTAACCCCTTCCCTGCCAGTCACATTTACACAGTAATCAGGGCAGTTTTATAGCACTAATCGCTGTGTAAATGTGAATGGTCCCAAAAACGTGTCAAAAGTGTCCGATATGTCCGCCGCAATGTCACGGTCACAAAAAAAAACGCAGATCGCCGCCATTACTATTAAAAAAAAAAAAAAAATGCCATAAATCTATCACCTATTTTGTAGACGCTATAACTTTTACGCAAACCAATCAATATACGATTATTGCTTTTTTTTTAACCAAAAATACGTACAAGAATACGTATCGGTCTAAACTGAGGAAAAACAAAGTTAAACAAAAAAAAATTGTGATATGTATTAAATAAAAAAGTAAAAAATATTGTGTTTTTTTTTAAATTGTCGCTCTTCTTTTTTTTATAGCGCAAAAAATAAAAACCGCAGAGATGATCAAAAATGCCACTAAAATTAAGCTCTATTTGTGTGGGGAAAAAAACATAACGATTTAATTTGGGTACAGTGTTGCATGACCGCGCAATTGTCATTCAAAGTGCAACAGCGCTGAAAACTAAAAATTGGTCTGGGCAGGAAGGGGGTGAAAATGCCCGGTATGGAAGGGGCTAAGAGGGCTCCCATTCACTTCCATTCATTTTCTCGACCGCACAACTTGGGGCGACTTGAAGTCGGATCCCAGGTTGCCCCAGTGTGAACCGGCTCTTAGTAGATGATTCCCATATTTCCTTGAAATCTTTGTCAAATACCAGAATGCATGAGGCCAATCGAACCCAGTAAGGGCAATTTTTATGTGAACCTTAGTCACCTTTTACAACAGGCTCAGAGCTCTGCCAACGCAAAGAGAATAGACAGTGACACTCTCTGATCCCGTGCGGAGTGTTTAGTATAAAGATCTGCTCTTTGTGAATTTTGGCTGTACTAAACATCACATACAGAATTGTAATCATATTAGTGCCAAGAATAAACAGATTCAGAAATAGATTTAGGAGTAGCAGATCTCTGACTAATGTGTATACAAAGAAAAGGAACACACTGATCTACAGATAATTAAACTAAAGGCGCACAGCTACCTTATGAGGTTGCATTCAAGTGGCCCTTAATGAGTAACTGTAAACCCTAACAATGAACTTCTTTTGTTTGCTTGTTTGTGAGCTATTAAAGTGCACCTGTTATCCAGTTATGGACATATTCTTAACAAACAGTAAAAGAGCTTTACAACAAACTATCACTGATCTCTCTAGCTATGTGTACTCTGAAGTAATTCATCCTCAAAGACCACACCAGATATGCTGAAGTTGGGTTTCAGTCCTTTTTAACAGCTTATAGTACAGCACCTGCGGTTTACTTAGGTTAGCAGCCTGCCAAGTTTCTGCTGCCATAGAAAAAAAAAAAAAGGAAAATAGATGTGTTTTCAGTTGTATGAGCTTTAAAGGGGTTGTCAAGGTTCATTTTTTTTATTTTCTAAATAGGTTCCTTTAAGCTAGTGCAGGGGTCTCCAAACCCTGGCCCGCGGGCCACATCCGGCCCGCTTGTGCCTTTTCCCTGGCCCGCGGCTCATCCAGACTTATAGCATTGCCGATTTGCTGCCTAGGGTTAAAAGCAGCAGATCAGCAGTATGACTGGCAGGTCCATCATGCAAAGCCGCTCCCCTACACCCTCCCATGCTGCCACACTGTGCTAAGGATTGGCTACTGGGACCGCCTGTCCTAGCAACCAATGAAGTCATCAGTACGGCATCTCCCGGCGTCCCGCCCGCTGTTTGTATTAGAGATCCTTTCACGTGTATCGCAGCGGGCGGGAGTCGGGAGGCCGGGAGGTGCAGGAGAGCTGGCTCGAGGCAAGAGGCCAAATGTAAAATGTGCAGGTGCTGGGGATGATGATGATGATTTGGACACTCTGTGGGGACACTGATGATGGGGAGACTGATCCTGGGGACATTGCTGCTGGGGACTCTGATGCTTGGGACATTGCTGATGGGGACACTGATGATTTGGACACTCTGCTGGGGACACTGATGATAATGACATTGCTGCTGGGGACTCTGATGCTGGGGACATTACTGCTGGGGACTCTGATGCTGGGGACATTACTGCTGGGGACTCTGATGCTGGGGACTCCGATGGGGACACTGATGATTTGGACACTGTGCTGGGGACTCTGATGATGGGGACATTGCTGATGGGGACACTGATGATTTGGACACTCTGCTGGGGATACTGATGATAATGACATTGCTGCTGGGGACTCTGATGATGGGGACATTGCTGCTGGGGACTCTGATAATGGGGACATTTCTGCTGGGGACTCTGATGCTGGGGACATTGCTGATGGGGACACTGATGATTTGGAAACTCTGCTGGGGACACTGATGAAGGGGACATTGCTGCTGGGGAAACTGATGCTGGGGACATTGCTGCTGGGGACTCCGATGGGGACACTGATGATTTGGACACTGTGCTGGGGACTCTGATGATGGTGATATTGCTGCTGGGGACACTGATGATGGTGACATTGCTGCTGGGGACTCTGATGATGGGAACATTTCTGCTGGGGACTCTGATGATGGGGACATTGCTGATGGGGACACTGATGATTTGGACACTCTGCTGGGGATACTGATGATAATGACATTGCTGCTGGGGACTCTGATGATGGGGACATTGCTGCTGGGGACTCTGATGATGGGGACATTTCTGCTGGGGACTCTGATGCTGGGGACATTGCTGATGGGGACACTGATGATTTGGACACTCTGCTGGGGACACTGATGATGGCGACATTACTGCTGGGGACTCTGATGATGGGGACATTTCTGCTGGGGACTCTGATGCTGGGGACATTGCTGATGGGGACACTGATGATTTGGACACTCTGCTGGGGACACTGATGATGGCGACATTACTGCTGGGGTCTCCGATGGGGACACTGATGATTTGGACACTCTGCTGGGGACACTGATGATGGCGACATTACTGCTGGGGTCTCCGATGGGGACACTGATGATTTGGACACTGTGCTGGGGACTCTGATGATGGTGATATTGCTGCTGGGGACACTGATGATGGGGACATTTCTGCTGGGGACTCTGATGATGGGGACATTGCTGATGGGGACACTGATGATTTGGACACTCTGCTGGGGACACTGATGATGGCGACATTACTGCTGGGGTCTCCGATGGGGACACTGATGATTTGGACACTGTGCTGGGGACTCTGATGATGGTGATATTGCTGCTGGGGACACTGATGATGGGGACATTTCTGCTGGGGACTCTGATGATGGGGACATTGCTGATGGGGACACTGATGATTTGGACACTCTGCTGGGGATACTGATGATAATGACATTGCTGCTGGGGACTCTGATGCTGGGGACATTACTGCTGGGAGTGGGGACTCTGATGCTGGGGACATTACTGATGGGGACACTGATGATTTGGACACTATGCTGGGGACACTGATGATAATGACATTACTGCTGGGGACTCTGATGATGGGGACATTGCTGCTGGGGACACAGTGGTGATGGTGACATTGATGATGGTAATATTGCTGCTGGGGACACTGATGATGGGGACATTGCTGCTGGGGACTCTGATGATGGGGACATTGCTGCTGGGGACTCTGATGATGGGGACATTGCTGCTGGGGACTCTGATGATGGGGACATTGCTGCTGGGGACTCTGATGATGGGGACATTGCTGCTGGGGACTCTGATGATGGGGACATTGCTGCTGGGGACTATGATGATGGGGACATTTCTGCTGGGGACTCTGATGATGGGGACATTGCTGCTGGGGTCATTGATGATGGTGACATTGCTGCTGGGGCCATTGATGACGGTGACATTGCTGCTGGGGACTCTGATGATGGTGACATTGCTGCTGGGGCCATTGATGATGGTGACATTGCTGCTGGGGCCATTGATGATGGTGACATTGCATTGCTGCTGGGGCCATGGATGATGGTGACATTGCTGCTGGGGACTCTGATGATGGGGACATTGCTGCTGGGGCCATTGATGATGGTGACATTGCTGCTGGGGACTCTGATGATGGGGACATTGCTGTTGGGGACTCTGATGATGGGGACATTGCTGCTGGGGACTCTGATGATGGGGACATTGCTGCTGGGGACTCTGATGATGGGGACATTGCTG
The DNA here is from genome assembly GCA_029574335.1 of Rana kukunoris. NCBI lineage: Eukaryota > Metazoa > Chordata > Amphibia > Anura > Ranidae > Rana > Rana kukunoris. The sequence continues at coordinate 449,013,624 of CM056053.1, read as the reverse complement.
CTGGGGACTCTGATGCTGGGGACATCTCTGCTGGGGACACTGATGATAATGATATTGCTGCTGGGGACATTGGTGCTGGGGACACTGATGATAATGACATTGCTGCTGGGGACTCTGATGATGGGGACATTGGTGCTGGGGTCATTGATGATGGGGACATTGCTGCTGGGGACTCTGATGATATTGCTGCTGGGGACTCTGATGATGGGGACACTGATGATGGTGATATTGCTAATGGGGACACTGATGATATGGACATTGCTGCTGGGGACACTGATGATATGGACATTGCTGCTGGGGACACTGCTGCTGGGGACACTGATGATATGGACATTGCTGCTGGGGACACTGCTGCTGGGGACACTGATGATATGGACATTGCTGCTGGGGACACTGATGATGGGGACACTGACCCTGGGGACATTGCTGCTGGGGACACTGATGATTTGGACACTGACCCTGGGGACACTGCTGCTGGGGACACTGCTGCTGGGGACACTGCTGCTGGGGACACTGCTGCTGGGGATGCTGATGATGGGGACATTGCTTTTGGGGACACTAATGGTGGGGACATCACTGATACTGGGGACACTGCTGATGGGGACGCTGATGAAGGAGTCTCTTGGTCCCTTTCAGCGGCGTGATGTCACTCCACTCACGGCCGGAAGGAGGGAAACTGAGCGCTGCGCAGAGAGCTGTGTGTCGGTGCTGCCAGTGACGAGCTAGAGAGGCAAAGACTAGTCTCGAGGATACTGCCTGACTCTAGTCTAGTGGAATTTGAACCTAGCAGACAGTGTGCTAAAAAAAGACTACTGAACTTGTTTAAAAGTAAGTAGAACCTGTTAAGAGCATATAATTAAATGGCTAGATTGGGGGGGAGGGGAGGAGGCTGACTGAGGTGAGGTGACCAGCACTTATTAATATAAAATGTCAGATAAAAAAATTGTTTTTGTGTTATTTTAAAAGAGCCTTCTCTGACTAGCAAAAAAAAAATATATATATATATATAAATTGCAGCCTCACTATGCCATCACATGCAGCCTCTGTGCTATCAATTGTCACCACTGTGCCCTTTACATGCAGCCACTGTGCCCATCAAACACAGCCACTGGAGGAGACCAAGCGGAAGGCTTATGTCTCGGGATAGGCCTGGTGACCTTATTAAGGAGTAATACCCACTCAAGAGGAAGTGGTGAATGAATTTGGAGTATAGAGGGTTTTTTTTCCCAGTGATCTGTACCGAGTACCTGAACCTTCCCCTCCCCCCTTTATCCTTCTACCTTCTTCACAAGTTTTGAGCAAAAAGATTAAAACCTGACAGCTAGATGTTTTACATCTTGTGTGGACATTGGAGTTGTTTCAGACTTTCTTCCCCTAGACAACAAATGTTAAGGTAACGTGCAAGACCCAAATCTAAACCGGCAGCTTCTACGGGGGTAGTGCTACACTGGAATTCTACTTTAATCACTTCCTGACGGCCGTACGACTTTATACGGCCGCAGGGTGGATCTAAATCTCTGCGTGCCCGCCGCATCACTGAGATGCCGATGCGCGTGCCTGGTGGCCGCAATGTCCGCCAGGCACCCGAGATCGGCGGTTACAGAGACAAGGACGTGGATCTGTGTGTGTAAAACACACAGATCCACGTCCTGTCAGGGAGAGAGGAGACCGATCTGTGTCCCTTGTATATAGGGACACAGAGTGGTCACCTCCCCCAGTCAGTCCCCCTCCACACACAGTTAGAACACTAAGGCCGCGTACACACGATGAGACACGTCCGCTCAAACATGTCCGACGGACCGTTTGCAGCGGACATGTCTCATCGGATTTTGGTCCGATGGCATGTACACACCATCGGACAAAAATCCCCTCGGGCTGAGGACGCGGTGACGTGGCGGTGACGTTGACCCCGCCACGTTACCACTCCAGGAAGTAAAATACTTCCACGCATGCGTCGAATCCATTCGACGCATGCGCAGACATTTCTGTCCGCTGGTTAGTGTACTAACCAGCGGACATATCTGACGGACATGTCTCCGGCAGACAAATTTCAAAGCATGCTAGCCCACTAGCCCGTACACACGATCGGATATGTCCGCTGAACGGGTCCGTCGGACCAGTTTCAGCAGATAAATTTGATCGTGTGTACGTGGTCTAACAGGGAATACATTTAACCCCTTCCTTACCCCCTTCAATGCCAGTCACATTTATACAGTAATTAGTGCATATTTATAGCACTGATCGCTGTATAAATGTGAATGGTGCCAAAAATGTGTCAAAAGTGTCCAATGTGTCCGCCATAATGTCGCAGTCCCAATAAAAATCGCAGATCACCGCCATTTCTAGTAAAAAAAAAAAAAAAAAAGAATAATAATTCTGTCCCCTATTTTGTAGGCGCTATAACTTTTGCGCAAACCAGTTTTTTTTTTTTTACCAAAAATATGTAGAAGAATACGTATCGGCCTAAACTGAGAATTTTCTTTTTTAAATTGGAGCTATTTATTATAGCAACAAGTAAAAAATATTGATTTTTTTTTCAAAATTGTCTCCCTTTTTTGTTTATAGCGCAAAAAATAAAAACCGCAGAGGTGATCAAACAAAACCAAAAGAAAGCTCTACTTGTGTGGGAAAAAAGGACGTCAATTTTGTTTGGGAGCCACGTCGCACGACCGTGCAATTGTCAGTTAAAGCGACAGTACCGGAAGCTGAAATTTAACCTGGGCAGGAGGGGGGTATACCGGTATGTGCCCAGTAAGCAAGTAGTTAATTAATAACAGCAATTTAATAGTATTAAGAAGTTGGAGAGCAACAATGATACAGCAACAAAAATCTTCCAAAGGTACTTTACCACCATGGAACCAAAGAATACAAAATCTCAACAGTTTATGAAAAAAAGGTGGCCAAACTGCGGTTTATTTGGACACCTGCGCCAACAGTATTATCCTATTGACAGACGCTCTCTTCTGAAATGAGTTTGATAACTTTCTCACTTCACTATAAAGTCCTCCACAAGTTTGCATACTGCTGCAGAGGTCCTGGCTCAGTCTTGTGTTACTATATTCAGAACATCTGAATCATCTTCATGTGCCTTGCTTATTCACGCAGAGGAACAATGTGCAGAGGGAGAGAGGAGTGTGCTGTTCTGTACTTAATGGTGACTTATTTTGGCTGATGTTTCCCCTGTACGCTTGCCAGCTGGAACAGTCGCACAAACACATATTTTTCATTTGCCACTGTGCATTAAAACTCTCTGAAGTCTGACAGAGTTTACAGTGGACCGTAACACATTGTCTCGTGCAACCTTCAAAGAATAAGGTGAAGGATATTTAAAACTCACCTAAACCCGTGAGCAAAAATTTTAAGGTGAAGTTATATTTTGCCTTCCCTGGTTCCTCCTTGCCCCCCCTCATCAACACGCTGATAAAAAAATTAAATACAACCTTTTCCTATTCATTACATACCCTATTTTAGACCCAGCACTAGTGGCAGCTGGTGCTCAAAATTTTTGGGGGTGCGCAAACAAACTGAAAAAAACCCCCCATCAATTGCAGCCACTGTGGCATCAAACGCAGCCACTGTGCCCATCAAACGTAGCCACTGTGCCCACCAAACGCAGCCACTGTGCCCATCAAACGCAGCCACTGTGCCCATCAAACGCAGCCACTGTGCCCATCAAACACAGCCACTGTGCCATCAAACACAGCCACTGTCTCCATCAAACACAGCCACTGTCTTCATCAAATGCAGCCACTGTGCCATCAAATGCAGCCACTGTGCCATCAAACACAGCCACTGTGCCCATCAAACACAGCCACTGTGCCATCAAACACAGCCACTGTCTCCATCAAATGCAGCCACTGTGCCATCAAATGCAGCCACTGTGCTATCAAACGCAGCCACTGTGCCATCAAACACAGCCACTGTGCCCATCAAACACAGCCACTGTGCCCATCAAACGCAGCTACTGCTTTCTGCCACAGCCTTCTGCTAGTGTGTCCATTAACTGCCGCTACTGTGCCCATCAACTCCTGCCAGTGTGCCCATCAATTGCTGCTACTGGGCGACCATACATAGATTTTTGCAATGCACGAATCTCTACAGTATGTTTGGTGATTGAGAGGTGCCAGGAGAGAGGGGGTGGCGCCCATGCGCCCCTTATGGACGCACCGCCACTGCCCAACCGCCCCTTCCCCAGCCACAAGTGAAAACGAGGCTGAAAAGTCATTGTGAGGACACTTGTGCTGCGAGGTGTGGCTTTTACTCAGCTCTGCCGGCACAGACCACTGCAGTGTGACAGCAGAAAGCAGCAGTTGGATTGGAGATAAAAGGTCTTTTTGATAAAAAGGGGCACTATTTCGGCTGGACTTTAATTATTAAAAGGGTTGTAAAGGTACAATTTTTTTTTTCCCTAAATAGCTTCCTTTACCTTAGTGCAGTCCTCCTTCACTTACCTCATCCTTCCATTTTGCTTTTAAATGTCCTTATTTCTTCTAAAAAATCCTCACTTCCTGTTCTTCTGTCTGTAACTCCACACAGTAATGCAAGGCTTTCTCCCTGGTGTGGAGAAAGCCTCTTGAGGAGGGAGGGGGCGAGCAGGAGTGTCAGGACGTCCACTAACACACAGCTCCTTTCTCTATCTCCAAAGTAGAGTGTGTCCTGACTCTCCTGCTCACCCCCTCCCCCCTCAAGAGGCTTTCTCCGCACCAGGGAGAAAGCCTCGCATTACGGTGTGGAGTTACAGACAGAAGAACAGGAAGTGAGGATTTCTCAGAAGAAACAAGGACATTTAAAATCAAAATGGAAGGATGAGGTAAGTGAAGGAGGACTGCACTAAGGTAAAGGAAGCTATTTAGGGATTTTTTTTTTTACCTTTACAATCCCTTTAAGGGGTTCTAACAGGAATTTGATAACTTTTGAGAGCTTAGCAGTCAACCTATCCAGTAACACATATTATTTTTCTTATAATTTTACAATAATTTTTCCTTTTCAGAAAATGAATACAATTATTATAAAAAAATAAGAACTAGCTGGTAAATTCCCTGCATGTCAGCGAGCAGCAGTGATGATGACATTTGTTCCGTCTAGCTCGCCGTGACTCATTTAGCGCGTTCTGTACTTTTGGTAGATCACTGTCTGCTGCATTGCAATGTTTTTAACGTCGATCGATATTAAAATGCCCAGTAAAATCCGTAAACCTAATTAAATGTGGAGCCACGCTGATGCTGGCACGCTCCAGTCGAGTGTAGTGTCCAGCGCAGGGACTTCTTTCTTAATGTCTCTTACATCAATGCCATTTAATCGCCAGTTATGCTCGTAAAATAATGATCGGTGCAGTGAAAAGGTAGCTAGATTTACTAAATGTAATATTCATTCCTAGCTTTTATGAAATAAAAAAAATAAAAAAATTCAATCTTTAATAGGGCGGTGGTTTTGGTTTCCTGGAATACACTTTAACAATTTGGATCGTATTATTGCTGCTCGCTCGTAGGGGTTTTTATATACAAGGAGCTGAGCTATTACCCAAATTCTAATGCCAGGAATATTGTGGAGTGATACAATCTCTATGTCTAAGCTCCCTTCTGTATTACGGAGGACACCAAGCAGCAACTTTTAACCGCTTAAGCCCTGGACCATTATGCAGGTAAAGGAACAGGCCCCTTTTTGCGTTTCGGGAAATGCCTCGATTTAACTGACAATTGCGTGGTCGTGCGACGTGGCTCCCAAACAAAATTGACGTCCTTATTTTCCCACAAATAGAGCTTTCTTTTGGTGGTATTCGATCACAAATTTGATCAACAAAAATAGAGCGTCAATTTAAAAAAAAAAACAATATTTTTTACTTTTTGCTATAATAAATATCCCCAAAAAATATATAAAAACAATAGTTTTCCTCAGTTTAGGCCGATATGTATTATACTACATATTTTTGGTAAAAAAAATTGCAATAAGCGTTTATTGATTGGTTTGCGCAAAAGTTATAGCGTTTACAAAATAGGGGATAGTTTTATGGCATTTTTATTAATATTTTTTTTTACTAGTAATGGTGGCTATCAGTGATTTTTTTTTCGTGACTGCAACATTTTGGCAGACACATTGGACACTTTTGACAAATTTTTGGGACCATTGTCATTTTCACAGCGAAAAGTGCTATAAAAATGCACTAATTTCTGTGAACATAGCAATGGGAGTGAAGGGGTTAACCACTAGGTGGCGCTAAAGGGGCTTAGTGTGTCCTAATGTGTGATTCTTACTTTAGGGAGGTGTGGCTGGATGTGTGACATCACTGATTGTCGTTCCCTATGACAGGGAACAGACGATCAGTGACAAGCCACAGAGAAGAACGGGGAAAGGTTTATTTGCACTCACCTCTCCCCATTCTTCAGCTCCGGTGATCCGATCACGGGACACCGGCGGCGATCGGGTCCGCGGGTCCCACGGGCACGGTCACGGAGCTTCGGACCGTGGGCGGCGCGCTCGCGACCCACAGCTGGGTTCTTAAAGGGGACGTACATGTACGCCCTTGTGTTTAGCCGTACCATTCTGTCAACCTATATCGTCGTGCAGCGGTCCTTAAGTGGTTTAACCACTTTACCCCCCCCCCCTTCATGACTAGGCCATCTTTTTACAACACTGCCATATGCGTGCGCAAAGGGTGTGCCAGGTGTGCCTGGGCACACCCAAATCACCCTATGCAGCGCAGATTCCCCCAGCTGATATTTCACCAAAGCCCCACAATGGGGCTCCTAAAAAGTTGTAAAAAAATAATAGAAAAATAAATTAATAAAAATAAAAAACTACTGACACGTCTACTGCCCTATTAACACTGTCTATGTTTTAATACATTTAACTTCTTGCCAACCTGCCGCCGTCATTTTACTGCGGTAGGTCGGCTCTCCTGGGCGAGAGCCCGTAGCTATACGTCCGCTTTTAAGCGGCCACTAGGGGGCGCTCGCCCCCAAGTCCCGTGCGCGTGCCCGGCGGGCACGATCGCCGCCGGGCGCGCGCGCTCGTTCGTTGCAGAGTGGGGACTGGGAGCTATGTGTGTAAACACAAAGCTCCCGATCCTGTCAGCGGGGAACCGCTGATCTTCTGTTCATACAATGTTAGAACACACCCAGGAACACACTTAACCCCTTCACTGCCCCCTAGTGTTAACCCCTTCACTGCCAATGGCATTTTTATAGTAATACAATGCATTTTTATAGCATTGATCGCTAAAAAAATGCCAATGGTCCCAAAAATGTGTCAAAAGTGTCCGAAGTGCCCGCCATAATGTCTCGGTACTGAAAAAAAATGCTGATCGCCGCCATTACTAGTAAAAAAAAAAAAATTATAAAAATGTCATAAAACTACCCCCTTATTTTGTAAACTTTTGCGCAAACCAATCAATAAACGCTTATTATGATTTTTTTTACGAAAAAATATGTAGAAGAATACGTATCGGCCTAAACTGAGGAAAAAAAATGTTGTTTTATATATTTTTGGGGGATATTTATTATAGCAAAAAGTAAAAAATATTGAATTTTTTTCAAAATTGTCGCTCTATTTTTGTTTATAGCGCCAAAAAATAAAAACCGCAGAGGTGATCAAATACCACTAAAAGAAAGCTCTATTTGTGGGAAAAAAAGGACGCCAATCTTGTTTGGGAGCCACGTCGCACGACCGTGCAATTGTCAGTTAAAGCGCCGCAGTGCCGAATCACAAAAAGTGCTCTGGTCATTGGGCAGCAATATGGTCTGGGGGTGGTTAAATGCTTTTTTTATATTTATTTATAAGAGTGTGTGTGTGTTTATATATTCCAAATACATTCATACATACATACAACACACGCACATGCGTGTTTGAGCTTTGGGGTGCGCACCCTAATGCAATAGGCCGCGCACACCTATGGGCAATGCGGTACCTTTTTTTAAAAAAAATTCCCTCACAAAAAGAGCTTTCTTTTGGTGGCATTTGATAGCCTTGTCAGTTTTTGTTTTTCTGTGCTTTAACCTCCCTGGCGGTCTTCCCGTGTGTGGCACGGGGTGAGATTTTTAAGCTAAGATCGGTAACCCCGTGCCACACACGGACTTGCCTCGCTGGATGCAGAAAAAAGTTTACTTACCTTTTCTCTGCGATCCAGCGATGAATCTCCGCAGTACACGGCGGGCGGATGTCCGCCTGATGCTGTGTGTACCGCCGATTCCCTTCCCTGCGAACGTCGCGACGTAGGGGGGGGAACGGCGCCAAATTCAAAAATGTAAACAAACACTATACATACAGTACACTGTAATCTTATAGATTACAGTACTGTATGTAAAAAATACACACCCCCCATGTCCCTAGTGGTCTGCCCTGTACACTACATGTCATTTTATATAATAAAAACTGTTCTTTCTCCCTGCAAACTGTAGATTGCCCATAGCAACCAAAAGTGTCCCTTTATGGCAAAAATTGTGTTAGAGCAGCTAAAAAACAGCGATAATAAATCAGAATCACTTGCAGAATTTAGCGATAGCGATTTGTGGGGAAATTCGTCATAAAAAAAAAAAAATAATGACAGCAAAAATTCTGCAACTGAGCAAATTTCAGTGATTTTGATTTGATTACATTATTGAATAATTTTTACTATAATTATATTATTATTTGTTATAATTTTTTATAATTATTTATTATATTATAATTTTTAATAAAAAAAAATAAAAAAATCATACCCGGGATGCCTATTAGACTCTTGTTTGGATAGATTTCAGTGAGTTGTTCCTAAGAATTACAAGCCTACAGTATAAAACGCCAAATTCCCTTGCAAATAATGGTACCGCTTTAAGCACCTAAAATCTGAAAGAATCATACCGCCAGGGAGGTTAAACAAAAAAAAAAGACTGATAATTTTGAAAAAAAAAAAATATTTTTTACTTTCTCCTATAAAACATATCAATACAATATACGGTAATCTAATAAAAAACGAATTTCTTTATCAATTTAGGCCAATATGTATTCTGCTACATATTTTTGTTAAAAAATGGTTCTACCTATCAGTCCTCATTCACCCCCGAATCTCCAATCAGTGACCTCACTAAAAATAAAAACACCCCAGTGAAAAAATAAAAATGACCTAAAATAAAAAAATATTTGGACTTGGGAGGTTTGGACTCTTCCTGTAGGTGTGACTGGGTGGGATTTAATGCTAATTAGGATGTATTCAATCCCACCCACCATCAGTGGTGGCCGTTCCATAAGGGGCACAGGGGCGCCACCCCCCATCCATCTATATGTCCGGCCCCCTGATCTACATACAAGGCGCCGGACGCATTTTGAAGCACGTGATTAGAGGCTGAGGCTCTGATAGGCTTCAAAACAGAGTGGGCTTGGGGTGTAAAGCACTGCACTCCCACCCAGTTGTGTGACACTAGAAAATGAATATTTCGCTATTCTCCCTCATTCTCCTCCCGGCCCCCTATTGGCCATTGAGTCTTAGAATTCCCTGGCCAATCCTGTTTCAGGACACACTTCTGGTTTCCATTCAGCTGGAAGGAGAATGCCTGTGTGCTCGGCAAAGCGGCCCTGGCTCTTCCTTCACCCTGCCTCCATGCCTCCATGCCTCACAAGATAAGGCAGCGCCTGGGGTGACCGCCGCAGTTTGTCTCCCGCGGGAGGGTGGGGGATGATCGCTGCCACCTGTCTCCCATGGGGGGTGACTGATAGCCGCCGCCTGTGTCTACTACCACAGGTGGGGGGTGACTGATGGCCGCTGCCTGTCTACCACAGGGGGTGACTGATAGCCACCGCCTGTATCTTCCACAGATGGGGGGTGACTGATAGCCGCCGCTTGTCTCCTGTGGGGGGTGACTCATAGCCGCCACCTGTGTCTCCAAACAGGTGGGGAGTGACTGATGGCTGCTGCCTGTCTCCTGCGGGGGGTGACTCATAGCCGCCACCTGTGTCTCCAAACAGGTGGGGGGTGACTGATGGCTGCCGCCTGTCTCCTGCGGGGGGGGGACGAATCATAGCCACCAACTGTGTCTCCAAACAGGTGGAAGGTGACTGATGGTTGCCGCCTGTCTCCAGTGGGGGTTGACTGATAGCTCCCAACAGTGTCTCCAAACAAGTGGGGGGTGACTGATGGCCACCGACTGTGTCTCCTGTGGGGGGGTGCTGTGTTAATGCTGTTGGATGACCCGCTGTGAGCACCAGCCGCCATTGCCCACATCAGAGCTGTGAAGAAAGTTACATAATTTACAGAGTCTGAAAGACTACAAAGGGGTGTGTTGTAGACTCTAGGGCAGGTGTGGCCAACCAGTGGCCCGGGGGCCACATGTGGCCCGCGGAGCCCTCTGATGTGGCCCGCGACCTCCTGTCTGGAATGGCAGGTTGACAAGCAAAGATCGCAGGTTGTCAACCCGCCATACCACAGCATCAGTTTTGTGATAGGAAGCTGGTGGTAGAGGAAGAAAGCGTCTACGGAGCAGAGCCCCATAAGCCGATGCTTCCTCTACAGTGCCGGGTTTTGCCACAGGCGGAGTCTATAGCAAAGTTCAGCTTACTCGCAGGATAGACATAGCTGCACTCGCGGTATGGTTAAACCGCAACACATCAGTATGAAAGCAGTCTTAGGACCTTTTCACACGATCGGCCCGACCAAATGGGACCCTCAATTCACCTCTACAGAGCGACAGATGTCTGTTTACGCCTGCATACCTCCAATCCGAAAAACATTTAACCCCTTCCATCTGGACGGATCGGAGGGCCTATAGTCATGACTTGCCATCCGTCTGATCCCCTCATTGTGGCCCACGACTGGTTACCAAGTTGCTTAAGTGGCCCCCGCTCTTCAAAAGGTTGGGCACCCCTGCTCTAGGGGCTACAGGAAGTGGCTGTGGAAGGAATAGAGTCTATCAGTAGGATATACAGGGTGTCACATGATAGAAAAGACACAACTAAACCCAGAATATCAGGGGATCTGCAGACAACAGAGCAAAAGGGTATAGAGGTCTGATCTATGCTGGGACTGATCATTCCATTCAGTTCTAATAAAAAGAAAGTTGGAGTTCAGATTTAGGTGCCAAAGGGTGGCAGGTTGGACACCGGGGCCCCAAAATCCTTTATTGCTGTGCAGGGAATGCACACACAAGCGTAAAAGCTGGGACCAGAATGTGTGATAAAACCTTTCAGCACTACATTGATGTCTTTAGTAGTGATAAAAAAAAAGTTACATTGCAGTTGGCTGCAGCTGTCAGGTGTAGTTTATAACAAAGTAACAATTTTATGTACAATAGTTGCTGCGTGCTTTGAAGATTAGAAAAATAAGAATGTTTTTTTTTTCATGTTCAGCTGAATAATCTCTTGTTATCCATTACTGGCCCCAATAACCTGTCCTTGTCTCTCCCATACAATTTTTTTAGTTTTTTTGGTTTATTAGCTTTTTGCATTGAAAGCAACACCCCCCCCCCCCCACACACACACACACACACATACTTTGTGTACCAAAAAAAAAATCCTAAATTAAGCAAATCGCTAAATAAAATCTGAATATTGTAAAATGAATTATCTTGGAATTGTAAAGTAACACTCTTTAAAATGTGTAGACAATACCACCAAAAGAGAGCCTTAACCCTTCCCCTCCCGCCCCACAAAAATGAATCAACAATGTAACAAACTCATTGGGTTCATACAGAGTGTTACTAAACCCAGGACCCTGTATTCACTATATCTGGTCTCTCACAGCACACAGACCATGGAAATGTAATTATCTTACTATTATAAACTGCTAAATACCTTTTCTTATCAGCGGTATATAGCAGTCTTGTGACATCTATCAATGTCTGGTTAAAGCTTTTAGGAGGAGTTTTCATTCTCCTCTGACTGTCCTTTGAGGCTGCAGGACCGCTGACCATCTGTCTGGACAGTGCTGGTTGGCCCAGTGCTGATCACATGCACCCCCCCCCCCCCCCCACACACACAAAAAGTATATCATATTTACTTGTTTGTAAACTTTTTTTTAACCCTTCTTCTGTTACTTCCTAGTTTCTTGCCTGGGCAAAATTATGTCATACATTGCAGGAGTCTTCAGAAGGGAGGAGGAGTTTTCTCAGTTAAGAACACTCTCTTGCATGCTTGCCTTAGCTAAAGGCAGATGGATTCCAGGAAGTAAATGCTAAATTAATAATTTTCCCTTACTCAAGATGGCCATGGGCAGAAATGGTGTGGGGGACGGGGGGCTGTTTAACAAAGTGAGTTCTCAACAAAATAAAGCATGGAGACTTAGATGGATGGGGGAGTTTGGATATTAAGAAATGAATTAAAGAGGAGGTTCACCCAAGTGAACCTCCGCTTTTCGGAACACCCCCCCCCCCCTCCGGTGTCACATTTGACACCTTTCAGGGGGGAGGGGGTGCAGATACCTGTATAAAACAGGTATTTGCACCACTTCCGGGTATAGACCCCTGCGGGAGTCCGGCCCCTCCGCATCACCCCCCGTTATGTTCTGGGAAACACTCGGCTCCCAGAACACAACGGGGACCAGTGGAAACTGCACAGCGCGATTCGTGCATGCACAGTAGGGAACCGGGTAGTGAAGCCGCGGCGCTCCACTTCCAGATTCCCTTACCGAGGATGGTGGGGGATGGCAGATCACTGCCGTTACTAGTGAAAAAAATAATAAAAATGCCATAAATCTCCCCCATATTTTGTAGACGCTATAACTTTTGCGCAAACCAATCAATATGCGCATATTGCGATTTTTGGAAACCAAATATATGTAGAAGAACACATATTGGCCTAAACAGATGAAGATTTATTTTATTTTATTTATTATTGCAAAAAGTTAAAAAAAATATATATATTTTTTCCAAATCGTCTGTCTTTTTTTGTTTATAGCGCAAAAAAAAAACAAAAACTCATAGTTGATTAAATACCATCAAAAGAAAGCTCTATTTGTGGGGAAAAGGGATGTTAATTTTGTTTGGAGACAGCGTTACATGACCGTGCAATTGTGAGTTAAAGCAACGCAGTGCAAAAAAAATGGCCTGGTCATTAAGGGGACAATTCCTTCTGGTCCTTAAAGGGGTTGTAAAGGAAAACATTTTCCCCCCTAAATAGCTTCCTTTACCTTAGTGCAGTCCTCCTTCACTTACCTCATCCTTCCATTTTCCTTTTAAATGTCCTTATTTCTCCTGAGAAATCCTAACTTCCTGTTCTTCTGTCTGTAACTCCACACAGTAATGCAAGGCTTTCTCCCTGGTGTGGAGAAAACCTCTTGAGGGGGCGAGTAGGAGAGTCAGGACCAGAGGCGTATCTAGTGAAAATAGCGCCTATGGCAAGCACTGAAACTGCGCCCCTGTCAAACCCATCTTTCAGATAACCTTAACAAAAAAAAACGGCTAACAAAACTAGTGATATTTATCATCCCTTGTGATACCTTTGATAGTGACATATCCTCTTTATGAAGAAATCTGGGGTTTATTAGACCCCTGATCCCTCCTCTGCCCTCCAAGGCATATTGGCTGCTTTCTTAGCTGATACCAGCCAGGTAAATGCAGAACCGATACTGAAAGTGATGAAATCTTCATCACTTAAGGCCTCCGTTTTCACAGAGGAGAGGGAGAAACTGATGTTCCTCCTCCTCCTTTGTGCTCTGCCAATCCGACCAGATGGCATGGGGGAGCCTGGGAGAACAGGGCAGGGCTGTGGCTGAACGCAGCAGGAATAGTGCTGCCATTGTCCATTAGCAAAGGTGCTGAAAAGGAGATCCTGCCTATGCTCAGGAGGAGGGAAGAAGAGACCCTCAGACCCTGGGAAGTGCCTTGCTGCTCAGCCACTCAATAGTGCCCCCTTCATATGGCACCCATTGCACTTGCCATGGCTGCCATACCCTAGATACGCCACTGGTCAGGACAACCACTAACACACAGCTACTTTGTCTATCTGCAAAGTATAGAGTGTCCTGACACTCCTGCTTGCCCGCTCCCCCCTCAAGAGGCTTTATCCACACCAGGGAGAAAGCCTTGCATTACTGTGTGGAGTTACAGACAGAATAACAGGAAGTGAGGATTTCTCAGAAGCAATAAGGACATTTAAAAGCAAAATGGAAGGATGAGGTAAGTGAAGGAGGACTGCACTAAGGTAAAGGAAGCTATTTAGGGGGAAAAAAATCCTTTACAACCCCTTTAAGTGGTTAAGATGCCTAATAAGGTAAATATGGAATTTTAATAGTGAAGGTAATATTAGCAATTAAAGAGGACCTGTCACTTTTGCCAATTCAGATTTAAGGCCCCAGGTGTGCCATTTCCATAATTCCAGGTGGGAATTTCCTTATTTTTTTTTGTAGAAATGCTAAATTACCGTATTTTCCGGCGTATAAGACGACCCCCTAATTTTACATTTTTTTTTAAAGATTTTTTGCCTGTTCTCACCGTATAAGACGACCCCCCTCCCAAGGCTTCCAACACTTCATATTTCTTCCTTTTGGAGCTATATTCTTCTTCATTCTACTGGAGCCAATCACGGCGAGCGATGTATTCTATTAATGAATACAAAGCCTGCTTGGATTGGCAGAGGCTGTAACATCATCAGCCCACACCTCTCTGACTCTCAAAGCCAATCCGAGCAGGCTATTGTATGTAGCCTGCTCGGATTGGCAGAGGTTGTTACTCCAATCCGAGCAGGCTCTATTCATTTGAATACATCGCTCACTGGGATTGGCTAAGAGGTATATACTGTATGTAGCCAAAGCTACATACAGTATTACTGCACATCCAGCAGTCATCCGAGCAGCTGACCCGGCGTATAAGACGACCCCCCGCTTTTTGGCCAGTTTTTTTAAGTGTAAAAGGTAGTCTTATACGCCATCAAATACAGTATATAGCAGCCTTCCACAATACAAGTACAAAACAAGCTACCAGGAACAATTCTGCATCTATATTTAATTTTCTCAGACACATTCTAAAGCTCAAGGTGAAAAGGAGACAACCTATCTAAATAAAGACTTTGATATAACAAATGAAAGTGTGTATTTAATTTAGTTTAATTAAACAAGTCAATAGAATAATCTTTTAACGGTTTTATCTTGAGCTGTATATTATTAGCACGGAAATTCACAACTTTAGACCAAACAAAATAGTTTAGGTTGAAATCAAAATGAAGTCTGTTGTATTTGGAGAAATAGTTTACATCGTAAAGAACACAGATAGCATCTCGGATTTTGATTTAAAGCGGATGGTCCACTAAAAAAAATATTAAAAGCCAGCAGCTACAAATACTGCAGCTGCTGACTTTTAATATTAGGACACTTACCTGTCCTGGAGTCCAGCGGCGTCCGCAGCAGAGGATGAACGTTCGCTCGTCTCTCTGCTGCTCCCCACTCCATCTACGGTGAGGGAACCAGGAAGTGAAGCGATCCGTCTTCACTGCCCGGTTCCCTACGGCGCATGCGCGAGTCGCGCTGCGTCCGCCGATTGGCTTCCGCTGTGTGCTGGGAGCCGAGAGTTCCCAGCACACAACGGGAAAAACCTGTCTTTTGCCCGAGACTGCAGGCTTGAAGTGGGTGCAAATACCTGTCTTTAGACAGGTATCTGCACCCCCCTCCCCCTGAAAGGTGTCAAATGTGACACCGGAGGGGGGGGGGGTTCCGATCAGCAGAACTTCACTTTAGGGTGGAGATCCGCTTTAAATGACCGTCCATCACAAGTGGTATTTCATTTATGAGTGGTTGTTGGTGCTACGACTCCCCAACTGGCTTCTTAGATACAGTCATGGCCAAAATTGTTGGCATCCCAGAAATGTTTCCAGAAAATCAATTATTTCTCACAAAAAAGTATTGCAGTAACACATACTGTATTTTGCCATACACATGTTTATTTCCTTTGTGTGTATGGGAACAAAACAAAAACATAGAGGAAAAAAGCAAATTGGACATAATGTCACACTCCAAAACTCCAAAAATGGTCTGGTCAACATTCTTGGCACCCTTTCAAAATTGTGGATAAATAAGATTGTTTCAAGCATGAAATGCTCCTTTAACCACTTGCTTACTGGACACATATACCCCCCTCCTGCCCAGGTGAAATTTCAGCTTCCGGCACTGCGTCGCTTTAACTGACAATTGCACAGTCGTGCGACGTGGCTCCCAAACAAAATTGACGTCCTTTTTTCCCCACAAGTAGAGCTTTCTTTTGGTGGTATTTGATCGCCTGTGCGGTTTTAATTTTTGCGCTATAAACAAAAAAGAGCGACAATTTTTTTTACTTGTTGCTATAATAAATATCCCAATTTAAAAAAGTTTAGGGGGATATGTATTCTTCTACATATTTTTGGTAAAAAAAAAAAAAATCACAATAAGCGACTGGTTTGCGCAAAAGTTATAGCGCCTACAAAATAGGGTACAGAATTATTATTTTTTATTATTTTTTTTTACTAGAAATGGCGGCGATCTGCGATTTTTATTGGGACTGCGACGTTATGGCGGACACATCGGACACTTTTGACACATTTGTGGCGCCATTCACATTTATACTGCGATCAGTGCTATAAATATGCACTAATTACTGTATAAATGTGACTGGCATTGAAGGGGTTAACACTAGGGGGTGAGGAAGGGGTTAAATGTATTCCCTACATAGTGTTCTAACTGTGGGGGGAGAGGGGGTGACTGGGGGGGGTGACCGATCTGTGTCCCTATGTACAAGGAACACAGATCGGTCTCCTCCTCTCCAGAGACAGGACGCTGTCTCTGTGTAAAACGGCAATGAGAGATGATCTCATATGTTTACATATGAGATCATCTCTCATTGGCCTCGCAGATCGCATTGCAAACAGCCACTCTGATTGGCTGTGTCCAAGGGACACTGCCAACACAGAATTTCCCCGCTGCGCGCTCTCGTGCTAGTGACAGGCCGTCAATTGATGGCTTGTTGGCAATTTAGATCCGCGCTATAGCCGTCATTCAGCTATAGCGTGGATCTCAACAGGTTAAACTTACCTGAGTTAGCCAAAATCCTTCTTGGAAAACGTCTTGAGGACAGATGAGACCAAGATAGAGCTTTTTGGGAAAGCACATCATTCTACTGTTTACTGAAAATGGAATGAGGCCTACAAAGAAAAGAACACAGTACCTACAGTGACATATGGTGGAGGTTCAATGATGTTTTGGGGTTGTTTTGATGCCTCTGGCACTGGGTGCCTTGAATGTGTGCAAGGCATCATGAAATCTGAGGATTACCAAGAGATTTTGGGTCGCACTGTAGAGCCCAGTGTCAGAAAGCTGGGTTTGTGTCCGAGATCTTGGGTCTTCCAGCAGGACAATGACCCCAAACATACGTCAAAAAGCACCCAGAAATGGATAGCAACAAAGCACTGGAGAGTTATAAAGTGGCCATCAATGGGTCCAGATCTAAATCCCATTAAACATCTGTGGAGAGATCGTAAAATTGCTGTTGGGAAAAGGCGCCCTTCCAATAAAAGAGACCTGGAGCAGTTTTCAAAGGAAGAGGTCCAAAATTCTGGGTGAGAGGTATAAGAAGCTTATTGATGGTTATAGGAAGCCACTGATTTCAGTTATTTTTTTCCAAAGGGTGTGCAACCAAATATTAAGTTAAGGGTGCCAAGAATTTTGACCAGCTCATTTTTGGAGTTTTGTGTGACATTATGTCCAATTTGCCTTTTCCCTTCCCTTTTTTTGTTTTGTTCCAATACACACAAAGGGAATAAACATGTGTATAGCAAACATGTGTTACTGCAATACTTTTCTGTGAGAAATACGTGATTTTCTGGAAAAAAAATTGGGATGCCAACATTTTCGGCCATTACTGTGTTTCCGGTAGCAGAATCTGCCAAATGGAACTTGTAACAGAATGGCCCGTGATACTCAGAGACGTGTGAAGGATGCGGGGTAGTCCTGTGCCAGCTTCACCAATGACTCTTGGGTCTAGGGTCATCCTATGTCCGATAGGGGCATAGGATGACTGGGAAATGATACCTTGGATTACATGAGATGGGACATTAATAATGGACATATCTTGAATTGGTTTAGCATGGAACAGTAATCCACAATATATTCCTTAATGTCTAGAAGAATATTACAAGTTGTTCCTTATGAACATGTCAATAGAGTGTTTCATTCGAAGTGTAACACATACTGTGAGGTGTTAATTAAGTCTACCTGGCTGTAGTGATGGGGCTTTCTGTGATTGCATTCTATTGTCTATTGTACTAATTAAGTCAGAAAGGTCAGATGTCTAACTTTTCAGCTGTAGTGGATTAGCATGCGAATTACGTCTGTTTAAGATGTGGAATGTGTCTTGTCAGCTGTAGTAATTAACTCCTGTAGATTCAGTGCCAGAACGGCTGACATAGGAATGTGTATTATGCAGGTGAATAGCTTATTGTCAGAGTCAGGACGTCTGGGAAATTATTAGCTCATCTGAATGTCATTATCTAACCAAATGTGTATTGAAGCCCCCATTGTGTGATGTTGTGGGTGGAGTGTGTCTT
Organism: Rana kukunoris; assembly: GCA_029574335.1. Classification (NCBI taxonomy): domain Eukaryota; kingdom Metazoa; phylum Chordata; class Amphibia; order Anura; family Ranidae; genus Rana; species Rana kukunoris. The sequence continues at coordinate 448,995,159 of CM056053.1, read as the reverse complement.
TGTCCCTTTGATTACTGCAGCATGCTTTTCAGTTTATATAACAAGATTGAGTTTTACCATTAAAGCATTCATTCATTTTGGAACCAGGAACAGAGCTGTGTGTCTCGTTATTCTGGGAAATGGAATGGGTCGTGCCTGCTGGATTGTCAGAGTGTCGGATAAGCTGTCTTGGGTTGGTGGAATGGAAATCGTAAATGGTGTTGACCGTTACAGAACTCTTACCTGTGTTTTTCCAAGGAGTCTCACACCTCTACGTCTTCCTGCTCCTGTTGTATCTCTGTATATAAAAAAAGTAACATATAACAAGACATGTGTGCTTCCCCCTCAATTATACAATACTGTCCTCCCACTTGTGAAGTGGGTATTGTTTGGAAGATCCTCCACATTGCTTAGAGGCAATATATTTTCCAGAGTTTAATCTGGTGCCTGTAGGCAATGTGGAGGATCTTTCAAGCAATATCTGGTGCCTCTAGGCAGTTTAAACCTTAGGATCCTCCTTTGTAGGTTTCTGGAGGTTACTCGCTTGTGCACTCTAGTGGGCAAACATTAGTAAGTAGAGTGCACGTCAGATGCTAGATGATCATTTGATGGAGGGGGATTATGATGTAGGGTTGTTTTTCAGGGGTTAGGCTTGGCCCCCTAGTTCCAGTGAAGGGAACTCTTAAGACATCAGTATACCAAGATGTTTTGGACAATTTCATGCTCCAAACTTTCTGGAAAACAGTTTTGGGATGGCCCCTTCTTGTTCCAACATGACTGCACACCCGTGCACAAAGCAAGGTCCATAAAGACATGGATAAGCGAGTTTGGGGTGGAGCAACTTGACTGGCCTACATAGAGCCCTGACACCTTTGGTATAAATTAGAGTGGAGACTGCAAGGCTGGCCTTCTCGTTCAACATCAGTACCTGACCTCACAAATACGCTTCTGGAAGAATGGTCAAGCATTCCAATAGACACACTCCTAAACCTTTTGGACAGCCTTCCCAGAAGAGTTGAAGCTTAAAGTGATGCTAAAGGTTCAATTATAAAAAACAAAACAAAAAACAAGCAAACATATCATACTTAGCTACACTGTGCAGTGAATTTGGCATAGAGTGGCCCTGAACGCCGTTTTCTGCTCCTCCCCGCAATAGATGACCCCCTCTGGAAAGCTCTCTCCTGAGGGATTACCTTGCGGGCGCGCTCCGTGTCATAACTTGGCATCCATAGCCACCAAGTGTATGACTCGGTCCCACCCCCGGCACCCGCATCATTGGATTTGATTGACAGCAGAATGAGCCAATGGCTGCGCTGCTATCAATCTATCCAATGAAGAGCCAAGAAGCCAGGGCAAAGATTGAGCATGTTCGCGACTCAGGACTTTCCAGGGCTCATGTAAGTAAAACGGGAGGGTCCTGGGGTTCCAGTAATCGTCAGATGTTTTTTCACCTTAATGCATGAAGGTGAAAGAACATGAACCTTTACAACCCCTTTAACAGCTTAATAGCTGCAAAGAGAGGGGCCAAACCAATATTGAACCCTACAGACTAAGACTGGGATGCCATTAAAGTTCATGTGCGTGTAAAGGTAGGTGTCCCAATACTTTTGGTAATATAGTGAATTTACTGAGCCCTTCCCCCATTCCTTAAAGTGCTTAATAAGGCACAAGGTTTTATGAAGCTAGTGTGTGAAGAAGCCCCCCTAATACTTACCACAACCCTTTCTTGATCCAGCAATGTTCAGGAGAGCCTTGTCTCTTCAACGACTCGCACTCCTGATTGGAGCAGCAATGCTTGGCAGCAGCGGGAGCCAATTGGCGGGAGCCAATCAATCACAGCCAGTGAGCCAATCAAGAGACAGAGGGGGCGCGCCGTGCCATAGCTCTGTGTGTGAATGGATACACAGTACAGAGGCTCAGCTCAGCTCAGGTGCCCCCATTGCAAGCTGCTTGCTGTAGGGGCACCTGGTAGGAGAGAGGGGCCAGGAGCACCAATGTGAGACATGAGAAGAGAAGGATCCAGGCTGCTCTGTGCAAAACCTTCGCACAGATCAGGTAAGTATAACACGTTTGTTATTTTTTTTTAAATAAAAAACAAGAACTTAATATCGCTTGAAGAATCCTATTGTGTGCTTGCAGCTGCCGGTGGGATGGATTGGAGAGGAAGGAAGCCAGAAGCACTGCGAGGGTGGGGGGCACACAGGGGAACCTGGGCCAGGGAGCAGGGCCGACTCTACCATAGGGCAAACAGGGGCAGCTGCCCAGGGCCCTGTCACTGTTGGGGGCCCAAAGCAGAGCCGCCCATTAAGCCCCTGTGCTGCCCACAAATCAGCACTGAAAATCATCAGCGGCATGCAGTACTGCTTCCCTTCCCAGAGTTTTAAAATGTACAGCACCCCTGGCTTCCCTTTAGACGTGCACTTCTCCCTTCCTGCCACTGGGTGCTGCTTGTATATAAAAGTGAATTAGAATGTGATTTTATAGCATCCCTAGTTTGCTCTTCCCGAGGCTGACTTCTTCTTCATGTCCTGCTCCTCAAGGTATGTCAGCGTTTGCTATATTGTAAATAGAGGTTTTCTGTAGAGTGTGCCCAAAGACTTTATAATATTTGATGATTCACTGCAGGCCTGGTCAGTGTTTTAAAAAGTTCCTGTATTTTACACATGGCATGGGGTCACAGCACCGTCTGTCCATTATGCTTTAGCACCATGGGACCCCATGCCATGCCATGTGTAAAATACAGGAACTCTTTAAATCACAGACCAGACCTGCAGTCCAGGCTGAGTAAGGCCTCAGAGCATTACTGTCTGTATTTAACTGCTTGATGAGCTTATTTTGGGCCTGGCTGGTTCACATGTATGTGTTTTGGCGGCCCACATTTGCGCAGGCACAGCAGCCCATTCATTTGAATGGGCCGCCATGCCTGCGTTTCCTGCAAAGAACAGCACATGCCTCATGTAATAGGCTGAGCACACGGCACACCTATGCCCATCAAGCAATGAAATACAGCACTGTCTGTCCATTCTGCTGTCTGCTGTGACTTTTCTGCAGTTCCCGCACTGTCAAACTTGCTGCATTTATAGATGTTTAGGTCACACTTTTAAAAACACAGTGCGTTTGTGTGTGCAAGAACTGCAGGTAAGTAGCATGGTGCAAAAGCAGAATGGATTTCAAGGTAACTGTATTTTTAAAATGCTGAATGCACCTTTTTTTCTGCAGGAAACAAAGGCATGGCAGCCCATTCAAATCAATGGGCTGCTGTGCCTGCACAAATGAGGCCGCCAAAACACATACATGTGAACCAGCCAGGCCCAAAATAGGCTGGAGGGGGGCCCAAAAAAATGTTTGCCCAGGGCCCAAACCATATTAAAGACGGCCCTGCCAGAGAGGCCTGGGTATGATGCACAGGGAGGGTGATTGGTACAGCAGGGGGGCAATTACTGGAGCCGCAATCCACCCAAATGAAAATAAAGATGGGTAGAGTTACCCTTTAAATGCCCAAAGTACACTCTGCTGTTATTTGTACTAAACGTTCACTTTGATGTGAATCTTGTAGGATTGCATTCAATTACAGTATTTTATATTATTTTAATTTTTTCCCTTCATGGCAAGAAATAACAGCTCATTACTAGGATTTTGCAATCATATAATTACAGGCCTGCATTATCTATTTTCCAGCAAGCTTTGATTTGATGTAAATAAAGAATAACCAGTTCAAAGTTGTTTTAAAACATTCTCCGCAAGTAATAATTATGAAGGCTTAGAAACAATTTCTGAAGACGCTGGTAATGGTGAGCTAAACCGCCGCTTTGTTTCTGACTTATTATAATGTAGGAAAACAATATCACGTCGATGTGTATCGGTGTTCCTCCGCTCAGGTCATGTCCAGAGTGTAGCATCCCAATGTTTAGGCAGGGATGCTATTCATTTTTATTTTTTTGCCAAGTGATAGTTGCCTTGGCTAATTGTCAGGAGGTAAATTTTTCGCCTTAACTATGGAATTGCTGCAGTTCTCTCTTCTACCACTAGATGGCCGGGTATCTGGTGACATTGGATAAGACAAGGGCATTGCAAGGACAGGTTAGGAATTAATGGGGTGTCTCAGTCAATGGGCAGGGATCTTCTGAGGTCCCTTGGCCTGCTGGGAGAACCAATTTATTTGGGTGGAGTCAGGTGATCGGGGTATTGTGCCACCTTGACAGGTGTCTGGGTGGATGTGTGTTGTATTGCCGCAGGCTGCTGGGCCAGAAACGTAAAGTGGATGTAAAGCCACTCTCATCCTTTCTAAACTACTGCTATAGTGCTGATCTATAAGCAGGGGTGGACTGACAACTCATGGGGCCCCCGGGCAATAGAAGATTATGGGGCCCCTGAACTTACAGATGGCCACCATGCCAGGAGGCAGTGCAGAGGCGGGGCAGCTAAAATCTCAGGATTTTCACATCAAAAGCATGTCGGTTTCAGACATATCAGGGACAGATGTAAAAAAAACAAGGATTTTTACATACTGTCCCTGGTTTTACTGAGCCTGGAAACCCTGATGGGGCCCCCCTAGTGGCATGGGGCCCTTGGGCAGTGCACGAGTGTCTCAATGGTCAGTCCGCCCCTGTCTATAAGGTTATACACGTCTCCTGCATGTATCCTTACCTGTCAAATGTCTCCCCTCTGTCTGTTATAAGAACTGAAAAACTGCAGATTCTGTGGGTGGATCTGTTGTCTGGAGCTCGGTGGGTGGAGTTGTGATGTCAGCAGACTCCCCGCCCACCTCTACACTCCCCTTGTCAACATGCATTTTGTCCTGTGTATTCCTTACACTGAATTCTGCTATGATCACTAACATCCAGTCAAAATCCAGAAAAGAAACCACATGATTTCACAAAAGGAGTGGGGGGTGGGAAATAAAAAATAATGCCTGTCTCCAGGCTAGTGCATGAAATATGTAAATAACCTGTCACTCACAGCAAGGGGGCGGAACGGACAAAGGTTTTCTCCTCTGAGGATTGCTCAGAGCTGGATTAACTCTTTGTGGCAAGACTAGGCACAGATGATAGGGAATCTTATACTCTACATTGTGACAGCAAGAAAAAAAAAATCGGGTTTACATAAATTTTAAGGCCTATCCTGGGGGCATCTGGCTGCCAGGCTGTCTGAGAGCCTATCCAGAAGCAGGAAGCAGCATAGGGTTGGGACTGTGGGCGTGTAGTCCAACCCAAAGTAACAGTTCTGCTGGCTGGAGAACCTGTCGTGGTCGGAGGTAGATTAGGGTTGCCTCCTGTCTGGGATTCACCCGGACAGTTCGGGTTTGGAATCATGTGTCTGGGTTTCAAACTGCCTGAAACCCTAACACATTATTTAGACTGGACTATGACTTCCCAGCAGGGTTGCTGGCTGCAGTTGTCTAAGCTGATAGTGTCTGTTACACTCTTTCACGCTGCCCAAAGCCAGCACTAAGGCCGCGTACACACGATCGGTCCATCCGATGAGAACGGTCCGACGGGCCATTTTCATCGGTTCACCGAAGAAGCTGACTGATGGACTGATGTGCCTACACACCATCAGTTAAAAAAACGATCGTATCAGTACGTGGTGACATGTTTTAACACAACGACGTGCTGAAAAAAATGAAGTTCAATGCTACTAAGCATGTGTCGACTTCTGAGCATGCGCGGCTTTATAACCGATGCTTTTGCATACTAACGATCAGTTTTGACCTATCGGTTAGCCGTCCATCGATTTAATTTTAAAGCAAGCCCTCTGTTTTTTGACCGAAGGATAACGGACCGATGGGGCCTACACACAACCGGTTTGGACCGATGAAAACAAACTTCAGTCCGTTTTCATCGGTTTGAACCGATCGTGGGTACGTGGCCTAACAATCCCCCCACATACAGATGGGAGAGGAGATAGGGTTTAATCTGCTCCTCTTGCTTCCACCCCTACCCCTCTGTATATCGAAAAAGGGGTCCCCCTGAAAGGGTTGGGACTTTAAGGGCCCTCTGTGTCTGCCCACATGCTGATCCCCGTCACTGTGCCTCAGAAAAGGAAAATGAAGTAAAAAAAAAAACAACAGAATAGAATAGAAATAATATAACCATTTCCCAAAATTCAAATAGAATCAATTAGAATTTGAATAGAATAGAAAATAATAGATTAGAATATAATAGAAAATAACAGAATAGTGTAGAAAAAAACAACAGATTAGAATAGAAAGAATATAATAATTCAAAAACTGTTTGAATTTGAAAACTTTTCGGGTTCGAGGTCGAAAACTATTTGAAATTGATTTGAAAACTATTCAAATCGATACGAATTCAGATTTTGTTAGAATTTTTTTTTGTTATTTCAGATTCATTTAAATTCAGTACTAAAAAAAATAAAAAATAAATAAATTCAGTACTATTGTAATTCAAAAATTTGAATACATCCAAACTCCGAAAAACTAAAATCCATCAAAATTTCGATTCCGAATGAAACGAACGGCACATGTCTAATAAATACTGCAGCTGCTGACTTTTAATAAAGGAACACTTACCTGTCCAGGGATCCCGCTATGTCGGCACCCCAAGCTGATCCGTCTATTCGCCCCGGGTGCAGGCGCCGGGCATCTCCACTAAAGGAAACAGAAAGGAAAAGCCTTGCGGCTTCACAGACTGTTTCTTACTGCGCTGCGCTCTCTGAATGGTCCTGTTGTCTTCTGGGACCCAGAAGGCAGCGAAGGTCCAGAAAATGGCATTGATCGCTGCACAATGATTGCGCCGATCTAACCCGGGAGACACACAGTACATTGCGGGTGGTTAACCACTTAATACCCGGACCATTATGCAGGTTAAGGACCTTGACCCTTTTTGCGATTCGGCACTGCGTCGCTTTAACTGACAATTGCGCGGTCGTGTGACGTGGCTCCCAAACAAAATTGCCGTCCTTTTTTTCCCCACAAATAGAGATTTCTTTTGGTGGTATTCGATCACCTCTGCGGTTTTTATTTTTCGTGCTATAAAAAAAAATAGAGCGACAATTTTGAAAAAATTTATATATTTTAAACTTTTTGCTATAATAAATATCCCCAAAAAATATATAGGCAGTTTAGGTCGATACGTATTATTCTACCTATTTTTGGTAAAAAATCGCAATAAGCGTTTATCGATTGGTTAGTTTTATTGCATTTTTATTAATAATTTTATTTTTTACTACTAATGGCGGCGATTTTTTTCGTGACTGCGTCATTATGACGGACACATCGGACAATTTTGACACATTTTTGGGACCATTGTCATTTTCACAGTAAAAAGTGCTATAAAAATGCACTTATTACTGTGAAAATAATGCCGCGTACACACGGTCGTTTTTTGTGATGGAAAATAAACAACGTTTTCAAAAACGTCATTTAAAATGATCGTGTGTGGGCAAAACTTTGTTTTATGTCTTAAAAAACAAACGACCAAAAAAAATTCGAACATGCTTGAATTTTTTATGTCGATTTTCTGAATGTCGTTTTTTGTGTCATAAAAAATGATGGTGTGTGGGCAAAACGACGTTTTTAAACCCGCGCATGCTCAGAAGCAAGTTATGAGACGGGAGCTTCAATGGAACAGAGTGCCGTCGAACGCGGTGTACGTAACCGCGCTTTGCAAGAGCATTTTCAGAAAACGATGGTGTGTATGCAATGTCGTTTTTTAAAATGAAGTTTGACGACCGTGTGTACGCGGCATTACAATTGCAGTTTAGGAGTTAACCACTAGGGGACGCTGTATGGGTTAAGTGTGACCTCATATGTGTTTCTAACTGTAGGGGGGCGGGGCTGGACGTGTGACGTCACTGATCGTCGTTCCCTATAACAGGGAACAGACGATCAGTGACACTGCCACAGTGTAGAACGGGGAAGGTGTGTTTACACTCACCTCTTCTAGTTCTTCAGCTCCGGTGACCGATCACAGGACACCGGCAGCGATCAGGTCCCGCGGGTGCGGTCACGTGATTGTGCCCAGCCGTGCCATTCTGCAGACGTATATCGGCGTGAAGGGGTCCTTAAGTGGTTAATAACAAATTTTCTTTTCTCCCATATTTCTGCTTTCTTCAATAAAGAAAATAAATCATCACCTGTGTAGTGGAATCCTTCACTGGTTTGCTGATATCTAATGGATGATTTGTTCCATTTTCAAAGGTTGGACCACCCTGATTGTCTGAGGCTGTGATCTGAGCCATGCCGATAAAACATCGGTGCAGACTGAGCCACTGGGAGAATGGAAGGGCTTAACCTCCCTGGCGGTCTTCCCGTGTGTGGCACGGGGTGAGATTTTAAAGCTACGATCGGTAACCCCGTGCCACACACGGACTTGCCTCGCTGGATGCAGAAAAAAGTTTACTTACCTTTTCTCTGCGATCCAGCGATGAATCTCCGCAGTACACGGCGGCCGGATGTCCGCCTGATGCTGTGTGTTCCGCCGATTCCCTTCCCTGCGAGCGTCGCGACGTAGGGGGGGGGAACGGCGCCAAATTTAAAAATGTAAACAAACACTATACATACAGTACACTGTAATCTTATAGATTACAGTACTGTATGTAAAAAATACACACCCCCCATGTCCCTAGTGGTCTGCCCTGTACACTACATGTCATTTTATATAATAAAAACTGTTCTTTCTCCCTGCAAACTGTAGATTGCCCATAGCAACCAAAAGTGTCCCTTTATGGCAAAAATTGTTTTAGAGCAGCTAAAAAACAGCGATAATAAATCAGAATCACTTGCAGAATTTAGCGATAGCGATTTGTGGGGAAATTCGTCATAAAAAAAAAAAATAATGACAGCAAAAATTCTGCAACTGAGCAAATTTCAGTGATTTTGATTTGATTACATTATTAAATAATTTTTACTATAATTATATTATTATTTGTTATAATTTTTTATAATTATTTATTATATTATAATTTTTAATAAGAAAAAAAAAAAAAATCATACCCAGGATGCCTATTAGACTCTTGTTTGGATAGATTTCAGTGAGTTATTCCTGATGCCGCCTACACATGATCATTTTTTGTGATGAAAAAAAAACGACGTTTTCTGTGAAGTAAAAAACGACGTTTTAGAAACGTCATTTTTCAAAGACGATGTTGCATACACACCATCGTTTTTTCACAAAAAGCGAGGTTACGTTCACCACTCTTTTCCATTGAAGCTCGCTTCATAACTAGCTTCTGGGCATGCGCGGGTTGAAAAACGTCGTTTTAAAAGACGTTTTTGCTACACACGGTGACTTTTTTGTGAAACAAAAAACAACGTTTTGAAAAACGACACAAAAAATTCAAGCATGTTAAAAAAAATTTTTGGTCGTTTTTTTGAAGACAAAAAACGACGTTTTGCCCACACACGATCAATTTAAATGACGTTTTAAAAAACAACGTTTTTTTTCATCGCAAAAAACGACCGTGTGTACGCGGCATAAGAATTACAAGCCTACAGTATAAAACGCCAAATTCCCTTGCAAATAATGGTACCGCTTTTAGCACCTAAAATCTGAAAGAATCATACCGCCAGGGAGGTTAATGAATGTAAGAAAATATAACAGAGAATCGCTTCAAGCAGTTTGTGGTTTGTTTCTCTTGTGATTACATAAGTGCAGCATGGAAATGATCATTACCCACCTCCCAGCACCTTCCCTTTAGAGAACACAGAGCCAAGTATCAGTTTGTGGTGCTCAGTAATTTGTATGGAATTTGTTGATGATAACAAGAAAAGCAGTAAAATAGATTCCCTGCAACATTGGACCCCCCCTCCCCCAGCAACAATAGATCCCCTGCAGAACCAATAGATCTCCCAGCAGCCAGCAACAATAGATCCCTCCCTCAACAGTAGGTTAAGTTGTGTTTGACGCTAATGCCCTATACACACGATCGGTTCATCCGATGAAAGCGGACCGATGGATTTTTTCATCAGATATCCGATGAAGCTGACTTTCATCAGTCTTGCCTACACACCATCAGTTAAAAATCCATTTGTGTCAGAACGCGGTGACGTAAAACACAACGAAGTGCTGAGAAAAATTAAGTTCAATGCTTCCGAGCATGCGTCGACTTGATTCTGAGCATGCATGGATTTTTTAACTGATGGACGTGCCCACAGACGATCGATTTTTTTCTATCGTTTTTTTAACCATCAGATAATTTTAAAGCAAGTTCTACGTTTTTTCATGATGGGAAAAAAAAACCATGGGGCCCACACACGATCGGTCAGTCCATTGGACCATTTTCATCAGACGAACCGATCGTGTGTACAGGGCATTACAGTATCCCATGCCGACCAGTACCCTAGCCCAGTGGTTCTCAACCTCAGTCCTCAAGTACCCACAACAGGCCATGTTTGCAGGTTTTCTTTTATCATGCATAGCTGCTTTAAAAGAGTCAATGGTTTGGTATTTTGGACAGATTTTTTATCTAAGAGAAATTCCCAAAACATGGCCTGTTGGGGATACTTATCCACTTCCTGACGGCCGTACGAATATATGCAGCCGCCGGGTGCTTCTAAATCTCTGACTGGATGCATATATGCGTCCTCCGCTCTTCCAGGCCACTAGAGGGCGCGCGAGCCCCGCCGGCGGCGTGCGTGCCCGCCGCATTCCTGGGATACCGATGCGCGTGCCTGGCGGCCGCGATGTCCGCCAGACACTCGCAATCGGCGGTTACAGGGACAAGGACATGGATCTCTGTGTGTAAACACAGAGACCCACGCCATGTCAGGGGAGAGAGGAGACCGATCTGTGTCCCTTGTACATAGGGACACAGCATCGGTCACCTCCCCCAGTCACCCCCTCCCCAGACAGTTAGAACACACCCAGGGAATACATTTAACACCTTCCATGCCCCCCTAGTGTTAACCCCTTCAGTGCCAGTCAAATTTATACAGTAATCGGTGCATTTTTATAGCACTGATCGCAGTAAAAATGTGAATGGCGCCAAAAGTGTCCGATGTGTCCGCCATAACGTCGCAGTCCCAATAAAAATCGCAGATCGCTGCCATTACTAGTAAAAAAAATGAATAATAAAAATTAATAATAATTCTGTCCCCTATTTTGTAAGCGCTATAATTTTTGCGCAAACCAGTCGCTTATTGCGATTTTTTTTTTTTTTACCAAAAAGATGTAGAATAATACGTATTGGCCTAAATTGAGAAAAAAAATGTTTTTTTTTAAAAAAATGGGCTATTTATTATAGTAACAAGTAAAAAATATTGACTTTTTTTCAAAATTGTCGCTCTTTTTGTTTTTATAGCGCAAAAAATAAAAACCGCAGAGATGATCAAATACCACCAAAAGAAAGCTATTTTTGTGGGGAAAAAAGGACGCCAATTTTGTTTGGGAGCCACGTCGCACAACCGCGCAATTGTCAGTTAAAGCGACGCAGTGCCAGAAGCTGAAATTTCACCTGGTCAGGAAGGGGTATACGTGCCCAGTAAGGAAGTGGTTAAAGCGGGCCGCAATTTTTTATTTTTTTTGAATAAGGATACTTACCTGTCCTAGTCGCCCGCGATGTCGGTCCCCCGACGGCGATCACTGGCGATCACTCGGTCCTGGTGCCTCCATCCTTACTAACGGAAACAGGTAGTGAAGCCTTACGGCTTTATTACCTGTTTCCTTCTGCGCATGCGCGACTCGCACGGCGCTTTGTGAATGGGCGGCTGCCTCCTGGGATACACACAGTTCCCAGAAGGCAGCGTGGCTCATTCACAAGAAGACACAGCGACGTAGGATGAGCAAGAAGATCCACCGTGGTCAAAGAAGAGGCAGAAGAGCTACTTCCGCATAGCACTTTCAGGTGAGTATATATAAAAAAAAAAAAAAAAATTTTTAAATTTTTTAAGATTTTTAGGCAAAACAAAAAAAATGGGTGGAACTCCACTTTTACCACTTCAGCCCCCTTCCTGACCAGAGCACTTTTTGCGATTCGGCACTGCGTCGCTTTAACTGACAATTGCGCGGTTGTGCGACGTGGCTCCCAAACAAAATTGGCGTCCTTTTTTTTCCACAAACAGAGCTTTCTTTTGGTGGTATTTAATCACCTCTGCGGTTTTTATTTTTTGCGCTATAAACAAAAATAGAGCGACAATTCTGAAAAAAATGCTATATTTTTTACTTTTTGCTATAATAAATATCCCCCAAAAATATATAAAAAAACATTTTTTTCCCTCAGTTTAGGGCGATACGTATTCTTCTACATATTTTTTGTAAAAAAAAAATCGCAATTAGCGTTTATTGATTGGTTTGCGCAAAAGTTATAGTGTTTACAAAATAGGGGTTAGTTTTATGGCATTTTTATTAATATTTTTTTTTACTAGTAATGGCGGCGATCAGCGTTTTTTTTTCAGTACTGCGACCTTATGGCGGACACTTTTGACACATTTTTTGGACCATTGGCACCTAGTGGCGAAAATGTAGCTGACGTAGAGCTACGTGCTCTCGCCCAGGAGAGCCGACCTGCCGCCGTAGAATGACGGCGGCTGGTCGGCAAGTGGTTAACTGACAATTGCACAGTCGTGCCACGTGGCACCCAAACAAAATTGGCGTCCTTTTTTCCCACAAATAGAGCTTTCTTTTGGTGGTATTTGATCACCTCTGCAGTTTTAATTATTTGCGCTATAAACAAAAAAAGAGCGACAATTTTGAAAAAAAAGCAATATTTTAAACTATTTTTTTCCTCATTCTAGGCCAATACGTATTCTTTGACATATTTTTGGTAAAAAGAAATGCAATAAGCCTATATTGATTGGTTATTTTTTTTACTAGTAATGGCAGCGATCTGCAATTTTTATCGTGACTGTGATATTGCAGAGGACATATCGGACACTGTAGACACTTTTTTGGGACCATTGTCATTTATACAGCGATCAGTGCTATAAATTACTGTGTAAATGACACTGACAGAAAAGGGGTTAAGTGTGTCCTAGGGAGTGATTCTAACTGTGGGGGGGAGGGGCGTGGCTACAAGTGACACAACAGTGATCACTGCTCCTGATGACAGGGAGCAGTAGATCAGTATCCTGTCACTAGACAGAACAGGGAAATGCCTTGTTTGCATCTCCCCGTTCTGCCTCTCTGTGACACGATCGCGGGACACCAGTAGATATTGAGTCCGCGGGTCCCGTGGGCACGGTCACGGAGCTTGCGGCGGGCAGGCGCGCGCCTGCTAGGCAGCAGTTTCAAAGCAACTTAGGCCTCGTACACACCATCGGACTTATCCGATGAAAACGGTCCGCGGACCATTTCCATCGGATATGTCCGATCGGGAGTTTGATCCGATGGCGTGTACACACCATCGGATCAAATTCCCCGCCGCCGGACGGCGCGGTGACGTGGCGGTGACGTTGACGCCGCCACGTCACCGCCACGTCACCGCACCAGGAAGTTAAACACTTCCGCGCATGCGCCGAATCCATTCGGCGGCGGCGGTGGGGGACGACATGTCTGCTGGTAAGTGTACTAACCAGCAGACATGTCGGGCGGACAGATTCCACCGGATAGATTTCAAAGCATGCTTTGAAATCTGTCGGGTGGAGAAATCTGTCCGCTAGCCCATACACACGAGCGGAGATGTCTGCTGAAACGGTCCATCGGACCGTTTTCAGCGGACATATCCCCTCGTGTGTACGAGGCCTTACAGGTACGTTGCTTTGTCTGCTCGTGCCATTCTGCCGATGTAAATGTACGTTAGGCAGTCGGCAAGTGGATAAACTGCCATGAATCTACATGGACATAGATGTGATGCAGGTTAAATAAAGAAACTGATTTGCTATTTCCTCTACTAAGCTAATACTCTTGTTAGCTACAGTTCAGCAACTGTTGTTTTTAAATTAGGACTGATCTGATTACGCTCCAACTTCACTGGAAAACAAACTAGGTAAAATGTTTGTTGAATTTTAATTGTTTTTCTTTTTTCAAGCAGTTGCCTTCAAACATTTTCCCATGAAAGAAAGAATTACCTCTAAAGGTAAGCCAGGGCTGGCCCAAGACATTGTGCTGCCTGGGTCTAAGAGTGAAATTCAGTTTATCAGGACGTCAGATTTACATGCAGCAGCACTTAGTCTATATGCAAAATGATATGACATACCATTATGTTGGATTCCAAGGGGCGGGCTACAGCAATATAGGGGCAGGCTAGGGCAGTTTAAGGGCAGGCTAAGGTAGCATATGGAAAGGCTAGGGTAGTATATAAACAGGCTAGGGTAGTATATAGACAGGCTAGGACAGTATAGGGGCAAGCTAGAGTAGTATATAGACAGGCTAAGGCAGGGCTGGACTGGCCTACTGGGATACCGGGACATTTCCCAGTAGACCTGCCCTGGGGCTTCTTTGAGCTACGCCATGGCTGCAGCGGAGCTCAAAGCGGAGTCACGCTGTGTCATGGAGGCGAGTGTGAAATTTTCGGGCCGCGCTGAGACAAAAGACCCGCCCTCCTCCTAGACCAGCTTGTGTGATAGACGCTGTGTTCTGTCTATCACACGAGATGGTCTAGGAGGAGGGCAGGACTTTTGTCACAGCGCGGCCCAAACATTTCACACTCGGCTCCTTGAGATGCACACTGTTGACTGGTGAGGCCGCAATGAATGGCATGGTAAATCGGCAATAAATGGCACAGTGAATGAATGAATGAATGACTTGTATAGCGCAACGCATGCGAACTGAATCGCCTCTGGGCACTTTTTCCAGCCAGTGTCTGCTTGACTGGAGCGGTCATTTTTACCCCGTAGGAGCTTGACACGCTAGGGACACACAGTCATACGCACATATATACTGGGCCAATTTGGACGAGATCCAAATTACCTACCAGCATGTCTTTGGAGTAAATCAGCACTGAATGGCACGGTAAATCGGCAATGAATGGCACGGTATATTGGCAATGTACCCAGCACCCCCAACATTTGTTTGACAATCCCTTTCCTATTAGCATAGAAAATGCCCAGAATTGTTTTTTTTAAACTTTCAGCTCCCATTGACATCATTGATGTTCTACATTGGGACATCATTGACCCAAACTTTAGCCATGTTTACCAAACTCTGCTTAAACCGATTCTCCCAAACACCTTTGGGATTAATTCGAGTGGAGACTGTGAGTCAGGCCTTCTCATCCACATTAGTGCCTGACCTCACAAATGTGCTTCTAGAAGAATGGTCAAACATTCCTATAGACACACTCCTAAACCTTGTGGACAGTTGAAGCTGTTATAGCTACAAAGGGTGGGCCAACTCAATATTGAAGCCTATGTACTAATACTGGCATGCCATTAAAGTATATAAGTGTGCAAAGGCAGCTGTCCCAATACTTTTGGTAATATAGTGTATGTCTGAGTCATCAACAGAGGCAATGCAGATTTCATTTGGAGAAAATGATTGCAGCTTATTTTTCTCCAGAGCCCTTCAGTGGTCATAATTACAGAACTTTTCTGATACAAGTGTTTTCGCTCTTCTCGGAGAGTAGAAATATCTCCCCGTGCTGCATAAAAAGATCTTGCAAAATGTTCCATTTATTTCTGATAATCATCACATTCCACATATCTTGAATACATTTCCTTCCCTTTTAGTCTTTTTTTTTTTGTTTCTGTTTATCAAAACTGAATAGAATGCAAGATAAAAACAGAAAAAAGGTTGGTGAAAGTCACCAGATCTATTCATTGATGTGTCATACATTTTCAAAATCTCTTCCAGCGTTAGACAATGTTACCAAGAATTTTAGAGCTTTGGTAATAATCTTTATGAACCAATTAATGTATTAACAATTGAAACTTTCTAAACATATTCGGCTCCATTGCTGCACAATTTTCAATTTCTCCTTTTAAATTTGAACTACTGCCAAAATAAAGGAAAAATACTTTATAACCATGGGCAAACCAACTTAAAATTAGCACCACATTCATTGGTTAGATGAGTACAAGAGGATTAATTGGGATTTTAAATAAGGTGCAGAAGGAGATAGAATGATATCAACTGTGATATAAAGTTGCAATAAAAATTATGTGAACCCCTTTGGAAAGATATGGATTTCTGTACAAATTGGTCAAAAAATGTGATCTGATCTTCATCTAAGTCGCAACAATAGACAATCACAGTCTGCTTAAACTAATATAACACAAAGAATTAAATGTTACCATGTTTTTATAGAACACGCCATGTAAACATTCACAGTGCAGGTGGGAAAAGTATGTGAACCCCTAGACCAGGGATCCTCAAACTACGGCCCTCCAGCTGTTGCGGAACTACACATCCCATGAGGCATTGTAAAACTCTGACATTCACAGACATGACTAGGCATGATGGGAATTGTAGTTCCTGAACAACTGGAGGGCCATAGTTTGAAGACCCATGCCCTAGACTAATGATATCTCCAAGAGCTAATTGGAGTGAGGTGTCAGCCAACTGGAGTCCAATCAATAAGATGAGATTGGAGGTGTTGATTACAGCTGCCCTGCCCTATAAAAACACACACCAGTTCTGGGTTTGCTTTTCACAAGAAGCATTGCCTGATGTGAATGATGCCTCGCACAAAAGAGCTCTCAGAAGACCTAAGATTAAGAATTGTTGACTTGCATAAAGCTGGAAAGGGTTATAAAATTATCTCCAAAAGCCTTGCTGTTCATCAGTCCACAGTAAGACAAATTGTCTATAAATGGAGAAAGTTCAGCACTGCTGCTACTCTCTCTAGGAGTGGCCGTTCTGTAAAGATGACTGCAAGAGCACAGACTGCTCAATGAGGTGAAGAAGAATCCTAGAGTGTCAGCGAAAGACTTACAAAAGTCTCTGGCATATGCTAACATCTTTGTTAGCGAATCTACAATACATAAAACACCAAACAAGAATGGATTTCATGGGAGGAGACAGGGGGAGCTGAGAGACAGGAGGAGCGAGCTGAGAGAAAGAGGGGGGAAGCTGAGAGATAGAGGAGGAGAGCTGAGAGACAAAGGAGGGGTCTGAGAGACAGAGGAGGGGGCTGAGAGACAGAGGAGGGGCTGAGAGACAGTGGGGGGCTGAGAGACAGAGGAGGGGTCTGAGAGACAGAGTGGGGAGCTGAGAGACAGAGGGGGAGCTGGGAGACAGACGATGAAGCTGAGAGACAGAGGGGGGTTTGAGAGATAGGGGGCTGAGAGACAGGGGGAGCTGAGAGACAGAAGGAGGGAGCTGAGAGACAGAGGTCGGAAGCTGAGAGATAGAGGAGGAGAGCTGAGAGACAGAGGAGGAGAGCTGAGAGACAGAGGAGGGGGCTGAGAGACAGAGGAGGGGTCTGAGAGACAGAGGAGGGGGCTGAGACAGAGGAGGGGTCTGAGAGACAAAGGGGGGACTGAGAGATGGAGGGGGGTCTGAGAGACAGAGGGGGTCTCCGTTTTTTTTAAACGGCCCACTGAGCCATTGGCCCACTGGGAAACTCTGGTAGTCCCGATGGCCAAATAAATCAAGTGGGGCTTCTGCGCTACTACACAGGTCTATCTAGGGTCAGTAACAATATGCAGCAAGCACAAAAATGCATACACAGCACCTAGTGAAAATATTAGTGAATAAAGTGACAGCGCAAGTTGTAGACTAAACATAACATAAATCAATACATGTGATAAAATTGTAAACTCAATAACATAAATCAATACATGTGAAAATAGTGCTGAATTATAGTGCATATGAGGTCAAAGTCCAAAGTGCAACAAATATTCCAACAAGTGCAATAATTATCCGTAATGGTGAAGCAAAATAGAGGAGGATGCCCACTGATCCGAGAGTTGTGAAGAAAGACACCCACACACCGGGTCTGGTCTCCCAGAACTCTCACCTTAAGTAGGTAATATCAAAGCATCAACAGATCCTTTCACTGGCAATCTCCCGGGGGATCCTGGTCACCACCACGGATCGGTGAAAAGTAAATGCCTGCGGTCGTTCCCGGTCCGCTTCTCCTCAGAACAGGGCCCTGTTCTGAGGAGAAGCGGACCGGGAACGACCGCAGGCCTTTACTTTTCACCGATCCGTGGTGGTGACCAGGATCCCCCGGGAGATTGCCAGTGAAAGGATCTGTTGATGCTTTGATATTACCTACTTAAGGTGAGAGTTCTGGGAGACCAGACCCGGTGTGTGGGTGTCTTTCTTCACAACTCTCGGATCAGTGGGCATCCTCCTCTATTTTGCTTCACCATTACGGATAATTATTGCACTTGTTGGAATATTTGTTGCACTTTGTTTGGACTTTGACCTCATATGCACTATAATTCAGCACTATTTTCACATGTATTGATTTATGTTATTGAGTTTACAATTTTATCACATGTATTGATTTATGTTATGTTTAGTCTACAACTTGCGCTGTCACTTTATTCACTAATAGTCCCGATGGCCAGTCCATCCCTGACTACAGGACTCGGGAATCATGGCTCATCATGATTAAGCACTAATTGATATTGTGAAACGCGTAGGCTGCCATCCCTATTTCTTGCTGTGCTTTGTAGTGCATTTTCTATTTGTTTTACAATAAAGACAACCTTCAAGGTTTTTTTGGAGTGTGGCTGTCCATTCAATAGTCTCTACCGTTAACATAACACTTGTTATCAGTATTTGGTATCAGCAAGTACTAAAGAAAAAGTATCGGTACTCGTAAAAAAAAATGGTTTCAGTGCATCTCTAGTTCTTAACCACTAGCCGACCAGCCGCCGTTGTTCTACGGTGGCAGGTCGGCTCTCCTGGGCGAGAGCCCGTCATCCTACGTCGGGACATTCGCGGCCACTAGGGCCCGGCGGGTACGATCGCCGCCGGGCATCCGCAAAAGCTCGTTACAGAGCGGGGAACGAGAGCTATGTATGTAAACACATAGCTCTCGTTCCGGTCAGCGGGGGAAACGCTGATTTTCTGTTCATACAATGTATGAACAGAAGATCAGTGATTTCCCCTAGTGAGTCCACCCCCCCATACAGTTAGAACACACCCAGGAACACACTTAACCCCTTCCCCGCCCCCTAGTGATAACCCCTTCACTGCCAATGGCATTTTTATAGTAATACAATGCATTTTTATAGCATTGATTGCTATAAAAATGCCAATGGTCCCAAAAATGTGTCAAAAGTGTCCGAAGTGTCCGCCATAATGTCGCAGTACTGAAGAAAAACGCTGATCGCCCCCATTACTAGTAAAAAAAAAAAAAATAATAAAAATGCCATAAAACTACCCCCTATTTTGTAAACGCTATAACTTTTGCGCAAACCAATCAATAAATGCTAATTGCGTTTTTTTTTTAACGAAAAATATGTAGAAGAATACGTATCGGCCTAAACTGAGGAAAAATACTTTTTTTTTATATATTTTTGGGGGATATTTATGACAGAAAAAAGTAAAAAATATTGCATTTTTTTCAAAATAGTCGCTCTATTTTTGTTTATCGCGCAAAAAATAAAAACCGCAGAGATGATCAAAAACCACCAAAAGAAAGCTCTGTTTGTGGGAAAAAAAGGACACCAATTTTGTTTGGGAGCCACGTCGCACGACCGCGCAATTGTCAGTTAAGGCGACGCAGTGCCGAATCACAAAAAGTGCTCTGGTCTTTGGACAGCAATATGGTCTGGGGCTAAAGTGGTTAAAATAAGGTATGGAGGTTCTATTTACAATGTCTTTAGCAAAAAAAGTTTTTTGAAGGTAAATTATAGGCAGAATAAACTTCATCTATAAAATGTGGCCTGGGTCGTCCTGCTAGAGAAGTCTTCTCACACATCGGTGAACGCAGAGTAGACATACGCACTTTTGACTTCAGTTCCCTAGTATCACATCGCTTTACACACGAAGATCAACATTTGTTTAAACTAAAATGTACTGAACAAGTCAAGCCAGCTAAACAGGTAGTGCGCCTCTCATATAAACATTCATTATGGGAACTTCTCATTCAGGTGTGCACATGCCATGGGCCCTGAGGGCATGCATGGAAATGTGATTTATAACACCTTTCTTCTTAAGAACATTTGCAAAGCTTGTTATTGCAGTAGGAACGGATTGGAGTTGATTAGAGATGATAGGCCAAACATCTCCATTTGGTTCGCTGCAGAACTCCCCAACAGGCAAAATGTTCCAACCCAAACGGCAAACCCAATTGAAGTCTATGGTATCCGAAACAGGAAAAATCAAAAGTGCCCATTTTGAACAATCATTTTTTCAGAAGAAGTAATTTTAATTATGCTTAACGACTTAAGATCCGGACCATTATGCAGCTAAAGGACCTTGCCCCTTTTTGCAATTCGACATTGTGTCGCTTTAACTGGCGATTGCGCGATCGTGCAAGGTTTCTCCCAAACTAAATTGTCGTCCTTTTTCCCCACAAATAGTGCTTTCTTTTGGTGGTATTTGATCACCTCTGCGTTTTGAATTTTTTGCGCTATAAACAAAAATTGAGCGACATTTTTGAAAAAAATGCAATATTTTTTTACTTTTTGCTATAATTAATATCCCCAAAAAAGATATAAAAAACATTTTTTTTCCCTCAGTTTAGGCCGATACGTATTCTTCTACCTATTTTGGTAAAAAAAATGTTTTATAGCGTTTACAAAATAGAGGATAGTTTTATGGCATTTTTATTAATAATTTTTACTTTACTAGTAATGGCGTCGATCAGCGATTTTTTTGTGACTGCGACATTATGGCGCACACATCGGACAATTTTGACACATTTTTGGGACCATTGTCATTTTCACAGCGAAAAGTGCTATAAAAATGCACTGATTACTGTGAAAATGACAATTGCAGTTTAGGAGTTAACCACTAGGGGGCGCTGTAGGGGTTATGTGTGACCTCATATGTGTTTATAACTGTAGGGGAACAGACGATCAGTGAAACTGCCACTGTGAAAAACGGGAAGGTGTGTTTACACTCACCTCTCCCCGTTCTTCTGCTCCTGTGACCGATCGCGGGACACCGGCGGGCACTTAAAGGGGACCTGTAAATGCCTGTGCCCAGCTGTGCCATTCTGCCGACGTATATGTGCAGGAGGCGGTCCTTAAGTGGTTAAAGTGATACTAAAGCTTAGAATATATATATTTTTTTTTAAATAACAAACATGCCATACTTGCCTCCACTGTGCAGCTCATTTTGTACAGAGTTGCCCCAGCCCTCGTCTTCTGGGGTCCCTCTGCGGCTGTCTCGGCTCCACCCTGCTTCTGATAACCCCCTCTGGAAAGCTCTCTCCCAAGGGGGTTACCTTGCGGGTGCGCTCCCGAGTACAGGACTCGGTCCCGCCCCTGGCCCTCAAGTCATTGAAGTTGATTGACAGCAGCGCGAGCCGATGGCTGCACTGCCATAAATCTATCCAATGAAGAGCTGAGAAGACCGGGCAAAGGAAGAGCACGTTCATGACGCAGGACTTTCCAGGGCTCAGGTAAGTAAAACGGGGGGCTGGGGGGCAGGCAATCATCAGATGTTTTTTCACCTTAACGCATAGGATGCATTAAGGTGAAAAAACATAAACCTTTACAACCCCTTTAAAGTGCAACAATAAAAATTTAAAATGTCTTTAAATATAGTGCCTGGGGGGTCCCCTTAATGTGTCTGTAAAGTGGTGCATCTGTAGCATGCATAAAACATGCTGTAGCAACAATGACATTTCTAAAAAAAATAAAACTAGTCAAATTCCATTTAAAATGACTCATGGTTACAATTTCTGGCACCCGGCTATTGAAAAAATTAAGAAAAAAAACGGCATGGAGCCCCCCCCCCCCCCAGTCAATACCAGACCCTTTAGGACTGGTATGGATTTAGAGGGGAACCCCACACCGAAATGTAAAAAAAAAATTGTATGGGGTTTCCCCCAAAATCCATACCAGACCCTTATCCGGGCATGCAGCTGCCCTCCTGAACCATACCACGCCACATGCCCTCAACATGGGGGAGTGGGTGCTTTCTGACAAGGGGCTCTGCCAAAGGTCCTGGTATATGGACTGGGGGGGGGACCCTGTGCTGTTATTCTCTTAGTTTTTTAGCAAGTGCTTTTTTTTTATTGTTCAGCCGTCAGCGTGGAAAACCATTGACAGCTGATCACTCATCTGTTGGCTTCTCCGGCCTCGCCCCTTAACAACCAGCTTACACGGCACCCTTTGCCCAATCAAGGCGCAGAATGCACATTGAGCGCTCAGTGCATTGCAGGGTGTTTATCGGAATTTCCGACAAGCAAAAATTTGAGAGCTGGTTCTCAAATTTTCAGACGGGACTAGTTCTTGTATGCAATTCTGACGCACAAAATAACATGCATGCTCGGAATCAAGATGACGCATGCTCGGAATCATTAAACTTCATTTTTCTCGGCTCGTTGTAGTGGTGTACGTCACCGCGTTCTTGACAGTCGGAATTTTGTGTGACCGTGTGTATGAAGCACAAGTTTGAGCCAAAATTCCATCAGAAAAAAATCCACGGTTTTCTTGTCAGAATTTCCGATCGTATGTACGCGGCATTAGGGTTTAACTGCTTGCCGACCAGCCGCCGCAGTTATACGGTGGCAGGTCGGCTCTGCAGGGCAGTAGCTATACGTCCCCCCGCTCGCCCCCGACTCCCGTGTGCGTGTCCGGTGGGCGCGATCGCCACCAGGCACCCGCGATCGCTCGTTACAGAGTGAGAACCGGGAGCTGTGTGTGTAAACACACAGCTCCCAGTCCTGTCAGGAGAGAAATGCCTGCCCGTCTGTTCATACAATATATGAACAGCGATCAGTGATTTCCCCTAGTCAGTCCCACCCCCCTACAGTTAGAACACACACAGGGAACATACTTAACCCCTTCCCGCTCCCTAGTGTTAACCCCTTTTCTGCCAGCAGCATTTTTATAGTAATCCAATGCATTTTTATAGCACTCATCGCTATAAAAATGCTGATGGTCCCAAAAATGTGTCAAAAGTGTCTGAAGTGTCCGCCATAATGTCGCAGTACCGGAAAAAAAAACGCTGATCGCCACCATTACTAGTAAAAAAAAATATTAATAAAAATGCCATAAAACTATCCACTATTTTGTAAACGCTATAAATTTTGTGCAAACCGATCAATAAACGCTTATTGTGATTTTTTTAAATGAAAAATATGTAGAAGAATACGTATCTGCCTAAACTGAGGAAAAAAAATGTTTTTTTATATATTTTTGGGGGATATTTATTATAGCAAAATGTAAAAAATATTCATTTTTTTCAAAATTGTCGCTCTATTTTTGTTCATAGCGCAAAAACTAAAAACCGCAGAGGTGATCAAATACCACCAAAAGGAAGCTCTATTTGTGGGGAAAAAAGGGCGCCAATTTTGTTTGGGAGCCACGTCGCAATTGTCAGTTAAAGCGACGCAGTGCCGAATCACAAAAAGTGCTCTGGTCTTAGACCAGCAATATGGTCCGGGGGTTAAGTGGTTAAATACACGTTACACAACATAGAGAATGCATGTAATATCTAGTACCATAAACATTGATTTCTGAAGGCCACGTGCAATATTCTTAAAATACGGCATTGCCTATTCTTAAACTTAACACTCCAGTTGTTAAAACATGCAGCTTTCCTGAATACCAAACACCCAAATCCAAAGATCACTTCCATTCATAAAGAAAAAGAAAATTCCATTCAAGCCGCCCGAGTCAGTCAAGCGGGATCAAAGACCGGCAATGACTATTATCAGTCCAATAAAGCTGCATGACTGGTCAGACCTGAATGGGACTCACTTTAAACTTGAATGAGTCGATTACAACCACACACAGGTCCGTGACAGCTTGTCTACATTCACAAGGAAAAAGGGATTTCAAGATGAATAGGCTTCATTCTCTGTGCAGAATGCAGAGCTCTGAAAGGAGAGTGTCTCTATTCTAACAACATTCAGTTCCTGGAGGCCATGCTATACGCAGCACAAGTCCTGTCGCTGGCCCCGTGTATTTTTTTTTTTTTGAGTGGCCAGAAAATAATCCTGAGCAGAAAACAAGCCATACACACCAATTATGTTATCCATTGAGCGAGGCTTGATTAATGTGAGGATTCTTCAGGAATGATGACCACCCACGTTGCATTTTTGCCTTGACCATACTTAAAAAACCATTAAAAATCTAAGAAGTGAAGGGGCTACAAAAAGTATTCACAAATGTGAATGTAAAACCATTTATGTTACAAACTATTAGCTCCCAGTTTTATTCTCTCTCCTTAGTGTGGTTCATCGATAGTATAAAAAACTATTGGAGGGGATGATAAGGAACGATATCCAAGAATTTTCTGATGGGAATAGTTTTATTAGTAGTAATCAGCATGGGTTCACGAAAGGTCAATTTTGCCGAACCAATCTGTTAATATTCTACGAGGAAGCGAGCTGCCATCTAGATAAGGAAAGGCCTGTAGATGTGGTGTACCTGGATTTTTTAAACAAACCCCCATAGACCAGTGGTGTATTTAGGTTTTGTGCTGCCCTAGGTCTGACTAAACTCATGCAACCCCTAATTTAAATATGATCCACCCCTTCCTGTCAAGGTCACACCCCTTCCTGTTTAAGACCTGCCCTGAAATTTTCCAGTGGGGACACTATGTAAGAGAACGATTGAAATGCCTTTGGCGCACACACGTGCGCATGCGCGCACTCTTAGACTGCAGTGGACTTTCCAAACCATTGGCGCCGGTGCGTGCGCACAAAAAACAGCCGCTCCAGCTCGCTACTGCGCATTCGCGTGCGCAACGAACGGTGTGCATGCGCAGGGGGCGTTCCTAATCCCTCCTGGTGCCTATTTAAAGGGGGCTCTGATGACCAGGTGGTGCTGACTGGTCTTCAGCAGTGCCCTGATTTCCTGACGCCTGTGTATTATGCTGGATTACTGTTGCAGACTTGGCTTTCCCTGACTTCATCCCTGGACTCTGATTTCTTCCTGATTACTCGGTTCATGATCCCGGCTATCCATTGACTTCGCTCCTGCTGATCCCTGTGTACCTCGCTGCCTGTCTGTTATCGAACTCAGCTACCCTCTGACCCTGCTTCTGCTGATGATTTGGTACCCCGCTGCCCGCTTGTTAACCGACCCGGCTAGTCCTCTGACCTCTGCAGCCAGAAGTTCCAGCAAGCTGTTCACCCAGACTCTGCAAGTGGGTTGGAGTTCCCCTTAACTCCGGTTGGTCCCTCAAACACTACTTGTGCTCTGTATCCGTTGGTCTGTCAGCGTCTTCAAGCCTGTACCTTCATCTGTCAGCTCTGCAAGCAACACTTACAGGCACTCGTGTTCCTCCTAACCTTAACCGCCATCTGCCTCACCCTCAGAGGGGTTTGGGCTGGAGATACAAGAGAGGTCGACCTCATCATATCAGACTCCTACTAGGTACGTGACACACTAGTTCTGAGAGCTTTGGGGTGGGGGTTCCCTTAATCTGCAGAGATTTCCTTTCACTTCCCCTTTGGCTATGGGGCAGGAAATGAAGGGAAATTAACGGATGGGCAAAAAAAATTAACGACTCGACTACTCAAACTCCCTCTACCTAGGACTTACCAAATACCAAATTTTCTTTCTTTCAAGCAAAGGATTGCAGGAGAGCCCTACTACCAACCTGCCAGGTATAGGTGACCATGTCAGTGTCCCTTGTGTCTGTACCATCCCTATCATACTGGCAACAGTGCGGCTGCTTTATAGGGGCGCCAGACCGAGTTGTCTTAGGGCCCAGTCCACCGCATAAGACTGGCACTACACTAAAAGTGTAGGGGGGACTCTTTTGCGCAATTTTAAAGCGTGACATGTTAGGTATCTATTTACTCGGCGTAACTTCATCTTTCACATTATACAAAAAATTGGGCTAACTTTACTGTTTTGTTATTTTTTAATTCACAAAACCATTTTTTTCCCCAAAAAAAGGCGTTTGAAAAGTTATTGCGCAAATACTGTGCGAGATAAAAAGTTGCAATGGCCAGCATTTTATTCCCTAGGGTGTCTGCTAAAAAACATATATAGTGTTTGGGGGTTCTGAGTAATTTTCTAACAAAAATGGATTTATGCATGTAGGAGAGAAGTGCCAAAATAGGCCCGGTATGGAGGTGGTTAAACCCATTAAATATATCACAGAAATGGGGGGCGTGGCCGGACCTTGAAGGAAGATGGACGCTTGATCTCTCAGCTCCTGCCCCCCCCGGGACAACTTATGGGCCAACCATGGGCACAGCGTCTAGAGCCTCCTCCGCCTCCCGGTCCAGGTCTCCCAGGGGGAATTCAGACCATTTAGCTTAAAATATTGCAGAACCGATGGAGACGCAGGCTATCGGTCACCGCCGTCGTCGCTCCCCGTCGGGCTCTCGGAATCACCCCGGCCCGCAGGCCCCTGGGATGGATCGAATGGCCTCCCCTCCGCCGGCTGCCCGGAGAGCCCGGCGAGATTACTGAGGCCCCCGGAAGTTGCATTCAGTCACAGTTATGTGCTTCATGCTGTTCAAGCGACCATCCTGTCCAGTGCTGGATATTTGAAGTTTATGTGTTGGATTGTTTGGGTACGTGAGCCCTTCTGTTTATTTATTTTTTCTATTGTTGACTCAGTTCACTACTGTACGCTTTCTGCACCAGGGACTGTGGGCCGAGAGGTTGTACTTGAACTCTATTAGGCCAGTGGTGTATTGAGACTTCTCTGTTTGGGCCCTCTGAGTGACTGTGATGCTGTATAGCCAGGCCGAGGCGCGCATCACGCAGGGCACCCGTACTACTACGATGCCGCCTATTGCTACACCTCTCAGGATAGGCTGTTCAGTAATCGTGACCGGACGTATTCGTTCCCGCCTCCTGGCCGAAGTACGCGCTCAAACTACACGGCCCAGAATCCTGAGCGGCGGGAATTTTAGCCCGAACTACGCATCCCAGAATGCGTTAGGACAGGAAGTCTACGTCATCCCGGAAGCTCCTTGATCTCCACCCGTACGTGTCTCCTCCCGGTGGATGGACGGAACGCACAACATCCCGTGTCAGGCCCCTCTGCATCCGCCTTTGCACACTACTGGACTTCCTGTGCCTGAGGGTGTCCGCTGATCTCGGCTGCACGAAGGATCCAGGACTAGACTATCACCTGATGACTAGCTCCCTCCGGGAACAGTGGCTCCTGCGCTGTCCAGGTACTAGTAACTGTCTGCTTGGGGCCTGAGCTCCGACCCACCAGTATGCAGAGCGGGAGTGAAACATGGAGGCTCCCCCGGCAGGGCCGATACCCCCGAGACTGTGAACCGGTAGGTGCTCCCTGATCGGATTCTACCGGAGGATCCAAGAGGGACTGTCCCCCGAGTTGTTCCTGAAGGGTTACGGGCCCTTACTCCACGGCCCTACTATCAGCCCGCCCCTTCGGGAGCCCGATGTACACTACTCCATGGGGATGGCCGCTCCGGGGTATGGTAAAACTTAGTACCTGGGACACAGTTAGTCAACGCCTTTTAAGCCATGTCCTGGGGGGGGTACCATCACGGCTGTAGACGTTTATGGTAGCGTACCGGCCCCCAGCCAAACCTGATATACCCGGGTTGTGCGGACGGGAGGGGGGTCCACACTCCCCTGACGGCCGGGGAGAACGCACCCTTTCGGCCCGGCGGAGGGGGTGCAAACTACCGTGGGTTGAGGGGGGAGGGTCTAGTACCAAGGGGGCGGGGCGCACCCGTTCCCCAGGGGGACCTCCTGCCGTTGGCCCGGGGCTCACCCGGGGGGACGGGACGGAGCGGGCCCACTCCCCAACAAGGTAGTATTGCAGCTCATTTTCCTATATGGCTGGGTATAGGCCTCACATCACTTTAAGGTTGTTCTGGGGTGGTATAGGACCATCTCTGTGTTTTTATTACTTTAAGTTGATTTGGTGTTGTATCTTGAACAGTTCGTTCAAGATATCTCCCGAGGACTTGCCTGCCAGTGTGACTGACGGGCCTGTCTGGGATACTCCGTACCCACGTACACTAGGTCCCCATTCCCAGGCCACCGTCCTAGCCCTGCTTCCACCACCATATACCACGCCCTGTACCGACGGTGTGTTTGTATATCTCCTACCTCCCCCACCCCCTACTTTGCTCCCATCCCACCTTTGCCCCGCCCACTTTACCCCCCCCCTTTTCAGGGACAATGACTGCCGTACCTGACCGGGTCGACCCGTCACCTGACCAGGGACCACCCTCCCTACAACTGAAACTATATTCCCTGAACGTCCACGGCCTTAACACGCCTGAAAAACGCTCCCAACTTCTTACTTCGGTACACAAAGAAAAACCGCAAATAGTCCTGTTACAGGAAACACATTTCAGGTCAGACAGCGTACCAGCCCTGAGGAGCCAGCACTTCCCAACAGTATTTCATGCCACCAATGACATCTCAAAGTCCAAAGGGGTCTCCATACTACTCGTGAAACATTGCCCCCTCCAAGTGGAGGATGTTCTTAGGGACCCGGACGGGAGATTTCTTTTCCTTTAGGGGAGAATTCTCGATACGCCTGTGACCATTGCTAACATCTACGCCCCTAACAACACGTCCCGTTCTTTAGGAACACTGTACAACGCCTCATAGCCTTCCAATCTGGTATGCTGATACTGAGGGGGGGGGTTTTACGTCCCTCTGACCCCCCTTCTTGACACCTTGAACGGGTCCTCATGCTTGACATATCGCGCTCTACGAGCTATCAAAACCCAGTTGCACTTGCTGACTCTACACGACTCGTGGCGCACGCTGTTCCTGACGGTCAAGGACTATACGTTCTACTCCCCCCTACATACCAAATATTCGCGCATTGACTTCCTCTTCCTCTCACAGGCGGACCTGAACCTATGGTGCTCTCGGACCACCACCCGATCTCCATGACGCTTACTTGGCGGGGAAGTCCGTATGGAGGATGGATGACTCTCTCCTCCTCGACCCGGGGGATTCTGCCGCCATATCTACTAGTATTGCGCAATATTTTTCCATCAACTCGCCTTCAGAGATAGCGCCAGCGACAGTGTGGGCGGCGCATAAGTGCGTTCTCAGGGGTGAAATAATTTCCCTCATGTCGAAACGTCGCAAATTACGGTCGACCCGCATCAACAAACTATCTGACATAGTTAGGACCCTTGAGCTCGCCCATAAACGATCCCTGGCTGATTCACTCAAAGCCTTGCTCGAGGCCAGAAACGACTTACGAGCGGAACTCCATTCTAGATTGGCACGCAAATTTGCCCTAACGCAGAAACTGTATTACGAATTTGGCAACAAATCAGGGAAATTACTGGCTGCTGCCCTTCAAAAGAAGAAAGTGGCCAACACAATCCACTCTATTACTACCCCTACGGGGGCGACCCTGCGCAGGACTGATCTGATCGCTAAACAATTTACATCATATCTCTCAACCCTATACAATCTTCCTACCCCTCCTGACGCGGGATCCCCCCCAGTCACGAGGCCAGCTCATTGAACACTTCCTCATACTCTGACAATTGACTGAATGTCCCCTCTCCCCCCTTTCCCCCCCTTATCATCCATTTCCCTCCACCTCCACCACCGCCTTTGGCTAAGGTTTCATCAGCCTTGGCATGACGAGATACTGTTAGGGTGGCATATCCAGACACGGAACCCCGCTGATCATTGGGATATTTGGCCCCCTTTGCCGAACGGTTGTAACATAGACACGGGTCTCAACCCCGATGGCTGGGACACAGCAATTGCCAGGACCAAGCTGATACGCCCCTATTTTTAGACCTCCTTGTACGCCCTCCCGCCTACAGTTATGTTCCCTATAGGGGTGGGCGGGGGTTGGGTATGTGCACAATGGTCCCCCTTATGTAGGTATCGTTCCAACCCGTTCCCATGCCATGGGCGCCTCCCATGACTTGAGCTACATATATCTGTTCCGCCTAATTGTTGATTGCTGTTTTATGCTTTCTCTTTATGTATTAATCAACTGTAACCTATGTTCAAGAGCATTGTAATGAACTGCTGTGACTACTGTATCCTTTTGTTCTCTTTAATAAAATAAAAGTTATTTGAAAAAAAAAGAAAAAAAAATCACAGAAATTTGGATTTATATTGGAATTTGTGAAATCTGTGAAGTTCAATCTGAATTTAATCTTCAAAGAAGCTAATACATAATAAAGGTACAAGGTGGATTGACCTTGTTCCAGTCCCAGGCTGCTTACTCTCTGACAAAACGTTAGTTCAGCAGATAACAGACGGCGGGGTATTGAGGAGCAACCATTACAAAAGTTCATAACACTCAGAGGTCTTTTTTAAATGTTTGTTGCTTAAAAGCATCATGTAAATCCAACGTGTTTCAGCAGAGATGCCTCCCACTTCCTCAGGTCTGGAGCAGTAGATGCAATTAGAATCACAATGAGATGCAACAGGAGAGGGATATTAGGGCTTTATAAAGTTCTTAACGGCATTGCAAACTGCTGGCATGGCAACGATATCTGGTCTTTTTACTTTGCCAGAATGCCAAATGGCGCAACTATGTTTTAGGAATGTCACTCAATCTGAGCACTCTTCATTGGACTCTATGTTAGTTGTTGCAGCTATAAAAGGTCATTCAAACACACAGCGCCTGCCAACCCATGCCCTGCTTTTTCTTCCCAGTAAAATGCCTATTTCTCCCGTACCCTCACTGTCTCCTCAACAATGTGGAGGTTTGTGGAACAGCATAGATTATCAAAGGAATGCATTAGGGAAAAAAAAAGTGGTACTAATAGTTCACTTTTTAAAGCGGAGGTCCACCCAATTATTATTATTTTTTTTTAAAGCCAGCAGCTACAAATACTGCAGCTATTGACTTTTAAAAAATGGACACTTACCTGTCCAGCAGACAAGCTTGAGCAATTGCTCGGTCCTCGGCTGCTTCTGCCGCAATCCTCTGTGAGGGAATCAGGCAGTGATTCCCTACTGCGCATGCGCGAGGATCGTAGTGCGCTGTCACTGGTCCCCGCTCTCTCCTGGGAGTGTTTCCCAGAAGACAGCAGGGGGGGGGGTTACGTGAAGGGGCTAGACTCCCGTGGGAGTCAGAACCCGGAAGTCGTGCAAATACCTGTCTTAGACAGTTATCTGCACCCCCCTCCCCCCTGAAAGGTGCCAAATGTGACACCGGAGGGGGGGAGGGATCCAAAAAGCGGAGGTTCACTTTTTGTGAAAAAAATAACAAACATGTTATACTTACCTCCACTGTGCAGTTCGTTTTGCACAAAGTGGCCCCAATCCACATTTTCTGGGGTCCCACTGCGGCTCCCTTGGCTCCTCCTCACAATAGCTAACCCCTCTTGGAAGCTCTCTCCCAAGGGAGTTACCTTGCGGGCACTCTCCCATGTCATACAATCGGCGTACATAGCCGCCAAGTGTATGACTTGGTCCACCCCCCAGCGGCCGCATTATTGGATTTGATTGACAGCAGCAGGAGCCAATGCCTGCGCTGCTATCAATCTATCCAATGAAGAGCCAAGAAGCCGTGGGGAGAAAGACGCCGGATTGTGCCCATGGTAGTTCGGGGATCAGGTAAGTAAAACGAGGGCTCTGGGTGGTCAGACAGTGCAAGGTGTTTTTTCACCTTAATGCATAAGGATGTTTTGCAACCTCTTTAATCCTACTACTTCAACAACCCTGGTGTATTATTATTATTGTAATGGAATGTCCCACCCTCCGCTTGGAGTATAGATATCAGATATTCCAGCTGCTCACAAGCACACAATAAGATGAGACTTGTTTGTCTGCTGAACATGGAGTGTTTATTAGAACCAAAATACCAGTCTTATATACAGTTAAAGAGGAGGTAACCAGAACATAAATTAACATGAGCTAATTAACTAAATCATTTAGACAGCCGAGGTGACTCATAGATATGACCTTTCAGGGTAGACGTCACGTCACCTCGCTCACCTGCTATACAATACACATTTTCATAAGTGTAAACACAGGACATCTTCACACAATAGCAGGGTCAATTAGCACAAAGGACAGATAGATGGCTGGAGGTGATGGCATGAGCAACAGTATGACTCAGTCACTCTAATATGGCATATACAGGGTCCCCAGGAATACAGCTCACAAAGAGCACCGTTCCCCCAAATGCCAGGGCCCATGATCGCAAGGAAAGAGGCTAGCATTCCGTCCCCTTCAAAAGCCTCTGTCCCGGGTGAGTCTGTCACAATTATAAAGATAATTGAGATGTTGGATATTTTAGCGTGCATCTGCTTTTTTATTTTTTAAATACTGCTATGAGTGGGAGCGTGGGCAAGCTCGTAATAGTTTAAGGTTGATAGTGAGTTTTGACTTGGAGTAATCTCCCTTAGGGCTGATTCACGTGAGTGACAGTGCCTTCTGCAATCTGAGGGGGTTGCCAGATGTTCAGGAGACAATCCCGTTGTCTCCTAAATGTCTATTCTTTTAATTTCGTTTTTTTGAATCCCAAGAGAGATTTTGTATTAAAATACCACACCTCAACCACAAGCCATGAATATCCGAAAAATACATTTATTTAACCACTTCCTTATTGGGCACATATACCCCCAATAAAAATTGGCGTCCTTTTTTCCCCACAAGTAGAGATTTCTTTTGGTGGTATTTGATCACCTCTGCAGTTTATATTTTTTGCGCTATAAACAAAAAGAGCGAAAATTTTGAAAAAAAAACAATATTTTTTACTTGTTGCTATAACAAATAGCCCAATTAAAAAATAAATTCTCAGTTTAGGCCGTTACGTATTGTTCTACATATTTTTGGTAAAAAAAAAAATCGCAATAAGTTATAGCGCCTACAAAATAGGGGACAGAATTATTATTATTTTTTTTTTTTTTTTTTTACTAGTAAACATTGGACACTTTTTACACATTTTTGGCGCCATTCACATTAATACAGCGATCAGTGCTATAAAAATGCACGAATTACTGTATAAATGTGACTGGCATTGAAGGGGTTAACACTAAGGGGTGAGGGAGGGGTTAAATGTGTACCCTGCATTGTGTTCTAACTGTGGGGGGAGGGGGGTGACTAGGGGAGGTGACCAATCTATGTCCCTATGTACAAGGGACACAAATCGATCTCCTCTCTCCCTGACAGGACGTGGATCTGTGTGTTTACACACACAGATCCACGTCCTTGTCTCTGTAACCGCCGATTGCGAGTGCCTGGCGGACATTGCGGGCGTCAGGAACGCGCATCGGCATCTCAGTGATGCGGCGGGCACACGTGCGCCGGCGCTCGCGCGGCCCCCAGTGGCGCGGAGTAGCAGAGGCCGTAAAAAGACGGTGACCCAGAAATTTAGATCCACCCTGTGGCTGTATATAGTCGTACGGCCGTCAGGAAGTGGTAATTACTCACTAAATTTGTTTTTATATATTTTGTTTTGTTAAAAAATGCATTTGTTCGAAAATCCGAATGAATTAAGGGTGAATCTGTCATTGAAGGCTTATGGTGTCTGTCGAATGTTCTAAGAAGATTCAACGAAGCAGATAAATTGTACAACGCCGCAATCATACATTTCCGGTCGAATGTTCCGCCTACAAGCTATAGAAGAACTCTAATGTTGTATGACTAGTAATAATTATCTTTATTAATTATTATTACTAGTCAACCAAAATTAGAATTCTTCTATAGCCTATGGGGGTAACATTTTACCATAAATGTCCGCTCATAGCAATCTTATGTTTTTAGCTGCTTTGTCGAATCTTCTCTATAATGTTGAATATTTTCCCTCTATGTCGAATCTTTTCTCTCTATGTCGAATAATTTTGGACTAATAGAGTTCGGTTAGGCACATTCAACCGCAGGTCCGAGAGACACAGATCGCTATTGTCACCGTCGTGTTGAATCTTCTATCTATATTGAACTGTTGTTGCAACGAAAAGAGAATAAAGCATTTTTTATGTCGGATCTTTCAGATTTCGGATTCTTGCACGTTCGTTATCGCTTGTTAAAATGAACGTGAAAATCCCAGAAATTTGGATGAAAATGCATTCGGACGAAAACTATTGCACATGTCTAGTGCAAAATGGACCATAGAGCAATGATTTTCAACCTCAGTTCTTAAGTACCCCCCACAGGCCATGTTTTGGGAATTTTCCTTAGATAAAATATCAAGCCACTCTTTGAGGCACCTGTGCAAGGTGAAAGAAATCCTGAAAACATGAGGGGGTACTTGAGGACTGAGCTTGGGTACCTCCTGCCATAGGGTATAAAGAAACTATTTACATGGCTCTCCTTTCATTTTAAAACAAACATTTAATTTTAGTGATGGAAGTGATGCCACGACCTTCTTCTGTTTTTCAAAAAACAAAAGTTGTACATAATCTAATGATAAAAGAGACGTTATAGGTGAATGTTTAACTTGTTCAAACTATGGGGATACAGATGGAGAGTATCTCACCCAAAAGGTTAACACTCTCAATGTCACACATAAAGTGTCCACCCATGCTTGACCCATTCATTGTTTGGTCTACACCTTCCCCTCATTTGCTGTTTTCCTTTTGATGTTGGACACTGTTTGTTTATGAGCGCCAGTGGCCCAAGTTAAACACCCAGCCCCCCCCCCCCCCATCAGTCCTTGCCAAGACCTTTGAGCTAATAAATCTCAACTGCTTGCCTGAGTGGTTAAACATGAACTTCGGTGAATTCTTCTCTTTCTTTGGCTCTCCTGGTTAACCACTTGCTTACTGGGCACATAAACCCCCTTCCTGCCCAGGCGAAATTTCAGCTTCTGGCACTGCGTCACTTTAACTGACATTTGCGCGGTCGTGCGACGTGGCTCCCAAACAAAATTGGCGCCCTTTTTTCCCCCACACATAGAGCTTTATTTTGGTGGTATTTGATCGCCCGTGCGGTTTTTATTTTTTGCGTTATAAACAAAAAAAGAGCGACAATTTAAAAATATATATATATTTTTTACTTGTTGCTATAATAAATATCCCATTTTTTTTTTTTTTAAAACTATTTTTTTTTCTCAGTTAAGGCCTATACGTATTCTTCTACGTATTTTTGTAAAAAACAAAATCGCAATGAGCGACTGCTTTGCGCAAAAGTTATAGCACCTACAAAATAGGGGACAGACTTATGATTTTTTTTAATATTTTTTTTTTACTAGTAATGGCGGCGATCTGCGATTTTTATTGGGACTGTGACATTACGGCGGACACATCGGACACGTTTGACACATTTTTGGCGCCATACACATTTATACAGCGACCAGTGCTATAAGTATGCACCATTTATAAGTATACTGTATAAATGTGACTGGCATTGAAGGGGTTAAGACTAGGGGGTGAGGAAGGGGTTAAATGTGTATCCTGGGTGTGTTCTAACTGTGTGGGGGAGGGGGGTGACTGGGGGAGGTGACCGATGCTGTGTCCCAATGTACAAGGGACACAGATCGGTCTCCTCTCTCCCTGACAAGACATGGAGCTCAAAAAACAGATCTACACGTCCGTGCTCTGTCACCGCCGATCGCATGTACCTGATGGACACCGCGGCAGCCGGGTACACGCATCGAATCCTCGGCAATGCGACGGCACTATTTTTCCCGCTGCGCGCCACCCAGTGGCGCGCGCGGGGAATACAACAACATTGACGTCCAAAGACGTGACCCGGCAGCTCAGGTCCGCACTGTTGAGGTCGTTTGTCAATAGCGCGGATCTGAACTGGTTAATAGTCAAGTCCCGTCATAAACAGGCAATGCGTGAACAAGGGATTGTGTTTTCTTCTGCCTTTTTTTTTTTATGATACGATTGTGTTTGGGGCTAAAACAATACTTAGAGAGTTCTGATAGATCGCACCCTCCGGTCTTTGTACTTGAAGGTGGAATCAGATTGGCATCTGTTGTCCTCATTTGTCACGTACAATGTTTACACGTCCAGGATTTGTCCAGTTTCCCATGTATTGAGCACCGTAGATTTCGTTCTTTTCACTCTCCGTAAAAGTTTAAAACTTCTACCTCAACAACAATAATAAGACTTGTTTTTTTTAATTGAGAGAAAAGCTTCACCCTTACAATTAAAAATATAGATTTTTAATTGTAGCGCTGAAAAGGCCTGAGGACACTTCGGCTCATTTCCTGCGCCTCCGTACCTCAGGCCGAATGAGGTACTGCAGGCCTATTTTCGACTCTGTTTGGCTTCTACGCCCCCGTACCTCAGGCCAAATGAGGTACTGCAGGACTATTTAGCTTGAATGCTGCTCGTCTTGCGAGTCAACACTTGCAAACCACTCAGAATTGAAAAAATTGAGTTGCTCTCAAATCAAAACGCTCTCAAACCAAGTTACTCTTAAATCGAGGTTCCACTGTACACATATACTGAGAGACATGACCACAATTAGGGAAGAGAGTGGTATTGCTGGTAGAAGGGGAGCGGGCACCCTCTGGTGGTGGGAGGGTGGCAATGAACTAGACCCACACAAGGACCCAAAATCCCTACATGCGCAGCTCACAGCAGCGCCCCCCACTGCCTAGATAAGAGGCAGCCATGCGGGTGGCCGCCAATACAGATCGAGCCTCGCTCGCTTGCCGCTCACACCTCGCCGTGCAGCCCAACACCCAACAAGCCACGGAACGGCAGCGGTCCGCAGCCTAAGGGTTGGTGACCTCTGCTCTAGACAGTACCCATCATCCAGGGTCACCATCTACTACTTGGACTGAGGTGACAGCTCAGATATGACACAATCCTGGTGCAGCCCTTGTCTGACAAAGATCAGTCTCTGTTGCAGCCTCTCGCCTTGATTTGCTACAAACTTAAAATGTTCATTGGGGAAGGAGACTGAGGAATATCTTCCTCCTGCCTGCAGCAGACTGATGACATCATCTCACCCTTGGGTAATTTCATTGGACTGGTGCCAAGGGTAGTTTTTAACAATAACAAATTGAGCTTTTTTTATCCTTATCCTGTATCCTTAGCTTTATACAGTAGCTCAATCTTGTTGCATTGTAAAAAAAATGTTTTATTAGAGATTTATAAGGACTCATTGCTACATTGTCCAGTTTAAAGTTGAACTGCCTGTGTGGCTTCATCATTGACTTTATCTTCCATCCTGTAGCCTTCACACTGCTTCATCCTGTCCTTATCTGACCACATTAACAGAAGTTTCTTGACTCAGTTCCAACGACTTTCTGACCCTAATTTCTCTTTGGCTTTCTGTAAGGCCGAATTCAGTTACATTAGACCGGTGCAGATGAAGCCCCTAATTGAATTTTCACCGACCATCACCCAATTACTGGAGAGTAATTCCAAGGAAACTGGATGTGGTGCAGATTACATGCGACTTACAATGGCGGTTCGCAAATTGGATCACCTCTTCCTGTCTTCTTGCAGAGCAATATGTAAAATAATTACATGGATCTATAGGATAGCAAATTTAACCAAAGAGCCAAAGGACAAAATACTCTGATGCTTATTAACCGGCTTTATTAACCACTTCCATACCGGGCCTATTTTGGCACTTCTCTCCTACATGCAAAAATCATGATTTTTTTGCTAGAAAATTACTCAGAACCCCCAAACAATATATATGTTTTTTTTAGCAGACATCATATGGAATAAAATGCCGGTCATTGCAACTTTTTATCTTGCACGGTATTTGCGCAATCATTTTTCAAACGCCTTTTTTTAGGGAAAAAACGGTTTCATGAATTAAAAAATAAAAAAAACAGTAAAGTTAGTAAATGTTTTTGTATAATGTGAAAGATGATGCTACGCAGAGTAAAAAGATACCAAACATGTCACGCTTTAAAATTGCGCACACTCATGGAATGGCGCCATACTTCAGTACCTAAAAATCTCCATAGACGTTGCTTAATTTTTTTTTACAGGTTATCAGGGAGAAAGCCTTGCATTACTGTGTGGAGTTACAGACAGAAGAACAGGAAGTGAGGATTTCTCAGAAGAAATAAGGACATTTAAAAGCAAAATGGAAGGATGAGGTAAGTGAAGGAGGACTGCACTAAGTTAAAGGAAGCTATTTAGGGGAAAAAAAAGTACCTTTGCAACCTCTTTAAAGGGTCACTAAGCCCAGGTTCACACTGGGCTGCGGGAGTGAAATCGTGCGATTTCAGCTGAACTCGCACAATTTCACTCTCGCTGGCAGTCCCAATTTCGGCTGCGATTTAAGAGACATCTGTGCAGGTTTCTGCACAGCTGTCAATTTAAATCGCATCCAGAAATCGCAAAAAGTAGTACAGGAACTACTTTTTGAAATCTGTGCAACGATTGCCGGCAATTGCCGGAAAATGCCGCCGATTTAAGATGCGATTTCACATGTGAAATCGCATCTCAAATCAAACTAAATCGTACCCAGTGTGAACCTGGGCTGAAGGAAACCTTTTTTTTTGCTGAAATTACTGTTTACAGGGTATAGAGACATAAAAGTTGACTGATTCCTTTTAAAAATGATTAAAAATAGATAAAAATCAATCATATAATGTGCCTCTTCACTTTCGTTTTTTAACTGGTTTCATGTTTCTGTGAAGTAGAGAGACACACAGAAAAAAAAAATACAGGGGAGTGTTTTGTTTTTAAAATGAATCTGATTGGTTCTGAGGAGTTTTAGACACAGCTTAGACCACAGTGAAAAGCTGCCATGAGATTTTTCATAAGGAGCCAGACAAGCAGGAAGTGAGGAGATCAGAGAAGAATTACAGCAACTTCAAAGCAAAAACGAACAATGAGGATATGAAACCAGGACTGCAGTAAGGTAAAGGAAGCTATTTAGCTAAAAAAAAAAAAAAATCCTTTAGTGATCCTTTAAGTAATGACAAAGTTATTGTTGCATAAACAGGCTCATAGCAGAAATGAAAAAGTTGCTCTGGTCTATAAGGAGTGTTCGGGTGTGAGAGCTGAACTGGTTAAAAACAATGTCACTATAAGCAGGGATGGGAACGTATACTCTACAAAGGAGCATTTAAGGTGTCACCAGGTAAAAGGCCTCAATTAATCAGCCATCACTATTTATTAACAAACACCAACATGGTCCTGCGTGCCAATGGCTCCCTTTCATTTTCTCGGTCACAATTGGCTTTTAGAAAAGCTCAGCATACCTTGTGCCAGCAGAATGAGTGCAGAGGGATTACTCCACCGTGTTTGACCGTGTCCTCTCTGTCTGCATTGTGGCTTTGAACTGTTGAAGGTAGCCGTGGAAAAAATTCTTCCCTTCTAGAAAAAACCATTAATTACCCGGATGAATAATAAGTAGGCAGTGTTGGCCGCTGCTGTCTAACCCACATAAGCAAACATCGTATTTAAGAAATAAAACTGGATTAATGTAATGGGGGGAATTTGATGAACCGTCACGAATACACAAAACATTCTACGCGGTGTACACAGCGCGCCGTCATAAATAAAACGATGACACTGCTCAGCCCACCTTCCTAAGGCTGCTGCCAGTGTTAATAATATTTCACGGACGATGGAGGGCTAATTGGGGTGATTTATTAAATGTGGCTGGGAATAGTATGATCATAATGCAGAACTTTGTTCACAGCTTAATTACGAAACACTTCTGGTAAGGAGCCAATAGGCAGCCCCCGGTGGAAATGCTGGCCCCATTTTACTGTTTTTTTTTTTTTTTTTTTAAGGTTTGCTGTGGTCAAAATTGCAGATCAAGCTTTAAAATGCTTACTGAATTTGTTCAAGGCCACAGCTAAAAATAGCCATAATAATACAATCTGGTCTTTCCAGTGCAGGAGAATAAAAACTAGCTCAAGTTTTCTACTGAGTGCCATGGGTCCTCTGGCGTGCATTGTTTGGCCAACCCTCATGGTCAATGGCTTGGTCCCACTCAGAGTGGCCTCTTGTTGCCTTCTAGAGGCTATCAAGAGACTAAAATTGGTTAAAAGTTTGTATGGAGTGCCATGGGTCCTCTGGGTTGCATTGTTTGGCTAACTATGATGGTCAACAGCCAGTTCCCACCCAGCAGGGGCCTGCTGTTGCCTTCTAGAGGAAAACAAACAAAACAAAAGAAAGTTGCGCTGCTAATGATAATACATGTAGCTGCCAGCACTAACAGTGAAACAACCTGTGAGTGAACAATAAAGAAAAAATAAGTGCAGCGCTCAAAAATATGTGTCAAAATTGCGTGAAACAATTTGCATAAATCTCGCCCAAATGGGTGAGATTATACTGTAATAGGTGAACCAAAAAAACAGTACATAAATCATAGAAAACTGGACTAGGTAACCAAGAGGAAACAATTAAAAGGATAATGAAACCCTTGGAGTGCACAATACAGTGTATTATGGGGCATGGAGGAAGTCCTTCCAAAAAACAATGTATAGACACCAATAAGTCTTCTTAGAATATAAGACACTCCTGTAAGACACTCCTGTGTTACTGGGGATTCGAATGGTGCACGTGATCCACTTCAATAAGCATACAAGACAACCAGACTGGTAGATTAAGAGAATGGGTACTCTTACCGCATAAGGTGGACACCTATGCCAGTGGCACCGTGTCAGACAGGCGTGTGAGAGCTCCTCGGATGGATGGCTCTATGGAGAGTGATGGTTGGAGGAATAGTAGATCCTTCCCAGGAATCCAAAGGTCCAAATTAGAGAGTGGCTCCAAGCTTTCAACTGGAACAACTCTTGTGGATAGCCATGGAAAAAGCAAGAAAACTCCACATAGTGTAGTTTGTTCAAAAAGGAAAGCCTTTATTAGGCTAATAAAATACAAAGCAATAAAAACAGAGAGAACTGCCAGTCTTATGGAAAGATCTGGCACACGTGATCACATTAATATAAAAAAAGCGTGGTAGTTGGTTATGTAAAAGAACTATGTACCCGACATGTTTCGAGCTAATGCTCATGCCCCTGTCGATGAGCATTAGCTCAAAACATGTCGGGTACATAGTACCCGAGGATCCTTTGGTGTGCATTGTGTGCATTGTTTGGCCAACTTTCAAGGTCCAAATACTGTTCCCACCCAGGAGGGGCCTGCCTTCTAGAGCAGTATTTCTTAACTCCAATCCTCATGGCGCCCCAACAGGTCATGTTTTCAGGCTTACCATTGTTTTGCACAGGTGATTTGATCAGTTTCGCTGCCTTAGTAATTACCACAACTGTTTCATCTGAGGGAAATCTTGAAAACACAACCTGTTGGGGCATCTTGAGGTCTGAAGTTGAAAAGGAATGTTCTAGAGGCTACCAAGGCTACCAAGAGACTAAAAATTGATTCAAATTTTCTGCCAAGTGCCATAGATCATTTGGTGTGCATTGTTTGGCCAACTTTCATGGTCAACATCCTGTTCACATCCAGGAGGGGCCTGATGTAACCTTCCAGAGGCTACCAAGGCTACCAAGAAACTAAGAATGTATGTGTGCCACAGAACCTTTTCTAAGCATTGTTTGGCCAACTTCCATGGTCAACCGCATGTTCCCACTCAGAAGGGGCCTGTTGTAGCCTTTAGAAGGCTACAACAAGCACCTCCCAGTTGGGAACAGGCTGTTGACCATAAGAGTTGGCCAAACAATGCACACCAAAGGACCCATGGCACTCAGCAGAAAATTTGAATACATTTTTAGTCTCTTGGTAGTGTCTGCACTGGAAAGACCAAACAACATTACCGTGGCTATTTGTGGCATCGGTGAGTCAGATACGACTTACCGATGCATGTGATATCTGTCCAGCCATATCTGACTTTTCAGCTCCAGCTCTCTGGGCACCCTGTCTGATACGCTTTGAGAGTCTTTACCATAGGGTTTTTTGACAAGTTTTTTTATGAGGTGGGTTACCAGGTCGTTCCTCAACTCACTCCAATAACTTGGGCTTGGAACCGGCATGGAGAATGTGACAAGGACGTGCGGTGAGGTCAGTGGCTGGTGAGGCACTGGCTAGTATCAGAGCCAGATAGAAACAGTTTACATTCACCATGAATGTTAGAGTGAGAGCAATAATTCTGGCACTAGACCTCTTCTGTAACTCTAAACATGTAACCTGTAAAAAAATTGAAAGCTTCACTTTAATGGGAGGGCCTGTGGAACCCAGAAGCTCTTAGAAAGTATGAGCCAAAAAAGAATGGACATTCAGAATATGTCTTGGACTACCTGAGATGGGCAGTAATGATTATCCACAATATGTATTCAAAGATATCTTTAAAGAACTAATTACTGTTTGTTGATTCTGAACTCAACAGGTTAATTGAAAGATGTTAATGTCATCACCTTCAGCTACCTGGCTGCCTGTGTAATGTAAATTGAATCCAGACAAACTTCTAAGGATCTTTTATTGTGGCTTGTGCTAATTGACCCTGTATTGTGTGAAGGAGTCCTGTGATAATGTGTATCGTAAGTTAACAGACAGCCTAAAGGTCAGGTGTCTGAGTCATCAGCTGTGGTTAATTAGCTCATGTAAATTAGGTCAGGTCCCAGAGACAGGGTGTCTGCTAAAGAGATGTATTGAGAATGATGTGTATTGGGGGGGGGCTTGTTAGGTAACTATTGTGTGATGTTGTGGGTGGAATTGGGTCATTGTTCATTTGGTTACTGCAGTATCCTAAATTGTATATAAGAGCCTGTATTTCTTGCCACACATGTAGCCCCATTTCTCCTCTACTGAGTAATCCACGCTGAGCCCATTTACCTCTAAGCATTATGTAATGCGGATTATCAATCAGCCCGGGTTGTGTGTCAGGGTACAGCGGACTCCCGAGTTCCAGCACTTTTGCTGATCAGCGCTTAGCATGTTCGGGAATGCTGAGGAGGCGAAATGCTTGTGGTGTGAAATCCACACTGCCCAACACTTGCTGAATATTATTAGGAGGTTTCAGGTGACGAATAATTTCTTTAACAGCCACAAGTGGAGAAGGCAGGCATAGCTGCTACCACCGAGTGAGGATAGATACAAGGGTTTATTAACCATTTCATGGGGCCTATTTATTTTATATACTTTTTTTTTCAGCATTTCACCTTTTTTTTGTTAGGAAATTGTTTTACAATTTTGACCTATTGATGAAGCTATTCTAAGCAGTTATGGTATTAAATCCCAAATCAAAAATGTAATATATTGCAGCCTACCAATTATTTAGATGTAGAGTTGGGCGAACGGTTCGGCCCAAGCATGAGTTTTGGATCAAACATTGACTTTTTGCCCCATTCTGGCAACACCCGAATTAGCAGGGTATTTGGCAGGTGTTAGCCCCACCGAACAACCTGCAATGCACTTTGCGCTGCACAGTTCATTCTATGCCATGATTGGGCAAAGCTTTCCCCAATCAGGGTGCAGTAAAAGTTGGTTGTTAATAAGCGGGGCCATGAAGCGTCAATAACCAACGAGTCGTCAGCTGTCAATGGGCAGCTGGATAAAAAAGAGAAACATTTTCCGTTAAAAAATAGCGGAAAAAATAAAACTGCATGGGGTCTCCCCCAGTTCATAGCAGACCTTCGGGTCTGGTATGGGTTTTAAGGGGAACCCCACACCAAAATGTAAAAATAAACTATGTGGGGTCCCCCCAGTTCATAGCAGACCTTCGGGTCTGGTATGGATTTTAAGGGAAACCCCACGTCAAAATGTAAAGAAAAATGGTGTGAGGTCCCCCCCCAAAACCCATACCAGATCCTTATCTGGTCTGGAAAGGAGGAGACAAGAGAGCGCACCCCCCCTCCTGAACCATACCAGGCCACATATCCTCAACATGGAGGGGTGGGTGCTTCAGCGCAGGGGGCAAGGGTCTCTTCGCCACAACCCTAATGATCATCTGTGGGCTGGGGGCTTATCAAAATCTGGAAGCCCTGCCCCCATATCCCAGCTCCCCTCTATGTGAATAAGTCCATTCACCAAAAAATGTATGAAAAAGTAATAAAAACACAGAGATAGTTTTTGACAATTCCTTTGTTAAAAAAAATAATAAATAAATAATTGCGTACACCCGATGTAAATCCATTATCAATCACGCTGCCCACCGCACCCGGAAAAAAATAAAAGAAATAACGCTCCTGCCGACATGATGGCTGGCTGCCTATTGCAGGCTCTGCCGTTTGACAGTTCATATATAGGTTAGGGGCGTGGCCACCTGGCTATGCCACCTGTTGGCACTGCCCCCTTCTGACATCTGACCAGTTGACATCGCCAGGTGACTCAGACCCTTACCTATATAAGAACTGTCAAATGGCAAAGCCGACAGTAAGTAGCCAGCCTTCATGTCAGCTGGAGCGTTTTTCTTTTTTTCTGGTCCGGCAGTGTGGCAGGCAGCGTGATTGATGATGCCAAGGCTGTCTTCCCGACCCTGCTCCCTAACAACCAGCTTTTAGGCAGAACAGTGATCTACCTATGTAAACAAGGCAGATTGCCAATATGCAAGGGAACAAGGTAGAGATCTTGTGTTCCTGCTGAGCAGGAACACAGATCTCTGTCTTCCCGTAATCAGTGCAACCCCAACACAGTTAATAAACACCCCCTAGAGACTTAACCCTTTAATCGCCCCTGATGTTAACCCCTTCCCTGTCAGTGTCATTAGTGCCATGACAGCACATTTTT
Organism: Rana kukunoris; assembly: GCA_029574335.1. Taxonomy (NCBI): domain Eukaryota; kingdom Metazoa; phylum Chordata; class Amphibia; order Anura; family Ranidae; genus Rana; species Rana kukunoris. Next base: position 448,950,801 of record CM056053.1, on the reverse strand, counting down.
TGTAGCACTCATCGCTGTATTAGTGTCACCGGTCCCCAAGAAGTCTCAAAAGTGTCAGTTAGACATCCGATTTGTCCGCCGCAATGTCGCAGTCTCGTAAAAAAAACATTGATCGCCGCCACTAGTTAAAAAATAAATAAATAAATAAATACATAAAAGTATTGCATCGTTTGTAGACGTTATAACTTTTGCAAAAACCAATCAATATACACTTATTGGGATTTTTTTTTTACCTAAAATATGTAGCAGAATACATATTGGCCTAAATTGCTGGAAAAAAAATGATTTTTTTATTTCTTTTTATTGGATATGTTTTATAGCAGAAAGTAAAAAAAAAAATACATTATTTATATATTTTTTTAATTGTCGGGCCTTTTTTCTTGTTTATAGTGCAAAAAAAAATAAAAAATCGCAGAGGTGATCAAATACCACCAAAAGAAAGCTCTATTTGTGGGGAAAAAAGGACATTAATTTTCTTTGGGTACAGCGTTGCACAACCGCGCAATTGTTAGTTAAAGCGTCGCAGTGCCGTATCGCAAAACATTGCCTGGTCATTAAGGGGGCAAATCTTCCGGTTCTTTGAGGCCGCGTACACACGATCAGACCGGTCCGATGAAACTGACCTTAAGGCCAGTTTCTTTGGACCAAATCGATCGTGTGTACGGCCCATCGGACCAAAGTTTTAGAACTTTAAAATAGGTCCGATGGATGCCTGACCATCAGGCCAAAATGATGGTTAGTACGCAAAAAACCCGCGCATGCTCAGAATCAAGTCGACGCATGCTTGGAAGCATTGAACTTGGTTTTTTTAGCACGTCCTTGTGTTTTACGTCACCGCGTTCTGACCCGATCGGATTTTGGACTGATGGTGTGTACGCACATCAGACCATCAGGCCACTTCAGCGGTGACTCGATTAAAACGGTCCGTCTGACCATTCTCATCGGACCGGTCTGATCGTGTGTTCGCGGCCTAAGTGGTTAGACAAGTTCCTAATATTTTTTTTTTTAATTTTAAATATTTTTTACTTTTTTTTTGTTTTATTTTTGATTTAAGTAACGCAGTGCCGTATCGCACAAAATGGCCTGGTCAGGAAGGGACCAAAACTTTCCGGTCCAGAAGTGGAAAAAACTATTTGGAAAATTTTAACATGGAAAAAAGTGGTAAAGCTGTCACCTGTAAAAGGTTTTTTAGGTCTAATGGGGTTTTTCATTTGTGAAGTGTAAAGATAAACTTCCACCTTAATTATATAGGTGAATGAATTGGAAAACTTTCTGGCCAGGCCAATCCAGCCCTTCTAACAATAGTCCCTAACATTGCGTGCTATGGGATGAAATGGAATATCGGTAATACGAAGCTTCCTCTGTGTGTCAGAAGAGTTAGAGAAGACTTTGACGTCGGCTTTGTGCTCTAATCAAACAGATTTCCATGCATGGATAATCAAATGATGTGAGCAACTCCATGTAACCGAGGATGACGTCCTAGATATGCACCACATCATGCATTAATTACAGACCATACAAGTCTGTTCAGGTCACCCATGTGATGCAGTCACCCATACAGCACAATGAACTTTAAAGTGGACCTGTACTTTACCTATAGAAGAAAGTGGGAAACTAGCGCTGGGCCCGTTGGGTTATCTCACTGGTATTGCTATCACAAAATATTGGTGTTGATATGGGTGATCTGGTTGCTGGGTAGGAATCTACACCCAAAAGGTTCTCCATAGACTCCTTGGCTTGTAGTGTAGTTTAACAAAAATGGAAATTGAAGCGCAGAATTCCCGCTAAGAGGTCCAGGTGTGACTTTATTTGACAATCCAAAAATTAGGCTACGCGTTTCAGTGATCCAATAGATCCCCCTTAAAGTGATTGTAAGGCATTGTTTTTTTTTTTCTTAAACAACAAACATATCATACTTACCTCCACTTTGCAGTTAATTTTGCACAGAATGGCCCGATCCCTCGGTGGCGCTGGTAGCTCCTCCTACATCGTATAACCCCCCTAGGAGAGGCGCTCTCCCGGGTGCGCTCCCAAGTCCAGCATTTGCACCCATAGACACAGAATGCCGGACTCACCCATGCACCCCCCCAGCGCTCGCATCATTGGATTTGATTGACAGCAGTGGGAGCCAATGGCTGCGCTCAGTGGCGGCTGATGCTCAATTTTCTTTTGGGGGGGCGCAAACAAACGAGAAAAAACAAAACAATTGCAGCCTCACTCTGCCCATCAAACGCAGCCACTGTGCCCATCAAACGTAGCCACTTTGCCCATCAAACACAGCCTCTGTGCTCATCAAAGGCAGACACTGTGCCCATCAAAGGCAAACACTGTGCACATCAAATGCAGCCACTGTGCCATCAAATGCAGCCATTGTGCCATGCCATCAAATGATGCCACTATGCCATCAATTGTCGCCACTGTGCCATGCCATCAAATGCAGCCACTGTGCCATGCCATCAAACGCAGCCACTGTGCCATCAATTGTCGCCACTGTGCATCAATTGTCACCACTGTGGCATCAATTGTCGCCACTGTGCCATTAATTGTCATCACTGTGCCCATCATTTGTCACCACTGTGCCATGACAAACGCAGCCACTGTGCCATCAAACGCAGCCACTGTGCCATGCCCTTAAATGCAGCCAAAGTGCCATTAATTGTTACCACTGTGCCCATCAACTGTCACCACTGTGCCCATCAATTGTCACCACTGTGCCCATCAATTATCACCACTGTGCCCATCAATTGTAGCCACTTTGCCCATAAATTGTCGCCACTGTGTCCATCAATTGTAGCCACTGTGCCTGCCAGATTGCCCCCCCCCCCCCCCCTGCCCGGCACTTACCTTTCTGGGGTCAGCCATGCTCCTTCCATGGTCCCTTGATTTCTTCTCCCGCCCTCAAAGATTTTGTTGTATTCATGTAATATTCTACGCTTGTAATAAAATTTCTATAATTTTTTAATAAACTTCCTATCTGCCTCAAAGTCCGACCATCAATTTCTACTCTTAGTAATTGTTTCTTTTCCCTACTATACACGGATGTGGCAAATGTGAGTGCTTTCCTATTGTGTCATTCTGTTCTACTGTTCTTCTCCCAGCCCTTCTTACCCATTTTCTTTCCCCTTCCCATCTAAATTCTCCCCTCTTTATTTTGATTATGCCTGTAAAGTAGCGCTTGTTTCCCATGCTTAGAAAATGTCCCTGCACAAAGTGTCATTTCTGAAGCATAAAAAGTCATATAAAATCACTTCTCCCGAAAAAAACTGTCGTTTTTAAAACTTTTTTTGCATTGATACATGTCCCCAGGAGCAGGACCCGGGTCCCCAAACACTTTTCAGGACAATAACTTACATATTAGCCATTAAACTTAGCACTTTAGATTTCAAACGTTCGAGTCCCATACACTTTAACCACTTAAGACCCGGACCTTTTTGCGCTATAAACATATAAATAGAGCGACAATTTTGAAAAAAATGCAATATTTTTTACTTTTTGCTATAGACAATATCCCCCAAAAACATATACATGTTTTTCCTCAGTTTAGACCGATACGTATTCTTCTACCTATTTTTGGTTAAAAAAAATCGCAATAAGCGTTTATCGATTGGTTTGCACAAAATTCATAGCGTTTACAAAGTAGGGGATAGTTTTATTGCATTTTTATAAAAAAACGTTTTTACTACTAATGACAGCGATCAGCGATTTTTTTTCGTGACTGCGACATTATGGCGGACACTTACATTTTCGACCCCTTTTTTGGGACCATTGTAATTTTCACAGCAAAAAAATGCATCAAAAATGCATTGTCTACTGTGAAAATGACAATTGCAGTTTGGGAGTTAACCACGAGGGGGCGCTGAAGGGGTTAAGTGTGACCTCATCTGTGTTTCTAACTGTAGACATGTGATGTCATTGGGCTAGATTCATCATTTGTTATGCCGACGTAACTAAGAATCTGCGCCGGAGTATATTTAAGCGTATTCTCAAAGTGAGATACTCTTAAATATTGTTAAGATACGAAATTCTCCTACGCCAGCGTATCTTAACTGCATTTTACGCTGGCCGCTAGGGGCGTTCCCGCTGATTTACGCCTAGAATATGTAAATCAGCGAGATATGCCTATTTACGAACGTACGCCCGGCCGACGCAGTGAATTTACGCCGTTTACGTAAGGCGTTTTCCGGTGTAAAGATAAACCACCAAAAATATGGCGCATCCTATGTTAAGTATGGACATCGGGACCGCGTCAAATTTAATTTTTTTTACGTCGTTTGCGTAACTCTTCCGTGAATGGGGATTTACGTCAATTACGAAAACAATGCGTCGTAGCGTCATAATTTGGAGCATGCGCACTGGGATACGTCCATGGACGGCGCATGCGCAGTAAAAAAAAAACGTAAAAACGTGGGGTCACAGCACATTACTATAAAACACGCCCAACTCATTCACATTTGAATTACCCGGGCTTGCGCCGGCCCATTTACACTACGCCGCCGTAACACAGCTTGGTGAATACAGCATTTGCCTCACTAATTTACGGCGGCGTAGAGTAAACAAGATACGCTACGCCAGCCAAACTTTAAACCTCTGTACCTGAATCTGGCCCATTGATCGTGTTTCCCTATATTAGGGAACACACGATCAATGGCGGCACCACAGTGAAGAACGGAGAAGCTGTGTTTACACACAGCTCTCCCCGTTCTTTAGCTCCGGGGACCAATCGCGGGACTCCAGCGGCGATCGGGATCGCGGGTCCCACGGCCCCGGTCACGGACCCCCGACCGGGTTACGGGTGCTAGCCCGTGTCCCAAGGCTGGGCACTTAAAGAGGACGTACCTGTAAGTGCTTGTGCCCAGCCGTGCCATTCTGCCGACGTATATGTGCAGGAGGCGGTCCTTTAAGTGGTTAATGGGGTTCTAAAGTTCACACAAACTTTTGGTCTGTTCGCAGGTTCTGGTGCGAACCGAACGGGTGGGTGTTTGGCTCATCCCTACTCAGAAGGACATATTATTCTCTTACATTTGACTTTGCAGAAATTCCAAGGACTCCTTAATCCCTTCTTTCCACATTATCATGTATAAAGGAAATAGTTGAGATGATAAAACAAATAATGAACCCCAGAGCCAGCTAAGTGCTTCTTCCAATAATATATATAATGTATTTAAACATAAATATACATTATAATGCATTCTTTATGATTTCATAACGGTAACAAGTTTAATCTTGTTTTCTCTCCTTTATTGACTCGTTCTTGTGTATGTGTTACCATAGCAAATACTTTAAAAGTTTATATGTAACTGACTTTCTGTGGATGTGTTGGTTTGTCTGTGTCCTTGTTTAGCCCCTAATAGGACAAGTGTGCATTGTACACAAATAGATTACAGGAACTTTACGTAAGGCCATTATCATCAATTTTCTCCAATGTTTTCATCAACGTGACACGCTTTTAAAACAAGCCGCAGCATCTGAAGCAGGTTTGTATTATAGGACTATTTGTTTAAAGTCCTATCCCAATTGGAAATACATGACCGAGGGGCCGGTCTTTCTTGGTTATCTACAACAGTCGAAAAACCCACAAGGATTAAGTGACATGGTTTTTCGATCAACCTTTGGAAGCCATTCTATTAACCACATATAAATAACCACCGAAAAGCATGTTTAGTACAATAATGGGAGAGTTACCAAGAGGACGTCTTATGCCGCGTACACACGAACGGATTTTCCGTTGGAAAAAAATCGGATTGTTTTTCCGACGGAATTCTGCTCAAGCTTGGCTTGCATACACACGGTCACACCAAATTCCGACCACCAAAAACGCAGTGATGTACAACACTAGGACAAGTTGAGAAAAATGAAGTTCAATGCTACGGAGCATGCGTCGAATTGTTTCCGCTCATGCATGGTTTTTTTCCCGTCGGAATTCCCTACAGACAAATGGATTTTCCAATAGGAATTATTTCTGTCTGAAAAATAGAGGACATGTTTTCTATCTAAAGCCCCATACACACGGTCAGACTTTTGGCCAACCAACTTCAAAATCTGCAACTTTTCAAATTTGTCTGATCGTGTGTACGCTCCATCGGACCAACTTTTTCAGGTTTCATCCGACAAAAAGTTGGGTCTGCGAACGGACCAACTTTTCAGCAACAAAAGTCTGATGGTGCTTTGTGTGACTGTGTGTACAGCAATCCAACCAACTTTTGTACAAAGTGCAAATACTCATGCTCAGAACCAACGTTAAAATCAACCAACAATAGCAGAAGTTAACCAAAGGGTGGCGGTAAAGAGCAGAAAAACCACGTGATAATGGGAACGTTTTAGAAAAGTTTGCAGAAAAGTCTAAGGCCTCGTACACACGATCGGACATATCCGATGAAAACGGTCCGCGGACCATTTCCATCGGATATGTCCGATCGGGAGTTTGATCCGATGGCGTGTACACACCATCGGATCAAATTCCCCGCCGTCGGACGGCGCGGTGACGCGGCGGTGACGTTGACGCCGCCACGTCACCGCTACGTCACCGCACCAGGAAGTAAAACACTTCCGCGCATGCGCCGAATCCATTCGGCAGCGGCGCGGCGGCGGTGCGGGACGACATGTCTGCTGGTAAGTGTACTAACCAGCAGACATGTCGGGCGGACAGATTCCCACCGGATAGATTTCAAAGCTTGCTTTGAAATCTGTCGGGTGGAGAAATCTGTCCGCTAGCCCATACACACGAGCGGAGATGTCTGCTGAAACGGTCCATCGGACCGTTTTCAGCGGACATATCCCCTCGTGTGTACGAGGCCTAACTGTGTGTATGCTATGGGTGTGACCGGACAAATCAATTAGGACAAAAATCCAAGGGAAATTTTGTTGAATGTCCTACCGTGTACGGGCCTTTAGTCCGTCAAAATTTCAGACGGAAACAGTCAGATGGGGTATACACAGGGTCGGAATATCGTCGGATAGGAAGCATCGAGGTGACTGGTCACCAGATGGTCACCAGTCATCTCTATGACCGTCGGATGCATGGGCGTGATGTGGTACCGGAATGTAAACAAAGCCACAATTGCGGCTGGTAAGAATGAGATCTGTGAATTTTTTTTCACAATCTCATTCTTTCCAGCCTGGAGGAGAGATGTGAGGTCTTATTGACCCCGCATCTCACCATAAAGAGGACCTGTCACACACCATTCCTATTACAAGGGATCTTTACATTCTTTGTAATAGTAATAAAAGTAATCAAAAAAAAAAAAATGTAAAAAAAAGTGTAAAAAATAAATAAATAAAGTAAAAAATGTTAATGAAAACGCCCCTGTCCCCGGTAGCTCGCGCTCCGAATCGACTGCACGCATATGTACCGCCCACATATGTAAACGCTGTTCAAACCACACATGTGAAGTATCGCCGCGTGCGTTAGAGCATGTGCAACAATTCTAGCACTAGACCTCCTCTGTAACTCTAAACTGGTAACCTGTAAATTGTTTCAAAGCGTCACCTATGGAGATTTTTAAGTAACAAAGTTTGGCGCCATTTCATGAGTGTGCGCAATTTTAAAGCATGACATGTTAGGTATCTGTTTACCCGGTGTAACATCATCTTTCATATTTTACAAAAAAATTGGGATAACTTTACTGTTTTGTTATTTTTTAACTAATGAAACCATCTTTTTTTTCCCCCCAAAAAAAAGGCGTTTGAAAAATGATTGCACAAATACCGTGCAAGATAAAAAGTTGCAATGACCGCCATTTAATTCCCTGTCTGCTAAAAAAATATATGTCATTTTTGGGGGTTCTGAGTAATTTTCTATCAAAATTATGATGATTTGTACATGTTGGGGAAAAAACAAGAACAAGAAAGCGCCGCTGAGTGATCTGATTTAATTTAACAACAACAGCAATAGCATTCCAACACTTACATCTAGGGGCACTCTGATGCAGTCTGGGATGCTGGTGTCAAGGGCTTCAGTGCGGTCCGGAAACCATGTGAGAGGCTGGAAAAGCTGTTCAATGGAGGAGCGTCAGCCGTTCTTAACCATAGATTAGCCGCTTGCAAGTCCATGTGTGGATGTTGTGTTCTCAGCTGATCCACCGCGCCGCTGGTCCGTGATGTCACTGAGACGGTGGCCAAGGAGGGACACAACGCGTTTCAGAGCCAGCGCTAGGTAAATAGAAGACCTGCGCGCTCCTTTATCAAGTGCAGTATGAGGACGAAGCTAGAGGATGTGAGTTATATAGGTCACATGGTGGGGCACCAACCAATAAGAGAGCTTATAATACGAGTGGCTTGGAAAGCCAATCGCACATAGAGGGAAACAATTATGGAGTCTTTATATACAAAGTTAAAACGGGGGAAGCTGTAAAACAGCAGTATTACATAAATACAAATATAATGGCGATATATGTTTGTTAGTATTAGCTCTACAATAAAAATACTAACGTAGTTAGTTACTACACAAAGCCCACAGCGGGCAACTCCTACTTACACTATAACAGTTGTCATCACCCACAGTGGATAAAAAATATACCAAAAGGTCAGTTCTGCAGACTTCGACAAAACTGTACAAGAGACAGTGATTACATCTCTCAGAGTACACACCTTAAACAAAAATTCTTAGAAAAAGGTTACCCTAAACCATTGGTAGACCAAGCCCACAGGATTTTTCTTCCGGGCAAAAAAACAAAACCTAAAAAATCGCCTGAAAAACCAATGGTACGATTTATTACTGGCTTCCATGACCAATATCAAAAAATGGAAAACATCTTGACCAGGCATTGGAATATTTTAAAACAAGACCCCCACTTAGATACTGTTCTGTGTGACAAACCAAAGGTTACATATAGGAGGGCCCCCACATTAAAAAATAAAATTGCCCCTAGCCGACTAAGGCTCCATTCACACCTAGGCGTTTTGTCGCCTGTAGCGCGACGCTCAGATACGCTAGAGGTACAAAAATACATTACAGCCTATGGAGATGGTTCACATCTGCACGCCGATGCGCCTGACACCAATCGCCTGTAGCTCAAACAAGTCCCGGACCCTTTTTTGTCGCGCAAATCGCGCGGTTTCGGCGTATTTGAGCCTTTTTTTTTTCCATTGAAAGTAATGTAAAACGCCCGATTTGCGCGTATAGCGCGACAACAAGCGTTTGTACGAGCGTTTTGACGCCTATTCAGCTCAAATGAAATAGAGGAAATGACACAAAAATGAAATAATTTACACAGGAAGTCCAAAAATCTCCATTTTACATTATAAAAAGACATAGGAGTACAGCATCATGGAGGATGAGGATCAACTCGATGAAACCGTGTCTCTCCTGAATCAGGAAAAATTCATCCGGATGGTGAAGGAGAAACCCTGTCTATATGACACTAGGGATCCGTCCTATAAACTGCGAACTGTTCGGAGAAAGGCATGGAACCAAATTGGCAGTCAGGTGTACCAGAACTGGGCACACATCCTGGACAAGGATAACAAAGGTAAACTCCTGCAAACAGAAAAATGACAATAGGGAGATAACAGAATGATTGTTTTTTATTACATTAAGGTTTGTAAACCCACTTTTTGTACTTTTGCCTACAGATAAGCCTATAATAAGGCTTACCTGTAAGTCTATTTTTATTAAAAATGCCACATTATGGCGGACACATTGGACACTTTTGACACATTTTTAACACCATTCACATTTATACTGCAATCAGTGCTATAAATATGCACTGTTTACTGTATAAATGTGACTGGCAGGGAAGTGTTTAACACTAGGGGGTGAGGAAGGGGTTAAATGTGTACCCTATATAGTGTTCTAACTGTGGGGGGAGGGGGGTGACTGGGGGGATTGACCAATCTTTGTCCCTATGTACATATGTCCCTATGTAGCCTTTATCCGGCACAATGTCATGAGGCACAATTCTGACCCCAATTTGATATCGTAGGGATACTGCACCCAAAGGTAAAAACATATCTAAATAAAATCAACATGAGACTTCTGAATACATCAATCAAATTGTTTTATTTTTTCAAAACAGCGCAGCAAACAGTACAGTTATAAAAAAACAGAAAAAGTGAAATTATTAAATTGAATCAAGCTGCCATGGGACCTGTCCTGCAGGAGACATGAAGTATGCCGCATATTGATCACGGACATGTGTACCCTGTCTGTTCCCACGTACACCAGTCCAATGAGCTCTTTCCAGGTTCTCAGAAACAGGCTCCTCAAAATCAAAGCCATCACGCTCCCGTACAAAGTTGTGCAAGGCACACGCAGCTTTAACAGCACTGACTGCATTCTGCATATTCAGCACTATTGGAGTGTGTAGGACCCGCCACTTATTAGCCAATATACCGAAAGCACATTCAACTACTCGCCGTGCTCTGGTTAGGCGATAGTTGAACACACTCTTCTCCACAGTCAGACTATGGCCCGAATAAGGCCGTAGAAGATGTGTACTTAGAGAAAAGGCCTCATCACCAACAAATACACTGGGTAGGGGAGGGCCATTTGTGCCCGGGAGTGGAGTGCATTCCGGTAGGTCCAGATCATCTGTACGCAGCATGTGTCCAAAAGAAGAGTTCCCAAATATAGCGGAGTCCGCGCTGCTGCCATACGACCCAATGTCTATGTATCGGAAACAATAATTGGCATCAGCCACAGCCATTAACACAAACGAAAAGTATTTTTTGTAGTTAAAGTACTGGCTTCCACTAGCCATGGGCTTCACAATACGAATGTGTTTCCCATCAATTGCTCCGAGACAATTGGGGAAGTTGCAGCATTGCCAGAATACTTCAGAAATCTGTGCCCAGTCCTCTGCTGTAGGTTTTTTAAACACAATTTCCTTGAGCACTTTCCAAATTGCAGTGCAGGTGTCACGTATAATGTAGCTCGCTGTTGACTTTCCGATACGGAAGGCATAATGTAGGCTTCCTAGGGATTGTCCAGTTGATAGATACCTACAAAGAAAATAATATATATTTTTTTATTTTGTTTTTGACAGTGAAAATGCTCAAGTCAAAGTGGAAGAGCATCCGTGACGCCATGACTCGCCATTTGAGGGCACAACGAGAAAGAAGAAGTGGATCGTCAGCGTGTGCCCCAAGGGACTACATCCATTCCAAAGAATTGGAGTTCTTACGACCAATTCTGGCTTTGGGGAGGTAAGCTATTATCTGTACTAAGGTCAGTAATCGAAATGTTAATAAGTAAGTTAGAATAACTCATTTATATTTTCAGTACTGAAAACTGCTGGGAGGAGGCTGCTCCAACCGCCCCTGTCGACACAGAAAATTCCAGCTTAGCTTCAGGCGATCAGGCTCTGGCGGGTCCGGAGCCGGAAAGCCAGTTGTCAACGTCGTCGAGGTCCACATCGGCTACACCGGTGGGAGACGAAGAGTCCACGCCAAGGGTGTTTGCTCGTGGACCTGCAAGAGGGGCGAGAAGGAAGGCTACAGATCCAGACCCCAATATCGACAGAATGTTGGACATCATGTCAGACATGTCAGACAAACTGTCAAGCAACCGTTCATACGGACAAATGTCCGCTAGATGTCTGGGGGAGCTAATAGACAGGGTTCCCAAAAATCTGCAGGCAATAATGTTGGCCCGTACCATAAGGTACATTGCAACCTTTATACCTCCTGACCAAGCCTATGAATTCTCAGAACCTCCACCACCCTATGGTCCCTATGCTACTCACCCCCCGCAGCATCTGTCAGCACCACCACTTCCTGTTTTGTCAGGACCACCTATTCCCACCCACCTACCTCGATCAACACCACCTCCGACTTACCCTCCTCAGACGACGACAACAATTTCTGGTTACACTCATCTGCCCACACCACCTCCGACTTACCCTTCTCAGACTACCACAACACTTTCTGCTTACACTCATCTGCCCACACCACCTCCGACTTACCCTCCTCAGACTACCACAACACTTTCTGCTTACACTCATCTGCCCACACCACCTTCTACTTACCATCCTCAGACGACGACAACAACTTCTTCTACATACCCTCATCTGCCGACACCATCTTCTACTTACCCTGCTCTGACAACATCAAATTCTTCTGTTTACCCACATCTGCCTAGACTACCACCTTATAATCCTCCACCAACACCACCACCACCACCACCACCTTCCCATTGGCCGCATGATAGCCCCTCAACCTCCAGCTGGTCACATTTTGGCCAAGCCATGACTGTGGTTATATCACCAGACGAGCGAGAGGAATCCTCGCCAACCTTTCAAAACCTCTGAAAAAAAAATTGTTCTAAAGAGCAACGTTAGCTCTATTTCTTTTGTTATTTACATATCGAACATTAAAAATTTAAGGTACCGAATTTTTTGAATAGTTTTGAAAAAATTAAAAAAAAATTAAACCTTCTAAAACGTGTGTTTGCTTTTTTTTAGATGCATATACAAATATATTAATATTGGGTAATATATGCAATAGTCTGTAACCAGACCTTGACCTAGTCAGCTAGTCAGAAGGACCCGGGCAGTTTTTTTTGCGATTAATTGCACGGTCATGCGACGTGGCTCTAAACGTAATTGGCATACTTTTTGTCATAGCTTTGTTTTGGTTTTTCATCACCTCTGTTTTTTCTTGTCTTTTGGCGCTATTAGCAGGAAGAGAGCATCAGTTTTGAACCATTTTTAAAAAAGAGACAGATATCAGCATGATAGATTTGAAAAAGAGTTTTAAAATTACCTCAGTGTGATGATAAGTCGCTCCACAGGGGGAATACTATTGCGGAAGTAGGTGTCCATCCTCTGCAATCTACTGCTGAGTAGTTCAAGCAACTCATCAAAGCTGTTATTAAAGATTAATGGGGATTTTAGTGGTCATGGAAAGGTACAATGTCAAAAAGAATGAATCCATTTAATTTTGACTAACCTTTTTATGGACATCCCGGTGTAGTCCAGAAATTTCTCCTCATGGTCACGTAGATCATTGTACATGACCCAAAATTGGCCTCTCTCTTTCCGACCAGCAATGACGGGGTGGATCCAATATCTGCGTGCACTCTTGCTTGTCCTCTCTCTCTGGTAAAGCAGATATGAATTAGCAGTGGCTGCTGCCAGCATACACGCCATCTCATCATCACTCATTTTCAGTAGTAAATATTATGGAGTAGGAGGCACAGGATGACCCGGAAGAGGTATATTCACCCAGGAAGAGGAAAAAAAATCCTAGCATAGCAACAAATGATGACAGCGATGAACATTTTTCCTATTGGGTAAAATAAAAAACGTTGCAGTAGAAAAACGTCGGACGACGCTGTATACAAACGCGTGCAAACGCGCGAATACGCGCAAATATGCGCGACAAATCGACAGGGAAAAAAGACGAAAAAAACGCCATAAAACGCAGCAAATCGCCTACGCCTAGGTGTGAATGCAGCCTAAAAGATCTCAAATTTAATAGTGCTATCTGCCTGTTTCCAATTACAGGAATGTATAGATGCAACAAACCTCGCTGCAAAACATGCCGCTTTATAAACCATTGTCAAAAAGAGTTCACTCATAGAAACAAAACTTACCAACTAGATCATTTTTATAACTGCTCTACAGATTATGTTGTATATTGCCTTACTTGCCCCTGCAAACTATTATATGTTGGTCGGACCATTAACCCACTAAGACAGCGATTTGGCACCCATCGACGCCTCATTGAAGCTGGCTGTGAAGAGCACAGTGTACCACGCCACTTCCTCGAGCATCACGCCCAATCCAGTGATGGTTTGCGGGTAAGGGTTATTGAAACCATCCCCAAAAAAATATCTGAAGCTGAACGCTTCTCACGTTTATGTGAGCGTGAGACTTTCTGGATCTTTACCCTAAATTGTCTCGCGCCCCTAGGCTTAAATGAAGAACTAGATGTTAACATCATCCTTTAATATACACTGCCAAACATATAATATATTTCTGGAAAACTTTTAAACTTTTTTACTTTTCTACTTGGGCGTGACATACTTTGTGTAATAACCATCATACCCCCACATTCTTTGATTGTGTTTTTGACTAGTTGTAAATATAAGTAAATATATGTATATGCACATAAAGACGTGTATGCATATCCACAAATGTGCATGCACTCAAGTGCATGACACTATCCGTGACCTTTCTGTTCCCCCTTCCTTCTCTTTTTATGATGTTTTAAACTCTTATCTGTTTTTAGTTTTATCCCCTTTCTCAATATTATATATATATTTTTTAATTTAATTAAGATCCCCATTACAGTACATTATAATATCTTTTAACACGGTGCCATTAGCACCCTGCAGCCCTGTATTGTACAGCGTTAGTATTTTTATTGTAGAGCTAATACTAACAAACATATATCGCCATTATATTTGTATTTATGTAATACTGCTGTTTTACAGCGTCCCCCGTTTTAACTTTGTATATAAAGACTCCATAATTGTTTCCCTCTATGTGCAATTGGCTTTCCAAGCCACTCGTATTATAAGCTCTCCTATTGGTTGGTGCCCCACCATGTGACCTATATAACTCACATCCTCTAGCTTCGTCCTCATACTGCACTTGATAAAGGAGCGCGCAGGTCTTCTATTTACCTAGCGCTGGCTCTGAAACGCGTTGTGTCCCTCCTTGGCCACCGTCTCAGTGGCGTCACGGACCAGCGGCACGGTGGATCAGCTGAGAACACAACATCCACACATGGACTTGCAAGTCGGCCAATCTATGGTTAAGAACGGCTGACGCTCCTCCATTAAACAGCTTTTCCAGCCTCTCACATGGTTTCCGGACTGCACTGAAGCCCTTGACACCAGCATCCCAGACTGCATCAGAGTAAGTAAGTGTTGGAATGCTATTGTTGTTGTTGTTAAATTAAATCAGATCACTCAGCGGCGCTTTCTTGTTCTTGTTTTTTCTCTTGTATGGTTTGAGCTGACTTCGTTCTCCTGGAGAGAGCAGCCCTGAGCATCTACAGTTATCCCTACATTGGATATTGTTACGATCAAGTTCCTCTTTTGGACTCACACCCAATGGACTAGACTTTTATTTATATTTATTTTTATGTAAATTCTATGTACATGGTCACTCAGAGCGCTGTAATCCTGTGCTAATTTTGTACATGTTGGGGAGAAGTGCCAGAATAGGCCCGGTATGGAGGGGTATAAAAGCCCGGTATTGAAGGAGTTAAGGAGATATTTCTTGCACCTACAGGTAAGCCTTAATCTAGGCTTACCTGTAGATGCAAGTTGTGTGGTTGGCTTTACAAGCACTTTAAGTGGTTAAGAACCCGCCTAATTTCATGGATAGCCAAAGTCTATTGCCTATTCTCAGATAATTGCCTTACTCTGTGGCCTTTCCACAAACCCTGTTACCAAGTGCTCATAACTTGACGTTACCAATGTTTACCCGTGATTTTATCGATTGCTTTTTTTCAAACTGGAATTGTCCTTTAAAAGCTTTGCACAATAATTCATGCATTTTACTCAAACCCACCAAACATTTTCAGTTCCTTCGGAAAGGGTTGTCTCTAGACTAGAGAATGTCTAGTGTTTGTCCGGATTGAGTTTATTATTTGATGTCGACTTTCTCTTTTCAGAGTGGGCTCTTTGTACGCAAGAACAGTGATGACAGCTAGGATATTAATTTTGACTTGCAAGTGTTATGGCGACAACTAATGTGTTTTGTCTGGCCGCTGTCCTGAGCGCGGTGTCCTCAAATCCCTGCATGAGAGTGCAGACAATGAGCTCATTCTCATCGCTGAAGAAAAGAATAGGAACTCACAACAGAGTGGAGTCCAGGAATTTTCAATTGTCTTTTTGCTGACAGTACGGACATGTTTTGTTACATTGCAAAAATTATAAAACGCATTCATTAAAACGACAGGTGGAGGGACCAGAATTCTGAAGGTAACATGACTATACATCTGAATTTTGCATTCTTGGATTTCACTGGCATCCAAAATGTTCAGGGTTCTACTGCAACATCATATCCTATTCCAAGAATGTATCTTCTACTTAAAGTGATTGGAAAGGCAGAAGTTTTTGTTGTCTAAATGCATTCTATGCTAAAAAAGCCTTTTGTGTTTAGCAGCCCCCCTCAGCCCCCCCCCCAATACTTACCCGAGCCTCATCTAAATCCAGCAATGTTGTAGGCACCTCTCTTTCTTGGCTGAGACAGCAGCATGGCACCATTGGCTCCCTCTGCTGTCAATCAAAGTCAGTGAGCCAATGAGAAGAGAAATGGGGTGGGGCCAGGCAGTGGCTCCATGTCAGAATGTCTGTGGCTCGGCTCGGGGGCGCCCATAGCACAGTTCTTTCTGTGGGGGCACTCAAAAGAAGGAAGAAACTAGGAGAGACCTGAAGAGGGACCCGAGAAGAGGAGGATCCAGATTCCTCTGCGCAAATCCACTGTAACAGAGCAGGTAAATATAACATGTTTGTCATTTTTAACAAACAAAGAAATTTGACTTGCATGGTAAGTGATGCATACTAGCCCGGGCCATTATGCTTTACCTTTGCAGGGAAACAAAGAGGAAGTAAAACCTACCAGGGTTTACTTTCTCTTTAAGAGAGTGAACAACCAGCCATAGGGTGACCATATTTCCAAACTACCATTCAGGGACAAGAGGCGGGATTTATGATTTCTCCAATCACAAGCAGGGGATGGGGACTGTGCTCCTCCAGGCATTCCGGGTCAGGACAAGTACTATCAGTGAGTAAAGCGGTGATGTGGTGGCCTTTTTTGGGGGCATCAGAATGGCCGGGGGGGGTGTCTGTGTCTGTTTTGTCCTAGAATGAAGGTGCCCGGGACAGACCTGCAAAATGCGGGACTGTCCTGGGCAATCCGGGACACGTAGTCACCCTAACCAGCAATAGAATGTTGGCTCCCTTTAATCTTAACGTCTAAATCCAGAGAGGAACAGAAATGAATGCACTTTATCTCCCAGTTCCCCAATCTTGGGTAACACCAAGTTGCTTTTGCAGACGATGACAAGGAATTTAATTTTTTTTTCATAATAAGCATCCTTTACCTGCACACATTCCTCTTTTCACTTCCTCATTGTTCGTTTTTGCTCAGAAGTTGCTTTATTTCTTCTCTGTTCTGTTCACTTCCTGCTTGTCTGATTTTACTGACCACCGTAAAGGAAGGTTTTACTGCGGTGGTCAGTGACGTGCTCGCCCCCTCCTGGGAACTACATCTGTGTGGCAGGACGCTCTCTACATGTAAGGCCGTGTACACACGATCAGACAGGTCCGATGAAACTGGTCCGACGGACCGTTTTCATCGGACTAGGCTGAAGTGGTCTGATGGTCTGATGTGTGTACACACCATCGGACCAAATATCCGATCAGACCAGAACGCGGTGACGTAGAACACAACGACGTGCTGAAAAAACGAAGTTCAATTCTTCCAAGCATGCGTCGACTTGAACCTATCGCGGCAAATGGCGGCCTCTCCCGGACCCCTCAGTTATGCCAAGATGGCGGCGGCGGCGCAACGAGGCCTACACACGGCGGAGGACTCGGGGGAAACAGGGGACTCTATTGCTGATCAGGACCTGGTCCTGCCGCCATCTCCAGGTACCGATCCCCCCCCCCCCTGCATCAGGGTGCCTCTCCGGCTTCTACCGAGTCCCTATTGGGACGATTGAGCGCAGGGCCCCCCTCTACCCCCATGCTGGATCCCCATATAGGCATGCTGCTGACTGTGAGTGAAACAGCAGACTCCACTCCTGTCCCCACTGACTTTCCTTCCATGATGGAGGCCTTTGCACAGATGCTCTCTAAGAGCTTAGCCCTCAATGCAGCACAGATCACTTCATCCATACATGCAGACCTGCAGCAGAATGGAATGAGAATGGACACTATAGAGAAAAAGGCTGACCAGGCTGTAGCACGCATTAACCAGAACACAGCCAGGCTGCAAGACGTTCAGGATCAATTAGAGGCTGCCTTTGCCAAGATCGACGACCTTGAGAACCGATCAAGACACTATAATTTTAGGATCAGGGGGCTCCCCGAATCGGAAAAGGAAGTGCAGACAGCTGTAAAATCCTTGCGTAAAAGTCTCATCCCTGATATAGCGGACCACCATCTTAAATTGGACAGGGCACACAGGGCCCTGCAACCCCCTCGCGCAGACGGTCTCCCCAGAAACATTATAGTGAAGCCACATTTTTATTCGGTGAAGGAGGAAGTGATGAGGAAATCCAGGTACTCCGAAAACCTTAAGCTAAACTATTGCAGCTGCTGATGGAGAGAGAAATCATTTATAGATGGTCCTTCCCCCTGAGGCTGAACTTCTCCTTCAAGAACAAAAGCTATGGCTTCTCCTCCCTGGCTGAGGGTGAGTGACTGCTGACACATCTGGGTATCCTGTCCCGGGAACCCCCACCTATGCAGGCCGGCAGGAGCAATCCGGCTTCTACAAAGAGACCCTCACCAGCTAGCCCACTACAACATACTTGGCTCCAGCAAGGCTACAAACGTTCCAAGGACAATCTCCAGACCTGAAGGCATCCCCACCCTTCTGTCCTCCTTTTGGTTCAGTGATTTTTCACTTCCCGTGATGTTCAAATGTTGGTGTGATTTACCCGCCGCCCCCCTTGGGGGTCCCTGTTGGTGAAAACTCTCTTGCTTACAGCACTCAGACTAGTGTCTCCTTTCACTATTTCCCTTTTTGCAGGTTGCCTGGCTGGGCCTTATCTCCTGAACTGAGACTGGGGCGGGTGGGCTTTGCCCATCTTAGGACCTGGGGGCCGGAGGGGGTGGCGGACCGCCCAGGGCGGCTTCACCCCTTTAGTGTGCCGATTAGCCCCGGTGCGACTTCTTGTAAATGGCATTGAAATGTTAAGCTTTGATATTTTCTCCATCTTTTTTTTTTTTGTGTGTTTTCCCTCATTTCTAAAATGTTTTGTTATATTACGGTCAGGGGTCTCCTGTCAGAATCCTCTGGGCTGCGGGCGGTGGAACCAATGCCCGCGAGGCGGGGGATGATGTTTATAGGACCCCCTTATTCTGAGATAACTGTTTTGTATCACTGCCCGTCCGTGCCCCGCATTCCTCCCAGGGGTCTGGGACCTGTGGGGGGGGGGGGGGCTTGGGGGGGGGGTACCTGGTGTTCGCAGTTTTCTGTTAAGTGTCATACATGGGGGCGTTCTGCTTGTTTCTTTAGAATTACTGGGCGTGCCGCAATTCATACTGGGAAATGTAGTTCTTACATGAACAAGTGATGCAAACCAGGAAGTGAATGAGAGAACAGAAACTAGAATGCCGGAGGTGATATAGATGAAGGAATTTAATAGGTATTTACTCGTTTGTTAACTGAATCATTACACTATTCTGTCTGTCTACCTTGCAAACATTAATTTTAGGCAAAAAATACATTTCCTTTACAACTCCTTTAAATGTGTGAAGTAAGGATTAGGGCAGGCAGTGATCGGTTGGAGTAGCGGAAAAGGCAAACATTAGGCAACCAATGACAGATGAGGTAAATGATGGAGATGGCAGAAGATTTTCCAGTTTTGCCATACACAGAAGTCACGTGGGGCAGAGCTGGTCTAGTCACTTCTCAGTCTATACATCAAATTAACATAAATCACCTGTGCTCAATTCACATCAACAACCTCATGTATTTATTAACATGTCCATTCCATCATTTTGATACTTCTATTTCTCTTTAAAACAACATGGCATTGAATGGAACCCTCATTTAATAGGTTTGGGCGAATGTAAGAAATAAAGACAGAAATGTAATTCTTAAAGCGGAGGTTCACCCAAATTACTGACTTAATGCTATTCCCTTCTGACTATTGCATAGATGCGCAAATGACAAGAAATGATTTTTTAAATGCTGCATTTACCTTTTAATTTGTCTTAGTTGTGGAACTTCCTGTTTGTTACTTCCGCGGGAGTAGGCGTGTACATTCCTTCTCCCCGGCGGCGCACTGTCTCCTGGGAGTTAAGCATTCCTAGGAGTCAGTGCGGATCGCCGCTGTGTAATCTCGCAAAATCGTCTGCTTTCCCTCCCCGTACTGACCTGTGTATATTTTTGGTTGCCATTATAACGTCCGCCGCCACCGCCCGTTGTGATGGCAACCTGCTCAGTTTAGGCAAAATTAACAAAGAAAATTTGTTAATGTATATCCCTATTGAGTAGGGAAAATGTTTTAATTCTGTGTATGATAAATTTTGATAAAATAAAAAATATTAAAAAAAAAATTAAAGTGGAAGTAAACCCTTCTATCATTTTCAGCCAAGGAAGCTGCCATCTTGGCCTCTGTTTAATCTTCAACTGCCGTGGTGCTGCACATGTGATCAGTTTTGACACCAGCCATTGGATGGTTTGACAGTTTGGTTGAGAGCACAACCAATGTGACAGTTGGCAATCCCGGCATGCCGGAAATGTAACTGCTTTTTGAAACTGTTAAATCCATGGGTTTACTTCCGCTTTAAGTGTATATTAATTGGTTTGTGCAAAAGTTATAGCGTCTACAAAATAGGGGATAGATTTATAGAATTTTTTATTATTATTATTTTTTTTTACTAGTAATGGTGGTGATTTTTTTTTATCGGGACTGCGACATTTTGGCGGACATATCGGACACTTTAGACCCATTTTTGAGGCCATTTACATTTATACAGTGATCAGTGCTATAAAAATGCACTGATTACTGTAAAAATGTCACTGGCAGGAAAGGGGTTAACACTAGGGCAGTGTTTCTCAATTCCAGTCCTCACGCCCCCCCCCCAACAGGTCAGGTTTTCAGGATTTCCATTATTTTGCACTGGTGATTTTTTTTTTTTCTTTTTTTTTTTTCGCACATCAGTCATACCCGGTTAGGTTGGAAGTGGGGGATGCTCACGGTATTTCCGCCCTTCGCATTTCCTCCTCGGTATCGCATCATTTGTGCTATTTTCTCTTCCTCTATTCTCCCATGTATTCCTTTTCTCTTTTTTTTTTTTTTTTGTTTCCTTTTTTTTTTTTTTTTCCTTTTTTTTTTTTTTTTTCTTTTTTTTTTTTTTTTCCTCCTTCCCTTCATGAGATATCTATATGATAACGGATTATACAAGAATAGGCAAACAAAAGAAAGAAACAGAAGAAAGAAGAAACGCATATCTTTTCTATACAGCGCCCCTCTGCCCTGAATCTTCCCTTTATCCCCATCTCCTACATACCTTCCTCCCTTCCTCCCCTTATTATACCTTTCCCTTCTGATGTGCCCCCCTCCCCCCCCCTCCCTTTTTCCGAGTTTGTTTTACTTAGCGGTTCTGCCCTTCTCTTTCCAGCCCCCCCTTTTTTTTTTTCCCTCCCTCTTTTTCCCTACCTACTATTTCCTTGATCTCCTCTATCTGTTTCTATAGAAATCTGAGCGTATTTTTCTGTGGTTTTAAATAATCTCCATTTGTCCCAAACCAGTCTACTGCTGTCACCCTCTTTATCACCCAAGTCTGCCCTCATTAGATTTTCCATCTCTGAAACGTGATTGACCCGTTGTATCCATTCGTTTAACGTTGGCTTTTTTGGTTGCAGCCAAAATTTAGGTATTACGCCCTTTGCTGCATTTAGCAGAATCGGGACCAATGTCAAGCCGTAATTTTCTATTTGTTTTCTCGACCCATGGAACAAACATGACAGAGGATTTTGAGGTACCCCTATTCCTGTTATTTCCTCTATACTCTCTAGGACCTCTTTCCAGTATTCCTGGATCTTCGGGCAGTCCCACCAAATATGCTTTGTGGTACCGATTTGGTTGCAATTTCTCCAGCAAAGGGCTGAGTTGGTTGGGTGTATTTTATTCATTTTGAGCGGTGTCAAATGCCATCACATCATGCATTTGTAGTTGGCTTCAATGGTATTTATGTCTTGTGCGTATTTGAACACCGCTCCTATCATAAAAGTATCCTCAATCCTTTCCCCAATATCTTGTCCCCATTTCTCAATGTTTTTCAATGTACCCTTAGACCCTATATCTGTTAGTATCTTATACAACTTCGTAATGCCATGTTGTAATGGTGTTTCAGTGGAACATAAATTTTCTATCGAATTCTGTGCTTTATCCTTTCTTATTGAGGTTGGGAGAGTGCTCACAAAGTACTTAATTGTATGTACTCCCAATCACTTAACTGTTGATTACCATCTATTACTTGTATTTCTTTTTTTTCCTTGATTCTCCCTAGTGAGACTATTTCACCTACTCTTTTACTTCCTAATTTCCTACCTAGTTTTGTCCTATTTCCTGGTGGGAAAAATGTAGTGTCCGCTAATGGGATTAATGGGGAATTATATTCCCATTTTTCCCGCCTATGCAACAAATCCCATATCCTAAGTGCATTTTTTGTTAAGCTGTGCGTGTCAGTGTTCACTATTCTAAATTTAGGTGGGATCCACATATTTGTGTCTAACTGTGCCAAACCTATTTCTTTCTCTATCTGTGCCCATTTTTTTTTGTGTTACTATTTGTCCATTCCACCAATCTAGTTAGTATTACAGCATGATAATATCTTTTTATATCGGGGAGCGATAATCCTCCTTTTTTTTTTTACGGGAAAGGATTGAGTAACTTATCCTCGGTTTTTTGCCCTGCCAAATAAATTTTGAAATTATAGTTTGTACTAACTTAAAAAAGCTTTGTGGGACATTTACTGGGACCATTTGGAATTTATAGATTATTTTTGGTAGGACCATCATTTTAAATACGTTAATCCTCCCTATCCAGGAGATCTGTCTTTTTGTGAGATTTTTTAAGTCTTGTTTTATTTCATTGACTAGAGGGATGTAGTTGGCCTCGTATAGTTTATCTACTCTAGGTGTAATCTTTATCCCTAAATACGTTATTGATTCTTTTTCCCATGTGAAGGGATATGCTTCCTGTAGTGCTATTTCTTCTGTGGTCTCTATACCCAGGTTCAATATTACTGTTTTTACTGGGTTTATTTTAAAGTTGGAGAGTTCTCCATATTTTCTTATCTCATTCATTATTATAGGTATAGAGAGTCTTGGTCTAGTAATGTATAAGAGTATATCATCGGCATACGCTGCCACCTTATGTTCCTTTTCTCCCACTCTCACCCCCCCTATATCTGAGTTATTTCTTATCTTGTTCAGCAATGGTTCAAGCGCTATTACGTACAGGAGAGGTGAGAGTGGGCAACCCTGTCTTGTTCCGTTATTCATATCTAGGGCGGACGACATGCTACCATTTACCTTTACTCTTGCCGTAGGGGCGTTATATAGATTTCCTACCCATTTCATATATCTTGGGCCTAGTCCTACGCTCCGCAATGTTTCCATCATAAACCCCCAGTCAACCCTGTCAAACGTTCCCGGTTGACAGGGTTGCACTGGTGATTTGATCAGTTTCACTGCCTTAGTAATTCCCACAGCCTTTTCATCTGAGGGAAATCCTGAAAACATGGAATTGAGAAACACTGCACTAGGGGATGATCAAGGGGTTAAATGCGTTCCCTGTTGTGTGTTCTAACTGAAGGGAGGATTGGACTGACAAGAGGAAATTACAGATCATGGTTCCTAGCTATTAGCGACTTACTATCTGCATTTCCACACTGAAAAGGACAGTAACACACACGTCGCTGTTCTGCCTCTCGTGCCCGGAGATGGTTTGCGGCCTGCGGTCATCATGACCGCCGGTTCACGAATATCAGCACCCCTGCGACACAGCGGGCATGCGCCTGCTAGCCCGCTTAAAGTGACCGGCGTACAGCTATGATGGTTCTCCCAGCAAAGTCAACCTGCCGCAGTAAAACTGGTCCGCAAGCAACAGATTTTCTTTAAGGCCACCCTCTCCAGCAGACACCAGAAAGTCACCTTTCAATACTCTGCTCCTTATGTAAGCTCTGTGGCTTGGCTGGAGCTAACGTAGGACTGAAGACTGTCTTGTGCTCCCATATGAGAGCACTGGGCCAATCAGAAAGGTTCTTTTTGCAGCAACCAACCATACTCTGATAGTTAGTACCTGCACATTGGTGTGCACATCCCCATCACCTCCATTTGACAGAGCTCACACCTGACCCATGACTAGGGTAGTTCAGATAACTTACCACCCCAACACAAGTATGTACTTACCCCACATCCTCCCTACCCCCCCATTAAGGACACCGACACCATGTTGGATTTAAATGGCCGTTTAGTATTTTACTAACACAAAACATATTTAACATAAACATTTGTAATGCTCCATCTCTAGTTGAAATAAACATTGCAGATCCTTGACGTCATCAACTTTTTGGAATCTGTGGCACCTCTAGGTTAGATTCTGTCCCCAGTCGCAACACTGCCTTGAGGACTACTAACTGACCACAGACCCCTACCACCTTAATAACCAGTAGTCTAGACCAGGGGTCTCCAAACATTCTAAACAAAGGGCCGGTTTATTGTCCCTCAGAATCTTGGAGGGCCGGACTTTGGCCAGCGGGAGTGGAATTTTTCCTGGCATCATTGTTATTAAACAGCTAGTATTAGGGGGAGGAATGGTGCCTCATTGCTGGTATCATAGGGAGGAATAGTGATCTATTAGTTGTGTCAGTGGGAGAAATGGTGCTCCATTGTCGGTGTCAGATGGCAGAATAGTGTCTCGTATCAGTGGGAGGGATAGTGCCCCAAGGGCCGGATAAAGGCAAGCAAAGGGCCGCATCTGGCCCTCGGGCCGCAGTTTGGAGACCACTGGTCTAGACTGTACTAGACAAACCAGGAGGACTCTATACCTGGGACGGGTCCCCACCATTTGATCAAATATCTCATGTATCTTAACCCTTGTCAAGGACCCCAATCGCCAATTGGCGACCGAACACACTTCAAATTTTATTATTATTAGGGCGGGAGGATTCACCCCGACTTCCCCTCCAACCGATGCCTGATTACTGCACCCACAACTACTTATTCAGCTCCTCCCCATCCTGCACCAAAACTACACCAATCAGGTAAGGGCCAGTTAATTTTCCCAAAACCGTCCCCACCCCTTCTTTAAACTATTCCCCTCCATCAGTTCCTTCCACCCTGCATGCCCTACGCTTATGTACCGGGTATTACCCTTTTGATGTGATACAAAGACTACGATTGCTGATCATTAGGGATGAGCTTCGAGTTTGAGTAGAACTCATGTTCGACTCGAACATTGCCTGTTGGCCGAACAGCGAACTATTTGGGGTGTTCGCGGCAAGTTCATATGAACTTTAGAACCCTGTTAAAGTCTATGGGACTCGAACGTTTGAAATCTAAAGACATTTTAAAGGCTAATATGCAAGTTATTGTAATAAAAAGTGTTTGGGGAACTGGATCCTGCCCCAGGGGACATGTATCAAATCAAAAAAAAGTTTTAAAAACTACAGTTTTTTCAGGAGGAGTGAATTTAATAATGCTTAAATTGAAACAATAAAAGTGAAATATTCCTTTAAATTTCGTACCTGGGGGGGGGGTGTATAGTATGCCTGTAAAGTAGCGCTTGTTTCCCAAGCGTTGGAACTGTCCCTGCACAAAGTGTCATTTCTGAAGAAAAAAAAGTCATTTAAAATTACTCGCGGCTATAATGAATTGTCGGCTCCCGGCAATACAGAGAAAAGTCATTCATAAAAAAAAAATGTGTGGGGGTCCACGGCATTTTTTTTTTAAATTTGGGGTGGAGTTCCCCTGAAAATCCATACCAGACCTGAAGGGTCTGGAATGGATATTTGGGGGGAACCCCACATCATTTTTTTTTTTATTTGACGCAGGGTTCCCCTTAACCACTTTAGCCCCGGACCATATTGCTGTCCAAAGACCAGAGCACTTTTTGTGATTCGGCACTGCGTCGCTTTAACTGACAATTGCGCGGTCGTGCGACGTGGCTCCCAAACAAAATTGGCATCCTTTTTTTCCCACAAATAGAGCTTTCTTTTGGTGGTATTTGATCATCTCTGCGGTTTTAATTTTTTGCGCTATAAACCAAAATAGAGCGACTATTTTGAAAAAAATTCAACATTTTTTACATTTTGCTATAATAAATATCCCCAAAAAAAGATATAAAAAAAATTATTTTTGTTAGTTTAGGCCGATACGTATTCTTCTACATATTTTTCGTAAAAACAAATCGCAATTAGCGTTTATTGATTGGTTAGCGCAAAATGTATAGCGTTTACAAAAAAGGGGGTAGTTTTATGGCATTTTTATTAATATTTTTTTTTTTACTAGTAATGGCGGCGATCAGCGTTTTTTTTTCGGTACTGCGATATTATGGCGGACACATCGGACACTTTTGACACATTTTTGGGACCATTGGCATTTTTATAGCGATCAATGCTATAAAAATGCATTGGATTACTATAAAAATGCCATTGGCAGTGAAGGGGTTAACACTAGGGGGCGGGGAAGGGGTTAAGTGTGTTCCTATTTGTGTTCTAACTGTATGGGGGGGTGGACTCACTAGGGGGAATCACTGATCTTCTGTTGATACATTGTATGAACAGAAAATCAGCGTTTCCCCCGCTGACAGGAACGAGAGGTATGTGTTTACACACATACCTCCCGTTCCCCGCTCTGTAACGAGCAATCGCGGGTTCCCGGCGGCGATCGTACCTGCCGGGCACGCGCGCCCCCTAGTGGCCAAAAAAGGAGAGGACGTAGAGCTACGTGTTCCCGCGAGACAGAGCCACTGTCCCGCAGTAATATGACAGTGGGCGGTCGGGAAGCAGTTAATATCCATACCAGACCAGACCCTAAGGTCATTGATTTTAAATGACTTTTTTCCTTCAGAAATGACACTTTGTGCAGGGACAGTTCTAAGCACAGGAAACAAGCGCTACTTTACAGGCATACTATACACCCCCTATTTCACTTTAAGCATTATTAAAATCACTGCTCCTGAAAAAAAACAGCTGTTTTTTAAAACTTTTTTTGCATTGATATATGTTCCCTGGGGCAGGACCCGGGTCCCCAAACACTTTTTAGGACAATAACTTGCATATTAGCCTTTAAAATTAGTACTTTAGATTTCAAACGTTCGAGTCCCATAGAGTTTAACAGGGTTCTAAAGTTCACACAAACTTTTGATCTGTTCACAGGTTCTGGTGCGAACCGAACCCAGGGGTGTTCGGCTCATCCCTACTGATCATGAAGGATCTCAGCTCCCTCCAGTGGTTGAGTTGGGTTACTGCCACCTGTTGTTTACATTCTGTTCTGGAACTGCAGTGAATGTTGGGGAATTGTGTTCAGTAGGAGAAGAGACTCAATTTGCCCTGGCCTGTAATGAACTGCATTACCCAGAGAGCAGCTGTGCAACCCCAAGATGCTTTGCTTTCCACACCGTCCACAGAGGGAGGTAATTTAAGGGAAAGGACATGTTTGGCGCGCTCCCTCTGGACTGCCTCTTCAACCCAGGAGGACTCTGCAGAAGTGTCTTCACGGGGAGTAGAACACAGTTGAGGCCTGTATACGCCAGGGCAGAATGGCCTTGAGACAGAGAGACAGAGCTTCAACCGGAGCCATCGGATGAGATCCCAGTAACCCTGCGACCTGTCTGAGGACCGGAGCCTGCCGATCGACTGGACGGTGTGTCGAAGAGGGACAAGGCCTTAACCAGTTGGATGAGACGGCACTTGCCTGAAGGTACTGTTTGTTTGCGGAAGGGTGAATCGCTGACATCCATGTATTGGTTTGACTATCCAGGAAATTTTACCAATTTACTATTACCTTACTGGATTAAAAGTTGTTCTTAGCACGCCACCGCATGCCACCGAACAAGTGCACGAACTGTTAGCAGGGGACTGTGTTAAGTTTGGTCTGGGACACCAGGCCAGCCTAATTAGTTATAGCTACAACACTCATGGACTAACTGTTTTACTAATGTTTTTTTGTTCTTCTTTAACCACTTCAATACTGGCCCATCAGGGCCAGATTCAGAACATCATGGTGCTGGTGCTGAGGATTTTGGTGGGGCCTTTTATAAATAATAAATAAAGGCGTGGGAATCACAGCGCAGCAATGGAGGGCCCAGTCTGAAAATGTAAGTGTACCCTAATGTGCTAATATGCTGTGCATACTTGTACATTGTGGCATAACCTACCCCAGGGCCTCTAAAAAGTAGTAATGTCAGGAAAGTTTACTACCGCTTTAATATCACAGGATCCCAGAAACCTCTTATGGGGCCCCCTACTGACCCAGTGGCGCTTGGGCAGTGCATAAGTGCATAGTTGCCAACATTTAAAAAATAAATTCAGGGACACTTTTTTTCACAAGTGCTATATTTAGAGTAGCTGAGATCCCCTATGTTCCTCTGCACATCACAGTAGTAATCACAAAATTAAATAAGTTCTAATAATGGGACAAAACAAATATGAGAACTGAGATTTCCTTTAGTTGAACTAACAAAAGTGTGTCCATTCTAGAGCTGGTAACATTGAGGGTATTCAGTATCATTTTAAAGAACTGTTTTTGCGGGTAAGCAACATAGGGGAGGAGTACGGACAGTATATAAGTGGGAAGTATGTGCAGATGAGGGAGAGGAATGTGGAGGGTCTAACATTGGGCACTATATACAGGAGAAGAGTGCAAAGGGTACGGCAAAAGGCACAATGTACAGGAGAGGAGTGTGGAGGGTATGACAGTGGGCGGTATGTACAGGAGAGGAGTGTGGAGGGTATGACAGTGGGCGGTATGTACAGGAGAGGAGTGTGGAGGGTATGACAGTGGGCAGTATGTAAAGGAGAGGAGTGTGGAGGGTATGCCAGTGGGCAGTATGTACAGGAGAGGAGTGTGGAGGGTATGATGATGGGCACTATGTATAGGAGAAAAGTGTGGAGGGGATGACAGTGAGCAGTATGTACAGGAGAGGAGTGTGGAGGGTATGACAGTGGGCACTATGTATAGAAGAGGAGTGTGGAGGGTATGGCAGTGAGCAGTATGTACAGGAGAGGAGTGTGGAGGGTGCGACAGTGGGCACTATGTACAGGAGAGGAATGTGGAGGGTCTAACAGTGGGCACTATGTACAGGAGAGTAGTGTGGAGGGTATGACAGTGGGCAGTATGTGCAGGAGAGGAGTGTGAAGGGTATGACAGTGGGCAGTATGTACAGGAGGAGTGTGGGGGTATGACAGAGGGTAGTATGTACCAGAGAGAAGTGTGGAGGGTATGATGGGGCAGTAAGTACAGGAGAGCAGTGTGGAGGGTATGACAGTGGGCAGTATGTACAGGAGAGGAGTGTGGAGGGTATGATGATGGGCACTATGTATAGGAGAAAAGTGTGGAGGAGATGACAGTGAGCAGTATGTACAGGAGAGGAGTGTGGAGGGTATGACAGTGGGCAGTATGTACAGGAGAGGAGTGTGGAGGGTATGACAGTGGGCAATATGTATAGGAGAGGAGTGTGGAGGGTATGACAGTGAGCAGTATGTACAGGAGAGGAGTGTGGAGGGTGCGACATTGGGCACTATGTACAGGAGAGGAATGTGGAGGGTCTAACAGTAGGCACTATGTACAGGAGAGGAGTGTGGAGGGTATGACAGTGGGCAGTATGTGCAGGAGAGGAGTGTGGAGGGTATGACAGTGGGCAGTATGTACAGGAGAGGCGTGTGGAGGGTATGACAGTGGGCAGTATGTACAGGAGAGGAGTGTGGAGGGTATGACAGTGGGCAGTATGTACAGTAGAGGAATGGGGACGGATGATAATGGGCACTATGTATAGGAGAGGAGTGTATGACAGTGGTCACTATGTACAGGAGAGGAGTGTGGAGGGTATGACTTTGGGCAGTATGTACAGGAGAGGAGTGTGGAGGGTATGACAGTGGTCACTATGTACAGGAGAGGAGTGTGGAGGGTATGACAGTGGGCACTATGTATAGGAGAGGAGTGTGGAGGGTATGACAGTGGGCAGTATGTACAGGAGAGGAGTGTGGAGGGTATGACAGTGGTCACTATGTACAGGATAGGAGTGTGGAGGGTATGACAGTGGGCACTATGTATAGGAGAGGAGTGTGTAGGGTATGACAGTGGGCACTATGTACAGGAGAGGAGTGTGGAGAGTATGACAGCGAGCACTATGTACAGGAGTGGAAGGATGTTTAGGGACTGCGTAGTGGTTAAGCATGGATTGAAATTACGCCAATTATGCAGAGACCAGCCATAGTCGATGTATGTATCGGCTAGCTGGTTTTACACAAGTCAATCTATTAATCGACTTGAGTACAACCAGCCTGTTTTTCCCAAAACAATCATTGCTGCCAGGTATAGATAGCAACACTGATCATTGTACTCACAGGCAGAACACAATAACACTACAGGAGTGATTTCCCCATCTACAGGTCAGCAGGTCAGAGGGTGTGTGGGGACAGACTGGGGAGAGATACCAGTCAGTGGCTGGGTAGGCACTGGCTAGTATCAGATCGTTAGAGCGAGAGCAATAATTCTAGCACTAGACCTCCTCTGTAACTCCAAACACGTAACCTAACATTTTTTTAAAGCATTGCTTAGGATACCAAAAAAAATCGTGCTAACTGTAGTGTTTTTTTAATGAATGAAACAGTTTATTTCCAAAAAAAAAACATGTTTGAACAATTGCTGCGCAAATACAGTACCGTGCTAGAGTTGCACAATTAATCGTTAAAAAATTGTGATTTCGATTCAACACCCCTGACATCTCCAATGCAGAGTTTGCAGATTCGTTTATATAACAAGTGGAGAGACTTTTAGCTGTCAAAAGAAAATATCTGGGCAGTCTTCCAAGTTCTTATCAGGAAACATTGGCCCAGATTCACAGAGCAATTACGCCTGTCTAACTGGTGTTAGACAGGAGTAATTTCAAATTTCGCGCGCCGTATCACTAGTTTGAATCCTCAAACCATGATACGGCGGCTTCGGGCTTCGATCCGAGAGGCTTACGTCCTCGTAAGCCTTCGGATCTACACTGCGATATTTTTGCGGCCGCTGGGAGGAGTTTGCGTCGTTTTCATGCGTCGGGATATGCAAATGAGTTTTTACGGCGATCCACGAAGTTATGAGTGTCCCTCGCAATCGCAATAATGTTAGAGGAGCTTTTTGCTGGTCTAACAGTGCGTAACCCATGTAAAGTATGGCGGTCGTTCCCGCGTCGATTTGAAAATATATATTTTTTTTTTAATGTAACTCGTTCGGGAATAGGAATGTACGTAAACGACGCTACTACGATGTGACGACGTGTTTTCGCGCAATGCACGACGGGAAATTTGCGAACGGAGAATGCGCAGTTCGATCGCCGCGGGAACGCACCTATTTTAAATGCTTCACGCCCCCTACTCGCGCAGATGGATTGCGACGGGAAAAATACACTACGCCGCCATCGTTTACTGGACAAAATCTACCTGGATTCCACGTAGAGCCAGGTAAAAAACGGCGGCGTAGTGTATTTCTGATACTCTACGAGAATCTAATTCTCTGTGAAACTTCTGTCTAAACTTCTGTGTGTTTGCAAGAAATGTAACCACTTAAAGTCCAACACTTGTTTCTTAAGTTAAAAAGCAATATTTTATGTCACACTGCATTTGCCCACTTCAATGAATAATAAAAACCATAAATACGAAACAGTAAAGTTAGCCCTTTTTTTTTTTTTTTTTTCATTTTAACCTCCCTGGCGGTATGATTCTTTAAGATTTTAGGTGCTGAAAGCGGTACCATTATTTGCAAGGGAATTTGGCGTTTTATACTGTAGGCTTGTAATTCTTAGGAATAACTCACTTAAATCTGACCAAACAAGAGTCTAATAGGCATCCCGGGTATGATTTTTTTATTTTTTATTAACAATTATAATATAATAAATAATTATAAAAAATTATAACAAATAATAATATAATTATAGTAAAAATTATTCAATAATGTAATCAAATCAAAATCACTGAAATTTGCTCAGTTGCAGAATTTTTGCTGTCATTATTATTTTTTTTTTTTTATGACGAATTTCCCCACAAATCGCTATCGCTAAATTCTGCAAGTGATTATAATTTATTATCGCTGTTTTCTAGCTGATCTAAAACCATTTTTGACATAAAGGGACATTTTTGGTTGCTATGGGCAATCTACAGTTTCCAGGCAGAAAGAACAGTTTTTATTATATAAAAGAACATGCAGGGCACTGGGCAGACCACTAGGGACAAGGGGGGGGGTGTATTTTTTACATACAGTACTGTAATCTATAAGATTACAGTATACTGTATGTAAAGTGTTTGTTTACTTTTTTGAATTTGGCGCCGTTCTCCGCTCCCGTGCGTCGTAACGTCGCAGGGAACGGAGCTCGGCGGCACACGGGGACGCTGTGTGAATCGAGCGAGCACCCGCTCGCTCACAGAGCGTGGATGCATCGTTGGATCCACGGAGAAGGTAAGACAGCGCGCGCTGCAGGCTCTGCATGTCTACCCCGAGCGTGACTCGGGGATACCGTTCTTAGCAAGAAAAAAACACCCCGAGTCACGCTCGGGAACACCGCCAGGGAGGTTAATGTGAAAGATGATGTTACGCCGCACGAATCGTGAGAGAATCGTGATCTATCTTCTAAGCAAAAAAATTGCAGTTGTCATTTTACCCAGAATCGTGCAGCTCTATACCGTGCAACATAAAAAGTTGCAAAGACCACCATAGAGTAATTTTCTAGCAAAAAACAAATGATGATTTTTTTTCTCAGTCTGCTGCAATGTGTCAGCTTGTATTTATAATGGCCGCTCTGTATGTAGCTTCTGACAGGCTGTGCAAGCAGCCCCGTATCTCCGCAATCATACATGATAGCCATCCCATATTTTGACCAGTTGTGGGGTAGGTCTTCAACTGCCTACCCCCCAAATGTGGGGTTTCTGTGACCTCTGGTCATCGAGCTACAACTCCCGGAAGTCGATCTTTTTTTTAGTTTTTTTTAGTTTTTTCTATTTTATTTTATTTTGGCAAATGGGCCTATCTTGAGAAAGGGGCCTGGAGCTGCAGCTCCAACAGCCCCTATGTTAATCCGGCCCTGTGGCCCATTGTCATTTGACGTCCAGAGATGGGATCTCCCATCCTAAGTGGACGTCAAATGACAGCCTGGGCTTTGCGGGTGAATATGTAAATGATGCCTGCAGCCAGAGGCATCATCCAGATATCCTCTTGTTAAGCCGGCGATTCTGCACGACATGAGAACGATCATAGCGATGGCTCCGCCGCTTGATTGTTCTTAAAGGGCACGGGATGGGACATCCCCCTCTCCCGCCGCCATCCGGTGCTTTTCCGGGCTCTCCCGTGCCTTTGGGGGCCCAGAGAACGAATCATCCGGCGTCGGCAGGAAGCATAGAGATGACTGGTGACCAAATGGTCACCAGTCATCTCTATGACCCTCGGAGGACGTCACGCCCGGGTCCCCGTAAGTAAACAAAGCCGCGATTGCGGCTGTAAGCAGCAATTTATGAGATCAGTGAATTTTTTTTCACCGATCTCATGGTTTCCAGCCTGGAGGAGAGATGTGAGGTCTTATTGACCCCGCATCTCTCCTTAAAGAGGACCTGTCACACACATTTCCTATTACAAGGGATGTTTACATTCCTTGTAATAGGAATAAAAGTGAAAAAATGTTTTTTGAAAAAAAGTGTAAAAAAATAAATAAAATAAGTCAAAAAATAAATAAAAGTGAAAAAATAAAATTAAAACGCCCCTGTCCCCGGTAGCTCACGTGCAGAAGTGAACGCACACGTAAGTCCCGCCGACATATGTAAATGCCGTTTAAACAACATATGTGAGGTATCGCCGCGTGCGCTAGAGTGCCAGCAACAAATCTAGCACTAGATCTCCTCTGTAAATTAAAACTGGTAACCTGTAAACAAAAATTAAAGCGTTGCCTATGGAGATTTTTAAGTACCGAAATTTGCCGCCATGAGTGTGCGCATAATTAAACCGTGACATGTTGGGTATCTATTTGCTCGGTGTAACATAATCTTTCACATAATACAAAAAAATTGGGATAACTTTACTGTTTTGTTATTTTTTAATTCATGAAACAATTTTTTTTCCAAAAAAAGGGTGTTTGAAAAATTATTGCGCAAATACCGTGCAAGATAAAACGTTGCAATGACTGTCGTTTTATTCCCTAGGGTGTCTGCTAAAAAAACATATATAATTTTTGGGGGTACTGTGTAATTTTCTAGCAAAAAAATTATGATTTCTACATGTAGGAAAGAAGTGCCAGAATAGGCCCGGTATGGAGGTGGTATAAAAGCCCGGTATTGAAGTGGTTAAGTAAAGCATTAATTTGGTTATCTTGAAGTCTGTGTGCAGCCTGTCTTTTATACTGCAGGATCCTTCCACCTAAGGTAATCCCTTTTTTATTGCATAATCTGTTGTTGTATAAAGGGATATTGTGCTCCTCACAAGCTACTGAGGTCCACAACTCCCAAACTATTGCCAGGTGTGTCACAGAAGGGATTTGAGACACTTTTAGGTGGTTAATCACCGATCGTAGACCCAAAACAATCCAGCAGCTCCTCCGGGGGTAGTGCTACACTTACATTACTTTCTCCGTACATGTCTGAGGTGGCTTCGCTGGATTTGAGGGCCACAGAAGAGTAGGGAAGGGTATTTAATGAACATCTGTGTCACAAAGGGTTGAGTAGGAGTGTGTTATGTGGGGAGATTTTGTTTTGAACAAAGGTTTACTTTGAACAGGTCACATGAATGATTTAAGAGAACATAATTCTTTAGACAAGAGCCCACGTTTGACCACACCCAGGAAGATATCGAGCTCCTCTAGCTGAATTAGGAGCTTACTGATAAGTCTTAGCCTATTATTTGAATATTTAATGCATATTTTTCAAAGTCTTTACTGAAGGCCAGAATTCTACAAAATGGCACATTAATAAAAAGAAAAAAGAAAGAACTTTGGAGTTTCAGCAAACAAGTCACTTGGCCGTCCGTCTGTACCTCCCACTCTGCAAACATGCATTTCACCAAATTATCAGGGTAAAGAAACATTGTGACAGGCCTGTCAATTTGCGGGAGACAGATGACCCTGGGAGTGGACGAGCACCATGGCCCATTTACTTGTTTTACCTGTTACATCATGGGAACAATATTGTCTCACCTTTGCCCTATCATGTGTTTGGTCAGGAACCACACAAGATGTCATTAGTTGACTTGAATCCATTACAATGCTATCAATTCAAACAAAGCCAGAGCTTCAAGATTATCACCCGGGGGAAGAAAGTATGAGGAAGCGGAGAAGTCGATATACTTATTGGAGAAGGAGTCTTTCATAATGTTCACCCAATTCTAGAAAAAGGAAACAAACAGCTGGTTTCTGCACAATATCCAATGCCGTCACACCGTCGGAATTTCCGATAAAAAAAGTCAGATGGAATTTTTTCATCGCATATTCCGACCGTGTGTATGCCCCATCTGACCATTTCCATGAGAAATTCCGACGGACTTAAGCCTTGTACACAAGGTTTTCTCGGCAAGAATCAGCAAGAAAACTGCTGGCAGAGCTTTCTTGCCGAGAAAACCGAGCGTGTGTATGAGGCCCCGTACACACGGCCGAGGTTCTCGCTGAAAATCAGCGAGAACCTCGCTGGAATGCACATTCCAGCGAGGACCTCGGCCGTGTGTACGGTCTCGGCGAGCTTCCCGTCGGGAAGCCCGTCGAGCCGAAATAGAGAGCACGCTCTCTATTTTCTCGACGGCCCGCCTGGAAGAATGGCTGGTTGCCATTCCCGACGGGCGGGTCGCCGAATCCGACGGCCGGGAGAGAACCTCGACGGGCGGAACGATGTGTTCTGCCCGTCGAGGTTCTCTGCCGTGTGTACGGCACCTGAGGCTTTCAGGTTTCTTGTCAAGAAAACTGCCTAAAATCTCGACGAGAAAATAGAGAACCTGCTCTTTGTGAGATTCTTATTACCCCATATGGATTCCATAAGACAATTGATGTATATGATATTGATATGATTGGAGGAAGGATATACACTATGGGCCAGATTCAGAGAGAATTAGATTAGCGTAGAGTAACAGAAATACTCTACGCCGCCGTTTTTTACCTGGCTATACGTGGAATCCCGGTAGATTTTGTCCAGTAAATGACGGCGGCGTAGAGTATTTCTCCCGGCGCAAGCCAGCTATGCGAGTAGGGGGCGTGAAGCATTTAAAATAGGCGCGTTCCCGCGGCGATCGAACTGCGCATGCTCCGTTCAGAAATTTCCCGCCGTGCGCGAAATCACGTCGTTACGTCATTCGTTGTTTGAGTAGCGTCGTTTACGGACATTTCTATTCCCGAACGACTTGCGTAAAAAAAAAAAAAAAAAATTAATTCGACGCGGGAACGACGGCCATACTTAACATGGGCTACGCACCGTTAGACCAGCAAAAAGCTGGTCTAACAGTACGTAAAAAAAAATAGACGTAAGCGATTGCGAAGACCGCTTGTATCTTCGTGGATCGCCGTGAAAACTCATTTGCATATCCCGACGCATGAAAACGACGCGAACTCCTCCCAGCGGCCGCAAAAATATCGCAGCGTAGATCCGAAGGCTTACGAAGACGTAAGCCTCTCGGATCGAAGCCCGAAGCCGCCGTATCATGGTTTGAGGATTCAAACTAGTGATACGGCGCGCAAAATTTGAAATTACTCCTGTCTAACACCAGTTAGACAGATGTAATTGCTCTGTGAATCTGGGCCTATATTGCCAAAAGTATTGGGGCACCTGCCTTTTTACACGTACATAAACTTTAACAACATCCCAGTCTTAGTCCGTAGGGTTCAATATTGAGTTGGCCCACCCTTTGCAACTATAACAGCTTCAACTCTTTTGGGAAGGCTGTCCACGAGGTTTAGGAGTGTGTCTATGGGAATGTTTGACAATTCTTCCAGAGGCGCATTTGTGAGGTCAGGCTCTGATGTGGATGAGAAGGCCTGGCTCGCAGTTTAAATTTCATCTTTAATTGAGTACTGGTCACAAGAAGAAGAAGACGAAGAAGAAGTAGAAGAAAAAGCTAAAAGGGTTGTTTTTTAATACTGACTGTTTCGGGATACTGGTACTTATTTATTAAAACTTCATAACGCCTTCTCTGCTGAAGTATTTTTAGATATTTTAAATGTTACAATAATAACAAAGTGTCTACTTAAAATACACTTTAACTATGTTGTGCAACCAGAATCTATAAATTTCATCAACAAATAAGAGTGATAAATGAAATAGTTCCCCCCCAAATGTCTATTGCTCAACGCATTAAAACATCTGTGGACATATGGTATATGTCAAAAGTCTTTATAAAAATAATAAGATCTGCATATAGTAAGGGTCTTAAATCAACAATATCTTTCCCACAAAACGCTGATTGACCAAAGTGTACTTAAAACTCTGGTTTAACCACTTGCTTACTGGGCACTTAAAGAGGAGGTCCAGGAAAAAAAAAAACAGCAGCTACACATACTGCAGCTGCTGGCTTTTAATAAATGGAACTTAACTGTCCTGCTGTCCCTCGATGTCAACACTGCAGCCGATGTTTCCATCAACTGTCGGGTGCTGCCATTACGGGTAAGGGAACCTGGCAGTGTAGCCTTTTGGCTTAACACTGGGAACTCTACTGCACATGCGCGAGGCCCCGCTCCTCTCTCCTATTAGCCCAGCGGCTAGGGGAGGAGGAGGAGGGAGCCCCGCTAGGGACGACACTGCCGTGTCACGGCCGCAGCCGGACTCCTGGAAGTGTTCCCATAGCAGGCCGCTCGAGCATGCGAGGATGTCTATTGATGGCGTCCCGGCAAAGTAGGTGCGCTCTGTAGCCGTTATTCGGCTATAGCGCAGACGCCAAGTGGTAAAACAGGATATTGTTTTAAAGCTGACCTTGTGTGACAAAACAAGGTCCACTTTGAATGCCCCAAACTTTCCTCAAAGAATAAACCTTTAGCTAAAAGAATAAAATATTATAGAATAAAAAGTGAAAGTACTTACCTTGCATCAGAGGCAAAGATGAAGTTACTGGGCTTTTTCATGGCTTTCTGAGAATATTGAGGAGCCCAAATCTTGGGAGAAGTTGCTCCTGCATAGTGCCTTCCCAAAAGATTTGGGCTTCTTGGTGTTCTGGAGATTCCAGAAGAAGGCCCTGTACAGGAAGGGTCCAAAAGCTGGGGTGTAAGGTGAATATCTTAGGGGGTCTGCAAAATAGGCGGACTTGCCTTTTTAACGCAAGGTCTACTTTAGCCAATAATTAGCCAATAATTGCCAAGACACACATTTATATTATGCTATTACTCCCGATTAGACCTCAAGACTTCTTGTCGCCTCTCCTATATCCATTACATGCCACCTCTTCTCCTACCCCTTAAGCTACACTTTCCCTATTACCATCTTTTCTTTATATAGTACATCATGGG
Source organism: Rana kukunoris (assembly GCA_029574335.1). Lineage (NCBI taxonomy): Eukaryota > Metazoa > Chordata > Amphibia > Anura > Ranidae > Rana > Rana kukunoris. The sequence continues at coordinate 448,912,500 of CM056053.1, read as the reverse complement.
TGGACAATTCATTTTTCAGAGGAGGCCACATAAGAAACTGGGACTGCTGTGGATGACAAAACTTAATTCTGCTCAATAATAATTTGGGACTTTGGAAGGTCCATAAGTACATAAACATATAGAAAACAAACACCTTGTGCTAGATATAATAGGTACAACTGCTCATAAACCCCTTCCTACTGATGACTCCCGGCCCTTTAGGAGTTCTAAATGTCAGGAGCCGGAGGCAGGTATTCGGATCATGTGATCGCTGTGATTGGTTCTCACAGTGGTCACATGATTGGAAAGTATGTAAAATTAATCCTGGATCTTATTGGTAAATGTAGGCAATTTTCATCTTTGGTTCAGTCCTCCTAAACTTTGGCCTTGAATATGAACACCTGAACCATGTTGAGTGACACTTGAGGACCAGATGTCTATAGAACCGTTACGTGAAATTGTATTGTAACTAATTGTAGCACAGAACCCAGCGCTGCAAACTAGCTTACTAAGAGCTTACTTTCACTATCCGTCAGATGCTTTGTATTTAAGTATATAACCGAAACCTCCTGAAATAGTCAGCTGCCTGTGGTTATTGTGTATACACATCTGTCCTACCACCTTTAGGTGGCAGTCACACATTTTTTTTTTTATGTAGTTGCGGTTTGGTGCATTTTTTTGTACATGTTTTGCAAACAATTTATATGCATGACCATTCATCCCTATGGTAGACCATTCATCCCTATGGTAGACCATTCATCCCTATGGTAGACCATTCATCCCTATGGTACACCATTCATACCTATGGTAGACCATTAATATCTATGGTAGACCATTCATCCCTATAGTAGACCATTCATCCCTATGGTAGACCATTCATCCCTATGGTAAACCATTCATACCTATGGTAGACCATTCAACCCTATGATGAATTGTCAGTCAGTGTCAGTGGGAGAGTAGGACGCTCCGGTCTTCCGCTCGAGTCTGCTCTCGCCAGGGACCAGACAGGCAGATAGTGGCTAGGCAGACTGCTAGGTAGGCTTGCTCTACCCCTCTATCCCTCAAGCAACTCACCACCGGCTTTCCCCCGGCTCTACCTGGCCCCCCTGGCTTTCCTCCTTCACCCCTCTCCAGCAGGTAAGCCATCCACTGAGGTTGCAGGCAGCCGTCCTTTTCAGGACAAGCCACCGCTGCAACTTAAAGCCACGTCTCTCCACCCTATCCACACCTACCCTTTTATGCCCCCACACTACTAGCCCCTCTCTAGCTAACCATCCGCCACCTATCCCTGCAATCCCTGCAATTTTCCGCCGTTTCGGGCGCTTTCTCGGTACCTCCGCGCCGGCCTGGAGGCAATCGCGGCAGCCGCAACTAGGAAAGGCCGCGGCTTCACCCGCGGCCTAGCGGCGCGCCGCCTCTCACCCCTTCCAACCGCCACCAAAGTCCCAAAACGGACCTGATACCCACCCCTTACCCCCTGGAAAGTACCTCACACCCCTGTCTACCAGTCCTGGCCCCAACGGCAGCACCGATCCACCCAATCTGGGAGTTTTTTTCAGCCTGGATCCTGCTGCCGATCGGCAGGTCATCTTACTACACCCTGCCCCAAATCTCAACTATTACAACTTGATCCAGGGTTCGCCGATCGCCTATCAAGGGGTCAGGAAGGAATTTTTTTCCCTGCCGCTGCATATTGGCGTAGCACGGTCAGGTTTTTTTTGCCTTCCTCTGGACCAAGCCAGGATTGAGGATTCAGTTAATCCTTGACAATCCTTAACCCCCCCCCCTCCCCCTGGTGTTTGGCTACCATGGTTAATCTGCAATACTCGGCAGAGGCCATTTGGAGTCTGAGGCGATTTGCCGCAATACTACCAGCCATTACCAAAAAAGCCCTTCAAACGGAGCGCCTATTGAGGATCAATCGAAGATCAATTGTCAAAGGTCTCAGCCGTTTGCCCCAACCTAAGCACATATCATGTGCTTTGATCAACACTAGATCGGCAGTAAAACACCGATTAGAAATCCATGATTTCTTATTGCAACATGACTTACACTGCCTCTTTATTACAGAAAGCTGGCTTACAGCCGACTGTAACACCATTCTAGGAGAATTGGTGCCAGATAACTACCGTATTATAACGGAAAACAGAATAGGGCAAAGAGGAGGAGGATTGGCGGTGATCCATAAGACGCACCTTGCGATCACAAAACCAGTCCTTCAAAACCCTCTTCCATTCATGGAAACCCTTACTCTACAACTGCAAGCAAACTCCCAGGAGACAGTCCGGATTCTACTCTGCTATAGGCCACCCGGCCCAAAATCGCAGTTTCTCCCTTCATTGACGGACTTTATCTCCACCTATACCCTGAACAGCAAACACCTTTTGCTGCTCGGGGATTTCAACCTCTGGGCCAACTCCCCGCAAGACCCCGTTGCCGACGCCTGCATTGACCACCTGGAAGGATTAGGGCTTCAGCAACTAGTATGTGGGCCCACACATGCTTCAGGTCACACGCTCGATCTTATTTTCAGACACGATCTGGAAATAAAAATCTTGGGAAATGAACCATTGCCATGGACAGACCACCATGCAATTAAATTCATTATTCCCAATTTCCCCCCCTTAATAAAAACATCAAACCCAGTGACAACACACTGGACTAGATGTCAGAAGAAGCTCCACTCGGAACTCTTCAAAGCCACGTTAAGGAAAAAAATAAAAAGAATTCAGCCGCATCAATCGGCTGAAGAAACACTGGATTCCATTAACACAGCCCTATTACAGTCAGCCGACTTAATAGCGCCGAAACGTAAAACCCACATCCGGAAAAATAACGCAGGCTGGTTCAACAACCAGCTGGCGTCACTGAAGCAAGAGCGCAGAAGGGCTGAAGCCGCCTGGAAGAGAAGTCCATCAGTTGAGAACCTCTCCATCTACAAGGCAATAACTAGAAAATACCACAAGGAAATTTTCGATGCCAAGAAAAATTATTTTTCTGAGGCTATCAACAGCGCCCTCAACCGCCCCCGCGAGCTCTTCAAGCTGGTCACTCAGACCATGAATCCAGGATGTCTTGAAGCCCCCAATTCGGACACACAAGAATTTTGCAATGAATTGTCGGATTACTTCATTAATAAAATTGAGGGAATCCGGCAAAGCATTCAGCAGAACAACTCCCCCCGTAGCCCCCCCAGTAATTATTCACACAACACCGGCAGAAACTCACCACAATCAGGTGAGTTCACGCTGGAACCCGTCTGTACTCATGACATTAAAAATATCATCGGCGCTCTGCGTAACAGCACTGCGCCGAATGATATCATCCCCACTAAACTGCTGAAGGAATGTGCCGACTTCCTGGCGCCTCCGATCACGCAGCTTATTAACCAATCCTTTAGGGAGGGCATAGTGCCCTCCCAGTTGAAGGAGGGTATAATTCGGCCTATCTTGAAGAAACCCACCCTGGACCCCAAGGATCCACTCCACCGCCGTCCCATAACAGGCCTAAACTCTCTTTCTAAGGTCATGGAGAAAGTAGTGGTACAACAGCTGCAACAGCATCTAGATACCCATAACCTACTTGATCCATATCAATCGGGTTTCCGGCCCGGACACGGGACAGAAACCGCATTGCTCAAGATATGGGACGACGCTCTCGAGGCCGCAGACGAAGGAGAATCTTGTCTCCTGGTTCTGTTGGACCTAAGCGCAGCTTTCGACACTGTAGACCACAAGCTTCTATTGACTCGGCTAGCTGAAGTAGCCAGAGTCGCAGAAGGCGATTTATCTTGGTTCTCCTCTTTCTTGGAAAACCGTTCGCAAATAGTGAAGTTAGGACCTTTCATCTCTGGAAAACGCACAGTATCATGCGGAGTCCCTCAAGGATCCCCTCTATCGCCTGTGTTATTCAACATCTATCTTCGTCCTCTTTTTGAAATCATCAGCAGTCAAAAACTGCTCTATCACTCATATGCAGACGACACGCAACTGTATTTCCGCATTTGCAATAAAAAGGATCACCACCTCAATCTAGAGACATGTCTCTCTTTGATAGAGGACTGGATGACCAAGAGTTATCTTAAACTCAATGGAGCGAAAACAGAACTTCTCCTGTTTCACGCCAAGCGTAGGAACCAACCAGCAACAACGTGGACACCCCCGCCCATTCTGGGCAAAATCATCACCCCTAGCGCCAAAGTCAAAAGTCTTGGTGTCATCTTCGACTCCCACATGACAATGGACGCACAAATAGGGTCAGTAGTCAGCGGATCTCACCATCTGCTGCGCCTACTACGCAGACTTATTCCTTTCATTCCTAAAGAAGACGTAGCAGTCGTGGTGGGAACAATTGTTAACTCCAGACTGGACTATGCAAATGCCCTTTACCTCGGACTCCCGAAGTACCAAATCGCTCGTCTGCAAGTCGTTCAAAATACGGCCGCCAGACTTGTGACTGGGAAAAAACCCTGGGAATCCATCTCATCTTCACTGAGAGCCCTTCACTGGTTACCAGTGAAAGACAGAATTGCTTTTAAAGCACTCTGTCTAACGCATAGATGTATCCATGGGAATGCTCCCCGATATCTGTGCGAAAAAATAAAAATTCATAATCCCAATCGCATCTTGCGATCCACCAACCAAAATCTACTCCAGATACTGAAAGCCAGCTACAAGTCCAAAGGAGATAGAAGATTCGCGGTCCAAGGTCCCAGACTATGGAACGCTTTACCAACCAGCATTCGGTTGGAGGAGAACCACCTAGCATTCAGGAGAAAGATCAAGACTCATCTCTTTTGATTCCAAAGGAGACAGGAACAACAAGCGCCCAGAGGCGATTTAATTCGCATGTGCCGCGCTATATAAGTTTTTCATTCATTCATTCATTCATGATGGTCCACTTTGAATGCCCCAAACTTTCCTCAAAGAATAAACCTTTAGCTAAAAGAATAAAATATTATAGAATAAAAAGTGAAAGTACTTACCTTGCATCAGAGGCAAAGATGAAGTTACTGGGCTTTTTTATGGCTTTCTGAGAATATTGAGGAGCCCAAATCTTGGGAGAAGTTGCTCCTGCATAGTGCCTTCCCAAAAGATTTGGGCTTCTTGGTGTTATGGAGATTCCAGAAGAAGGCCCTGTACAGGAAGGGTCCAAAAGCCGGGGTGTAAGGTGAATATCTTAGGGGGGTCTGCAAAATAGGCGGACTTGCCTTTTTAACGCAAGGTCTACTTTAGCCAATAATTAGCCAATAATTGCCAAGACACACATTTATATTATGCTATTACTCCCGATTAGACCTCGAGACTTCTTGTCGCCTCTCCTATATCCATTACATGCCACCTCTTCTCCTACCCCTCAAGCTACACTTTCAGAGGAGGCCACATAAGAAACTGGGACTGCTGTGGATGACAAAACTTAATTCTGCTCAATAATAACCCTATGATCGAAAATTCATCCCTATGGTAGACCATTCATACCTATGGTGTGTTGCTTGAAACCACACTAAAGCTGGATACACACTAGGGATGAGCCGAACACCCCTGCGTTCGGTTCGCACCAGAACAATCGAAAAGACCGACCGTTCGCGCGACCATTTAGAACCACATTGAAGTCTATGGGACTCGAACGTTCGAATTCAAAAACGCTCATTTTAAAGACCAATATTCAAGGTATTGTTGGAAAACATCTTTGAGAACCCGGGTCTTGCACCAGGGAACATGTATCATGTCTATACCTGTGATAACATCTTTAAATAGCACAATCACCTGCCTGCCAGTAAATTAGGAAGAACTGATCTATCTAAGCTATACAGTGTATAAATATATGTACAACTCCTAGGGATGCAGGGCTTTTTTTCAGGGGGAACTTGGAGGAACTCTTTGGTGCCTGCTCACCACAATCAATTCTAAACACAGAAGTCTGGTTTTTGTGTTTACAAGTTTACAAGTGATAGCTCTGCCCTCTGTGTGTAACCCCCTGAACTCTGCACCCTTTAAAACCCTTCTACTGTTTGTGAAATCTGAATGGGATCGTGGTTGGGTTCCTGCACCTATTTTCAGAGAAAAAAAGCTCTGTAGGGATGTATGTATTCTCTACACACTGTAAATTAAGCTAAACTGACTAGCCTGCTCTATCTATCTATATAAAAAGACTATGGGCCAGATTCTCAGCGACGCTACGCCTGCGTAAATGGATTTGCGCAGCGTAATTGTAAATGTGCGCCTGCGTATCGATGCGCGGTAAACACAGAACCACATACGCGAGAAAATCTTTTTCGTCTGAGCGGCGAAAATGCTTTAAGCTAGCGCGGCGTAGGCGCATAGTTACGCATCGTAAATATTCAGTTCCCGTTGAATTAGCATGCAAATATGCAAATGAGGGAGATGTGCGGATTCCCGAAACTACGCGCGTTCGGCGTTGGCTACTCGTGGTGCGCGTAACACCAAAGCCTTGAGTAAACATACCCCTCATAAAAGCACGGGTAACTTTGCTCAAGACCATGTGAAAGTCAGCTGGAGAGCAACTACAGCAGCACCATAACGGACGAGCTGAGCAATCACACTTACTGGACAACACTTTCGTATGCCAACATGCCAGGGGCAGCCATGGTCTTATCACTACTAATGTATGCAGAGGAAGAGGAGCATAGAAGGAGGAGTAGGAGGAGGGAGGCACGTGAGAGGATCTACCGAGCGCGCATGAGCCTCTTTGGCATGGGGGATGAGGAGGTGTATCGCATCTTCAGATTCGGCCCTGCTGCCATCCTGGAACTAACCAGAGCCCTGCAGGATGACATCACCAGCCAGACATACCGCTCACATGCACTGCAGCCACTGGTGAAGGTCCTGGCAACACTCCATTTCCTTGCCAGTGGATCATTCCAGCGTACAAGTGGAGTGGTGGCTGGGATGTCACAAACCAGCATAAGCAGATGTCTGCACCAGGTTATCCCCGCAATCCTCAGATGCATGTCCCACCACATCATCAGACCCACCACTGAGCACCTGCGGCAGAAGGCAATGACAGATTTCTACAGAATTGACGGATTCCCACGCACCGTGGGGGCCATTGATTGCACACATGTGGCACTCCAGCCCCCCAGTGCCACAGAGCACATATACCGCAATCGGAAGCACTGGCACTCCATCAACGTACAGGTGATAGCCGATGCCAAATACCTCATATGGCACGTCCGTGCCAAAGACCCCAGATCCAGCCATGACAGCTACATATACCGTCAAAGCAACATCCCCGAAGATTTTGAGCAGGACATGTATGGGGACAGCTGGCTGGTTGGTGAGTGACATAGGTGGCAGGCATGACTGTCCCCCCCATGATGCTGACATCACAAGGGGCACATGCATGACTAACATCCTCCTGTCTTTTCCCTTACAGGTGACTCTGCATATGTACTTGGACCCCATCTCATGACTCCTTTCCGGAACCCCCAAACCAGAGGAGAGAGAAGATACAATGAAGCACACATCAAAACCCGTGCAGTGGTGGAGCGCACATTTGGCCTCCTGAAGTCCCGTTTCCGATGCCTGGATAAGTCTGGGGGGGCCCTATTGTATTCCCCAACTTTGTGGGTCAGATCATTGGTGCATGTTGCATTCTGCACAACTTTGCCATGAGAAAGGGCCTGCAGATTGCCCTACGTGATGACCTGACCCCCCAACCACGCAGCTCCCCCCTGCCAGAGGAGACCCCGTCAGCTGATGGAAGAGCAGTCAGGAGGGTCCTTGTGTTAGGAATCTTTGACCGTTAAACACACACATACAGCATGGCACACAGACAATGCACGCATGTACACCACTGTGGTCCCTAGCACACACACCCCACATCCACATCACATTGGATTAGCCCAAGTCCAGCATGTAGGACTTGGGAGCAGCAACGCCACGTCAAGGCCCCAATGATGTTGCTGTCCATTCATACACCATTCACACAGCCGTGGGGATAACCTCTCCCCAACGGCCGAGGGTGACACCCCTTACTGGCAGGAGTGCCACCCCCTCACATTCACACACCATTCACACTGCACCGTGTGCAGTATCAAAGAAAAAAAAAGCTCTTACCCAGAGCATAATATAACAAAAAAAAAAAGCTCTTACCCAGAGCAAAATAATAGGAAATCAAAAAATGAATGTGCCTGGCGGGGGCTCCGCCTGGTGCCACGGCTCCTGCCCCTCACTTGCCTGGGGGCAGCCACAGGTGGGGGGGGTAGCAGGTGGAGGAGGAGCATCCCCACGTCCCTCCCTGGCTGCCTGCATGCCCTCCAGGGCAACCGCTATGCGTGTCTGGACAGCAGTCTGCTCCTTGACTGCAAGGCGCAGGGCATGAACCTCCCCCACAAGGTCGGAGGTGTTCGCCTGCAGCTCCCCCAGGCTGGTCAGCGTTGCTGCGCTGTTGACAGCAAGGTCTTGGATGGCTTCTGTAATGTGTCCCGAGGAGGCCAGGCTGTCGGCCAGGCGCCTCATCTCCTCCACGACCTCTGACAGGTGCTGATTTTGCTGGTCCTGCTGTCTGGCCAGCTGTTTCGGCAGGACCTTATGAACACCCCTGGTCTTGCACGTTGCCTTCCGGGGAGTGGCAGGGGACCGGGCATAAGGGGAGGATGTTGAGGGGTCGGAGATGAGGGGGGGGAACAGAGGGACTGGAGAGGTTGGGGGAGGACACTGAGGGGTTCGCTAAAGATGGGGGGATAGCCTGGGCTGGTCCGGGCAACCCATCATCCTCCTCCAAAACAACATACAGGTCCTGGTCCTGGACTACGACATCCTCCTCAACCACCTACTCCGTTGAGGTGTGCCCACTTCCCTCCAAGTCCTGTTCCAGGGGGGCAGCCAGAGGGACTGAATGTTCGGGGGATGGATCCTGACGGGCCCCGCTCCCTCCTGCACATCTGTGGATGACACAAAAGATGCCCATGTTGGTGGACCCACAAACTTGGCACATGTTCCCTTCCACCCCCATACATGCTACACAACAGATAGAATATAAAACACACTTACATGTCCTCAGGGCTGGCTTTTGGGACTCATAGCCCCCAACTCCCTCAACCTGCTCCGTCTGCAGGCAGCGGGCAACCACCTTCTCCTCCTCAGTCAGGCGGACAGTGCAGGGTGGGCCCCCTCCAGTGCCCCTGGCATGCCGAGCTATGGAAGCCAGCTTGCCCTTCACGAGACGCCGCAGGTCATTCATTTTCTTTTGAATGTCCTGCGGTGTCCGGACCTCATGAGAGAGGGCATTCACTTGGCACGCGACCTTCATGAGGATCTGATCCCTCCGGGACTTGCTGGTCCGGGCACTGTCAGCACCATGGAGCCGCGAGTCATATTTCTCCATTGCCCTCACAACAATGGCCCTCTCCTCTGGGGAGAAATTTTTCTTCCTCCTCTCCTTAACAGCACTTGTCATTTTGTCCTGCACAAACTTTGGCCGTCACTATCAAGAAAATGGGAGACGTTTGCGCTGCACGGGCGCATGTGTGGGCGCATTATATACCCTGCGCCGGCGAATCGTAGGGAGGCTTTGCGCATGCGCAGAAGGCATCCATGTCACGGCGCGGGTCATCCACGTCACGGCGCATGCTCCGTTCGTCCCGGCCTGCATTTGCATAGGGTCACGCTTCATTACAATGCAACACGCCCACTTCCCTCCTACTTTGGAGTTGCGCCGGATTACGCCGATGATTTTACGCGACGCAGGCGCATCTTGGAGCGCATTTACTTAGGGAATACGGTACTTGCCACTCCGCGTTACGTCGGCGTAATGCATCTGAGATGCGCAACGCCTGCATAATTAGGCGCGCATCTACGAGAATCTGGCCCAGTCTCTCTGTCTCTCTGACTGCTCTCATTAACAAGCCGGAACACACTACACGAGGCCGCCCAGCAGGCGGCCTTATATAGTGTGGGGCGTGTGCTAAAGCCCTGAGCCATAATTGGCCAAAGCCACCCAGGCTTTGGCCAATTATGGCTCTTCGTTTTTTGCGCTCTGTGATTCGCCAAGCATGCGGGGTCATGGTGCATGCTTGGCCAATCATCAGCGCACAATGCCGCAGTGAATTATGGGCCGTTTTGCGTCACTCGAATTTGGCGCGAACGACCGCTTTTGTTCAAATTTCGTCGAACGTACGAACAGACAATGTTCGAGTCGAACATACGTTCGTATCGAACGCGAAGCTCATCCCTAATACACACTATGCAATTGTTGTTGTTTCATTTCCATTATATTTACCTTCAACTACTATCAGGCCCGCCTGATTGCATAAAATGTTAAAGTTTTTAGGTTTGTCTTCATATTATATGGTTTTGGTAAATCTAAAGAAGAAAAATCGAAAGGAAAATTGTATAGTGTGTATTCAGCTTAACGATTTGCCGACCAGCCGCCATCATTATACTGCAGCAAGGTGGTACGATCCCGCAAATTGCCATACCTGTACGTAAAGTCGGGAACTTGCTTTTGTGGGCACACATATGCTCCTTTGGCCAGCTGGGGGCCAATCAGCAGGACCAGCGGACTCGATGCCACCTACGGCCATTCCCCACAGACAGCACAAGGATCTGCCTGTGTAATGCTATGCAGGAAGTAGGGTTGCCACTTTTTCTTCGAGCCAAACCCAAACACTTCATTTTTTATTTATTTATTTTGTGCATACACCAGTCACTAGAGGATTGTAATAGACCTGGGGCACCTCTGTGTGATTCAGAACCCTAGCAGGAAGATGGATCTGTACGCCCACAGGCTCTCCAGGCTGTCTATGCAGCACAGTCTCTCTAGGCTCTGTATTCAGCACAGTCTCTCAAATCTCTATGCAGCACAGTCTCTCCAGGCGCTGTATTCAGCACAGTCTCTCCAGGCCCTTTATGCAGCGCAGGTTTTCCAGGCCCTTTATGCAGCACAGTCTCTCCAGGCTCTTTATTCAGCAAGTTTCTCCAAGCTCTCTATGCAGCACAGTCTCTCCAGGCTCTGTATGCAGCACAGTCTCTCCAGGCTCTGTATTCAGCACAGCAGCCCCTTGTGGCTCTCTTATCTCCCCAAAGAGACACTCTTCCTCTTCATTTCATCAGTGGGCAAGGCTAAAGTCCAGCATTGGGAAGGCAGTTAGTCTTAGTCCTGCTCTCCTCTGGTCTCCAGCAAAATGTTTGCATTGCCCCCTGTACTGGGGACACTTCCTGGAACCAGTGGAGACCTGCCAGGGCTACATCACCTTTAATACAAACCTGAACATTTGACTTTTAGATATACTTTCACATACCTCCCAACTTTTTGAGATGGGAATGAGGGACACCTATCAGCAAAAGTATGCAGGCATAGGACACACCCCTGGCCACGCCAACTTAAAGGAGAATTGTACAAAAAACAAGAATGGTTAAACCCACAAGTGATTTTTTTTTTTTTTTTACAACTACTATTCCTTTATATTGGTTTTTGGAATTTACAAATGCAGCAGTTTAGAAATCAAATGAAAGGTTTAGCACTGCAAAACACTTTTTGATAGATAAAAAGTGCATTTTATATACAACTATATAGATCAGACCAAAAGGGGGGACAAATGAGGAGGAATGAGGGACAGAGGGACATTGCTCGAAATCAGGGACAGATGGGAGCTATGCTTTCATTGTAAGTGGAGGGGCTTAGCAGTCGGGTGGGGCTTTACTGCAGGGGTGGGTGTGGCATTTCTGCAATGCTTGCGGTAATGTAAAATAATAAAATACTTCTGAAAGAGAAAATAATCCAGTGTGACATTTTTAAGAGCGTGATTATATTATATATATATATATATATATATATATATATATATATATATATATATATATATTGAGCCAAAGAATGTGGTATTTCAAGCCTGGGAGTACGATAGATATCATGATTCTTGTCTACCCGTATCAGAGGAAGCGAGGAAGGAAAGATACAAGGATCTGTCATTGAGTCAGCAGCTATGCAAAAAAGCAACTGTCTGAATAAAGACTCTTCGCTGAGACTATTTTCATTCATATCTTTCACTCTTTGCTCTAATGACATGTATTATCACCGCTCTCTGTCACCTGTCACATTAGCGGTTATTGATTAGGGAGCAGAGTGGCTAAGTGGTTAGAACTTTTGAAATGCGGAACTGGGAGTCATGGATGGATGCAGCATCCAGCATGGAAACTGCCTACATGGAGTTTGTATGTTTGCTTTGGTTTCTTCACAGTAAGAGCTGTAAAGGTGTGGAATAGATTCCCTCCAGAGGTGGTTCTGGCCAGCTCAGTAAAGTGCTTTAGGAAAGGCCTGGATTGTTTCCTAAATGTACAGAATATAACTGGGTACTGATATTTATAGGTAAAGTTGATCCGGGGAATATCCGATTGCCTCTCGGGGGCTCAGGAAGGAATTTTTTTCCCTGCTGTAGCAAATTGGATCATCGCTCTGCTGTTTTTTTTTTCCTTCCTCTGGATCAACTGTGGGTATAGAATTGGGTATATGTGATTGTACGATATTATTATTGTTTTATTTCTTGTGGTTGAACTTGATGGACGTGTGTCTTTTTTCAACCTGACTAACTATGTAAGTTTTCAGCCCAACATTCACCTGTTAGTGCTTGTTCACATATAGGGCCAGATTCAGGTAGAGTTACTCTGGAGTATCAGTGATACTCCAGCCTAACTCTCACTTTGAGCCGGCGTTTCTGTTTTCAGTAAGCAGAAAACAAGAAACGCCGGGTTGGAGTTCCTATACGAGCGGCGTAATTGTATTTCGCCGTCGTATCGGAACTGCAATTTTAAAAATGGCGCTTGGGGCGTTCCCGCTGATTAACGCCGAGAATATGCTAATCAGCGAGAATCGGCAATTCACGATCGTATTCGGGCCCGACGCAGTGACTTTCCGACGTTTCCGTAAGAGATACGCGGCGTAAAGAAAAAACAGCCCCCTAGTGGAGTATCCTATGTTAAGTATGGCCGTCGTCATCGCGTCGAATTTAAAAAAATTTGAGTCGTTTGCGTAAAACGTCCGTGAATGGGGATTGACGTCATTGACGTTCACTGACAGAATTTGGAGCATGCGCACTGACAGTCGACGCATGCGCAGTACGTTCGCCGCGGGATCGCGCCTAGTTTAAATAATACACGCCCCCTACCCGCCCAATTTGAATTCCGCCGGCTCATTTTCGCTACGCCGCCGCAACTTTAGGAGCAAGTGCTTTGTGAATACAGTACTTGCTCCTAAAGTTTCGGCGGAGTAACGTAAATGAGAAAAGTTACTCCAAAATAAAGATTCGCCCATCTACCTGAATCTGGCCCATAGTGTGGTGACTGGTGTTTTACCATACTGGATCAATGGCAGCCACCGCTAGGGAAGAAAAAGCATCCAATGGGTGCTGGGATATAATACAAAAAGAGAACAAAAACATCTAAAGAGCTCACTGACTCAAGTTAGGCTGTTCACAAAAGACAAGGCTACCCTCCCGTGGATACCTCAGCAGTATACTAGAAAAAAAAGTATGCACCAATGGAAGGAGCACCAGACCAAAAGAGTCCAAATTTATTTATTAGTCCAAATTAATTAATAAATTAAAAGAGTCCAAATAAATGTATTAATACACAAAAAAAAAAAGTCAACAAGAGTGTTATCTTGATTACTTACGCTGATACTGCTGGCCAGTAACTCCAGCAATTAGCTTCCATAAATATATGGCAGAGATTTCTTGGACCCCCAAAACGTGTTGGCTTTTTTTTGTACAAAATAATAAATGTATTTAGTAAAAACTTACAGCTGCCCACATGGTAAAAAATGAGCATTTAGAGTGCAGGCAGTGTGTATAAGCCCTTATTTCTTCTAAGGGCCAGATTCAGGTAGTCCAGAGCATCTTTGCTCTGGAGTAACGCTTCTCATTTGCGTTGCGCTGCCGAAATTTTAGGAGCAAGTGCTGTCATTCACGAAGCACTTGCTCCTAAAGTTGCGGCAGCGCATCGCAAATGAGCCGGCGGAATTCAAATTTAGCGGGTACGGGGCGTGTAGTATGCTAACTACGCGCGATCCCGCCGCCAACGTACTGCGCATGCGTCGAGTGTCAAAACATCCCCGTGCGCATGCTCCAAAATCTGTGAATGAACGTCAATGACGTCACATTCCCATTCATGACCATTTTACGCAAGCAACGTTTTTTTTTTTTTTCCCGACGCGATGACGACGCCTATACTTAACATAGGATACTCCAACCCCATGTAGGTATATCTATGCGCCGCGTATCCCGTCCGGAAACGTCGTATCGTCATTGCGTCGCGCCGGATTTCGATCGTGAATTGCCGATTTCCGCTCATTAACATATTTTTTGAGCGTAAATCGGCGGGAACGCCCCCGGCGCCATTTTTAAGTTGAAGTAACGATGCGATGGCGAAACTCAGTTACGCTGCTCGCATCGGAACTTCAACCCGGCGTTTCTTGTTTTCTGGTTACAGAAAACAGAAACGCCGGCTCAAAGTCACAGTTAGGCTGGCGGATCACTCGATCCGCCAGCGTAACTGTTCCTGAATCTGGCCCTATGTAGTTGTAGGTTTAAAAAGAATCTGTGTAAGCCAAGCACCACATCATCTACAACCATTATCATAGACCAGAGTTTCTCAACCAAGGTTCCATAAAACACTAAAGCCTCGTACACACGATAGGTTAAACCGATGAGAACTGTCTGATGGACCGTTTTCATCGGACCAAACCAATGGTTTGTGGGCGCCATCGGTTAGTTATCCATCGGTTAAAAAAAAAGCCAACTTGTTTTAAATTGAACTGATTGATTCCTAACTGATAAGTCAAAACCGATCGTTAGTAGGCACGACCATCGGTTAAAAATCCACGCATTATCATAATCAAGTCGACGCATGCTTGGAAGCATTGAACTTCATTTTTTTCAGCACATCGTTGTGTTTCACGTCACAAAGTTCTGGCCCGATAGTTTTTTTAACCGATGGTGTGTGGGCACGATGGACCATCAGTCAGCTTTATCGGTTAACCGATGGAAATCAGACCATTCTCATCGGATGGACTGATCGTGTGTACGCGGCTTAAGGTTCCTACAGAGATTGCTAGGGGTTCCTTGAGAAATTAGCAATTTCTGCCTCTCAGATAAGTTCCCACTAACACCATTGATCTTTTTAGCTATCTGTAAGGTGGTAATTTCTCCCAATGACCACAAGTGTAAGGAGCATTCTTCCCACTGACCATCACACCAATGTACATCATGAGTTGTAGATATAGGGCCAGATTCAGGTAGATGAGAGTATCTTTCCTCTGGAGTAACGCTTCTCATTTACGTTACTCTGAAGACCCTTTCAGCGCAAGTCCTGTAATTCACATAGCAGTTGCGCGTAAACTTGCGCCAGAGTAACGATAATGCGCTGGCGTAACCCGACGCAAGTGGAAGTGGGTGTGATCATATGTAAATGATGGGCGGAGCCCAGCGCAGAGGCTAACGTTCAGCGCATCATCCACGGAGCATGCGCAGTGAGTGCGGCTCCACTCGCCCCCCTTGTGCGCATGCTCACAACTTCCGTCGGCACCACTTCCTGGGAAACGTCAGCGCAATGCGTTCCGCTGGGCGCTTAAAAGCGCTGGCGGAAACGCCATTCCGGCGCAAAAGTATTTCCGCTTCCCCCCACCCCAGGGAAGATACTTTTGTTTGGTGATGGCTGCTCCCGCTACCCCCAGAGAGAGGAGGAACCTGAATTTTAATGCACAGGAGGTCTCAGTGATCATTTTGGCAATGGAGACGGATAATGATTTTCTCCATGGCAAAAAAAGCCGGAAGACCAGCCGGGAGAGGAAGCAGGGCATCCTGGAGTCCATTGCTGCCAGGGTCAATGTCCTGGGGTACTCCACCCGGACTGCTGGGGACATACAAAAAAAAATTAATGACCTGCGGCGCAAGGTGAGGGACAAGGTGGCCTCCATCAGGAGGTATGAGAGGGGCACAGGTGGTGGTCCCCCATGTTCTGTCACCCTAACCGCAGAGGAGGAGGTGGTTGCTCGCTGCCTGGAGAGGGAGCAGGTGGAGGGGGTCGCAGGCTATGACTCCGTGGAGGAAGGCACAAGGACAGGTAAGTGTTTTATAATCCCCTATTTGTTGTTTAGCATTTGGGGGGGGGGGGGAGGGTACATGTGCCAAGTGTGTGGGACCACCAACATGTGTCTGCTTTGTGTCATCCACAGATGACGGAGCTGGGCCATCATCTGTCAGCGTGCATTCCACCCCATCCCCCCCACGCCATCGTGTGCCTGAGCCACTGGGTGGTGAAGAGGTTGTGGAGGAGGAGAGTGGCCACACCACACCTGCCGAGGTGGTTGTAGAGGATCCTGCTGTGGCAGAGCAGGACTTTACCTTAGTGTTGTCTGTCTCCTCCCCTTCTCCTGGGCCGTCTGTCGTCCCCTCCCCCATCCTTGGAAGCCCCTCAAGGGCGACTCCTTCCACCCGAGGACAACCATCTTCTGGCCCCAGGAAGGCGACCCAGAAGACCAGGGGGGTGTCTGATGGTGTCCAGGACCAGTTGGCGAGGGATCACGCCAGGCAGACGGAACAGATGGGGGCCATAGCGGTGCACTTGGAGAAAGTGGCTGACAGCCTGGGCTCCGTTGCCAACCTCAGCAACGCAGTGCAGGATGTAAGCTGCAACTGCGCTGCAGTGGTCACCACTTTGGGGGAGGTGCAGGGGGATATTCGGCACCTTACTGCAGCCGTCCAGGCCAACAGTGCTGCCATCCGGGACCAGGGGAGGCTGAGTCGGCGGGCCCAGCACTACCAGGTCACCCGTCAGCTCCGGATGCAGGCCCAGACGAACTCCTACCTTGGACGGATAGCCAGGGCCTTGGAGGGCACGCAGGCCACACCTGCCAGGAGTGGCCCACCTGGGGATCAGCCACCTCCAGATGCCCCCCCACCCCCACCCACTCCATCCAGGCAGCTGCGGAGCCAGAGAGGGGCCCCCAGAAGAAGCCCCCGGCATCCCCGATGAGGCCTTTTTTTTTTTTCTTGTTTTATATTTTTGTTTTGGACATACTCAGGTCATGAGTTTATTTTTTCTTTTTCTCAGGTTATGAGATTTTGTTTATTTTATTTATCAGGATATGATATTATTAATTTATTTTTGTACTGCACACGGTCAGGAGTGCAGGGGACAGTGTGAATGGTGTGTGAATGTGAGGGGGTGGCACTCCTGAAAGTAAGGGGTGTCACACTCGGCCGTGGTGGTGAAGTGAACCCCACGGCTGAATGAATGACGTGTGAAAGGTGTGTGAATGGACAGTGACATCATTGGGGCCTTGACGCTGGCGTTACTGCTCCCAACTCCTACATGCTGGACTTGGGCTAATCCAATGCGATGTGCATGTGGTGTGTGTGATCTAGGGACATCAGTGGTGTACACGCGTGCACTGTCTGTGTTATTAATGTTTTGGTTTAGTGTCCAAAGATGCCTACGGCGAGGACCCTCCTGACTGCTCTTCCATCAGCAGACTGGGTGTCCTCTGGCAGGTGGGGACTGTGTGGGTCGGGGGTCAGGTCATCACGTATGTCAATATGCAGGCCTTTTTTCATAGCAAAGTTATGTAGTATGCAACATGCACCGATGATCTGACACACAAAGGTAGGTGAATACAATAGTGTCCCCCCGGACTTATCCAGGCATCGGAAACGGGACTTCAGGAGCCCGAATGTTTGCTCCACCACTGCACGGGTTTTGATGTGTGCTTCATTGTATTTTCTCTCTCCTCTGGTTTGGGGGTTCCGGAAAGGAGTCATTAGATGGGGTCCCAGTGCATATGCAGAGTCACCTGTAAGGGAAAAGACAGGATAATGTTAGTCATGCATGTGCGATTTCTGTTGTGCATCACGGGAGGGGATAGTCATGCCTGACTCCCATGTCACTCACCAACCAGCCAGCTGTCCCCATACATGTTCTGGTTAAATTCTGCTGGGATGGGGCTCTGACGGTATATGTAGCTGTCATGGCTGGACCCGGGGTGTTTGGCACGGACGTGCCATATGAGGCGTTGGGCATCGGCTATCACCTGTACGTTGATGGAATGCCAATGCTTCCGATTGCGGTATATGTGCTCTGTGGCACTGGGGGGCTGTAGGGCCACATGTGTGCAATCAATGGCCCCCACAGTGCGTGGGAATCTGGCAATGTTGTAGAAATCTGTCATTGCCTTCAGCCGCAGCTCCTCAGTGGTGGGTCTGATGAACTGGTTGGACATGCGTCTGAGGATTGCAGGGACAACCTGGTGCACACATCTGCTCATGGAGGATTGTGACATCCCAGCTACCACTCCACTTGTACGCTGGAATGATCCACTTGCAAGGAAATGGAGTGTTGCCAGGACCTTCACCAGTGGCTGCACTGCTTGTGAGCGGTGTGTTGGGCTGGTGATGTCATCCTGCAGGGTTGTGGTTAGTTCAAGTATTGCATCTGGGCTGAATCTGAAGAGGCGATACACCTCCTCATCCCCCATGCCAAAGAGGTTCATACGAGTGCGGTATATCCTCTCACGTGGCCGCCTTCTTGGTTCCAGGGGACCCATCAGTAGTTCTAGGACCACAATTGCCCCTGGCATGTTGGCACACAGAGGTGTTGTCCTTGCAAGTGTTGTTGTTCAGCAAGCTCCTATCGTCGGTAACGCTGCTGTAGCTGCTCTCCTGCTGACCTGTGACCGTCTGGAGTAAAGATAAAGCAGCCTTTTGTAGAAATAACTTTGCGCCGGACGGACAAGATACGCGCGGCGCATGTAGCCAGCGTATGGTGCTAATCCGTTCGTGAATTGGGAAATCTCCCTCATTTGCATATTTGCAGGGGAAATCAATGGGCGCGACTGATGCGCCCAGCGAAAATAAGCGCTGACGATACTCTGGCGTCGGAACGTTCCGCCGGTCGCAAATGACCCGTTATTGGGCGCATCTAGTTTGGTGGGTACGGGCACATAGAAACGACGGCGCATCATCACAGTTACGCGGCGCATATCCAAATACTCCAGCGCAAGTGTTCGTGAATCTGGCCCATAGTAATTTTTAGCAGGGGTTTCCTGAGACCGGAAAGGTATTTCAAGGGTTCCTCTGTATTGAAAAGGCTGAAGAAGAATGTCATAAAGGATATATCTGCATCATTCTTGCCTAACCTAACTTTACATAGCCGCAGAATTTAGCTGCATAATGTAATACTAATCTTCAAATTCATTTCCTTAAAAGTATTTTCCTCCGAATGCATTTTTGTCCAAATTTCGGGGATTTCCGCTTTCGTTTTAACAAACGATAACAAACGCTCAGAATCCGAAATCCAATAGATCCAACATAAAAAATGCTCGATATAGATAGAAGATTTGACATGAGGGTGACAATAGCGATCTGTGTCTATCGAACCCACGGTTGAATGTGCCTAACCTTAACTCTGTTAGTCCAAGATTATTCGTCATAGAGAGAAAAGATACGTTATACATTATAGAGACATGAAAATTCGGCGAAGCAGCTTAAAACATACGATCGCAGCGAGTGGACATTTATGGTCAAATGCTCTGCCCATAGGCTATAGAAGAATTGTAATGGTCATTGACTAGTAATATTAATTAATAAATATAATTATTACTAGTCATACAACATTAGAATTCTACTATGGCTTGTGGGCAGAGCATTTGACCAGAAATGTAGGATTGCGGCATCGTACAGTTTTGTTTTTGTCCGAAAAATAAAATTAATTTAGTTACCCCCAAAATGTTTAAGATTATGTGAGTCCTGGCTCCAAGCTATCTCTGCTCTCATTTTCATAAACAAGCTCTGGTCACGTCACTCAGATCTACCGGCAGAGATCTCCTCTACATATCGATGCCCAAGAAGATCCAACGTGGTGGTCAGACCTTCTCCCACCAGGGTGCCGTATTATGGAATAGCCTTCCTGTCGAGCTCCAGGAGGCCCCTACTATCCCAGTCTTCTGTGGGTTACTGAAGACTTGGCTTTTCACGCAAGCCTTTCCAGCGTAGCCTCTCTCTTCCACCCTTTCTGCCGCTCTGTGCTGCTTATGGTTCCTGGGTCCTCTTTTCCCAGGAACTCTGCCATGCAATAAATAGTAATGTCATACAAGACCAAAATCACATTATAAATCACATTATAAAAACAAAGTAATTAGGAAGAGGGCATTTGGTGCCAATATGTTTTAGAGTGAACTGTACTATCCCAGCATGTCTTCAGCTGCACCTCGCCAACTCATAGACCATCAGAAGTGCCTCTTTAACCGAAGCATTCTACTGATTTCCCAATTCTAAAGACTTTCTACCCACTTGGTTGCCAAGACAAATGATGTCCAACAAAAATGTTTTTTTTACAACTGTAGACTCTTCTGGAAACGGTGTACCTAGACCTACCCTTTGAAGAATCCCCTGAAGCTCCTTCCTACCTAGTTTGATTGACTTCTAGAGGTACGCCTCTCTCACCACAGTTCTTAACCACTTCCTAGGCCAGAAATCTTCACTCTGCAATTCAGTCCTAATTCCAAACTCTGCTTTCTCCAGGACTTACAGTTTTGGCCTTGCCCATCCCAGCATAATCAGCTTCCAGCTCTTTACTGTGTGACGCCCTCTCTTTCATTCATTATTGGTATTTATAAGGATTGTTGCCCATGCTTTTCAGCAGCAGGTTCCCCTAACCTTCCTACAAAGCTTTAACACATTTTTTTCACAAGGTGCATCCCAGACGTAAAGGATTTTCCAAAAAGGCCCCTCTTATCTCCTAAAACTTTACAAAAGTAAAAACACTAGATTGTTTGACACAGATTTATTTGGACACAACAGCCACTTTATTGACTATAATAATTAAGTAAGCAACACTGAAAACAATTGGGACAGAAACAGTTGCAATAACCAGGAATTAAGTCTTTGGTTCCAAGCTGTAGCTGTTCAAAGTGAATTGTACCCAAACTTTGCTCTCAGTCACACATTACCAGCTTAAAGGACCTCCTAATGAAAACCAAGAACCAATATACCAGACTCACAGTTGCAATAACCAGGAATGAGGTCTTTGGTTCCAAGCTGTTCAAAGTGAATTGTACCCAAACTTTGCTCCCAGTCGTACATTACCAGCTTAAGGACCGCCTAATGAAAACCAAGAACCAATATACAAGACCCACAGTTGCAATAACCCAGAATGAAGTATTTGGTTCCAAGCTGTAGCTGTTCAAAGTTAATTGTACCAAAACTTTTCTCCCAGTCACACATTACCAGCTTGAGGACTAATGAAAACCAAGAACCAATATACAAGACCCACAGTTGCAATAACCAGGAATTAGTTCTTTGGTTTCAAGCTGTTCACAGTGGATTGTACCCAAACCTTGCTCCCAGTCATACTTCCCCAGCTTAAGGACCTCCTAATGAAAACCAAGAACCAATATACGTACACACGACCGGTTTCCTCGGCAGAATTCAGCAAGAAACTCGATGGGAGACGTATACTGCCGAGGAAATCGGTCGTGTGTACACTTTTCGCCGTGAAACCCGTCAAAGGAACTCGTCGAGCCAAAAAGAGAGCATGTTCTCTATTTCCTCGATGGGCAATGGGAAAATTTGGCTCGAAGAGTTTTTTGACTGCCGAACAAGGAACTCGACGGGGAAAACCATGTGTTTTGCCCGTCGAGTTTCTCGGTCGTGTATACGCGGTCTTACAGTTGCAATAACCAGGAATGAGGTCTTTGGTTTCAAGCTGTTCAAACTGAATTGTATCCAAACTACATGACCAGCTTAGGGACCTCCTAATGAAAACCAAGAACCAAAAGACCAGACTCACAGAATTGTACCGAAACTTTGCTTCCAGTCATACATCACCAGCTTGAGGACCTTCTAATAAAAACCAATAACCAAAAGACCAGACCCTGAAGGACCTCTAAAAGACAAGAGGCCTCCATACTGACTGGCATGGTCCCTTTACCAGAACCATCCTGTGATTCAACCAAGGTCCTCTACCTGTCTGGCTGCCATGATAATGTAATTGCTCAAGTGCTGAACAAATAAAGGTGGTTGGGTGGAAGAACTTTTCAGCTAGTCAGTAACTAACAGATTGGAAATCCTTCCAGACCCTCCCAGCAGTAAACTTTACCCATTACATGCCCTTTTCCTATGCTCGATTCCTTCCCACAATCATGTAGTTTTGCTATCTATGTGACAAACGTTTATTTAAACTGTGTTTCTTATTTGCAATATTTTATACAGTACAATGCATAACCTCCTGCAGTCTCATTTGAAATGTATTTAGCCTGAGATTGACATCACTGGTAAATGGATAATTATATACTGAGAAAATGCTGTATTGTGAAGGTATTGTTAAACCCTAATATTGTTACATTGTACTTATTTATAGAGATCTTCCGTACGTAAAGAAGCAAATTTAATTTAGGAAACGCGTCAACAAAAATACTACACTTCCACTTATTTGTGACCATCAACATATTCTGGAAAGAGGTTTTTTTCTTCCTCAGAAAATTATAGATAGGGGGAATGGTTAGGATTTATATTGTGAGAAATTCTACTACTATGCTGTTAGTGCTTTTATACCATTTTATTATTGTATTTAATAATACACTGTATTGTAATGAAAATATTCTAGATTTTTTATATGTGTGACACAACAAAATCCCACTAAAATTGGATTTATGATATGATAAAATCTTGGCATGTGGAGTCGGATAAAGAGAGGACATAGGAGTATGAATAATATATGGTACATATAGAAATAACATATTATATTACAAAATCCCAAGGTTGTAAAAGCACAATATAAAAACGAAAACAAAACATCTACAGTTATTGTAAATTTATTATACAATACCATACCAAAAGCTTGTCTACATTGTACCTTCATTGAAGTTCTATATCTGGTTGTATTAAGTGAAAGGTTACTTGAGAATACAGTTATTCTGATTGTGGTAAGGTGCACCGGAGAGTTCAAGGACATATAAATGGTATCTAGAAAAGTGGGATATAGGAAGTGGGGTGGAGGAGGGGTGGGGGAAAGAAAGGGAGGATGGTGTCCTCACCCTATCCTGCCAGACTAAGCAAACCCTTTGTCAAGTGGTGATAAATAGAAGATGTCATTGTGGGATATAGATATCAGAAGGCAGTTCTGAGGTTCCATGGAAACTAATGCCGCGTACACACGGTCCTTTTTTGCGATGAAAAAAAAACGTTGTTTTTTAAAACGTCATTTAAATTGATCGTGTGTGGGCAAAACGTTGTTTTTTGTCTTAAAAAAAACGACCAAAAAAAAATTCCAACATGCTTGAATTTTTTGTGTCGTTTTTCAAAACGTCGTTTTTTGTTTCACAAAAAGTCACCGTGTGTAGCAAAAACGTCGTTTAAAACGACGTTTTTTTAAACCCGGGCATGCCCAGAAGCTAGTTATGAAGCGAGCTTCAATGGAAAAGAGTGGTGAACGTAACCTCGCTTTTTGTGAAAAAACGATGGTGTGTAGGCAAAATCGTCTTTGAAAAGTGACGTTTCAAAAACGTCGTTTTTTACTTCACAGAAAACGTTGTTTTTTTTCATCACAAAAAATGATCGTGTGTACGCGGCATAAGTCTTATTATATATACAGTATATAGTGAATAATTCAATCTGGCTGTAAGGCATTCCATGTTTACGCAAGTCTGTTTGAGACTGTACTATAGATTGTCACCACTTTAACACCATTAGGTATCTGACTGCAGTCAAGATGTGATTCAGTAATTTAGTGGTATGTTTAGGCATATTGGGTTCAGGAAGGCCTAACAGCAAATAGAGCTAGATTTAAAAAATGTAGCTTTCACCTTTGTGAAGCAAGGTAGGATGGGGCACTCACAAATTTGTTAGCATGAAATTGTCCAAAATGTCTTGGTATGCTGACACCTTTAGGCCGCCTACACACAATCGAATTTTCCGCTCAAACTGGTCCGACGGACCAGTTCAGCGGACAAATCCGATCGTGTGTATGGGCTAGGGGACATGTCTGACCGGCGGACAAATTTTAAAACATGCTTTAAAATGTGTCCGCCGGAGACATGTCCGTCGGATATGTCCGCTGGTCAGTACACTCACCAGCGCACATATCTTCCCGCACATGCGTTGAATGGATTTGACGCATGCGCGGAAGTATTTTTCTTCCTGGTGCGGTGACGTGGCAACGTCAACGTCACCGCCACGTCATCGCACTGTCTGCCGGCTGGGATTTTGATCCGATGGTGTGTACACGCCATCGGACCAAAATCCGATGAGACATGTCCGCTCTAAACTGTCCCTCAGACAAGTTTGAGCGGACATATCTCATCGTGTGTACGCAGGCTAAAGCCCCGTACACACGGTCAGACTTTTGCCCAACCAACATCAAAATCCGACACTTTTCGCATTTGTCCGACCGTGTGTACGTTCCATCGGACCAACTTTTTTGGCTTTCATCGGACAAAAAGTTGGGTCTGCGAACGGACCAACTTTCAGGCAACAAAAGTCCGATGGTGCAAAATCCGATCGTGTGTACAGCAAACCATCGGGCTTTTGGACAAATTACAAATGCGCATGCTCAGAACCAATGTTAAAATCAACCAACAATAGCAGAAGTTAACCAAAGGATGGCGGTAAAGAGCAGAAAAGAGCAGAAAAAGCACGTGATGATGGGAAAGTTTTAGAAAAGTTTGCAGAAAAGTCTGACTGTGTGTATGCTATGGGTGTGACCGGACAAATCAATTAGGACAAAAATCCAAGGGAAATTTTGTTGGATGTCCTACCGTGTGTATGGGGCTTTAGAGTTCCTTTCACTGGAACTAAGGGGCCAAGCCCAACCCCTGAAAAAACAACACCACACCATAATCCAGACTCCACCAAATTATTTGGACCAGTGCACAAAGCAAGGTCCATAAAGACATGGATAGGCGAGTATGGGGTGGAGGAACTTGACTGGCCTGACCTCAACCCAACAGAACACCGTTGGGATTAATTAGAGCGGAGACTGCAAGCCAGGCCTTCTCGTCCAAAATCAGTGCCTGACCTCACAAATGTGCTTCTGGAAGAATGGGTCAAACATTCCCATAGACACTCCTAATCCTTGTGGACAGCCTTCCCAGAAGAGCTGAAGCTGTTATAGTTGCAACGGGCGGGCCAACTCAATATTGAACCCTACGGACTAAGACTGGGATGCCATTAAATTTCATGTGCGTGTAAACGTAGGGGTCCCAATACTTTTGACAATATAGTGTAGATCTGCCCCAGGAAAAAATAGACCAGGTCAAAGGGAATAGGTTGGCCAAGAAGGTATTTAGTAAGTATCCAGAAAGAGTGAATTTTGGTACATTCCTGATAAATGTGGTGGAACTAACTTTTAACTTGACGTCCACCATTTCGTAATCCCAGGAAGAGAGCACACCAACACCAAGATCTTTGATGTTCTACGCCTGGCCTAAAACAGCAAAGAAAAGGTAAAACAATTCATTCTCAGCCGTGGAAACAGGAAACCGAGATAATAAAATCACTGTTGTCACATGTGAAATGTCAATAGTGAGAGTGATGAGCGGTTTTCTTGCAGGCCGGCCAAGCAAGTCTTACCGGAATGGTGCAATCTTTGCTTTTACTTTTTTCTTCCCCACGACTGAACTGTGAAATGATTCAATGACAGAGGAAAGCCTTACATGGTTAACATGTTATTTATTTATTTTTTCAACAAGAGTTAACAAAGCCAACTGCCGATAATGTTACAAAGCCGGCATAAATCACCTTGATTTACAGATGTCTTAAAATATGCAGCAGAACAAATGAACATATTTGCATCATTCGTTTCATGTAACTTCCATTCACCTGTCAGGGCTGTTTGAGTTAGCAGGGCTTTTAAAACGTGTCTTGTAATGTACCGATTTGTATCTCTTGTTTGTGTGGCTGTTTATATACTTGATGGTTTAAAAAAAACGTGAGAGCACTCCTTCCTACAGAACGTTCCTCCAGATCATCGCTATGTTATATCGAATCAATGGTTTTCCCAACCTTGGTGGTGGCTAAAATAAAATGTAAAAAAAATAAAGTTTCAGTAAGCAGATATTTCACAGTTGATATAAACCCCCCAAAAAAACACATTTAGCCCATGTGCACACCGGTGCGACTTGTCATGCGATTTGACAAGTCAAAATCACACAACAAGTCGCCCCTTATTGTCGACAATGGAACTGTTTAAATCGTGTTACTCTGACTTTGCGGTGCTGCGCCGATTAAAAAGAAAATATTTCTGCACTATTTTTTGCGATTTCAGGTGCGACTTGCAGGGACGGGACAAGGGGTGGGCAGAAGGGATGGCTGTGCAGGGCACAGTGTATTGTAGGGATAGGGGGTGCCACAAGTTTCTTCTACTATAAGGCTGACAGGAGTAGTGACCTCTACTTCTGTCTGCTCAGTTCAGGAGGTGGTGAGGAGAGGAGGAGAGAGCAGAGAGGGGGTGCAGGCTGTGACCCCCCCCCCAAGCTTGCACCTAATAAAATGGGGGGGTTGCAATTTGGCATCTTTGCCCTGGGCACTGGATGATTTTCCCCTCGGCACTGGCGACTTGCATAGACATCTGTGCATGAAGTCGTAAAAATCTCAGTCAAGTTGCACCTGAAGTCACACTGACCTTCAAGTGAAGTCACATGATTTTAAAGTCGGATTCAGCGGAAACAGGGGGCTTATACTGAACTTCGAGATGAGCAAATATCGTCTAAATAAAAAAAATTGTGTGTTCTTACTTAAATCTTGTTTTGTGTTTTTCTTCCAGATCTGTGCAGTAATCCAGTATGACACTTTCCCTTCCTGTAATAAAGACCGCTCACTGCTGCTCTCTCACCTTGTGCTGGGTGGCTGGTCTTGTCTCCGCCCCCTTCTGTAGTTTTCTGCAGGCAGCCTTTAGTGGGTGGAGCCTGTCGGGCCCCTCCCACAGCCATGCTTCTTGCACAGTGTGGAGCACAATGATGATGTCACTGTTACTATTACATGGTCAAACCTGTGTTTGGAAAGGTATTTGCTGCACGCAAAGTGGATGTGTTAGCAGTTTTAGATTGCAGGGCTCCCCTACACCCAAATACCAGGCCTTTATGAATAAAAAAAAAAAAACATTTACAGGTAGGCTCAAACCATGCTCAGTAAACAAAAAAAAGCAGCAAAAGAAATCAAGCACCTACTGAAGAGCAACAAATTGCTATGTGAAAAGCATAAGCCATTGTCAATTGTAGATCGTAGTTGCTGGGATCCACAATGTTGTCTCAAAAAGGCATGTGGTCACTGGTGAATTCACTACTTGACAAAGCCCAGGCGTGCGAAACATGTTGTCATTGTGTCGTCATTGTGACAGGACCACCAGCGGCACTAGGGCAATTCTAGCTTAGCGAGTGACGTCACCGCTACACCGTGACAAAATGCTCACCTACTCCGGCCCTCACATTCCTATTGGCTCAGCACCAGGGCTTGTTCTAGACTGGTTTGCGCCCGAGGACAAATTACCTGCCAGCTGCCCTATACAGTAGCTCACAAAAGTGAGTACACCCCTCTCATTTTTGTAAATATTTTATTCGATCTTTTCATGCGACAACACTGAAGAAATGACACTTTGCTACAATGTAAAGTAGTGAGTGTACAGCTTGTATAACAGTGTAAATTTGCTGTCTCCTCAAAATAACTCAACACACACAACACAATGTCTTAACCGCTGGCAACGAAAGTGAGTACACCCCTAAGTGAAAATGTCCAAATTGGGCCCAAAGTGTCAATATTTTGTGTGACCACCATTATTTTCCAGCACTGCCTTAACCCTCTTGGGCATGGAGGTCACCAGAGCTTCACAGGTTGCCACTGGAGTCCTCTTCCACTCCTCCATGATGACATCACAGAGCTGGTGGATGTTGGTGACCTTGCGCTCCTCCACCCTTCCGTTTGAGGATGCCCCTCATATGCTCAACAGGTCTGGAGACATGCTTGGCCAGTTTATCACCTTTATCCTCAGCTTCTTTAGCAAGTCAGTGGTCATCTTGGAGGTGTGTTTTGGGTCGTTATCATCATTATCATGTTGGAATACTGCCCTGCGGTCCAGTCTCCAGGGAGGGGATCAAGCTCTGCTTCAGTATGTCACAGTACATGTTGGCATTCATGGTCCCCTCAATGATCTGTAGCCCCCCAGTGCCGGCAGCACTCATGCAGCCCCAGACCATGACACTCCCACCACCATGCATGACTGTAGGCAAGACACACTTGTCTTTGTTCTCCTCCCCTGGTTGCCACCACACACACTTGTCACCATTTGAACCAAATAAGTTTTTTTTGGTCTCATCAGACCACAGGACATGGTTCCAGTAATTCATGTCCTTAGTCAGTTTGTCTTCATGTTGGAATACTGCCCTGCGTCCCAGTCTCTGAGGGGAGAGGATCATGCCTAATGATAGCACCAGCCCTGCTTAGTGCTATCATGGGCTGCCTCACCGGCCAATAAGAATGTGTGGAGAGCAGTAGAGGGCTTACATCAACTGGTCTTTTTTACATTAAGAAAAAAAATTATAATAAAAAATTATAATAAATTGACAATACATTCCCTTTAAAAAATATTGTAACTTTGTAATTACAATTGCAATTTTTTTAAATCAATAAACACAGGGAAGTGTGCAGTAAATGTTTAATGACATTCCACCACCTGGGGACGTCTTGTATAAGAATGAGCGATAAGACATGCATGAGTTGTTCTTAGGTGTAATGAAACTATTTAACATGTGTGAAAACTGCAAATTCTGATCATTAAAGATTCAAATCTTTTTGTTGGTAGAACAACACAAACTGCTTATTTTCCGGAGACAGTATTGTAGTATTCAATTTATATCAGCTCCCGACTAATCTAGGAACGGAATATTATCATGTCAGCTCTCTGGAAACGTTTTTTTGTTTATTTTTTGCACATTTTTATTTTCAGGTTGCGATCTTGCTGTAGTATGATATTCTCCACACTGCTGTGTCATGTACTGTCACCGTATATTGTACACACAGCACCTTGTGATACTGCATACTGCTTGTCAGCATTCCCACATGGATGTATTGCGGTTTTCCAGGACAAGATTAGAGACACTAGACCTGTGATACGTAAACAATTATACTGCGACTTTTCAATAAATTGAACAATGATCAGCGTGCCCTCCAGAGGAAGTCATTAAAGACGAAACACGTCGGGATTGGCCTGATGCCGATGACATTATGCACTCTTACATGCCGTTACTATTGGCTTTGCCTACATTATTCACATTTCAATATACTTTATATATATCAACATTTTTTTGGTTGCACTTTGGCTTATGTATGAATTTGTGTATTTAACATCTTATCTATATGATTTTTTTGTATTTTTGCACTTTATGTATTTGTATTGAGTTGAAGTTTATATTAGCGCTGCTTATTTTTTTTTTTTCATATATATTGTTTACAACTGGTATCACAGTTGAGTAAAGTAGTTGTAAACCCTTTACTACCACTTTTAACCTAAAGGTAAGCCTATAATAAGGCTTACCTGTAGGTAGCGTAAATATTTCCTAAACTTGCACCGTCTAGGGCAGCCATTCTCAACCAGGGTTCCGTGGAACCCTGGGGTTCCTCCAGAGGTGGCTAGGGGTTCCTTGAGCTGTGGCTGATTTACCTCCTGTTTGATGATGCCTACATAGTTCAGAGCCAATTCCACTTGGAGGAGCCAGTAGTATTACACCAATGATCTTCATAGTTCTCTGTAAGGGGGGCATTCTTGCCACTACTGTAAAAAAGGTCATTCTTCTCACTGACCCCAATGAATGAGTTTTATCAGGGGTTCCCCGAGACCTGAAAATTATTTTTAGGGTTCCCCAGCGGTAAAAAGGTTGAGAAGGCTGGTCTAAGAGATAATCACAGTATCTGCATGCGCCCACGTCATCGGCACATGCGCACTGAAGAATTGGCTCACTCGTGCCATTTCTTGAGTAGCTGTGCCATGACCGTTCCTGGGTGTTTCCGAGAGACAAACTGACATTATTCTGTTCCTCCCTCTCCATGACCCGATGCGTATTTCATCACTTCCAGTTCCGCCTCTCTGTTTACCTGCCCGTTAGCGGCCAAGAAAGCAGCCGATCAGACCAGTCTGTGTCTGATCGACTGCATTGGAGGCCAGAGGAGAGATTTGGGGTCTAATAGGCCCTGGATCTCTCCATTAAGTGGACCTGTCACAGCCCATGCTATCACAAGGAATGTTGTTCGAAACTTGTGATAGAAATAAAGTTAAAGGGGTTGTAAAGGTACAATGTTTTTTCCCAAAATAGCTTCCTTTATCTTAGAGCAGTCCTCCTTCACTTACCTCATCCTTCCATTTTGCTTTTAAATGTCCTTATTTCTTCTGAGAAATCCTCACTTCCTGTTCTTCTGTCTGTAACTCCACACAGTAATGCAAGGCTTTCTCCCTGGTGTGGAGTGTCGCGTGCTCGCCCCCTCCCTTGGATTACAGGAGAGTCAGGACACCCACTAACACACAGCTCCTTTCTCTGTCTGCAATCCATAGAGAGTGCCCTGACTCTCTTGTAGTCGAAGGGAGGGGGTGAGCACGACACTTCACACCAGGGAGTAAGCCTTGCATTACGGTGTTGAGTTACAGACAGAAGAACAGGAAGTGAGGACTTCTCAGAAGAAATAAGGACATCTAAAAGCAAAATGGAAGGATGAGGTAAGTGAAGGAGGACTGCACTAAGGTAAAGTAAGCTATTTAGAAAAAAAAATTGTACCTTTACAACCTTTTTAATACAAAAATATTAAAGAGACAGTGTAAAAAAATTGTTTTAGATAAAATAAATAATACAAATGTAAATGTCAAGTGTCCCTGTCCCCCTGTGCCTATAAGTACACATATGAAAGGTATCGTCATGAACGTCAAAGCGAGAACAATAATTATACCTCAGACAGGAGGCTCATATCTTATGCATTAATCTTTCTTTATTAATGCTCACAGCAGAAACAAAACTGATCAGTATTCAAGCTTTTCTAAAAATAACATGAAACAGAAAAGCTGAAACTTGAAAACTAGAAAGAAACTACGTTTCCCAGCAGTCCTTGGGTCTGTGTCCCCTCCCTCTGGCCTCTGCATATAAGGACTGCTCCCCCCTTCCTATTCCTCTTTCTTTCTGCTCACAGGAGAGATAAGTATTGCACTGCTGCTAGTTATCTGTGAGGTGTTTTACTTTTACTTGTACAAAACCTGTGTAACCTTATTATAACTTATTATTATAACTTATTATTATTATAACCTAGTGCTTATTACTGAACATTGTTCGTTTATACACCGCTCGTTCGCCTTGTCGCAGCCGTTGGTCACACTGTGCTCGGCGCCCATTTCACCTCCCTCCCCTCTGCTCGGTGAGGAGGGGCGGGATCACGTTCCTCCCGCACGCGCGATTGGTCCACGATGACCAATAAGCTCGCAGCCTGGTCTCCTCTCGTCCCTGCGGCGTAATCTCGTGAGATTTCGCCCAGGAGACGGTTTTCTTCCCTTCTTCCCGCGCACCGCACGGCAGTGCGGACGGAGCTGAGGAGGTGACAGGAGCGGTTGCTGGGCTACTAATAATACTTAACATCTAACAGGTGTAGTACACCTCTCCCTGGCAGGCCCCCCTCCTTCCCATAGGTCAGGATCTGAGGTGGTGATTTATCATCACCCAGTTACTTAGCATTCTATAACTGCACTGCCAGAAGGCAATGTCTGAGGACCGCTCTGTCCCCTTGAAGGGACCTGAAGTGCCTCTGGAGCCATCATGCATGCTTAACGCTGCACAGATTCAGGACCTGGTAGCCAGGTCTGTGCAAGCTGCCATGGCAGCCGTGGCGTTACCCTCGGGTTCACAACAAACCCCCAGGGTTGCCCCCACCGTAATTGAAGAACTTCTAGTAAAAAGAGGGAAATCCTCCCAAAAGAGGAAGCATTTGGCTCATATCGAGGACTCCCCGGCAGGGGAAGCAAACAATGTGCACAAGGCTCTCCCTCACCCGGATTGCCACCCCACGCACCCACCGGACCCCTTTCAACCCCTGAGCCTCAGGGAGTCATGCATGAGGCGTACATCCGCCAGGCGGAACAAACCGGACTCCTTCGTACTCGACTCAGACGATATTTCGCCTGACGAGTCCTCAGAAGCCTGATTCTCGGGGTCCGAGTACGATGACAATGATGATATGGGTGCTGGGTCAATGGCGATCCCACACGACGCCAAACCTGATATTCAGGGCAATACAATCACAGACGCTCTGGGAGAACCTCTCTTCCATCCAGATGCCATATCTCACCCGCGGTCGGGAGATTGGGCTCCCCTGCCCCACGTGTCCCAATACGTGGAACTCTGGACCCGCAGATCGCTGGATAGAGCTAACCGAAATAAATTGCGGGCGGAATGCCCACGCCCTTGCCTACCCAGTAAGGTGGCATGTACACCAGACATTGATCCCGTCTTATCTAAGTACCTGGCCAAATCAGGGAAATTCCCCAAGAAGGGGATAGATCGCTCATTCAGGAGCATCCAGGACCGGGTCCTCGACATGTTGGGCCCACTGACAAAAATCCTTAACTTGTCTGAGCAAACAGCTGCCTCAGCACAAGAGGTTGATGTGCAACAACTTCGGGGGTGGGCCCAGAGGGCCATATGCCTTTTAGGTAACGCCAACACGGCATGCTCCACGGAGCGCAGACGCTCCATCCTCATGCACCTGGATCCACAACTGGCCCACCTGGCGGAGACCGAACCGGGACCTTCTGCTGAAGGCCTACTATTTGGGGACTCCCTTGTTAGGGACATTAACAAATTTGTGGGACTATTCAATAGTCTCGACAAAGCTCAATCGTCCCTCAAAAGGGCAGGCAACCAAAAGGTTTTTGCTAGGGCCGGCAGAGGTAGGGGCCGCTCTGCCGGCCGAGCTGGTTACTCCAGACCATTTAATAGGGCTCCCGCCCAGCAACATTACGCTCAGACTCCTGCCTCCTATACCACGGTGGCACAACCCGCACCGTTCTTTCCACCACGTGGCAGACCATGGAGAGGACGTGGGAGCAGAGGTGACCCCAGATCCCGTCCATACTCCGGTAAGTCCTCTTCTGACTCCAAGTTTTTCCACCCCTGTAGGGGGAAGACTACGGTTTTTTTATCCACGCCTGGTCTGCGATTACGGCAGACACATGGGTGATAAACACAGTCACAGGGTTCCAGATAGAACTGTTGTCCTGCCCTCAACTGGGCATTATTCCTCCCCCCATTCGTTTCACTGCTCAGAACATTGCACTCATAGACAACGAGTTGGGAGAACTGATTTCCAAACAAGCAGTGCTCGAGGTAGACCCTCTCTCCCTGGGGTTCATAAGCAGTCTTTTTATAGACAAAAAGAAGGGGGGAGGTTACCGCCCCGTGATAAATCTCCGGGCCCTGAATCAAAACGTCACATACCGTCACTTCAAGATGGAGGGTATCCATTGCCTCCGAGACCTCCTCCACCCGGGGGATTGGCTGGCAAAGGTGGACATAAAAGATGCATATCTCACAGTCCCCGTACATCCGGAGTCACAACACCTACTCCAATTCAAATGGTGGGATCGCACGTGGCAGTTTACATGCCTACCGTTCGGGCTGTCATCGGCCCCATGGTGCTTCACCAAATTACTCAAGCCCGTGGTAGCCGCGTTGCGGAGCAGGGGCGTTCGTCTGATTATTTACCTAGACGATATCCTTATCATTGCGAACTCAAAATCTCAGGCTCAGACCCACGTAGGCTGGACCGTACATCTCCTGCAGGACCTAGGCTTCCTCATCAACATGGAGAAGTCTATTCTAGCACCATCCCAGAGCATGGAGTTTCTCGGTTTCCTGGTAGATACCAACCAGGCGGTCTTGCGTTTACCCAAGGCAAAACTTGCTCTGATCCGCAAAGAGATCAGAGCAGTACTGCGCAAGCAATCCCTATCTTTACGGGTATTAGCCAGAATAGTGGGCCTCCTGGCCGCATCCATACAGGCCGTCTTCCCGGCCCCTCTCCATTACAGAGCCCTTCAACGCCTCAAAATCCTTCACCTGAGACAAGGTCTCCGTTATGCAGACGAGATTCCACTCTCCGCAGAGGCCAGGACGGAACTGAAGTGGTGGCTCGGTCATGCCGTTGATTGGAACGGCAAGACAATCTTCAATTCCTATCCGGACGTCGTCTTAGAATCCGACGCAAGTCGGAGGGGCTGGGGCGCTCGATTCGGAGAGATTTCAACAGGAGGGATCTGGTCAGTCAGGGAATCCTTCCTACACATCAATGCCCTAGAGCTACTAGCTGCCCTCTTCGCGGTTCAGAGTTTTCTCTCGAAGAGATCAAACTGTTGCGTATTGCTACGCATGGACAACATTTCAGCGGTACAATACGTCAACCGTTTGGGGGGCACCAGGTCCAAAATTTTGGCGGATATCGCCAAGGCTTTATGGCACTTCTGCCTGGCCAGGAATATCGTCCCCATGGCGGAGTACATTCCGGGATCCTCCAATATCGTGGCGGACTGGAACTCCAGATACATTACCGATTCCAGCGAGTGGCAGCTAGACCGCTCGACCTTCATCAGTATCATCCATCTCTGGGGACCACTGTCCATAGACTTGTTCGCCTCCAGACTCAACCATCAGTTGCCCCAATTCTTCAGTTGGAGGCCGGACCCAACGGCAACAGCGGTGGATGCTTTCCGCCAATCCTGGACGGGGGGGACGCATTACGCGTTTCCACCATTCCAGCTGATATGCCGGACCTTATTGCAGATCGCTACCCAGGGAGCCAAGGTGGTGTTGATTGTGCCCTGGTGGCCAACACAACCGTGGTTTCCTCTTCTGTTGGAAATGGTCATCGACCTTCCCAGGGTCTTGCCCTCGTTTCCAGTCCTCCTTTCACACCCGTCCAAAGACATACACCCGCTAATTTCAGACGGCTCTCTGACCCTCCTAGCCTGCCTGGTCTCAGGATGCCAGACGCTGACAGAGGCCTTTCACAGTCAGCTAGAGAGCTTCTCGCCCTGGCCTGGGCCCCCGGGACTCGATCGGCGTATAGGTCAGCCTGGGGAATCTGGGTGCGTTGGTGTAGTCAACGACAGGCTGATCCGATACATACCCCTGTAGCACTTATAGTGAACTTCCTGGCGGAGGCTTTCGATACCGGTAGAGCGTACAGCTCCATTAACGTGTATCGATCAGCTATTTCGGCTTACCATCACCCTGTGGATGCCTTGCCGGTGGGTAGACACCCTCTCATTTGCAAACTAATGAGAGGTATCAAGTTTAAATGACCTCCTCGTCCCAAATACCTATCAACCTGGAACGTATCCAGGGTCCTAGACATGCTATCCACGTGGGATGACAATGAGGACTTGTCTCTCAAACATCTCACGTACAAACTTACGATCCTCCTCTGTCTTATCTCGGTCAAAAGGGTTTCAGATGTTAGAGCACTGGATATTTCCAGGCGACAATTTTCGCCCCTAGGAGTTAGGTTCTCGGTCGTGCGTAGGACCAAGACCGGCATTCAGTCGGTATTCTATCCTTTCTTTTCGGATCGTCCGCGCTTATGTGTCGTCAAGTGCCTGCAGGCCTATGAAACGCGTACCGCCGAACTTCGTTCTCCATCTTCGCCCCAATTATTGGTTTCCTACGTCCAACCTCATCGCCCGGTGACTTCTGCCACTCTAGCGCGCTGGGTCAGGTCGACTATGGACATGGCGGGTATAGATACCACTAAATTTGGCGCACACTCCACTAGAAGTGCAATGGCTACTAAGGTGGTCTCGGCCGGGGGATCTCTGTCAGATCTTCTACTGGCGGCGGACTGGTCCTCGGAGACCGTTTTCCGCTCCTTTTACTTCAGACCGGAAACACATGTGTCTATGGCCGCTTTGGGGTAATCTGATGTATATTGTCTTCATTTTCTGTAAGAAATGCTAGCTTTGAACTTGCATAAGATATGAGCCTCCTGTCTGAGGTATAATTCGAGATTTTCCTAGCTTGTGACGGAAAATATTGATTATATGAAGACAGGAGGCGAGTATCTTCCCTCCCTACCCTACCCTATTATGGTTCCTTCTACTCTCTTACAGGATACTGAACACGTTCGACTGCGTTCAGGAAGGTCGAACACACGTTCCTTCTAACATGGTTTCGTTTCCAAAGGCCCGGTTGGCCGTAGAAGCTGTCGGTTGGTCCCCGTTGGGACGAATGTTACCCCGCGTACAACGGAACGTCTGGGATTCAGAAAAGGCCGGTCGGCCGAAGTCCCCGGAGTTGGGGGTCCCAGAGACTGGTGAATCATTTTCAATTCGTTTGGAAGTTCGCATGAAGAAAGAGGAATAGGAAGGGGGGAGCAGTCCTTATATGCAGAGGCCAGAGGGAGGGGACACAGACCCAAGGACTGCTGGGAAACGTAGTTTCTTTCTAGTTTTCAAGTTTCAGCTTTTCTGTTTCATGTTATTTTTAGAAAAGCTTGAATACTGATCAGTTTTGTTTCTGCTGTGAGCATTAATAAAGAAAGATTAATGCATAAGATACTCGCCTCCTGTCTTCATATAATCAATATTTTCCGTCACAAGCTAGGAAAATCTCGAATTATAGTGCCAGACCTCCTCTGTAACTCTAAAACTGTAACCTATAAAAAAATGTAATGGGTCGACTATGGAGAATTTTAAGTGTCTTTGTTTGGCACTATTCCATGGGCATACACAATTTTAAAGTGACGTTTAACATGGGCACCCCTTCTATATACTCCCATGTTAAACATCAGTCTAGTCAAGGACACAGTGAGGCATGCAGATGGACACCCTCTATATCATGGATATAGAGAAGAAACAGACCATAGCATAATTCCGTATGAAATTTTTATAAAATTGAAAAAGAGATGTACTTACAAACATGGATTGTTTGAAAAGCATTTAAACAAATGCTGGCCGGCATTATAGGAGCCCTTCCTCCTTCCGTTGAGCATGGTGACGTCAGTGTAGGACTTCTCTATATCCATGATACGGACTACAATACTTACAAGCATAGAAGCTTTACCATCGGAAGTATATTCTCTGGGGTCCTGTGCAATCCGGTGTTCCAACCTACAGACGGAGACCATTATTCCTAATGCTGTATAAGCTTGTTTTTCTGGTAAGCGGCTTTCCATATGGTGGTGGTTTTCTGACGGAAGTCCAGTTCATAGCGGTGCTGTTTGTCCTGTTTGTGGGCTCTGATGCGATCCATTTTGCAAATTTGGGACTCTCTTTTTCTTAAAAATTCTAACTATTCATTTAGAATTTGAAGTTATAGACATAGGCCCGGATTCACAAAGCACTTACGCCGACGTATCTCCAGATACGCCGCGTAAGTACAAATATGCGCCGTCGTATCTGTGCGCTGGACCCACAAACCAAGATACGCCTAAAAACTGGCTTCATCCCACCGACGTAACTTGCCTGAGTGGGAGCATATTTACGCTGGACGCATGTGGCTTTCCCATTGATTTTCTATTCATATATGCAAATGAGGGAGATACGCCGATTCACGAACATACTTGCGCCCGGCACATGATTTACGCGGTTTGCGTAAGTTTTACGTTCGGCGTAAAGTTATTCCCCATAGATGAGGCGCAACCCATGCAAACGTATGGACCAGGGAACACAAGCTTACGTATTTTATGTTGGACGTGTGTGAATATGGGCCGAAGTGGGTCTGGCTGGGCGTAGGTTACGTTCGCGGTGTACACAGTGATCCGGCGTATCTTAGGCAGTTGTTCCGACGTGGTTGTACGCATGCGCACGGGGATATGTCCATGTCCCGACGCATGCGCAGTTCATTTTAAGTACTTGTCTGGCGCCCGGGACATCATTTGCATGGGGTCACGCTTCATTAGCATGGATCACGCCTACTTCCACCTACTTCCACTTACGCCGGCTTACGCCTACGAAATATACGCTACGCCGGTGCAGACTTGGAAGCATTTGCTTTGTGAATTCCATGCTTGCCTCTCCGCACTGCGCCGGCGTATCGTAAAAGAGATACGCTACGGCGGCATTAAAGATGCGCCGATGTATGTGAATCCGGGCCTTTATTCTTTACACACAACTAGCACTCGGTTGCTAGTTTTTTTTGTTGGCGCAGTTTTTATTTGTATATTGTTGTTTGTGTTTATCCCATCAAATTGCAGCCTCTGATCTTTATTAACATATGTTTTTGATATTTTGATAGGTTGTCTAGCGCAGTCTTTTTTTTGCATGATATTCTTTCGTTATTCTATTCCATTTGTTTCTATTATACTCTAGTCTATTCTGTTCTTTTATTTTCTATTCTATTTTGTTCTGTTTTACTCTATTATATTATATTATTTTATTTTCTGTTATATTCTTTTCTATTATATTATTTTTTTCTATTCTATTCCTTTATTTTCTGTAATATTATTTTCTATCCTATAATTTCTTCTATTCTATTCCTTTATTTTCTATTCTATTATATTCTCTTTGGAAAAAAATAGAATTTGAAAACTATTTGTATTAAAAAAAATGTGGAACTTGAATTTGAAAACTTTTCGTCCAAATTAATTTTTTTCGTTATTTCGGATTCGTTTAAATTCAGTACTATTGTAATTCGGAAATTCTGATACAAAAATGGAAATTCGTCCTAATTTCAATTTGGAACTAAATGAACTGCACATGTCTAGAGGATTTGTTTATCACCTGAGGCCAGTCCCTTCAGTTGATATACGTGAGAGTTTACAGTAATGCCAAAGTTAATGCTGAACAAACAACCCCATAGGAGGATTGTAAAATCTGCTCTGGTCCATAGGGGAGAAAACTACGCCTGCTCAGATGATATGGCTGTTTTAGCACGTGCATACTTTCACTTACCTTGGGAAAGTTTATGATGGGCATTTAAATATTTGAAATAGCCATCAACAATTGTTTAATGCCATCAGTGCATAAACCATACAGGAAGAACCTATACAAG
The DNA here is from genome assembly GCA_029574335.1 of Rana kukunoris. Lineage (NCBI taxonomy): Eukaryota > Metazoa > Chordata > Amphibia > Anura > Ranidae > Rana > Rana kukunoris. The sequence goes on along the minus strand of CM056053.1, from coordinate 448,873,509 downwards.
ATCAAAAGTGTTTTAAGTAACTAGCTGTATACTGCAATGGAATGTTTTCTATTATGTAATAGCCATAAAGAGCCTAAAGCCAGCCATCAAGGACTTATTCCACCCAACACTAAACCTTTCTTTTCTCAAAGACTTTTTATCTATCTCGAACACTCTGGAAGCAAAATCTCCATGTTTAGCTGTCCAAATCAGATGCAAAATTGTGTAATGTACCCCTCCCACCCTACCAGCATGTGACATTGCTGGAGGGACAAAGGATAATGTCACCGCACATGCGCGGCTCCGCGCAAATATCTTCAGCTGGACACTGTCCAAAATCTTCTCAGTGGGACACTGTCCACATTCTTCTCAGTAGGACACTGTCCAAAATATCTTCAGTGGGACATTGTCCAAGATCTCCTCAGTGGGACACTGTCCAAAATATCTTCAGTGGGACACTGTACTAAATCTCCTCAGTGGGACACTGTCCAAAATCTCCTCAGTGGGACACTGTCCAAAATCTCCTCAGTGGAACACTGTCCAAAATCTCCTCAGTGGAACACTGTCCAAAATCTCCTCAGTGGGACACTGTCCAAAATCTCCTCAGTGGAACACTGTCCAAAATCTCCTCAGTGGAACACTGTCCAAAATCTCCTCAGTGGGACACTGTACTAAATCTCCTCAGTGGGACACTGTCCAAAATCTCCTCAGTGGGACACTGTCCAAAATCTCCTCAGTGGAACACTGTCCAAAATCTCCTCAGTGGAACACTGTCCAAAATCTCCTCAGTGGGACACTGGCCAAAATCTCCTCAGTGGAACACTGTCCAAAATCTCCTCAGTGGGACACTGTACTAAATCTCCTCAGTGGGACACTGTCCAAAATCTCCTCAGTGGAACACTGTTCAAAATCTCCTCAGTGGAACACTGTCCAAAATCTCCTCAGTGGAACAATGTCCTAAATCTCCTCAGTGGGACACTATGCTAAATCTCCTCAGTGGGACACTGTCCAAAATCTCCCCAGTGGAACACTGTCCAAAATCTCCTCAGTGGAATACTGTCCAAAATCTCCTCAGTGGAACACTGTCCTAAATCTCCTCAGTGGGACATTGTCCAAAATCTCCTCAGTGGAACACTGAACAAAATCTCCTCAGTGGGACACTTTCCAGAATCTGCTCAGTGGGACACTGTCCAAAATCTCCTCAGTGGGACACTGTCCAAAATCTCCTCAGTGGAACACTGTCCAAAATCTCCTCAGTGGGACACTGTCCAAAATCTCCTCAGTGGAACACTGTCCAAAATCTCCTCAGTGGAACACTGTCCAAAATCTCCTCAGTGGGACACTGTCCAAAATCTCCTCAGTGGAACACTGTACTAAATCTCCTCAGTGGAACACTGTCCAAAATCTCCTCAGTGGAACACTGTCCAAAATCTTCTCAGTGGGACACTGTCCAAAATCTCCTCAGTGGAACACTGTCCAAAATCTCCTCAGTGGGACATTGTCCACATTCTTCTCAGTGGGAAGTTGTCTCTCAGTAGGACACTGTCCGAAATCTTCTCCATGGGACACTGTCCAAAATCTATTTACATCCTTCTTTATTTAAATATTTTCTTTTAAGGTTAAGGTGACCAGTTTTAACCACTTCCTTACTGGGCACATATACCCCTTCCTGACCAGGTGAAATTTGGCACTGCATCAATTTAACTGACAATTGCGTGGGTCATGGCTCCCAAACAAAATTGGCGTTCTTTTTTCCCCCACAAATAGAGCTTTCTTTTGGTGGTATTTGATCGCCTCTGCGGTTTTTATTTTTTGCGCTATAAACAAAAATAGAGCGACAATTTTGAAAATAAACCTATATTTTTACTTGTTGCTGTAATAAATAGCCCAATTTTAAAAAAAAAAAATTTTTTTTCTCAGTCTAGGTGATACGTATTCTTCTACATATTTTTGGTAAAAAAAAAACCGCAATAAGCGTCTGGTTTGTGCAAAAAGTTATTGCGCTTACAAAATAGGGGACAGAATTATTATTATTTTTTATTATTTAATTTTTTTTACTACTAATGGCGGCGATCAGCATTTTTTCGTGACTGCGACATCATGGCGGAGACATCGGACACTTTTGACACATTTTTGGCGTCATTCACATTTATACACCAATCAGTGCTATAAATATGCACTAATTACTGTATAAATGTGACTGGCATTGAAGGGGTTAACACTAGGGGGTGAGGAAGGGGTTAATGTGTGCCCTAAATTGTGTTCTAACTGTGGGGGAGGGGGGGGGGTGACTGGGGGAGGTGACCGATGCTGTGTCCCTATGTACAAGGGAAACAGATCGGTCTCCTCTCTCCCCTGACAGGACATGGATCTCTGTGTTTACACACAGAGATCCACGTCTTGTCCCTGCAGCCGCCGATCCCGAGTGCCTGGCGGACATCACGGCCGCCAGGCACGCGCATCGGCATGTCAGCGATGCGGCGAGCACACATGCGCCGCCGACGGCGGCGCTCGCGCGCCCCCCAGTGGCCTGGCGGAGCGCAGGCCGTAAAAACACGGCCAGTTAGAGATTCAGGACATCCCTTCGGCCGTACAAAGTCGTACGGCCGTCGGGTAGTGGGTAATAAATGACATCCGGGGACATTTTTTTTTTTACTAGTAATGGCGGCGATCAGCGGCTCATATCAGGACTGTGATATTGAGGTGGACATATCGGACACTAATGACAATTTGTGGGAACCAGTGACACTAATACAGTGATCAGTGCTAAAAATATGCACGAAGGGATAAATGTGTGGGGAGGTGATTTTACTAAGGGAAGGCATAGATCCCTGTACCTGCTTTGCAGGAACACAGGATCAATGTCTTCCATACTGACAGAACGTCAATCTGCCTTGTTTACGTAGGCAGACCACAGTTCTGTCTTTGAACATAATGATCAGTGGGTACCGGTGGACATTGAGTCTGCCCGAGCTGCTGCTTGGCTCCCATACCCAGAAATGAAGGATTATGCGTGATATACGTGATCCTGCGCAGCGCGGCTCCACCAGGGAAGACAAGGAGATCAAACAGGCAGGAGGCTGGCCGGGACTTGATCCAGGGCAGAAGAACATGCGAGCGGAGCTGAATGGGCACCCAAAACGGAAGAAATGGTCCCTCCGCTCTGACCAGCACTTGATCATCAAAAAGGGGCACAGATAATGGAAAAAATATACCCCCCTAAGCTAGTAGGTGCGGTGGAGCAGGGGTGTGTAATTCAGAATATGCACTGACTGGCTCTGAATTTGCCCCAGCCCCTGTTCAAATCCAATCCGGGGACAAAACTGGGGACAGACTTGATCCGGGGACAGTGTCCTCAATCCGGGGACTGTCCCCTGAAACCGGGGATGTCTGGTCACCCTATTTAAGGTGGATTAGTCCTTTAGCACCTGCAATGCTTAAGGCCGCGTACACACGGCAGAGAACCTCGACGGGCAGAACACATCGTTCCGCTTGTCGAGGTTCTCTGCCGGCCGTTGAAATCGGCGACCCGCCCGTCGGGAATGGCAACCAGCCATTCATCCAGGCGGGCCGTTGAGCAAAAAGAGAGCATGCTCTCTTTTCGCTCGACGGGATTCCCGACGGGCGGGGCGAGCGCTCCGTGTACACACGGCCGAGGTCCTCGCTGGAATGCAGCTTCCAGCGAGGTTCTCGCTGGTTTCCAGCGAGAACCTCGGTCGTGTGTACGCCGCCTAAGGCGTAGTTGCCATTTTCAAGTCAAATTTGGGAACACTTCACTATCTGTCTCCATTCACACAGTATATCAAAAAAGAATTACTCTGAACAATTTAAAAAATGAAAGTGGAGGGCCAAGTGATGACATCATAATAAGGGATGTACTGTAATTAAATCAGGAAGGTTTTATTTAAACATTTCATTAGAGTGATGTAGAGAGGGGAAAGGAGGAATCGGAAGGTGCAAAATATAAGCAAATTTATAAAAAAACAAAAAAAACAAACGATATCTCTCTTCTCCAAAAATGTTCCATACATATCTACTAGGGCTGTCCCGATACCGATACCAGTATTGGTATCGGGACCGATACCGAGTATTTGCGGAAGTACTTGTACTCCAGCAAATGCCCCCGATGCCTGAATAGAATACTTGCGCCCCCCCGCCGCCGTATATAGCAAAGCCGACAATGCCGCGTTAATCAGCGTGCGGTGAACATTACAGGCAGCTTTCGTTTGAATAGCTGTTTTCCCCGCAGCGCCGTGTATAGACACTCCCCCTTGCTCGGGATTGGACGGATCTGTCCAATCCCAAGCAGGGGGGAGTGTCTATACACGGTGCGGCAGGGAAAACAGCTATTCAAACGAAAGCTGCCTGTAATGTTCCCCTCACGCTGATTAACGCGGCGGCGGCGGCGGCATCATCATTTGGGTGGACATGGGGACATGGCTGGATATATGTGGGGGGACATGGCTGGATATATGTGGGGGGACATGGCTGCAATATGTGGGGGGACATGGCTGCAATATGTGGGGGGACATGGCTGCAATATGTGGGGGGACATGGCTGCATATGTGGGGGGACATGGCTGCATATGTGGGGGGACATGGCTGCATATGTGGGGGGACATGGCTGCATATGTTTGGGGACATGGCTGCATATGTTTGGGGACATGGCTGCATATGTGGGGGACATGGCTGCATTTGGGGACACATTTAAAAAAAAGTATCGGTATTTGGTATCGGCGAGTACATGAAAAAAAGTATCTCGGTCCTAAAAAAGTGGTATCGGGACAACCCTAATCTACTACCTAATGCAGTATTCAGCTCCCTCCACCTCCACCCATTCTTTTTTTCCTTCCTGTCCTTAGTGCTCAGTTCTCTTTAAAACAGATAGTCATCTGCACAGCGAAGCCAGGATTTACCCACAGTTTGGGTGCCATACAGAGGGTCCTTTTGACACCATCTTGGTCCTCTCCAGCTGGCTGCCTTTTGTGCATGCAGACAGACAGTTCTGATGATGATGACATGCTGGACCACCTCCCCAGCCTCGTGGGCAATGTGTTGTAAGTATCCCAGAAGGCTACAGCACCAGTACATGTCATTTAGGCCTAGGACCTTTTCTTTTCCCCCTTCTTTTTGGTTAGTTTAGAAAAAGCAGTGTTTGATGGTCGTGGTTGTGCACAATCTATGCACACTGCAAATCCCATAGTCCGTAGTCCCACCCAGGATTGAGCAATAGAGAGCGGCTACATTCCTACTACATACAGTGGGACCATGGAGAGTGAATGTGGTGGCCTTCTACATCCTTTCTTAACCTTTTTAAACATGGAGGAACCCTTGAAAAAAAAATTCAGGTCTTGGGGAACCCCTGCAGAAGTCCATTGGATGGGAGTTGGGGGGGGGGGGGGGAAGGATTTTTCTTTACATTGCTGGCGAGTGGAAAGAATGTGCTCCTCTTAGTGGTGGTCAGAATGCCACCCTTACAGAGATCTAAATAGATCATTGGTGTCGTCCAGTGGCGGTACATCCATAAAGGGGCGCAGGAGTGCCCCCTCTCTCCTGTCACCCCTCTCTCACCATTGATAGATAGATTCATGCATTGCATGAATCTATCTATGGTCGCAGTTGCCGCCCCCTATTCAGGTGTCTGGCCCCTTGTCGGGCGCCAGGCATCTGAATTACAGCGGCGGGGGTGTTTTTGGAAGCACCTGATTAGAGCGACAGGCGCTGTGACTGGCGTCCAATCATAGCAGAGGACGGGAAGAGGACGGGAGAAGACATTGAGGACTCGTGGAGGATATTGCCGTTACCCAAGACATGTAAGTGCCGGGGGGGATGCACATTGGCAGCATTTGCTGGGGCACAGTATTGGCAATTGATGGGCACACTGGCAGCAATTGATGGGGCACAGTATTGGCAATTGATGGGCACAGTGGCAGCAATTGATGGGGCACAGTGGCAGCAATTGATGGGGCACAATAGCACCAATTGATGGGCACAGTGGTCGGAAGTTGATGGGCACACTGGCAGCAATTGATGGGGCACAGTAGTGGCAATTGATGGGCACACTGGCAGCAATTGATGGGGCACAGTGGCAGCAATTGATGGGGCACAATAGCGGCAATTGATGGGCACAGTGGCAGCAATTGATTGGCACACTGGCAGCAATTGATGGGGCACAGTGGCGGCAATTGATGGGCACAGTGGCAGCAATTGATGGGCACACTGGCAGCAATTGATGGGTACAGTAACTGCGTGGCTTTGTTCGACAGGCACAGTGGCTGTGCTTGATGGGCTCAGTGGTTGCATTTGATGGCCACAGTGGCTGCATTTGATGGGCACAGTGGCTCTGCTTGATGGGCTTAGTGACTGCTTTTTATGGGCACAGTGGCTGCGTTTGATGGGCTCAGTGGCTGCGTTTGATGGGCTCAGTGGCTGCGTTTGATGGCACAGTAGCTGTGTTTTATGGGCACAGTGGCTGCAATTGATGTTTTTTTTTTCCACATTGTTTGCACCCCCCAAAAATCTTGAGCACCAGCCCCCACTGGTGTCGTCATTCCTGTTAGCTCTTCCACGTGGAGCTGGACCCAATATGATCCAGTCACCATCAGATAGGAGGTCAATCAGCCACAGCTTAAGGAGCTTTCGGCAAGCTCTGGAGGAACCCTGGGGTAACACATAAGCCTGGTTGAGAATGGCTGTAGCAAAAAAAAAAAAGAGTTTGGAGACTTGGAGAAGGCTGAGAGAAATAAAAGGATTTTTTTTTTAAATATATACAGTTTTATTTTATTTTTTTAAACCAAAGTTTAGCTTTTAAAACCTAGCTTTGCAATTTGATTTCCTTTCCATCAATAGAAAGTATGTCCTAATACACCCACTACATCCGTGTCCTACCCATCCAGCCCTTCAGAATACCAGAATTCAAACCATGCAGAACTCTCTCCCGTCCCGCTATAATACTCGTATTGATATAAGACATGAACTCATATTTTTTCTCTAATATATTCCTACTGTGCTGCTCTGGAGACATCCCCCAGCAGATCTATGATCTTCTATTATATCCTTCAGAGTCCATTGAAATTACAGCTTTATTCCAGACTCCTGCCATTCCTTGGGGACATCCTGTGACCTACGGAGGACTCTCCTCAATATATATAATAATCAGCCCCTTTATTTCCAGACAGTCCCAGAGTGGAGCCTGTGATATACAGCCAAAATTCCACACTCATTTTTTTTTTTTTAGCAAAAACACACTTTTTATGTTGAATGAAGCCAGTGTATAATCGTACGGCGCATTTTTCCCCCCACAGGTTTTTTCTTTTTTTTTTTTTACATTTCTAGTGAAAGAAAAATGTAAATTCTCAGCGACACCTCTGACTTACTTTCGGCTCTATTTCTATTTAATTCTTTTTGCGGTGTGTGCCTTTCTGAATAAATAGTTAAAGAATATCATTTTTTAAATACTTAATTAAATATTTAATTAATTAAATATTTAATTCAATGATATTTCATGAAATATTGCATATACGTCTTCGCGTTTTTAATATTACTTTTCAATTAGTTCTATTAGTTGTGTCTAGCCACAAAAGGTCTACGTTCAGGCAGAGGCGCCTCTAGGCTTTGTGAGGCCTTAGGCAAAACTTGACATGGGGCCCCACTCACACCCATGATGGGAAAAATATTTCAAGGACAAGAGCCTCTTCCCCACGACCCTGGCCGGTGGTTGTGGGGGTCTGCGGGTGGGGGGCTTATCGTAATCTAGCAGCCCCCTTTAACAAGGTGGCCCTCAGATCCTGCTCTTTAATAACTAAGGGGCAGGGGCAACCCAGTGATGTCACTTGTGACGTCATTGACTGGGGGCATGCTGGGTCATTGATGTAGTGTCACCGATATTTACTGGTTGTTAGGGACGCTGGTGGCCCTGCTCCTGAGTCAGGGCTCTTAATGCTATCTGAGCACAGCAGCGTTAAAGGGGTTGTAAAGGAATTCATTTTTTCCTAAATAGCTTCCTTTACCTTTGCCCTTATTTCTTCTGAGAAATCCTCACTTCCTGTTCTTCTGTCTGTAACTCCACACAGTAATGCAAGGCTTTTTCCCTGGTGTGGATAACGCCTCTTTAGAGGGGAGGGGGCGAGCAGACAAGTCAGGACACTCTCTACTTTGCAGATAGAGAAAGGAGCTGTGTGTTAGTGGGCGTCATGACACTCCTGCTTGCCCCCTCCCCCCTCAAGAGGCGTTCTCCACACCAGGAAGAAAGCCTTAGTTAGTGGGTGTCCTGACTGTAGTCCAAGGGAGGGGGGCGAGCACGACACTCCACACCGGGGAGAAAGCCTTGCATTACCGTGTGTAGTAACAGACAGAAGAACAGGAAGTGAGGATTTCTCAGAAGAAATAAAGACATTTAAATTCAAAATGGAAGGATGAGGTAAGTGAAGGAGGACTGCACTAAGGTAAAGGAAGCTATTTAGGGAAAAAAATGTTTCCTTTACAACCCCTTTAAGGTCCCTTGTCCCTCAAAACTGGGGTAATGCATTGGGCAAGTTAGGTGGCCACGAAGCCCCTGTGAGTGTGAGGCCTTAAGCGACCGCCTAATTTGCCTATTTAATAAGCCGTCTCTGTGTTCAGGCCCTTCCTGTATAAGGTGACAATGCCCATCTCCCAGCTGTGATCCTGCGTTGTCATTCAGCCACATGGGCTTGCAATGGAGACTACACATTACACAGGCATGGTCCACCATCATTGCCACCAGGAAACCCTCCCTTAAAAAAGCAGCCAATGCAGCCCATGCAGCCATCGCTGGAGAGGTTGCATGAGACTAGCCGCATTGGGGTGTAACTAGCGTGAAAAGGAAGGTAAAAATATGTAAGTTTTTTTAAATATGCACTGCTTTGGCAAACTAAATGTCAAACTAAATATCATTTAAAGAGAAGTATGGGATTTTTATTTATTTTTGTTTGAATTATACTTATCTAGGTCGATGCTGCATCTGTCCCCTGCCGGCTCTACTGAGCGATAAAACACCACGATCACATGGTTCTTGGTGCTCCCTGAACAAAAATCTGGTGACTGTTGGTCACCGTGTCTCTGCTCTGCCCCTCCAGCGCTCACTGGAGCGCTGGGCTGAGGAGGGGGCGGGAGCGGCCGGCTCAGGGTCTCAGTGGATCACTGAGAGGCTGAGCTGAATGCTGGTCCAGGAATGTGGGTGAATCCTGACCATTAGGTCTAGATTTTTCGTGAGCCTGGACCGGCTCTGTGACATCAGCCGACAGTGGGCTGAATGTCACGCTTTAAAATTGCGCACACACGTGGAATGGCGCCAAACTTCAGAACGTAAAAATCTCCACATGCAACTTTAAAAAAAAAATCAGGTTATATGTTTAAAGTTACAGAGGAGGTCTTGGGCTAGAATTGTTGCTTTTGCTATAACGCATGCGGCGCTACCTTACATGTGTGTTTTAAGTGCCGTTTACATATTTGGGCACGACTTGCGTATGTGTTTGCTTCTGTGCGCGCGCACGCAGGGACAGGCTAATTTAACATTTTTACACTTTTTTTTTTGAAACAATAAATAAAAAATGTGATCACTTTTATTCCTCAATAATGCCGCGTACACACAATCATTTTTTGTGATGAAAAAAAACCGTGTGTGGGCAAAACGTCGTTTTATGTCTTCAAAAAAACGACCAAAAAAAAATTCGAACATGCTTGAATTTTTTGTGTCGTTTTTCAAAACGTTGTTTTTTGTGTCATAAAAAGTGATGGTGTGTGGGCAAAACGATGTTGAAAACGACGTTGTTAAAGCCGCGCATGCTCAGAAGCAAGTTATGAGACGGAGCTTCAATGGAACAGAGTGCCGTCCAATGTGGTGTACGTCACCACGCTTTGCTAGAGCATTTTGGAAAAACGATGGTGTATACGCAACGTCGTTTTGGAAAATGAAGTTTGAAAAACGTTGTTTTGTTTCATCACTTGAAACATAGTTTTTTTTTCATCACAAAAAATGATCGAGTGTACGCGGCATTAGACTCCACATAGACTCCAGGCTGGAAAGGCTGAGATAAAAAAAAAAAAAAAAAAAATCTCTCTCTGCCTTTCCAGCCATGTCCTTGGCTTTTTTTACTTCCGCCAGCCTGGACATGAGGTTATAAATTTGCGCACCAGCCTTCGAGGGTCATAGAGATGACTGAGAACCATCTGGTCACCATAAATCCTAATGGCAACCGATTTGTTCTCCGGTTTCGCCGATCATACAGAGAAGCATTGGAGGACGGCCGGAGGGAGGGGACATCCCCCTCCCGCCACCTGTAAGAACGATCAAGTGGCTGAACTGCCACTATGATTGTTCTTATGGTGCACAGAATCGCCAGCTGAAAAAGATGATGTCTGCAAGATGCCTGTAGCTGCACCCATCATTCAGATTTCCCCAGTCTATGATGTCATAGTGGTTTTAACCACTTCAGCCCCAGAAGAATTAACCAGCTTCCTGACCAGAGCACTGTTTGCGATTTGGCACTGCGCCGCTTTAACTGACAATTGCGACGTGCGACGTTGTACCCAAACAAAATTGACGTCCTTTTTTTCCCACAAATAGATCTTTCTTTTGGTGGTATTTGATCACCTCTGCGTTTTTTTAAAGTTTTTCCTCAGATTAGTCTGATACGTTTCTTCTACATATTTTTGGTTAAAAAAAAATCGCAACAAGCGTATATTGATTGGTTTGCGCAAAAGTTATAGCATCTACAAAATAGGGGATAGATTTATGGCATTATTATTATTTATTTTTTTACTAATAATGTCAGCGATCAGTGATTTTTATCGTGACTGCGACATTATGGCGGACACATCGGACACTTTTGACGCTATTTTGCGACCATTGTCATTTATACAGCGATCAGTGGTAAAAAAATGCACTGATTACTGTGTAAATGACACCGGCAGGTAAGAGGTTAACCACTAGGGGGCTAGGAAGGGGTTAAAGCAGTTGTAAACCCGCAATAAAACATTTTTTTTCTCCTGCAAGGCAAAAGTCATAATGAGCTAATATGCACCGCATATTAGCTCATTATGAAATACTTACCTCGGAACGAGGTGTGTAGAACTGAGGCCGCGTACACACGGCAGAGAACCTCGACGGGCAGAACACATCGTTCCGCCCGTTGAGGTTCCCTGCCGGCCGTCGAAATCGGCGACCCGCCCGTCGGGAATGGCAACCAGCCATTCTTCCAGGCGGGCCGTCGAGCAAATAGAGAGCGTGCTCTCTATTTCGGCTCGACGGGCTTCCCGACGGGAAGCTCGCCGAGAGTGTACACACGGCTGAGGTCCTCGCTGGTTTCCAGCGAGAACCTCGGTCGTGTGTACACGGCCTTACAGTACCTGGTTCACGCCAAGCGAGATATCATCTTGACTCGGCGTGTCTTCCGGGTATCGCCGCTCCAGCGCCACTCCCGCACATGAGCGCGGGAGATTTAAATTCGGCAAGGTCCGGCAGTGGCCGGTCCTTTCGCCGTGGAGTCCCCCCTGCGCATGCACCGCTGCAATCAGCGGCGCATTGCAAGGGGAATATCTGCTAAACCATACAGGTTTAGGAGATATTCTCCTTACCTACAGGTAAGCCTTATTATAGGCTTACCTGTAGGTAAAAGTAAAAAAAGTGGACTTTAAGTGTGTCCTAGGGAGTGATTCTAACTGTGTGGGGCTGGGCTACCAGTGACATGACAGTGATCACTGCTCCTGATGACAGGGAGTAGTAGATCACTGTCCTGTCACTAGGCGGAAATGGGAAATGCCTTGTTAAGGCTCGATTCACACCTATGCATGTTGCTTTTGAGCGTTTTTGCAGTGCTTGCTGCGTTTTTCGACACACAATTTTACCATGATTTGCGGTTTTTGTTTTTTATTAATTTTTTTTTAGCTGGCAATTTTTTTTTTTACATTTTCTTTAACAACCAGCTATAAACAGGTTAAAAAAAGAAAAACCTGCAAATCGCAGCAAAATCGCAGTAAAAACACGGTACTTGCGTTTTGGATGGGGGTTCATTGAATTTTATTACATGCAAAATGCTGCTTTTTGCAGGAAAACAACTCCCCGACCCTTTCCAAAAATGCAAAGGCACAAAAAAGCATTGATGTGAACATGTTCCATAGGAAACCATGTTAAAAAATGTCCTTGCATTTCTGCAAAATGCATCAGAAAACGCATTAGTGTGAATGGATCCTTACATAGGCACCTCCCCGTTCTGCCGCTCCATGACACGATCCAAGGACCCTGGCGGACATCGAGTCCAATTGTGGTTAAACTGCCAATTTACCGAACTTTTTTCAAATTTTTTTTTTTAAACATATTTCTCAATAGCCACAAAGGATATAAATCTACTTTGTGCACACTAACTGGCTTTCCCGTGCTGGATATTACCTTGAGAAAGTAGGAGTGACATCATCACTGTGCTGTACATAGCCTGTACAGAGAGCAGCGCTGTGGGAGGTGTCCAGCTGGCTCCACCTACTACAGGCTGCCTGCAGAAAACCACAGGAGGGGGCGGAGACAAGACCGGTCACTCTGCAGAAGGAGAGAGATCAGCAGTAAGCGGTCTTTATTACAGGAAGCTCCTGCAAAAAGTTTTCCAATGGATGATGACACAGATTTGGAAGAAATACATAGAGCGCCTCATGATTTAAATAAGAATACACAACTCCTGTACCATTTTTTCCGGCGTATAGGACGACCTTTTGTACTTAAAAATGTCCCTCAACAGTTGGGGGTCGTCTCATACGCCGGTACCTGTATGCACAGCGGCCGTCTATTGTTCAAAAACCACGTCTCCTCCTCGTGCTGTTCCATGATAGGCAGAACATTGTTTCGCAGAAGCGCCTTTGTTCAGTGTTCCGCCTATCATGGATGTCTTCTCATCCTCGGCCTTGGACGAGAGGACACCTGTGATAGGCGGAACACTGAACACAGGCTCTGCTGGGAAACTGAGTGTTCCGCCTATCATGGAACAGCACGAGGAGGAGGCGCGGCTTTTGAACAAAGAACGCCCACAATCTGACTGAGACTGCATGTCAGGGATAAGGTAAGGGATCATCGAGGTGATGGATGTAATGGCACAGTACAGTGAGGTATGCAATGACAGTACAGTGAGGCATGTAATGGCACAGTGAGGCATGTAATGGCACAGGGAGGTATGCAATGGCACAGTGAGGTATGCAATGACACAGTACAGTGAGGCATGTAATAGCACAGTAGAGTGAGGCATGTAATGGCACAGTACAGTGAGGCATGTAATGGCACAGTACAGTGAGGCATGTAATGGCACAGTGAGGTATGCAATGGCACAGTGAGGTATGCAATGGCACAGTACAGTGAGGCATGCAATGGCACAGTACAGTGAGGCATGTAATGGCACAGTGAGGTATGCAATGGCACAGTACAGTGAGGCATGTAATGGCACAGTGAGGTATGCAATGGCACAGTGAGGTATGCAATGGCACAGTACAGTGAGACATGTAATGGCACAGTACAGTGAGGTATGCAATGACAGTACAGTGAGGCATGTAATGGCACAGTGAGGCATGTAATGGCACAGGGAGGTATGCAATGACACAGTGAGGTATGCAATGACACAGTACAGTGAGACATGTAATGGCACAGTACAGTGAGGCATGTAATAGCACAGTACAGTGAGGCATGTAATGGCACAGTGAGGTATGCAATGGCACAGTGAGGTATGCAATGGCACAGTACAGTGAGGCATGCAATGGCACAGTACAGTGAGGCATGTAATGGCACAGTGAGGTATGCAATGGCACAGTACAGTGAGGCATGTAATGGCACAGTGAGACATGTAATGGCACAGTACAGTGAGACATGTAATGGCTAGTGTTGCTCACGAATATTCGCATTGCGAATATTCGCTACGAATATTGCATATTCGAGTATTCGCGAATAACACGAATATCGCGGCGAATATTCGCTATTTCGAATATTCAAATGTTTTCAATTTTTTTTTAGAACAGATCACATCCTAGAGATCCCCATCGACGTCTAAAAGCATTGCTGGTATGATTAGAGACCTTGGGCCGAGTAGCTGCAGCGCTCATTTTATATTGCCGAAAAATCGCAATGCGATTATTCGGCAATAGCGATATCGCGCGATTATTTTATATTGTAATATATCACGAATATTCTGAGCCAATCAGAGTGCTCCTTCCGCATTTCTCGAATATTCGCAATTATTGTGTATTGTAATATATCACGAATATTCTGAGCCAATCAGAGTGCTCCTTCCGCATTTGCCGAATATTCGCAATTATTTTGCATTGTAATATATCACGAATATTCTGAGCCAATCAGAGTGCTCCTTCCGCATTTCTCGAATATTCGCAATTATTTTATATTGTAATATATCACGAATATTCTGAGCCAATCAGAGTGCTCCATTCCGCATTTCTCGAATATTCGCATTCGCAATTCGCATTCGCATTCGCATTCGCGATAGCGAAAATTCGCAATCATTTCATTTCCAAAAAATATCACGAATATTCGTATTTAGCGAATATATGTCGAATATTCGACTATATATTCGAGATATATCGCGAATTCGAATATGGCATATTCTGCTCAACACTAGTAATGGCACAGTACAGTGAGGCATGTAATGGCACAGTACAGTGAGGCATGTAATGGCACAGTACAGTGAGGCATGTAATGGCACAGTACAGTGAGGTATGCAATGGCACAGTACAGTGAGGCATGTAATGGCACAGGGAGGTATGCAATGGCACAGTACAGTGAGGCATGTAATGTCACAGTGAGGCATGAAATGGCACAGGGAGGTATGCAATGGCACAGGGAGGTATGCAATGGCACAGTACAGTGAGGCATGTAATGGCACAGTACAGTGAGGCATGTAATGGCACAGTACAGTGAGGCATGTAATGGCACAGTACAGTGAGGCATGTAATGGCACAGTACAGTGAGGCATGTAATGGCACAGTACAGTGAGGCATGTAATGGCACAGTACAGTGAGACATGTAATGGCACAGTACAGTGAGGCATGTAATGGCACAGTACAGTGAGGCATGCAATGGCACAGTACAGTGAGGCATGTAATGGCACAGTGAGGCAAGGGGGTCATCTTATATGGCAAGTATATCCCAAAACCAAGATTTTAGCTGGAAAATTAGGGGGTCATCTTATACCCCCAGTCGTCTTATACGCCGGCAAATACGGTAGTTAGACAATATTTGCTTATCCCAGAGTTCAGTTTAATATTTTTTCCCTTAGCTCCATTCTAAACTGGTGTAACATTGAGGATGTGTGTGCTACGAGTTGAATTACATTGAGAGTACTGCGTTGTGGTGCAGGTTGAACTGTCAGCAATGTCTTTCAGCTCTTTGTAGGAAACTGTCCTGTTTGCAGACATCAGCCATTTAACCTGCCATTAGATCAGATGAAAGACAGAAAAAGCGCTAATTTTACAGAACGCTTTTCATTTAACACCTCCCTCCCACGTCGATCTCCAAGAAGTCCTTACACAGGATTAGTGACACGGATCAACTACGTGGGTCACAGCTACCATGAAAGCCATCATACATATTGTACAACCAATTGTCCATGCATGAACAGAGCCGTGGAATGCTGAGAGTCGGGTGAAAGGCGGTGTGGGAGAGACGCAGCAGCTGATTTTATTGGTTGTACAATATCTTCACAGAGGCATCCCTGACGTTGTACATTTTTTACATGTCTCCATTTTTCGAATGTAACTACAGTGCATCCGGAAAGTATTCACTTTTTCCACATTTTGTTATGTTACAGGCTTATTACAAAATTGATTAAATTAATTATTTTCCTCAAAATTCTACAATCCCCCATAATGACAACATAAAACGGAAAATTGTATACTCACCTTTCCGTAATTTTCCTTTCCTGACGCATCTTCATGGCAGCACACACTGGGTTGTGACTCCGCCCCCACAACCTGACAGGATTGGTAAGCTATAAATTTGAAGGGGAGACGCCCCGCACCATTCTCTGTATACATCATCATAAAACAGCAGGGTGGGCATCTGTGTGCTGCCATGAAGATGCGTCAGGAAAGGAAAATTACGGAAAGGTGAGTATACAATTTTCCGTTTTCCTGACGCATTCATGGCAGCACACACTGGGAAATAACTCGCCAGTCGGGAGGGTGCAAGAAAACAGTAATATTTATTCTTTATAGCGCTGAGGAATTGGCTCTAAGAACAGATCTGCCGAAGTCGACGGTAGCCAGGAGAGCAGAATTCACTCTGTAGTGAGAAATGAAGATGTGTTGGGAAGACCAAGTTGCTGCTCTGCCTATGGTTTCCGGTGAAGTCCCGCAATATGCTGCCCAAGAAGTGGCCTCTGCCCCTGTCGAATGAGCCCTAATGCCCTCTAGGAGTCGTAAGTTGCTGGATGGAATAGGTCTCTTTGATAGCTTTAACAACCAAGAGGTAATGGTACGGGAGGTAGCTGGCTGACCTCGTCTGCTCCCATGTGGGATAATCAAGAAAGAATCCGTCTTCCTGAGATGTAGCTGTGACGTAACTGGAGATGGTAGACTTGACATCCTAGTCATGGGACTCGACCCTCTCATTAGTAAAAGACGGAAGGACGATGTCCTGGTTATAATGAAAGGAGGAAGTTACCCTTGGATAAAAATGGTCTGAGGGCTTCAGAACCACTCTGTCAGGGAAGAACACTAAATAGGGGTTCCATAGCCATAAGTGCTTGTATCTCTGACGCCCTCTTAACTGAGGTGATAGCAATACGGGAAGCCATCTTCAGAGCTACCGGTAGGTTCCACGGTGAGACTAAGTTGAATGGAGAAAAAGGTGGATTGGACAGGGCCTCAAGTACTACACAGAGATCCCCTGTTGGAAAGGCTGGCCTCCTAGGTGGTCTGATCTTACGTAGGCCCTGAGGAACAGAGTGACCGGATGATGAAGAGCCCATCTAGTACCCGTCATGGCTGAAAGGGCAGATACATGCACCTTCAGGGTATCCAAGCCTGGGCCCTTGTTAAGCCCTGACTGAAGAAATTCAAGAATTTGAGATGGGATTCCAATCTCTTTGCTGCGATGACACGAACCTCTCCCAGATCCTAGTATAGGTGACATCAGTGGAGCTCCTTAGAGCTTGTACTAAGGTTGATATTACCTCCTGAGAGTATCCTAGTTCCCCTAACCTAGCCCTCTCAGCTTCAAAGCTGGCAAATGCAGCTTCTCTGGGCTGGATGGAAGAATTGCCTCTGATGTATGAGATTCCAGGTTACTGGAAGATGTACAGTATTGGAGGCTGCGTACCTAGTTGTAGCAGGGTCGTAAACCATGGCCTCTCCAGCTGGAACGGTATTAGTGCAATAACCGTGGCTGAGGACTTCCGAATTCGGGACAGGAATCTTGTAATCCGAGAAGTTGGAAGAAAAATGTACCTTAGCTCGCAGCTCCATGGAAGAACTAGGCAGTTTGTCCCTTCAGGTAATGGAAAGTGGGCTCTGGACAGGAACTTCTGACACTTGGAGTTCTTTGGCGTGGCCACTAGGTCGACTTCTGGTACTCCTCAAGTTTTCGTAAGAATGGAGAATACCTGTTGGTTCAGGGACCGTTCGTTGTTTGAAAGTGTCTCTCGGCTTAGGTAGTTGGCCAACGAATTCTGTGTTGCTGGGACGCATACTCCCCACAGATCTAACAGGTGCACTTTTGCCCCTTCCATTATGGGCGAACTTCCTCCTGAAGCGTGCGACTCCTGATGCCCCCCTGTCTCTGGATACATGACACCGCTACTTGTTGTCCATCCTGATCAGTACACTCTTCCTCTCTAGAAGAGGCACAATGGCCAGGAGGGCCTGAAAGGCTGCTCTGAGCTCTAAAATATTTGACACTATGCCCTGAGCCCGAAAATGCCACTGTCCTTGGGCTACTCAGTCTAGATAGTGTGGACCCCATCACCCCTGGCTGGCGTCCGATGTTACTACTTCTGGACGTGGGGGAACGTTTGGAATGGACTCCCTGAGGTCGGACGGGTGTGTCCACCACCATACTAATTGCTTTACCCAGTTCGGGATGTGAATGGTTTGGAGTATTGACGTTCTATTCCTCTGCCTGAGAAAGGAGTTCTGTAAGACTCGCATGTGCCACAGGGGCCACTGTATCAAGGGTATGGATGCTGACATGGACCCCAGGGTACTGAGGCAGGCTCTGACAGTTAGACGTCTGGATGATAGCAGACTCTGTATCTTCTGGAGCAAGGGCTTCAGCCTCTCTTGAGGGTGTTGCACCCGGTACAACCTGGTATTTTATTCTGCCCCTAGGAACACCCTGACTTGCTGAATGCTCTGGGTGCTGAGGCGATGCCGAATGGGGGGCACCAAAATTGGAAATGGGATTGATCGATTGAGAACCGAAGGGACCTCTGGAAGGTAAGATGAACTGGGATGTGAAGGTAAACGTCCGAAAAATCTAGAGATAGCATCCAGTCTCCCACGTCCACTGACAACAAAATGGACTGAAGGCTTTTCCAATCTGAGGGCCTCTAATTTGATCGTCTGTTGAACTTCTTTAGGTCCAAGACTGGACGTAGATCCCCGTTTTTTTATTTTTTGTACCAGAAATAAAGGAATAAAACCCCCTCCCTTTCTGGTGCGAAAGTACTTGGTAGGCTGGAATGTGTTCCCTGGCAATGTGCCCATGAATTTCTAATTGTGACCAGTCTTGATAGAGGATAGTGTTCATGGATCTGTTATACGAGTTGCCCATATCCGAGCGAATATCTTGAGTCTGGTTCTCACCTGAGCTGGGTGGGCAGACGGACCCTCAAAAAGGACTTCTGGCTGTTCCCCAGCTGTGATTGGCTTACTGTATCTACATGAAGGAGGGTCGAGTTTTTCAGTCCCTCCTAAATTCCCTGCCGGGGCGGTAGGATCTAACATCCCTGTACTTAACAGGAAGATCACGCCTGAAACGGGGCCCTTCGGAGGGAATCAGCCCGGACTTTCCCCCGGTAACCTTGGAGATGGCCGAGTCCATCTTTGTGCCGAATACACTTGAGCCGCCATATGGAATTTTGCACCAGTTAATTTTGACGCTGCATTCGCTATCCAGGGTCTCAGCCATAAGGCTCTTCCCAGCCATGAAGTCGCCCCCTCAGGAGCCGTAAGCCAACTTCATTTTCCTGCAGGGAGGAGAATATCTTCCCCTGGTCGGCTCCTTCTAGAATGGAATTCTCAACATTAGCCGCCTATGCAGCGATAGTTTTAGCGACTGCCGCTGTGGTGATAGCCGGCCTACAAGCGTCTCCTGTCGTGGAGCAGGCTTTCTTCAGTTCTATATTGATTTTAAGATCAAGAGCATCCCGGAAGGTAACTGCGTCTTCAATCGGTAGAGAAACGTCTCTAGCGAGTCGCATTAAAGATGAATCGACCGTAGTTGCATTGATCAAAGAATCGATCTTAGACTCCCACAAGGGGTACAATCTGCAAACTTGTTGCTCATACTGGGCCGCTTATGGGATCCCCCCACCCCACTTATCCTTTATGAGGTTTTCCAGCTCTTCGATGAAGGGAAATGATTCAGGACCCCCTTTTCAGCACCGGGAAATATTTCTAAACCTTCAGAAGTTCTACCATAACCTCCTCCCAGCCGATCGCTTCCTTGTCTGAATGGGCAAATGGTTCAACTAAAAAGATACAGTCCGACGCCTGCTCACACTCCTCATTCTTAGAGAGGGTTACTGCAGCCTGGCGTAACGGCCGGGCGATAAGCTTGGGGAAGGATCGCCCACATATGATCCCTGTGGCGATTCTCCTAGGAGCTCAGTATCTACTCTGGCCTCTGAATCCTTGGTTACTTCAATGAAGCACGAGCGGCAGGCCAAATCCCCTGGCAAGGCTGGCGCCCCGCATATTTGGCAAACATTTGCCGTGGTGCGGGTAAGATAGCTCTGTCTGGGATGAAGGTAATCGTCTGCGGTGGGACCGACTATGACGGGAGTGCTGTGACGCGAGCGGCTATGCCTTGATTGAAGAAATCAAGAGGGTAACCTTGAGCGACTTCTTACGCCTTCTGCCGGAAGCATGGCTAGAATCTCCCTCTGTGCCGCAAACTTGCGTCTCTTGACCCGATAGGGCTACCAAAACTGTAGCGTCAGTGGCCAGGCTCTCTTTTTTGTCTCCCCTCTACTTACCACCTTCTGGACGGCCTCTATACCTGGTCAGCTGATGGTGGTCTGCGAGGGCAGTGGCCCCCATGAGGATAGCAGAGAGACAGCCCGAAAAGGTGGGAAAAAAAGAGAGAAGGGAAAACATTACAATATGTTCCCCCCCAACATTTCTATTTATTAAATTAATATAATCATTTTATATACATATATCTATCCTTTTTTTTGGATTATATTAATTGTTTAATTATTGATACACTTTCTCCTATGGTATGTTATAAATTAATATATGAATGTATTATATCTTCTATCCTATTTGTTCCTTTTTTTTTGTGTGTGTAATCAATTAGCCCAGGCTGAACTGGGACATGCCTGCACACACCTGGTGCAATCTTCACTCTGAGTAGAGCAGAGCAGCAGGGCGTCCCGCTCGCCCGGCGCCATTTTGAAAGACGGCAGAGGAGACAGGCGGCGTCATCACTGAGCTGCACGCATGCGCAGAGCTCCAAGGGGTACGCAGAGGTGACCCCGAGAATATGGGGTGTCAGAGGAACCACAGGGCTCAGCAGAGCTGAGAAAAAAAACAACAGGCAGACAAAGGTACAAAACGGACTAACCTTAGGTGGTAAATGTAATGATACAAATACCTTTGTGGAAGCACACACTGCACTGGAAGGAAAGACAGAGCGAAAGTGGGGGCCACTGCGAGATTTGAAGCTTCTTTAAAGCTTGCTACAGATGCCAGTATAATTCCAGAGCCCCTGAGACCACCAGAACGGGGTTCCCACCATAAAGCTCATTTAGAGACTGTAGAGGAGGGACTTCCAAACAGGAGAGGCTGAACCTGCTGGGGCGATTTGCGGTTAGAGGCATGCTTCTTGCTTGTTCGTGCAATCTTGTCAGGTGAGGATAAAAAAAGATAATGGTGCGGGGCGTCTCCCCTTCAAATTTATAGCTAACCAATCCTGCCAGGTTGTGGGGGGGGGAGTCGCAACCCAGTGTGTGCTGCCATGAATGCGTCAGGAAAATAAATGTGTTTGAAATCTATTTGTATAAAAAAAGCCGTTTACACAAGTATTCACAGCCTATGCCCAATACTTTGTTGAAGCACCTTTGGCACCAATTACAGCCTCAAGTCTTTTTGAGTATGATGCTACAACTATTTTTTGGCAGTTTCTCTCATCCTTCTTTGCAGAACCTCTCAAGCTCCATCAGATTGGATGGGGAGCGTTGGTGCACAGCAATTTTCAGATCTCTCCAGAGATGTTCAATCGGGTTCAAGTCTGGGCTCTGGTTGGACCACTCAAGGACATTCACAGAGTTGTCCCACAGCCACTCCTTTGTTATCTTGACTGTGTGCTTAGGGTCGTTGTCCTGTTGGAAGATAAACCTTCACCCCAGTCTGAGGTGCAGAGTGTTCAGGAGCAGGTTTTCACCAAGGAGATGTCTGTACATTGCTGCATTCATCTTTTCCGCGATCTTGACTAGTCTCCCAGTTCCGTTAGCTGAAAAACATCCCCACAGCATGATGCTTCCACCATCATGCTTCACTGTAGGGATGGTATTGGCCAGGTGATGAGTGGTGCCTGGACATGACGTGTTTCTCCAGACATGACATGATGCAAAAGGAGCCCCAACCAAGTATTAAGTGCATAATATACTTTACACGGACATACTTTTCAGTAAGCCAACATTTCTTATAAATCCTTTTTTCTAATTTGTCTTATGTATACAGATTTTCTGAGATACTAAATTTTGGGTTTTCACTAGCTGTAAGCCATAATCATCAAAATTAAAAGAAAGAAATGCTTGAAATGTATCATCTATCCTCTTATATCACTGCTACTTATACATTATGCTGATATTCTTTGCACCCATCTTTATGTATATACCGCTTACCAATGTACAGTTAAATTATATTGAGACTTATTTTTCAATAAACTGTTTGTAAACAAAAAGAAACGTATCATCTATGTAACTCATCTATATAAAATAGATGAGTTTCACTTTTTAAATTGAATTACTGAAATAAATTAACTATTTGATGATAGTCTAATTTTTAAGGAACACTAAAGGTTTGTTTTTTTATTAAATCAATTGATTGCTGTAAGCTAGAGCATTTAAATATCACTTACCTAGTTTTTCCTTTTGACTTCCAAAATACAGTAATCCAGGTTTGAAAATGGCATTTCCTGTCTCTCCTCTTCTTGCTTTCCACCAGCACCTGCATGGTGGAAAGCAGAATGTGCTCACCCCCTCCCTATGACTACAGCCCTGCGTGAAGATGCTCTCTTAGCTCTCACAGTCATGGAGGCTAAGCCCAATGGGAACTGTAGTTCCCATTAGGCCATGATGTAGCAAGAATGAACGCGCACCGCAAACCAGGAAGTCAGTGAGAATAACGATTCAGGAGTGATGGAGGTGAATAAAACAGCTCGATTTTAACAGGTATCAAACTAGTTATACTGCAAAACATTACTTTTTATTTATCAGCTACTGTCAGACTTTAAATTAAGAGGAAAATATTTTTGTCTTTACAACCCCTTTAAGAAAGGCACCTAAACTTTATTCATTCATATAGGTAGGCTCTAATATCTGTGAGTCCTCTTTTCTTAAAGGGGGCTTTTAGATTCAGATAGGTCCCACCCTTTGCAGACCCCTACATTCACCAGGTCTAAAATATGTGGGTGATGGTGTGTTCACAAACAGAAGCCGTCTGCAGTGGCGTCACTAAGGGAGGGCCAGAGGGGGCCCTGACCCCCCAACATTATGCTGTGCCCCACCATGTGCCCCTCCCAATTAAAACACCTTTTGTTTCTATATGTAGTGGGTGCCCCGCATCTTGCTTGGGTCGCCACCGAGTGAACACAGGCTCTTCTGAGAGGCAGAGTGTCCCTGACAGCTCCTGCGGGGGATTTCTCCCCCTCCCTCTGTTCACTGACACTGTGCAATGCATAATGTGAGAGCCGCTCGCAAAGCCATGGCCGCCCGATCTGCTCCCTCTCTCTGCATCCTCTTTGGAAGGGAGTAGAGCGACTTCAGAAAGGACTGTGCTGGTGACATACCTCTTGTTTTCTGCCACCCTGGGGGGCCCCAATACAGTAAGAAGTGGGGTCACTGCAAACCATGTAAAAGGGTCTCATTGCAGGATGGTAATAAAGGGCCCCACAACAGAAGTAAAGGGACCCAGGATATACATATAATTTCATTTTATAGTTGGCCCCCTACTTTTTTCCCTGTCCCCCCATGTGCCCACCCAAAATATGAAAGCTGGAGATGCCACTGGCCGTCTGAGGATCTGTACTGTCATTTACCGGCAATCATTTTTGCTGTAGTACACCCTACAGGTGCGTCTCTCCACTTGCAGGTTTAAGGCATCCCCGAGGCATGGTATTTATAAGAATTGGTGTATTTTTATTTTTGCCCTTTAAGCTGTAATAAAAGATCCTCTCCTCACTTAATAATATTTTTTATTTAGTTAATTAATTTCTTTAATACAGGTACTTGTATAGCACCATCAATTTATACAGCGCTTTACATATATATTGCACATTCAGTCCCTGCCCTCAAGGAGCTTCTAAGGTCACTAAATCACATTCACACATAAACATATTAAGGTCAATTTAGACAGGAGCCAATTAACTATATATACAGTATATAAATATATATGTAGCACTACCCCGGAAGGAGCTGCTGGTTTAGATTTGGGCCTGCCATTACCTTACTGTTCACCATGCTTGTCCTAGGGGTCCTTCTTGAAGAGTTATAAATGTCTTTACCAACACTTGGTTTCTTTTTCTTCAAGCTTTTTATTAAACAAGTTCCGTTAGAGGGACAGAGGGTTAGGGAAGATTAAGTTCCCTTGCTTTGCGGATTGCGGGTATGATCTTGGATCCAGAGGATCCAGCGACCACCGGATAGGCCACCGGATAGGCCTCTCTCACTGACCTAGCAGCCGGTGCGAAGCCCGTTCAAAAGTCTCTGCCACAGGCTTGATGAGTGCCATCGAGTCATCACACGGTCCTCTGCCACAGGACCATGCAACCACACAGTCTATTAAAGTCTAAGGGACTCGAACATTTGAAATCTAAAGTGCTAATTTTAAAGGCTAATATGCAAGTTATTGTCCTAAAAAGTGTTTGGGGCACAGTGTGGCAGGCGCAGCACTATGAAGTGCCTCATGCGCTGTGGCATTAGAAGAATTGTGATATCTCTGACTTTTCAGTCCAACAAGACTGTCTATTACTCTGAAAATTCCTCTATTGCCGTTCTATGGAAGAAGTAGGTTTAAAGAGCACACCAAATGCTTAAAATAATTTCTTTAATAACTTCACTTTTCTTCATATAAAATACGGCTGCTTTGCAGCAGACAGTCCATGTACAAAACACGTGATGAATAAGTATAACAGAAAATGGTGGTTCAAATATTAAATCTTGTCATTTAACATAAGATGGTGGATATATTTCTTTCTTCAGTATTTACTCTCTCTCTGTAAGTTATCAAAGCATTCTCTGATTTCTCTGAAAGGTATAACTCTGTTGTTTGCAACTTGGTTTTCAGGGTTGCTTTTGCAGGGTTAGCTTAGTTGGGTTTGGTTTGTGAATTAGGTTAGGAGGTATGAGTTTGTTTGAAGGTATGATATGGTATGGTATGGTTTGGTTTGGTTTGAAGGTATGGTGGAACTACAAGTGAACACACAACTAGCTCAGTATACAGTTCCAACCACACTATTTACAATAAGAACATATATATAACTGTGTCACATACCTATTTTTAGCCCCTGGCTTCCATAAAACACAACTTTGGCCTTGTGTCTGTTCTGCTCTGCTCTCTGTCTCCATGTGGCTTTCTGTCTCTGTGTGGAATAATCTTGAAGCACATGGAGTATTAGGAACCTCCCAGACAGAGTGTTTGTAAAGCTGGCTGTGACTGGTCAAGACTCTTGCTCAATGTGAGATTGGCTGTGATTGGGCCAAGGCTTCTGATGAGTCACAAAAGCTTAACTCTATGCTTTCTGGCATGAATTCAGCTGTGTTATTGTTTACCTCCTGCTGCCATACAAACAAATGACTCTTAAAGGCATATTTTTTCTTTTGCTTCTGTGAACACAACATACAACTGTTATATGAAATCCAAGCACAAAATCACAGTGAATAACTCTGCTTTTGTCTCTCACATACATACACATGTGCTCTACATGTAGGTTCTTAGCAGGTTTAGCTGTATATACATGTAGGTTATATTAGCTACCTAGGACAGGTTCTAGCTGGCCAACTACAACCCGGGTCCTGCCCCAGGGGACATGTATCAATGCAATAAAAGTTTTAAAACTGGCAGTTTTTTCGGGAGCAGTGAATTTAATAATGCTTAAAGTGAAACAATAAAAGTGAAATATTCCTTTAAATTTCATACCTGGGGGGGGGGGTCTAGTATGCCTGTGAAATAGAACTTGTTTCCCGTATTTAGAACTGTCTCTGCACAAAGTGTCATTTCTGAAGGAAAAAAAGTCATTTAAAATCACTCGCGGCTATAATGAATTGTCGGCTCTCGGCAATTCAGAGAAAATTCATTCATAAAAAAAAAAAAAGGCGTAGGGGTCCCTGCAAATTCAATTACCAGGCCCTTCAGGTTAGCCTTTAAAATTAGCACTTTAGATTTCTCCCATAGACTTTAACAGGGTGTTCCACGGCTTTTTGAATTTGCCTCGAACACCCCAAATTGTTCGCTGTTTGCCGAACAAGCGAACAGGCAATGTTCGAGTGGAACATGAGTTTGTCTCAAACTCGAAGCTCATCCCTACCCTTGACAAAGTCTGTCTGTCTAGCTATCTATCCATCTAATTGTCTGCCTGTCAATCTGTATAACATTTTCCCCTTTCCTTTGGTTTCATATGCACCAACATCAGCGATATAATGAAATAACCTCAATAACTCCAGCTTTCATTTCATCAGACATAATCCATATTTCCTCTATTGATTCCCTCTGTTCTTCTGGCTCCTGTTTTCATTGCTGTAACTGGAGAAGTCGGATTACTGGCATGTCACTGACATCTCATGTTTCTGTTTCCCAGTCTCATTTCCAATTACATGAATACATTGCTACTTATTACAATCAGCTCATTAGAGCCATGGGACTTGTATGAATGATGGTACACCACGCTAATCATTGGCCAGATATGTTCAGGATCGCATGGTTCAGGTTGGTAAACTTGAGAAGAATGTAAGTTTAGAGCCACAATCATTTTCTTTTCTGTTAGTGAAAAGCCAGGGAACAATATAGTGTGTGTGTGTATATATATATATCTATATATATATGGGCTCAGATTCTCGTAGATCTGCGATTTTCCGGCGTAGCGTAGCGTATCCCATTTACGCTACACCTCCACAGCTTTTACGGGCAAGTGCTGTATTCTCAAAGCAATTTGCGGCGGCGTAGCGTAAATTCAAAGTAGGAAGGAGGTGGGCGTGTTGTATTTAAATTAAGCGCGCCCCCGCGCTGAACGAACTGCGCATGCGCCGGCCGTAAACGTAGCCCACTGCGCATGCTCCATAGTACGCCGCAAATACATTGGTTACGTGAACAGAATTAACGTACAGCCCTATTCGCAACGAGTTACGTAAACGATGGAAAAACACAACGCTGTCCCGATGTCCATACATAACATGGCGTACGCCGAACCTACGCAAGGTTACCCCTCATATAGCAGGGGTAACCTTACGCTTATGCAAACTACGTAAACTACGACGACGGCGCGCAAATACGTTCGGGAATCGGCGTATCACGCTCATTTGTATATTCAACGCAGAAATCGACCACCTAGCGGCCAGCGTAACATTACAACTTAGATCCGATGGTGTAAGTGACTTACGCAAGTCGGATCTAAGCAAAATCTATGCGTAACTTAAAGGAGTTGTAAAGGTACAATTTTTTTTTTTCCTAAATAGCTTCCTTTACCTTAGTGCAGTCCTCCTTCACTTACCTCATCCTTCCATTTTGCTTTTAAATGTCCTTATTTCTGAATGAATGAATGAATGAATGAAAACTTATATAGCTCAACACATGCAAACTTAATCGCCTCTGGGTGCTTGTTGTTCTTGTCCCCTTTGGTATCAAAAGAGATGAGTCTTGATCTTTCTCCTGAACGCTAAGTGGTTCTCCTCCAACCGAATGCTGGTTGGTAAAGCGTTCCATAGTCTGGGACCTTGGACAGCGTATCTTCTTTCTCCTTTGGACTTGTATCTTGTATCTGGCTTTCGGTATCTGGAGGAGATTTTGATGGGTGGATCACAAAGCGCGATTGGGATTGTGAGCTTTTATTTTTTCGCATAGATAATGGGGGGCATTCCCATGGATACATCTATGCGTTAGACAGAGCGCTTTAAAAGTAATTCTGTCTTTTACTGGTAACCAGTGAAGGGATCTCAGTGAAGGTGAGATTGATTCCCAGGGTTTTTTCCCAGTCACAAGTCTGGCGGCCGTGTTTTGAACGACTTGCTGACAGGGCCGGACTGGCCTACTGGGATACCGGGAAAATTCCCGGTAGGCCGGCTGCCTGTCAGTCAAAAGTGCGGCAGCCGCACTTTGCAATTTTGTATACTGCATTGGAGGACGCCTGCCTGCTGCCCTATACCTCTAGTCAGTGTCAAGTACAGTGTGTGTCGCCTGTCGCGGTAAAAGCAGCGGCGGGCCGGCCGCCGGTGGGGGTTGCGGCCGCCATGCTCGCCGCTGCAGTCAGTGCCGCACTTTCCAATTCCTTCCCGCGGGCGCGACTCACTCACTGTCACTGACCAGGAGTGGAGAGAGCCTGTCACGAGTCTGAGGGAGGGGAGGAGCCGAGCAGAACGTGACCGGCATCATCCCATCGCCCCGTGCGGTGCGCGCCAGTACCGCCCACTTTCTCCTGCAGGGTAAAGGAACATAGGAGTTCACCGTTCGCGCCACCCGGCCAGGCCACCCTTGGAGCTCGTGCGTGTCAGACAGTGCTTTGGCAACAGTGGCGATTGGCAGCAGTGGCAAGGCAGCCAAGGACAGGTCCAGCCCAGGTCAAGTGGTCGGTCAAGCCAGCAGCAGCAGCCAGGTGAACTAGGCTAGGCCTGCATTTATATGTTCTGATCACTCTGATTCTCACCATATGATATAATGGTGCACCCCCGGCCCCCCCCTCCTCTCTCTGTCAGTCACCTACCTTTTTGCTGCCCCTGTTGTACACTGTATAATAATCTCAGAGAGAAGGGGGGGGGGGAATCACTCACCCCCCTTCTCTATGAGATTTTTATACAGTGTACAACAGGGGCAGCAAAAAGGTAGGTGACTGACAGAGAGAGGAGGGGGGGCCCGGGGATGCACCGTTATATCATATAACGGTGCACCCCCCAGGCCCCCCTCCCTCTGTCTCCTTTGCTGCCCCTGCAAATTGTAATCTGGACTGTATAATCAATGTCTGTCTCTCTCTCACCATTTCATGGTCAACCCCCCCTGCACATACCTTTTTAAATGCCCAAAAAAAGTGTAATTTAAAAAAAAAAAAATCTGCCTGCGCTTAACTGGTTGGGGACCAGTTTCCCCCCACCATTGCAGGCCCCCTCTCTCTCTCTCCCTCCCGCCATTGCAGCCCCTCTCTCTCCCTCCCGCCATTGCAGCCCCTCTCTCTCTCTGTCTGTCTCTGTCTCTCTCTCTGTCTGTCTGTCTCTGTCTCTCTCTGTCTCTCTGTCTGTCTGTCTCTGTCTCTCTCTCTGTCTCTCTCTGTCTCTGTCTCTCTCTCTGTCTCTCTCTGTCTCTCTCTCTGTCTCTCTCTGTCTGTCTCTGTCTCTCTCTCTGTCTGTCTCTCTTGCAGCCCCTCTCTCTCTGTCTCTCTCTCTCTGTCTGTCTCTCTCTCTCTGTCTGTCTCTCTCTCTGTCTCTCTCTCTCTCTCTCTGTCTCTCTCTCTCTCTATTGCAGCCCCTCTCTCTGTCTGTCTCTCTCTGTCTCTCTCTGTCTCTCTCTATTGCAGCCCCTCTCTCTCTCTGTCTCTATTGCAGACCCTCTCTCTCTCTGTCTCTCTGTCTCTCTCTCTCTCTCTCTCTCTCTCTCTCTCTCTCTCTCTATTGCAGCCCCCCTCTCTCTCTCTCTCTCTCTCTCTCTCTCTCTCTCTCTCTCTCTCTCTCTCTCTCTCTCTATCTCTCATCATTGCAGCCCCCTTTTTTCTCTCTCTCTTACCATTATAGCCCCTCTTTCTCACTATTTCAGCCCCTCTCTGATGGATTTATTTCTTTTAAAAAAAAGCTAACTTATGTATTATAATACAATACTATACTGTAAATAATAATAAAATGTGAATGTATTTATTATAATAAATGAACATTTTTTTCAGGTAAAAAAAATGTGCATTTATATATATTTTTTGCCTGTTCTCTCTGCATTGATCTCTTGTATTGTGTCTGCAGTCTCTGACCATCTCTTGTATCGTGTCTGCAGTCTCTGACCATCTCTTGTATCGTGTCTGCAGTCTCTGACCATCTCTTGTATCGTGTCCGCAGTCTCTGACCATCTCTTGTATCATGTGAAGTCTGCAGATCCGAGGGAGTTTGGAGAGGAGTCAAGAGTGGGAGTGTCGCTGGGATGGGGATCATGGGAGAAGTCAGAGAAACCAGAGCCACCAAGCTGGAGCCAATTGACTGATCCCTGCCAGGTGCACCTAAAAGGAGGTCAGTAACAGCACCGCAAGGCCAGCCTAAGTGGGGGGGGGGGGTCACTGATGTAAGGGGGAGTGAATACAATAATATAAAGGGACACTGATATAAAGGTTCCCCCTTATATCAGTAACCCACCCCTTACCTTAGGCTGCTTTCACATTGAGGCGTTGGGGGCGTCGGCCGCCATTGGGACACTTTTAACCCCCGCTAGTGGCCGAAAAAGATTAAAACGGTTAAAATCGCCCCCAAAAAGCGCTGCTGCTGATTTCAATGGGCCCCCCCCACGTTCCCAGATTTCCTGGGGTCCCCCTTGATGATTGACCACTTTTAACTGGTATTTGCATATATATAAAGCCCTATATGATTTGTATATCTGTCTTCTGTATATATAATACACTCTTCAAATGTGCATAGTTTTCCCTTTCATGAATAAGAAAATTATGACGTTATGCTATGGGGCTGGTATGACATTTTTTCCAGGGCTGGTTTTTATTCCCAATCCGGCCCTGCTTGCAGACGAGGGATTTGGTACTTGGGGAGTCCGAGGTAAAGGGGTGATGATTTTGCCCAGAATGGGCGGGGGGGGGGGGGGGTCCAGGTTGTTGCAGGTTGATTCCTACGCTTGGCGTGAAACAGGAGAAGTTCTGTTTTCGCTCCGTTGAGTTTAAGATAACTCTTTGTCATCCAGTCCTCTATCAAAGAGAGGCATGTATCTAGATTGAGGTGATGATCCTTTTAATTGCAAATGCGGGAATACAGTTGCGTGTCGTCTGCATATGAGTGATAGAGCAGTTTTTGGCTGCTAATAATCTCAAAAAGAGGACGAAGATAGATGTTGAATAACAGCGGCGACAGGGGGGTTTCTTGAGGGACTCCGCATGATAATGTGCGTTTCTCAGAATTAAAAGGTCTTCTGAGAAATCCTCACTTCCTGTTCTTCTGTCTGTAACTCCACACAGTAATGCAAGGCTTTCTCCCCGGTGTGGAGTGTCGTGCTCGCCCCCCTCCCTTGGACTACAGAAGAGTCAGGACGCTCTCTATGCTGCAGATAGAGAAAGAAGCATTAGTGGGTGTCCTGTAATCCAAGGGAGGGGGGCGAGCACGATACTCCACACCAGGGAGAAAGCCTTGTATTACTGTGTGGAGTTACAGACAGAAGAACAGGAAGTGAGGATTTCTCAGAAGAAATATGGACATTTAAAAGCAAAATGGAAGGATGAGGTAAGTGAAGGAGGACTGCACTAAGGGTAAGGAAGCTATTTAGGAAAATAACATTGTACCTTTACAACCCCTTTAAATGGTTAAGAAATGCACCATCTCCTATGCTAAATATCTGCATGGAGTGGATGAACATACAAACAAAAAAGGTGTTCTTGCCCAGAATTTCTTCTTCTTACTTTTTTCTCATACAACGACGTCCAAATACGGAGACGTTTCCCTTTCCAGACTCCGGATCTTTTCAAAGCGGTCATCTTGCTTCCTACACATCATTATTATGCCAAGAATGACCGGTTATGTCTCCAAAGCCGTTTCCCAGCTCAGAGGCCCCGGCAACAGACTTCTTACAAGTGAAACAATAAATAATATAAATTATTTTTGCCGGTCAAAGTGGCACGACCCAGATAAAGAGAATAGCTGTCGGCGGCTTTGATGCCGTGTCTTCCATTACTAGCCTGGGCTTTTTAGATCTCGAAAGCTGAAAGCCAAACAAATGTGTATTAATGTGTGATTACAGCCCTGTGTCTGAAAGAAAGAATTCTCAATGTCAGGGTGACCCACAGTTTGAAATAACCAGGAGGGACTGCAAAGAAAAAGCCAGGAGGGACTGCAAAGTAAAGCCAGGAGGAACTGCAAAAAAAAAGCCAATAGGGACTACAGTGGAGTACTTTATAGTACTATGAAACAACGCCCCGCTTCCACCATTCAGGACAGTGGAATCATAAGCAAATTGCAGATTTGTGTCAAGGTCGAAAGTTTGATTTGTTAACCACTTGCCGACCGTTTCACGAAGATATACGTCGGCAGAATGGCTCCTGTGGGCAAAGCAATGCATTTGTACGTTGCTTTGAAAATCCCACCTAGCGGGCACGCGCGCGCCCGCCGCAAGCTCCGTGACCACGCCAGCGGGACCCGCAGACTCCATGTCTACTTGTATCCTGCGATCATAGGTGTGCGCAGACCATGGCATTAGGGTGTGCACCCAAAGCTCAAACATACGTATGTGTGTGTGTGTATATAATATCTCAGTAGATGATGTCAGTAGGGAATAAATTGATGTCAGTAGTTTATTATTTTTATTATAATTTTTTTTACAATTTTTCACAATTTTATTTAATAATTTGTTATTATTATTATTATTATTATAATATTTTATTATGATTTTTTAAAAGCTCTATGTGGGGGCTTTGGTGACATATCAGAGGTCTCACTTTTAAGAATCTGTGCAGCACAGTGTGATTAGGGTGTGCCCAGGCACACCTGGCACACCCTGTGTGCACGCCTATGCCTGCGATCATGTCACGGAGCTGCAGAACGGGGGGATGCCTGTGGAAACAAGGCATTTCCCTGTTCTGCCTTGCGACAGGACACTGATCTTCTGCTCCCTGTCATCGGGAGCAGTGATCAGTGTCGTGTTACAGGTAGCCCAGCCCCCCACAATTAAAATCACTCCATAGGACACACTTAAACCCTTCCTCGCCCCCTAGTGATTAATCCCTTCCTTTACACAGTAATCAGTAATTATAGCACTGTTCGCTGTATAAATGACAACGGTCCCAAAATAGAGTCAAGTATCCGATGTGTCCGTCATAATGTCGCAGTCACGATAAAAATCGCAGATCGCCGCCATTACTAGTAAAATATTTTTTTTTTTATAAAAATGCCATAAATCTATCCCCTATTTTGTAGACACTATAAAAATGCTCAAACCAATCAATATACGCTTATTGTGGAGCGCACGCACCCACACAGCGGCAAATTCAAAGGGACGTACATGTACGTCATTATATATACTGTTTTTCACTATATAAGCTGAGTTTACTGTTAAAAATAACTGTAAAAAGCAAGACTCCGCTGGGTGTATAAAGATGTCTGCTTGACGACTTCTAACTCTAGGCTTAACTGCAGACAAGTGCGAGTGTACCAAGATGGCCGCGACTCAACTTCACTTCGGTTGCATAGTCTGATGGGTAGCGACTTAACACCGGTGATGCCTGTTGTCTCCTGGGATTGATGACACACATATCCTAGGAGACATTGCAAAGCCGGAAATGACACATGGCCACGGCCGAGGAGGAGGCAGTAGGAATATTATGAAGCAATACATCAGTAAGGATTTTTAAAAAATAATATATATGCCAAATTACAATAAATGCACTCTTTACTGCTGAATGGTGAAAAGTTAAAAATGTGGGTGGAACTCCACTTTAAGGGGGCATGGCCAGAGTGTGTTTCCTATACCTACATACTTTTGCTAATATGTGTCCCTACTTCCCATCTCAAAAACTTAAGAGGTACTAGGGTTGCCACCTGTCCAGGATTCACCCGGACAGTTCGGGTTTGGAATCATGTGTCCGGGTTTCAGAAAGCCTGAAACCCGGACACATTATTTAGCCTGGACTATGGCTTGCCAGCAGGGTTTATGGCTGCAGTTGTCTCTTTCACACTGCCTGAGAGAGGGCTCGATCTACATATATCGCCCCCCCCCCCCCTCCCCGTCACCTCTGTGTCTGCCCACACTCCAATCTTCAGTACTGTGCCTCAGAAATAGAAAGTCGGGGCTGGAAATTTGAAGTCCAGCAGCCTCAGATACATCTGGATGAGAGGTGTTGACTGCCAGGGGGTAAGTGAGCTCACCATCCATCCCTGTCTGTGAATGTCTCCCCCCCTCTCCCTTTTCTCTCCTGCCTCTGATTGAGTACACAAAGGTGAATCAGGGTTCTCAGAGCACCCCTTACATCGGAGTTCCCCTTTACACCAGAGGCCACAGATTACATCAGAGTCCTCTCCGTACATCAGAGTTCTCAGTGTATCCCCTTACATCGGAGTTCCCCTCTACACCAGAGGCCACAGTGTTTCCCCTTACATTAGAGTCTTCTCCATACATCAGAGTTTTTAGAGTTCCCCCTTACATCAGAGTCCTCCTGTATATCAGAGTTCCCAGTGTTCCCCCTTAGATCATGGTTTCCAGAGCATCCCTTATGATAGAGCCCCCAGAGTTCCCCTTTACATCAGAGTCTGCAGAGTCCCCCCTTACAGTGAAAGGGAACTCTGCGATTTCAGATGTAAAGAGGACTTTGATGTAAAGGGGAACTGTTGGTGTTAACTTCATATGATCAGAAATGGTGTTTAATAGCAAAATATATGTACAGGGTATACTATAAAAAAAATTGCCGTGGGCCGCCAAAGTGTTCGGGTTTGACTTGAAGAAAAGGTGGCAACCCTATGTATAAGGTGACCAAAGTCCTAAGCTTGTGGTTTTGTAAATAGCACTAAAGGGAACCTGGCACAGCACTTTCTTCTGGAAAGGTTGGTTTTAGCCTTTGCAGCACATTTTAGTCCCCTAATTCTGCCTGGTTTCTTGATTGGTCAAAACTTTGAAACTTCCAGGTCATGCTGGAGTTTACATCCTCCTACTTTTCTTTATATATTCCTACTCGCATCTCTATGATGGGCTGTTCCACTAGCCAATAGGGATGCTATAGGGATGCCCTTGGCCAGACCAAAGAGACTGAAAACTAAAATACTGGAGGCATCTGGACTGGTGTGACCAGACATCCCCGGATTTGTCCCTGGATTGTAGTGACATGGAGGAGGGGTACTCGTGCCCCGGGTGCAACATTTTGGGGGCACAAAGTCATTACTGTGCCCCCCAAGTGTGTTGTGTTGCCCCCACCCAGAGACTCCTGTAGTCCAGCCTGTCCCCCATGATTAGTGTTGCATATTCGAGTATTCGCGAATAATTCGAATATTGCGGCGAATATTCGCTATGGCGAATATTCATATTTTTTCAAATTTATTTGTAAAACAGATCACATCCTAGTGATCTCCATCGACGTCTAAAAGCATTGCTGGTATGATTAGAGAGAGACCCTGGGCTGAGTAGCTGATGCGATTCTTTTATGTTGCCGAAAATTCGCATTGCGAATTTTCGGCAACATAAAAGAATCGCATCAGCTACTCGGCCATTCTTTTGCATCAGAGCCAATCAGAATAACTCGAATATTCGGCAAAAGGAATATTGCGCGATATTCCTTTTGCCGAATATTCGAGTTATTCTGATTGGCTCTGATGCAAAAGAAGGGCGGAGAAGATAATCGCGCAATATTCCTTTTGCCGAATATTCAAGTTATTCTGATTGGCTCTGATGCGCCCTTCTTTTGCATCAGGGCCAATCAGAAAAACTCGAATATTCGGCAAACGGAATATTGCGCGATTATTTTCTCCGCCCTTCTTTTGCATCAGAGCCAATCAGAATAACTGGAATATTCGTCAAAAGGAATATTGCGCGATATTCCTTTTGCCGAATATTCGAGTTATTCTGATTGGCTCTGATGCAAAAGAAGGGCGGAGAAGATAATCGCGCAATAGGAATATTGCGCGATTATCTTCTCCGCCCTTCTTTTGCCCCCTTATGCTCCTTTCTTTTAAGTAGAGTTAGTGTAGAGTTAGTGTTTAGTGCATATTAGTTTAGTAATACAGGAAATGATCTCCGTTTATGAGAATTTCGCAATCATTTTCGCATTAGCGAAATTTCGCAAAATTTTTTTTGGATAAAATATCACGAATATTCGATATTAGCGAATATTCGCGAATATTCTTCTATATATTCGCGCAATATCGCAAAATCGAATATGGCGTATTCCGCTCAACACTACCCATGATCCCTCTAGTGCAGGTGGCCCATGTGTGTGTAAGAACATCAGAGGGGAGGGGCGGTGCAGAACATATAGCGGCTATTGGAGAAGCTCTTGGCAGGGGATACTGAGGAGCAGCTGGGTGTCAGGAACAGTACCTGGTGCTGGGGAGAGCCCCGCTCTGATAGATTATCATGGAGGCCACGGAGAGGTGAGCAAAATCAACCGATCTACACTGTTCATGTGGGGGGGGATGTGAATAGTGCAGGAATCAGGTAGGTCAGTGTAGTGGTCAGTATAGAACTCAGGTAGGTTAGTGTAGTAGTCAGTGTAGGAATCAGGTTGGTCAGTGTAGTGGTCAGTGTAGGAATCAGGTAGGTCAGTGTAGTGGTCAGTGTAGGAATCAGGTAGGTCAGTGTAGTGGTCAGTGTAGGAATCAGGTAGGTCAGTGTAGTGGTCAGTGTAGGAATCAGGTAGGTCAGTGTAGGAATCAGGTAGGTCAGTGTAAGAATTAGGTAGGTCAGTGTAGTGGTCAGTGTAGGAATCAGGTAGATCAGTGTAGTGGTCAGTGTAAGAATCATGTAGGTCAGTGTATTGGTCAGTTTAGGAATCAGGTAGGTCAGTGTAGTGGTCAGTGTAGGAATCATGTAGGTCAGTGTAGGAATCTGGTAGGTCAGTGTAGTGGTCAGTTTAAGAATCAGGTAGGTCAGTGTAGAGGTCAGTGTAGAAATCAGGTAGGTCAGTGTAGTGGTCAGTGTAGGAATCAGGTAGGTCAGTGTAGTGGTCAGTGTAGGAATCATGTAGGTCAGTGTAGGAATCTGGTAGGTCAGTGTAGTGGTCAGTTTAAGAATCAGGTAGGTCAGTGTAGAGGTCAGTGTAGAAATCAGGTAGGTCAGTGTAGTGGTCAATGTAGGAATCAGGTAGGTCAGTGTAGTGGTCAGTTTAAGAATCAGGTAGGTCAGTGACTCAGTGTAGTGGTAGGTCAGTGTAGTGGTCAGTGTAGGAATCAGGTAGGTCAGTGTAGTGGTCAGTGTAGGAATCAGGTAGGTCAGTGTAGTGGTCAGTGTAGGAATCAGGTAGGTCAGTGTAGGAATCAGGTAGGTCAGTGTAGTGGTCAGTGTAAGAATTAGGTAGGTCAGTGTAGTGGTCAGTGTAGGAATCAGGTAGGTCAGTGTAGTGGTCAGTGTAAGAATCATGTAGGTCAGTGTAGTGGTCAGTTTAGGAATCAGGTAGGTCAGTGTAGTGGTCAGTGTAGAAATCATGTAGGTCAGTGTAGTGGTCAGTGTAGGAATCAGGTAGGTCAGTGTAGTGGTCAGTTTAAGAATCAGGTAGGTCAGTGTAGTGGTCAGTGTAGGAATCAGGTAGGTCAGTGTAGTGGTCAGTGTAGGAATTAGGTAGGCCAATGTAGTGGTCAGTGTAGGAATCAAGTAGGTCAGTGTAGTGGTCAGTGTAGGAATTAGGTAGGCCAATGTAGTGGTCAGTTTAGGAATCAAGTAGGTCAGTGTAGTGGTCAGTATGGGAATCAGGTATGTCAATGTAGTGGTCATTGTAGGAATTATGTAGGTCAGTGTAGTGGTCAGTTTAAGAATCAGGTAGGTCAGTGTAGTGGTCAGTGTATGAATCAAGTAGGTCAGTGTAGTGGTCAGTGTAGGAATTATGTAGGTCAGTGTAGTGGTCAGTGTAGGAATCAGGTAGGTCAGTGTAGTTGTCAGGGTAGGAATCAGGTAGGTCAGTGTAGGAATCAGGTAGGTCAGTGTAAGAATTAGGTAGGTCAGTGTAGTGGTCAGTGTAGGAATCAGGTAGATCAGTGTAGTGGTCAGTGTAAGAATCATGTAGGTCAGTGTATTGGTCAGTTTAGGAATCAGGTAGGTCAGTGTAGTGGTCAGTGTAGGAATCATGTAGGTCAGTGTAGGAATCTGGTAGGTCAGTGTAGTGGTCAGTTTAAGAATCAGGTAGGTCAGTGTAGAGGTCAGTGTAGAAATCAGGTAGGTCAGTGTAGTGGTCAGTGTAGGAATCAGGTAGGTCAGTGTAGTGGTCAGTGTAGGAATCATGTAGGTCAGTGTAGGAATCTGGTAGGTCAGTGTAGTGGTCAGTTTAAGAATCAGGTAGGTCAGTGTAGAGGTCAGTGTAGAAATCAGGTAGGTCAGTGTAGTGGTCAATGTAGGAATCAGGTAGGTCAGTGTAGTGGTCAGTTTAAGAATCAGGTAGGTCAGTGACTCAGTGTAGTGGTCAGTGTATGAATCAGGTAGGTCAGTGTAGTGGTCAGTTTAAAAATCAGGTATGTCAGTGTAGTGGTCAGTGTATGAATCAGGTAGGTCAGTGTAGTGGTCAGTGTAGGAATCAGGTAGGTCAGTGTAGTGGTCAGTGTAGAAATCATGTAGGTCAGTGTAGTGGTCAGTGTAGGAATCAGGTAGGTCAGTGTAGTGGTCAGTTTAAGAATCAGGTAGGTCAGTGTAGTGGTCAGTGTAGGAATCAGGTAGGTCAGTGTAGTGGTCAGTGTAGGAATTAGGTAGGCCAATGTAGTGGTCAGTGTAGGAATCAAGTAGGTCAGTGTAGTGGTCAGTGTAGGAATTAGGTAGGCCAATGTAGTGGTCAGTTTAGGAATCAAGTAGGTCATTGTAGTGGTCAGTATGGGAATCAGGTATGTCAATGTAGTGGTCATTGTAGGAATTATGTAGGTCAGTGT
Organism: Rana kukunoris; assembly: GCA_029574335.1. Classification (NCBI taxonomy): domain Eukaryota; kingdom Metazoa; phylum Chordata; class Amphibia; order Anura; family Ranidae; genus Rana; species Rana kukunoris. The sequence continues at coordinate 448,835,147 of CM056053.1, read as the reverse complement.
AGTGGTCAGTTTAAGAATCAGGTAGGTCAGTGTAGTGGTCAGTGTAGGAATCAAGTAGGTCAGTGTAGTGGTCAGTGTAGGAATTATGTAGGTCAGTGTAGTGGTCAGTGTAGGAATCAGGTAGGTCAGTGTAGTTGTCAGGGTAGGAATCAGGTAGGTCAGTGTAGGAATCAGGTAGGTCAGTGTAAGAATTAGGTAGGTCAGTGTAGTGGTCAGTGTAGGAATCAGGTAGATCAGTGTAGTGGTCAGTGTAAGAATCATGTAGGTCAGTGTATTGGTCAGTTTAGGAATCAGGTAGGTCAGTGTAGTGGTCAGTGTAGGAATCATGTAGGTCAGTGTAGGAATCTGGTAGGTCAGTGTAGTGGTCAGTTTAAGAATCAGGTAGGTCAGTGTAGAGGTCAGTGTAGAAATCAGGTAGGTCAGTGTAGTGGTCAGTGTAGGAATCAGGTAGGTCAGTGTAGTGGTCAGTGTAGGAATCATGTAGGTCAGTGTAGGAATCTGGTAGGTCAGTGTAGTGGTCAGTTTAAGAATCAGGTAGGTCAGTGTAGAGGTCAGTGTAGAAATCAGTAGTAGGTCAGTGTATCAGGTGGTCAATGTAGTCAGGTAGGTCAGTGGTAGTGGTCAGTTTAAGTAGGAGGTATCAGGTAGGTCAGTCAGTGTAGTGGTCAGTGTATGTCAGGTAGGTCAGTGTAGTGGTCAGTTTAAAAATCAGTATGTAAGAATCAGGTAGGTCAGTGTATGAATCAGGTAGGTCAGTGTAGTGGTCAGTGACTAGGAATCAGTGTAGTGGTAATCAGTGGTAGTGTAGTGGTCAGTATGGGAATCAGTTAGGTCAGTGTAGTGGTCAGGGTAGGAATCAGGTAGGTTAGTGCAGTGGTCAGAGGAATCAGGTAGGTCAGTAGTAGTGGTCAGTTTAAAAATCAGGTATGTCAGTGTAGTGGTCAGTGTATGAATCAGGTAGGTCAGTGTAGTGGTCAGTGTAGGAATCAGGTAGGTCAGTGTAGTAATCAAGTAGGTCAGTGTAGTGGTCAGTATGGGAATCAGTTAGGTCAGTGTAGTGGTCAGGGTAGGAATCAGGTAGGTTAGTGCAGTGGTCAGGTAGGTCAGTGTAGGAATCAAGTTGGCCAGTGCTACTGTACTAGGAAGAGGGACTCAGGGAGTGCTAAAAGTCTGTCAAGTGCTGCAAGTTTCTTGCCTTGTCCCGGCGCTAACAACCCACGCTACACCGCTGACTGCATATATAATTTGAGGAAAATATGCGTATAAAATAGTTTACCATTTGGCTATTTCATTTAAAAAATCTGGTCACCTTAATCTGGAGGCAAGTCAACTTTTTTTTGAGAATAACTTCTTTCTAATTGGAACATAGAAACACTACTATTTACTGTAAAAGGGATTCTTCGAATTTTAGCCCTGCTTGAGATATCCAAGCCACAGTCAACACAACCATCTTTATAATGAGTATCTATATGCCAGCTGAAATCAGGCTTGCAGCTGGAATGCCAGGTCTGTAATCTGATTGGCAGAATATAAGGTACTTGGCTTGGAAGTAAGTAAAGAGAGATCAAGATCGGCATGACAAATGTGGTGAAGTTCACTAGCAGTCCAAAAACTAGGCAGGTGGGACAATGCCTGAAGAACTGCTGATTGTTATGATTATTTTCCCTTTTGCTAAATATTTATTGGTTACCCTACACTACGTACTTAAAGAAAATCCGTATCTCATGATAAATCATTTTCTTTTCAAAGTTCCCAGAAGGCCTGGGGTGCCCAATCCTCATCACCTCACCCATCAGGAATGCAAAACATCATTACATCAATCACTTTCTTCGGGAAGAACATTGCCAGATTTGCCGGTGGCAAGAAGCCGCAACTCAGTATCAACACGGTCGGATAATGTAATGCGCTACAAAGTGACAATGGGCCCCACCCAGCCGGCCGCGGCCGCCCTACCCGTTGTGCTTCAGGCTGAATCAAAATTTTAGAACAATAAACAGGAAATTGATCGGTAATTAAGGTACAAGGAGCTAATTGGTTTTATGGCCAGGAACTTCATGAAACTGGCTGGGGGAAGATAAATATTTTTCTTTAAATGTTTGAGGACTAGGCTCTGTTCATTCCCGATGGAAGAGAATGTTCCCTTTGTATTGATGGGATTCAATGATAAATTCACGGGGTGTAAATATTTACATTTTAGAATAACTGTGTTGCAATGTGAAACCACTTTACATTGGTTCCCTGCAGTCCTCCAATGATGTTCTCACAACAGACCCGTCCCAACGGTCAACTGTTTTTTAACAATGGATGTGTAGTGAGTACATGTGACACCTAAGTTTATGTGTGTATGTACAGTATATGTACTGTGTATATATATATATATATATATATATATATATATATATATATATATATATATATATATATATATATACATACATACACAGTTGTGCTCATAAGTTTACATACCCTGGCAGAATTTATAATTTTTTGCCCATTTTTCTGAGAATTTGAATGATAACACAAAACCCTTTCTTTCATTCATGGTTAGTGTTTGGCTGAAGCCATTTACTATCAATCAACTGTGTTTACTATTTTTAAATTATAATGGCAACAGAAACTACTCAAATGACCCTGATCAAGAGTTTTCATACCCCCGTGATTTTGGCCTGATAACATGCACACAAGTTGACACAGAGGGAGTTTGAATGGCTATTGAAGGTAACCATCCTCACCTGTGATCTGTTTGTTTGTAATTAGTGTGTGTGGATAAAAGGTCAATGAGTTTCTGGACTCCTGACAGACCCTTGCAGCTTTCATCCAGTGCTGCACTGACGTTTCTGGATTCTGAATCATAGGGAAAGCAAAAGAATTGTCAAAGGATCTGTGGGAAAAGGTAGTTAAACTGTATAAAACAGGAAAGGGATATAAAAAGATATCCAAGGAATTGAGAATGCCAATCAGCAGTGTTCAAACTCTAATCAAGAAGTGGAAAATAAGGGGTTCTGTTAAAACAAAACCACGGTCAGGTAGACCAACTAAAATTGTTCAGGATGCAAAGCAGTGGCGGTGCGTCCATAGAGGGTGCAGGAGTGCCGCCCCCTCTCGCTCCTGCACCGCCATTGAATACAATACATAGATTCATGCATTACATGAATCTATGTATTGTCACTGCCGCCCACTATTAAGATGGACGGCCCGCTGGTGAGCGCCGGCCATCTGAATAACTGCAGCTGGTTGGCTTTGGAAGTACCTATCAGAGCCAGCGGCTCTGATAGGCTTTCCGATTACAGCCTGAGGGCTGTAATCGGCTTCCAAATAGTTAACCAGGGGACACAGGGGGTGACAGGCGTCTCAGCCAATCAGGTTCACCGGTTCTGGCTGATTGGCTGAAGCATCATCGAGGGCGGGAGAAGACATCGAGGGACGGTGGAAGGAGGGTGGCTGACCCTAGAAAGGTAAGTACCCCCCGGGGGGGGGGCAATCTGGCAGCATTTTACAGGGCACAGTGGCAACAATTGATGGGCACAGTGGCGACAATTGATGGGCACAGTGGCGACAATTGAAGGCAAAGTGGCTGCGTTTGACATGGTACAGTGGTGACAATTGATGTGAAAAGTGGCGAAAATTGATGGCACAGTGGCTGCGTTTGATGGCATGGCACAGTGGCTGCGTTTGATGGCACAGTGACTGCTTTTGGCATGGTACAGTGGTGACAATTGATGGGCACAGTGGCGACAATTGATGGCACAGTGGTGACAATTGATGGCACAGTGACGACAGTTGATGGCACAGTGGCTGCGTTTGATGGCATGGCACAGTGGTGGAAAATAATGGGCACAGTGGCGATAAATGATGGCACAGTGGCTGCGTTTGATGACATGGCACAGTGGCGACAATTGATGACACAGTGGCGACAATTGATGGCACAGTGGCGATAATTGATGGCATGGCACAGTGGCGACAATTGATTACTTGGAGAGCCACAGTCCAATTTGAATATTGTGTCCGGGTTTCAGAAGATCTGAAACCCGGACACATGATTCAAAACCCGAACTTGTCTGGGTGAATCCTGGACAGGTGGCAACCATAGCCCCTCCTGCAGCCTCTTGTGACTTGCTACAAGTTACAATTTTGCAGGCTGATCACTGGGGAAATGGAGACTAAGGAAATGCTTCACCCTGCATGCAGCAGACTGATGACATCATCTCTTCCTAGGCAAAGTCACTTGTCTGAATCCCAGGGACAGCTTTTTAACGAAAAAAGGTGGAGCTTTTCTAAAAAAAAAAAAAAATGATACCATTGCTGTATATTGTGATGTATCAGGAATTTATTCATGTGGAATTTTAATATTCATCAAGCCAGAATTTTCCTGTAAAGGGACCTTCATCAAGTAGGCAACTGTTTCATCTACAGCTGATTATTATTATGAACCGACATTCTGAAACCATGGGACGTTCCACAGTATGCTGGATTGAGCAGCGACCGTTCTCCGTTCGTTCTCTGATCTCACCTTAGAACTGAGCTCCAGCCAAGCCAAAGATCCGCAGGGAAGATGTCAACCACGGCTGTCCCTGGGTGGTCTTGTCTGCTCCGGATAGCTTACAGCATCGGCCCCCGCTACCAGACAAAGACGCGCTTGTAATTTTGTGGCTCTGTGCAGCGCTGGAAACATCAGCGCAGTCAGATCCCTGTATAATTTAGACACACGCTCGGCGTGATTATACACCGTGGGAAAAAAAAGAATAACAGAGCGGGGCCCATGGTTTACAGAACCGCACTGAAATACAAAGGAGAGTGTTCTGGATGCCAAGGTCGGAGCCTGAACATGTTCTCTATTAGGCTGTTCTGGTTTTAGTTCATTGCTTTAGTGATATCATTTAATAGTCAAAGTAGGAGAACTTCACACACAATCATCCTGGAAAAAGAAACACTGATTCCGATTTATAAAAGTCCGGGAACTTCGGCAGCATTTACTGTATATAGACCCTCTGCAACTCCATTAGCATTTGCCGAAATTTTTTCTCCCTGGGTAATGTTGGGTAATAGAAAAGGAAGAGTTTGGGGCAATGTGTGGCAATTGTGTAGCGATCCCTCCATACCCTGTTTCCCAAAAAATAAGACCTACCCTGAAAATAAGACCTAGCGTTATTGTCAAGGAAGGTTGCAATATAAGCCCTACCCCGAAAATAAGCCCTAGTTAAAAATGCTTGTAAAATCCTATAATCCACTCTATTACAATAGTATATAATGTACAATGTGTGTGTTTCTGTAATATAAATGCGGGGGAAGAGAGCTCCGGCAGGTAACAGAAGCGCAGATCGGCGCTATAACAAATGTATTTGGCACAATTATATTACAAAAACACACACATTGTACATTATATAATACTGTAATAGAGTGGATTATAGGATTTTAAAAGCATTTTTAACTCAGTTCACAATGGGGATTCCTGACAGGCAGGGAGGGAGAGGGGGAGAGAAGACTGCACATTACATGGTAAGACCTACCCCGAAAATAAGCCCTACTGTGTCTTTTGTTGCCAAAATTAATATAAGACCCGGGCTTATTTTCGGGGAAACACGGTAGGTGTGCTCAGCCTATTGCATTAGGGCAGGGGTGCCCAACCTTTTGAGGAGCAAGGGCCACTTAAGGTAATTGGTAACCGGTCGCGGGCCACAAAGAGCGGAGAGGAAGGATGACAGGTTCGTGTCCACGGACACAGTCCACTCTAAGCTATGGGCCTCTGACCCAATCCGATTTGCCCAGACTGAAAAGGGGCAGATCCCTTTCTATTTTTTTTAGGTAGGCGGGTGTAAACAGAGACAAGTCTGTTTACATCTGCAGCTCCATAGAAGTGAATAGTAAGTACGATTGGGTCTCATCCAGGAGTGGACTGACAACTCATGGGGCCCCCGGGCAATAGAAGATTATGGGCCCCCCGGGCTTACAGATGGCCACCACGCCAGGAGGCAGTGCAGAGATGGGGCAGCAAAAATCTCAGGATTTTCACATCAAAAGCATGTCGGTTTCGAACATATCAGGGGCAGATGTAAAAGAGAACACAGATTTTTACATCCTGTCCCTGGTTTTATTAAGCCTGGCAACCCTGATGGGGCCCCCTAGTGGCATGGGGCCCTCGGGCAGTGCCCGAGAGTCCCAATGGTCAGTCCACCCCTGGTCTCATCATATGATGTGCTGCGATTTGCCCAAGCTGCGTGGGGCACACTTTCTGAAGGTGCAACAAAGCCGCAGGTAATAACAGACGTCTATAACTCGCAGGTAACCTGCAGCTGCACTGCACCTGTGGATCAGTTTGAAAGCAGCCCAGTAACCACTGCAAAACAGATATATCCATACTGTGAATTTAGTAGTAAACTTACCTTTAATAACCGTCTTCCATACAGGTATCGCGGGCTGTTTCTGTCCCAGGCGGAGTGCATTAGGTATCACTTTGCCTGTGATGGGAGCGGCACTATACAGGACGCATCGGCTTATGTGGCTCTGCTCTGTGGCCACTTGCTTCCTCTACCAGCAGCTTCATTCACAAAACTGCTGCTCTGGGATGGCAGGTCGGCAACCTGTGTTCTGGGCTTGCCAACCTGCCATCCCAGAGCAGGAGGTCGAGGCCCATTTTAGAGGGCTCCACGGGCCACATGTGGCCCCCGGGCCACTGGTTGGGCACCCCTGCATTAGGGTGTGCACCCCAAAGCTCAAACACACATGCGTGTTTGTATACCCATATAGGGCAGTAGGGCAATGGACAGTGTCGGTAGAGCAGTGAATGATGTTAGTAAGGCAGAGGTTGGTGTCAATGGAGCAGTGGGCGGTGTCAGAAGGGCAGAGATTGGTGTCAGTAATTTTTTTTTCATATATTTTTTTTATTACTTATTTTACAATATTTATTTTATAATCTTTTTTTATTGTTTTTTACTATTTTTAGGTGTCCCATTGGTGGGCTTTGGTGAAATATCAGGGGTCTACACAGACCCCTGATGTCTAATTTTTCAGATAGAGAAAAGGACCGGGGGCAGAGATTTCCCAGTCTCTTTCTCTGCAGCCAAGCAGAAGTGCAGGGTCTTTAGGGTGTGCCCAGGCACATCTGGCACACCCTGTGCGCACACCTATGGATCCCTCTAACCTAAGCTAATCCTTATTTTTTTGCAGCTAGATGAGGATGTAAGTAAGTAGAAATGTGTTCAATTTTATTCAGTGGCAGCTCAATGGCAGTTTATTCAATGGCAGTTCAATGCCATTTTTTTCAATGGCAGTTCAATGACATTTTTTTCAATGGCAGTTTATTCAATGGCAGTTTAATGGCTTTTTATTTAATGGCAGTTCAATGGCATTTTTTTTAATGGCAGTTTATTCAATGGCAGTTCAATGACATTTTTTTCAATGGCAGTTCAATGACATTTTTTTCAATGGCAGTTTATTCAATGGCAGTTCAATGGCATTTTTTCCCATAAAGGTATTTATAAAGATATATATTTAGAGTATCTCACCAAAGTGAGTACACTCCTCACATGTTTTCAAGTGACAACACTGAAGAAATTACACTTTGCTACAAAGTAGTGAGTGGGGCTTACCTGTAGGTAAAAGTAAAAAAATAAAAGGGTATACAACCAATTTAATTATATTAAACATGGCTCATGTGATCAGCCAAACAGATACAAATAAAGATAAAAAAATATATATATATATATATATATATATATATATATATATACACACACACAGTATCTCACAAAAGTAAGTACACCCCTCCCATTATTGTAAATATTCTATCTTTTCATGTTACAACACTGAAGAAATGACACTTTGCTACAATGTTGTGTAGTGAGTGTAGAGCTTGTATAACAGTGTACATTTCCTGTCCCCTCAAAATATCTCAACTCACAGCCATTAATGTCTAATCCGCTGGCAACGAAAGTGAGTACACCCCTAAGTGAAAATGTCCAAAATGGGCCCGATTAGCCGTTTTCCCTCCCTGGTGTCATGTGACTCGTTAGGCCGCGTACACACGACCGGTCTATCCGATGAGAATGGTCCGACGGATCGTTTTCACCGGTTCACCGCTGAAGCGGCTTGATGGCCTGATGGTCTGATGTGCGTACACACCATCAATTCAAAAAACGATTGAGTCCAACAGGGTGACGTAGAACACAACGACGTGCAGAGAAAAATGAAGTTCAATGCTTCCAAGCATGCGTCAAATTCATTCTGAGCATGCGCGGGTTTTGAACCAATGCTTTTGCATACTAACCATCAATTTTGACCGATCGGTAGGCGTCCATCGGTCCGATTTTAAAGCAAGTTCTAAATTTTTGGACTGAAGGACAACAGACTGATGGGGCGTACACACGGTCGGTTTGGACCGATGAAACTGAACTTCAGTCCGTTTTCATCGGTTTGGACTGATCGTGTGTACGCGGCCTCAATGTTACAAGGTCTCACGTGTGAATGGGGAGCAGGTGTGGTAAATTTGGTGTTATCGCTCTCACTCTCTCATACTGGTCACTGGAAGTTCAACATGGCACCTCATGGCAAAAAACTCTGAGGATCTGAAAAAAAGGGGCTTGACGCCCCCCCGACCCCCCAAAATATTGAGCACCAGCCGCCACTGAGTCTGATCATTGGAGGAGAGCAGGCTGAGTTCTCAGCACAGCTAGAAAAATGACCATGCTGTGCTTTTATGCCTAGTGCGAGTAGTTTTTTTTTTTATTAGGAAAGCAGAGGGACTGGCAGCACAGAGACTTAGCGGTGGATTTAGCTTTACATGCATTTCACTGATTTTAAATACATAACTGCCATAAAGTATTTCTTCCTAGAGCAAGTCTTTACAGTGCCTATAAAAGGTGTTTGCCCTCTTGTTGGGGTGCGTTCTTTTTATAGGCACCATAAACTGGAATTGGTAAGGTGCGACTTCTGTACCGCATGCTGTGCGGTTACCTGCTGTGATAAATAAAAGTCTTTCCTGGGAATTAATAGAAATAAAACAGCCAATGCCAAGATGACAACTCTGTACACATAAGCAAGGTGCCCATGGGTAATCATTATTCCTGCCAAGACCGGGCCTGAGCAATTCCGTACAATTCAATTGAACATGGGCAACCTGAGACCATTGCATCCTTGTACAGAGAACGGCGTCAGCCAGCAGTGTATAACAAATCCCCGCCGCAATTTTTTTTATCACTACTGAACACCTCATGACACAGGGTATCCTGTACCTCCTGACCTAAGCAATTTCACTTAAAGTAATATTAAACATAAACACTAAAATGTATTAACCACTTAGGGCCTGGCCTATTTTTTACACAGTGTTTACAAGTTAAAATCATTTTTATTTTTTGCTATAAAATTACTTAGAACCCCCTTACATTATATATATATTTTTTCAGACACCCTAGAGAATAAAATGGCGGCCGTTGCAATACTTTATGTCACACCGTATTTGAGCAGCGGTCTTACAAATGTATTTTTTTGGTGAAAAAAATTTGCTTTTCTGAAATTGAATTGATATTGTGAAAGATAATGTTACGAGTAAATTGATACCCAACATGTCACGCTTAAAAATTGCGCCCGTTCGTGGAATGGCGACAAACTTTGACACCTAAAAATCTCCATACGCAAAGTTTAATTTTTTTTACAGGTTACCAGTTGTGAGTTATACAGTGGATCCTTTGCTAGAATTATTGCTCTCGCTCTAATGATCACGCCGATAACTCACATTAAAGGTTCGAACACCATTGTCATATGCGGGCGCTACTTATGTATGCGTTCGCTTCTGCGCGTGAGCACGGCGGGATGGGGCACTTTACTTTTGTTTTCTTATTTATTTTACTATATATATATTTTAACACTGTCCCCTTAACCACTTAAGACCCGGACCAAAATGCAGGTAAAGGACCTTGCCCCTTTTTGCGATTCGGCACTGCGTCGTTTTAACTGACAATTGCGCGGTCGTGCGACGTGGCTCCCAAACAAAATTGGCGTCCTTTTTTCCCCACAAATAGAGCTTTCTTTTGGTGGTATTTGATCACCTCTGCGGTTTTTATTTTTTGCACTATAAACAAAAATAGAGCGACAATTTAAAAAAAAAATCTATATTTTTTATTTTTTGCTATAATAAATATCCCCCAAAAATATATAAAAAAACTTTTTTTTCCTCAGTTTAGGCCTTATACATATTTTTGGTTAAAAAAAATCGCAATAAGCGTTTATCGGTTGGTTTTCGCAAAATTTATAGCGTTTACAAAATAAGGGATAGTTTTAGTGCATTTTTATTAGTAATTATTTTTTTACTACTAATAGCGGCGATCAGCAATTTTTTTCGTGACTGCGACATTATGGCGGACACTTCGGACAATTTTGACACATTTTTGGGACAATTGTCATTTTCACAGCAAAAAATGCATTTAAATTGCATTGTTTACTGTGGAAATGACAGTTGCAGTTTGGGAGTTAACCACAGGGGGCGCTGTGACTTTGAGTGTTCCCTGTGTGTGTTTACTACTGTAGGGGGGTGTGGCTGTAGGTGTGACGTCATCGATCGTGTCCCCCTATAACAGGGATGACGCGATCGATGCTGCGGCCACAGAGAAGCACGGGGAAGCCGTGTTTACACACGGCTCTCCCCGTTCTTCAGCTCCAGGGACGGATCGCCGCACTGCAGTGGCGATCGGGTCCACGAGTCCCGGTCCTGGAGCTTCGGACCGGGTCACGGGAGCGCGCCCGTGATCCACAGCTGCGTACTAAAATCAACGTTGATGTGCCCAGCCGTGCCATTTTGCCGACGTATATGTGCAGTAGGCGGTCCTTAAGTAGTTAAAAAAAAAAATTGGATCACTTTTATTCCAATTTCAAGGGATGTAAACATCCCTTGTAATACTGTGTTTCCCCGAAAATAAGCCCGGGTCTTATACTAATTTTGGCAACAAAAGACACAGTAGGGCTTATTTTCGGGGTAGGTCTTACCATGTAAAGGGCTGTCTTCTCTCCCCCTCTCCCTCCCTGCCTGACAGGAATCCCCAGTGTGAACTGAGTTAAAATGCATGCGAAATCCTATAGTTCACTCTATTACAGTAGTATATCTGGATCAACTGTGGGTATAGAATTGGGTATATGGGATTGTATGATATTGTTATTGTTATTATTTTTTATTTCTTTTTTGGTTGAACTGGATGGACTTTGTGTCTTTTTTCAACCTGACTAACTATGTAACTATATATTGTACGATGTGTGTTTTTTTGTAATATAATTGTGCCAAATACGTTAGTTTTAGCTCTGCTCTGCGTTTCTGTGACCCGCCGGAGCTCCCTTCCCTGGATTTATATTACAGAAACAACCACATTGTACAATATATACTACTGTATAAGAGTGGATTATAGGATTTTGCAATCATTTTCAACTAGGCCTTATTTTCAGGGTAGGGCTTATATTTCAGCCCTCCTGGAAAAAAATGCTAGGTCTTTTTTTCAGGGTAGGTCTTAATTTCAGGAAAACAGGGTAGAAAAAAATTATGACAGGACCCCTTTAATGTGAGATTTGGGGTCAAAAAGACCTCAGATCTCATATTTAGACTAAAATGCAATAAAAAAATATATTATTTTTTCAATAAAAAAAAAATTCCTCTTTAAGACCATTGGGCGGAAGTGACGTTTGAAGTCGCTTCCATCATCCAACACTATTGAATCGTGAGGACTGTCATTCCCTCACTCATGCCTCAGAGGGGAAAGGATTGGATTGTCTCCACCACTACCTATGGCTCCAGTAAGCGGTGGAGATGACCGAAACGCAGTGGGTAGGGGTGGGGACCTCTCCTGCTGCTGATAAAAGTAATCTTGCGGCGAATCCGCTGCAGAGATTTCTTTTATCTGAAAGCAGAGGCTGAAGAAGAGGATAGCTGGGGTTACCTGGCTAGCTGCTGCCAGTGATATCCTCTTCAAACAGCAGACATATGTCGGTGTGTATCGGGTCCGGAAGTGGTTAACCACTTAAGGACCGCCGCGCGACTATATACGTCGACAGAATGGCACAGCTGGGCACATGGACGTATATATAAATCTCCATTAAGAGCCCATCCGTGGGTCGCAAGCGCTCGCAATCCAATCCGAAGCTCCGTGACCGTGCCCGCAGGACCCGATCACCACGGGTGTCCCACGATCGGGTCACAGGAGATGAAGAACAGGGAGAGGTGTGTGTAATCAAACCTTCCCCGTTCTTCTCTGTGGCAATGTCAGTGATCGTCTGTTCCCTGATATAGGGAATAATGATCACTGACTTCACACGTCCAGCCCCGCCCCCCTACAGTAAGAAAAACACATGAGGTCACACTTAACCCCTACACCGCCCCTTAACTGCATTGACATTTTCACAGTAATCAGTGCATTTTTATAGCACTTTTCGCTGTGAAAATGACAATGGTGTCAAAAGTGTCCGAGTGTCGGCCATAATGTTGCAGTCACGAAAAAAATCGCTGATCGCCGCCATTAGTAGTAAAAAAAAAAAATTATTCATAAAAATGCCATAAAACTATCCCCTATTTTGTTAAAGCTATAAATTTTGCGCAAACCAATCGATAAACGTTTATTGCGTTTTTTTTTTTACCAAAAATATGTAGAAGAATACGTATCGGCCTAAGCCGAGGAAAAATATGTTTTCTTTTATCTTTTTTGAGATGAGATTTTTTTATAGCAAAAAGTAAAAAATATTGCATTTTTTTTCAAAATTGTCGCTCTATTTTTGTTTATGGCGCAAAGAATAACAACCGCAGAGGTGACCAAATACCACCAAAAGAAAGCTCTATTTGTGGGGAAAAAAGGACTTCAATTTTGTTTGGGAGCCACGTCGCACGACCGCGCAAGGGCCAGGTCCTTTACCTGCATAATGGTCTGGGTCTTAACTGGTTAAAACATTTTTTTATTGTTTGCATTGATACAAGGGGCAGTACCAAGTCCCCCCCTCCCCCATACCCCTTCTATGTCCAATAACTTGCATATAAGCCTTCAAAATTTGAACTTTTGTTTTTTCAAGTTCGGGTCCCATAGACTTTTATAGGGCCCACTGTTCGGGTCAGAACGTTTCCTTTGTTCAGGAGTTCTGGTGCGAACGGAACGTGGGGCTGCCCATCTCTAATAGTGACTATGTGTCACAGAATTCAAGGAAGTAAATGTGTGGGGATTAGACATGTGCATTCGTTTTCCTCAGAATTTGGGGTATTTTTGATATATCGGTTTAACAAACGAAAACAAACGTGCAGAATCCGAAATCCGAAAGATCCAACATATAAAAATGTTATTTTCGTTTTCGTTGCTACAACAGTTTGATATACAGTAGATAGGAGATTCAACATGACGCTGACAATAGCGATCTGTGTCTATCGAATCTGTGGTCGAATGTGCCTAACCTAACTCTATGGCGCCGTACACACGGCCGAGGTTCTCGCTGAAAACCAGCGAGAACCTCGCTGGAATGCACATTCCAGCGAGGACCTCGGCCGTGTGTACGGTCTCGGCGAGCTTCCCGTCGGGAAGCCCGTCGAGCCGAAATAGAGAGCACGCTCTCTATTTCCTCGACGGCCCGCCTGGAAGAATGGCTGCTTGCCATTCCCGACGGGCTGGTCGCCGAATTCGACGGCCGGGAGAGAACCTCGACGGGCGGAACGATGTGTTCTGCCCGTCGAGGTTCTCTGCCGTGTGTACGGCGCCTATTAGTCCAAGATTATTCTACATAGAGAGAAAAGATTCGACATTACAGAGACAGTGTTGGGGTAGATCATTCGACATGAACGACAAAGATTCGACGAAGCAGCGAAAAACATACAAACATTGAATCTGTCATTGAAGGCTTAGGCCCCGTTCACACTTGTATGACTTCAAAGTCATGCGACTTTGCCACGATTTTGGATCAGTATTACTTTGCCACAACTTTGGCATTAACCAATGAAAACATACATGGTGTGAGGTAATTCCTTTTCCCGCCATAGTTGTTTCCAGTTCCTGTTTGCTTCCTGGTTGTTGTGGTGTGGTGTGTTGTGACAGAAAATGTTTGCTACTCAATATATTGCCACAGCTGTTGTCATTGCTGCTGCAGCAGTAGCAGTGCATGAGGAAGAAGAGGAGGAGAAGCGGAGGACAAGGAGAAGGACATCTCTTTTTTGGGCTGTTTGGAGCACATTGTTCCTCAGGGAAATAAACAGCAAGTGAATGTGTGCTAGAAAAATGTGCTTGGGAGGGGCTACTATGTTGAAAGGATTGGGTGGGACCAGGGGCGGACTGACAAGTTATGGGGCCCCCGGCAATAGAAGATTACAGATGGCCACCATGCAAGGAGGCAGTGCAGAGGCGGGGCAGCTAAAATCTTGTGATTTTCACATAAAAAGGCTGCGGGGTCACATAAAAAGCATGTCGGTTTCGGACATATGAGGGACAGATGTAAAAAAAAAACATAGATTTTTACATACTGTCCCTGGTTTTACTGAGCCTGGCATCCCTGATGGGGCCCCCTTGTGGCATGGGGCCCTCGGGCAGTGCCTGAGTGACTCAATGGTCAGTCCGCCCCTGGGAGGGACAAGGGTCAAAAAGCTGCTTGTGCTTACAAAGTCGTACTGAAATTGTGTCTATATTATTCAGGTACGATTTGCATGCTACTTGAGAGTTTAACACTGAGGTCTAGGGACAATAACTCGCATGGAACTTGGACCAAAGTAGTGCAGGGACTACTTTAAAGTCGGCACAACTTAGCCCCCTTTTCACATTTATACGACTTGTCCCACGATTTTGGACTGCAAAATCGTATGACAAGTCATTCTCTATTATTTTCAATGAACACCATTCATACTGGCACGATTTTAAGTAGTCCCTGCACTACTTTGGTCCAATTTTGATGCCACTTACACAGGCATTCATTGAAATCGTGGCCGCGAATCGCGCAAAATCGCGGGAAAAATTGCGGCCGCGAAATCGCGGCAAAATCGCACGACTTTGAAGTCGTACAAATGTGAAAGGGGGCTTAAAGTTGTGCCAATATTAATGGTAGTCATTGAAAATCACGGAGAATGACTTGTCATGTGATTTTGCAGTCCGAAATCGTGGGACAAGTCATATAAGTGTGAAAGGGGGCTTATGGTGTCTGTCGAAAGCTCTAAGAAGATTCGACAAGCAGCTAAACTGTACGACGCCGCAATCGTACATTTGCGGTCAAATGCTCGGCCCATAGGCTATAGAAGAATTTGAATGTTGGTTGACTAGTAATAATAATTTATAAATATAATTATTACTAGTTATACAGCATTAGAATTCTTCTATAGCACTGGTTCTCAACCTGGGGGTCGGGACCCCCTCGAGGGTCGAATGACGATTTGCCTGGGGTCACCAAATCCTGAGCTGTTCCTGAATCCTGTGAGTAACACTACCTGTGATTATAGTTGCCATTAAAAGTTCCCACTACAGTTCTCAGATCAGCAGATGACCTTGATCAAGATCACCTATGTTGGCTGATCAGAACTCCCCCCCCCCAGAACTGCCACTGATCCCACCCCCCACCAGCACTGCCACTGATCCCACCCCCCACCAGCACTGCCACTGATCCCACCCCCCACCAGCACTGCCACTGATCCCACCCCCCACCAGCACTGCCACTGATCCCAACTCCCCGCCAGCACTGCCACTGATCCCACCCCCCACCAGCACTGCCACTCATCCCACCCCCCACCAGCACTGCCACTCATCCCACCCCCCACCAGCACTGCCACTCATCCCAACTCCCCACCAGCACTGCCACTCATCCCAACTCCCCGCCAGCACTGCCACTCATCCCAACTCCCCGCCAGCACTGCCACTCATCCCACCCCCCACCAGCACTGCCACTGATCCCAACTCCCTGCCAGCACTGCCACTCATCCCAACTCCCCGCCAGCACTGCCACTCATCCCACCCCCCACCAGCACTGCCACTGATCCCAACTCCCCACCAGCACTGCCACTCATCCCACCCCCCACCAGCACTGCCACTGATCCCAACTCCCCACCAGCACTGCCACTCATCCCACCCCCCACCAGCACTGCCACTGATCCCAACTCCCAGCCAGCACTGCCACTCATCCCATTCCCCCCACCAAGGAGTAAAAGAAGGAGAAAAAATAGAGAATACATGTGTAGCACTCACCCCCGAAGGAGCCACTGGTTGATTTCGGGGTCGGCGTATTAAGTTACCAATTACACTTGTCTAGGGGTAAATACTTGTAGAAAGTGAATAAAGCGAGTGTCCAGACATCAGAGTGCGTTTTCAAAGTTTTATTCCAAGGCCCAACATGGCCAACATCAACATGGCACACTATAGGGAAAGGTTGATGAGCGGAAAAAAACTGCAGTATCAGGCCTTGGATATCATAGAGAGCAGCTTGCTCTCAGTACAGTCACACTTAATCGTCGCCACTCCCGTCAGAGTGGGTAAAGCGCCCCGGACAGGTGTTTAACTTGGGCCTGGCAGCCGAAAGGTCACTTGCAATAGTCACTGGGAGGAATTAGGGCCTCTGCCACAGGCCTGAGGAATTTCCATACTTCCAAAGGGGTAGAACCAATGGATCCTCCCAGTAAATCACTCCTCTAGGGTCATCAAAGGACAATTGAAGTGTACCTGTCATGTAGTGATGACCGGATCCCCGGTGGTTTGCCTAGGCCTCGCGGACAACCTCTGCCTTTGCGTCTCCCGAGCCAATCCCCCACCGTACAGCTCCCAGCTTAGGATCTGGGACCCAGCAAGCCGCTGGGGCCCCTCTCAATGTCAGGGTGAAGCTCCGCTTGGTGCACAGCTTCGGCCAGGCAGGCAGGCCTCGATGGCGGGGCCCATGGATGCGCACACCCTGAAGGTGGATGCCGCACCCGGAACGCGGGCCCCGCATAGAACGTCTCACTCTCAGGCGTCTGCCACAGATATACCCTCCCGCCAGCATGTCCAGAGGGAAAATCCTCCTCTGATTGGCTGCTGGGAGAAAGTGGGTCTATCAGAACCCAGTCCAGTGCCAACTGTCACCCAGGGGTAAAAACACCTCCCCTAGCATGCAGACTGGCCTAGAAAGCAGTTATAAACTGACAGCAGCCTGAACCTAACCAATTTGTGAGTGGGAGCAACTTAACTCTCCCATTCCCCACTAACTTTAGCGTAACGCCCCACAAAATAGGGGGGGGGGCGCTGCACATGGAAGAGATAGGAAAAGAGGGGGAGAAACAAAGAAAAGGGGAGAGAAGAAGAAAGATGGCTAGACAGAGGAATGGGGGGAAAAATCAAGACATTAGGATAGAGAGAGATAAAGGGGAAAGAAAAGAGAACCAAGGCAAGAGTAGTACATCCCAAAATGTACCATAAAGGGTTTTAATACTGTACAAGTGGAAGGGGCTCAGGGAGTGCTAAATGTCCGTGGGTTAGGGGTGCCGACAACCCACGCTACAAAAAATGTACTGTTAGGGG
This sequence comes from Rana kukunoris, assembly GCA_029574335.1. Taxonomy (NCBI): domain Eukaryota; kingdom Metazoa; phylum Chordata; class Amphibia; order Anura; family Ranidae; genus Rana; species Rana kukunoris. Next base: position 448,817,682 of record CM056053.1, on the reverse strand, counting down.
TCCCTACAACTTGGGGAATTGTATCAAGGGGTCACGGCACTAGAAGGTTGAGAACCACTGTTCTATAGCTTGTAGGCGGAACATTCGACCGGAAATGTACGATTGCGGCGTCGTACAGTTTAGCTGCATCGTGGAATCTTCTTAGAACATTCCACAGACACCATAAGCCTTCAATTACAGATTCAACCTTAATTAATTCGGATTGTCGGACAAATACATTTTTTAACTAAACAAAATAAATAAAAACGAATTTCGGGAGTAACTAAATAAATGTATTTTTCGGAACAAAATAGAAATTCCGAAACAAAGGGCCAGATCCACGAAGATGGGATGCCCGCGTGGTGTACCCCATTTACACTACGCCGCTGTAAGCCACAGAGGCGTATCCTTATCCACAAAGCAATGCCGCTGTAACTTACGGCGGCGTAGCGTAAATGGGCCGGTGTACGCGGGTGTAATTCAAATTAACTATTGAGGGGCGTGGTTTAGTACAATTATGAATGACCCGACGCAAACAACGCTTTTTTTACACTGCGCATGCGCCGGCCGTGGACGTACCCTAGTGCGCATGCGTGAAATTACGTCGAAAATAGTCAATGAAAACGGCGTGTACGTAATATACGCAATTCCCTATTCGCGAACGAGTTACGCAACTGACGTCCAATACGACGCGGTCCCGACGTCCATACTTATCATTGGCTGCGCCTCACTATAGCAGCTTTATCTTTACGCCGTACAGACGCTTACGCAAACGACGTAAACACACTGCGCCGGGCGTACGTACGTTCGTGGATCGCCGTATCTACCTAATTTGCATACTTAACACGGACGCGCCCCTAGCGTCCAGCGTAAATATGCATCTAAGATACGACGGTGTAAGAAACATACGCAAGTCGTATCTTAGCGTAAGTCTGGTGAATTCTGGATAGAAAACAAAGACACGCCGGCGGGAAATTCGAATTACGCCGGTGTTTCTGTAGATACACCGGCGTAATTCCTTTGTGGATCTGGCACAAAGTATTTCAGTGTGTACGTGTCTAGTGAGGATCTTCACAAAGTAAGTTTACAGACTTCAAAATCATTCAGAAATAATTGAAATACGATGTAGAAATGAATATAAGATTTATACATGGTGACCATAGAGATGCTTTAACATTCGCGCTCGGCGTTCAGCCTTAAATGGTAAACTCCAGTTCTCAATCGATCAGCGATGAAATATCCCTTTATGGGTGGACTGACCCTTCTCAATGTGTGATAAATCCCGTCTGCTTTCTAAAAATTCTCTGGTGTGAAGTTATTGGATACGCAGCGAGATACAATAAGTGCTGCCCACTGCTAAATATAACGCCAGCGTCTTCAGGGGGGGGGGGGGGGGGGGGGGGGGGGGTGGGCTAATTTTTTTTTTTTTAGCTGGGAAACACCCATCGATGCAGCACTTGTAACATCTGCATTGCTGCAAGACGACCTTGTCACTTCTATTCAGGGAAACTGAAGCAGAGGCACGTGCTCCGGACTGCTAAATGAACATTAAAGGGGAGGAAGATGGGCTCAAATGGAAATGAAAATCCGCTGTTTCTACCCTCATTCATTCTTCCGCTCTATTTTTAGCCCTCTGCAGTGTAATGTTACTGAAGGTGGCACTTCGTACAATGCACCCGGGACGCCAACTAATATTTCATTAAAGGGCGATGGGAAGCGCGTTTTTTTTTTTTTTGCGTATTTGTGTTCTCTGCTATTTACTACGGCACTACACAATGAAAGGTGAAAGTGGATGTAATCCCAATTTACTAAAATGTCACAAAATCTTTAACATGCTAGTAGTGACACTTTAACCACTTCAGTACCGGACACTTTCACCCCCTTTCTGCCCAGGACAATTTTCCGCTTTTAGCGAAGATGCATTTTGAATGAGAATTGCGCGGTCATGCAACGCTGTACCCAAATGACATTTTCATCATTTTCTTCCCACCACTAGAGCTTTCTTTTGGTGGTATTTGATCTCCAATGGGGTTTTTATTGTTTGCTAAGCAAACTAAAAAATATCGACATAAGAAAAAAAACTGATGGGCACTGATAGGCAGTACTAATGGGCACTGATAGACAGCACTGATGGGCACTGATAAGCAGCACTAATGGGGACTGATAGACAGCACTGATGGGCACTGATAAGCAGCACTAATGGGCACTGATAGGCAGCACTAATATGCATTGATAGGCAGCACTAATGGGCACTTATAGACAGCACTGATGGGCACTGATAAGCAGCACTAAAGGGCACTGACAGGCAGCACTAATGGGAACTAATAGACAGCACTGATGGGCACTGATAGGCAGCACTAATGGGCATTGATAGGCAGCACTGATGGGCACTGATAGGCATCACTGATGGGCACTGATAGATGGCACTGATGGCCACTGATAGGCAGCACTAATGAACACTGATAGTACTAATGGACACTGATAGGCAACACTGATGGGCACTGATAGGCAGCACTGATGAGGGGCTACTACAAGGCATTACTGAGTGGCATCTGAAGGGCACTGACAGGCAGCACTGATGGGAACTAATAGACAGCACTGATGGGCACTGATAGGCAGCACTAATGGGCACTGGTAGGCATCACTGATGGGCACTGATAGGCAGCACTAATGAGCACTGATAGTACTAATGGGCACTGATAGGCAGCACTGATGGGCACTAATAGACAGCACTGATAGGCAGCACTGATGGGCACTGATAGGCAGCACTGATGGGCACTGATAGGCAGCACTGATGGGCACTGATAAGCGGCACTGATGGGCACTGATAGATGGTCCTGGATAGGCAGCACTGATGAGGGGCTACTACGAGGCATTACTGAGTGGCATCTGAAGGGCATTGACAGGCATTACTGATGGGGCACTGATTGGCACTTTGTTTTCACACAAATAGAGCTTTCTTTTGGTGGTATTTAACCATTTGCCGACCAGCCGTCGCAGGTTGGCTCGGCTGCGCAAATCGCCGTAGCTGTACGACGGTCCCTTTTAACAGCTAAAGCAGGCGAACGCCCATTAGGGTTGTCACTTTTTCTTCAAGCCAATCCCAAACGCTTTGGCGATACACAGCAAAAAATTTTTTAGGAGCATACACTATGGGATTGTAAGAGATCGGGGGCACCTTTTGGGCGCTCCAAAGAAAATGTGTCGTGCATACTATACACTCAACGTACATTCAGGCCCTGTTCCGAGTAACATTCCAGTCTGGATATTGTGTCCGGGTTTCAGGAGGACTGAAACCCGGGAACATGATTCAAAACCCAGACTTTGACAGCCAATGGGGCCACTGCTGTGTCTCAGCCAATCAGGAGGGAGAATCTCGGACGACTGAAACACTCGTGGACATCCATCGCTGGACAGAGAGGGGGCTCATGTAAGTTTTAGCACACTTCCCAACTTTTTGAGATGGGAATGAGGGACACATATCAGCAAAAGTATGCACGCATAGGACACACCCCTTGTCACGCCCCCTTAAAGGAGAATTGTACAAAAAAAAAAAACAAGATTGGGTAAACCCACAAGTGCTTCTTTTACCACTAATATTCCTTTATATTGGCTTTTGAAATTTACAAATGCAGCAATTTAGAAATCAGATGAAAGGTTTAGCACTGGGAAACACTTTTTGATAAAAAGTGCATTTTATATACAACCATATAGATCAGACCGAAATGAGGGACAGATGAGAAGGAAAGAGGGACAGAGGGACATTGCTCCAAATCAGGGACAGTTCATCGAAGTTAGGGACTGTTGGGAGCTGTGGGGGGCTGCTACACACAGAGGTTTTTTTTTTATCTTAAAGGGGTTGTAAAGGTTTGTTTTTTCACCTTAATGCATCTTTTGGCTCGATTTGCTAGATTGATAGCAGTGCAGCCATTGGCTCGTGCTGCTGTCAATCACATCCAATGACGCACCGCTGTATAACGGGAGAACACCTGTGAGCTAACCCCCTTGGGAGAGAGCTTCCCATGAAGGGGGTTAGCTGATGTGGGGAGGAGCCGAGACAGCCGCCGAGGGGCCCCAGAACAGGAGGATCGGGGGCCACGGTGTGCAAAACAAGCTGCACAGTGGAGGTAAGTATAATATGTTTGTTATTTTATTTTTTTTAAACGGAAACCTTTATGCCCTGCACACACGACCGGTTTTCCCGTCGGACTAAACTCCGACGGTTTTTCTGACGGAATTCCGCTCAAGCTGTCTTGCATACACACGGACACAACAAATTCAGAACTTCAAGAATGCGGTGATGTACAACACTACGACGAGCCGAGAAACATGTTCAATGCTTCAGAGCATGCGTTGAATTGATTCTGAGCATGCATGGTTTTTAGTCTCGGAATTGCATCCAGATGAACCGAAATTCCGATAGAAATTGTTTCCATCGTAAAAATTGAGAACATGTTCTCTATCTAATTCTGTCGGAATTTCCAACTGAAAAAGTCAGACAGAGCATACACACGGACGGAATATCCGATGAAAAGCTTCTGTCTGACTTTTTCCATCGGAAATCATGTGTACAAGGCATAAGTGTCCCTTTGGTGCAACTCCTTTCATCACTCTGATTTTTCCTCCTGTCAGCATGCCTTTTGCTACCACATGATCACTGCAGCACAACTGTTTGACTCCTTCTGCTGCTTCTCGGTCTCCCACCGTGTGCTCTGCTGTACAAGAACTGCAAGACCCCTGACATTCTTCTTAAAAGTCAGGGGTCATCTTATACGCTGGTACCTAACATGCAGACTCTCAGTCAGAATGGGGCCGTCCATTTTTCAAAAGCCGCGCCTCATGCCTCATGCTGTTCTGTGATAGGCGGAACACTCAGTTTCCCAGCAGAGCCTCTGTTCAGTGTTCCGCCTATCACGGATGCCCTCTCGTCCTCGGTCTCGGACGAGAGGGCATCCGTGATTGGCGGAACACAGAACACAGTGTCTGCTGGGAAGCCTATCACGGAACAGCATGAGAAAGAGGCGTGGCTTTTGAAAAATGGAAGGCTGCGGTCTGACTGAAAGTCTGCATGTCAGGGATAAGGTAAGGGATCGTCGAGGCATGTATTGGTGGCACAGTGAGGCATGTAGTGGTGGCACAGTGAGGCATGTAGTGGTGGCACAGTGAGGCATGTAATGGTGGCACAGTATAGAAAGGAATGGTGGCACAGTATGGCATGTAATGGTGGCACAGTCTGGCATGTAATGGCGGCACAGTCTGGCATGTAATGGCACAGTGAGGCATGTAATGGTGGCAAAATGAGGCATGTAATGGCACAGTGAGGCATGTAATGGCAAAGTGAGGCATGTAACGGTGGCACAGTGAGGCATGTAATAGTGGCACAGTCTGGCATGTAATGGAGGCACAGTCTGGCATGTAATAGGCACAGTGAGGCATGTAATGGTGGCACAATAAGGCATGTAATGGCACAGTGAGGCATGTAATGGCACAGTGAGGCATGTAATGGTGGCACAGTGAGGCATGTAATGGCACAGTAAGGCATCTAATGGTGGCACAGTGAGGCATGTAATGGCACAGTGAGGCATGTAATGGTGGCACAGTGAGGCATGTAATAGTGGCACAGTCTGGCATGTAATGGCGGCACAGTCTGGCATGTAATGGTGGCACAGTGAGGCATGTAATAGTGGCACAGTCTGGCATGTAATGGCGGCACAGTCTGGCATGTAATGGTGGCACAGTGAGGCATGTAATGGTGGCACAATAAGGCATGTAATGGCACAGTGAGGCATGTAATGGTGGCACAGTCTGTAATGTAATGGCACAGTGAGGTAAGGCGAGGCATGACTAGTAGGAATTGGGTCGTCTTATAAGGTGAGTATATCCCAAAACCAAGATTTAAGCTGGAAAATTAGGGGGTCGTCTTATATGCCCAGTCATCTTATACGCCGGCAAATACAGTACTTGCTATGCATTTAAAAAAAGCAAATAGATGTAATGATGTGGCATTAATTCTGTGTCTTTCCTATCTGACTGGAGTCCGGCTTTGGGTGGACATAATGTATCGGGTTGGATTATCACCAAATAAACCCCTTTCTACAGTGTGGTCTCATTGCCTCTCTATGACACCCTCCCATCCATCTTTCTGCATGTTCACAAAAGCTGCAGGGGTGACCTCCGGTAATTGGAAAACGCAATTCTCTGACACTTTCCAAAGAGACGCTAAAGATAACCGCGCCAGTAGGTCTTAAAAAAATTAGCATTGCATGGAGGTCCATTCTATTCCTTTATTAAAAATCATTGTGCAGGGCCGCATACATCATTGTTGGCGGTAATAGAAGATCATTATATATTTTTTATGGTTCTTTATACAGTTACCTTAGAGAGCTGTGGGGAGACGTAGGCTGGCTCCGGAGGAATGGTAATAGGATCAAACTGAAATACGGATTGTCCAAAGTGCAAAGTGTCAGCCGTAATGTATGGATATGCCTCTCTTACTTAAAATATAGAGAATCCGTATTTCACAGTTGGAGGGGTTAAGCATTTTTGGTTTATGGCTTCAATGAATAAAATCTGGAGGGCATGCATGAATTATGCAATATTATAACAGGGGGGGGAAGTGATATAAATAATAAAATCGTAATCTGTTCTTTTACTGGTACAGTATGTGCCACCATCAATATATCTAAGCGCCTATTACATAGCTTGAATATTATTTTGTATTCATATTTTATGCAGCCGACAATCTCACTGTGCACTTTTGAAATGATAGTATTTAATCTTTAAAACGCGTCTTCCACGTGCTGTAGAGAAGACTGAAGCATTGCAGGAATCTCTTTTTTTGCTATTTTGAATGCAGGTCGAGTTTGCCGAATAGTCGGCGGTGGAAGAACTGTGTTTTGGCTCCTTTAAATCTTTTATAATATTGCAGAAAGCTGCATGGTGTCATGCCTTTTGGCACTGCCTATGCTATGACCAATACTACTAAAATAGGCTTTCACTCCGTGTGTCATGCAGATGTACACCCTGGGACACGGACGCCCGTACGAATCAACCCCCTGATCGGCTGGCTCATATCTGGAAGTCTAAAGATCTATGCGCTGATTGGTTGCTTGGTACCCCTCGAGAACCTGAAGCTCAATACATTTTTTGGCTATGTGTCCCAGTTGGCTCTATGGTCTTCTATTATGGAATGGAGGCTGCCAATAGCACCATATTTTTTTTATGAATTTTAGAAACACCCTTACTTTGACTCTACTGTCAATTAACAGATCTATAACAAGTTCTGAGGACTTTTCTGAATCCAGTATCTTATATACTATCGAATATCCGATCGAGACAACTATTTATATACATCTTCTTACAAAATCCTTAACATCCGTCCTGAAGAAGCCCCACGGCGAAACGTGCGTCGGCGACTTTAGGGATTTTGTGTATAGAATGGTTCATCTGTGTATATATATACTATTGTTATTTTTATGTATATGCTTAATTTGTTTTATTTAATGACTACATTAAAACTATATTTTTAAACTACTTCCTTGGCCTCGATAGTCCGACCATCAATACCTCTCCATAGTTATTGTTTTTCATTTTTTGATTCCATATACGGATGTGGCCCATGTGAGTGCAATCCCTTTGTTTTTTCTTATCCCTTCTACTCCCCTAGTCCATCCCTTCCTTTCCCTCATCACTCTCGTTTTCACCTTTTCACTCACTAGGGTTGGTGTCACCTGGGGCGGCAAAACATGGTGTCACCCCGAGGGCTGAACTGGGACAAAAATGTGGCCCTGGACTTCATTCAGACCGGCCCAGGGCACAACACATCAGGGTACAGTGCACATCAGGGCACGGTACAGAGCTCAGAACATCAGGGCACATCACATCAGGGTACAGTGTAGACATGTGCATTTGTTTTTGTTAGAATGCATTTTCGTCCGAAAACCTTTTTTTTTTCGTTATCGTTTTATCAAAACGATAACGAAAGTGCAAGAAACGAAAACCGAAAGACCCGCCATAAAAAATGCTTTATTTTCGTTTCGTTGCAGTAAAAATTAGATATAGAGAGATTCGACATTATAGGGAAAAGATTCGACATTATAGAGAAAAGATTCGACATTATAGAGAAAAGATTCGACACTATAGAAATAATAGATTCGACATTATAGAGAATAGATTCGACATTATTACTAGTCATACAACATTAGAATTCTTGTAGGCGGAATATTCGAACGGAAATGTACGATTCGACGTTAAGATTCGACGTTCCGTCAAATATTCTTTTGACCATTCAACAGAAACCAAGTATTATTGGATTTTCGGACGAAAGCTATTCCCCAACGAAAAACTAAATAAATCAAAACGATTTTCGGGAGTAACTAAATAAATGTATTTTCCAAACGAAAACGAAAAAAACGAAACTAAATATTCCAGTCTGCACATGTCTAGTACAGGGCACAGACCATAACAGCACATCGAGGCACGGGGCACATCAGGACACGGGGCACATCAGGGCACATAGCACATCAGGACACAGGGGCACATAGTACATCAGGGCACATAGTACATCAGGGCACATTGTTTACTAGTGTTGCTCATGAATATTCGCATTGCGAATATTCGCTACGAATATTGCATATTCGAGTATTCGCGAATAACTCGAATATTGCGGCGAATATTCATATTTTTTCAAATTTATTTTTAAAACAGATCACATCCTAGTGATCTCCATCGACGTCTAAAAGCATTGCTGGTATGATTAGAGAGAGACCCTGGGCCGAGTAGCTGATGCGATTCTTTTATGTTGCCGAAAATTCGCATTGCGAATTTTTCGGCAACATACAAGAATCGCATCAGCTACTCGGCCCTTCTTTTGCATCAGAGCCAATCAGAATAACTCGAATATTCGGCAAAAGGAATATTGCGCGATATTCCTTTTGCCGAATATTCGAGTTATTCTGATTGGCTCTGATGCAAAAGAAGGGCGGAGAAGATAATCGCGCGATAGGAATATTGCGCGATTATCTTCTCCGCCCTTCTTTTGCCCCCTTATTCTCCTTTCTTTTAAGTAGAGTTAGTGTAGAGTTAGTGTTTAGTGCATATTAGTTTAGTAATACAGGAAATGATCTCCGTTTATGAGAATTTGGCAATCATTTTCGCATTAGCGAAATTTCGCAAATTTTTTTTTGGATAAAATATCACGAATATTCGATATTAGCGAATATTCGCGAATATTCGATATTAGCGAATATTCGCGAATATTCTTCTATATATTCGCGCAATATCGCGAAATCGAATATGGCGTATTCCGCTCAACACTATTGTTTACCAGCCAGCATGCAGAGTAGCGCAGGAAGCGTGTATAATAAGTTCTCTCTAATGTCACGCTGCAGCTGCTCTCCGCCCCCCAGCGGCCCCTCCTTTCTTCTCATCCATCCCAGATGATGCCATAAGCAAATGGTGATGGATGAGAAGAGAGGAGGGGCCGCCGGGGGGCGCGGGAGCAGCCGCAGCATGACATTAGAGGAAATTTATTATACACGCTTCCTGCGCTACTCTGCATGTTAGATAAATCTCTATCTCCTCGTCAGGCGCCAGCTGTCGATGTTGGACGGGTAGATCGCCGCAGACCTCCGACTGGCCCACTGAGTCATCGGCCCACCGGGAAATCTCCCGGTAGTCCCGATGGCCAGTCCATCCCTGGTCATCCCCCATGGTCTAAAAAACTATTTTCTGAGTGACCCTCACCCCCATATACCCCGTCCTAGCACAATTCCTGTTTCTCCTTCCCCTATCCTCCCTTTCTGTTTCAATATTTTATTGGATTTTCAAAAATTGCCATGGTTTGCCCACGCAGGGGCAACATTGAACAGAGAAATAAGGAAGTAGCGCATGAACGCGTAATGAACAACAAAACAAACTATAACCCAGGCCATGGAGGACCGGGTTGAAAATTAGGAATGTGTCATAGGCACAAATGTTATCCTTTTTCCCCAGAAGTACAGCAGTCTACAATGTTGGCCTTCATATCAGAAAGCAATGAGAAAGAACGCAAACAGGGAAAAAAGAGAAAGAGTAAGAAAAAGAAAGTAGCAAAACACGAACTTGGGACCCACCAAAGCAAGGTTTCTTAAAGCTGACCATAACTAGTCGGGGGCAAGGATAGAAGGGAATAACTTATCCATCCCTATCCTCCCTTTCAACACAAATCCACCCCCCCCCCCAATATTCCCCATCTCAACGAAAAATCCTCACCCTCATATGCCCCCTTTCAGTACAAATACCCCCTCTCAACACAAAATGCCCCCCATATGACTCTTCCCATTATAAATCCCCCCAAACTGATCCATCGTATACAAACTCTCACACCCCCCCCCCCCCCAAAATCCCCCCACTCAGCACAGATCTTTCTCTATCTCTGCTTTTAGCATAAATCCCTCCCAAACCCCCCAAATCTGATGACAAATCCCCACCCCCATATACCCCTTCCAGTAGTAAACCCCTCTTCTTGCACAAACTCTCTTATTCCCCCACCCGAGCCACCCTCAGCACACATATTTACACCTCTCCACTAAATCCCCTCTACAAGCACAACCCATCCCAATACAAAGGCACACGCCTCCAGCCTTTTCTATATAAAAAACTTTTAATCCCTCCCAGCATAAATCCCCATTCCTCCTATCGCACAAATCTTCAGATCCCTGCCCTCCTCAGCACCTCGAGATCTCCTTCCCAGGCTCCTCCTCCTGACATGTCAGAAGACACGACAAAGCAGAGGAGGAACCTGTGGGAAACTTCCCTCAGCACTCGGACACTGCTAACATCCAGCGGGCTGGGACAGATACCAGCTGCTAAAGTGTCGGCAATCACTGCGCTGGATACCCGGGGACACCCCACAGATGATGTCGACAAATGCTCCATGCTAACAATCGTTGACACTGCAGCAGACCACTGGCACTCCCCTCTATGCTAACACACTGCACCTGAAACTGGAGGCTCTCCCACCCCCGACTAGTCCCACCCCCTGGTGTCAACACTCTGGCAAGTGTCACTCGGATGTGGCCCGCACCCCTTGCTCCCCCTTAGAAACACCACTGCTTTCACTCTGTTTATTACAGGGTGCCACCGAATCTAACTTCTGGCATGTGACGGACTGCCTGTCATCCTGCCTGGGTGCCTCTGCTAAGATACAGCTTCCTCCTCTCTGGAACCAGGCACCAGGACCAAAAACCAGAACCAAGACAACCCTTGCTTAGTCAGTGAGTGACACAACCCCATAGTCAAAGACTGTTCTTTGCATCCGGATGAAAGCTGGAAAATGCTTTTTTGTAGGAATGGGGAACCCAGTCATCTGCAACCCTTGTGGGGGGGGGGGGGGGGGTAGTGCTACATCTACAACTCATGATACATTAGTGTGATGGTCAGTGGGAAGAATGCTTATGCTTGGGGTCATTGTAAGGATTACCCCTCTAAAAAGATCAATGGTGTCAGTGGGAACTTATCTGAGAAATGGGTTATTGCTCAAGGAACCCTCTACCAACCTCTGCTTTGGAAGCCTGTGAACAGGGAGCAAAGGCCACTAGCGAGTGGCTACTCTTCATTGCATTCAGCTGCTGCTCAGCCTTACAAATCTTACATACAGTCTGAGAAAAAGAAGCTCATTGCTCTCCCGTTATGCGCCGACATCTAGAATTGGTCTTTCCTCACTTTTACTCTAGAAAATCAAAGCCTTGTACACTCTGTGAAACTGGTATTACCTATCATTAGCAGACGAGTGCGACTTTTGAAATAACTGTGATGAATTTCATGTGAAACATTTCTCAGTTCAGCTCCAAGAGGCCCGGAGATGGGTATAAACGCTGATGGCAACTTCTGTACATTTTTAAAGGTCAAATGTAGAGGCCGGTGGAGGAACAGGATGGGGGGCTGGGGGTAAGTACAAATAACATATGTTGAGCTGGTGACCCTAATGCCCTGTACACACGGTCGGGATTCCCAATGGATCAAGGTCCGTCGGAGATCCCAACGGAAAAATGGAGAAAGTGCTCTCCCATACACACAAGTGGGTTTTCTGACAGGAAAACACAGATGAGAGCTTTTGGCCGGGAATCCCGACCGTGTGTATGCTCCATCTGAGTTTTTCCAACAGGAAAACTGTCAAAAATGGGCAGTTTTCTCGTACACACTGCAGGTTTTTAGACGGGAAAAATCCGTCAATTTTTGTCCAGCGTTTTTTGGCAGCGAGGGAGCATACACACGGTAGGGATTCCTGGCCAAAAGCTCTCCACTTTTTGCGATTCTGCACTGCGTCTCTTTAACTGACAATTGCGCGGTGGTGCGACGTGGCTCCCAAACAAAATTGGTGTCCTTTTTTTCCCCACAAATAGAGCTTTCTTTTGGTGGTATTTGATTACCTCTGCGTTTTTTTTTTTTTTTTTGCGCTATAAACAAAAATAAAGTGGCAATTTTGAAAAAAAATCAATATTTTTTACTTTTTACTATAATAAATATCCCCCAAAAATATATTAAAAAAAAAATTTTCTTTAGGCTGATACGAATTCTTCTACATATTTTTGGTAAAAAAATATCGCAATAAGCGTTTATTGAATGGTTTGCGCAAAATTTATAGCGTCTACCAAATAGATAGTTTTATTGCATTTTTAATAATATTATTTTTTCTAGTAATGGCGGCGATCATCGATTTTTATCGTGACTGCGACATTATGGCGGACACATCGGACACTTTTGACACTATTTTGGGACCATTTGGGTAATTTTTACAGTGAACAGTGCTATAAAAAGGCACTGGTTACTGTTAAAATGACACTGGCAGTGAAGGGGTTAACTAGGAGGGGGCGCTGTAGGGGTTCCCTAAAAGAGTGATTCTTACTGTGGGGGGGGCATGGCTGGGCGCGTGACGTCACTGATCGTCGTTCCCTATGACAGCGAACAGACGATCAATGACAGGCTCACTAGGAAGCACGGGGAAGGTGTGTTTACATTTACCTCTCCCCGTTCTTCCTCTCTGTGACCCGATCGCGGGACACCGGCGGCGATCGGGTCCGCTGTTCCCGCAGGGAAGGTCCCAGAGAAGAGGACCGGGTCGCGAGCGGGCCGACAGCGGCGCGCTCGCAACCCATGGCTGCGCTAATCACAGGCAGGGAGACATTGTCCCGACCGTCCCGCATCGGGAAATGTCTCCCTGCCTGTGATTAACGCAGTACCATGCCGAATTCCTGGCGGGCTCTGCACGTGGAGTGTGCGAACACGCCAGAGCTCACCCCTAGTGGAAAGAACCCCAATCAACTGACTCTCCCCAAATAAATAGACTATCCTGTAGCCTCAGCGGCCAAAGAAGCTCCTACTGATTGGCTGAGAAAAGTATATTCACTCATAACCTGAATTCACTATAATCTATCATTCTAATGCCAAAGGCAACAGTGCCACCTATTGACAGAATAGAGAAATCACACTTAAACTCAAGCTTAGGAGAAAACCAGTTGATTAAGACTACGAATTAGCCAGGCTAGTTACCACCTAGCCCAATGAAATTTACTAGCAGCCCTGTTTAGGACAAGGATACTAGACAAAGATGCAAATAAACAACAAATGCCAATAAGACTATAAAATACAAAGGGATGAAAGAAATGGGACCGATTGGCGCACTGTTACAGAGGCAGTGTCAGGGAATTAGTTGACCAGACTGCACAAAGAGAACCAAAAATGCATGTAAAGTGAATAATAATGATGTTTATTAAGATGGGTGATATATAAGTAAATACAAACAGTGCAAAACCAATCAAACAACCCACAAACAATAAATAGTATATATAGCAAAGGGCAGTACCAGAATCTTGAACGTAAGCCAAGCCAGGTTCATACACAGCAGAACCGGAGATGGACAAGGGGTGTTCCGGAAGCATAAACGTAGCCAGGCCAAGGTCATATGCAGCAGATCAGGAGATGGACAAGGGGTGTCCCGGAAGCATAAACGTAGCCAGGCCTGGGTCATACACAGCAGATCAGGAGATGGACAAGGGGTGTTCCAGAAGCATAAACGTAGCCAGGCCCAGGTCATACATGGGGAGTGAGCAGATGACGACAGGGAACAAACAAGACAGGGAGAGGGCAGATGGATAGGCTGCAGGGCAGGGATACAAGAAAATCAGGTATGCAAGGTAATCAGGGGGGACAGGTCCAGGATAGGCTCAGGTCAGGTACAGGCTCAAGGTCAGACTACAGGCAGCGAGGTCAGGGCTCAAGGAGAGCGATACCAAGGCAAAGTATGTGAGGGCTTGCCGGGTATTTATGAGACTGCAGTAATTGTCCTATGTAACACCTGAGCGGAGAAGGCGCTGCCTGCCCCACACTGCCGGAATACACCCGCTGGTGGACGATGGTACTACGGCCCATGGATCAGACAGTGCCACCAGCAGGTGAGATCCTTTATCATAGATACTGGCTGCAAAAAGACACCTGCTGGTGGACACTAGTACTGCAATCCATAGGACCAACAGCACCACCAGCGGGTGAAGACTTTTCTGACAGGCAGTGCAAAGAAATATACAACAGAGACTGCCAGCATAACAAAAACATTATTTTTTAATCTTTATAAATTATATTGGGTCTGTGATTAAAAGTATACTTTTAGTCTTTGCAGATGACACCAAGCTATGCAGTGGAATAACGTCCTTACATGATGTCTCCAATTTACAAGCCGCCCTCAATGCTCTGTCTAATTAGGTAACTAAGTGGCAAATGAGGTTTAATGTTGATAAATGTAAAGTTATGCACTTGGGGGCTAAGACTATGCATGCGTCATACATACTAGGGGCCTGCATAGAGCCATGAAGACATGGTAAACGAAATGCTCAGAGTCGTGTTTAATAAATACAGTTACAGTCATCAAAGCTTTCACAGTCTGCTCCACTGCTGTAAACTAGCGGCACCTTATACAGTACAGCAGTATTCGCAAAGAACATCAAGTACAAACCTCACCATCAAAGGCTCCGCTGTTAAAAGGTATTTCATTCTTCTGACTTGCACAGTGCTGCAAAAAACGAGAGAGAAAATGCCAAATGGGACCTTTCTGTAACGAGAGCAAAATGATGTAACCCTTGAAGAATTTTTTTTTATCGAAAAGGAAACTTAGTTCAATGTGACTTTTGTTTCAGCTGCTCTGCAAGGGCTGCCCATCCTCTGATAAATCTTTTTATGACAGCCGATCTATAGTATTGACCAACATTATGTATCTGATAAGTCAAGTTATGTATCATTCAATGGCGCTGATGCACAAACAAAGTGAATGTTAACCCAATCACTATAACTTCATATCAACTTTAACTACTTAATGCTGCTTCAAGTTAGTTTCTATGGCCGGGATTCACGTACCCGGGCGCATCTTTGTGCGGACGTAGCGTATTTTATTTACGCTACGCGGCCGCAACTTAGAGAGGCAAGTGCTGTATTCACAAAGCACTTGCTCCCTAAGTTACGGCGGCGTAAGTCCGCGTAATTCAAAGTAGCTAGGCAGTGGGCGTGTTTTATTATAATGACCCATGACCCCATGCAAATGATGGGTCGAACGAACGGCGCATGCGCCGTCCGTAGACGTATTCCAGTGCGCATGTTCAGAATCACGTCGGATAGAATGCCTAAGTGACGTCGGCGTGCAATGCTTACGACGTGTGAACGTAACCTACGCCCAGCCCTATTCACGTACTACGTAAATGGCGTAAACAACGTAAAATTTGACGGCGTCGTTCCCCGGCCCATACCTTTGCATTAGCTGCGCATCATATAGCAGGGGTAACTTTATGCCGTACGTTAGCCTTGCGCAAAGCGCGTATATATGAAGCGACCGGGCACATCTACATTCGTGAATCGGCGTATTTTGCTAATTTGCATATTTCACATGGGAACGCCGACTGCGTCCAGCATAACTATGCGCCCACGATACGCCGGCGTAGGCAAGTTACCCCGGATGACTGAAGCCATGCTTTGTGAATCCGCGCAAAGATGCGACGGCGCACATTTAAAATTACGGCGGCGTATCTGGAGATACACCGACGTAACTCTTTTGTGAATCCCGGCCATAGTATTTATAGCCACATCTTTTGTTAACCACTTAAGACCCGGACCAATACGCTGGCAAATGACCCAAGGGGTTTTTGCGATTCGGCACTGCGTCGCTTTAACAGACAATTGCGCGGTCGTGCGACGTGGCTCCCAAACAAAATTTGCGTCCTTTTTTTCCCACAAATAGAGCTTTCTTTTGGTGGTATTTGATCGCCTCTGCGATTTTTATTTTTTGCGCTATATACAAAAATAGAGCGACATTTTTGAAAAAAAATCAATATTTTTTACTTTTTGTTATAATAAAAAACCAATAAACTAAATTTTAGTCAAACATTTAGGCCAAATTGTATTTAGCCACATGTCTTTAGTAAAAAAAAAATCGCATTAAAAAAAAATTAGCTACCTAGCGGGAACAGCGACACTAATACAGCGATCAGAAAAATGATCGCTTAGTGACGCTGGCAATAGGGAGTGAAAGGGTTAACTAGGGCAGTGATCAAGGGGTTAAAACTTTATTGGGGGGGGGTGGGGGGGCTACCCTGACACTAACACTGACTGACTGTCACACTGTCTGTCACACTGACACTAAATACAGTAATCATACATGTATGATTACTGCATTCAGTAACACTGTGACAGGGGGGAGGGGGGGGCGATCGCGGGGGTTAAATGTGTTTTTGTGTGTGTGTAAGTGTGCTGTTAGTGCAGACTTACTTGTTCTGTAGTGATCTCTCCTCAGCGGTGCTTGAAACAAACGCCGAGGGAGAGATCACGTCGCTTCCTCCTTCCTGTGTTTACACAGGAGGAGGAAGTGACAGGGCGGGCGGGCGCGCGCATTGGCTGGGAGCGATCCGGAGGGGGCGGATGAAAACGGATAGCCGCCCCCACTTGTCGGATCGCTCCTGCAGCCGCGCGGACCGCCGCATGTACGGGGGGGGGTCCGATCCCCGATCCCCCCCAAGGCACCAACGTATATATACGTTGATGTGCCTGTCGGTGCCATTCTGCCGACGTAAATGTACATGCGGCGGACCTTAAGTGGTTAATCACTTAAAGGGGTTGTAAAGGTTTGTTTTTTATTTTCTAAATAGGTTCCTTTAAAGCGGAGCTCCACCCATATAAACAACATTTTGCCATGTTGTTTAAAAAAATAAAAATAAAAAAACCTGAAAAAAAAAAAAAAATTCTCACCTGAAATAGC
The DNA here is from genome assembly GCA_029574335.1 of Rana kukunoris. Classification (NCBI taxonomy): domain Eukaryota; kingdom Metazoa; phylum Chordata; class Amphibia; order Anura; family Ranidae; genus Rana; species Rana kukunoris. The sequence goes on along the minus strand of CM056053.1, from coordinate 448,800,428 downwards.
TGTTGCTATGCGGAAGTCCGTAATCTGCCTCACCTGCACCGTGGTCCGATTTCTTCTTGTCCTTCTCCTTGTGAATGGGGCACGCTGCTTTCTGGGAACTGTGTGTGTTCTCAGAGAGCAGCGCGCCCATTCACAAGCCAGCGTGAGACTCGCGCAGGCACAGTAGGAAACGGGCAGTGAAGCCGTACGGCTTCACTGCCTGTTTCCCATAGTGTGAATGGCGGCGCGGGACTCGGAGCGATCGCGGGACCGGCATCCGGGGGGCCATCAGCGCGGGCAAGTAGGACAGGTAAGTGTCCTTATTTAAAGTCAGCAGCTACACTGTTAGTAGCTGCTGACTTTAAAAAAAAAAAATTTCGCGGCTGGAGCTCCGCTTTAAGCTAGTGCACTGTTGGTTCACTTACCTTTTCCTTCGATTTACCTTCTGAATGTTTTTTTTTCCTTTGTCTGAATTTCTCAATTCCTGCTCCTCTTCAGTAAGCTGTTTGGTGGGGGCAAGCTCACTGAGGAGAAACAGAATGTGAAACCCGATCGCGGACCCGATCGCCGCTGGAGTGCGGTGATCGTTCCCCGGAGCTGAAGAACGGGGAGAGCCGTGTGTAAACACGGCCTCCCCGTTCTTCACTGTGGCGGCAGCATCGATCGCGTCATCCCTGTTATAGGGGGGACACGATCGATGACGTCACACCTACAGCTACACCCCCCTACAGTTGTAAACACACATTAGGGAACACAACCCCATCAGCGCCCCCTTGTGGTTAACTCCAAAACTGCAACTGTCATTTCCACAGTAAACAATGCAATTTAAATGCATTTTTTGCTGTGAAAATGACAATTGTCCCAAAAATGTGTAAAAATTGTCCAAAGTGTCCGCCATAATGTCGCAGTCATGAAAAAAATCGATGTTAGCCGCCATTAGTAGTAAAAAAAATGTTTTTATAAAAATGCAATACAACTATCCCTTATTTTATAAACGCTATAAATTTTGCGCAAACCAACCGATAAACGCTTATTGCAATTTTTTTTATGTATCGGCCTAAACTGAGGAAAACATTTTTTTTAATATATTTTTGGGGGGATATTTATTATAGCAAAAAGTAAAAAATATTGAATTTTTTTCAAAATTGTCGCTCTATTTTTGATTATAACGCAAAAAATAAAAAACCGCAGAGGTGATCAAATACCACCAAAAGAAAGCTCTATTTATGGGGGAAAAAAAAAGACACCAATTGTGTTTGGGAGCCACCTCGCACGACCGCACAATTGTCAGTTAAAGTGACGCAGTGCCAAATCGCAAAAAGGGGCAAGGTCCTTTAGCTGCATTCTGGTCCGGGTCTTAAGTGGTTAAGCATTTTCAGGACTGAAATGAATTAGCGCTCAACAAACCATTTCACATTTTAAACAACTCTTACTTCATGTTCTTAACCTTGCAACATCATCGTTCCCGGTGGAGATAAGCAAATTCTGGTTATAACAAAATCCTTTAAGTGAAATTGGCTATCTTGGGTGTAGCACGTGTGTACTTCACCCCCAACAGAGTTTTAGGATGATCTGTTCTTCACACCCTTCTATGTGTAGCATTACTCCCCAAGGAGCTGTTGAGTAATTTTGGGTGGCACGTTACCTCTATCTGCTCGCAGTCCAGGGTGAAAAAGAGAGTCTAAGGGAATCCAATGTCCATACAATACACGTCTTTTTCTGGGATTTATTTGTAGAACTTGGTAGAAAAGAAGTTGGACGGGTGGAAGGGTAGGTAGGTAGGCAGGTAGGTTTAGGTGTATAGTCACAAATACTAAACACTCCTGCTTCCAGCAAACACAGTTCTCATCGCCACTCTAGCCAGAGTGGGTATTGCTTACCCGGATAGGTCCCTCTCACTGGCCTAGCAGCTGGGATGGCACACGGTATAAAGTACAGTCTCTGCCACAGACCTTTCTTTATGAGGAGACACTTTTGGTCCAGAATCCTCTGCCACAGGATTCAGCACCCGGATCTCTCCAGCTTAACTTTAGTAGAATTTCACATCCGACAGGCGACCACTGTCAAGCCTCTCGATGAAGTTTCCAGGCCTTCTTCCAAGATACCAGCCTCATGCATGGTCCTCTCCAGGATAGGTACTCCCCTGGCTTCCTTCATCAAGTGGCTTCCTCCCGCAGGACGGACAGCACAGGATCACCTTGCAAATGCAGGCCCAGTCTGACTACTGGGCCTACCAGGCAAAGCCGCAACCCTCGGACCAACGAAGTCCCGGAGTCAGGATTCAGGAACACGCACCCCAGACCAGGCGGGCCATGAGGCGCGAATGACGAACCCCCGTCTGTCCCTTAAGTACCCCTCCCCAGCATGCACAGCGGGGCAACACTCCCACTGACTCGCCGCCGAGGGGGACACCCAATACACCCTGATTGCTGCTGCCACCCTTGGCCTGGAGTGGTAATAACCAGTGGCAGCCCACCCATAGGGGGCGCCCGGGCGCCGCCCCCCTCCTGTAGGCACAAAAAAATATATATATTAATTTTTTTTTCAGTGGTCCCTTAAGAAACTTAAAAAAAATAAAAAAAAAATTCTTTAAGAAAATAGGGTTGAGCGCCGGCCACCATTGCCCTATGAAGCGCCACGTCAATGCAATCTTTAGATTGCAGACATGGCGCTATATTTGCGGGCTTGCTTTTATCCCTTATGGGCGCATTGCAAAGCACTGATAAGCTTCCTGTGCCTCTATGGGCGCCTAGAGCATTACTATTAGGCCGCGTACACAAGATCAAATCTGTCTGCTGGAAACGGTCTGCCAGACCGTCCCAGCAGACAGATTCGATCGTGTGTACGGGCAAACAGACGGATTTGGCCAGCCGACAGATTTGAAAGCATGCTTTCAAATCTGTCGGCTGGGAACCCGTCCGCCCGACATGTCTGCTGGTTAGTACGCTAACCAGCAGACATGTCTTCTCGCACACACGTCGAATTGGTTTCAACGCATGCGCAGAAGTGTTTTACTTCCTGGTGCAGTGACGTGGCGGCGTCAACGTCACCGCCACGTCAGCGCGCCGTCTGACGGCGGGGATTTTGGTTTGATCGTGTGTACAGCGATCAAACCAATACGTCCCCAGCAAACAGATTTGTATAAATCGGTCTGTCCGACCGATTTGAACAAATCTGTCTGCTTGTGTGTATGGGGCCTTACAGTTCCTTCCAGCCATTCGTCTTACAGACGAAAACTGGAAGTGACGTCACGTGGCAGCTCCGTTCTCTTCACACTGCCCGAGCGGAGCGGAGCTGCTAAGGTAAGCCAATGCCACAGAATTCAAAATGGATTTGCTTGATCGCCCCCAAAGACATCAGCAAACAGCGGTGCACTGCCTGATCCCCACCCATCCACCTTGGAGCCTGTTATTGTATTTAGACTGCTGGGATTTGTAGTTCTCCATCTTCTCCTGGGTGTTATCTGATCCTGCCCCCCCCCCCGGGGATTGATAGGTGCATGCAATCCACACCCATCCACCTCAGAGCCTTATTGTATGTATAACCTGCGGACAGGTTTTTCCAGCGGACAAATTTCAAAGCATGCTTTGAAATTTGTCCGCTAGAAACATGTCCATCGGACATGTCCGCTGGTTAGTACGCCTAACCAGTGGACATAAATCTCCCGCATGCGTCGAATCCAGAGGCGCCTCTCTTCTCTTTTATACCCTGTAAAAAAATGCTTTGATTTACAATTGCTTTGGATCACAAGCATGTTTCTGGAACGATATATCCTCGCAATCGAAGGTTTTACTGTATAGCAAAAATTAAAGCGATAAAATCAATGACAGTTGTGAGTCTTTGTTATACCATAGCTCCCAACTGTCCGATTTCGAGGGCCTGTCCCAGATTTGGAACAATGTCCCTCTGTCCCTCATTTTGGTCTGATCCATATAGCTGTATGTAAAATATCCTTCTTATCTATTAAAAGGTGTTTCCCAGCGCTAAACCTTTCATTTGATTTCTAAATGGCTGCATTTGGAAACTCCAAATGCCAATATAAAGGAATAGTACTGGTAAAAAAAAACACTGGTGGGTTTAACCAAGCCTGTTTTTTTTCCACAGTTTTCCTTTAAGGGGGCGTGGCAAGGGGTGTGTCCTATGCCTGCATACTTTTCCTGATAGGTGTCCCTCATTCCCATCTCAAAAAGTTGGGAGGTTTGTTATACTCATGCATTACTTAAATGTTCAAATGCCTCTTTATACATTGACATATCTCTTTAGCAGTGGCAGCTAGTAATGCAGAGCGCACCCCCTTATCCATGTGTCCGGCCCCCTAATCTCATGCGGGGCACCGGATGAATGGATTCCAATGGGATTTTTTTTAAGCACATAATTAAAGCCAGAGGCTCTAATAGGCTTCAAAAAAGGGTGGGCTCGGGGCGCAGAGCACTGTGCCCCGAGCCTACCTAGTTGTGTGACAATAGCGAATAAATATTCGCTATTGTCACACTGATTCTCCTCCCGGCCAATCAGAAAGCGGGTCCTGAGACCTGTTTCCCGATTGGCTGATAGAAGAAGTGGTCTAGGAGGAGGAGGGAGAAGGAGGGAGAAGACGAGGAGGAGATCCAGGGGAAGCACACCATACCCACCAGCCACCACTTGAAGACGGCGGGGGGACACAGAGGCTGGGACACGGAGGAGTTAGAGGGGTTAAGCCGTGGCTGGCAGGAACCCTCCAACATGTCAGTCCGGGGGCAGCACAGGGTAAGAGAGCTGGCGACCGGGGAGGTGGGGTGTGATGTGGGAATGGTGCACGATGTGGGCTGGAAGGGGGGGGTGTGGTCCATGGTCAGGTAAGCCTGCCACCTTCCAGGACCGATGGAGCACCAGCCACCATTGCTCCTTGATTTACCAAAACCGGAGAGTGCCAAATCTTTTGCAGCTCTGCATAGAAACCATCCATAGAAGTCAATGGGAACCAAAATGTGGCCAGAGATGGGGGGCGCCGGAGAGCCTCGGAAACACCCGGAAAGGCCAGAGGACAGCTTGGCTGGACTCGGAAAACCTTGGAAAGGCTCAGAGTATTTAAAGGTTTTCCAAGCATATCCGAAAGGTTCCAAACAGCTCAGATCGGCTCCGGTGCCCCCCACCTCAGGCCAAAAGCGGTACTGCACACACAGATCCATGTCCTGTCAGAGGAGAGGAGACTGATGTGTGTTCCCAGTACAGAGGAACACAGATCAGTCTCCTCCCCTTGTAAGTCCCCCTACAGTTAGAATCACTCACTAGGGAACATATTAACACCTTCAGCACCCCTTAGTGTTAACCCTTCCCTGTCAGTCACATTTACACAGTAATCAGTGCAGTTTTATAGCACCAATCGCTGTATAAATGTGAATGGTCCCAAAAACTTGTCAAAAGTTGTCTGTTGCAATGTTACGGTCACAATAAAAATCGCAGATCGCCGCCATAACTAGTAAAAAAAAATGCCATAAATCTATCCCCTATTTTGTAAACTCTATGGGCCAGATTCACATACACTTAATATTGCGCTGCGTAAGCGAAATACTCTACGCTGCCGTATTTTACCAGGCTCTACACCGAATCCTGGTAGATTTTTGCCCGTACGCTACAGCATCGTAGTCTATTTCTCGCCGCGTAATCGAAATACGCGATTAGGGGGCATGAAGCATTTAAATTAAGCGCGTCCCCGCGGCGATCGAACTGCGCATGCTGCGTTCAGAAATTTCCCGCCGTGCATTGCGTGAAATCATTCGTTGTTTGAGTAGTGTCGTTTACGAACAGTCCTATTCCCGGACGACTTACGTAAAAAATAATAAAAGACGTCGGAAAACGTAGAAATTCGACGCGGGAACGACGGCCATACTTAACATGGGCTGTCTAATATTAGAGCAGCAAAAAGCTGGTATAGTGTTACGCAAATAAAAGATGACTAAAGGTGCCGTAAGAGATTGCGATTGAAGATCGTAATTTCGGGGATCGCCGGCAAAGGCTCATTTGCATACCCCGACGCGGAAAACGACGGGAAGTCCACCCAGTGGCCGCAATTTTATTGCAGCGTAGATCCGAAGGCGTACGAACACATAATCCAATCGAATTGAAGCCCGCAGCCGTCTATTCATGGTTTGAGGTTTTCGACTAGCTAGAAAACGCGCGTAATTTGAAATTACTCCAGTCTAACACCAGTTAGACAGGCGTAATGGCTCTCTGAATCTGGGCCTATAACTTTTGCGCAAACCAATCAATAAATGCTTATTGGGATTTTTTGTTTTACCAAAAATATGTAGAAGAATACGTATCGACCTAAACTGAGAAAAAATTTGGGATATTTATTAAATCAAAAAGTAGAAAATATTGTTTTTTTTTTCAAAATTGTCGCTCTTCTTTTGTTTATAACCCAAAAAATAAAAACCGCAGAGGTGATCAAATACCACCAAAAGAAAGCTCTATTTGTGGAGGAAAAAAATCATAAAGATTTCATTTGGGTACAGTGTTGCATGAATGCGCAATTGTCATTCAAAGTGCGACAGCGCTGAAAACGAAAAATTGGTCTGGGCAGGAAGGGGGTGAAAATGCCCGGTATTGAAGCAGTTAAAGGGGTTGTAAAGGTACAATTTTTTTCCCTAAATAGCTTCCTTTACCTTAGTGCAGTCCTCCTTCACTTATCTCATCCTTCCATTTTGCTTTTAAATGTCCTTATTTCTTCTGAGAAATCCTCACTTCCTGTTCTTCTGTCTGTAACTCCACACAGTAATGCAAGGCTTTCTCCCTGGTGTGGAGAAAGCCTCTTGAGGGGGCGCGCCCGTGACCGCGCCCGCGGGACCCGCGGACCTGATCACCGCCGGTGTCCCGCTAACGGTCACAGGAGCTGAAGAACAGGGGGAGGTGTGTGTAAACACACCGTCCCCGTTCTTTATTATGGCAGTCTCAGTGATCGTCTGTTTCCTGATATAGGGAAAAACGATCACTGACGTCACACATCTAGCCATGCCCCCCTACAGTTAGAAACACACATGAGGTCACACTTAAACCCTAGTGGTTAACTCCTAAACTGCAATTGTAATTTTCACAGTAAACAGTGCTTTTTTTAGCACTTTTTGCTGTGAAAATGACAATGGTCCCAAAAATGTGTCAAAATTGTCCGATGTGTCCGCCATAAAGTCAGGCATGAAAAAAATCACTGATCGCGGCCATTAGTAGTAAAAAAAATATATATTAATAAAAATGCAAAAAAACTATCCCCTATTTTGGAACGCTATAAATTTAGCGCAAACCAATCAATAAACGCTTTTTGTGATTTTTTTTTTTTTTTTTTTACCAAAAATAAGTAGAAGAATACGTATCGGCCTAAACTGAGGAAAAAAAATTTTTTTTATATATTTTTGGGGGATATTTATTATAGCAAAAAGTAAAAAATATTGCATTTTTTTTTCAAAATTGTCGCTCTATTTTTGTTTATAGCGCAAAAAAATAAAAACCGCAGAGGTCATCAAATACCACCAAAACAAAGCTCTATTTGTGGGGAAAAAAGGACGCCAATTTGGTTTGGGAGCCATGTAGCACGGCTGCGCAATTGTCAGTTAAAGTGACGCAGTGCCGAATCGCAAAAAGGGGCAAGGTCCTTAACCTGCATAATGGTCCGGGTCTTAAGTGGTTAAAGGAACCTATTTATAAAATAAAAAAACAAACCTTTACAAACCATTCTCAACTTGTGCACATTGAGGATATACCACTGACCCTATTTGCAGGCTGGATAAGATCCTGTAATTGGCCAGATGTGGCCCACGGGCCGTAGTCTGGAGACCCCTGACGTGGAACACCAAGAGATAGCACAGTACTTACTTTGATGCACCTACTCTATTACCGGAGACAGGCAATGCACAATAAATCCCTTAGACAAATATTCTTCCATCTTATCACTCTAATTTTTGATTTGATTGCACACAGTCCCCGGCTAGTGAGGTCTGGAATGAAACTCCACCGTTATATTAAGCAGGAAAAAGAAGACCTGTAATGAGATAAAGCTGGTCCATTAAGGTCCGGGATGAAACATAATGATTTAATACTGACAACTTTGTCTCAAAATAAATGGAAGGAACATCTGTAGCAGATGGAACATGGACCCGACATGAAGCTAGATGACCAGACGAACAGGTGGCCTTCCTGCGTACTGCAGAGAGATAGGAGATATTGGATCAGACAGATTTCTGTCTGTCCCACCGGGAAGATCTCTTTACTACAAGCCGGCTGCAGCCACATAATAGACAAGGTGAATGAATGCTAATTATGTTTTGTGTTTTCTATAGGTGGGGGGGAAGAAGATCCGCAGGCCTTATCGTGTGTCTGAACACAGGCGTTTATTGAGGGAGAGTTTTATTTCTCAGAAATTTCAACAAAAATTTTGAGTTTTCTGTAAAACTTCACCATTTTGGTGAAATTTTTTTTTTTTTATTTTACAGATGGACAGAAACATAGAAGGGTAATGGGACATCAAAAGATCAAGTGGTCCCCTGAGTCTGACCCGTTTTTTTTTTTTTTTATTATTATTATTATTATTTAATTATTATTATTTTACAGGATTTATATAGTGCCAACATTTTGCACAGCGCTTTACATTGTGTTTTAATTTTTTGAATTTTGAATTTCTGAATTGAGATCCATGTTTGTCCCAAGTATGTCTAAATCAACTAAGACCCCTTTTCACATTGAGGAGTTTTTCAGGCGGTACAGCGCTAAAAATAGCGCTGCTATACCGCCTGAAAAACTCCTTCATTGCATCCTCAATGTGAAAGCCAGAGGGCTTTAACACTGAGGTGATGCGTTGGCGGGAGAGAAAAAAATCTCCTGTCAGCAGCATCTTTGGAGCGGTGAGAGGAGCGGCGTGTATACCGCTCCCAGGCCCGTCGCTACAGGACAGGCAAAGCAAACAATTGCTTGGGGCCCCGAGCTGGCCTGGGGCCCCAAACTTCCCTTTCCCAGGCTGTAGCGTGGCCGAGCTCCTCTTCATTCCTTCTGGAGTGAGCACTCAGTCTGCACTTCCTGTCAGTCCGGCGAGTGCTCACTTCCTTTCAGTCCGGATGGGAACACATGAAACTGAATCTCCTGTACTGCGCGGTACCCAGCCCAGCCCGGGCACTATTTGATAGGGGACTGGGGACCCATAATGATAGAACACCGGACTGACAGTAGGAAGAGGAGCTCAGCCACGCTACAGCCTACAGGAAAGAAGGGGAGGTGAGAATAGAAAAACATAGAGACTGGGGGGGGGGGAGTAAGAACATAGGTGTAAAAAATTAGTGTAGAGCTAACGTTGGCTTTGCGTGCGAGGGGGGTGCTTGGGGGCCCCCATTTAGCTTAGGGCCCCCAAATTCCTTCAAACGGCCCTGACCGCTCCTTCACCGCTCCTTCCCATTGAAAAGAATGGAAAATCGCAGCAATACCGCCCGCAATGCGCCTCTATAATTGCGGCGGTATCAACCCTTTTCACGGCCGCTAGCGGGGGTTAATAACGCACCGCTAGCGGCCACAACTCGCGGCAAATCCGACGGTATAGTGACGCTATTTTTAGCAGCGATATACCGTCAGCGCGGCTCCCGCCGCAATGTGAAAGGGGCCTTACTGTCAACGGACTCACTACCTCTGCTGGAAATCTATTTCAAGCAACAACTACTCTTTCGATAAAATAATGCTTTCTAATGCCGCATACACACGATCGGTCAATCCGATGAGAACGGTCTGATGGGCCGTTTTCATCAGACCAAACCGATCGTGTGTGTGTGGGCGCCATCGGTTAGTTATCCATCGGTTAAAAAAAAGCCAACTTGTTTTAAATTTAACCGATGGATTCCTAACCGATAGATCAAAACCGATCATTAGTAGGCAGGACCATCAGTTAAAAATCCACGCATGCTCAGAATCAAGTCGACGCATGCTTGGAAGCATTGAACTTCATTTTTTTCATCACGTCGTTGTGTTTTACGTCACCTACTATGTAACTATATAAGATTTGTTTTGAACTTTAATGCTTGTTTAAAGGAGCTGTGGAGCCAAAGTTCTTTTGGCTCAACTTCTCCTGTGGGTCACAGGAGTGCAGTTCGTTCTAAACTAATGTGACCTGAATTCAGCCGAAAGCAGGCTAAAGTCTGCTGTCAGCTGACGTCACTTAGCCAGTCCAGGCTCTGGAGAGATCTTGACTTTTAGACTTTTCACATTGGGCCAATTTGACATGTCAAATCGCATGCTAAATTGAAGCCTATTGCCGACAATGGCACCATCTGTATCGGTGCCATTGCGGAAGTGACTTTGTGGAGCCGCACGATTCCCAAAAGTAGTTTCTACACTATTTTTGGTGACTTTGGGGGCGATTTGTTCAAACTTTAATCAAAAAGTGGAAAATGAGGGGTTCTGTTGGAACCAAACCACAGTGAGGCCGTGTACACACGGCAGAGATCCTCGATGGGCAGAACACATCGTTCCGCCTGTCGAGGCTCTCTGCCGGCCGTCGAAATCGGCGACCCGCCCGTCAGGAATGGCAACCAGCCATTCATCCAGGCGGGCCGTCGAGGAAATAGAGAGCGTGCTCTCTATTTCTGCTTGACGGGCTTCCCGACGGGAAGCTCGCCGAGACCGTACACACGGCCGAGGTCCTCGCTGGAATGCACATTCCAGCGAGGTTCTCGCTGGTTTTCAGCGAGAACCTCGGTCGTGTGTACGCCGCCTCAGGTAGACCAACTAAAATTTCTGCCAGGAAAATTGTTCGGGATGCAAAGAAAATCCCACAAATAATTCCAGGTGAAACACAGGACTCTCTGAAAACATGTGGTGTGGCTGTTTCAAGATGGACAATAAGGAGGCACTTGACGAAAGATGGGCTGCATGGTCGAGTCGCCAGAAGAAAGCCATTACTACGCAAGTTCCACAAAGTATCCCGCTTACAATATGCCAAACATCACAGAGACAAGCCTCAAACCTTCTGCCACAAAGTCATTTGGAGTGATGAGACCAAAATTTAGCTTTTTGGCCACAACCATAAACACTACATTTGGAGAGGAGTCAACAAGGCCTATGGTGAAAGGCCCACCATTCCTACTGTGAAACACGGAGGTGGATCGCTGATGTTTTGGGATGTGTGAGCTACAAAGGCACAGGAAATTTGGTCAAAATTGATGGCAAGATGAATGCAGAATGATATAAATAAAATACTGGAGGAACATTTGCATTCATCAGCCAGGAAGCTGCGCATGGGACGTACTTGGACATTCCAACATGACAATAATCCAAAACACAAGGCCAAGTCAACCTGTCATTGGCTACAGCAGAATAAAGTGAAGGTTCTGGAGGGGCCCTCTCAGTCTTCTGACCTCATCATCATTGAGCCACTCTAGGAAGATCTCAAATTTGCTGTTCATACAAGACAGCCCAAGAATTTACAGGAACTGGAGGCTTTTTACCAAAAGGAATGGACAGCTTTACCATCTGAGAAGATAGAGAGACTCATCCACAAATACCACAAAAGACTTCAAGCTGTCATTGATGTTAAAGGGGGCATGACTATGGTATACCAGATGTTCCCCTTTTGCTGCTAAGACCCCCAAACTATACTCCACCTTGTACTCTAAATGAATAACGAGACCACCACCATACCTTGGAGTAAAACATTGGCCGTAGCAGCCTGCTTTATTTTAAATAACTTTAAATATTAATCTTTAAATTAACACATAAACAATATTTTCTCAGAAAACAATCCTATCAAGTATCCTAGTGCTGGACTTTGCAGGAACCACTATAATTCCATCTTATAACATCTTATAACATCTGGCACTGCAGTACCTCCCATCTGGTCATAGGCCTCAAGCCGACAAGCTGGCTCAGAGACGACCACTGACCGCAGTGCCTCCATTAACATAATATTCCAGCAACACTTTGGTTAACTGAAAAATATCCCCTCAGAACCCATACCACCGCTAGGTCCTGAAATCCTTCTACGAGGTATCTTCCTTCCCCTGCAAAGTCCAACACCCGCCACTGCCACGACTGCATGTTCAGCGTCACCTGCATAAAAAGAAAACAAAAAGGAAAACACCAAAAGACCAACACCAGAAACCATTCTAAACCACAAACCTACTAAACAAGGGGAGGGTGGGCGGGAACTTTCCCCATGCTGTGTTACCCGGGAAGAGGGGCGGATACTATTTAACACCAATCCTCCCCTCCCCACTGTCCTCTCTACCAATCCCCTCCTACCTAGCTTCATTGGGTCCTGTTAACCCTGTCATGCCCGGCCCTGCACTTACTGCATCCTTTTGTCTTTTGCTCCAGTTCTTTCTATACACAGTATTAACCACTTGCTTACTGGACACATAAACCCCCTTCGTGCCCAGGTGAAATTTCAGGCACTGCGTCGCTTTAACTGACAATTGCGCGGTCGTGCAACGTGGCTCCCAAACAAAATTGACATCCCTTTTCCCCAAAAATAGAGCTTTCTTTTGGTGGTATTTGATCACCTCTGCAGTTTTTATTTTTCGCGCTATAAACAAAAAAAGAGCGACAATTTAAAAAAATGAATATATATTTTTTACTTGTTGCTATTTTTAAATATCCCAATTTTTTTTTAAAAAAACTTTTTTTTTTCTCAGTTAAGGCCGATGCGAGTTCTTCTACGTAGTTTTGTAAAAAAAAAAAAATTGCAATAAGCGACTGGTTTGCGCAAAAGTTATAGCGCCTACAAAATAGGGGACAGAATTATGATTTTTTTTATTATTATTTTTTTCTAGTAATGGCGGCAATTTGCGATTTTTATTGGGACTGCGACATTAAAGCGGATCTCCCACGCCAATTCAATTTTTTCTTTAAGGGCTCTTTAAATCTCTAATAGCACTGCTGTGCTGCACTCACGTTTCCGGTGTCCCTCCGCCGCTCCGCTGAGATTCTGTGCCAAATAAATAGTTATATTATGCTTTTCTATCCGTCCACCATCTTAGCTGTGGGCGTTCTAATCATACACGCTGGCACTTCCTCTTTGCGGTGGATGCTGTCCTAGCATCCACAGCTCGATCTCGCGCACGCGCAGTGTTAATGTTGACTGGCGGCGTAAGCGTCTCTAGTTGTCATCACATCAGTATCTGTGCTGTAATGAAGAATTTTCAAACACCTGCCCTTTCCTTTGTTTACATCCACGTCCCTTCTTGTAAAACGAAGTCGCGCGATGTCTCGGCTCACAGAGAGAAATATTATAATTAGGGAGCTCTGAGACAGGCTCCCAGCATACACAGCGAGGGACAGGAAGAGGAATATAACCCGAGGAAAACCCGACTGCCTGCAGACCGGAAGCCTGTGTGGTTAAGAGGTATTCTAACACTATATTTTATAATAACCGCCGATTAGGTATTGTTTTGGAGCGCTAGAAATATTAAACTAAAGTCAATTTCAGGGTGGAGCTCCGCTTTAAGGCGGACACATCGGACACTTTTGACAAATTTTTGGGACCATTTACATTTATACAGCGACCAGTGCTATAAATATGCACTAATTACTATATAAATTTGACTGGCATTGAAGGGGTTAACACTAGGGGGTTAGGAAGGGGTTAAATGTATTTCCTGGGTGCGTTCTAACTGTGTGGGGGGAGGGGACTGACTGGGGGAGGTGACCGTTGCTGTGTCCCTATGCACAAGGGACACAGATCAGTCTCCTCTCTCCCTGACAGGACGTGGAGCTCTGTGTTTATACAGAGCTCCACGTCCCTGCTGTCACCGCCGATCGCGGGTACCTGGCGGACATCACGGCCGCCAGGCACGCGCATCGGCATCTCGGCGATGCGCCGTGCACTGTTTTTCCCCGCTGCGCGCCACCCAAATTACAATGACAGGACCTCCAAAGACGTCTATCCGGCACTTGAGAGCCGCGCTGTAGACGTCTTTTGTCCATAGCACGGATTTTAAGTGGTTAAGAACTGGGGTATGTAAACTTTTGATCAGGGTCGTTGGGTAGTTTCTGTTGCCACTATGATTCATACTCTCTGAAAAATGGCCAAGAAATTATAAATTCTGCCAGGGTATGTAAACTTATGAGCACAACTGTATACCAGTCCCCAACAGGGGTCCAGATTTGGCACCCAAACCCAACTTCAACCAAGCCCAGGTATGTTCAGGTCATGCCTTGATAGGATAATCCATGATATGGACAATTATATTGAATTTTCCTTGCCTTTACGGGAAGATAGAATTATTCTCCAATGGACTGCCTCAGTCTCGTCACAACAACATTATGAAATATGACATTTTTTGGTTTGCCTGCTCTGCACAGTTTGCAGTATAAAGACTTCATTCGCGCTGCTCAGTTTCTATAACAACATATAATGATATTAATGGAGATATCTTTCCAATTCAAAGGCTAAGCACAGTGAGTGAATTCCTGCGTGGAACAGGTTTCAATCTAATTTTAGTGTCTGAAACGCAGACAAATAAAGAGATTTGTCCCAGATACAGGCACGCGCCATGGTCTGCAGTTCACGTTTTATTGTCTTATCGACCAACAAAACTGCAAATAATAATAATACAGAGGCATTAGAAACACATACACCCGATTTACTGCAAAACACAGGGATCTTTTACCCCCTTTTTTTAACCCCGTCCACGCCTAATGGTAATACAAATCTAAATGCCTAAGCACAATTTTGCAACTTTAACATGTGTTAGTAAAACCGTACATATCATTACAACTACTTTGTGGATTATACCTTGTTTTTCTTTCAGGACAAATTGGACTTTCATTTGGTAGTAAATGGTTATCTCCTGATTTTTTTATTATTTTTATTATTATTAACCAATTCCTGCCCGGTCAATAAAATATTGGCATCCGGGAAGTGGTTCTGTTATCCTGACTGGGCGTCATATGACGTCCAGCAGGATAACATGCCGGCACCTGCCGATCGCAAGTGAGAGTAGCCTTGTCAGAGGCTTCTTACCACGTGATCAGCTGTGACCAACCACAACTGATCATCACGTGAACCAGGGCCATCTTAATAGCATCATGGGCCCCTGGGCAAAGTAATGCACTGTGGCCCCTACCAGTTTGCCCCAATTTACACACCTACTTTCAAGAAAAAATGTATAATTAGTTGATAGAATTAAACATATTGTAAACGTTGGGGGTTTAACTCAATGGTAAATGCGTTTTTTTAGCGAGTCCACAGCAGTCAGATGTTATGTTTGAGGGCATGGCAGCCCATTTTTATTGAAGAAAACAAAAGAAGAGTTCACATACAGGATTTCCGACGCAGGGGTTCTTCTCCATTAATGTTCATAGAACTCAAAAATACCAAGCCTCCTGGCTCCTAGGCTTACTTAACCTTGCTGTACATGCTCACCTGGCCCACTCCTGGCCTCAACAGGTTTTCCAGCCCACTGTCTCCCAGACTTCCGGACTTCCTTCAGCCCCTCTTGGACTCGCTAGTCATCTCAGTTCCACCAGCCTCCCAGTCCCTCAGGCACGAAGTCCCCCCACTCCAGGGATGTAGTCTCCAGGGCAGACAGACAGACAGATCCCCACACACAGGTCTGTCCTGCAGCACCAGCCAGCTGCACACCTTCCACCTCTCTCTCTCTGACCAGTCCCTGATTATATTGTCAGTGTTCAGCTGGGAACCCAACCTGCTGGCTGTCTGTAAGTTCTGGACACAGGGTTGGAGACCCCATCCCGCCCAAGTCTCTGCAGGATCTCCAACTACACAGCCCCATTCAGAACTATCAAAACCTGGAGAAAACTGACAGAGCACTTTTCTCCAGTTAAACGCTACGCTCTGTAGTTCTGCGGTCCGCAGACACGCAAACCCTGTGTCCATTTTACCTCCCATTTCATAGGGACCGGGACTCTGACTATTACAATATATTTATTAGTACTTTTAATAAAATCGGTTTTACAAAAGGAAAACATTCCATGATCAAACACTAGTCAACACAAAGGTCACAGTACAGGGGGAGATGCAGAAGGGCACAGTACAGAGGGGGTCAGGAGGGAACAACACTGGGATCAGGAGGACACAGTACTGTATAGGTTCTGGGATGCTTCCCAGGACACGACCATATCAGGACAGTTTAGTAAAAAGCATGACTGTCCCAGAAAATCTGGGACAGTTGGCAAGTATGATGTAATGCAAGATTATTGTGGGCCCCCATGTACCTGGGGCCCCTGGGCAGTGCCCAGGAGTACCCTTGCATTGAAATGGCCCTAGCGTGAACCAGGAAGTGCCAGTAAATGGCATTTCTCAGTTCGCGCTGACAGGGAGAGCCGATCAGTGTATCTCCCTATCGGAGGGGGGTCAGTGCTGATAATCAGCACATTGATTATCAGCATCACAGCCCCTACAGATGTGCCAATCACAAGCCATTAAGGGCCCAGCAGTGTCCCCATAATAAAAGACTGCCAGTGCCCACCACAGTGTCAATCAGAGCCCAGCAGTGACACCTGTCAGTAACACATCAGTACCTCATCATCAGTGCTTCTCATCAGTACCACCTGTCAGTGCCAATCAGTACCACCTATCAGTGCCGCCTGTCAGTGCCCATCCATGCTACCTATCAGTGTCCATCAGTGCTGCCTCATCAGTGCCAATCAGTGCCACCCTGGGCTCAAGTCCTGCGGGAACGCGTGGGAACGGAGTTCCTGAACTTTTTTCACAGCAGGAACTCAGTTCCCTTTGCAGGACTAGAGCCGCCGAGAGCAGCCGAGCCGCCTGAGCCAATCCTTCACTAAGCGGCGATGCCCAGCTCGAGTCACTGTTAGGAGCAGGCAAACCTTAGTAATTCTTTATGTTAGTGGTCGCTTCCTGTATATGGATTTATCGGGTAGTGTGCGGGTATTCTGTCACTTCCTCGATGCCCCAATGTCTCCTGGGAGCTTTTGTCATTGGTCTATCGCAGAATTTAGAAAGAAGCAAGTTCTTTCTAAATCCAGCGATAACTCGCAGCAGAACTCCACAATGTCTCCTGGGAACACTGACAAAAGCTCCCAGGAGACATTGCGGCATCGAGAAAGTGACGGAATACCCGCACACTACCCGATGAATCCATATACAGGAAGCCGCCAGTAACATAAAGTATTACTAAGGTACAGTGGATCAAAAATAAAAACATGCGGTTTAGTAATTATGCATATGAGCGTATCATTTTTTTGGGGGAGTGGATCTTGGGTGGGAGTTCCCACACTTTTTTCCCCAGGATTTGACCCCTGGTGCCACCTCATTAGTGCCCGTCAGTGAAGGGGAAAACTAAATTCTATGACAAAAACTGAGAAAAACGTTTATTTTTTTATTTTTTATAAATGTTGGTCTTAAGTTTGATTAGCAAAAAATAAAAACCGCAGAGGTGATCAAATACTACCAAAAGAAAGCTCTATTTGTAGAAAGAAAATGATAAAAATGTAGTTTGGGTACAGTGTTGCATGAACGTGCAATTGTCATTCAAAGTGCGACAGCGTTGAAAGCTGAAAATTGTCCTGAGCAGGAAGGGGCGAAAGTCCCCGGTATTGAAGTGTTTTTTTTTTTTTCTAGAAATACACTTAGAACCCCCAAACGTTATATATATTTTTTTCAGACACCATAGAGAATAAAATAGCGGTCATTGCATTAATTTATGTCACACCGTATTTGCGCAGTGTTCTTACAAAAACTTTTTGGAATTAAAAAATAAGGTAACAATAAAGTTATCCCAATTTTTTCTATATTGTGAAAGATAATGTTACGCAAAGTAAACATGTCATGCTTTAAAATTGCGCCCCTTGTGGAATGGCGACAAACGTTGGCACTTAAAAATCTCCATTGACATAGTTTAAAAATGTCTACAGGTTACCAGTTTTGAGTTACAGAGGAGGTCTAGAAATATTGTTCTCGCTTTAACGATCATGGCGATACCTCACATGTGTGGTTTTAACATAATTTTCATAGCATAACATCATAACATCACTTACGTATGCTTTCCCTTCTGCGTGCGAGTACGGAGGGACAGGGAGATTAAAATTGTTATTTTTTTTCTTATTTATTTTACTTTTTATTTTTTATTTTTGTGCTCCCTGCATGTTCCCAGCACAGGAGCACATGGGTACTGGTAAGGTCCCGATGCATACTAGTGATCAGAAGCTTTCCGATCATGTGACCGCTGTGACAGCCAATCACAGTGGTCACATGACCCGAATACCCACCTCCGTCTCCGGGCTTTTAGAACCCTTAAAGGGCTGGGAGGTGGTCGGCGGGAAGGGGTTAAAGTGGGAGTAAACCCCCATGCATGACTTTTACCAAATAGGTATAGCTTACCTATAGGTAGAGTACATATCTCCTAAACGTGCACAGTTTAGGAGATATGTACTTTAGACGCAGCCAGTGAAATCCCTTCAGAGTCCCGTGTCGTGAACTGCGGTTCCCGTGCGCATGCACAGGAGTGACGTCATCATGGCTCTGGCCACTCACACAGCCGGTGTCCACGAACCCGGAAGGAAGACCGCATGAAGATGAAAGCGCCTTCAGCGGTTACAGTGCACCGCTGGAGGGCTTCGTTCTAAGTTTTACATAATGTGCTAGCATCTTTGCAGGATTTTAAACAAAAAAATGGTTTACTACCGCTTTAATGTACATTTGAGTATATAGATTGCTACAAAAAACGACTTACACAAAAAATAATTATTTGTACACTGAAACTTCTGGTTGCGAGTAACGTGGTATACAAACGCTTCGCAATACAAGCTACAGAGAGTCCCCAACTTACGAACGCCCGACTTCTGAACAACTCCTACTTCCGAGCAGGACGTATACTGTATGCCGTTCTGCACATAGGCGGACATTTTCGACGGTGGGCACATTCGACGGAACATTGGAAAACATTGGAAAACAACGTATCTCCCGTTCTGCGCATGCACGGCCGTTCGACAGATAATCGGAAACCAGTGGAAAATTATGTAATTGCAGTTCTGCGCATGTTGTTCCGACTTACGAAAATGTTCAACTTAAGAACAAATCTACAGTCCCTAGCCTGTTCGTAAGTCGGGAACCCCCTGTATTTGAAAACAAAATACTGACTTGGTTTGCGAGCGTTGTCTTGCAAGACGAGTAGGATTTAAGCCGCTGGAGTGTGCAGTACCACATTTGGCCAGAGGTGACGCACAGAAATGCTTGGAGACACTAGGAGACAATCAGAAACACTACATTCCCGAGTGTCTCTGTGTGTCTCCAAGTGTCTCCGAGCGGTACTGCATACACCAGCAGTGACGGTGGAACCAATTATCGGAGTTTTCATTGATTTCTATGGGGAAACTCGCTTTGATATACGAGTGCTTTGGATTACAAGCATGCTTCTGGAATGGATTGTGCTCGTAATCCAAGGTACTACTGTACTTTGTTCATTGTTTTATTTGGAAGTGCACACTCTTTATAAGATGATTTAAAAAATTTCACAGTGTTATCTGTAATAAAATATTGCAATACACTAGTTTATAAATATAAGTATTTTAGTATTATTTTTAGGAATACTGGCAGGTTTGAAGAGGACCTGTCCTGCCCCAGCTTGCATAATATCCTTCAAGCCGTAGATTCTCACACCTAGCCCACACAGCTATTAATATTACAGAATTACTGATCCCTGCCCCATATATTTCCAGCACGAGGCAGCGCCAGAAGGTAAGCCACTTTGTAACAGTTACGTTATATTACCAGCATGGGGTATCATAAATAAAACGCGCCACATTATTTGCTTACTCTAGCCAGGCAAATCGCTTAAAAGAATTCAATACGCGCCGTGATCTTGTTTCTTTTCAGAAACATTTTCTTCCCTTTCCCGCTTAATTACTTTTCTTGCAAAGAATGCAGATCTGATCATTGATTGGTGTAGAGTGAGCCTGAGCTGAGAGTGTAAAAGAAATGCTGAAGGTGTAGGCTGAGGGAGACTTGGGCCCCAAACAGCCCTGGGATTCCAAAAGAGATTAGTCATCCAAATAAATCTGTAGATTGAACGTGCCTTTTCTTTTTTTCCTAACAAAATACGATATTTTATATTTAGGAGACACAGGAGAAGTACATTTTTAAAGGGCAACTCCACACAAAATAAAAATTGTATCCAACGTCTATAAAATATTAGTTAATTTAATGAAGGTCAGAAGATTTGCTATTAGCAGTGCTACTGCATCTTGGAGTCGGGGGAAGGCTTTTGAACCTACAGTTTCTGAAGGCATGCAAACCTGTATCAATGATGAAAAATTGGTAAGGTGACAAGTAGATACTTCTAGTAATAACACCACCGTGAATCACTCAACGACGTGTGCCTATAGAAAAACTTGCTTGCCAGATGGCAAGCAAAACCAGGCATGTGGCTATAGCCCAGCCAATGCCTTTGCTTGCACAGAAGATCATGAACGTAAGCCCTGGATGGATGGCTGCACTGGTATATACACACACCGATACCACCGTTTCAGATAAGATCATTGAGTTCAGCAACAAACTCAGCAATAAACCCAGAAAGAAAATCCAACTATAGCATTATATTGTCTAACCTAATATTAATTAAAATGAAGTAGTATTGCACTTACATTTTCAGAGTGTCCTCCTCCGGATGTGTTTCGTCATATGTAATGTTGTCAATGGGGAACCGTTCCCCATTGACAACGTCACATATGACGAAACACGTCTGGAGGAGGATACTCTGCAAAGGAGGATGGGAGTTTGTTTGCAGTTGGCCAGCTTATGTTTTTATTTACAATCTTTTACTCTGCAAATGTTAGTGCAATACTGCTTCATTTTAATAAATATTACGCTATGGTTGGTTTTTCCTTCTGGGTTTATTGCTGAGTTTGTTGCTGAACTCAACCATCTTGGACTCCCGTTCTGCGCATGCGCGACCATTCGAAGGAACATCGGAAAATGTTGTAATTGTCGCTCTGAGCATGTGGTTTCGACTTTTGAACATTTTCGACTTAAAAACAAACCTACAGTCCCTAGCACCTTCGTAAGTCAGGCACCCCCTGTATTTAAAAAAAAATCCTGACTCAGTTTGCGAGCGTTGCCTTGCAAGACCACCGTGAATCACTCAATGACGTGTGCCACCGCCTATAGAAAAACTTACTTACCAGATGGCAAGCAAAACCAGGCATGTGGCTATAGCCCAGCCAAGACCTTTGCCTTGATCATGGAAGAAAGCCCTGGATGGATGGCTGCACTGGTATATACACACACCGATACCACCGTTGAGTCTAAGATCGTTGAGTTCAGCAACAAACTCAGCAATAAACCCAGAAGGAAAAAACAACCATAGCGTAATATTTATTAAAATGAAGCAGTATTGCACTTACATTTGCAGAGTAAAAGATTGTGAATAAAAACATAAGCTGGCCAACTGCAAACAAACTCCCATCCTCCTTTGCAGGGTATCTTCCCCCTCAGACGCGTTTCGTCATATATGACGTTGTCAATGGGGAACGGTTCCTCATTGACAACATCACATATGACGAAACGCATCCGGAGGAGTATTCTCTGAAAATGTAAGTGCAATACTACTCAATTTTAATAAATATTAGGTGAGACAATATAACGCTATAGTTGGATTTTCTTTCTGGATTTATTGCTGAGTTTGTTGCTGAACTCAATGATCTTAGCCAAAACGGTGGTATCGGTGTGTGTATATACCAGTGCAGCCATCCATCCAGGGCTTGCTTCCATGATCTTCTGTGCAACCAAAGGCCTTGGCTGGGCTATAGCCACATGCCTGGTTTTGCTTGCCTTCTGGTAAGAAAGTTTTTCTACAGGTGGTGGCACACGTCGTTGAGTCAACCAAAAGACACACAGGGCTCCTGTGCAAATTGGCACTGGAGCCGCATTGGAGATATGTGAACTGACTCCATAGAGAGCCGGTCACATTCTCCTGCTATTGTGAATTGGATGACCCCACATCCAATTCGCAATAGTGTGAACCTGGCCTTAGACTTTAGGAGGCCAATGGGAGTAAAGAATGTCTCAGACTTGGTGGTCAGAAGGGGTTAATAAATGACATAGCACCTTTGGTCAGTAGGAGGAGTAATAGTGTTAGGGAAGGAAATTGTGCTCCATGACTGTTATTAGTGGGAGGAATAGTGCCTCATCATTGGTGTCAGTGGAAAGAATGGTGCCCCATTTTTGTTGTCAGTGGGAGGAATGGGGCCCCATTGTTGGTGTCAGTGGGCGGGATAGTGCCCCATCACTGGCCTTGGTGAGAGGAATAATTCCGCATTATTAATGTTGGTGGAAGAAGTAATGCCTCACCATTGATGTCAGTGGGAGGAATAGAGCCTCGTATCAGTGGGAGAAATAGTGCCATAAGGCCAGATAAAGGCAAGCAAAGGGCTGCATGTGGGCTGCAGTTTGGAGACCGTTGTGTTAAGGGGATGGACTTATAAAAAGGAATACTCACCTTAGTCAATGATTTCGCAGTCTTCTGTTCTTTTGGTTTCAAATGTGACAACCACTTTCCCCAGAGCTGCTGTCCTTGCTGGTCAACAAGCGGTCTTGTTGCTGCCCCTATTGCCAACATCATCACGTACAATACAGCGCCAGCCTAATAACATGGCTGCTATTGTACATAGGAGCACCCAACCACATTTCTGCATTGTAGAGACAGGAACCAGACCAACAGTTGCTGCAGGAGTCCATGTGTTAAGGAAGGTATTAAAGTGGATATAAACCCACTCGCATCCTTTCTAAACTACTGCCATAGTGCTGATCTATAAGGATATAGATGTCTCCTTCATGTATCCTTACCTGGCAAATGTTCCCCCTGAAAAACTGCAAATTCTGTGGGTGGATTTGTTGTCTGGAGCTCTGTGGGTGGAGTTGTGATGTCAGTAGACTCCCCGCCCACCTCTACACTCCCCTTGTCAACATGCATTTTTTCCTATATATTCCTTACACTAAATTCTGCTATGATCACTAACATCCAGTCAAAATCCAGAAAAGTAACCACATGACTTCAAAAAAAGAGTGGGGGTAGCAATTGAAAAATAATGCCTGTCTCCAGGCTAGTGCATGAGATATGTAAATAACCTGTCACTCACAGCAAGGGGGGCGGAACAGACTATGGTTTTTCTCTGTAAGTCTGTTTTATTTCACTGAACAATAAAAGAGGATTGCTCAGAGCTGGATTAAGTCTGTGTGGCAAAACTGGGCACAGATGATAGGAAATCTTATACTGTACATTGTGACATAAAAAAAAAAAAAAAAAAAAATCAGGTTTACATCCACTTTAAGCCATGCTAACCCTTCCACTGGAAAAAATGAGCAGTAGATCCTTTATCAGCTTGTGGGGGAGGGGGTAATTTTAATGATTTTAACTGCTCGGATTTACATTTTGAAAATGTTTGCCTGGAGTTCCATTGTAACTCAATGACTTAGAAGCTTCAGGTTGTGTCCTGATGGCTGATCACTCAGTATGGATCCCAGAAGGTTAGAAATTTGTTTTAAAAAACTGACTTCCTTCAAAGTTTATTTGGGGAAAAAATATAGCGTTATTTATCCCATGGCGCTTACCAGTGGGAAAGCCAGCTGTTTACACTCATTAATTTCCCTTTTTTAGAGGAGACTGGTGAAAGAGCGCTGGAATAGGAGAAAGGAGAGGTGTAATGTTTCAGGGGTAATGTCTTTTTTATCTAAATGAACATTTGCACCTGTCACATTCCAGTGCGAGATTACATACTGACAATACACGGCGGCGGCATTTCCAAACATTTTCTCTGGGAAGAATTTGTCCGATTCCAATCTGGTTCACGTAAACAATGCCACCTCATAGGCCTTTGAAGTCTGAACTGAGGAAATAGGGCAACAGAGTCAAAAATCGCATTAAAAATGAAGGCCCGGATTCACAAAGGAGTTACGTCGGTGTATCTCCAGATACGCCGCCGTAATTTTAAATGTGCGCCGTCGCATCTTTGCGCCGATTCACATATTGCCGAAAAACATGGCTTCAGCCATCCGACATAACTTGCCTTCCCCCGGCGTATCGTAGGCGCATAGTTACGCTGGACGCATTCGGCGTTCCCGTTATAAATATGCAAATGAGCAAGATATGCCGATTCACAAACGCAGATGCGCCCGGCCGCTTCATATACGCGCTTTGCGTAAGGCTTACGTCCGGCATAAAGTTACCCCTGCTATATGAGGCGCAGCTAATGCAAAGGTATGGGCCAGGGAAGGACACCATCAAATTTTTACGTAGTACGTGAATAGGGCTGGGCGTAGGTTACGTTCACACATCGTAGGCATTGCGCGCCGATGTCACTTAGGCATTCTATCCGACGTGATTCTGAGAATGCGCACTGGGATATGTCCACGGACGGCGCATTCGCCGTTCGTTCGGCCCATCATTTGCATTGGGTCACAGTTCATTATAATAAAACACGCCCACTGCCTTGCTACTTTGAATTAGGCGGGCTTACGCCGGCCCATTTACGCTACGCCGCCGTAACTTAGGGAGCAAGTGCTTTGTGAATACAGTTACATAGTTACATAGTTAGTCAGGTTGAAAAAAGACACAAGTCCATCCAGTTCAACCATAAAAATAAATAAAAATAAAACAAAGTAAAACACAGTACATCCTCCCATACACCCAACTCCATACCCACAGTTGATCCAGAGGAAGGCAAAAAACCCCAGCAGAGCGATGATCCAATTTGCTACCGGAGGGGAAAAAATTCCTTCCTGATCCCCCGAAAGGCAATCGGATTTACCCCGGATCAACTTTACCTACAAAACTTAGTACTCAGTTATATTATGTGCATTTAGGAAAGAATCCAGGCCTCTCTTAAAGCAATCTACTTGCCTCTCTAAGTTGCGGCGGCGTAGCGTAAAGAAGATGCGCCCGGGTATGTGAATCCGGGCCACTGTCTGGGCAAATATAAAAGACACAAAATAATGTGGCTCTGTATTCATGAATACAACATTAAAGGGTTACTAAAGGAAAAAAAAATTTGGCTGAAATGACTGTTTACAGGGTATAGAGACATAAAAGTTAACTGATTCCTTTTCAAAATGATTAAAAATTGATAAAAATCAATCAATCATATAATGTGCCTGCAGGTTAGTTTCACTTTTGAACTGGCTTCATGTTTCTGTGAAGTAGAAATAGACACAATCTGATTGGTTCTGGGAAGTTTTAGACACACAGTAATGACAGCTTAGACCACCGTGAGAAAGCTCCCAGCACTGTGGTTATAAGGAAACAGACAAGCAGGAAGTGTGGAGATCAGAGCAGAATTACAGCAACTTCAAAGCAAAAAAGAACAATGAGGACACTAAACCAGTACTGCAGTAAGGTAAAGGAAGCTATTTAGCTAAAATAAAAAATTCTTTAGCGATCCTTTAAAGGGTTAGTTCACTTAAAAACTGCCTATGCAGATAACACAAAAAGAAATTCCCTTTGAAAATTGGGACTATTATTTGGCAAGAAAACAATTGAGCTTTTATATAAAAAAAATAACTCTAATCACTTTATTGATTTGATGCAAATACATTAAAAAACAAAACAAAAAACACAGATAAAATCAATGGCCCAGATTCACAGAGCGATTACGCCTGCGCAACAGGAGATGCGCGTGCGTAAGTCTAAATGTGCGCGTGCGTTTCGTTGCGCGGCATCCCCAGAACGAGATACGCAAAAAATCGACTTTTTTTTGTCCCGTGTAATTTCGTTAGACTGGCGCATCCTTCCGCGCAAAAGTGCGCTAGACACACCATTGATTTGCTAGTCAAATATGCTAATGAGGGACTTACGGGGATCCACTAAACAACGTTGGGGCAGCGCAGGCTACGCAGTGTGCGCAACAGCAAAATGTCCTGTCTAAAATTAGAGCATATAAAAGCTGGTCTAAAAAGAGAAAAAAAGTCTACTTGTCAGATAAAGCAACACTGTTAGTGAGGAGCTCAGCAGTCACACGTGTTGCACAACAATCTGTATGCCAACATGCCAGGGGCAAAGAAGGATGAGGGCACTGAGGAGGGCACTGAGGAGGGCACTAAGGAGGGCACGGGAGATGTTTTATTTTTATTTTTTATTTGCTTATATAAAATTTACAATTTAATCTAATCTAATACAATATTCTTATCTGATACAAGCCCCTCACTCTTCACTTGATATATCACACACGCATAGACATCTTTGGCATGAGTGATTCTGAGGTGTCTCGCATCTTCAGATTCACCCCTCATGCCATCCTGGAATGACCACAACCCTGCAGGAGGACATCAGCAGCCCAACACATGGCACCACCCATGACACCCATGACAGCTACATATCCAATCAGAGCCCCATCCCCACAGATTTCGAACAGAACATGTATGGGGACAGCTGGCTGGTTGGTGAGTGACATGGGAGTCAGGCATGACTATCCCCTCCCGTGATGCACACCTCACAAGTGGCACATGCATGACTAACATCCTCCTGTCTTTTCCCTTCAAGGTGACTCTGCATATGCACTGGTACCCCATCTCATGACCCCATCTCATGTCAGCTCACATTATGCATCTTTGCACGTTAAACACACACATTAATCATGGTACAATGAGAATGCATGCACACCACTGTGGTCCCTAGCACATACACATCACATCCTCATCAAATTGGATTGGCACCAGTCCACCATGCTGGACTTGTGAGCAGCAACGCCACGCCAAGGCTCCAATTATGTCACTGTACATTCATACACCATTCACATGGACCTGGGGATCATTTCTCCCTGGTCCTGGGGAACCCTTCTCCACCAAAATAGAGGGTGACACCCCTTTTCCGGCAGGAATGTCACCCCCACATTCACACAGCATTCACAACACAAAAAAAAAATAACCAAAAAAAATGACCTGCAAAAGCAAAAAATTTCCAGCACAAAAAAAAAAAAAAAAATGAAAAAAAAAAAAAAATGACAAAAAAAAAAAAAAAAATCTATTAAAAAAAAAAAAAAATGTGGAAAAACAAATTAGTGCCCTCTGCGTGAGCCACGCCTGGGGCGCCCCCGGCCACGGCCCCGGCTTCTCAGGGGAGACTCATGGGGAGGGGTAAAACCGGGGAAGGAGGAGCAGCCCCTGATCTCTGCCCACCTGGCGGCCTGCCCTCCAAGGCCACGGCTATTCTGTCCAGGGCAGCACCAAGTGTTGCCGTGTTGGCCTGGATAGCCAGGGTAAGGGCCCTCACATCCTGCCCAACGCCTACTGATGTCGTCTGCAGTTCGTTTAGGCAGGTTGTGAAAGCCCGGGAGTGGGAGTCAAGGTTCCCCAGCGTATCCTTGATGGAGGACAGGCTCTCCTCCATCCGCACCAATGTCTGGCTGACCTGTCCCAGATGGCGGGTCTGGAGGAACTGGTCGCTTCTCAGGGTGGCGGGCAGGAGATCGGCCAACCCCCTGGTGGTCTGGGATGACATCCTGCCTCCAGCTGATGCTTGTGGCCGGGGAGAAGGGGAGGCCCTTGTGAGGGGAGCCATGTTGGGGGAGGAGGGGGGGGCTCCCCCTTAGGGAGGGCTGCCTGCTGCCAGGCAGAGGGGAAGAGTCCTCAAAACCCAAACGTCCAGGGCCTGACATGGACTCCTCCTCCTCATGATTCTCCTCCTCCTCATGATTCTCCTCCTCCTCATGATTATCCTCCTCCTCATGATCGTCCTCCTCCTCATGATCGTCCTCCTCCTCTTGAACCTCCTCCGCGGACTCCGGCCTTGTTGGGGGGGCCTCATTAGGCTGCTGTCCTGGGGTTGGTGCGGTCAGGCCAGATGGCCCTGCACCCTCCTGCACATCTGTGGATGACACAAAACATTCACAGGTTGGAGGATCCACACACTTGCCACATATTCCCTTTCACCCCCTCCCCCACACATGCTACACACCTGATATTAAAAAAAAATAAAACTTACCTGGCACCACGGGCTCCGGACTTGAGTCAAAGCCGGGCAGGACCTCAACTTAATGCCGATGAAAGGTCAGGGCCACCGCACGCTCCTCCGCTGTCAGGCTAATACGGCATGGTGGGCCCCCTCCTGTGCCCCTGGCATGGGCATGCATTCTGGCCAGCTTCTTTTTGACCAGACGCCTGAGGTCATTGATTTTTTTGTCAATCCCAGACCGGGTCCGTGTCTCCCCCTGCCCCGCAGAATTCACCTGGTCAGTGATCCTATCCAAAATCTCCCTCCTCCTGGCCGGGGTGGTGTTGGCACTCTCTGGGCCGTGGAGGTAACGCCCATACTCGCTAATGGCCCGGGCAAGAATCTGTTTTTCCACAAGTGTAAAATTCAGCTTGCGTTTTCTCACACTCATCCTTCCAAAAAAAAACAGTCCCAGTCAACAAAATTCACGCACACAAACAAGCCCAACCAATCACAAAAAAACACACACACAGAGAGAAAACTACTCACCAAGAAACAGTCACCAAAAAACAAAACAAAAATACAGCAGGAAAAGAAAGAAACACAAATATATCAATCAAACAAACAGTCTCTCAAACACTTATCAAAAACCACTTTCAAAAATCTACTAACAAACACTTGATCACACAGAACACTAATCTGACAACTACAAAACACACCGCAACGAACAACAGGACAAAAGCACTTGGTTAAATCGGAAGGGACAAAGGGATGTACTTTTGCAAAGGAAGTGCGTTTGTGTCTGTCTATTTATGCTGTCTGCGTAGTTCACAACGTTGCCCTAGTCCATTTCCAATTTCACTGATTGCGCCGCTCCCGAGTTGTGAGCATGCGCGAGCCGGCCGGCCCTTCATTTGCATGGGGTCACGGCTCATTTCAATGTAACACGCCCACGTCCTTCCCAATTTGTATTACTCCTCCTAACGCCTCTGAAAAAACGTTACGTATGCGCAATTTCCTGCGCAAAAGCTACGGGAATAGGGTGATTACGCGGCAAAATTGCGCAAGTCTAACGTAAAGGCGGTGCGCTACGCCGGTCCAATAATGCGCAGATGTACCTGAATCTGGGCCAATGAATATATGGCTCAGACAACTATGAACACATTTAGTGAATAGTCAGAAAACTTTTACCATAATATCAACAGATACTGTACCTAGGCACCCAATGCATTTCAAAATTATTATTAATTATTATACAGTGTTTACAGTTGTGCTCATAAGTTTACATACCCTGGCAGAATTTATGATTTCTTGGCCATTTTTCTGAGACTATGAATGATAACACAAAAACGTTTCTTTCACTCAGTGCCCGTTCACACAGG
This sequence comes from Rana kukunoris, assembly GCA_029574335.1. Taxonomy (NCBI): domain Eukaryota; kingdom Metazoa; phylum Chordata; class Amphibia; order Anura; family Ranidae; genus Rana; species Rana kukunoris. The sequence continues at coordinate 448,771,219 of CM056053.1, read as the reverse complement.
GGCAACCCGACTTACAGCAAGGCAACTTAAAGGGGTGTTCCAGTCATTTTTAATGTTTATTAAAAGTCAGCAGCTACAAAAAGTGTAGCTGCTGGCTTTTAATAAACAAACACTCACCTGCTCCACGTTCCAGCGGCGCGCTGGCCGGGGCTCCGCTCCTCTCCCCCCCTCTCTAGCTTTCAGCTTCACGGCCAGGCACCCACTGCGCATGCACGATCGGCGCTGTACCATCCGATTGGACAGGCGATCGCCTGTGTCCCAGGCGATCGCCTACAGGGAGGGGCTGCCAAAAGGCGATATGACGTATCGACTTAGCAGCCCCTTGGCGGAAGGAGGAAGTGGGACAGGAAGTCCCACTCCTCCTGAAGTCCCCACTCCCCCCCAAAAAAAAAATTACATGCCAAATGTGGCATGTAAGGGGGCGAGGAATGGATTAAACGTAAGTTCCACTTTTGGACGGAACTACGCTTTAAGCACGACTTGGAGCAACTTACAACGTACAACGCACCCGGAGTATGCTGTCCAGTTCTGGGCACCAGTCCTCAGGAAAGATGTACTGGAAATGGAGAGAGTACAAAGAAGGGCTACAAAGCTAATAAAGGGTCTGGAGGATATTAGTTATGAGCAATGCTGTATCCTGGCCTAGGCCAACAAGGCCCAGGCCTAGGGCGGCACTTTGCAGGGGGGCAGCACGGACAGTGTCCCTGCCGGCTTGCGCTACACTGTTAGGCAAATTAGTTTAGCGCCCCCATAAATCGGCCACACTGCTTCCAGTATGTGGGCAGTTGGCATTCTGCAACTGTGGGGGGGGGGGGGGGGGGGGCGTCGCTTCTAATTTTTTACCATCCCTCTCCCATTGCAGAGATTTCCCTTCACTTCATGACCCATAGCCAAACAGGAAGTGAGAGAAAATCTATGCAAATTAAGGGAATCCATTGCCCCCCCCCCCCCCCCAGGCCATCAGAATTCGTGTCCCCACTTGAAAATTTCAGGGTGGGTCTTAAACCGCAAGGGGTGTGGCCTTGACAGGAAGTGGTGCGTCATATTTAAATTAGGGGGTGCACGAGTTTAGTCAGGCCTAGGGCAGCACAAAACCTAAATACACCCCTGGTTATGAGGAAAGATTACGAGCACTGAACTTATTCTCTCTGGAGAAGAGACACTTGAGAGGGGATATGATTTCAATGTACAAATACCGTACTGGTGGCCCCACAGGAATAAAACATTTTCTCGGAAGGGAGTTTAGCAAGACACGTGGCCACTCATTAACCTTAAACTACGTAGAGGGTTCTTTACTGTAAGGCCGCGTACACACAATCAAACATGTCCGCTGAAACTGGTCCGCCGACCAGTTTCAGCGGACATATCCGATCGTGTGTACGACCTAGCGGACAGGTTTTTCCAGAGGACAAATTTCAAAGCATGTTTTGAAATTTGTCCGCTGGAAGACGCGCGCGCGGGCTCACGCAGGCAAGACATGTCTGACTAGAGCTCCGCTCCTGGAAGGAAGAAAGCCGCAGATATTTTCAGTTATATCGATCTCCCGTCGAAACCAACAACGGGTACTTTTCGCTAAGAGGTGAGAGAGGAAGGGTGCGCGAAAAATGGTGCTGGGAGGCACAAGGAACAAAACTAAATCGAATTTCAGCAGCGGCTCCCAGCGGATCAAAGGCGCTGCAAAAGAGGCGCCAGTCACCTCAGAGAAGCTCCCCTCAGGGAAAACTCAAAAGCGCACAGTGAAACCTGCCTCACACATGGCTACAGCGACGAACTATGCTTCAGACAATGAAGAAGAGGACACAAATGACTCTCCACAAACCCCCACTAGCAAGAAGGAAGTCCCCTCAGACTTACTGAGGCAATTTGAAAAAATGCTCCAAAAAGCCCTGAAACACACATCTGACCAGATAACTGCAAACCTCACCAAAGAAATCAGAGAATTGGGGAGCCGGACTGAGGTCCTTGAGGAGAAGGTAGATGAAATAGAAACCCACACCCACGAATGTCTGACTGAATTGGAAGCACTTAAAGAAGAGAACCAGACCCTACAAAGCAGGCTAGAAGATTTTGAGAACCGGGCCAGGAGGTCCAATTTGAGGTTCAGGGGCATACCGGAATCTATTCTGGACTTACAAGCAACCATTTTGGCACTGTGTCAAGAACTTCTGCCAGGTATACCAGTGGAGAGATTAGAGATGGACAGAGTGCACAGGGCACTCTCCCCAAAAAAAGCTGAAGGTCCCCCCAGAGACATTATAGCCAAGTTTCATTTTTTCAGAACCAAAGAGCAGATCCTGGAGGCAGCAAGGGAAAAAGGCACCCTTTCCTTCCAAAGCCACAGCTATCAAATATTCGCTGACATTTCACAGCTAACCATCGCCAAAAGGAGAGCCATGAAACCCCTTCTAACAGAGCTGCAACAACGCAATATCAGGTACCAATGGGGGTTCCCCTTCTCTCTGCGCTTCACGATCCATGGCACCAAAATAACCTGCAGAACACCTGACCAATTGCACCAGGCTCTTCTGGACTTCAAGCTAATTGACAACCCTGCATCTACTTCATCCACCCGCAGAAGAACAGCATCAGCATCTTCACGCAACAACTCCCCACATCAGGGTCAGAATAATGGCTCACACCAGTCAAACAAACGGGGTAGATTTGTCCCGCAGCCTCAAGAACAAGAAGATTCCATGGACTGAATCCCCAAGCAACAACTATTCTGCCCTCACCCCCATAGGCCAAAAGCGTGCTAGCTGGACTATGTTCTCTTTACCACACCTTTCTGGAAATCTCCCTTTCCCCCTTCCCTCCTGGACATAGCATCAGGTGGAAATGGTCATACTGGCACCTCACACACCACACACCACTTTATGCCCCCCACAATAAAACAGGGCCTCCCTCTCCCAACCCCACAATTAAACTGTTTACCCACTAAGCCCTGACTCAGGAAAAAGCAGGTGCCCTCACCCCTATCACAGGTCCCATCCCTTAACACCCATCCCTTAACACCTGCACCCCTTCCTCAACAAATTCTCTACACACGAATCAGGCTATCTACATCCCAGCCAGCATAGGCCCTGACCCCAAGTACCTTTTTTTTGACACATAGTCTGCTCCGCCAATCACTCATGAGGCTACTCAGGGAATCCCCAACCCCCTATCCCCAAACATGATCGCTAGCCCTCCCTCTCTGGCCCCTACCACCCCTAAGCGCCCTAAAATGTTAACATACCTAACATAAGTCTTATTATGCGATCAAATGGGAGCTTGTGCACCCCCAGAGGTGCGATTTTTCACATTTTAGTAAGCGGCTTTCTGATTCCGGGCGAACACGCGTCCCACTAGGCCCACCTCCGGCCCCCAGGCTATTATCTGGGGACTTGACGAAGGCCCCTTTTCCCTGGGCGGGGGACCTTCTCCCCCACCTCGGGCAAACATTGTTCACTTGTTCTGTATTCTGATGTTTATGCGTGCAATAATATGTATTGTCTTTTACTTTTTTTTCAAGGTTGAAGTTCTGAACCTCCCCCCCTCCCACCCTCCCCTCCTGTCTGCATGGAATGGTCTGGGAAAACGCCCTTCACTGAACCACGGTAAGAAGAGTTTATTGGTTTGGCTACCATGGCACCCTTGAACATATTGACACTCAACGTACAAGGTTTGAATATCCCACAAAAGCGTACAAAAGCATTCAGGCTTTTCCAGGCCAAAAAAGCCCACGTAGTGTGCTTACAAGAAACCCACTTCACCCCGAACTCTACCCCCAAGCACTTCAGTGCGACGTACCCGCAAGTGTATACAGCCTCAGCATCCTCCAAGAAACGAGGCACCTTAATTGCTTTCCACCGAACCACTCCATTCACCCTTCTATCTGAAATAAAAGACCCCGAAGGCCGCTATCTCATCTTGACAGGATCCATCTTAGACACCGCGGTTACAGTGGTATCCTATTACGCTCCAAATACAAACCCTATGCCATTTATGTCCCATCTCTTTCAAACCATCACAATTCACAAACTGGGGTCCCTACTGATATGCGGAGACTCAAACCAAGTACTGCTCCCATTTTTAGACAGATCACCTTATATCCAACCAAAGCATCACGCCAAATGGACACTCCCCAATCTTCTCACCAAATATAGTCTAGCAGATACATGGAGAGAAATGAACCCAGCAAAACGTATCTATACTTACTACTCCAACCCCCACCATTCTTTAAGCCGCATTGACCATATATTCCTTACTATAGGTATGCTGCCTGAAGTCGTCAACTCAACTATCATCCCTATCCCTTGGTCGGACCACAATGCGGTCTGCACAACGATTGCATCTACTATCCCCAAAAAACAGGACCCTACCTGGTACCTACCAGAAATTTTACTCAAACACCCAACTCACAGCCAAGAAATTAAACAAACTCTCCAGGAATACCTAAAATTTAACATGAACCCCGAAATCTCGGCTCTCACTCTTTGGGAAGCCCACAAGCCAGTTCTGAGGGGCGCACTCCAAAGGCAAATGGGGATCCTTAAAAAAAAACGAATTCAGATGGCAAAGACCCTTGAAACCGAATTCAACACAGCCTTCCTGGCCTTCCAAAATGACCATTCCCCTTCCTCTAAAAACCGCTTAGACAAAGCTCGTTTGGAGTACGATCTATTCCTCACAGAATCAGCAAATAAGACCCTGAATAAATCCAAACATACCTTTTACAAAAGGGCCAACAAGTCAGGGACCTACTTAGCCAGAGCACTCAACTCCATCAACAAAACGTATACCCCCATCAAACTGAAAGTAGCGAACAATGTCACTTCTAGTAACCCCTATAAAATAGTTCAGAAATTTAGCTCCCATCTGAAAAAGATATACTCAGAAACAAACACATTTAATGGAACAGAGGCTGACTCCTTCTTTTCACAATTCCAGCTCCCCCGCCTGACAGAATCCCAGAAAAATCACCTAGACAAACCAATCTCCACGAACGACGTAGTAGAAGCTATTAAAGAATTAAAACTCAACAAAAGACCGGGCCCTGACGGGTTCTCAGCCCAATATTATAAATCCTTTGTCGAACTCATCTCCCCAAGACTGGCCGAAGCCTTCAATGACCTCCTAAAGCACAAATCCTTTAGACAGGAATCCCTTCTAGCTACCATTTGTATGATTCCCAAACAACACACCGATTCGACCCTCAGCGAGAACTACCGTCCAATATCCATGCTAAACATAGACATAAAACTACTGGGCAAAATACTAGCAACCCGCTTAAACAAAATAATTGGAGCTCTAATACACCGTGACCAAGTAGGCTTCATGCCTAACCGTCAAGCAGGAGACAACATAAGGAGGGCAAATCTTTTAGCTCACTTTGCAAAGAAAAGGGGAATACCTGCTTGCTTTCTTTCTTTAGATATCAAGCAGGCATTCGACTCCGTATCATGGTCATACCTGGGATACGCACTACAGAACTGGGGCTTTGGCCCCAACTTTATGACATGGGTCACAGAGCTCTACAACAAACCGAAGGCCTACGTTAAGTACGCGGGATACAAGTCAGAAACCTTCACCATTAGCAAAGGAACTAGACAGGGTTGCCCACTCTCCCCGCTACTATTTGCCCTCCTTATCGAGCCTCTGGCGCAAAAAATTAGGTCAGACCCAACAATCCTAGGTATAGAGGTAGGTGGCTATAAACATAAATTGTGCCTATTCGCAGATGACATTCTCCTGTTCCTCTCATCTCCCCAAGTAACGGGCCCCAACCTAATCCCAATCTTAAACAAGTTTGCATCTTTCTCAGGCCTGGTCATCAACCCCAAAAAATGCCTCGCTCTTAATATCTCACTCTCAGACACTGAACTAAAAGCTGCCAAGCATGGCTTACCCTTTGTTTGGACAGAAAAGAATATCCCCTACCTAGGAGTACGCCTCACGGCAACACTGTCTGATTTATTTTCGTCCAACTACCCCGCACTACTAAAACACCTATCAGCCCTCTTAAACTCATGGTCTCACCTCCCTCTGTCCTGGCTAGGAAGGCTCAATGCCGTCAAAATGACGATACTCCCTAAACTCCTTTACCTTTTTAGAGTGCTCCCCATCCCCATCCCTTCGCACTACCTAAGAATGATGCAAAAGAAAATGTCCAACTTTATCTGGAAAAACAGCAGACCTAGAATAAAACCTCAAACTATGCACCTTCCCAAAGTCAATGGTGGGTTGGGCTACCCCAATATCACTAATTACTACAGGGCAGCGCAACTAGCGACTATGACAAACTACCACGCTACCCAGGAACCACCCATATGGGTTTCAATCGAAGCCGTCGATAGCGATCCTACCCCAATATCCAACATACTTTGGGTCCCCGCCAAGTCACGTAAACATATAAGTAACCCCATCACAAAACACTTGCTTTCCCTTTGGGATAGAATAAAGACCAAAAACTCCCTACTATCCCCACACACCCCACTGCTGTCGTTTCACAAAAACCCTGCATTCTACCCAGCTTGGGTCTACCCCAACTCCTTCAAGGAATGGTCGTTAAGAAATTGCACCTGTTTACACAATTTTATTGATTCCGCCTCCGTCCTGTCCTTCCCAACTATCCAAGAAAAGTATGGTATACCACCTTCTGAACTGTTCAGGTACCTACAAATCAAAAACTTCTTCAAACCGTTTATTGACGCTTCACCATCACCTCTCCGTATAACTAGTTTTGAAAATTACTGCAAAAATGAGCCACACGCCAGAGGTAAAATATCAGTATTATACTCCCACCTGCTCTCCTCCACTATCCCCGGGAAACTTCTGTATGTTCGTAAATGGGAAGAGGACCTGGGAATAGAGCTGGAACCTTCCGAATGGAAACAAATATGGAACAACACCAGGTCCGCTTCTCGGAACGAACTAGCAATCGAGACCAATTACAAGGTTCTAACCAGGTGGTACTTAGTGCCAGCCAGGATAGCTAAATTTACCAAAGACTACCCTGGAGAATGTTTCAGGGGTTGCTCGGCCCCAGGGACATATCTTCACATATGGTGGACATGCCCAAAAGCACAGTTACTTTGGAAGGAAATCTTCCACATAATGAACATGCTCACAAAAAAGAACATCCCCCCAGACCCCAAAATTGCATTACTGAATCTCAAGCCGACTAATCTGTCGCACACACAATTTAAGTTAATACTTCAGCTGCTCACAGCCGCAAAACAGACCTTAGCAAAGGCCTGGAAATCACCCAATCTCCCACTCTGCGAAGTGGAAAGGAGAATGAACTGTGCGATGACCCATGCCAAAATGATGGCAATGGATACGGACACCACCGCCAAGTTTGAGAAGATATGGCATCCCTGGTCTGCTTACGCAATCCCTGGTGATTTTAATAATGATGTACTTCTGCCGTGGTAGCCCAGCCAATGTAATGCTCCATCCTTTGTAAATACCTCTGTGACAGGGAATCTCCGACCATTCCTGCAGACGCTCTCCCCCCCACCCCCCCCCCCCCCCCCCCTCCCTCCCCACCTCCTTCCCTTCCCTAACCCAAATTTTGTTTTCATAAATTTGCTAATAGATATATGCATTTATATTGATGTAACATGTTAGACATTGGAGATTCCAAACCTGCATGTAACCTTGCTCCATTTCAAGTCAACACCCCGAGTCCTGTTCGATCTCTTTAACTAGCAAAAAACACGCTAAGTCTCCTGACTTCGTAACCAACTACTGCAACCTTGAACGCAACACAGATCCAAACGTAATATGACTCTTTCGGGAGAAACAGCTCCCGCGCTAACCATTAAGGAACCTCCAATGTTGCTCCTTATTGTATAATCCTTCATTTATTGCATCTGTACAACCTTCTTGTTTACCCAAATAAAGATATTTTGACAAGAAAAAAAAAAAAAAAAAAAAAAAAAAAAAAAAAAGAAATTTGTCCGCTGGAAACATGTCCGTCGGACATGTCCGCTGGTTAGTACGCCTAACCAGCGGACATAAATCTCCCGCATGCGTCGAATGGATTTGACGCATGCGTGGAAGTATTTTACTTCCTGGATTGGTGACGTTGCGGCGTCAACGTCACTGCCACGTCACCGCGTTATCCGTCCAAGGGGACCAAATATCAGACCAAATATCCGAGGAGACATGTCCGCTGGAACTATTAGATGAGGACCTGAATGACCACAACATACAGGCAGGGCCGTCTTTAATATGGTTTGGGCCCTGGGCAAACATTTTTTTGGGGCCCCCCCTTTAGCTTATTTTGGGCCTGGCTGGTTCACATGTATGTGTTTTGGCGGCCCTCATTTGTGCAGGCACAGCATTGATTTGAATGGTGCAAAAAAGGTACATTCAGCATTTTAAAAATCAGTTGCCTTGAAATCCATTCTGCTTTTGCACCATGCTACTTACCTGCAGTTCTTGCACCATGCTACTTACCTGCAGTTCTTGCACCATGCTACTTACCTGCAGTTCTTGCACATACAAACGCACTGTGTTTTTAAAAGCGTGACCTAAACATCTAAAAATGCAGCGAGTTTGACAGTGCGGGAACTGCAGATAAGTCACAGCAGACAGCAGAATGGACAGACAGTGCTGTATTTCAGTGCTTGATGGGCATAGGTGTGCCGTGTGCTGAGCCTATTACATGAGGCATCAAATGAATGGGCTGCTGTGCCTGCACAAATGTGGGCCGCCAAAACACATACATGTGAACCAGTCAGGCCCAAAATAAGCCCATCAAGCAGTTAAATAAAGACAGTAATGCCATGTGCTCTGAGGCCTTACTCAGCCTAGACTGCAGGTCTGGTCTGTGATTTGGGGAGTTCCTGTATTTTACACATGGCATGGCCTGGGGTCCCATGGTGCTAAAGCAGAATGGACAGACGGTGCTGTGACCCCATGCCATGCCATGTGTAAAATACAGGAACTTTTTAAAACACTGACCAGACCTGCAGTGAATCATCAAATATTATAAAGACTTTGGGCACACTCTACAGAAAACTTGTATTTACAATATAGATTAGCAAACAGTGACATACATTGAAGAGCAGGACATGAGCAGGACATGAGCAGGACATGAAGAAGTCAGCCTCGGGAAGAGCAAACTGGGGATGTTATAAAATCACATTCTAATTCACTTTTATATACAAGCAGCACCCAGTGGCAGGAAGGGAGAAGTGCACGTCTAAAGGGAAGCCAGGGGTTCTGTACATTTTAAAACACTGGGAAGGGAAGCAGTACTGTCACCTGGCTGCATGCCGCTGATGATTTTCAGCCTAATTTGTGGGCAGCACAGGAGCTTAACGGGCGGCAGGGCCGCCATCAGGAATTATGGGGCCCCTTACACAGCTTCAGGCATGGGCCCGCTGGAGCAGAGAACAGGGGGGGGGTGCTGCCCCCTTAAATTGAGACGCGGGGGGGCGGGGCTGCCGCAAATTTAGAAGCGGGAGGCCCTTTACAAAAAAAAGATTTAATAAAGAAAAATATATATAAAAAAAGGGGTGTAGCCATCCGGGGCCCTGGGGACCTCTGGGCCCTTTAATAAAAAGAAAAAAAGAAATAAAAAATATATATAAAAAAAAAATATTTTTTTTTTAAAAAAGGGGGTTGCCATCTGGGGACCTCTGGGCCCTTTAAGAATTTTTTTTTTTATATATAAATAAACTACAAAAAAAGGGGGGTTGCCATCCGGGACCTCTGGACCCTTTAATAAAAAAATAAAATAAAAAAAATATATTAAAAATAAACACTTATAAAAAAAAAGTGGGGTTGCCATCCAGGGCCCTGGGAACCTCTGGGCCCTTTAATAAAAAAAAATATAAACAAAAATAAAAAAATAAACATTTATAAAAAAAATAAAAAAGGGTGTTTGCCACAAGAAATATATAAAAAAGTTTTTTTTTTATAAAAAAAAGGGGGGTCATCATCCGGGGCCATGGAGAACTACGGGCCCCTGGGGACCTCCAGACCTCTAAAAAAAAAAAAGTGGGTTGTCATCTTGGGGCCTCCGGGTCCCTGGGGACCCCTAAAAAAATGGCCCTTTAATAAAAAATAAAAATATATTTTAAAAAATTGGCCGTTTAATAAAAAATAAAATAAAAATATATAAAATAAATATATTTTTTTTATTTAAAAATAAATAAAAAAAGGGGGGTTGCCATCTTGGGTCCTGGGGGCCTCCGGGTCCCTGGGGACCCCTAAAAAAATTGGCCCTTTAATAAAAAATAAAAATATATTTAAAAAATTGTCCGTTTAATAAAAAATAAAATAAAAATATATAAAATAAATATATATTTTTTATTTAAAAATAAATAAAAAAAGGGGGGTTGCCATCTTGGGTCCTGGGGGCCTCTAAAAAAATTGGCCCTTTAATAAAAAATAAAAATATATTTAAAAAATTGGCCCTTTAATAAAAAATAAAAATATATAAAATAAATATTTTTTTATTAAAAAATAAATAAAAAAAAGGGGGGGGGGGGGTTGCCATCTTGGGCCCTGGGGGCCTCCGGGCCCCTGGGGACCTCCGGACCACCGGACCCCTAAAAAAAAAAAAAAAAAAAAATTTTTTTTTTTTTTCAAAGGGGGTTGCTTTGGGCCCCCAACAGTGACAGGGCCCTGGGCAGCTGCCCCTGTTTGCCCTATGGTAGAGACGGCCCTGCATACAGGGATATACAAGGTAATACTGACATATAATCACACACATAGGTTGGACTTGATGGACTTTTTTTTCAACCTCACCTACTATGTAACTATGATAAAAAAGCATATCTCCAGTTACCTTGGCCAAGATCCTTGAAGAACAAATACAATGCAAGAGTAGCATATTTTGCAGGGTAACAGGGCATGCAGGAAATTTACACATGCATGACCTATGACTGTCCAAAGTACATGTGAAAAAAAAAAAAAAAGAATGGAGGAAGAAAACTAAACTTGGGAACTCCTTCATCTAAATTTAAGTTTATCTTTAAGCCACTTTAGAAGAAATAATTAACATTTGAACATGAACTTGACCAAGGCGATTCATTCCTTCCCACCCACAAGGCCTCCATCTAATGCTGCTGATTTAAACTGTTAAGAGCAATAAATGGAATTAACATTTTTGAGTAAACATTAACCTTTGCAGTTTGCTTTCCGCATTGAGAAGAATCCATCGCCATGAATAAATCACAGAGAGGTCATGAAAAAATGTTAATTGTTTTGGTCAATATTAACCAAATGGGGGCTCTTTGGGGTATGCTGTCCCATAGTAATTGTGTGTTTTTTAATCAGTAATTATGCTCTGCTTGCAAACTGAAGAAGTTAAAGCTTCACCATTTTATATGGCCCTTTAAACTGTGCAATGCAGTGTCCCAAACTTTGACCTTTATTTAAATACCAGGAAACAAGCCTTTTTTTTTTTTTACTATTGGCCAACTAGCTGAATATTCCTTAATAGAATGGCTCTTCTGGGCGCAATCCCATACAGTATATATACAGCTTTGCCCAGGAGAGCACCAGAAGGCACGTGAGAGCGCCGGAGGCACACACCCGCTGCACAGCAGGGGATCCGATTTGCGTGGCCGGCTGGCACGATCGCTGCCGGCCGCGCACAATCATGTGCACGAGAGCCAGCATGGGGATTTGTGTGTGTAAACACACAAATTCCTGTGCTGTCAGAGGAGAGGAGACATATTGTGTGTTTCTACAAAGTAGGAAAAGATCTGTCATCTATCCTAGTGAGTCCCATCCCCTCACAGTTAGAACACACCAAGGGAACACACAGTTAATGCCTACAGCGATCAGTGCTATATAAATTGTACTGATTACTGTGTAAATGACACTGGCAGGGAAGGGGTTAACCACTAGGGGGAAGGAGTTAAGTGTGTCCTAGGGAGTGATTCTAACTGTGGGGGGGCTGGGCTACAAGTGACACGACAGTGATCACTGCTCCTGATCACAGGGAGCAGTAGATCACTGTCCTGTCACTAGGCAGAACAGGGAAATGCCTTGTTTACACGATCACGGGACACCGGTGGACATCGAGTCCGCGGGTCCCGCGGGCACGGTCACAGGTACGTTGCTTTGCCCAGCCAAGCCATTCTGCCGACGTTTATATGCGTGAAACGGTCGGCAAGTGGTTAAGTCATTTTGAGGACTGAAATGCACATTTTTTTGTATGTAAAAACTGTAAAACGTGGTCCATCAGCAAAACAGTTAATGTATTAATTTAAAAATTACAAAAAAAACGCACTGAGGACATGGAGGATGACCTTTGCTGACTTACTAAAATTACTTTTAAGTAAATGTTATATTAATATTGTTAAATGCGTACACACTGAAAATACAAAATCGTTTAAAATGTTTTACATAGTAACAATGACCAGAAATGCCTCCCAGGGCTGTCGTGAAGAGATGATTGGCTAGCTGATAAATTGGCTGCTCCCGTCCCAATCAATAGTGAACACTTAGGATCCCCATACAGCTCTCTGTCTTTCAATTGATTGCTGTGGTGATGATCTGCGCCTCAATCAGGCATACAAATATTCACTTCCATGACCTTGAATCTGCCTCCTGTCTGGAGATCAATCATGGAGTCGTCAGCGGACAATTCAATTAACCTTTTTTCCCTACGAGGACACCATATGATTAAAGGCTATGCATGGCTGGAATAACACATATGAAGCCACACACAAATTCCCAAAAGAGCGCAAACAATCAAACTATCAATCAATTACTCAACACATGTATAGATAGAGCCATTGAAACCAGGGATAGAGTATTATACCCCAGGGATCATTCAAAGAGTAACTCCACTTTTTCTGAAAAAAAAAAAAAAATCTTCCATGGTCAGTTGGGGAGGAGCAAAATTGAGAGAAGTGGATTCAGTAAAGACTGGTAGATTTTGGTAAAATTTCTGGATAAGGAAAATTCGTGTGCTTTTTTGTTAATGTTTAAGGGGGCAAGGGGCTTAATTTTGGTAATTGGGGAGAATTCCCGCGCCAAAAAAATGATTTTTGAATTTTGGTGATATTTTGGATACGGCAAATTTGTTTTTGTTTTTTTCAGGGGACAAGGGGCTCAATTATGGTGAAACTTCTGCATTTTGTATAAGGGAAAACTGTTTTTTTTTTTTGTTAATTTTTAAGGTCGCAAGGGCCTAAATTTTGGTAAAATTCCTGCATTTTTGGATAAGGCAAATTTGTGCAGTTCTTGGTAATTTTTATGCGGGCAGGGGGCTTAATTTTTGGTAAATTTAAGGATTTTTTGATAAGGCAAATTTATGGGGTTTTGGTTATTTATTAAGGAGACACGGTGCTTAATTTTGGTGGTATTTTGGATAAGGCAAATTTGTGGGGTTAATTTTTCCAGGGGCAAGGGACTTAATTATGGTGAAATTTCAGCATTTTGGATAAGGGAAATTTGTGCGTTTTTTGTTACGTTTTTAGAGGGCAAGGAGCTTAATTTTGTAAACATTTCAGCATTTTTGGATACGGCAAATTGGTGGGGCTTTGGTTAATTATTAAGGGGACAAGGGGCTTAATTTTTGTGAAATTTCGGCATTTTGGATAAGGCAAATTTGTGGGGTTTTGGTTAATTTTTAAAGCGGCAAGGGTTCTTAAAATAATTGATTTGACCTGATTCCTGATCCAAAACAGCTGTGCTATTTATCATCATTATTAATTATAATTAAGTATTTATTAGCCTCGTTATTTAAAAAAAAAACATAAATGGAAAAAAAAGGAAAAAAATAAAAAAAAGTGACACATACAGTACCTATTAAATTAACAAATAAAAGAAAAAAAGAAAATAACACTATGGGGCATATTGAAATTTACACGGTATTTCCAAAAGTATTGGGACGCTTGCCTTTTTCATGCACATGAATTTTAAAGCGGTAGTAAACCCATCCATAAAACAGTTTAATTTCCAGCACGTGCCAAAAATGTAACACTCCCATTGGTTGTGCTCTCAACCAAACTATCCAATAGCTGGCATCTAAACTGATCACGGCATCATGGCAGTTGTATATTATACAGAGGCAAAGATGGCAGCTTCCTTGGGTAAAAATGATAGGTGGGTTTACTTTCACTTTAATGGATTCCCAGTCTTAGGCGGCGTACACACGATCGGATATATCCGATGAAAACGGTCCGCGGACCATTTCCATCGGATATGTCCGATCGGGAGTTTGATCCGATGGCGTGTACACACCATCGGATCAAATTCCCCACCGCCGGACGGCGCGGTGATGTAGTGGTGACGCGGCGGTGACGTTGACGCCGCCGCGTCACCGCCACGTCACCGCACCAGGAAGTAAAACACTTCCGCGCATGCGCCGAATCCATTCGGCAGCGGCGCGGCTGCGGTGGGGGCCGACATGTCTGCTGGTAAGTGTACTAACCAGCAGACATGTCGGGCGGACAGATTCCCACCGGATAGATTTCAAAGCATGCTTTGAAATCTGTCGGGTGGAGAAATCTGTCCGCTAGCCCATACACACGAGCGGAGATGCCTGCTGAAACGGTCCATCAGACCGTTTTCAGCGGACATATCCCCTCGTGTGTACGCGGCCTTAGTCTGCAGGGTTCAATATTGAGTTGACCCACCCTTTGCAGCTATAACCACTTCAACTCTTTTGGGAAGGCTGTCCACAAGGTTTAGGAGTGTGTCTATAGGAATGTTTGACCATTCTTCGAGGTGCACTTTTGTGTGGTCAGGCACTGATGTTGGAGAGAAGACCTGACTCGCAGTCTCCTCTCTAATTCATCCCAAAGGTGTTCTTTTTTTTTTTTTTTTTTTCTTTTTTTCACCACTTCAGCCTTTTAATGATTGACGTTTGAGGCCGGCTCGAGAGTCGGTACTACTTTCGTCACCTTTTACCAGTTGCATCATCTGTGGTGTCGTTTTAACGTTTATTTATTCCTTTTTTTTTTTTTTTCCCAAAATAGGTTGGAGCCTTTGGGCTCTACCCCCCTCCCATTCCCCCCCCCGTCATGGGACTCGGCTTATTTTCTATATAGTCTAGGATCTTCCCTATTGGGTTGTCTCCACCTTAAGTTATTATTTTATTTTTAAATAAACCTTTATTGTTTGTCCTTTCCCACCCCCTTCCCCTAAGGGGGCTTCAGGCCTTCCGCATAGCTCCATGTTTTTTTATATTCTTTCCACTTTCCCCATTTTTCCTGGAAGTCCATATTGGTTTCCCTAACACTGCTTCTTAACTCTTCTGATCTGTAAGTGTCCTCCACCGCATCCATCCATTCCCACATCTGTGGGCCTTCCGTTTCCTGCCATTTTTTTGGTATAAGCCTTTTGGCCGCATTTAATAAGTGAGGTAGCAAGGATTGCCTATATCCCTTAATCCCTCCATGACCGCAGTGAAAGAGCATCCCCCAGGGATCTTTTTTAAGCTTCTGCCCGGTGATCTCTTTAATTTGGCCAATTATGTCGTCCCAGTACTTTTGTATTTTAGGGCAGGTCCACCATAAATGTCCCATTGTGCCTTTATCCGGGCACCCCCGCCAGCAGTTGTCCGTTAGACCTGCTTTAAATTTGCTGGCTTTATCTGGGGTCATATACCAACCCGACAGGCACTTATAGTTGGTCTTGGCTGTTCTTGTGTCAATTGCTGAAGCGTGCGTTAATTGAAAGATTCTTTGTGCTGTGTTTTCCCCTCTTACAGTGCCCAATTCCCTTTCCCATCTCTCTAAGAAGGGAGCATCATCCCGGCCCTCGCTTTTTACAAGGATCCTATATAGTTTGGAAACTATTCTCTTGGGGTTTCCTGCTTTACATAGTATCTCCACTGGTGTCAACTCCGACCCCGTCCGTAGAGGGCGGGGGAGGAGTTGCACAAAGTGAGCTAGCTGGAAATAATGCCACCTATTCAGCTTCCACCAGTCCTCCTTTACCTCTAGCTCTTCATAGGGCCTTATCGTCCCGTTGTTAATGATGTCTCCTAGGTGTACCCTTTCACTTCTAATCCAGTTACCCCCTAGCTTCTTCATCCCCGGTGCAAAGTATGTGTTTTCCTTTAGATTCATTAGTGGAGAATTAAACTTGTTCTCGAAAAGTGTCTGTGCTCTATCCCATGTTTTTAATGTATCTCGTGTTATATCATATATTTTATTATCTAAAACTCGGTATCGTGTCGGTATCCACATAATATTAGTGAGTTGGAGATTTACTTGTGCCTTCTCTATTTGTAGCCATCTCTTCCCTGGTGTATCCCTAGCCCAATCAATCACCCTAGAGAGAACAGCCGTCTTATAATAATTTTTTATGTCGGGGACTGCGAGACCACCCTGTAGCTTTGCTTGTTTGAGGATTGAGAGAGAAATTCTATGTTTTTTGTTTTTCCAGACATAGTTAATTAGTATGGAGTTTAGAGCAGATAGATACTGTTGGGGTAAGGCGATTGGCATCATTGTAAATTTATATAAAATTTTAGGTACAATGGTCATTTTCAGCATATTAATGCGACCTATCCATGAAATTGGTTTGTTTATCGTCTTTTTTAGTTCGTCTTTGATCTCATTTAATAAGGGGATATAATTGATCCTGTACATCTTCTGGGTCGAGTTGGCAAGTTTTATCCCCAGGTATTTTATTTCTTTCTTCCAGGGGATGACGCATATCTCCCTTACTTGCCTCTCTTCCTCTTTACTAAGGTTTATGTTTAATATTTCCGATTTTGTTATATTAATTTTGTAATTAGAGATTTTACTATATAGTTGTATGATCGATAGGAGTTTTGGTATCGATTCCATTGGTTTAGTAAGAAAGAATAACACATCGTCGGCGAAAGCCGCCAATTTGTGTTCCTCTTCTTCTACTCTAATCCCGTTGACTTCAGGGACCTTGCGGATCGTTGCCAGAAGAGGTTCAAGTGCTAAGATAAAGAGAAGGGGGGAGAGAGGACACCCCTGTCTTGTCCCATTCTTCATTTCGAAGGGCGCCGAATACGTACCATTTATTTTTACTCTAGCCGAGGGGTGACGGTAAAGGGTTTTAATCCAACTCATCATTCTCTCGCCTATACCCATTGTTACGAGAGACTGCGTCATGAACCCCCAGTCTACCCTGTCGAAGGCTTTCTCGGCATCCACCGACAGGAATAGACCTGGGGGCCCACGCTGTTTCATCCTCTCGAGGAGGAGGAGCGCTCTCATGCCATTCTCTTTTCCTTCTCTCCTAGGGACAAATCCTACCTGGTCGGGATAGATCAACTGATGTAATGTGTTTTTTAAACGCTCCGCCAATATTTTTGCAAAGAGCTTTGTATCTGTATTTAGGAGGGAGATCGGTCTATATCCCGAGCAGGTTGATCCGTCCTTCCCCTCTTTTAATATAACTGTGATTAAGGCCGCAGAGGACTCCTTACTGATATCGTACTCCGCTCCTAGACCGTTGAAATATCTACACATTATTGGTGTCAAAATGTGGCTGAACCTCTTATAGTAAAAGGCCGAAAACCCGTCTGGGCCTGGGCTTTTACCACCTGTTGTGTTCACCAGGGCGTTCTTAATTTCTCCTTCCGTAATAGGTTTATCTAGCAACGTTTTCTCTAACTCCTTTATTTTAGGTAACCCCGCCTGCTCTAGGAATTCGCGGGTCTTCGCCTCTTTCCCCCCCTCCCCCCTTCCTTGGTTTATAGAGTAGAGTTCTTCATAATAGTTTTTAAAGGTTTCCCCTATATCCCTGGTTGAATATACCATCTCCCCATTTTTCCTTTTAATTTTCTCGATGTAGTTCCTGGTCCTCTTTTTTTGAACCATTTTGGCGAGATACCTACTGGGTTTATTTCCCCATACATACCTCTCTCTGGCAATATTTTTAAGGTTGATGTTAGCTTCCTGTTCCATTACCCCTTTTAATTCGTCTCTTTTTTGGGTTAATTTTACATATGTCGCGTTGCTTGACTGTTCTTTATGATGTCGCTCTAGAATTGTTATTTCCTTTATCAAGGTGTCTCGCTTCCTATTTCTTTTTTTTTTTTTTTTTTTTTTTTTTTTTTTTTTAAATTATGTTTATTGAATTTTTCAAAATATTAGTAATCGCTTCCTATTTCTATCGGCTTTTTTCCTAGCTCCCTCAGATATTAGGACCCCTCTGATGTATGCTTTATGCGCCATCCAGAGGGTGGCGCTTGAGATCCCTTCTGTGTCGTTACTAAGGAAAAATTGGTTCAATTCCTCTTCCACCCTCCCGGCGCCCCCTTCATCCCGGATCAGGCTATCATTAAGGTACCATATTGACCGCTGACGCTCGTACCCTAGTGATCTAATTTTCATGGTGACCGGGGCATGGTCCGATAAGGTCATGTTACCGATCTCTGCCTCTGCCACCCGATCCAGCAGGCTGTGGTCCACCAAAATGTAGTCGACCTGGGAGTATGTTCCATGTGGGGGGGAGTAGAACGTGTAGTCCTGTTTACCTGGGTGGAGTGCCCTCCATACATCTACCAGTTGTTTTTCATGCAGTTTATGTCTTATTTTTTGGAGTTGCCCATTGATTCTCTCCCTCCCCCATGACTTATTGTCCATTCTTGGGTCCATATTGAAATTTAAGTCCCCCATAACTATCAAATATCCCTCCTTGAAGTCAGACAGTTTTCCCAGAATTTTACATAGGTATTCGATAGGGTGTTTATTGGGGGAGTAGATGTTTGCGAAGGTGAATGTCATATTCTCTAGTTTCCCTTTTAAAAATAGGAATCTGCCTTCCGGATCCTGTAATCTTGCCTCTAGGTCAAACCTTGTCCCTTTCGCCATGCCGATTGCCACTCCACGTGCCCGATTGGAAATGGAGTCGCCATAGTACCAGGTTGGGAAAGTAGGTGTATACAGTTTAGTATTTGATTCCAGGGACAGGTGAGTTTCCTGTAAAAAGACCACATCTGCACCCCTGTGTTTAATCTCCTCTAAGATCTTATACCTTTTACGCTCGGAGTTCATACCTTTGACATTATAAGACATAAACCTAATATCATTCATCTCTCAAATTCTCCCTTTCCTCCTCAATTTACGCTCGAGTCCCTGAGAGCCATGTCCCCCCTCCCTCCCCCTCGTCCCCCACCCCCCTTCCTTCCCCCCCATCCACCCCCACCCCCACCCCCCCCTCCCCCTCGCCCCCCACCCCCCTTCCTCTGATTTCCTCCCTAAACACATTTTCCAATCTTCTTAGCATGTCCTCTAGTTCCTCTTTCGTTGGGGTGTGCGCGGCCGTTCTTGATTCGTCTAGCTGGCTTTCATTGGAGTCCCCCTCTGTTGAACCTCCCGTCTTTACAGGGTTCGCCACCCCCTGACCCCTTTTGATTGCCCCCGCTTTATCTTCTTTTTTTTCGTTATTCAGGGTTTTTTTTTTTCCCTCCGGGGTCATGTATTGCCTGATGGTACTGCTGGTGGGGTTCTCTTTGGGGGTCCTCAGGGTGGATCTCCTTGTGGTCTTGCTCATTGCGTATTTTGTCCGGGGCCTAATTCGCTTCCCCAGCTTTACCGGTGGTCCCGTCTACACCGCGCTATGTAGTATCAGGTGCAGGGTTAATCACCCACAGGGGGACTCTTCCCCAATATTTTGATATTCTGGTGCTCCTCTGGGTTTTAGGCTGTGCTCCTTCTTTTAATCACGGGTCTCTTTGTCGGCTTGAGGGCACCTCGTATGTGGGGCTATCGCTGCAGCTATGTAATTATGCTCTCGGCCTCCTATACCCTCCTGCTCTGTCCTTAATTGGGGTACTACAACCCTCGCCCCTGAGTGAGCTACCTGCTATGTAGGGGCTAACTTATTCCGGGGCCTTGTTGCCTCTCTTAATCCCCCAAGAGCTCATTCCACCTCGGGTCCCTTAAACGCCCAGGGGAGGATAATGCCGTATCTCTTCCGCCAATTTTGAGCCAGTTCGGGGGTCACCCCGACCCCTTTAAATCACACACCCCTGAAATGCGGCTAAATATTAAATATTAAGTTACCCCGCGGTGTCTTGTACAAGGGCTAGATTTTACCTCGTCACCCCTCAGTTCGTACTCAGTCTATGGGTTATGCCACACTTGTCAGGGTGTTATCTGTTTGACCCAGCCTGGGAGTTTCAACTAAGCCATCTGTCCAAGCCTTGTAGTCCCCAAGCATATCACCGCCGATTACCAAAAGGTTATTCTAGTACTCTTTCATCATGAACACATTTCAATAGCGTATCTTCCGGGAACAGGTTTTTTTTTTTTAGGGGAGGTAAATCAGACCTGCGACTTTACACTTGCCTGTTGTCTTAGGCCTGCAGGCTGTCAGCCTGTGTACCAGATTCGCCGTCTCTCGGGGCAGGAAGAGAGTGAGACAAAAACTTTTTACCTGTTCGCTGATTCGCCTCGGGGGGGGGTAGGCTTCCAATGTCCGATGACCCCGGACCGTTACCGCACGCCTTACTTGTTGGTTTCTCGTCTCGGCGCCGCTGCTGCCGCTGCTGCCGGGGGATGGGAAGAAGCCGAGGGAGACCGAGGATCGGAGGGGGTCTCACTGCAATGCTAGATGCTCCGCTGCATGTCGGGGAAGGGAGGCGTATATTCGGCAGGTCATCGGGTCGGCGCTCTCACCGCTGCCCTTTCCTGCTTTGACTAGTTTGGCGTCTCTTCCTTCGTCCTCCGTCCCGTCATCTCCCTTGCATGGACCGTGGCATGGGCCGCTCCTCCCTCGACGTGCGTGCGCGTGTTACGTGCAACACGTCATCCCCCTGGCCTCTGCGCCCAAAGGTGTTCTATCAGGTTGAGGTCAGGTGCAGGTCAGTCAAGTTCCTCTACCCCAAATTTGCTCATCCATGTCTTTATGGACCTCTGTTCCTCCCCAGACAAGAGAGTGCTCTTTGAGTTGTGGACTGTCATCAAGCCCATAGACCAGGAATAGTCCAACACTGGACCGTGGGGGAGCAATATTTTACGATGGAATAAAGGATTGGATGAGTAAAAGATTTACACATGCGGTGTGGGCACAGTAACTGCATGGGAAAACTTTTTGTTTTGCTTGGGCTTTAAGGATTGGTAAGCTGCAATATATCACATTTTAGTTTTTTTGGGGGTTTGGATATGCGTTAACTGACTAAGGCTGCATTCACACCTGAGCGTTTTTTCGCCTGAAGCGTGACGCTCAAAGACGCTAGAGGGGAAAAATAACATTATTCTCTATGGAGATGGTTCACATCTCCAACGCAAAACGCTGAACGCCTGAATTTCAAACAAGTCCCGGACCCTTTTTTGACGCGCAAATCGGGCGGCTTGGGCATTTTGCATTGATGCCAATGACCTGTACAAAACCGCGGGGAAAAACGCCACGTTTTGTCGCGGCAAATCGCGGGGGAAAAACGCCGCAATTTGTCACGACAAAACGAGGTAAAAAACGCCGCAAATCACCTACGCCTAGGTGTGAATGCAGCCTAAGACTTGGAATCTGGTGTGGCAGTGGTAATAGTGATGACAGTAAAGGTAGTGATCACTATAAAGATAGAAGTAGACAGTCTGATTGTGATGTAACCACCAAGTGCTTTTCACTTGCTTAGAAATCCTTGCATGTTCTTCTTGCTTTGTAATGTGTAGAAGAGGGCTGTGATAATGTTTAACATAATTCACCCCATCAGTATTGTGTTTACAGTTATCAGCTGTAGATAATGGCTAGACTAGATTTGAACACTGTCCTAACCGGGGCTTTTGTTCTCAGAGAATGGGTGCAGGAACCTCCCCTTCTAGGTCACTTTGTTGCCCCCCACCCACCTCTGAGCACTAACCGAGCACCGGCCCTTGGTTCCGCCCCCTACCCAGCTCCCAGTACGGCCCCTTTTAGAGAATATAGAGCCAAGAATAATTTTTTAGTGCTAAGTAATTTGTTACGATAGTCCATCCAGTTCAACCTGTGTATGTCAGTGTCGATAGGAATTTCCTACATCCCTGTTTGTTATGTTCTTTAAGGCCGCGTACACACGATCAGACCGGTCCGATGAAACTGGTCTGCAGACCAGTTTCATCGGACCAATTCGATGGTGTGTACCGCCTATCGGACCGTTGTCCGTCGGACCAAAGTTTTAAAACTTGCTTTACAGTAAAATCTGTCCGACGGACACCTGTCCGTCGGACATATTCGATGGTTAGTACGCAAAAGCATCGGACCAAAAACCCACGCATTCTCAGAATCAAGTCGGCGCATGCTTGGAAGCATTGAACTTTGTTTTTTCAGCACGTCGTTGTGTTCTACGTCACCGCGTTCTGGTCTGATCGGATTTTTGGTCCGATGGTGTGTACGCACATCAGACCAACAGACCACTTCAGCGTGGTCCGATGAAAACGGTCCGTTGGACCAGTTTCATCGGACCGGTCTGATCGTGTGTACGTGGCCTAAGATGCACGTCTAATGCCTCGTACACACGTTTGGGTTTCCTGGCGGACTTTTTACTGCCGGGAAACCTGAAAGCCCCAAACCTGCACGGCAGCTTTTTCCCCCTAGGCACAGCCAGTTTTCCTGGCAGGAAAACTGCCATGAGAGTTTTGGCCGGGAAACGCGGCCGCGTTTATTCTCCACCGCAGTGTTTGCCATAGGAAAACTGCAAGGAAAAAGACCGCTGGGATTCCCAGCGGGTTTTCCTGTTAGGAAAACTGCCACGGAGCATACACACGGACAGTTTTCCCAGCCGAAAGCTGTCATGGCAGTTTTTCCAACGGGAAAACTTGTCGTGTGTGCGAGGCATAAGAGTCTTTTAATAATATCCATACTTCCCGCTGACACTACCAATTGTGAAAGAGAGTTCCACATCCTTATCACCCTGACACTGAAAAACTCCCTGCGTAGCTTAAAGTTATTGTAAAGTCTATTTTTTTTCTATAAAAATAACAAACATGTCATACTTGCCCTGTTGCAGTGGATTTGCTCAGAGCAGCCCATATCCTCCTCTTCTTGGGTGCCTCTTCTTCCCTCCTGTTGATTGCCCCCCACATTCAGACATGGAGCTGTGGTTCGGCCCCGTCTCCACTCTCTCCTGCTTGGATAACTGACTTTGATTGACAGCAGCGGGAGCCAATGGCGCCACTGCTGTGTTTCAGCCAATCAGGAGGGAGAGACACTCGTGGACATCGCTGAACAGAGAGCAGGCTCTGGAAAGTATTAGAGGGGGCGAGGAAGGCTTTTTATCTCAATGCATAGAATGCATTAAGATTAGAAAAAATTGGCCCGGATTCACAGCCAACGACGCATCTTTGTGCGGGCGTAGCGTATCTTCTTTCCGCTACGCCGGCGCAACGTTGAGAGGCAAGCATGCTATTCACAAAGAATATGCGCTCAACGTTGCGCTGGCGTAGCGTAAAGTTGTCAGCGTAAGCCGGCATAAGTCAAAGTAGGTGGAAGTGGGCTGGAAGTGGGCGTGATATATTAAAATAAAGCGTGACCCCATGAAAATGATGGGCTGAGCTTCAAAAAACGAACTGCGCATGTGTCGTCTCTTGGACGCATCCCAGTGCTCATGCTCACAGTCACGTCGAAATAGCTGCCTAAGATACGTCAATACACTGCCTACGACGTGAACGTAACCTACGCACAGCCCTATTCACGTACTACCTAAACTACGTAAAATATGACGGCTGTTCCCTGGTCCATACCTTTGATTGGGTTGCGCCTCCTATATGAGGAATAACTTTACACTGGACGTAACACTTACGCGCTTAAAACATGCGCCGGACGCAAGTACATTTTTTTGAATCGGCGTATCTTACTCTTTTGTATATTTAACATGGGTACGCCAAATGCGTCCAGCACAACTATGCGCCCACGATACGCCGGCGTAGGCAAGTTACGTCGGGCGGCTGAAGCCTTGCTTTTCTACGTATCTAGCTTTGTGAATCGGCGCAGAGATGCGACGGCGCACATTTGTACTAACGACGGCGTATCTTTGGATACGTCGGCGTAAGTCCGACGTGAATCCGGGCCTTTGACTTTACAACCCCTTTAACCGCTTCCCACCCACCGGCTGTCACATGACGTCCTTGGCTTTGTGCGGGTATATCACAATTATGGGTGCAGTTACAGGCATCATTCAGATATTTTTTTTCAGGCAGTGATTCCCTGCACCAGAAGAATGAATATATCGGCTGTTGAGCCACTTAAAAGTTCTTACGGGCGGCGAGAGGGAACATCCCGCCACCCTCCGGGGCTTCTCCGGGCTCGCGGCTGCCATTGGCCAACTGGAGAAGGGATCCGCCGGCCCCGGACGCTGACCATAGAGATTTTCGGCACACCAGATGGTCCCTGGAGTCTCTATGATCGTTCAGAGGCTGGGCGCGATGTTATGATCTCACGCCCAGTCTCTGCATTCACCTCGGAAGCCAGGATCTTTTTTTTTTTTTTAGGCTTCCCAACCTAGAGATGAGATGTGGGGACTTATTGACCCCGTATCTCACTGTAAAGAGGACCTGTCATGCTTATTCCTATTATAAGGAATGTTTACATTCCCTGTAATAGGAATAAAAGTGAAAAATAAATAAAAATTAAAAATAAATAAAAAGCGTCAAACTAGAAAAATAAAATAAAAATTATCTTTTTTTTCTAAGTGCTCCTGTCCCTGTGTGCTCGCATGCAGAAGCGGACACATACGAAAGTCGCACCAACATATGTAAAGGGTGTTCAAATCACATTTTCAAAAAAAAATCTGTTTGAAAAGTTGCTGCGCAAATACCGTGTAAGATAAAACGTTTTCTCAGGGGTCTCTGCTAAAAAAACCATATATAAAGTTTGGGGGTTCTATGTAATTTTCTAGCAAAAAAAATATGATTTTTACATGTAGGAGAGAAATGTCAGAATTGGCCCGGGTGGCAAGGAGTTAAGGTTAAACCGCTTTTCCTCCAATCTCATTGTGTGGCCCCTTGTCCTCTTACACTCTCTGGGACTGAATAGTTTTTTTTTTTCTAAGCTGGGATCACCATTGAGGTATTTGTAAATCATTATCATGTCGCCTCTCAAGCATCTCTTCTCCAGCAAGAATACATTTAATGCTTGTAGTCTTTCCTCATAATTAAGGTCCTTCAGTCCCCTATTCATTTTGATGCAGCTACAGACATCTTTCAAAATGATGCTTTTACAGGCGGCAGGAGGGCACGCCCCCCGTCGCCCTCTGGTGCTTCTCTGGTCTCGCCAGTGCGATAGGGGAGCCGGAGAAAGAATCAGTTGGCGATGGCAGTTTACTATAGAGCTGGCCATGGACCAGATGCTTCCTGGCCATCTCTTTGACCCTTGGTCATAGAGGAGAGATCTGAGGACTTATAGACCCCAGATCTCTCTGTAAAGAGGACCAGTCATGCCCTATTCCTATTAAAAAGGGATGTCTACATTACAAGGGAAAGTGTTTAAAATTAAAAACTAAAACGAAAATAAACAATAAAAAAATATTAATAATAAAGCATCACCGTCCCCTCGTGCTCACATTCAGAAGCAAACGCATACATAGGTCATGACATTCAAACATGTGAGGTATTCCTGCGATCTTTAGAATATGAGCTATATTTCTAGCACTAGACCTCCTCTGTAACTCTGGACTGGTAACCTGTAAAACAACAAAAAAAAATCAAATGCCATTTCCTGAGTGTGCGCAATTTTAAAGTGTGACAGGTTAGGTATTTATTTACTTAGTGTAACATCATCTTTTACATTAAACCAAAAAATTGGGGTAAATAATGGCCCAGATTCACAGAGCGATTACGCCTGTCTAACTGGTGTTAGACAGGAGTAATTTCAAATTACGCGTGCCGTATCACTAGTTTGAATCCTCAAACCATAATACGGCGGCTTCGGGCTTCGTTCCGAGAGGCTTACGTCTTCGTACGCCTTCGGATCTACGCTGCGATCTTTTTGCGGCCGCTGGGTGGAGTTCGCGTCGTTTTCAGCGTCGGGGTATGCAAATGAGCTTTTTACGGAGATCCACGAAGTTACGAGCGTCGTTCGCAATCGCGTACGTCATTTTTTCGCCACGTAAAGTTAAACCAGCTTTTAGCTGGTCTAACGTTACGCGGCCCATGTATGGCCGTCGTTCCCGCGTCGTCTTTCAATTTATTTTTTATTTTTTGCGTAAGTCGTCCGGGAATAGGAATGTCCGTAAACGACGCTACTCAAAAAAATAACGCGCTTAATTTAAATGCCTCACGACCCCTATTCGCGTATTTTGATTCCGCCGGGAGAAATACACTACGCCGCCGTACCTTACGGGCCAAAATCTCTCTGAATTCCTCTTAGAGCCAGGTAAAGTACGGCGGCGTAGAGTATCTCTGATACTCTGCGGGAATCTAATTCTTGCTGAATCTGGCCCAATGTGTTTTGTTTTATGTAATTTGTGTAATTCGTAATTCCAAAAAAAAAAAAAATTGCGTTGGAAAATTGTTGAGCAAATACTGTGACATAGAAAATTGCCATATAAAATATACATTTTATTCCCTAGGGTCTCTGCTAAAAAGTATATATATATATATATATATATATATATATATATATATATATATATATATATAATGTTTAGGGGTTCTGAATAATTTTCTACCAAAAAAATGTGGATTTTTACATATAGAAGAGAAGTGCAAGAATTAGCTTGAGTGGCAATAAATGTGTAACTATAGTGGGGTGGCTCTTCAATTTAAATTCTTGTGACAGAAATTCTTACAATCAGCCATGACACATCTAAAAGTTAATCATTTTTTTTTTTATTTATAATTTTTTTTGTATAATTTTTTTTTTATTATAACTTTCTTTTATTTTATTTAATTTTTTTATCATTTTTTTTTTTTTGGTATGCTGCATCAATAGGAATACATAAAAGAAATATACTGCAGTTCTCTCAAAAGTGGAAATACAGTTTAGGTAGCTCCCAGCTACCAAACGCTGCAATTTTTTTTTTTTTGGTGTGCGGCTAACTCCACTTTTTTAATTGGTTTTACAGATTGTTACTAATGGCCTATCACAGAAGAATGTAATTGCAAGCGGAATATTAATGCATTAAAAATGTATTAAACCCTGATTAAGTAAATCACAGTGCAACATGGGATCACTAATTAAACCTTTAGATTTTCGCCACAGTGCGGCCATCCATTATTAATGCCCGAGCGTCACTTTATTTCATATATTGTGTAACGTTATTTGTACAAGGCTTTATGTCTCCTTGGAGGAGTAATAAAGAAGAAAGCACGGCAGGTTTTTGAGCTATCAGCGCCCGGAGGGATGCCATCCAACAGACGCAAGAATTTCCAAAAGTTGCTTAAACAGGAAAATGAAACTGAAAAAAGGAGCATTGAGAAGTCATAAAAGTTGTAATTAGTATTTTCTCTGTTTATTGTTGACAAATGATTAAAGAAACAGATTTATAATGGGAGTGCTTGAATCATCATGTATAAAATAATTCTGCTGGGATTTTCATTTGGTCACATAACATAATTACTGTTATGCCCTGTACACACGATCGGTTCATCCGATGAAAACGGACCGATGGATTTTTTCATCAGATATCCGATGAAACTGACTTTCATCAGTCTTGCCTACATACCATCGGTTAAAAATCCGATCGTGTCCAACGCGGTGACGTAAAACACAACAACGTGCAGAGAAAAATGAAGTTCAATGCTTCCGAACATGCGTCGACTTGATTCTGAGCATGCGTGGATTTTTGACCGATGGATTTCCCCACAGACGATCGTTTTTTTCTATCGGTCTTTTAACCATCAGAAATTTTTAAAACAGGTTCTATTTGTTTCACCTACGGGAAAAAAAAACGATGGGGCCCACACACAATCGGTTCGTCCGACAGACGAACCGATCGTGTGTACAGGACATTACACTTTATAAAGGGACTAAAATAAACAAAGACCCCTATGCACTTCTATTTGTATGCATTTTTTTATGTGCATTTGTATGAGTTTATGTGCGTTTTCACGCTCAGATTATGTGCTCAGCATCTAGAGAAGTGTGGAATAGACAATTAATGGTAATGCCAAAGACGCGTTTCATGGCTAATGTGCCACTTCCTCAGTTTATACAGTTGTCATGACGCTACTCGGACCAAAGACACACATGCGCCAAACCTGAGATCTGGCACCACTGCCAGTACCTTGCATGGGCGTGCTCGCCTGTGGAGAAATGCACACAGTTGCATAGGGAATGCGCAAGGATGCATTACAAATGCCCCTGCCACGTGCAGGGATGTGCAGAGGTGAACGCCTGTGCCTGTGCATGCCCTCATCCAAGACTGGCACCAGACTCCCTTTATGAAGGACAACAGCCTTCAGAGACTGATGGTTGATCTTCGACTCCCCAGTGCTCTTGTTCCTGTGTTTCCTGTGCTTCTTGGACTGCTTGGCTAGCTTCTGGACCCTTCTTCTGTCCGATTCCTGGTTCTGACCTTGGCTCTCTCTTACAGACTCTGCCTCCTCTGACCACCCATATATGACCCTGCCATTCTAAATACTCTCTCGTCCTCACATCTGGCTCCTGTGCATGACCTTGCCTTGGCCTTGACTACATACTTGCCACCTCGTCTGCTTGATCCTCCGTGTATGTTAGTGCTTGAGTTCTGCTCTGCCCCCCCCCCCAACCTTCTACTTGCCATGGGTAATACCCATCCCCTGCTTCTGTTCTAGGCCTGTCTTACCACTTGGGTTCCAGTACTACAACTGACTACCCACTTTCACATAGGTCTGCAATAGACATGTGCAATTAATTTTTTCAAAGAAAATTTACAAATCTGTTTATTAGGAAATATTTGAATTACGAAAACTTGTTTAACAAATTTTTCCAAAATTCAAATTTTTCAAAAATTTGGAATTTCGAAAATTCAAAATTCAGAAGTTCAAAAATTTGAAATTTTTTAAAATCGAATGTTCGGAAATGTGAAAATTTTAAAATAAGCAAAAATTTTAAAGAACGAAAAGCCTGAAAATAAGAACAAAAGTCTCAACATTAGAAAACCCGAAAATTTGAAAATTTGAAATAATAACTAATAATAACTATTACTAACTATAAAATTATAGGTAATGGAATTTTCTTTCTGATTTTTTCGAATTTTCTGATTTTCTAGTTTTAATTCTTTTGAATGTTCTGATTTTCTTTCTTATTTCCTGATTTTGGAATATTCAGATTTAAAAATTTAGGGATTTTAGAATTTACAAAAAATTTCACTGCCCGGTGCTGTGTCGGGCACCGCAGAGGGGGCTTCAATCTCATGTTCTCTGCATACTAGCTCATTATGCCTTTGTCTTGCAGGTGTTAGGCTCCATTCAGACCTAGGCGTTTTGTCGCCCTACGCCCGACGCTAAAGCAGCCCTAGATACGCTAGAGGGGCGAATTAACATTGTCGGCTATGGAGATGGTTCACATCTCCACGCCGAACGCCCAAACGCCCGTACGCCTGAAGCTCAAACAAGTCCCGGACCCTTTTTTTCAGGCGTATCGGGCGTACGGGCATAGCCGGCAATGTTAATTCACCTCTTCTGCAAAAAATCAATAGGCGTTTTGTCGCCGCAAATCGCGGGGACAAAACACCTATTGATTTGTCGCTGCAATACGCCGCTACAGCGTACGCCTAGGTCTGAATGGAGCCTTAGTTGTTTTGTTTTTTTTAAAGTGGGTCTACAACCACTTTAAAGTGTGGGGGTAACCAGAGAACCAAAGGAAATCCATGCAGGCAAAGGGTGAACATGCAAACTCCATGCAGGCTTTGCTATGGTTGGGATTTGAACCAAGGTCCCTAGTACTGCTAGGTGGAAGTGCTAACATTATGCCTACAAAATACTTGGAAGCCCCCTCTACTACATAAAGTGTGCTTCAGTGGTTCATGCATGGAGGCCCATTTAAAGCAGAAATATTAAGTCCTGCTCTGTACAGTGGAACCTCAGATTACGAACATAATCTGTTCCAGGAGAATGCTCGTAATCCAAAGTACTTGCATATCAAAGCGAGTTTCCCCTATTGAAGTCAATGGAAACAAAAATAATTAGTTCCACATTGATTTCTATGACATGCAATACCGCATGCGACCAGAGGTGGGAGGGCGCCGGAGAGCCACGGAAACGGCCGGAAAGGCCCAAGGACAGTTCCCGAGCCTTTCCAAAGTTTGCCCGGGTCAGCCGAACTGTCCTTGAGCCTTTCCGTGCGCAGCCGATCGGCACCGTCCGTCTCCGGTGCCCCCCACTTCAGGCCAACATGGTGCTGCACATCGCTTTGGCCTGAATCCTGCTCGTTTTGCGAGACAACACTCGCAAACCGAGTTAGGATTTTCAGAAATACAGTACAGTGCTCGTATTGCAAAACGCTTGTTAACTGCATTTCTCCCAATCCGAGGTTCCACTGTGATTCAAAACACAATACACTGCAATGCATAGAGCGATCGCACTTGTGTCTTGTGTTGTGCTATAGCACAGTTTTGTTGGGGTGTACTGTATATGCGCATTGTGGTGCAAATAGCTTTGAATAGCAGCACATTCCAACACATGTGCTCCATGCATTGCTGTGAAGCAGCTGCCAAGCAAAGTATATTGCCCATGGCATGTGTAGACCCCTGGCCTCTGTAGCTAAAGGGGGTAGTGGTTGAGGGGTGTTAAATGCACGGCTCCTGTGGTTGGGGTTTGTGGTACAACCCCACTAGTGTGAACAAGTCCTTATAGAAAGGGGACTTTGGTTACCAATTCCTTCAAAATAATTGGCTTTTGCTGACCAGGGAAACAATATATATAATGTATTAAAGGATGTTTCTTAAAGGGGTTGTCAAGGTAAAAGTTTTTCACCTTAATGCATTCTATGGCCTCCCCAGCCCCCCCATTTACTTACCTTACCCTTCGAAAGTCCCGCACCATGAATTCCCTGGCAGCTTGGCGGCTTCCCGGCTCATTTATTGGTCGATTGAAGCAGCGCAGCCATTGGCTTGCGCTGCTGTCAATCACAACCAATGACGCGGTGCATAAGGGGGCGGGGCCGAGTGATACAGTCGGCGGCTATGGCAGTCAGCTGTATCACGGGAGCGTGCCTGCAAGGACTCCACACCATGTGAGTTTGTTCCCATGAATGTGTGGTGTTCTTGCACGGAGGGTCAGAGACAGCCGCCGAGGGACCCCAGAAGACGTGGATCGGGGCCACTCTGTGCAAAACGAGCTGCACAGTGGAGGTAATTATAACATGTTTGTTATTTTTAAAAAATACAAAAATTTCCTTTACAACCCCTTTAAGTCTACTGGCAAATTTGCAAACGTTTGCGCCAAAAGTTGTCTGGGATTCACCACAAACCTAGCGGCAAATTCTAACCTCATTCCTCTCCAAAAGAACATTTTTAAATAAGGATAAACTTTAGCTTATTTGCTGTTCCTTTATTAGCTGCATCTGTTTAACAATGCTATTTTTTAATTAAAAAAATACACATTTATTTGTATTGCGTTCATTACAAGCTTGCGAAAAGCGCAATTGTGTTTCCGAAATTCTTTTCTTACTCTCCGGTGGTGCTTTTTTTTTTGCTAACACTAAGCATTTTAACGTCTAATTGTCCCAATATTTCTTCCAACTTAACGTCTAAGTACCTAGACCATTGCGCTGTGAATTTTTAATACCTTCACACGGATCTCATGTCTGTAAGCTTAGTTTAACCTTAATAATCTCACAGCTGTTTTCTACCTCCGAGGAACGGAATTAAGTGGAACACTCGGAAATAAAATCAAATTGTTTTTAAACAAGATCTCGGGGTGAATTGCTCTTGGTAGAGAAGGGTAATAATGGCTTCGTGGTCTGTTTCGGATGAGAATGTCAAGCAGTAACTATTGAATTCAGCTTTCGTCCTCAAGGTCAGAAGTAAAATAAATGGCTTTTTATATTTATTGTGTATGCTGACTGTCCCAAAACCGAGAACAATAAACTTGCAAAGGCAAATATTGCTTTTCAAACATGGGACCTTTTAACAGTGTTTGCCCTCTGGACATTTTTTGCAAACTTGGTAAATATATCTCCTTCTTCTAGACAATTTAGTCTCTTTTAGAACCAGTAATCCCAAAGTTCAAGCTGACCTGATATGATTTATTTTATTAAAGCATACAATCCAAATAATAACCCTTTGCTAGTAGCAGAGAGTGCCGGAGGTCCCACTGCCTACCGGTGTGCCCTTCTAGTGCTGACTACTGGTCTGAGAGTTAAGGAGCCTAAAGATACCAAAAATTACTGTTACCATAACACTGGCAACAGTTTATGTAAATGTGCATACAAAGTTTGACACACAAATGATGGGGGGGCTGGAAGATGCTTAGGGGGCTGGATCGTACCCTGACATACTGAGTTGAGTTGAGAGGTATCTTAATATAGCGTGGTCTTACCCTTAAGGGTACCGACGCGCATACTAGCCTTCTACCTCTCTCCAAGCCCTCATGTATTTTTCTCTCTCCTTCTCTTCCCTTCTTCTATCCTTCAGTCTCAGCCCACTCCTCTTCTTCTTTTTTTTTTGTTCCCCTACCTCCTCCCAGCTCTGTACCGGCTTTGTCTACTCTTTGTATGATGGGTGGACTGGCAGATGCCTAGGGGGCTTGATGGCACCCTAAGGCCCCGTACACACGGCCGAGATTCTCAGCAGAAACCAGCGAGAAGCTCGCTGGGATCCTCATTCTGCCGAGAACCTCGGCCGTGTGTACAGTTTCGGCGAGCATCCTGTCGGGAAAGCCGTCGAGCTAAAATAGAGAGCAGGTTCTCTATTTGCTCGATGGCCCATCGAGAACCATGGCTCGACGCCTTTTCCGACGGCTTGGTCGACGATTTCGGCGGCTGGGCGAGAACCTCGACGGGCGGAACGATGTGTTTGGCCCGTCGAGGTTCTCGTACGTGTGTACGCGGCCTGACATAATAGCCTTCTAACTCTCTCCAAGCCCTCATGTATTTTTCTCTCTCCTCTTCCTTCTTCAGTCTCAGCCCACTCCTCTTCATTTTTTTTTTTCGTTTCCCTACTTCCCCCCATCCTCCCAGCTCTGTATCAGCTTTGCCTCCTCTTTGTATGATGGGTGGACTGGCAGATGCCTAGGGGGCTTGATGGTACCCTGACATAATAGCCTTCTAACTCTCTCCAAGCCCTCATGTATTTTTCTCTCTCCTTCTCTTCCCTTGTTCTATCCCTCAGTCTCAGCCCACTCCTCTCCTTTTTTTTGTTTCCCTACTTCCCCCCATCCCCCCAGTTCTGTACCGGCTTTGTCTCCTCTTGCCCTCCATTTTCTTCCTGCAGCCACTGAATGTCTGAAAAAGCAGACATTCAGTGGCTGCATGGAGGGATCGGTTCCTCTACATACTGACTTTCCCATCCAGGTGTACAAGGGGAAAGGATGGGCCCCCTGGAGCATGGGGCCAGGTTGACTGGCTGGCCGGCTGCTGCGGGGGATGGAGGGTAGGGAAGGAGCCGGTAAATGTGTCATTTACCATCCTCTTCCCTGTCTTAAAGACAAGTTCCACCCAAAAATGGAACTTTAGCTATAAGCATTGGTGACCCCCTGACATGCCACATTTGGCAATGTCATTTTTTTGGGGGGGTACCCAGTTTTCACAGGTACCCAGCTCCCACTTCCTTTTCTGGTGCCACGGCGTATGTTCATCTCTCCCCCTCCCTCCCTGCAATCTTCTGGGACACGTCCTAGGTTCCAGAAGATTGCCCTGCCATTCACGGTGCGTAGAGTGGCTCATGCATGTACAGTGTGCACCCATCTGTGAATCCACAGCTGGACACCCACAGTTACAATGCTGGCGCCATGGAGAGAAGGGGGAGAGGAGCAAGGCTTTGGGTGCCCACAGATGAGTCTGTGTATTTAAAGTCAGCAGCCACACTTTTTGAAGCTGCTGACTTGTAAATGGGTGGAATAGAGCCAGTGATCAATACAGTGTAAACTGTGTTTATTATGCTTCAGTTTATGAATGAACGGGAAGGTCTGACAGGGCTATTCCTGTTCATCCATTCTGTGCTGCTGAGGCTGCAGAAATTGAGGGGACCTCAATCTCTTTTCTCTGTCTCAAAGGTGAAACATCAAAGGTTTGTTTATATCCCTGATATTCCACCAAAGCTCCCCAATGGGGGTCCTATAAATGTTTAAATTAAAAAAAAATATATATATAAAAAATAATATAACAAAAAATAAAATGACTGACACCAGTGGTTGAACTACTGGGGTCACAAAGGTCACACTTGTCACCGGGTCCTGGCGTTCTGCCACCCTGGGGGACTCCAAGACAGCAGTAAAGGGGCCGCTGTGGGACCATAATAAAGGGCCGTGGGACTAGAGTACAGGGCACCGGCCGTGGGCCAGGGAGGGCCCTTCATGGTTTCTTGCACCGAAGCCATGCAGGTTCTAGTTATGCCTCTGCTTGGGATTTTTAACTTTTGAAGCCAGTGGCGGGATAAGCGAAGAGAGGAGACAAACACTGAATGGTTGTCCCTTATCAATCAACTTTTGACTGATTGTTGACTGTGTGTATAACTCCCAACTGTGCTTGATTTTGAGGGACTGTCCCTGATTTTAAACAATGTCCCTCTGTCCCGCCTCATTTGTCCCTCATTTTGGTCTGATCTATACAGTTGTATATAAAATGCACTTTTTATCTTTCAAAAGGTGTTTCCCAGTGCTAAACGTAGATTCGTCCCCTTCATCCCAAAAGAAGACACAGCAGTAGTCGTGGGAACAATAATCAATTCCAGGCTCGACTATGCAAACGCCCTCTACCTTGGTCTTCCAAAATTCCAGGTTGCACTTCTACAAGTTGTCCAGAATATGGCGGCAGGATTTGTAAAAAAATCCTGGGAATCAATTACCCCTAGACATGTGCACAGAAAAAAAAATCGTTTTTTTTTGTTCTGTTTCGTATCGTTCCGTTTTTTCGTTTTCGTTCGTTTTTCGTAAGACGCCCGTTTTCCTGTTGTTCCGTTTTTTCGTATGATGCGATTTTTTCGTATTCCGATCGTTTCGTATTTTCGTTACTGTTTTATTTTCGTACATGCGGGATGGTTCGTTATTCTGTTTAATTCATGTTCGTTACTTGTTAGACAATAATTTTCGTGAATTTTCGTCAATGATTTGCATTCTGTATCTTGAAACCCTTTTATTTTGCTATTTTCAGTCGTATGTTCATATGACATCTATAACAAAAGATTTGCATTCTGTATTTTAAATTCCTTTTTTCTGTTCGTATTTTGTATTCAAAATACAGCATGCACATCTTTTGTTATAGATGTCGTATGAACAATGAACATAGGACTGAAAACAAACAGAAAAAGGATTGAAACAAAATACAGCATGCAAATCTTTTGTTATAGATGTCATATGAACAATGAACGTAGGACTGAAAACAAACAGAAAAAGGATTGAAACAAAATACAGCATGCAAATCTTTTGTTATAGATGTCGTATGAACAATGAACATAGGACTGAAAACAAACAGAAAAAGGATTGAAACAAAATACAGCATGCAAATCTTTTGTTATAGATGTCATATGAACAATGAACGTAGGACTGAAAACAAACAGAAAAAGGATTGAAACAAAATACAGCATGCAAATCTTTTGTTATAGATGTCATATGAACAATGAACGTAGGACTGAAAACAAACAGAAAAAGGATTCAAACAAAATACAGAATGTAAATCTTTTATTATAGATGTCATTTTCGTTCTTTTGCCGTTTTCGTTTTGTCGTTTTTTTTCGTCGGATCATTCGTTCGTATTTGCGGTTGTTCGTTATGCGGCTCATTCGTAATCTCGTAGTTTTCGTATTTTGATGCTTTAATTTTTTCGTATGTACACATTATCCTGCGGGTACGAAAATGAACATTTTCGTACGAAAATAACATTCGTACGAACAGGAATGCACATATCTAATTACCCCCTCCCTCAGGTCCCTTCACTGGTTGCCCGTGAAGGACCGGATGGTATTTAAGGTCCCTCTGCCTGACGCACAAATGTGTACAAGGAACCGCTCCCCGATATTGTGAGAAAATAAAATACCACAAACCTAACCGCGTTCTCAAGTCAACTAAACAAAATCTACTTAAAATCCCCAAAGCCCGTTACAAAACAAAAGGAGAGCAAAGATTTGCAGTCCAAGGACCCCGACTATGGAACGCATTACCAACCAATATCCGGATGGAAACGAATCACCAGGCCTACAGGAAAAAACTCAAGACCCACCTATTCTGAAGGCCAAATTAGAAGAAAATGGATACCAAGCACTTTGAGGCTATTCAGTTTGCATGTGTAGCACTATATACGTTTTTCATTTATTCAAACCTTTAATCCAATTTCAAAATTGCTGCATTTGTAAATTTTAAAAGCCAATATAAAGGAATCGTAGTGTTAAAAAAAAATAGCCCTTGTGAATTTAGTTAACTTTTTTTTTGTTGTTTTTTTTTCCTTTAATGGGGGCTTGTCCTATGCCTACCTACTTTTTCTAGTAGGTGTCTCTCATTCCCATCTCAAAATGTTGGGAGGTATGAGTGTGGGTAATACAGACTGATCCGTATATAAAGTTACAACTAAAGTTTTTCTTAAAGTTGAAATTTCACTGGGTGGCAAAAAGCAAAATACCAAAACTGCTTCCTTATCAATACGTCTTTAGGATATTTCAACAACAAAAAGATAATGAAGGTCTATGGCATTGTGCACCATGTTTCCTGACCTATTTAAGACCTGCAGATAATCCCATAAACAGTATTTACATTTGGTGGTTTGAGGAAAGCCACAATTCAGCCACTCACCATACCAATCTATACATGAATGTGTTAATTATAGAGTCTGCCCTATCATAGAATACCGGTCAAAGTTCAAGGAATTTATGGCACAGAATTCTTTTAGTGCATTTAATTGATGGTTAAACCAATGTCTGCTGATAGCAGTCACTATACAATCCACTGAGATACAAAGGCGGGTGGCGCACTGTAAATTTAGAAGCCTGTCAATAAAAGGGAAAGTACCTACTCAGAGTTATTTACTGTACATAGTACCAAAGGATTTTTTTTTACTGTTTTTTTTTTTTTTTATCAAATGTAGCGCAACTTCCTAAATTACTCTTAAAAATAAGTCCAGAAACAATTCCCCTTTAAAGTTAACAACTCAAGGAGCCTCTTTTTGAGATTTGGTGTTTACAAGTTAACATTTTTTTTTTTTTGTTGCTAGAAAATTACTTAGAGCCCCCAAACAATATATATATATTTTTCAAACGCCCTAGAGAATAAAATGGCGGTTGTTGCAATACTTTCTGTCACACCGTATTTGTGCAGCAGTCTTACAAGCACACTTCTTTTGGAAAAATACACTTTTTGCATTAAAAAATAAGACAATAGTAAAGTTGGCCCAATTTATTTTACATTGTGAAAGATAATGTTAAGTCGAGTATATTGATACCCAACATGTCATGCTTCAACATTGCGACCGCATGGTGAATGGCGACAAACTTTTTTTAAAAATCTCCGTAGGTGACATTTAAAAAATTCTACAGGTTGCATGTTTTGAGTTACAGAAGAGGTCTATAAATAGAATTATTGCTCCCACTCTAAAGATTGTGGTGATACCTCACATGTGTGGTTTGAACACTATTTTCATATGCGGGCGCTACTCACGTATGTGTTCACTTCTGCAAATTTACGAATTTTTCGAATTTATGAATTGCGATCATAACAAATGACATGAAAAATCAAAATAAAATAAAATGAATGAAACTAAAACTAAAGCAAATACATTTTTCGGCAAGGCATATGTCTACACAGTAGTGTCACTGATCCCACAATGTGTAATCAAAAACTATACACAGAAACAAGGGGCCAGATCCACAGACATCAGCGGATCTTCTTTACGCTACGCTACGCCGCCGCAACTTAGAGAGGCAAGTGCTGTATTCACAAAGCACTTGCGTCCTAAGTTACGGCGGCGTATCGTAAATGGGCCGGCGTAAGCCTGCGTATTTCGAAGTAGGCAGGTTGTGGGCGTGTAGTATTATAATGAGGCTTGACCCCATGTAGATGCATGTCCGTATGAACGGCGCATGCGCCGTCCATGGATGTAACCCAGTGCTCATGCTCCGACTCATGTCCGATCGAATTCCTAAGATACGTCGAAAAATGCCTCCGACGTGAACGTAAATTACGCACAG
Organism: Rana kukunoris; assembly: GCA_029574335.1. Lineage (NCBI taxonomy): Eukaryota > Metazoa > Chordata > Amphibia > Anura > Ranidae > Rana > Rana kukunoris. Next base: position 448,733,100 of record CM056053.1, on the reverse strand, counting down.
CCCTATTCGCGTACGACTTACATAAACATCGTAAAATACGACGCTGTTCCGACGTCCATACGTTAACATGACTTACCCCTGCTTTATGAGGGGTAAAGTTACGCCGGTCGTACGCCTTACGTAAACTGCGTAGATTAATACGGGCACAACTACGTTCGTGGATCGGCGTATCTAGGTCATTTGCATATTCAACGCGGAAAATCAACGGAAGTGTCCCTAGCAGCCAGCGTATAATTTCACACAATTATACGCCGGCGTAGGCAAGTTACGTCGGCGGAGGAAGCCTATTTTTTAGACGTATCTGCCTTTGAGAATCGGCGTAAAGATACGCCAGCGCAGATTTGAAATTGCGTTGGCGTATCTGGAGATACGCCGCCGTAAAGTTTTGTGGATCTGGCCCAAGGTTTTTAAACCCTTAACACAGATCATTGTTTTAAATGAAGTTTACACACTCCCTAATAAATAAAAGAATCTACCAATCCTCTAATAAAAATGTATTTCCTTTCTTGGCTCCCATTTGGCCTGTTTAACCACCTTTTACCAAGCTCCATGTTTGAACCCCCTCAGTATCGGTATGTTTTTTTTCTGATTCCTCCTGTTTTGAGTAGTATTGTAACTGTACTGTCTGCCCTCATCTTGTAAAAGTGCTTCACTATATAAATCCTGTATAATAATAACAATAATATTAATAATTTCTAAAAAAAATTGACACAAATTAGATTGCCTTATTTTATCTACTTTCCTATAAAGGGGTAATTTTTGGGTTTTAAAACTGACCTTGCATTTTTTGTCCTTTTTTTCATTTTTATAGTAAAAAATAAAAAAATACTACTAACAGAACGCTCCATCTGCATACAAAAAAAAAATATGCAATTCAATAACACCAAAGAAAGCTCTATCTTTTTATAACAATTATATAAAATGTATCTGGGGTCGGGCCAGATTTGCTCTTCCTGCCGCTCCAAGGCCGGGGTCCGCAGTGAACTCCCCCCCCCCCCCAAATCAATGGAGAATGGAAACCGGATGGCAGGGGTGGCACGGTTAGTTCAAATATTTTGTTTTCCCTTTTTTATCCCTTTTTTTATTTTTATTTATTTGTAGCTTTTCGTTTACTTTTTTTTTTTTTTGTGTAATTTTCTTGTTATTTTTAATACTGTTTTTCTTATTCTTTACTTTTTAATAACTTTTTTATTTTATTAATTTTATTATTATTTCTTCTTATTATTTTTTTATTTTATTTTTAAATAATTTTTTTTCCACTTAACTTTATTGCTATCACACAATACAATTCCCTGTGTGATAGCAATTGGAGGTGACAGGTTCTCTTTATTGACCCTGTCACCTTCAAAACAGGAATCCTAGCACTGTGTTAGAATTCCTGTCACAGCTGAGATGGGAAGAGCACAGATCTCCCCTCTCACTGTGTACATCGACGGCAGGGACAGGAGACAGACTCGTGGCCGGGGGGTGGGCGGAGTCCCAAAGACAGAGCCAGCAGAGAGAGGTATGTGGGGGGGGGGGGGGGAGCACACATTTTACAAGTGATTGCGGTCACTTGTTAACGAGCAAGCGGATTCCCCCACAACTTACTGCCCTTAACTGTATGTTCATGCATGCCGCTGCTGCCCCTCGGTGCCCCCTGCCGTCCTGAGGCCTGTCCTCGGTGACCTTGTGGGCCTGTTTGGGGTACAGTGCTGCATGACAGAGTAAATGTCGGTGAAACTATCACAGCACTAAAAACTGACAAATGAAAGAGTATTACAAGCTGCTACTCAAGTGATTAATTTACCATTGGAAGTTTTATGTAATATATGTTTGATAAGTGCAAAAAATAAACTAAAAAAAATAATAATAATAATTAAGACACCACCACACTTACGGACAAGTAAATCCTATATAATAATATTAATAATAATCATTTTTTATTGCTCTTGGGTTTAAATAGGCTATAAAAATTAGTTTTTGGCATACAGACGTCTATGGCATTAAAAGTCTCACCGTTGCTGTTCTAGGATGGCTGGAGCCCAGAAACCCAAAGAATCGTCTTGCGTAGCTGGCAATATCACTGATGATTTGTCAGTTCCCAGCAGCAGTAGGGGGTTGTGATATGTGCCATGGCTTCCATTTCCTTTCCCAGGCAAGTTTACAAGCAGAGAATTGACTGTCTACACATGTATGCCAAATTTTCAACAATGGCAGCAAACGCACCAAATTACAGAAAGCCTTGACGAAACATTTTGTCAGTTTTTTGGCTTCTTTCTATTTTTCCTTCATCAAAAACCAGACAGGACGCATGGAGTGTATATTAAAATTGGCCAAGCCGGCCATTTTTTAAACAATACATAAATAATAAATAAATAAATAAATAAATAAATAAAACAATATTAACATGAAAGTGTTACCAGAAGAGAGCTGTTGGATGTACAAAAGAAAATTAAAATAAATTATTAACATATATGTATTACCCAACCTTCTAGACATTTCAGCTTGAGTATTTAAAAGGTTCTTAAGGTATTGGGCCTCAGGAAAACCCCATCAACAACGGGCACAAATAGATCTCGGTACCTCCAAACTCCATTTTTTAACAATTCTTCAAATCTACCTGACCAACTAGGAGTGACAAGACCATGGGTCCTCAAACTACGGCCCTCCAGCTGTTCAGGAACTACAATTCCCATCATGCCCTAGTCATGTCTGTGAATGTCAGAGTTTTACAATGCCTCATGGAACTTGTAGTTCCGCAACAGCTGGAGGGCCGTAGTTTGGGGATCCCTGGACAAGACAAAGCACATACCCCCAGACCCATTAAAACAATAGAAAAGTGATTGCAGAAAAAAATACTAAATGGTCCATTGAGTCTGCTGGTTCCCCCCCCCCTTTTTTCATTAATGTTTTGGGATATTTTTTTTTTTTTGTAGTACTGTGAAAATTAACTATTAATTCCTCGATTAATCGTACATATTTTTGATCGATCAAAATTCTTTTGATCGGTACTCACCTCGCCGCCTGCTTCCGGGTCTTCAGGGAGTTCCGTCGGAGATCCGGTGACGTCACAGACACCGGTGGGGCTTGCCGTGTCCATCTGAAGGGCTCCTTTGCTGTGCCTTCATATCTGCATGCCGGCGGAACCTTACTATCTGCCACACGCAAGGGTTGTTACACTTCCCTCTATCACTTCCCTCTATCACCCTGGGATTCTACAGCCATCCACTGGGAGTTGTGATAGTTCCCTTCACGGAACATCTACATGCCGATGGACTGATGTTAACCCCTCCTCGTCTGGATTCAGCAGTGGTATCGTTGTACACATTTTTATACCAGTATCATACTTGGCTACATGTTTCTATGACTGCTTTTGTTACCGTTTGGTATTACTCGTACTATTTTTACAGTTTATGTAGCTATCGATTTTATCTCCAGTGCAATATTTATTTGGTTACCTACTTGAAGACTATAAAAGTTTTAATGCTATTCCCATCGAGCGCTGCCTTTCTGTATTTTTTGTATCCTGCTATCCATTTTTCCAGTGGTTGGAGCTGCACTGGGAATCAGCCTGCAAGGAGATCAGCTAAAAGTAGTTTGATCTGTATGTGCGTTAAAAATTAGTCGATTAATCGAACACAAAAATGTTAATTAGTAACAATCCTATTTTTTTATTATTATTATTATTTGTTTGCTTTTTTTTTTTTTTTTTACTTTTTTTTGTCTGAGTGTATGTAGATCTACAGTATTTTGGTCCCAAGCATGTTTGGAGCCACTTGCTGTTGAGTTTTCTCCTGTTTCTCCTGTCCCGTGTTCCTGATCTTGGTTTCATATTGAAAAAACTGCCCTCTTGAATCTCATTCACCCCCTTTATGTAGATATAAATTTCATTAATGTCTCTTCTTTCCCTTTTTTCCTCCAGGCCCTTGTAGCTTCTACTAACCCAGGGGTGTCAAACTCAATTTCCTTGTGGGCCAGACAGGCATTATGGTTGCCCTCAAAGGGTCGGTTGTATCAGCACCCCACCCCCCTTACATCGGATATCAAGAGTAGGGATGAGCCGAACACCCCCGGGTTCGGTTCGCACCAGAACGTTCGAACAGACCGCGGGTTCGCGCGAACATTTCGAACCCCATTGAAGTCTATGGGACCCGAACGTTCGAATTCAAAAACGGTCATTTTAAAGACCAAAATTAAATTAAATGTTGGAAAACGTCATTCAGAACCCGGGTCTTGCCCCAGGGAACATGTATCAATGGAAATTTTTTTTTTTTTAAACGGACGTTTTTTTGCGGAGCAGCCATTTTAATGATGCTTAAAGTGAAAAAAAAAAAAATTCCTTTAAATATCACACCTGCTGGGTGTCTATAGTAGTGGCACGTGTTTAGAAATGTCCCTGCACAACATGATAGGACCAAAAAAAAAAAGTAATTAATGCTACTTGCACAAGTTCTGTGTGGCAACATTATGTCGAATATTTTAGCGGTGGTGGGGGGCCATTATTGTTGTGTGAAAGAAAATTTTTAGAAAAAAGGGCACCCCTCAAACATACTGTAATTGGAGCGCAACAAGGAGCCACGTGCAAATTATTGCATCAAAAATTGTTATTAGGCGCCCCTGTTAAACAGGGGCAGAAAAATTGTGCATTGGGCACAACACAACACTTGCAACCCCTCCCAATAACTCCAATTGGAGCTCAACAAGGAGCCATGTGCAAATTATTGCATCAAAAATTGTTATTAGGCGCCCCTGTTAAACAGGGGCTGAAAAATTGTGCCTTGGGCACAACACAACACTTGCAACCCCTCCCAATAACTCCAATTAGAGCGCAACAAGGAGCCACGTACAAATTATTGCATCAAAAATTGTTATTAAGCGCCCCTGTTAAACAGGGGCTGGAAAATTGTGCCTTGGGCACAACACAACACTTGCAACCCCTCCCAATAACTCCAATTGGAGCGCAACAAGGAGCCACGTGGAAATTATTGCATCAAAAATTGTTATTAGGCGCCCCTGTTAAAAAGGGGCTGAAAAATTGTGCCTTGGGCACAACACAACACTTGCAACCCCTCCCAATAACTCCAATTGGAGCGCAACAAGGAGCCACGTGCAAATTATTGCATCAAAAATTGTTATTAAGCGCCCCTGTTAAACAGGGGCTGGAAAATTGTGCCTTGGGCACAACACAACACTTGCAACCCCTCCCAATAACTCCAATTGGAGCGCAACAAGGAGCCACGTGCAAATTATTGCATCAAAAATAGTTATTAAGCGCCCCTGTTAAACAGGGGCTGGAAAATTGTGCCTTGGGCACAACACAACACTTGCAACCCCTCCCAATAACTCCAATTGGAGCGCAACAAGGAGCCACGTACCAATTATTGCATCAAAAATTGTTATTAAGCGCCCCTGTTAAACAGGGGCTGGAAAATTGTGCCTTGGGCACAACACAACACTTGCAACCCCTCCCAATAACTCCAATTGGAGCGCAACAAGGAGCCACGTGGAAATTATTGCATCAAAAATTGTTATTAGGCGCCCCTGTTAAAAAGGGGCTGAAAAATTGTGCCTTGGGCACAACACAACACTTGCAACCCCTCCCAATAACTCCAATTGGAGCGCAACAAGGAGCCACGTGCAAATTATTGCATCAAAAATTGTTATTAGGCGCCCCTGTTAAACAGGGGCTGGAAAATTGTGCATTGGGCACAACACAACACTTGCAACCCCTCCCAATAACTCCAATTGGAGCGCAACAAGGAGCCACGTGGAAATTATTGCATCAAAAATTGTTATTAGGCGCCCCTGTTAAACAGGGGCTGAAAAATTGTGCCTTGGGCACAACACAACACTTGCAACCCCTCCCAATAACTCCAATTGGAGCGCAACAAGGAGCAACGTACAAATTATTGCATCAAAAATAGTTATTAAGCGCCCCTGTTAAACAGGGGCTGGAAAATTGTGCCTTTGGCACAACACAACACTTGCAACCCCTCCCAATAACTCCAATTGGAGCGCAACAAGGAGCCACGTGCAAATTATTGCAACAAAAATTGTTATTAGGCGCCCCTGTTAAACAGGGGCTGAAAAATTGTGCCTTAGGCACTGGTGGCGGAGCCCAGAAACACAACATTTCTTACTAGCTATCAGCAACAAAAGTGAGGAGGAGAAGGATATTCCATCAGCAGCATAAGAGGACAGTCACTCAGCATCAGCAGTCTAAAAGGGATCCGACATTTCAATAAAAAATATATTATTCATTAATATCAGCATCAGGTGCTTGGTAGCTGGTGTTGATCCAAGCCTGATTCATTTTTATGAAGGTCAGTCGATCAACAGAGCTGGTGGAGAGGCGCACCCTGTGATCAGTGACAAAGCCTCCAGCAGCACTGAATGTCCATTCTGAAAGAACACTGGATGCAGGGCAATCCAGTAGCTCAATTGCGTACTGGGCAAGCTCTGGCCAGTGATCCATCCTCAAGACCCAGTAAGCCAGAGGATTTTCAGTAGGGAAGGTGTCCAAGTCGGATCTTGCCCCTAGGTATTCCCGGACCATGTAAAGCAGACGCTGGCGATGGTTGCTGGAACCGGTCAGACCTTGGGGCTGCGGACTAAAAAACTGCCTGAACGCATCGGTCAGACGACCACCTTCTCCACCGCCCCTCCTGTGACTCACCGAAGCCTCAGCAAGACGTTGTCCAGAGCCAGGTTTTGGTAATCCCCCCGGTTCTGGGAACGTATTGCACAGACCCTTCTGCAAGGCCTCCCGCAGAAGTTTCATCTTCTGCTCCCTCTGCGATGGCAACATAAGGTCCGCAACCTTACTCTTGTAACGTGGATCAAGGAGAGTCGCCAGCCAGTAATGATCCCTCTCCTTAATAGCACGTACACGAGGATCCTTACGCAGGCTTTGCAGAATCAGGGAGGCCATGCAGCGTAGGTTTGCTGAGGCATTCGGGCCACAGTCCTCTGCGTCACCGAGAATGACAGGATCCACAGGCACCTCATCCCAGCCACGTAAAACTCCACATTCTCCTTGGGACTGTAAATGATCCCTTGAAGACTGCTGTGGCTGAGTGCTAGGCTCCACCTTCATGCTGCTGATACAATCCTCCTCCTCCTCCTCCTCATCCTCTTCCTGTGTGCTAGGTGGGCAAGCAGGGCCACTGTCTGGGTAAAGGGGGCCTTGAGATTTAAGGAAGTCCTCCTCTTCCTCCCTCTGTTCTGCCTCAAGGGCCCTGTCCATTATTCCACGTAGCGTGTGCTCCAACATGTGAATAAGAGGGACAGTCTCACTGATGCATGCACTGTCACTGCTCACCATCCTCGTGGCCTCCTCAAATGGTGACAGGACAGTGCATGCATCCCTGATCAAAGCCCACTGGCGTGGTGAAAAAAAACCTAGCTGCCCTGACCCAGTTCTGCTGCCATATTGGCACAGGTACTCATTGATGGCCCGCTGCTGCGTGTGCAGCCGCTGCAGCATGGCCAACGTTGAGTTCCATCTGGTGGGCATGTCACAAATTAGGCGGTTCTTGGGCAGGTTGTATTCCCTTTGGAGGTCAGTCAGCCGAGCAGTGGCATTATATGACCTCCGAAAATGCACACAGACTTTCCTGGCCTGCTTCAGGACATCCTGCAAGCCCGGGTACCTGCCCAAGAACCACCAAATTGAGGACATGCGCAAAACAGGGCACGTGGGTGAGTTTTCCCTGTCGCAGGGCAGAGAGGAGGTTGGTGCCATTATCGCTGACCACCATTCCAGGCTTCAGCTGGTGTGGCGTCAACCACCTCTCAGCCTGACCCTGCAGAGCTGAGAAAATCTCTTCCCCAGTGTGGCTCCTGTCTCCCAAGCACACCAGCTCTAGCACCGCATGGCATCTCTTGGCCTGCATTCCTGCGTATCCCCTCGTACGCCTACGGAGCACGGCTGGTTCGGAGAAAACATCCCCACAGGAAGAGGCCACAGAGGAAGAAGAAGAGGAGGGGGTGGAGGAAAGAGGTGTGTCACAAGCAGTAGTATTTTTTTGGAGGCGTGGTGGCGGAACAACCTCCAAAACTACTGGACCTTGCCCTGCGTCCTTCCCAGCTGCCAGCAGAGTCACCCAATGCGCCGTAAAAGACAGGTAACGTCCCTGTCCATGCCTGCTGGACCATGAGTCAGCGGTAATATGCACCTTACCACTGACCGCCCTGTCCAGCGAGGCATGGACATTGCCTTCCACATGCTGGTAGAGAGCCGGAATAGCCTTCCGTGAGAAAAAGTGGCGTTTTGGTACTTGCCACTGAGGTACTGCACATTGCACAAACTCACGGAAGGGGGCAGAATCTACCAACTGAAAAGGTAGCAGTTGAAGTGCTAGCAATTTCGCTAAGCTAGCATTCAACTGCTGGGCATGTGGATGGCTGGGATTGTACTTCTTTCGGCGCTGCAGCAGCTGGGGCAGGGAAAGTTGCCTGGTACTATCAGTAGATTGACCGCTACTACTAGCTTGTGACACACCTATTTCTACACCTTCACTGCAGGCTTCAGAAAGGACTGGGGGTCTACTGGGGTTGGAGGTCCCAGAAGGGCAAGGGGGGGTACTCTACAGTGACCCCAAATGTGCTCAGGTGGTATTAAACAGCACACGCACAGTCAGAGCGACTGCGTTTCTGTGCAATTCAATAGCCCACTTGCATTAACAGCAACTGCCTTTCTGTGCAAATAAATAGCACACGTGCAGTAACAGTTAATGCGTCTATGTGCAATGAACTAACACGTGTACACTAACATGTTAGAGCATCAAGCTCAATCTCCTGCCTGACAGATACTAATAGCAGAACTAGCTAAGTGATACAGTTTATAAATATATTGACAACTCCTAGGGATGTCAATATATTGTCTACAAACTGTACATTTAACTATACTAACTAGTAGCCTCCCTGATCTATCTATCTATCTATCTATCTATCTATCTATCTATCTATCTATCTATCTATCTATCTATCTATCTGAAAAGACACTGGCCCAGATTCATAAAGCAATTACGCCTGTCTAACTGGTGTTAGACAGGAGTAATTTCAAATTTCGCGCGCCGTATCACTAGTTTGAATCCTCAAACCATGATACGGCGGCTTCGGGCTTCGATCCGAGAGGCTTACGTCTTCGTAAGCCTTCGGATCTACGCTGTGATATTTTTGGCGGCCGATGGGAGGAGTTTGCGTCGTTTTGATGCGTCGGGATATGCAAATGTGTTTTTACGGCGATCCACGAAGATACGAGCGGTCTTCGCAATCGCTTACGTCTGTTTTTTTTTACGTACTGTTAGACCAGCTTTTTGCTGGTCTAACGGTGCTGAGCCCATGTTAAGTATGGCCTTCGAATTTAATTTTTTTTTTTTACGTAACTCGTTCGGGAATAGAAATGTCCGTAAACGACGCTACTCAAACAACGAATGACGTAACGACGTGATTTCGCGCAATGCACGGCGGGAAATTTGCGAACGGAGCATGCGCAGTTCGATCGCCGCAGGAACGCGACTATTTTAAATCCTTCACGCCCCCTACTCGCGTAGATGGATTGCGACGGGAGAAATACACTATGCCGCCGTCGTTTACTGGACAAAATCTACCTGGATTCCACGTAGAGCCAGGTAAAAAACGGCGGCGTAGTGTATTTCTGATACTCTACGAGAATCTAATTCTCTATGAATCTGGGCCACTGTGTCTCTATCTATCTATCTCTCTCTCTCTCTCTGTCTGTCTGACTTCTCTCTCTGAAAACAAGCCGGAACACACTACACAAGGCCGCCCGGGAGGCGGCCTTTTATAGTGTGGGGCGTGTGCTAAAGCCCTGAGCCCTAATTGGCCAAAGCACCCAGGCTTTGGCCAATTAGGTCTCTTCGTTTTTTGGGCGCTGTGATTGGCCAAGCATGCGGGGTCATGGTGCATGCTTGGCCAATCATCAGCGCGCAACGCCGCAGTGAATTATGGGCCGTTGCGCGTCATTCGAATTTGGCGCGAATAACCCGATTTGTTCGTTTTCGACGAACAATCGAACGGCCGATGTATTCGCATCGAACGCGAAGCTCATCCCTAATCAAGAGCCCCCCACCATCAGAAGTCAAGCATCTCCCCACTATCCCTTACATCAGTGCACCCCCTTGCCTTGTACTTCTGCCAGGAGGGCTGGACAGAGAAGTGCAGGAACTGGTGGAGGAGTCCTGTCCTCTCCGCTGCTGACTGCTGAGACCAGGTAAGGGCGAAGACAAGGGGAGTGTAAGGGCCACATAAAATGGCCTGGAGGGCCGGATTCGGCACCCGGGCCTTGTGTTTTTGTCACCTGTGTACTAACCCATCTGGATAATATTTATTAGTAATAAGCAAAAATAGGAGTTTTTGTGTTCCACAAAAGTTTGGTAAAAATGTGCAAAATTTCACAATTTATGCACAGTGGGTTGGAATTAATGGGGAAAGTGCAAATAAGGTGAGGTTGTATTGCCTCCTCTCTGCCTTCTTGAACTCTGCACTAGCACACCACAATTGCGAACATTGCATACAAATGCTGGGTGTTTGAGGAGTGCCAGAAACTGATAGGGATATCACTCAAATTCCTGCCACAGCTGCACATGTGTAAACCCACATCTGCTGCCTCTGCAGCTAAAGGGAGAAGCAGTTGGGTTTTAGCAGCAGGGTTTTACTGTCCACCAAATGCTAGTGTGAATGAGCCTTAAAGCTAAAGTAAACCGCAGCTCATAAAAAAATGTCCCCTGCAAGGCAATGTCATAATGCGCTAGTAAGCATCCCCTACTAGCACATTATGAGAGACTTACCTAAAAACTAAGCCCTCCAGCGGCACGCCGTCACCGCTGACCGGGCTTTCACCCTCACCTGATCTTCCTTCCAGGTTCACTTCTCTGAATACATGAGTGGCCGGGGCGCAATGACGTCACTCACGCGCATGCACTTGGAAGTTGCTGTTTGCAGCACAGGCTGCAAAGGGGATCTCACCGGCTTCATGCAGTGTGAATATTTCCTAAGCAGTGCAAGTTTAGGAGATATTCACTGTATCTACAAGTAAGACTTTTTATAGGCTTACCACTGTAGGTACGAGTGGTAAAACTGAGTTTACTACTACTTTAGAGGTGAACTTAAACCAGGTAAAAAAGGTACAAATTAAAGTAGCTTTGTGTTCATTAACCACTTCAGCCCCAGAAGGATTTCCCCCCTTAATGGCCTTTTTTTGCGATACTGCACTATCGCTTTAACTGACAGTTGTGCGGTCGTGCGACTATGTACCCAAACAAAATTTATGTCCTTTTTCCCCAAAAATAGAGATTTCTTTTGGTGGCATTTAATCACCTCTGCAGATTTTTATTTTGTGCGATATAAAAAACAAAAGCGACAATTTAAAAAAAATATATGTTTTTAACTTTTTGCTATAATACATATACAAAAATAAATATATATTAAAAAAAAAAAATGTTTTCCTCAGTTTAGGCCGATATATATTCTTCTATATATGTTTTGTAAAAAAAAAAAAGCAATAGGCGTAGATTGATTGGTTTGCGCAAAAGTTATAGCGTCTACAAATTAGGGGTAGATTTATGGCATTTTTTTTATTTTTTAACTAGTATGGTAGTGATCTGCAAATTTTTAGCGGGACTGTGACATTGCAGCGGACCGATCAGACACTTTTTAAACTTTTTTGGGACCAGTGACATTTATACAGCGATCAGAGCTAAAAATAGCCACTGATTACTGTGTAAATGTCACTGGCAGGGAAAGGGTTAGCACTAGGGGGCGATCAAGGGGTTAAATGTGTTCTCTCAGTGTGTTCTAACTGTAGGGGGGTGGGCTACCAGGGACATGACAGAGATCGCTGTTCCGGATCACAGGGAGCAGAAGATCCCTGACATGTCACCTGTCAGAACGGGGAATCTCCTTGTTTACAAAGGCAGATCCCGTTCGCTCTGTGTAAAAGGCGACATCAAGTGTGCCCGGCCCGCAGGCACGCTCCAGCATCGTGCCTGCCCTGCGCAAACCGACGTACAGCTATGGCGATTTGCGCAGGAGAGCCAACGTGCCGCGGTATAATGACTGGCAGAAGGTCGGTTAATGATTAATGCATACGTAGCTATATTTTTTTGAATGCAAGCAATGTAAGTAAATGAATTAGACTTGGTATCAGGTTCTTGCAGGCTACGATACCATTTTTACAACAGATCCCAAGAAAGTGGTGGAAGAAGCAGCACAAGGAGCCAATAAAGTGTGCTGTAGTGCAAGGAGCATGCCGATAGGAGAAGAGAGCGCAGTGACAGAGAGTTGAGCTCATTGTGAGCCTCTTCTTTTCATTGTTCAGTTACAGGGTGGGGGTGGGATTGGGACCTGTAGGAGAAAGTGCGCCAGAGGAAAATAGGGCCCTTTTCCTCACTAGACAGAGCTATGTGGGGTAGAGGGTGTTTAGCAGCTGACCTGGAGTTCTTATTTCTAAACGTTTTCTTTATTTATCCAGAAGCAATCGTGAATAACTAGACAGATTTCTATGTGAGATGGAGAAGGTAAGGAAAAGTGGTTTTTGGTTTTCAGGTTTAGTGACATTTTAAACAATCAGAATACATTTGCTTTTAAAAAAAAAAATCTAAATAAAATACATAGAGAAGGCTAAAAGTATTGAGTGAGTGATACCTTGTATCTGTCATTATACCTTAAGAAGGGATGACAAATACTTTTTACAATGTCTACCTTTGTGTTTATTCTTGCCTAACACCGTATATCACTTTTTTTTTTGCTTTTTACTGCCAAAAATTCCTGTTAATAATGGTTCTGAAAGCTTTAGGCAATACTTTTAAAATTAGAAAATGGAAGGGTTCCCCGTTGGGCTTTTAGGCAGCAATGTCAAAAATATTGAATTACTAATTACTATAAAAAAGTACTGTTTATTAACAAAAGGTACATAATATATAAAAGTTACAATACAGATTACATTCCATGGTGCAGTGGACATGGTGGTTACATACATTAATATTGGACATAATTATACAGTATTGATCCCCGACGCGTTTCGACCAATTGGGGTCTCTTCAGGGGGATAATTTGTTTCTAAAGAAGTATATCACAAAGGTATACAATTAATAAATTGACATATCAACATACATCACATAAATACTACCATGAAAATATATTTACCACTGAAAACATGGAATAAAGGTTGTTAAAAGCCGCTGCATAGTCCGAGATAGCCTGTGGAGGGTCCCCACCTAGCCGAGGGCAAGGGGTCCGTCCAAGGAGGTCTTCAAAGAGCCCCATGGTTGACGCCCCCCCAGTGGGAGAAGGGGAAGAGCCGGCACCTGCAATGAGCACCTAAAGTAGCCAAGGTTAAATTGAGGATAGAGTGGAATAATCAGGGCTTTTTTTCTGGGGGAACTTGGGGGAACTCAGTTCCACCACCTTTGGCTCAGACCCTTTGGTGCTCGCTCACCACAATCACTTGTAAACACAGAAGTCTGGTTTCTGTGTTTACAAGTGACAGCTTTGTAACCCCCTGAACTCTGCACTCTGTATGTAATGCAATTCTGGTATTTAATGCCCATTTAAGACCCTTCTACTGTTTGTGAAATCTGAACGGGTCGTGGTTGAGTTCCTGCACCTATTTTCTGAGAAAAAAAGCTCTGGGAATAATTAAAGGTAAACCTATCAGGGTTGTATGTGTATATAGAGGATCGAAGGGCACAGGCAACTGTTAGTTGCCAATATATAATATTGGTCAAGTCACTGGTGAACGTTTATAAATAAACAATAAGGGATGAGAAAAGTTGGGATAATCACAGAGTATAATATATAATCAAATCTGGTGTGGAGTGGTGAAGTGAGTGGAATGAATTAAAGGAGTGCAGTATTGGTACATGTGACAGACTGCCAAAAAGAATGGTCAGAGGATAAGTAATAAAATGAAAGATATAAATATGGGTAAAAAGATAAAGTGATAGTGGATAAATACTTTTAAAATTTTCCCTAAATGCATGAAAAACATGAAAAATGCTATAAGCAATTAAAGTGGTAGGGAACTGTATCTGAGCACCACAAACTGTGGACAATATTTAATTCATTTTTAATATTCAAAGCAATATCACCCATCCATCCATGTCTCCACACTTTATTTTGAGTGAGAAATCACCCCGCTTGCATTTCCAGGCAAAATCATCTTGAGTAAGGCCAGATGATTAATGCATACCTCCAGTGGCGGCTGGTGCTCTAAATGTTTTGGGGGGCGCAAATGAAAAACAATTTCAGCCATCAAATGCAGCCACTGGGCCCATCAAATGCAGCCACTGTGCCACCAATTGTCACCACTGTGCCATGCCATCAAACGCAGTCACTGTGCCATGCAATCAAACACAGCAACTGTGCCATCAATTGTCACCACTGTGCCATGCCATCAAACGCAGTCACTGTGCCATGCCATCAAACGCAGCAACTGTGCCATCAATTGTCACCTCTGTGCCATGCCATCAAACGCAGCCACTGTGCCATGCCATCAAACGCAGCCACTGTGCCCATCAATTGTCGCCACTGTGCCATGCCATCAAACTGCCAGCAACTGTGCCATCAATTGTCACCACTGTGCCATGCCATCAAACGCAGCCACTGTGCCATGCCATCAAATGCAGCCACTGTACCCATCAATTGTCGCCACCCTGTCAATTGTCGCCACCGTGTCAATTGTCGCCACTGTGCCCATTGTCGCCACTGTGCCAATTGATGCCACTGTCACTGTGCTAAATGTCGCCACTGTGCCCATTGTCGCCACTGTGCCAATTGATGCCACTGCCACTGTGCCAATTGTCACCGCTGTGCCCTGTAAAATGTACCTCCCACCCCTCCCGCCCGACACTTACCTTTCTGGGGTCGGCCATCCTCCTTCCACGCCCCTTGATGTCTTCTTCCCCTCGATGATGCTTCAGCTAATCAGGTTACCGGTAACCAGAACCGGTGAACCTGATTGGCTGAGACGGCTGTCAGTCTTATCCAAGGAACGCATCTCCCGTACGTCTCTTAGATACGTATCTAGAAGCCAAATACAGCCTGAGAGCCGATGGCTCTGATAGGCACTTCCACACATCCAACTAGCTGCCGTTATTCAGATGGCCAGCGCTCACCATCCGGCCTGCCATCTGAATAGTCGGCGGCAGTGGCAACAATACATAGATGCATGCAAGGCATGCATCTATGTATTGTAATCAGTGGCGGTGCGAGAGTGAGAGGGGGCGGCCCTCCGGGAACCCCCTATGGACGCACCGCCACGGCATTCCTCCCAACCATCCCAGATTCTCTGGGACCGTCTCGGGATTTTATGTAACTCCTAAAGTCCTGGTGAATCCCAGAGTGCAGTCCAGTGCTGTAACAAGTTCCAAGGACATGCTCAACGGGGATGCACTAGTGTGGGCACCAGTAGCATTTGCTCGCAGCTTGTCTGGGGTGTCTAGGGTCATGCAAGCTGCATCTATGGCTCTATATGGCAGCCGGCATCTTTTTTGGCCGGTTGCCTCTCACAGGTTAGAACCACTGAACCCGTTCTCCTCCCCAGCTCTGTTGTCTTTCTGTATACAGACAGGAGGAGGGACACCATTCTGCACTACAGTATATCTTTAACAATAGCTGGTTGTTAAGGAGTGGGCCAGGAAGCCAGCCGCTGTGTCCTTAACAATGGATGACTCATAAGCTGACAGCTGAATGTAAAAAAATATGCCGGCAATACATTTTTTTTTTAAACAGCATGGGGTCCCCCCCAAATCCATACCAGACCCTTAGCTCTGATACGAATTTTGAGGGAAACCCCCATGCCAAAATATTTTTTAAAATGGCATGAAGCCAGACAGGCCAGGAAAGGGTGGGGCGAGCAAGCCCCCCTGCCCCAAAGCACCCTCCTCCAATGTTGATGGGGACAAATTCATAGCAGACCCTTATTTGAGGATGGAGCCAGGCAGGCCAGTAAAGGGGGGTAAGCGAGCCCCCCTGCCCCAAAGCACCCTCTTCTAATGTTGATGGGGACAAAGGGACTCTTCCCCACAACCATGGCTGGCCGTTGTGGGGGTCTGCGGACGGGGGGGTTAACGGAAACTGGAAGCCCCCTTTAACAAGGGGGCCCCCAATCGCAACCTCCCCATGTGAATGTGCATGGGGTACACCATAAAAAGTGTCAAAAAGAGATACAAACACAGATACAGTCTTTGACAAATGCTTTATTAAAAAAAATCCAAAAAAAACAATGTTCCCCAGCATGTTGGCTCTTGCATGGTAACACAAAATCATACAGTTCAGTGTGGTGTGATGTTGCAAAAGGGTCAGGGGTTTATTTTTCTAGTTTCTTGAGCAACGGGGCTGCCGACATGCAATATGCGGGAACATGGGATAATTACGTGCAAGCACCATCGTACCAACGTGGTGTGAACGGAGCCTAACACCCATGTGAACTTAGCAGCAGTGCCTCTCTGTAATGGAAGCTGTAAAATCTGTTCATTGATAAGATTTGTAGCATCCGAATCATGGCACCTAGGTACGGGTTATCTTTCATGATAAAGTTTGTAAACGAGAGCAAGATTTCATCTTTGAAGTCTGCAGTTTTATCTTCTAGATAATAAATATTTTCCATCTGTTACAGCATATCTATGGTCAAAATGTAAAGTCGTGTCTATGGTCAAAATGTCAGCTGATGTCACAGAGTCAGTCCAGGCTGGGGGAAAGTCATGGCAATATGGTTGGGGTCCACCCAGGAGCCTGGACAGGCACCTGGCTCAGCCTCTGAGAGCCTAAGCCGGGCACTCTCAGCACTACAATAAGTGCAAGGACGGGCAGAGCAGAGAGCCACCAACGACAGTCACCAGTGCTCTGCTCAGGGAGCACTGAGAACCGAGCGATCAGCAATGTTTGATAGCTCAGTTCTTAGCCTCCTCCCATCATAGGCAGAGACTATCATAGGTGTTTTGTAATAGGGCCAGTTCCCTGCTAAACTAGCAACCTCCCCGGACAAAAGATTCAGGCTGCTTTTGACTAAAAGTCAGAGAAATTGTCAGGAGTTATCAGGCTGATAACAGAGGAAAGGGTCAGGAGAGAGCGACAGGACTTAGCTCATTGAAGAGAAATAACTAGATATGTGCATTCCTGTTTGTACGAATGTTATTTTCGTACGAAAATGTTCATTTTCGTACCCGCAGGATAATGTGTACATACGAAAAAATGAAAGCACCAAAATACGAAAACTACGAGATTACGAATGAGCCACATAACGAACAACCGCAAATATGAACGAATGATCCGACGAAAAAAAAACGACAAAACGAAAACGGCAAAAGAACAAAAATGACATCTATAACAAAAGATTTACATTCTGTATTTTGTTTGAATCCTTTTTCTGTTTGTTTTCAGTCCTATGTTCATTGTTCATATGACATCTATAACAAAAGATTTGCATTTTGTATTTTGTTTCAATACTTTTTCTGTTTGTTTTCAGTCCTATGTTCATTTTTCATATGACATCTATAACAAAAGATTTGCATGCTGTATTTTGTTTGAATCCTTTTTCTGTTTGTTTTCAGTCCTATGTTCATTGTTCATATGACATCTATAACAAAAGATTTACATTTTGTATTTTGTTTCAATACTTTTTCTGTTTGTTTTCAGTCCTATGTTCATTGTTCATATGACATCTATAACAAAAGATTTGCATGCTGTATTTTGTGTCAATCCTTTTTCTGTTTGTTTTCAGTCCTATGTTCATTGTTCATATGACATCTATAACAAAAGATTTGCATGCTGTATTTTGAATCCAAAATACGAACAGAAAAAAGGAATTTAAAATACAGAATGCAAATCTTTTGTTATAGATGTCATATGAACATACGACTGAAAATAGCAAAAGAAAAGGGTTTCAAGATACTGCAAATCATTGACGAAAATTCACGCAAATTATTGTCTAACAAGTAACGAACATGAATTAAACAGAATAACGAACCATCCCGCATGTACGAAAATAAAACAGTAACGAAAATACGAAACGATCGGAATACGAAAAAATCGCGTCATACGAAAAACGAACGGGAACAAACAGGAAAACGGGCGTCTTACGAAAAACGAACGAAAACGAAAAAACGGAACGATACGAAACAGAACAAAAAAAAACTAATTTTTTTTCTGTGCACATGTCTAGAAATAACAAATTTCATGACTCTGGTTTACATCCACTTTAACCACTTGACGCCCAGAGGATGTCATATGATGTCCTGGGCTTTGTGGGGCTATATCTGAATGATGGGTGCAGCTACAGGCATCATTCAGATATCGTCATTTTCAGCGATTTCCTACACCATAGGAATGATAATAGCGGCTGTTCCACCGTTTGATTGTTCCTACGGGCAGCGGAAGGGGACATCCCCCCTCCCGCCGCCCTTCACTGCTTCTACCGACTCACCTGTGCGATCGGTGAGTCGGTGACAGGATCCGCCGGCCCAGGATAGTGAACATAGAGATTTCTGGCGGACCAGATGGTCGCGGAAGTCTCTATGATCGTCAGAGGCTGGGCGCGATGTCATGACGTCACGCCCGGCCTCTGCATTAAAAAAAACGGCGCTGCTTCAGCTGTGAAGCGGTGATCATTTTATTTTTTATTTGGATTTATTTTTTAGCCTTCCCAGCCTAGAGATGAGATCTCACTGTAAAGAGGTTCTGTTATGCCATATTCCTATTAAGAGATGTTTACATTCCTTGTAATAGGAATAAAAGTGATACATTTTTTTTAAGTGTCAAAATTCTTAAAAATTAAGTAAGATTAACAATATATATATATATTTAAAGTACCCCTGTCCCCGTGTGCTTGCATGCAGAAGCGAACGCATGTGTAAGACTCGCCCACATATGAAAACGATATTCAAACCACATATATAGGGTGTCGCCACGAACGTTAGAGCGAGAACAATAATTCTAGCCCTAGACCTCCTCTGTAACTCAAAACATGAAACCAGTAAAAAAATGTAAAGCGTCGCCTATGGAGATTTTTAAGTACCAAAGTTTGGAGTCATTCCATGACCGTGTGCAATTTTGAAGCATGACATGTTAGGTATCTATTTACTCGGTGTAACTTGATCTTTCACATTATACAAAAAAAATTGGGCTAACTTTACTGTTTTTTTTTTTAAAAAAGCATCAAACTGTTTTTTTTTTTTAAACGGGTTTGAAAAATTGCAAATACCGTGCGAGATAAAAAGCAATGACCGAAATTGTATTCTCTAGGGTCTCTGCTAAAAAAAAAGTATATAGTGTTTGGGGGTTCTATGTACAAACGAAGTGTCAGAATTGGCCCGGGTCTCAAGTGGTAAAGAATTAAAAAGCAAAAAATAAATAAATCTTGCATTAGTTTTAAATTCTGATTTATGTACCCTATAAACGTGACTATGGAAGAGCCCTGGGGTCATCATAGAAAAAAAAAAAAATACAAAATTCTGAGTTTTAAAGTCAGAATTCTGAGTTTCATGCCCCTTCACACGATCACTTTTCGGCATGAAAAAAAATGACGGTTTTAAAAACGTCATTTAAAATGATCGTGTGTGGGCTTCCCAAAAAAAATAAAAAATCGAACATGCTGCATTTTTTCACGTCGTTTTAAAAAATGACGTTTTTCGGGTTGTAAAAAATGACCGTGTGTGGGCTAAAATGACGTTTTAAACCCGCGCATGCTCAGAAGTAAGCTATTGCCCAATTCATACAACTGTATTGGTTTTCATGTTTATTATTAGGTTCATTCTCTGCAACAATTAGTCCAGACATGTAATTGCAATCCGTTCTGACCATAGACACACATTGTCCTGCTGCCTTCTAGCCATTCACAATTCCCTCATGTTGGGGCAACAGTGCAATGTTTCTTAAAAGTTGGGGTGCAGAGCTGTGTTGGCTATTGTGTTCTGTTATCTATGGAAGCTGTGTCATCAGGGGGGGGCGGCGGCCCCCCCCCCCCCCCCCCACACACACACACACAATACACACGTTATCAGCATGTCTCTTTATGTTAGAGCAGATGACAGCAAACTGAGGAACTATTAATACAGTAGAGGAACCAGAGAGCCCAGCACTACCTGCTTCCCCATACTGTGTGCTGTAACTAAGATAGATTTACAGATCCATATATAGAGCAGAAGCCTTGTATGTCTGCAGGATGATGGTCTGTGGTTGTTACTACACTATTGCTAATTGCTCCTAAAATCCTCCTAATAGAGACTACTATATTTTTAAACTCAGAATTCTGACATTTAATCTCAGAATTCTGACATTTAATCTCAGAATTCTGTCTTTGAAACTCAGAATTCTGTCTTTGAAACTCAGAGTTCTGTCTTTGAAACTCAGAATTCTGTCTTTGAAACTTAGAATTCTGTCTTTGAAACTCAGAATTCTGTCTTTGAAACTCAGAATTCTGTCTTTGAAACACAGAATTCTGTCTTTGAAACACAGAATTCTGTCTTTGAAACACAGAATTCTGTCTTTGAAACTCAGAATTCTGTCTTTGAAACTCAGAATTCTGTCTTTGAAACTCAGAATTCTGTCTTTGAAACTCAGAATTCTGACTTTGAATCTCAGAATTCTGACTTTGAATCTCAGAATTCTGACTTTGAAACTCAGAATTCTGTCTTTGAAACTCAGAATTATGTCTTTGAAACTCAGAATTCTGACTTTGAATCTCAGAATTCTGTCTTTGAAACACAGAATTCTGTCTTTGAAACACAGAATTCTGTCTTTGAAACTCAGAATTCTGTCTTTGAAACTCAGAATTCTGTCTTTGAAACTCAGAATTCTGTCTTTGAAACTCAGAATTCTGACTTTGAATCTCAGAATTCTGACTTTGAAACTCAGAATTCTGTCTTTGAAACTCAGAATTCTGTCTTTGAAACTCAGAATTCTGACTTTGAATCTCAGAATTCTGACTTTGAATCTCAGAATTCTGACTTTGAATCTCAGAATTCTGAGTTTCAAAGTCAGATTTCTGAGTTTCAAACTCAGAATTCTGACTTTGAAACTCAGATTTTTTTTATTTATTTTTTATGATGGCCCCAGGGCTCTTCCAACCATGATACATTTCAATAGTTGAAAAATGTATATCTAAAAAGGTAGAACTGATATATGGAAATGGAGGCCTGAACCGTTGAGTAAGCATAAGGCCCCTTTCACATGAGCGGACCGTTCGTCTGCTTATTACAAGTCCGTTTATGGACTTGAAATGGGCCCCTATGGGATCGCGTCCGTTAGCGGATGATGCATCCGCTAACGTCCGCAAACGATCCGCGTCCGTTAAGGTCCGGTTTTTCGGACGGAAGAAAACCCTATTTTTCTTCCGTCCGGCGAATCTGATCGGATGAAAACGGACAGACGGTCCGTTTTCATCTGATTCCCCATAGGGGATAGCGGAGGAGAGACAGGGTGGTCCCTGCACAGTGTGCGGGGACCGCCCTGTCCGCTGACAGCTCAGCGGGACCCCCGCTGAGCCGACGGACACACACAGAGCCGACCCAAAAACGGACCGCTCGTGTGAAAGAGGCCTTAAGGATAAACAAATATATTTACAAAATGAAAACATTTCTATTTCACATATATAGAGCAGGGAAAAAAAAGAAGTAAACTAACAGTTTCCACCCTTAATACATACAGTAGGTATTGGTACAATTTTCTCAAAAAACAAACAAAAAAGAACGAAGGAAATCAAATTCATTGCAGTGGCATTGCTTCTAATTATTCATTGGCCGGATAGGACAGCTAAGGTAAGGAAAATGTAAAGATAATGTTGCAGAGAGATCACTTTTATTCTCCTTTCCCCCGGGGACACGGCTAATGTCTGTGCTGTGCAGTTTGCACTTAGCCGGAGTTATAAAAGACAGACTCGGAGCTGTATCCTTCCTGAAAGGATGTGAGCAGGTAGCAATGCATTGATTTTCAGATATTTTATAGTCTGGATGTTATATGCTGCTCAGAGCTGAGCTTGCATTTGAAAGAATAAACCAGCCTTAACCCCCTTTTCTAATGTAAACTGGACAATCACTTACTGAAAGGCTCTGGCTATTTCTAAATTACCTTTTCAGAGATGCATCACGGTCTCCTAAAGGTTTGAGCTTCCTAGAATTTTTCAAATATTAAAGCAGCCGGTAGGTGGCTGCATGTGGTCCCATTAGGCAAGTTCCACTAAGGTTAGGTTCACATGGGTGTTAAGCTTCTTAACCGGTTCCCATTCCAATATACTACAGCAGAATAGCTCCCCTGGGCAAAATCCCATACATATACGTCTTCACCTTAGGAGACCCACCAGAGGGTGCACGCCCCCTGCACGGCAGGGAACTCAATGCGACTGCGTGCACGAGCGGGAGCACTGGAGTTGGTGTGCTGTCAGGCTCTACTTCGAATTCTGGTAGATTTTTGCCCGTACGCTACGGCGGCGTAGTCTATTTCTCGCCGCGTAATCGAAATACGCGATTAGGGGGCGTGAAGCATTTAAATTAGGCGCGTCCCCGCGGCGATCGAACTGCGCATGCTACGTTCAGAAATTTCCCGCCGTGCATTGCGCGAAATCACGTCGTTACATCATTCGTTGTTTGAGTAGCGTCATTTACGAACATTCCTATTCCCGGACGACTTACGTTAAAAATAATAAAAGACGTCGGAAAACGTAGAAATTCGACGCGGGAACGACGGCCATACTTAACATGGGCTGTCTAATATTAGACCAGCAAAAAGCTGGTATTAGTGTTACGCAAAAAAAAGATGACTAAAGATGCCGTAAGAGATTGCGATTTAAGATCGTAATTTCTGGGATCGCCGGCAAAAGCTCATTAGCATACCCCGATGCGGAAAACGATGGGAAGTCCACCCAGTGGCCGCAATTTTATTGCAGCGTAGATCCGAAGGCGTACGAACACGTAATCCAGTCGAATTGAAGCCCGCAGCTGTCTATTGAGGTTTGAGGTTTCCGACTAGCTAAAAAACGCACGTAATTTGAAATTACTCCAGTCTAACACCAGTTAGACAGGAGTTACGGCTCTCTGAATCTGGCCCTATAACTTTTGCACAAATATACGCTTATTCAATATACGATTATTGCTATTTTTTTACCAAAAATATGTAGAAAAATACATATCGGCCTAAACTGAAGAAAACAAAAAAAAAATGGGATATTTACTATAGTAAAAAGTAAAGGATATTGTGTTTTTTTCAAAATTGTCGCTCTTTTTTTGTTTATAGCACATAAAATAAAAACTGCAGAGGTAATCAAATACCATCAAAAGAAAGCTCTATTTGTAGGGAAAAAAGGATGTCAATTTTGTTTGGGTGCCACGTCGCATGACCGCGCAATTGTCAGTTAAAGTGACTCAGTGCCTGTAACGGGAGGGCCCGTGGAACCCAGAAGCTCTTACAAAGTATGAGCCAGGAAATAATGGATTCAGAATATCTTGGACTACCTGAGATGGGGCAGTAATGATTATCCACAATATATTCCAGGATGTCGTTAAAGAACTAATTACTGTTTGTTGATTCTGAACGCAACAGGTTAATTGAAAGAGTGACTCATTCAATGTGGGGACACATACTGTTAGGTATTAATGTCGTCTGTTGTGATGTGTGAATGAATCTAGGATGGCTCCTAAAGATCTGTCATTGCGAGTTGTGCTAATTGACCCTGTATTGTGTGAAGGTCTATTGATGATAAATGTGTATTGTGAGGTAGCAGACAGCCTGAAGGTCAAGTGTCTGAATTATCAGTTGTAGTTAATTAGCTCATGTAAATTATGTCAGAACCGGAGTCAGAATGTCTGACTAAAAGATGTGTATTGAGGGGGCTCGTTAGGAACCCATGTATAATGTTATGGGTGGAGTTGGGTCATTGTTCATTTTGGTTACTAACTGTATATAATAGCCTGATTTTCTCAATAAAAGGGTCTATTCATTTTGAACCTCAAACAGAGCTGTGTCTCGTTTTTGGGGGAATTCGTATGAGTCATGCTCGCCAGATTGTGGAGTGTTGATAGCTGTCTTGGGTTCGGAATGGAATATCTTAAACGGCTTTAACCCCTGTCCCATTTGGGGTTCCGTTACAGTGCCGTATCACAAAAAACGGCCTGTTCATTGAGCAGCCAAATCTTCCGGGGCTGAATTGGTTAAATAGCAAACATGTTATACTTACTTGCTCAGTGCAAGGATTTTGCACAGAGTGGCCCTGGTTCTCCTCTTCTGGGGTCCCGAATCGGTGCATCGAGTGCCCCCTCGCAGAACTACATTCCAAGAGGACACCCATGCGGGCGCGCTCCAGAGTCCTGCTGCTGCATCCATTGACACAGACAACAGGACTCGCCCCTCCCAATGGCTGTGCTGCTATCAATCTATCCAATGAAGACTCGAGACAGTGCTGCTGTGCTCGTCCCCGTCGATGGAACGATCGGGTTCAGGTAAGTAAAAGGGGTCTCTGGGGGGCTGCTGCACTACAGAAGGTTTTTCACCTTAATGCATAGAATACATTAAGGTGGCAAACCTCAAGGGTTTACAACCCCTCTAACAAGGCAGTCAATAGTACAGAAATACATTTCATGATGCAGCATATACCGTATATCTAAAATGTAACTCAAGGAGAAATTGCCCTTCATAATGAAAGACCTCAGAGAACCACCAAAAGGAGGACAATTGTTTGTGAAAAGTGTAAGGCCCCATACACACGACCGAGTTTCTCGGCAGAATCCAGCGAGAAGCTCGCTGGGATCCATATTCTGCCGAGAAGCTCGATCGTGTGTACACTTTCGTCGAGCGTCCCGTCGGGAAGCTCGTCGAGCCAAAATAGAGAGCAGGTTCTCTATTTGCTCGACGGGCCATCGGGACTAATGGCTCGACGCCTTTTTCGACAGCCTGGTCGACGAACTCGACGGCCGGCCTCGTCGGGCGGAACGATGAGTTTTGCCCGACGAGGTTCTCGGTCGTGTGTACGCGGCCTCAGGAAAAGAATGAGATCAAGTAACTCAACTTACAGACACATCGGATTCATAAGAGGACAATTGCCCTGCCAGAAAGAACCCACCTCTTCCCATATAAAAATTTAATAATAAAAAATACGAACTATTTTATAAAAATGTATCTTTGATAATAATGTTTTGCCTGCAATTGTCTTTAAAAGTTTTTACCTTGTTATATTGTTTGAAATCATTGTGGTGGCTCAAGCAAACCAGGCATAGAGCGCTTATGCCCTTAAGGAAGGTAGCCTATGATTGTATGTGTGTGCACGTGTAACCTCCTAATGTTCACTGTCATTGAGAAAGTAATCCAACTTCATAGTTGTCGATTAGGTAATTAGTGTGAAGAGTCAATTACTAAGGAAATTTCATGTAGAAGCAGGTCTAGCCAGCACCAACAGGCCAGACCAACAGTGCCTTGAAAAGGTGACATTTTCCACATTTTCTCATGCTACAACCAAAAACGTAAATGTATTTTATTGGGATTTCATGTGATAGACCAACACAAAGTAGCACATAATTGTGAAGTGGAAGGAAATTTATAAATAGTTTTCAAAATCTTTTATAAAAACGTATCTGAAAAGTGTGGGGGGTACATTTGTATTCAGCCCCCTTTCCTCTGATACCCCTAACTAAAATCTATTGGAACCAATTGCCTTCAGAAGTCACATAATTAGCAAATAGAATCCACCTGTGTTTAATTTAATCTCAGTATAAATACAGCTGTTCTGTAAAACCCTCAGAGGTTTGTCAGAGAACCTTTTTGAACAAACAGCATCATGAAGGCCAAGGAACACACCAGATAGGTCAGGGATAAAGTTGTGGAGAAGTTTAAAGCAGGGTTAGGTTATAAAAAAAGATCCCAAGCGTTGAACATCTTACAGAGCTCTGTTCAATCTATTATCCGAAAATGGAAAGAGTATGGCACAACCTACCAAGACATGGCCGTCCACCTAAACTAATGTGACCAAATTTTTTAATGAAATCCGGGAACATATTTTTTTTTACTAGTAATGGCAGCAATCAGCAACTCTCTGCCCGTCGCCGCTGCCCACCTCACAGCCTCTCAAGGCTCACTCTCCGGGCCCCCGGCTACTACTGGGTGGGGAGTGGAGGAAGATCACTCCACCAGGGAAGGCAAAAAGATAAGCAGGCAGGCGGCTGGCCGGGACTTGAGCCAAGGCAGAAGAACATATGAGCTGGAGCTGAATGGGCATGCACTGACCAGAACATGATCATCAGAAAGGGGCACAGGTAATGGAAAAAAATGCACCCCCTAAGCTAGCAGGAGTGGCGGAGCGGTGGTGTGTAATTCAGATTTTTTTTATTTATTCTGCACTGACTGTCTTTGAAATTGCCCCATGCCCTGTTCAAATCCAATCCGGGGACTGTCAGTGTCCTCAATCCAGGGACTGTCCCCGGAAACCAGAGATGTCTGGTCACCCTAACCTAAACTGACAGGCCGGGCAAGGAGAGCATTAATCAGAGAAGCAGCCAAGAGGCCCATGGTAACTCTGGAGGTGCTGCAGAGATCCACAGCTCAGGTGGGAGAATCTGTCCACAGGACAAATATTAATCGTGCTGTCCACAAATCTGCCCTTTATGGAAGAGTGGCAAGAAGAAAGACATTGTTGTAAGAAAGCCATAAGAAGTCCTCTTTGCAGTTTTTTTGAGAAGCCATGTGGGGAATACAGACCTAAGAATGGGGTGGGGTTTCCCCCTTCCAGCAGGTCAACGACCCTAAACATACAGCCAGAGATACAATGGAATGGCTTAGAATAGATCAAAGCTATGCAGCTATATTACTATGTAAAGCATATTCATGTGTTAGAATGGACCAGTCAAAGTCCAGACCTAAATCCAATTGAGAATCTGTGGCAAGAGTTGAAAATTGCTGTTCACAGATGCTCTCCATCCAATCTGACAGAGCTTGAGATATTTTACATAGAAGAATGGGCAAAAATGTCCCTCTATAGATGTGCAAAGCTGGTAGAGACATCCCCAAAAAGACCTGCAGCTGCAGAGAAAGGCAGTTCTACAAAGTATTGACTCCGGGGGGGCTGAATACAAATACACACCACATTTTTCAGATTTTTCATTGTAAAACAATTTAAAAAGTATTTAAATTTTTTCTTTCAACTTCACAATTATGTGCCACTTTGTGTTGGTCTATCACATAAAATCCCAATAACATACATTTACATTTTTTGTTGCAAAATGTTGAAAATTTCAAGGTGTATGAATACTTTTTCAAGGCACTGTAAATGATCCTCTTGTCCACCTACATTATCCCTAATAATGACTTCTCTCCTTCCTCTTTAACGTATACCACAGTAGACATGTGCAGACTGGAATATTTCGTTTTGTTTTTTCGTTTGGAAAATACATTTATTTAGTCACTCCCGAAAATCATTTTGATTTATTTAGTTTTTCATGGGGGAATAGCTTTCGTCCGAAAATCCAATAATACTCTGTCGAATGGTCAAAAGAATATTCGACGGAACGTCTAATCTTTTTGGTTGCTGGGGAATGTTTAAAAGAATATTCGATGGAACGTCGAATCTTTACGTCTCATGAATCAAAATCTATTCTCTATAATGTCGAATCTTTTCTCTATGATGTCGAATCTTTTCCCTATAATGTCGAATCTCTCTATATCGAATTTTTACCGCAACAAAAACGAAAATAAAGCATTTTCTATGTCGGATCTTTCGGTTTTCGTTTCTTGCACTTTCGTTATCGTTTGTTAAAACGATAACGAAAAAAAACTGATTTTCGGACAAAAATGCATTCTAACGAAAACGAATGCACATGTCTATACCACAGTACTGTCTCTTCTGCACCTCCTGCCTTCCCCATATACATGCCCTTCTCCTCTCCTTCAGGTGTCCTGCCAAGGAAAAGTGGCATGACAGAAAGTCACTGAAACATGGAAATTCGCTTGGCAGTCAGAAGAAGCATATCGGGAAGCGTACATAACACACCAAGGTCCCTCAGGAAGAAGAAAATGCCAGCATGTCCTTCAACTATATTAAGTGACACCTGGGTGCTAATTAGGGATCTCGTTGAACTCGTCCAATTGATCTTGCGAGCGCATCATGTTATTTATTACTTCACCTCTTTCTCTTGTACATTATACTGCCATGAAAAGTTAGTTAGTAGTATTACTTTTTGTGTTTTGTTGCGGGTGCCAAGCTGTGATTATGAGTCATGTATGGTGGTTATCTCACTGTAAATACAGTATTGGTTTTTGGGAAAATAAGTTTACTTGGTATGTAATTTTGTTCCTTTTAAAGTGGTTTGATGTATGTGGTAAAATGAAATATGTTGTTGTGGTTTATATGATGCAGTTAGTGTGTCACCCACATATTGCTGCAATTGCCAATGTGTTACATATTGTCCACTTTTGTTACACATGTATTCTCACGACTGCCAATGTCCTGCCCACATAGTGTCACAACTACCAGAGTGTTGGCATAGAAAGAATTGAAATATGTTCCCATGTATCACCAAAGCTTATTGCTATGGTGCCAGCCAACACTGTTTGTTTTTGGGACCATTTTAACTACTTGCTGACTAGCCGCCGGAGCAATACGGCGGCAGGTCGGCTCGGCAGCGCAAGATCACGTAGCTATATGTCATCTCGCATTGCAGCCAATAGGGGCGCTCCCCTGTTCCCGACGCGCGTGCCCGGTGGTCAGGGCCGCTAATAGGGGGGCCACCAGTCCTCCTGTAGGGGGCCCGGGCACACAGGGGGCCCAAGCAAAAGTGGGAATTAATGTGGTTTTCTACCCCTACTGCCAGCTTCAGCTGCTGCAGGGAGAGACACAGACACAGGGCATCATTCCTGTAATTGCCTCCCCGACACCAATTCCCCTCCCTGTTCTGCCTGCTCCTGATCCCCCCCCCCCCCATTGAGTGTCCCCTTGCCACTGTGAATATTTTTTTTTTATATAAAAATAAAAGGGCTAATTCACACAGGTTCTCTGTTATGTTTGTGTCCACTAATAACGATTTTAGTGTATTTTTTGTGAAAATATGGTATATTGGAGGGTCCTGCCAGGTAGGCTGTACGGAGCCCTGTGATTTCTAACAGCAGCCCTGCTGGCGGTCGCGATCGCTCGTTACAGAGCAAGAACGGGGAGCTGTGTGTAAACACACAGCACCCGGTCCTGTCAGGGGGAGAAATGACGGATCGTCTGTTTATACATTGTATGAACAGCCATCTGTCATTTCCCCTAGTCAGTGCCACTCCCCCTTCAGTTAGAACACACCCAGGGAACAGAATTACCCCTTCCTCGCCCCCTAGTGTTAAGCCCTTCCCTGCCAGTGTCATTTTTATAGCACTGATCGCTGTGAAAATGACAATGGTCCCAAAAATGTGTCAAAAGGGTCCGAAGTGTCCGCCATAATGTCGCAGTACTGATAAAAATCGCTGATCGCCGCCATTACTAGTAACAACAAAAATATTAATAAAAATGCCATAAAACTACCCCCTATTTTGTAGACGCTATAACTTTTGCACAAACCAATCAATAAACAATTATTGCGATTTTTTTTTTTTTTTTAACGAACAATAGGTAGAAGAATACGTATCGGCCTAAACTGAGGGGAAAAAAAACGTTTTTTTATATATTTTTTGGGGGATATGTATTATAGCAAAACGTAAAAAATATATATATTTTTTTCAAAATTGTCGCTCTATTTTTGTTTATAGCGCAAAAAATAAAAAGCGCAGAGATGATCAAATACAAAAGAAAGCTCTATTTGTGGGAAAAAAGGACGCCAATTTTGTTTGGGAGTCGCATCGCACGACCGCGCATTTGTCAGTTAAAGTGACGCAGTGCCGAATTGCAAAAAGGGGCCTGGTCATTGACCAGCAATATGGTCCGGGCTGAAGTGGTTAATAACCACCACAAGCAGGCTTTTCCCTATCAACCTTGTCCCTATAGTGGCCCTTTTGGCCAATCTCAGAGTTCCCAAGATTTTACGATATGTCACTATAGTTTCCTGGTTGTAACTACCGTTGGGTCACTAACAAGAATGTAGATTTGTAAAGACAGATTTGGGTCAGAAGTCTTGATCTGCATATTTGCAGTGGGTCAGTGACTCAAGACACTGGATGACCTTAGCTGCCAAATAACACGCATTTCCAGCTAGCAATGACCTCCTGCCTATTTATGGTCCAGTTATTGCTCACAGTACAGTTTTAGGCTTAAACCTCCCAATGAAGTATTTTCAAAGCTTACTTAATAATATGCCTTTGAACTTGAAAATGTGACCATTCCAGACAGGGCCGGTGCTACCACTGGGCAAACTAGGCAGCCGCCTAGTGCGCCTGGCCACTGTTGTTCCTACTCTCTTGTTTCTGCAGCAAGCAACTAATGCTGCGTACACACGATCAGAATTTCCGATGAAAAAAGTCAGACGGAATTTTTTCATCGGATATTCCGACCTTGTGTGGGCCCCATCAGACTTTTTTCCATCTGAGTTTAGAAATAGAACATGTTTTACTTTATTTTTTCAGATGGAAATTCCGATCGTCTGTGTGGAACTCTGATGGAGAAAAAAAACACACATGCTCAGAATCAAGTCGACGCATGTTTGGAAGCATTATACTTCATTATTCTCAGCTCGTTGTAGTGTTTTGCGTCACCGCGTTTTGGGCGGTTGGAATTTGGTCTGACAGTGTGTATGCAGCTTGAATGGAATTCTGATGGAAAATTCCATCGTATTTTATCCCATCAGAAATTCCGATCTTGTGTACAGGGCATAAGTATCAGCATTAGCAGGCACTGTGTCTGTATCCTGACTCTCGAATGAATGGAAGCAAGCAAACATTTATTGATGGACACTAGTAGGCTGCATTGATTGACACCAGTAGGCTGCATTTGATGGGCGCTGATGAGGCTGCATTTGATGGGCACTGGTGAGGCTGCATTTGATGGGCGCTGGTGAGGCTGCATTTGATGGGCGCTGGTGAGGCTGCATTTGATGGGCGCTGGTGAGGCTGCATTTGATAAGCGCTGGTGAGGCTACATTTGATGGGCGCTGGTGAGGCTGCATTTGATGGGCGCTGGTGAGGCTGCATTTCATGGGCACTGGTAGGCTGCATTGCTGGGCACTGGTGAGGTAAAATTGGGCGCTGGTAGGCTGCATTGATGGGCGCTGGTAAGGCTGCATTGATGGGCGCTGGTGAGGCTGCATTTGATGGGCGCTGGTGAGGCTGCATTTGATGGGAGCTGGTGAGGCTGCATTTGATGGGAGCTGGTGAGGCTACATTTGATGGGCGCTGGTGAGGCTGCATTTGATGGGAGCTGGTGAGGCTACATTTGATGGGCGCTGGTGAGGCTGTATTTGATGGGCGCTGGTGAGCCTGAATTTGATGGGTGCTGGCGAAGCTGCATTTCATGGGCACTGGTAGGCTGCATTTGATGGGAGCTGGTGAGGCTTCATTTGATGGGCACTGGTGAGGCTGCATTTCATGGGCACTGGTAGGCTGCATTTGATGGGAGCTGGTGAGGCTTCATTTGATGGGCACTGGTGAGGCTGCATTTCATGGGCACTGGTAGGCTGCATTTGATGGGAGCTGGTGAGGCTTCATTTGATGGGCACTGGCGAGTCTGCATTTCATGGGCACTGGTAGGCTGCATTGATGAGCACTAGTGAGGCTGCATTTAATGGGTGCTGGTAAGGTAAAATTAATGGGCACTGGTAGGCTGCATTGATGGGCGCTGGTAAGGCTGCATTGATGGGCGCTGGTGAGGCTTCATTTCATGGGCACTTCAATAAAAAGGTGCAGTTTACATGGGCTGG
This sequence comes from Rana kukunoris, assembly GCA_029574335.1. Lineage (NCBI taxonomy): Eukaryota > Metazoa > Chordata > Amphibia > Anura > Ranidae > Rana > Rana kukunoris. Next base: position 448,701,298 of record CM056053.1, on the reverse strand, counting down.
AGAAAGGCGTGTTTAATTACTGTCTGTTTTGGCCCAGCTCATCCACCTTTCCCTATATAACCTCCATGTAGGAGCTGGGAGAGGAGCAAACGGTAATACAATAGGGTGTAACTTGAGTGATAGGTTTTAGTCTGCCTGGACTTCTGACATTACATCCAACATGACAGCATGCCTCAGGGCTTTTGGATGTCTACGCAAAGGAGGTTGTTTCCAGTGACAAAAACTAAATGAAAATTACTTCAAATTTTTGTCAATTGACAAAAACTATGACGAAAATCAATTCCTTTTTCCATTATGGATGAAAACAGAGTGAAAATTTGAGGGAGGAACACTTTGTCACGTGAACTTCCACTTTCCTTTGAGCTCTGCCTGTAAATCTGTCAGGAGGGGTGAGAGATCAGACCCGTGTGACTGCACAGAGAGACCAGACAATATGATCAGTGAAGTAAAAGGTGTTTAATAAAGTAAATAAGGACAACCAGTAAAGATAGCAAACAATATATATATAATCAAGAAGGGAATACCGTACAGATAGGTCAAGCCAGGCCGAGGTCATACACAAGGGATACCAGCAGATGGGACAGGACGGAGCAGGGGTCGGATGGATGGACTAGCTGCAGGATTCAGGTTAAGGGGAGACAGGGAACAGGAAGCAGGGCAGACAGGTCCAGGCGGGATCAGGGATCAGGATGCAGGGCAGACAAGTCCAGACGGGATCAGGGATCAGGATCAGAACAGGATCAGAACAGGATCAAGGTACCGAATCAGGGTCAGAATACAGGTCCGGGTACAGGCTTAGGTCCAGCAGATATGAAGATACCAGGGCGAGCTCTGCTTGAGCTCGCCGGGTATAAATAGGGAGTGTCTTAATTACGTTCAAGTCACACCTGAACGTATGAAAGGCTGTGAGCTCCAGAAGACCAGGAACCCCCCGCTGGTGGAGGCCGGTACTGCAGCCAGACTAACAAGCAGATGTACCAACAGGGGGGACCATTCCTGACAAAATCTCTTATTGCCCGGGGGGCCCCATAATCTCTTATTGCCCGGGGGCCCCATAATCTCTTATTGCCTGGAGGCCCCATAATCTCTTATTGCCCGGGGCCACATAATCTCCTATTGCCCGGGGGCCCCATAATCTCTTATTGCCCAGGGGCCCCATATTCTCCTATTGCCCGGGGGGCCCATAATCTCTTATTGCCCAGGGGCCCCATATTCTCCTATTGCCCGGGGGGCCCATAATCTCTTATTGCCCGGGGCCCCATAATCTCTTATTGCCCTAGGCCCCCATAATCTCTTATTGCCCGGGGGGGCCATAATCTCTTATTGCCCTAGGCCCCCATAATCTCTTATTGCCTGCCCAGGGGCCCCATATTCTCCTATTACCCGGGGGCCCCATATTCTCCTATTGCCCGGGGGCCCCATATTCTCCTATTGCCCGGGGGCCCCATATTCTCCTATTGCCCGGAGGGCCCATAATCTCTTATTGCCCGGGGCCCCATAATCTCTTATTGCCCTAGGCCCCCATAATCTCTTATTGCCCGGGGGGGGCCATAATCTCTTATTGCCCTAGGCTCCCATAATCTCTTATTGCCCAGGGGCCCCATATTCTCCTATTGCCCGGGGGCCCTATAATCTCTTATTGCCCGGGGGCCCCATAATCTCTTATTGCCCAGGGGCCCCATGAGTTGTCAGTCTGCCCCTGTATGTTGGTTCTCTTTGTTTCCGAGTTAGGTAGGATATGTTGGGTAGACAATGCCAGTTTTGGCGGGCAGAAATGTTACTTCCCGCGCTTCTCAGTAACAGAACCCGCACATTTCTAAGAAGCCTTTCAGATAACAAATGAAGTTGTCAGAAGTAATGGACTATCGAACAGCTGTCAAAGAAGAAATTCCACCCACTGATGTCAGTAAAATTTACTTTGTGCATTTTTTCCTTTCTGAGGAACGTTAATATTAGACTTACAGTTCAAGGAAGTTTGCTCAGGTAAATAAGATATTAAAGGGAAACAGTGTCAGATATAATCTTTACGTCAATAGAATATATTATACATCAGTAGCTGAGCAAATAACTAATGAAAGTCATTTTCCCTCCGAACATATGGGAAATGGCGCTAAGATAAATCTGTACACAGGCAGAGTATTTTTCGTACTTTCCTGCTACAGCTAGGTGGCGGAACCGCGTTTTAGGCTAGACACAGGCATCTGCTGCTCCCATATTTCAATCAGGACTAATTCCCTTCAAAGTGAAGATTCTACCATATTTTGGATGGAGCCAGTACTGATTGGATAATTACCGTGGACATTACTAACTTGTTTTTGTAGGTTCCATGGTGGTTGTTCTTGCAACTTGCTGTTGTAGGAGCATGTGCATATCCAGTGTTGAAGCACCTCATATCCACATGCTCTCAGGTCAGTGACATGCATACCAGCAAGGCAAAGGTAAAGATAACAGCCATGAGATATGAACCCTCAAAAACAAATTTACCAATGATAGGTCCATCCCCCCAATACCTACTGGCCCAACCAGGAGCTTAAGATCCATCAAGATTAGGTAAGGGAATATAGTTATTTTTATTTCAATTGGTGTTGGGGGGTAGTGTGGCCTTTAGGAGCCTCCTACATTTTTTTTTGGTTGGGAGACCTTTAACCACTTAAGGACCGCTGCATGTACATTTACGTCGGCAGAATGGCACCGACAGGCACATCAACGTATATATACGTTGGTGCCTTGGGGGGGATCGGACCCCCCCCGTACATGCGGCGGAGCAGGAGCGATCCGACAACAGGAGGCGGCTATTCGTTTTTGTCCGCCCCCTCCGGATCGCTCTCAGCCAATGCGCGCGCCCGCCCGCCCGCCCTGTCACTTCCTCCTCCTGTGTAAACACAGGAAGGAGGAAGCAATGTGATCTCTCCCTCTGCGTTTTTTTCAACCACTGCTGAGGAGAGATCACCACACAGTAAGTCTGCACTAATACTACACTACACTAACACTACACATAAACACATTTAACCCCCGCGATCGCCCCCCCCCCCTCCCCCTGTCACAGTGTCACTGAATGCAGTAATCATAGATGTATGATTACTGTATTTAGTGTCAGTGTGACAGGCAGTGTGACAGTCAGTTAGTGTTAGGTTCAGTATAGCCCCCGTACCCCCCCCCCTAATAAAGTTTTAACCCCTTGATCACCGCCCTAGTTAACCCTTTCACTCCCTATTGCCAGCATCACTAAGCGATCATTTTTCTGATCGCTGTTTTAGTGTCGCTGTTCCCGCTAGGTAGCTAATTTTTTTTTATTGCGATTTTTTTTTACTAAAGACATGTGGCTAAATAAATTTTGGCCTAAATGTTTGACTAAAATTTAGTTTATTGATTTTTCTTATAACAAAAAGTAAAAAATATTGATTTTTTTTCAAAATAGTCGCTCTATTTTTGTATATAGCGCAAAAAATAAAAATCGCAGAGGCGATCAAATACCACCAAAAGAAAGCTCTATTTGTGGGAAGAAAAGGACGCAAATTTTGTTTGGGAGCCACGTCGCACGACCGCGCAATTGTCAGTTAAAGCGACGCAGTGCCGAATCGCAAAAAGAGGCAAGGTCCTTTACCTGCATTTTGGTCTAGGTCTTAAGTGGTTAAGGGGTCGTAAAGGTACAATTAATGTATGGATGAAAGCATCTTCAGCTTGACTCCACCCAGGCCACACCCAATGACAAGTTTCGCCCTGCCCCCAGGACTTACTCATGAAAGCAGCTTCAGCCTGACTCTGTCCAGGCTAAGCCCAATGACACCTTTTGCCCCGAGCCTGGGGTATAGTCATCACTAAGCCCTGGGGTTGGTGCAAAACAGGTTGGGGAAGCATCCTGAGCGAAAGAGGAGGCAATGTGATCATAAACAAACATTAGCACTGGGTAGTGGCAGGGTAGCAGGTGCAAAGTTGCCTCAACCATATTGGATGAGAGGAGGAACTGAGTGAGAGCCTGGAGAGAGAGGAGGATACCGGGCATTTACACCCCCTTCCTTCCCAGGCCAATTTTTCGTTTTCAGCGCTGTCGCATTTTGAATGACAATTGCGCGAACATGCTACACTGTACCCCTTAGGTCAGGGGTGCCCAACCAGTGGCCCGCGGAGCCCTCTGATGTGGCCCGCGACCTCCTGCTCTGGGATGGAATAAAATAGAATACGGTTATTAAAAGGTCAGTTTATTACTAAAATCACAGTGTATATATGGGCATATCTGTTCTGCAGTGGTTACTGTGCTGCTTTTAAACTGATCTACAGGTGCAGAGCAGTGCACTTGTGGGTTTCCTGCAATGAGCCATAGACTTCTATTACCTGTGAGTTTGTTGTGCTGAGAGTAGTGTGGGCTCTATAGAGCCGAGTAGGCTGCCATCCACCCGCTCCTGCCATTGTTGCCCGCAACCGATTACCAAGTCGCTTAAGTGGCACCCCTGCTTTAGGTGGTATTTGATCACCTCTGCAGTTTTTATTTTTTTACACTATAAACAAAAGAAGAGTGACAAGTTTGAAAAAAACACAATATTTTTTACTTTTTGCTATAATAAATATCCAATTTTTATTTCCTCAGTTTAGGCCGACATATTCTGCTAAATATTTTTGGTATAAAAAAAAATCACAATAAGCGTTTATTGATTGGTGTGCGTAAAAGTTATTGCATCTACAAAATAGGGGATAGTTTTATTGTATTTTTCTTTTACTAGTAATGGCGACGATCTGCGATTTTTATTGCGACTGTGACATTGCGACGGACACTTCGGACACTTTTGACACTATTTTGGGACCATTCACATTTATACAGCGATCAGTGCTAAAAAAAATGCACTGATTACTGTATAAATGTGACTGGCAGGGAAGGAGTTCACACTAGGGGGCGATTAAGGGGTTAACCACTTAAGACCCGGACCAAAATGCAGGCAAAGGACCTTGCCCCTTTTTGCGATTCGGCACTGCGTCGCTTTAACTGACAATTGCGCGGTCGTGCGACGTGGCTCCCAAACAAAATTGGCGTCCTTTTTTCCCCACAAATAGAGCTTTCTTTTGGTGGTATTTGATCACCTCTGCGGTTTTTATTTTTTGCGCTATAAACAAAAATAGAGCGACAATTTTAAAAAAAAATCAATATTTTTTACTTTTTGCTATAATAAAAATCCCCCAAAAATATATAAAAAACATTTTTTTTCCTCAGTTTAGGCCGATACGTATTCTTCTACATATTTTTGGTAAAAAAAATCACAATAAGCGTTTATCGGTTGGTTTTCGCAAAATTTATAGCGTTTACAAAATAAGGAATAGTTTTATTGCATTTTTATTATTATTTTTTTTTTTACTACTAATAGCGGCGATCAGCGATTTTTTTCGTGACTGCGACATTATGGCGGACACTTCGGACAATTTTGACACATTTTTGGGACAATTGTCATTTTCACAGAAAAAAATGCATTTAAATTTGCATTGTTTACTGTGGAAATGACAGTTGCAGTTTGGGAGTTAACCACAGGTGGCGCTGTAGGGGATGTGTGGCTATGTGTGTTGTTTACTACTGTAGGGGGGTGTGGCTGTAGGTGTGACGTCATCGATCGCGTCCCCCTATCACAGGGATGACGCGATCGATGCTGCAGCCACAGAGAAGCATGGGGAAGCCGTGTGTACACACGGCTCTCCCCGTTCTTCCGCTCCAGGGACGGATCGCCGCACTGCAGCGGCGATCGGGTCCGCGAATCCCGCGGTCCCGGTCCTGGAGCTTCGGACCGGGTCGCGGGAGCGCGCCCGCGGGCGCGCGCCCGCGACCCACGGCTGGGTACTAAAATCAACGTATATATACGTTGATGTGCCCAGCCGTGCCATTCTGCCGACGTAAATGTGCAGTAGGCGGTCCTTAAGTGGTTAAATGTGTATCCTAGGGAGTGATTCTTACTGTAGGGGGAGGGGACTCACGAGGGGAGGAGACCGATCGGTGTTCCTCTGTACTGGGAACACACCATCGGTCTCCTCTCCTTTGACAGGGCATGGATCTGTGTGTTTACACACTGGCAATCGTGGTTGTCTGGCGGACATCGCGGCCTCCGGCACGCGCATCGGCTCCCGAGTGATGCAGCGCGCCCCCTAGATGGCAGGGAAGCCCAGGACGTCATATGACGCCCGCCCAGGATGGCCGATCCCTCCTGCAGACGTCATATGACAATACGCGGGATGTGAAGTGGTTACAAAAAAAGAGACTGAGAAGACTTCTAAAGGGGGCCATGGCAGGTTGGGAAAAGCCTGGAAAGGACTCTGGAGTCGAGTCAGAGAAATCAGAACACAAAGTCGTAACTGAAATTGTTGCCACCAACAGGAACCCCCCAAAATATTCAGTCCTTTAAACTCTCCAGTCTATGCTTAGCCTTATGCCCTGTACACACTATCGGTTTGTCTAATCAAAACAAACCGATGGATTTTTTCATCAGATATCCAATGAAGCTGACTTTCATCAGTCTTGCCTACACACCATTGGTTAAAAATCCGATCGTGTCCAACGCGGTGACGTAAAACACGACGACGTGCTGAGAAAAATGAAGTTCAATGCTTCCGAGCATGCGTCGACTTGATTCTGAAAATGCGTGGATTTTTGACCAATGGATTTTCCCACAGACGATCGTTTTTTTCTATTGTTTTTTTAACCATACGGAAATTTTAAAACATGTTCTATTTTTTTTCACCGATGGGAAAAAACTGATGAGCCCACACACGATCGATTTGTCCGATGAAAACGGTCCATCGATCCGTTTTCATCAGACGAACCGATCGTGTACAGGGCATTAGGCAATAGCTTTTTTATCAGACAAATTTGTGTTCTTTAGCCCTTTCTCGATCGGTGAAATAAAAAAAAAGCCACAACCAGCAGTTCTCGGCTTTTGGGAGATGACTTGAGCTGGTTTTGTTTCCATTTGTGTTTCATCGCCCGTGTGGCTTTGATTAATATGAAGACATAAACTAGATGTCCCCTCTATTTCTCTTTCTCAGATTGCCGCGGAGGTTTGTGGCGAGCAAAGATTGATTTTTTTTTTTTTTTTATCACAAATGTACAATGTATTGAAAGTCCCAGTTGGCCCAGGCTCTAATGCCCACTCAGCTCTCTCTCGCTCCTCGGAATCTTCATGAATTTTAATGTCAGGAGCGGTCTTATAAAGCAGGTTCACCTTCAAGCGGGAATACTATTAAGAGCCTTCTCCCTGGCACGATGACCCTGCGTTTTGTTTACTAAGCATATTTCTTATCGGGGGAAAGATACGTTTGTGACATTCAAATGAAATGTACATTCATTTGCACCATTCTTTCTGGTCTGCTAGGCAGAATCTAATGAGATATTTATGCGGCAGACTTTCCATACTGCTCCACGAAGCGAGAAAACCTATGCTGACATGTTTTAGCAGATAAGATCCATTTGGGCATGGGGCTGTCAGATCTTGAATTTAGCTGCAGCAAGGAATATCTCTGGTGCCAAATAAAGATTTTTTTTACATACAGTACTTACCAACATTTTGATTCTGGTTCCCGAGACATGGTTAACCTCACCCTCAGGACTGCCTAGTGACAGGACAGTCCCACCCAGCTCCCCACTCACTTATTGGCTTATTCAAACCCTATCATTAATTACGGAAGTTCTGCCCACTAGGGTAGGGTGATCAGACATCGCCGGTTTCAGGGGACAGTCCCCAGATTGAGGACACTGTCCCCGGGCCAAGTCTGTCCCCGGTTTTGTCCCCGGATTGGATTTGAACAGGGGCTGGGGCTATTTCAAAGACAGTCAGAATAAAAAAAAAAAAAATATCTAAATTACACTCCGTCCCTTTCTGATGATCATGTGCTGGTCGGAATGGAGTGAATATTTCTTCAGTTTCGATAATGATCACAGCTTTCTGTAATCGGAAGCAGTGATCACTGTTTTGTCACTGTCCCCTACAATAAGAAGCACTCACTAGGGCACACTTAAAGTAAGGTGACCAGATTTTGAAAATAAAATCCGAGGATATATTTTTTGTTTACTAGTATTGGCAACAATCAGCGACTCTCTGCCCATTGCCGCCCGCCTCACAGCCTCTCAAGTCTTAGGCGGCGTACACACGAGGGGATATGTCCGCTGAAAACGGTCCGATGGACCGTTTCAGCAGACATCTCCGCTCGTGTGTATGGGCTAGCGGACAGATTTCTCCACCCGACAGATTTCAAAGCATGCTTTGAAATCTATCCGGTGGGAATCTGTCCGCCCGACATGTCTGCTGGTTAGTACACTTACCAGCAGACATGTCGGCCCCCACCGCCGCCGCGCCGCTGCCGAATGGATTCGGCGCATGCGCGGAAGTGTTTTACTTCCTGGTGCGGTGACGTGGCGGTGACGTGGCGGCGTCAACGTCACTGCCGCGTCACCACTACGTCACCGCGCTGTCCGGCGGCGGGGAATTTGATCCGATGGTGTGTACACGCCATCGGATCAAACTCCCGATCGGACATATCCGATGGAAATGGTCCGCGGACCGTTTTCATCGGATATATCCGATCGTGTGTACGCCGCCTTACTCTTCGTGCCCCGGCTACTACTGGGTGGGGAGCGGAGGAAGATCACTAGTGATGAGCGGAATACGCCATATTCGATTTCGCGATATTTCACAAATATATAGGAGAATATTCGCGAAATATTCGTTAATATCGAATATTCGTGATATTTAAAAAAAAAAAAACATTTTGTAAAATTTCACTAATGCGAATGCGAAATTTCGCTAATGCGAATGCGAAATTCTCGTCAACACACGAAAACGGAGATCATTTCCTGGATTACTAAACTAATAGGCACTAAACACTAACTCTACTTACACAAACTTATATGACTAAGTTAAAGCTATTTTTTTTTTTATACACAAAACACAGAAGGGCAGAGAAAGTATTCGCGAATATTCAGCTACTCGGCCCAGGGTCTCTAATCATACCAGCAGTGCTTTTAGACGTCGATGGAGATCACTAGGATGTGATCTGTTTTAAAAATAAATTTGAAAAAATACGAACATTCGCAATAGCGAATATTCACCGCGATTTTCGATTTATTCGCGAATATTCAAATATGCAATATTCGTAACGAATATTCGCAATGCGAATATTCGTGAGCAACACTAATGATCACTCCCCCAGGGAAGGCAAGGAGATAAGCAGATGGCTGGCCAAGATTTGTGCCAAGGCAGAAGAACATGTGAGCGAAGCTAAATGGGCATGCGCCCGAAACTGAAGAATTATTCCCTCCACTCCGACCAGCACATGATCATCAGAAAGGGGCACAGATAATGGGAAAAATACAACCCCCCTATGCTAGTAGGCACGGCGGAGCGGGGGGTGTAATTCTAATTTTTTTTTTATTATTCTGCACTGACTGTCTTTGAAATTGCCCCAGCCCCTATTAAATCCAATCTGGGGACAAAACCAGGGACAGACTTGGTCCAGGGACAGTGTCCTCAATCAGGGGACTGTCCCCTGAAACTGGGGATGTCTGGTCACCCTAACTTCAAGTGGAGGTTCACCCAATAACATCTATATCAGACCAAATTCTTTATTCTTCTAACATGCACCATTGGCATTTGTTTTTAGGCTGTACATACCATATTATCTTTATTTTCAATCCGGCTTCCAGGTACTCACTCACGTGGAAGTAGGCGTTTCCAAGCTGAGGCGCAATGTCATCTGGAAGTTCGCCCAGATGATTGACGTCTTTCAGAAAAAGTTCCCCCCGGAGGATAAGGCCGACCCCCCCCACGTATTGCGTAGGTGCGTCACGAGAGTCACAGAGTTTCCGAAAGTAGCCAAACACGTAGAGCCGCGAGTAAGCTCTACACGGCGCCTGCGCACCGACTAGGAGCTGCGTAGAGCTGACTGGGCAGGCACCGTATAGAGCTGACTCACAGCTCTGCAGGTTCGGCTACTTTCGGAAACTCTCGTGACGTGCCTACACAATACGTGGGGGGGGGGGCATTATCTGCCGGGGGGAACTTTTTCTGAAGGACGTCAATCATCTGGGCGACCTCCCAGGTGACATTGCGCCCCAGCTTGGAAACGCCTACTCCCGTGGGAGTGAATACCTGGAAGCCGGATTGCAAATATAGATTATAAGGTATGTACAGCCTAAAATAAAAATGCCAATTGTACATGTTAGAAGTATAAAGAATTTGGTCTGATATAGATGTTTTTTGTGAACCCTCGGCTTTAACCCCTACAGCGCCACCTAATGATCAACCCCTTCACTGCCAGTGCATTTTTATAGCACTGATCGCTGTATATATGACAACGGTCCCAAAAATGTGTCAAAAGTGTCCGATGTGTTCGCCATAATGTCGCAGTCACGATAAAAATCGTTGATCGTGCCATTACTAGTAAAAAAAATAAAAATAATAAAAATGCCATAAATCTATCCCCTATTTTGTAGACGCTATACCTTTTGCGCAAACCAATCGATAAACGCTTATTGCAATTTTTTTTTTTTTAACCAAAATATATAGAAGAATATGTATCGGCCTAAACTGAGGAAAAAATAAATATATATTATTTGGGGGATATTTATTATAGCAAAAAGTTAAAAATATAGATTTTCTTTTCAAAATTGTCGCTCTATTTTTTTTTTTATAGCGCAAAAAAAAAAAAACGCAAAGGTGATCAAATACGACCAAAAGAAAGTGCTATTTGTGGAAAAAAAAGGACGCACGACCGCGCAATTGTCAGTTAAAGCGACGCAGTGCCGAATCGCAAAAAGTGGCCAGGGCTTTAACCAGATAAATGGTCCAGGGCTGAAGTATACCATTGATTTTAGTGATTGGATTTACAGTTACATAAAAAAAAAAAAAAGTGACGTTCATAGAATGGCAGGGAATCCGCTGACTCGCGACACTTACAGTAGGATCTCGCTGTGTACTGAGCAGCTGATACATTGTTATCTTTAGTACAGTGAGTCCAGCTTTTGATGCGCAGTAATCTTATCTCTGACATGATCTGACAAAGCTCTTATCTCTGACACGATCCCACTTACTAGGAAAAAAGAAAACGTAAGAATGTGGTGGAATTTGCAGACCAGCAGTGACAGTACAAAGTTTTTACAGTACAAAGTTAATACGCTGCACATTCCTTTTCACTTCCTTATCAGGACCGCATGTGCCGAAAGGAATATTGCTTCTAAAAAAACGATAGCTAAACTTGCTGTAATCTGCATAAATAGGTGAAGATTATAGCAGGACAGATACTCAATTACGCAATGAATGAGCTGCAAAGATAAGGCGGGAGGGGGCATGTGCAAACTGTGCAATCAATCAAAGCACTGCTCCATTGAAAAAATGTGGTAGCATTGCATATGCGGTTTTGCATTATTTTTACCATGTTTTTTCTGTGTTTCTAGTGTGGGTTTTGCACCTGTGAAAATAGGAACCGTAACTCAAAAAATGCACCAGAGTTGCAACTGAGGGTGCATTTTTGCCATTTTTTTTTACATCTTCAACCACTTAAGCCCCGGACTATTATGCAGGTAAAGGACCAGGTCCCTTTTTGCGATTCGGCACTGCGTCGCTTTAACTGACAATCGCGCGATTCAACAAAATAGGCGTCCTTTTTTTCCCACAAATAGAGCTTTCTTTTGGTGGTATTTGATCACCTCTGCGGTTTTTATTTTTTGCGCTATAAACAAAAATAGAGCGACAATTTGGAAAGAAATTCAATATCTTTTACTTTTTGCTATAATAAATATCCCCAAAAAATATATATATAAAAAAACATATAAAAAAAAAAAAAAACATATTTTTTTCCTCATTTTTGACCAATACGTATTCTTCTACCTATTTTTGGTAAAAAAAATCGCAATAAGCGTTTATTGATTGGTTTGCACAAAATTTATAGCGTTTACAAAATAGGGGATCGTTTTATTGCATTTTTATTAATATTTTTTTTTTTTTACTACTAATGGCGGCGATCAGCGACTTTATTCGTGACTGCGACATTATGGCGGACACATCAGACAATTTTGACACATTTTTGGAACCATTGTCATTATCACAGCAAAAAGTGCTATAAAAATGCACTGTTTACTGTGAAAATTACAATTGCAGTTTAGGAGTTAACCACTAGGGGACGCTATAGGGGTTAAGTGTGACCTTATATGTGTTTCTAAATGTGGGGGACGGGGCTGGATGTGTCACGTCATTGATCGCCTTTATCAGGGAACAGACGATCAATGACAGCGCCACTGTGAAGAACGGGTAAGGTGTGTTTACGCACACCTCTCACTGTTCTTCAGCTCCAGTGACCGATCGTGGGACTCCGGCGGCAAACGGGTCTGCGGGTCCCACGGCCGCGGTCACGGAGCTTCGGCTGTGTCATCGGGAGCAGCGATCAGTGTTGTGTCAGTTGTAGCCCAGCCCCCCTCGGAACCCTTTGGGGTAAGACCGCGCTATATAAAGATACCTCTCAACCCCTAACTTAACAGTTAGAATCACTCCCTAGGACACACTTAACCCCTTGATTGCCCCCTAGTGTTAAACACCTTCCTTGCCAGTGTCATTTACACAAATGTATCCCTTTACACAGTAATCAGTGCATTTTTTATAGCACTGATCGCTGTCTAAATGTCAATGGTCCCAAAATAGCGTCAAAAGTGTCCAATGCGTCCGCCATGAGGTTGCAGTCACAATAAAAATCGCAGATCGCCGTCATTGCTAATAAAAAAAATACAAAAAATGCCATAATTCTATCCACTATTTTGTAGACTCTATCGGGGCCGATCCTAGCCAGGGTGCACAGGGTGCCAGAGTTCTCCCCTCCCTCCTTTCCTCCTTCTCTCCTTGTTTGTGTCCGTCCAGAACTAGTGTTCTGAACATAGGTGTGTGTCTGTCCAGAACTGATGTGTGAGCATGGGGCAGCCGTCCAGCCTGGCAGTGCTCGGGGGAGGGGCCGCTCCTCTTCCAGACATAAGGGTTCTAGGTTTCAGACCCTGCTGAGTGCTGATGTTCAGGAATGAATTCCTCTCACACTGGTAATCTTGGATCCTGCACCAACTCCAGTTGGAATGCCTCCCCCTCCCATCTCTATATTGGGCTGCACAGAGAGAGAACCAAGGTGAGTCACAGTATTCAGTATTCAATGTGCTGTGTGCTGGGGGGTGGCATCCCCAGAATCCCTTTTCATGTGCTCTGGGCTACCCCTGCTCTAGATGTTTTATGGCATGATAGATTGCATAGGATACACAGCCCCTGCCCATCTCCTGTACTATGTCTACAATCTCTTACCATCTCCTGTAATATGTCTGCAGTCTCTGACCATCTTCGGTATCATGTCTGTAGTATGTCTGGGTCTCTTTCTAACAGACTCTCTAACAGAAGCCCTCTCTGTGTCCATCAGAGAGGCCCCCCTTCAGGTCCCAATAAAGTACTCTGCTTCTCTTCCTGTATTTTGTTTATTGTTAAGAGATCATGTAAGGATCCCAGGTTAATGAAGATTTTGTGGGGGAGAATCTCTGTGGTTGATTCATTGCCATAGAAACATGTGTAAAGGGGAGGAGTTAGTAAAATGACCACGCCCATGTGGGGGCGCCAGAAATATTTCTGCACCCAGGCGCCTGTAACCCTAGGATCGACACGGAACGCTATAACTTTTGCGCAAACCATACAATATACGCTTATTGCGATTTTTGTTCACCAAAAATATGTAGAATACATATCGGCCTAAATTGTGATATTTATTAAATCAAAAAGTAAATTTTTATTTATTTTTTCAAAATTGTCACTTTCTTTTGTTTGTAGCACAAAGAATAAAGACCGCAGAGGTGATCGGATTGCCGCGAAATTTCGGGAGGGGGTTGCCGCGATTGCCGCGAACGGGAGGTGCATGCCAAGTCAGGGCCCAAGATGGCCACCAGAGTAACATGGATTGGCAGCATCCAATCGGATAGCGTCCCCAGTGACCCAGGAAACCATATAGGAACCAAGTTCCTATTGACTTCCTCTCCCTCTTCAGTGCTGCTGTAGTTAAGTGCTCTGACGATCTATTGGTTGAAATGCATCAGGTGATGCCTTGAGGACACAAAGCACGCTATGAGCCACGGCCACCCCATCTTTTTAATGCTCTTTTTTAAACTTTGTACTGTGAGTTTTTTTTGCAATAAACTAATAATTTACCCAAACAAGCTTCACTATGAGCTTCCTTACATCTATTTTTGGGCCCATTTCTGTTATTGGATAACAATGCATGTTCCTAGGAACCGTGGGGTACCACCAATGATCTGTTTCTATATAGTGGGTTGCTAACACCAAGAACAGGAAAACTCCTATAAAAGTGGCTCCTTTGGGACTAATCCCTACAAGTATGGATGAGCTCGGTGACCTAACCCGCCTGAGCGATTTTGCCAAAAATGTGTCAATGATGGTCCACAAATGTTGATGAGAACAAGGACCTCTACCTGACAACCCTGGACTGTGGTTGTGGGGGTCTGCAGGCAGGGGGCTTATCAGGATCTGGAATCAGCAGGTTTTTTACACAGTGCAGATGTGCCACTTTACAGGCAGACTAAGGGGATACCTGCTGTGAGGTGTTTTTTTACCTTAATGCATAGGTAAAAAAAACTTTTACCTTTACAACCCCTTTAAAACCAAAAAGTTTAGCTTTGTTGCACAAGATTTTTCTTACTGTGCAGGTGCGTTGTATGAATTTGCTTTAAGTAACCTCCAGAGGAAGTTGTTGAGTTATATTATCTGGAAAGTATCGGTGAGTGCTTTCTGAAGCAGCACTTTATGAAAAAAGCACTAGTTATGTATTTGATTTCACCCACTTGATACACAAACCAGGAACGCTGATTATCTCAATGCAAATGGTGATTAAACATAAAACGGCTCAACTTGACTTCAGTCTATCACTTTTTACTCTCACTCTTCAGGATAAAATAGAGACTGAAGAATGTGGAATCACATTCAAGATATAGACAAGAAACATCAGAAATGAACATATTTGCAAAGACCGTTTGGCCGGACTTTTTTCGGGTGTGTTAAACGAACGATTTCAGGCAATAAGCGAAAGCAATCGGTGTGCTAATAAAGCTATCAGACTAACGACTACAGCTGTACATCATAAAAGGCATTCAATTTAGTTTAACCACTTCAGCCCCAAAAGGATTTACCCCCTTAATGACCTGGCCATTATTGCTTTGATATACAAGTGCTTTGGATTACAAAGCCTGTTTCTTGAGCAAATTATACTCGCAATCCAAGGTTTTACTGTACATTTAAAGGATGCCCTGACTGAAAAAAATTGAAAACCGATGCCAAAAAAGCACCAGGTGATGGCTCAGAAAAAAGGAAACAGTGACAGCTGGCAAGGTGTCTTTGGTGGGTCAAGGGATCATTTTGCAAAGATACCATGACTTCCCTGAATTGTTAAGGTGACATTGGGGTTTCCCTGATGGGGTTTACTTTTTCTATATCTCTCTGCAAAGGTAAAGCACCCTGTCAGGGACGTTCTGTCCGCTTCCGTGGTCGTGCGCCTGTACGCATGGGTGGACCACGGCTCTCGGACGCACCGGTGCGCGGGACGCTGCCTAGGCGTGCGCCCGTGCGCTTGCGCGCACGTTAGGCGCACGTCATGCGCAGCGTCCAGCTGCCTATAAAGGACACTGCTGTAATGTTGCACATCGCGGTTTGATCTGCATGTGTTCCTTGTTTCTATCTTTGCATTAAGCATTCTGTTCTAGTATATGATCCGGCTTTCTGACCCTGCTGCCTTCTCCAACCCTGACTCCGGCTTGTCAACCCTGCTTGTATTCAGCCTGATTACCCGTTGCCTGGACCCGGCCTGGACTCTGATTATTCTCCTGCCTACTGTTTATGCTGTTGCTTCAAGTGTATGACCCGGCTTGTCTGACTCCTCTGATCTACATCTACTACTCTGCTGACCCCTTGTGGCTGCTCTGCTGATCAGCACCTGTTGTTCCTGTATCCTCTACCTGCCTACCAGCATCACCTGCTTCCTGTTCGGCAGTTCCTGTTTCATCAGCGGCCACAACCAGAACTGACACCTGCACTTCACCGTGCTCTTACCACCACTGTCTCCACTCCAGTGGTCTCCCTCCACGCTTCAGGCTCACACTCAGGTACGTAACACACCCATTGCACATGGGCTACTATCATAGGCATGTGCAAGGGGTGTGCCTGGGCACACCCTTAGTCTGGGGTAGGCAACCTGTCAATTGTGAGCTCCCCGAAGATCGAGGGCAGATGACTGCTATCCTTCATGGCCAACCCCCAGAACCTGGACAGGAGAGGCGGTGGGGATTTAGTGGACCCGATCTGTATTCCTCCTGCAGCAGCTGAAAGTAGACTTCTACTCCTCTCCCTCTCGCTGACATTCAGCTGCCAGAGGAGGAAAATACAGGGTATTGATACCAATATATGCCACCCCTCCTGTCCCTCTTTCTGCTGCCCGGGTCCCCCCGTTGTTTTAGGATGGAGAGCGGGGAGAAGGCCGGTAAATATGTCACACACGTATGTGTGTTGGAGCTTTAAGGTGCACACCCTAATGCTATAGGCTGTGCACACCTATGGCTACTATGCATCTCATAGTAGCCCATTATGTGACATTTACCTGCAGGAGAAGCCTGTGATGTCACCATCTTCCTCCGTTGCAGCGAGCATCAAGTCTTCACCCCTCATCTTCCGGGGGCTGCGAACTCCAGCTCAGTGACTGGCCATATGCGCGGGAGCCGCCTTTAACAGCATGCGCATGCGCCGTTGAAGGTGTCACTCTGTGAAATTGCAAATATCTCCAAGACCGTATAGGTTAAGGTGACCAGATTTTTAAAATGAAATCAGGGGACATTTTTTTTTTACTAGTAATGGTGGCCATTAGTGACTCTTTGCCCCCCGCCTCACAGCCTGTCAAGTCTTACTCTCTGAGCCCTGGTTACTACTGGGTGGGGAGTGGAGGAAGATCACTCCACCAGGGAAGGCAAGGAGATAAACAGGCAGGCGACTGGCCAAGACTTGAGCCAAGGCAGAAGAACATGCGAGTGGAGCTGAATGGGCATGAGCCCGAAACTGAAGAAATATTCCCTCCACTCCCATCTTCAGAAAGGGGCACAGATAATAGAGAAAAATAAACCCCTCTAAGGGTTGTGTAATTCAGAATTATGTTTTTTAATTCTGCACTGACTGGGCCAGATTCTCATAGAATTGCGTATTTTCTGCGTAGCGTAGTGTATCCCATTTACGCTACGCCTACGCAGTTTTTACGGGCAAGTGCTGTATTCTCACAGCACTTGCTCCGTAATTTGCGTGGGTGTAGCGTAAATGGGATGGCGTAAGGCCGCGTAATTCAAATAGGGAAGGAGGGGGGCGTGCTATATTTAAATTAAGCGCGCCCCCGCGCCGAACGAAGTGCGCATGCGCCGGCCTTAAACGTAGGCCACTGCGCATGCTCCATAGTACGCCGCAAATACAGTGATTACGACGGCAACGTAATTAACGTACAGGCTTTTTCGCGATTACGTTAATGACGTAAAAGATGGAAAAACACGACGCTGTCCCGACGTCCATACTTAACATGGCTTACGCCGGACCTACGCAAGGTTACCCCTCATACAGCAGGGGTAACCTTACGTGTACGCAAACTACGTAAACTACGTCGACGGCGCGCAAATTTGTTCGGGAATCGGCGTATCATGCTCATTTGCATATTTGACGCTGAAAACGACAGGAACGCCACCTAGCGGCCGGCATAGTATTGCATTTAAGATCTGATGGTGTAAGTGACTTACGCCAGTCGGATCTACGCCGTATCTATGTGTAACTGATTCTAAGAATCAGTCGCATAGATACCTGGGCTCAGAAACAGAGATACACCGTCGTATCTCTTCTGAGAATCTGGCCCACTGTCTTTGAAATTGCCTCAGCCCCTGTTCAAATCCAATCCGGGGGACAAAACCAGGGACAGGCTTGGTCCGAGGACAGTGTCCTCAATCCGGGGACTGTCCCCGGAAACCGGAAATGTCTGGTCACCCTAGTGTAGGTCTCGGAAATTTTGCAAGCACCTACAGGTAAGCCTTAATCTAGGCTTATCTGTAGGTGTAACTTGTCCCCGAGGGTTTACAACCACTTTTAATTTACTAAAACTACAGAGTGCAATATCTGGTACAGCTATGCATGGTAGCCAATCAGTTTCCATTTTTTGTTTTGTTTTTGTCAAAACCTAATTGAACAAGCCAAAGTTAGAAGCTGATTGGCTACCATACACAGCTGCATCACATTTTGCACTCTCTAGTTTTAGTAAATCTCCCCCCATGTGTCTTTAAATTTCCTACATGAGCCTATTTAACCTGTTTGTTTGATGTTCTACCTTTCTTTCTAGCAGAAGGCTTAGGCCGCGTACACACGGCAGAGAACCTCGACGGGCAGAACACATCGTTCCGCCCGTCGAGGTTCTCTCCCGGCCGTCGAATTCGGCGACCCGCCTGTCGGGAATGGCAACCAGCCATTCTTCCAGGCGGGCCGTCGAGGAAATAGAGAGCGTGCTCTCTATTTCTGCTCGACGGGCTTCCCGACGGGAAGCTCGCTGAGACCGTACACACGGCCGAGGTCCTCGCTGGAATGTGCATTCCAGCGAGGTTCTCGCTGATTTTCAGCGAGAACCTCGGCCGTGTGTACGGCGCCTTAGATACACTTTCAATTTGTTTCCCATAATTTACTCTGTATCAGCTGTGTAAGTTGGATTCCGTTGTAATAACTGTGATTTTAAGTGGTGTAATTTGTTTCCCTTGGTGAATAACTTGTTTCGGATGCGTTGTATGTCGCCATGGTTTTATGACTGGGCTGCGTGCCAGGCGTCTTACAGGAAACATTATTTTTACATTTTTAAGTACAAAGAACCGTGCATCACTTTAGTTAAAAGCCGTATGAAAAAATGATGTATTGTAGTTTACATTCTATGTATCGAGAGGTGGAGCTGCTCCCTTTGGTTGCCCAGAATTGGTAGGAAAATTTACATTCTGCCGCAAGAGCATGAGCATTTCATGAGTGCTACCGGTGACTGGACGTATGCAGAATGTAGGAAATTAAATCTTAAACAATAACTAAAGCCAAAACTTTTTTTTTGTTTTGTTTTGTATGTAGCACTACCACCGAAGGAGCTGCTGGTTTGATTTGGGTGGCATATTACCTCTAAGGCCGTGTACACACGATAGTTTAAACCGTTGAGAACGGTCTGATGGACCGTTTTCATCGGACCAAACTGATCGTGTGTGGGCGCCAACTATTAGTTATCCATCGGTTAAAAAAGCCAACTTGTTTTAAGTTTAATCGATGGATTCCTAACCGATGGGTCAAAACCGATCGTTTTTAGGCACGACCATCGGTTAAAAATCCACGCATGCTCAGAATCAAGTCGACGCATGCTTGGAAGCATTGAACTTCATTTTTTTTAGCACGTCGCTGTGTTTTACGTCACCGCGTTCTGACACGATCGTTTTTTTTAACCAATGGTGTGTAGGCGCGACAGACCATCAGTCAGCTTCATCGGTTAACCGATGACAACGGTCCATCAGACCGTTCTCATCGGATGGACTGATCGTGTGTATACGGCTTTATTCTCTGCCGTCTAGGGTACTGGATGAGAGCTGTAAGAAAGTCAATGTCCACACTGTAGGTATCTTTTTCTGCATTTTATTACCCAACAGGTTAAAAATGGTAAAAGTAGTATTAGGTGAGAAGATAGAAGAGGTGGTAGGTAATGGATTTAGGCTTACAACTGGGTTTCGGAAACAGTCCTGCTTCCAGCGACAACTTTTGTCGCCACTCTAGTCAGAGTGGGTATAGTGCATCTGGATAGGCCTCTCTTACCAGCCTAGCAGCCAGAGTGTCACTCGGAATTTTAGCCAAGTCCCTGCCACAGACCTTTCCAAATGTGGAGATATTCTCTGTTCAAAATCCCTCTCAACACTGTATTTAGCACCCGGATCTCCCTTGAACAGCTTTGAGAAATCTCGGGACTGATAGGCGACCATCGTTTGAGCAATCGATGTGTCCTTCGATGAAGCAGTAGGCCTCTCCTGAGATACCAGCCTCATGCTCAGTATTCCCTCAGATTGGTTCTTCATCTATCGGCTTCCTCCCTCATTCCGGCTGTTTTCTGTGATAATAGGTGCTTCAGCGCTGTAATCCATTCCGTGCTGGAATGTATACGGCGCTCGCACGATGACGTCATCGCCCGGCGCCATGGTGCGCCTCAAATCGGCTCTTCTCGTTTGAATCAGTGCTAATGCATTGCATCTGGTACCTGTCTATAAAGGCATTCTTTTAACTTAAGAACTTTGTTCTATTATTGTCAGCCGTACCGCCCACGCTACAACAAGGGGCAATATTATGGCCAGCTAGCAAAGACCTTCACTGCCTCCAGCCTGCCATTGGTGCGGATAGGGATGAGCCGAACACCCCTGGGTTCGGTTCGCACCAGAACCTGCGAACAGACCAAAAGTTTGTGTGAACTTTAGAACCCTGTTAAAGTCTATGGGACTCGAACGTTTGAAATCTAAAGTACTAATTTTAAAAGCTAATATGCAAGTTATTGTCCTAAAAAGTGTTTGGGGACCCGGGTCCTGCCCCAGGGGACATGTATCAATGCATTTTCAAGAGCAGTGATTTTAATAATGCTTAAAGTGAAACAATAAAATTTAAATATTCCTTTACATTTCGTACCTAGGGGAGTGTATAGTATGCCTGTAAAGTGGCGCTTGTTTCCCATGCTTAGAACTGTCCCTGCACAAAATGTAATTTCTGAAGGAAAAAAGTCATTTAACCACTTCAGCCCCGGACCATATTGCTGTCCAAAGACCAGAGCACTTTTTGAGATTCGGCGCTGCGTCGCTTTAACTGACAATTGTGCGGTCGTGCGACGTGGCTCCCAAACAAAATTGGCGTCCTTTTTTTCCCACAAATAGAGCTTTCTTTTGGTGGTATTTGATCATCTCTGCGGTTTTTATTTTTTGCGCTATAAACAAAAACAGAGCGACTATTTTGAAAAAAATGCAATATTTTTTACTTTTTTTCTATAATAAATATCCCCAAAAATATATAAAAAAAAATATTTTTTCCTCAGTTTAGGCCGATACGTATTCTTCTACATATTTTTCGTAAAAAAAATCGCAATTAGCGTTTATTGATTGGTTTGCGCAAAAGTTATAGCGTTTACAAAATAGGGGGTAGTTTTATGGCATTTTTATTATTTTTTTTTTTTTTTTACTAGTAATGGCGGCGATCAGCGTTTTTTTTTCGGTACTGCGATATTATGGCGGACACTTCGGACACTTTTGACACATTTTTGGGACCATTGGCATTTTTTTAGCGATCAATGCTATAAAAATGCATTGGATTACTATAAAAATCCCATTGGCAGTGAAGGGGTTAACACTAGGGGGCGGGGAAGGGGTTAAGTGTGTTCCTATTTGTGTTCTAACTGTATGGGGGGGTGGACTTACTAGGGGGAATCACTGATTTTCTGTTCATACATTGTATGAACAGAAAATCAGCGTTTCCCCCGCTGACAGGAACGAGCGCTGTGTGTTTTCACACACAGCTCCCGTTCCCCGCTCTGTAACGAGCGATCGCGTGTGCCCGGCGGCGATCGCGCCCGCCGGGCACACGCACGGGACTCGGGGGCGAGCGGGGGGCGCGCGCGCGGGCCGCCGGCGGCACGCACGCGCCCCCTAGTGGCCGCGAAAAGCGCGACGTAGAGCTACGGGCTCTCGCGCACCCGTGCCGACCTGCCGCCGTATAACTGCGGCGGCTGGTCGGCAAGTGGTTAAAATCACTCACCTTATTCCGCGTACACACGATAACTTTTTATGATGAAAAAAAACGACGTTTTCAAAAACGTAATTTAAAATGACCGTGTGTGGGCAAAACGTTGTTTTATGTCTTCAAAAAAACGACCAAAAAAAAATTCGAACATGCTTGAATTTATTGTGTCGTTTTTCAAAATGTCATTTTTTGTGTCATAAAAAGTGATGGTGTGTGGGCAAAACGATGTTGAAAACGATGTTTTTAAACCCGCGCATGCTCAGAAGCAAGTTATGAGACGGAGCTTCAATGGAACAGAGTGCCGTCGAACGTGGTGTACGTCACCACGCTTTGCTAGAGCTTTGTTGAAAAACGATGGTGTGTATGCAACATCGTTTTGGAAAATGAAGTTTGAAAAACGTTGTTTTGTTTCGTGAGATAAAATGACGGGTTTTTTTCATCACAAAAAGTGATCGTGTGTACGCGGCATTAGGGTCTGGTATGGATATTAAGGGGAACCCTGCGTCAAATAAAAAAAAAATGATGTGGGGTATCCCCAAATATCCATTCCAGACCCTTCAGGTCTGGTATGGATTTTAAGGGGAACTCCACCCCAAATTTAAAAAAAAATGCCGTGGACCCCCACACATTTTTTTTTATGAATGACTTTTCTCTGTATTGCCGGGAGCCGACAATTCATTATAGCCACGAGTGATTTTACTTAGTTTTTAGTGAAATTACTTTTTTTCCTTCAGAAATGACACTTTGTGCAGGGACAGTTCTAAGCATGGGAAACAAGCGCTACTTTACAGGCATACTATACACCACCCCCCAGGTACGAAATTTAAAGGAATATTTCACTTTTATTGTTTCACTTAAAGGAATTATTAAAATCACTGCTGCCAAAAAAACTGCAGTTTTTAACCACTTCCATACTGGGCACTTAAACACCCTCCTGACCAGACCAATTTTCAGCTTTCAGCGCTCTCACACTTTGAATGACAATTACTCAGTCATGCAACACTGTACCCAAATGATTTTTTTGTCCTTTTTTTCCCACAAATAGAGATTTCTTTTGGTGGTATTTGATCACCTCTGCGGTTTTTATTTTTTGCGCTATTAAAGGGGTGTTCCAGCCAAAATTGTGTTTATTAAAAGTCAGCAGCTACAAAAAGTGTAGCTGCTGGCTTTTAATAAACACACACTCACCTGCTCCACGATCCAGCGACGCGCCGGCCGGGGGGTACGCTCCCCCCCCCCCTCCCCAGCCGGCGTCTCCATCTCGACTGTGGGCACCCAGCCGTGATTGGAGAGGCGATCGCATGGGACCTGTCAGTGTCCCATGTGATCGCCTACAGGGAGGGGCTGGTGTAGGCGATTAAGGCTTAATTGCTTAACCAGCCTCTCGGCGGAAGCAGGAAGTGGGACAGGAAGTCCCACTCCTACTGAAGCCCCCACTCCCCCCCAAAAAAATGACATGCCAAATGTGGCATGAAAGGGGGTGAGGAGTGGATTAAAAAAAAGTCATTTTTTAGGGTGGAACTCCTCTTTAATGAAAAAAGACCGAAAATTTGGGGAAAAAATGATTTTTTCTTAGTTTCTGTGATAAAATTTTGCAAATTATTATTTTTTCTTCATAAATTTTGGCCACAAATTATACTGCTACATGTCTTTGATAAAAATAACCCAAAGTTTTTGGAAATTTTTTGGTCTGTGTGAAAGTTTTAGAGTCTACAAGCTATAGTGCAAATCATAAAAAAATCTCTCATTTCTTGAGACCCTAACAAGCCAGGAAAGTACAAATGCCCACAGATGGCACTGAGGCGGCACAGATGGCACTAAGGCGGCACTGAGGTGGCACAGATGGCACTGAGGTGGCACAGATGGCACTGATGCCACACAGATGGCACTGAGATGGGTACTGATGTGCTCCGATGAGGCCTGTGTACTGGTGGACACAGGTGGGCACTAATGAGGCAGCACAGATGGCACTAATGAGGCGGCACAGGTGGCACTAATGAGGCGGCACAGATGGCACTGAGATGGGAACTGATGAGATGGGTACTGATGTGCACTGATTGACTGCGGCACAGGTGGGCACTGATGAGGTGGGCACTGATGAGGTGGCACAGGTGGGCACTGATTGCAGATGGGCACTGGGCACAGGTGGTACTGGTGGCACAGGTGGGCACTGATGGACACGGTGGTACTGATGGGCACGGTTGTACTGGTGGGCGCACGGTGGTACTGGTGGGCACACAGTGGCACAGGTGGGCACGGTGGTACTGGTGGGCACGGTGGTACTGGTGGGCACAGGTGGGCACACGGTGGTACTGGTGGGCACACGGTGGTACTGGTGGGCACGGTGGTACTGGTGGGCACGGTGCTACTGGTGGGCACAGTGGTACTGGTGGGTACTGGTGGGCACACGGTGGTACTGGTGGGCACATGGTGGTACTGGGGGGCACACGGTGGTACTGGGGGGCACACGGTGGTACTGGGGGGCACAGTGGTACTGGGGGGCACAGGTGGTCCTGGGGGCACTGCGGTACTGGGGGGGCACAGATGGTCCGGGGGGCACAGATGGTACTGGGGGGGCACTGTGGTCCGGGGGGCACAGATGGTACTGGGGGGCACTGTGGTACTGGGGGGCACAGATGGTCCTGGGGGCACAGATTCTTTACTTCCCCCCCCCCCCACAGCGCTGCAGCTCCATTCGCTCTCCCTCCTCACACGCGCTGTCTGTGTGAGGAGGGAGAGTCAGCAATGAGAGATGATCTCATATGTTTACATATGAGATCATCTCTCATTGGCCGCACAGATCGCGCTGTAAATAGTCGCTGTGATTGGCTATTTACCGCGATCTGTGTTTGGCTGTGTCCAAGGGACACGGCCAGCACAGGAGTTCCCCGCTGCGCGCTCGAGAGCGCGTGCTGGGAACGCCAAAAGGGGCGGACGAGAAAACTCGTTCACTCAGAGAAGTAGAGCCGCGCTGCGGCCGTACAAACTCGTACGGCCGTCAGCAAGTGGTTAAAACTTTTTTTTGCATTGATACATGTCCCCTGGGGCAGGACCCGGGTCCCCAAACACTTTTTATTACAATAACTTGCATATTAGCCTTTAAAATTAGCACTTTAGATTTCAAACATTCGAGTCCCATAGACTTTAACAGGGTTCTAAAGTTCACACGAACTTTGCCTGCGAACACCCCAAATAGTTTGCTGTTCGGGGAACAGGCAATGTTCGAGTCGAACATGAGTTCTACTCGAACTCGAAGCTCATCCCTAGGTACAGACAACCTCAGTTCTTCCTTGCTGATGCCCTACACTACAGAGACCCTTGCTGCCAAATACTGAAGCCCTGCAAATGGATAAGTAGCCATTGTGTCACTTGTAGTTCTACAGAAAGATCTGTTGCATACTTTTCACCTAAAACAATTGCTGTTATTTATTATGGCTTTTGGCTATTAACATACTACTTGAGATAGACTGTTGTGCCTATGGCTCTTTGCTAAGGAATATCTTAAAGTGACATTTACTCTATTATTATCTCAGCAATAATTGCTTTTAACATGCAACTATTATTACCTGAGCTATATTTGCCTCTTATATGCAACTATTAGTTGTCGCTACAACTCCTAATTACTATGTCTACTCTCAAATTACCTGTGCTAAGATTGCCTCTCATATGCAATTATTAGTTGTCGCTACAACTCCTATTTATTACATGTACTCTCAAAGTACCTGAGCTATAATTGCCTCCCAGATGCAACTATTAGTTGTTGCTACAACTCGTATTTACTACGTGCTTGACATAAGTGCTACCTGTTTATGGGTCTATGTCCTAATTTGCGTAACATGTTCGCCTAAACTTTTCTATGCTAAGGGTTGACGTATTTCATACCTTCTCCCTTAGTGGCCTAATGCACAACGCTATGTAATACTGATAATTGCTTGCATACAGTTGTGCATTGCAATCTTTAAGTGCATACAATAATTTTAAACGTTAAGCTCTGGTCGCATGTTGTAATGCGTCCAAGCTTAGTAGCTCAACGCCTATCTTTATGTGAGACAGAGATGATATAGAGAGTTCAAGGAGGCGGAGGGCATTTGGTATCCCTTCACCTGCGACAGGAGGTTCTTATACCATTCTTCACACTGTCAATACATCTTTTTCAACATTAGTAATTCATTGATTGGTTTACTTTTTACTATTTTCTTAATTTTATAAATACAAAGACAGTTAACGTCCAGAATACCCAGCAGTTCAATTCCCAATTATTTAATGAGATAGATCTAGAGAAGCCAGATTTCCAAATGACGTCACTACCGTGGAACATTTTCAGATGTAATTCTGCTGTCATATTCTTTTTAAGAGGCGGAAGAAAAGAGCAATATAGAAGTTGCTTCTGAAAGACATACATTTTCAGAGAAATGCAGAATTGGCTCTTTTCTTTTGACCGGTCTGTCATCGAATCCAGCGGTAGAGGTCAGATGGATAGCCTGGACTGGCTACATAAATCCATCATATCGCATTAAAAAATGAAGAGATAAATGAAAGACAGTCAAGAATGAGAAATTTAATGAAACGCTGAAGAATTAAATGCTAGTTACATCGCTACAGCTACATACAGTACTTAGGATGAAAAAAAAAGATACAGTGAAATAATTACATCTGCCGAGACCGCATTTGAGCCAGACGATGGCAGAAAAAAAGCTTTATGAAGCCTCTTGCAATTTACATAACCAAGCCTGGGTTATTTAGGTTGAGCGCAAGTAAAAATTATATTTAAGGCTGCCTCCATCGAAAAACATGTGTCAAAATGATCAACGGATCTAGACATGTAGCAACAGAGGTTTTACATAAACCTTTCATTTTACAGGAAAGGTTGAGCCTTTCCCCACCCCAACGCATCACCCTCCACACGGTTATATGAAGCACTATATGGCCAAAAGCTTTGGGACACCAGGCTATCACCCTGTATGAGCTTTTTGGCCATCTCATTCCAAAGTTAGTACCATTAATATGAAGTTGGCTTTTCCTTGCGGCTATGATGCCCTCCATTCTTCTTGGAAGGCTTTCCTCAAGGTCTGTGTTAATTTGTGCCCATTTATTCAATCAGGTAGTGATGATTATTATTATGTAACACCCTCTAGTGTAGAGTGCTAGGTTGTATTTCTGTTCTGTACTTTAATTTAGGCTGGCTGTGTTTGAATCTGGGTCAGGGTGAGTGATCCAGGGAGGCTGGATGACTCATCAAGCAACACTTCTGGTACCTCCCCCTACTTGCTTGAACCTTAAAGAGGAGGTTCCCCTAAAAATAAACTTTTAACATTGTATCTATCCTCTTAATCACATCTAGAATCGGCTAGTAGTTTTAAAAAAATCCGTCCGTACATACCATTTTCTTCATGTAGTCTCACCGACACTTCTGGGTATGATGGTCGGGGATGGGCGTGCCTACTTGATTGACAGGCATCCGATCGACGCACACAGCGCATCACGAGATGCCGAAAGAAGCCGAACTTTGGTGCGCAGGCGCCGTATAGAGCCGCACCAACGTTCGGCTTCTTTCGGCATCTCGTGACGCGCTGTATGCGTCGATCGGATGCCTGTCAATCAAGTAGGCACGCCCATAACACTTGAAGGGAAGGGGTTAACCACTATGGGCGATCAATGGGTTAAATGTGTCTTTGGGAGTGATTCTAAATGTGGGGAATGGGCTACAAGTGACACGACAGTGATCACTTCTCCCGATAGCCTCCTCAACACTCCATCTCCAGCTTCCACCCGAACTACACACTGCCCCTGGTGACCTGGCTCTGAGTATTTAACAGGGGCATACCCCCTGCCAGACCATCTTGCTGGGGATTGGCTAGGGCCCTCCTCAACATCCCAGGCGGCTCCTCCTAACCTCCCTCTCATTTTTCTGGAAACTCCTCTTTAAAGGGGAGGTTCCCCTAAAAATAAACTTTTAACATTGCATCTATCCTTTTAATCACAGGCATTGACAGGCATCCGATCGACGCATACAGCGCGTCACGAGATGCCGAAAGAAGCCGAACGTTGGTGCGGCTCTATACGGCGCCTGCGCACCAAAGTTCGGCTTCTTTCGGCATCTCGTGATGCGCTGTGTGCGTCGATCGGATGCCTGTCAATCAAGTAGGCACGCCCATCCCCAACCATCATACCCGGAAGCGGCGGTGAGACTACATGAAGAAAATGGTATGTACGGACGGATTTTTTTTAAACTACCAGCCGATTCTAGATGTGATTAAGAGGATAGATGCAATGTTAAAAGTTTATTTTTAGGGGAACCTCCCCTTTAAAGAGGAGTTTCCAGAAAAATGAGAGGGAGGTTAGGAGGAGCCGCCTGGGATGTTGAGGAGGGCCCTAGCCAATCCCCAGCAAGATGGTCTGGCAGGGGGTATGCCCCTGTTAAATACTCAGAGCCAGGTCACCAGGGGCAGTGTGTAGTTCGGGTGGAAGCTGGAGATGGAGTGTTGAGGAGGCTATCGGGAGCTGTGATCACTGTCGTGTCACTTGTAGCCAATTCCCCACATTTAGAATCACTCCCAAAGACACATTTAACCCATTGATCGCCCATAGTGGTTAACCCCTTCCCTTCAAGTGTTATTTACACAGTAATCAGTGCATTTTTATAGCACTGATCGCTGTATAAATGACAATGGTCCCAAAATAGTGTCAAAAGTGTCCGATGTGTCCGCCATAATGTCGCAGTCACTATAAAAATCACAGATCGTCGCCATTACTAATAAAAAAAAATATTTGAAAAATCCATAAATCTATCCCCTCTTTTGTAGATGCTATACATTTTGTGCAAACCAATCAAAATACGCTTATTGCAATTTTTACCAATAACATGTAGAAGAATACATATCAGCCTAAACTGAAAAGGAAATTATTATTTTTTTTATATACTTTTTGGGCATATTTATTATAGCAAAAGTAAAAATATTGCTTTTTTCTCAAAATTGACGCTCTTTTTTCGTTTATAGCGAAAAAAAAACTGCAGAGGTGATCAAATACCACCACAGGAAAGCTCAATTTGTGGGACAAAAAGGACGTCAATTTTGTTTGGGGACAACGTCGCATGACCGCGCAATTGTCAGTTAAAGCGACACAGTGCCGTATCGCAAAAAATTGGCCCGGTCATTGGACAGCCAATACTTCCGGGGCTGAAGTGGTTAAATCAGCCCAAAAGTTATTTTCTGGTCTACTGTAAAACTAATAAATGTGACTTTGAGATGCAAGAATTACACTATTTCCTAGTTAGCTGAGTTTCAGGAGGAAGGTGTGCGTAAATAAACAGCAGGAAGCTGCGTTTTTAATTAATAAAGCAACAAGCCCACCTGATACCAGCTGCTGGAATGCATTGATGTGTGATCACCAGGACACATTAATCATTCAGAGCATGACAAGGAGGCGCTGCCCCTGTAACATGTTCATTGATTAATATAGAGGCCACTTCATTCATCTGTCCGCAATGCTACGAAAATGCTTGTCACCGCACACGTGTCACCATAAAACCAGATCAACCTCCGCTGGTCATGATGAAAAGTGTGATGCGTTTGGGGATTGCATTCTGGATTTCACGCTGCTTTACTGTTAATTATAAGGATATTAGGATTTACCGAGGAGCTCAAAGAAAGGATTATACAGGGCTGTTGTATGTATAAAGGTCAATAAATGCCAAGGTGAGTTTGTATTTATATAGCGCTGACAATTTACGCAGCACAATTTTACTTCTTTATTGTACATTCACAAGGAGCTCACAATCTAAGGTCCCTATAACACATGCAAACATAAGGGCCAATTTATACAGGTGCCAATAAACCAGTGGCGGCTGGTGCGCAAACAAACGAAAAAAAAATAAAAACATCAATTGCAGCCTCACTGTGCCCATCAATTGCCGCCACTGTGCCTATCAAACGCAGCCACTGTGCCCATCAAACACAGCCACTGTGCCCATCAAACGCAGCCACTGTGCCATGCCATCAAATGCAGCCACTGTGCCCATCAATTGTCGTCACTGCCATGCCATCAAACACAGCCACTGTGCCATCAATTGTGGCCACTGTGCCCATCAATTGTCGCCACTGTGCCCATCAATTGTTGCCACTGTGCCATGCCATTAATTGTCGCCACTGTGCCATGCCATTGTCGCCACTCTGCCATGCCAAACGCAGCCACTGTGCCATCAATTGTTGCCACTGTGCCATGCCATTGTCGCCACTGTGCCCATCAATTGTTGCCACTGTACCATGCCAAACGCAGCCACTGTGCCATACCATTGTCGCCACTGTGCTCATCAATTGTCGCCACTGTACCATGCCAAACGCAGCCACTGTGCCGTGCCATTGTCGCCACTGTGCCCATCAATTTGCGCCAGATTGTCCCTTAAAATGCCGCCAGATTGCCCTAAAATACCGCCAGATTGTTTCACCGCTCGACACTTACCTTTCTCAGTCAGCCATCCTCCTCCACGATCCCTCAATGTCTTCTCCTGCCCTCGATGTTGCTACAGCCAATCAGGTTACCGGTAACCAGATCCGGTGAATCTGATTGGCTGAGATGCGTGTCAGTGTTAACCAGGGAACACACACCCTCTGCGTCCCCTGGTTGACTATTTGGAATCCGATTACAGCCCACAGACTCTAATTGGAAAGCCTATCAGAGCCGCTGGCACTGATAGACACTTCCACAGCCAGGGGCCGGCCATCTGACTAGTGAGCGGCAGCGGTGCCGGCGACAATACATAGATTCATGCAAAAACTCTGGTTTTGCAATGCATTGCAAGACAACCTGTTCACTTAAAGTTGAACTCCAGGAAAAAGCAAATATTGTCTAAAGCTAGATACACACTATACAACTTTTCTTGTTAGATTTACCTTCAATTATGTAGTGCAGGGGCCTCTCTGGCAGTGGCGGTGCATCCATAAGGGAGCACGGGCGCAGTCCCCTCTCTCCTTCCACTCCCTCTATCACCAATAGATAGATTCATGCATTGCATTGATCTATCTATGGCCATCGCTGACACTCCCTATACAGGGGACCATCTCCTTTTACAGCGCCAAGCGCCTGAATTACAGCGGCGGTGGAATTTTGAAGCACCTGATTGAAGCCATAGGCTCTAATAGGCGTCAAAAAAGGTGAACTGTGAGTGCCATGCTGGGTGCTCGCAGTTAACTCAGCTGTGTGTTAGGAAAGCAAATTAATTTTCGCTTTCCAAACACTTAACCGATGCTCCGCCAATCAGGTGCTCAAGTCTGTTACCTGTCTGAAACGACAGGCACTGTGATTGGATTTTATAAGGTGTCCAATCATAGGAGAGGACAAGAGGAGCGAGTGGGAGAAGACTTCAAAGAGTAGCATAGAGGACATCGCTCGCTGCCGTTACCCACTGCCCCACTGAGACAGGGTCAGGGCCGTCTTTAATATGGTTTGGGCCCTGGGCAAAAAAAAATTTTGGGCCCCCCTTCAGCTTATTTTGGGCCTGGCTGGTTCACATGTATGTGTTTTGGCGGCCCTCATTAGTGCAGGCACAGCATTGATTTGAATGGGCTGCCATGCCTTTGTTTCCTGCAGAAAAAAGGTTCATTCAGCATTTTAAAAATCAGTTGCCTTGAAATCCATTCTGCTTTTGCACCATGCTACTTACCTGCAGTTCTTGCACCATGCTACTTACCTGCAGTTCTTGCACACACCAACGCACTGTGTTTTTAAAAGCGTGACCTAAACGTCTAAAAATGCAGCAAGTTTGACAGTGCGGGAACTGTAGACAAGTCACAGCAGACAGCAGAATGGACAGACAGTGCTGTATTTCATTGCTTGATGGGCATAGGTGTGCCGTGTGCTCAGCCTGTTACATGAGGCATCAAATGAATGGGCTGTGTGCCGCCAAAACACATACATGTGAACCAGTCAGGCCCAAAATAAGCCCATCAAGCAGTTAAATACAGACAGTAATGCCATGTGCTCTGAGGCCTTACTCAGCCTGGACTGCAGGTCTGGTCTGTGACTTAAAGAGTTCCTCTATTTTACACATGGCATGGCCTGGGGTCCCATGGTGCTAAAGCAGAATGGACAGACGGTGCTGTGACCCCATGCCATGCCATGTGTAAAATACAGGAACTTTTTAAAACACTGACCAGACCTGCAGTGAATCATCAAATATTATAAGGACTTTGGGCACACTCTACAGAAAACTTCTATTTACAATATAGCAAACAGTGACATACATTGAGGAGCAGGACATGAGGAAGTCAGCCTCGGGAAGAGCAAACTGGGGATGTTATAAAATCACATTCTAATTCACTTTTATATACAAGCAGAACCCAGTGGCAGGAAGGGAGAAGTGCACGTCTAAAGGGAAGCCAGGGGTTCTGTACATTTTAAAACACTGGGAAGGGAAGCAGTACTGTCACCTGGCTGCGTGCCGCTGATGATTTTCAGCCTGATTTGTGTGCAGCACAGGGGCTTAACGGGCGGCAGGGCCGCCATCAGGAATTATGGGGCCCCTTACACAACTTCAGGCATGGGCCCCCTGGAGCAGAGAACGGGGGGGGGGGTGCTACCCCCTTAAATTGAGATGCGGGGGGGGCAGGGCTGCCGCAAATTTAGAAGCGGGAGGCCCTTTACAAAAAAAAAGATTTAATAAAGAAAAATATATATAAAAAAAGGGGTGTAGCCATCCGGGGACCTCTGGGCCCTTTAATAAAAAGAAAAAAAGAAATAAAAAATATATATAAAAAATATATATATTTTTTTTAAAAAGGGGGTTGCCATCTGGGGACCTCTGGGTCCTTTAATATTTTTTTTTTATTTATAAAAATAAATTACAAAAAAAGGGGGGTTGCCATCCGGGACCTCTGGACCCTTTAATAAAAAATAAAATAAAAAAATATATTAAAAATAAACACTTATAAAAAAAAGTGGGGTTGCTATCCAGGGCCCTGGGGACCTCTGGGTCCTTTAATAATAATATTTATATTATATAATATGTATGTATATGTATATATATGTATATATATATATATATATATATATATATATATATATATATATATAATGTTTTTTTTTATAAAAAAAGGGGGGTTGTCATCCGGGGCCCTGGGGAACTATGGGCCCCTGGGGACCTCCAGACCTCTAAAAAAAATTGGCCCTTTAATAAAAAATAAAATAAAAATATATAAAATAAATATATATTTTTATTTAAAAATAAATAAAAAAAGGGGGTTGTCATCTGGGGGCCTCCGGGTCCCTGGGAACCCCTAAAAAAATTGGCCCTTTAATAAGAAATAAAAATATATTTTAAAAAATTGGCCCTTTAATAAAAAATAAAAAATATATAAAATAAATATATTTTTTTTTATTTAAAAAAAAATAAAAAAAAAGGGGGTTGCCATCTTGGGCCCTGGGGACCCCTAAAAAAATTGGCCCTTTAATAAAAAATAAAAATATATTTAAAAAAATTGGCCCTTTTATAAAAAATAAAATACAAATATATAAAATATATTTTTTTTATTTAAAAATAAATAAAAAAAGGGGGGTTGCCATCTTGGGCCCTGGGGACCTCTGGACTCCTAAAAAAAAAAAAAAAAAAAAAAAAGAAAGTTTTTTTTTTTTTTTTAAGGGGGTTGCTTTGGGCCCCCAACAGTGACAGGGCCCTGGGCAGCTGCCCCTGTTTGCCCTATGGTAGAGACGGCCCTGGACAGGGTAAGTGCCGGGCAGATGGCGGGTGGGCGGGGGGCACAGTGGCAGCATTTAATGGGCACAGTGGTAGCATTTTGGGCACAGTGGCGGCGTTTGATGGTACAGTGACAGCGTACATAGCTTCCTGAAAAGATCACAGCATCCTGTCTCAGTTCTCCTCCCAGGAGGACTGGTTCTCTCCCATGTAACAGCACTGGTGCCTAGCAATTGGCCACTTAGAGATCCAATGCTGCATCCTGGGAGCAAGTGAAAGGAGTCACATTCAGTGACTTCGGGAGGAGGGGGGGGGGCTGGAGCCCCGAATGGGTCCCCACAAAGCCCAGAGTGGCTGCGTTTGGAGAGCATAAAAAAGAAAAAAGGCATGGCAGGGCCTATGATGGACTTCTCACTGTTCTAATGCCGGGATCGCGGGACCGTGTGATATCCAATAATAGATTTAGGCACCGCTGTCCACGTGACCGGACTTTGTGCTTTCTGCTCATGCACAGTAAGCTGTGTAAGCAGCCCTTCCAGGGGCTCGGAGCTAATAATTGTCTTATAAATGGCCGAGACTCTGGAATTTTTGGAGACCCATTCTGTGCTCCAGCCCCCTCCCCCCTCCCGACGCCACTGAATGTGACTCTTTTCACTTGCTCCCAGGATGCAGCACTGGAGCTCTAAGTGGCCAATTGCTAGGCACCAGTGCTGTTACATGGGATCAGGTAACGAACCAAGTCCTCTTGGGAGGAGAACTGAGAAAGGACGCTGTGATCTTTTTTTGTACAGTTCCCTCTCACCAGCCATGATCTGCCTGCATTGCACATTGCATAGAAAAGCGCATTGTCTGCATTGATTTGCCTGCATTGAAAATTACATAGAGAAGCACATAGACTCAGTCATGATGTCACTGGGTCTAAAATAAGGTTTGCAATCAAAACAAAAAGGTTTTTTTATTTTCTTAATTTTCACTAGCATGTTAATGAGAGCAGAAAAGAAGAACCAGGAAAGGCAACTTATAATGAGATTAACCACTTGCTTACTGGGCACATATACCCCCTTCCTGTCCAGGCGAAATTTCAGCTTTAGCACTGTCACGCTTTGAATGACAATTGCGCGGTCGTGCGATGTGGCTCCCAAACAAAATTTACGTCTTTTTTTTTCCCCACAAATAAAGCTTTCTTTTGGTGGTATTTGATGACCTCTGTGGTTTAAATTTCTTGCGCTATAAACAAAAAAAGACCAACAATTAAAAAAAAAAAAAAAACACAACATTTTTTACTTTTTGCTATAATAAATATCCCAATTGAAAAAAAAAAAAAAGATATATATATATATTTTTTTTCGTTTAGGCCAATATGTATTCTTCTACATACTTTTGGTAAAAAAAATCGCAATAAGCGTATATTTTTTTGCTTTGGTTTGGACAGTGCTATAAATTTGCACTGATTACTGTGTAAATGTGACTGGCAGGGAAGGGGTAACACAAGGGGGTGATCAAGGGGTTAAATGTGTTCTCTGGGAGTGATTCTTACTGTGGGGGGAGGGGACTGACTGGGGGAGGTGACCGATCTGTGTCCCTATGTACAAGGGACACACCATCGGTCTCCTCTCTCCCTGACAGGACGTGGATCTGTGTGTTTACACAGAGATCCACATCCCTGGCTCTGTGACTGCCGATCGCGGCCGTCAGGTATGCGTATCAGGCACTCACAGGGACACGTCGGGCACAGCTTTTCCCGATGTGTGCGGTGCACATCGCGGAAGTAAACAGGAGGACGTCCATGAACATCCACCCGGCAGGAAGGCAACAAGCGGTAGACGTCTTTTGTCTATAGCGCGGGCGCCAAGAGGTTAACCACTTAAGGACCGCCTCCTGCAGATTTACGTCGGCAGAATGGCACGGCTGGGCACATCAACGTATATATACGTTGGTTTTAGTACCCAGCCATGGGTCGCGGGCGCGCGCCCGCGGGCGCGCGCCCGCGACCCGGTCCGAAGCTCCAGGACCGGGACCGCGGGATTCGCGGACCCGATCGCCGCTGCAATGCGGCGATCCGTCCCTGGAGCGGAAGAACGGGGAGAGCCGTGTGTACACACGGCTTCCCCGTGCTTCTCTGTGGCCGGAGCATCGATCGCGTCATCCCTGTAATAGGGGGACGCGATCGATGATGTCACACCTACAGCCACACCCCCCTACAGTAGTAAACACACACATTAGGTACACATTCCCTACAGCGCCACCTGTGGTTAACTCCCAAACTGCAACTGTCATTTCCACAGTAAACAATGCAATTTAAATGCATTTTTTGCTGTGAAAATGACAATTGTCCCAAAAATGTGTAAAAATTGTCCGAAGTGTCCGCCATATTGTCGCAGTCACGAAAAAAATCGCTGATCGCCGCTATTAGTAGTAAAAAAAAAAATAATTAATAAAAATGCAATAAAACTATCCCTTATTTTGTAAACGCTATAAATTTTGCGAAAACCAACCGATAAACGCTTATTGCAATTTTTTTTACCAAAAATATGTAGAAGAATACGTATCGGCCTAAACTGAGGAAAAAAAATGTTTTTTTATATATTTTTGGGGGATATTTATTATAGCAAAAAGTAAAAAATATTGCATTTTTTTTTAAATTGTCGCTCTATTTTTGTTTATAGCGCAAAAAATAAAAACCGCAGAGGTGATCAAATACCACCAAAAGAAAGCTCTATTTGTGGGAAAAAAAGGACGCAAATTTTGTTTGGGAGCCACGTCGCACGACCGCGCAATTGTCTGTTAAAGCGACGCAGTGCCGAATCGCAAAAACCCCTTGGGTCATTTGCCAGCGTATTGGTCCGGGTCTTAAGTGGTTAAACTTCAGCTTTAAAATAATACCTGATGATCCTGCCATGAAAGTCCTTGTTCCTGCACTTGACTAGTGTAGATCGGATAGCCCAACCTTCACCTATCCCCCCCTCTTATTTAAACCCCCCGCACCTTTCCTATTAACGAGAGAGACACAGAAGTTGGAGTAAAATGACCACAACAGCCTATTTTATTTTTCAAACTCAAATAATTAAATATTTAAATAAAATGTTAATAATTCCAAATCTTTATTCGTTAACATTTAACAACTTTATTAACCTCTCTGGTGGTATGATTCTGTCTGGAATTACGTACCAAAAGCGGTACAATTATTTGCATGGAAATTTGGCGTTTTATACTGTAGGCCTGCAATTCTTAGGAATAACTTGCTTAAATCTGTCCAAACAAGACATCCCGGGTATGATAAAGTTTGAAAAACAAAATCATATTTTTTTATATAATAAAAAACTATAAATAATTATAACAAATTATAATGTAATTATAATAAAAATATATTCAATAATGTAATCAACTCAAAAACACTGAAATTTGCTCAGTTGCAAAATTGTCCCTGTCATTATTTTTTTTTTTTATGACGAATTTCCCCACAAATCGCTATCGTTCAATTCTGCAAGTGATTAAAATTTATTATCGCTGTTTTCTAGCTGATCTAAAACCATTTTTGACATAAAGGGACACTTTTGGTTGCTATGGGCAATCTACAGTTTCCAGGCAGAAAGAACACTTTTTATTTTATAAAAGAACATGTAGGGCACTGGACAGACCACTAGGGACAAGGGGGGTGTGTATTTTTTAAATACAGTACTGTAATCTATAAGATTACATTGTACTGTATGTAAAGTGTGTGTTTACATTTTTGAATTTGGCGCCGTTCTCCGCTTCCGTGCGTCGTAACGTCGCAGGAAACGGAGATCGGCGGCACACGGGGACGCTGTGTGAATCGAGCGAGCACTCGCTCGCTCACACAGCGTGGATGCATCGCTGGATCCAGGAAGAAGGTAAGCCAGCGCGCGCTGCCGGCTCTGCATGGCTACCCCGAGCGTGACTCGGGTATACCGTACTTAGCAGAAAAAACCCACCCCGAGTCACGCTCGGGGATACCGCCAGGGAGGTTAACACCAGTCTAATTGGCCTTTGACAGCAACCCCCATTTAACCTTTCTTTCCACCACTACACTGCGGTACTATTACCATAACCGGCCTCCATCCGACTCCAGCTCGGAGACAACCCTTTTTACCTCGCAGTGCACCATAACCGTATTCCAGCGGACACCATTCCACTGGAATAACCCCAGGAGGGGCCCATCCTACCGGTGAGCCCCCCACCATTTTCATTCCATCTGTTAAGTGTTAGGCCGCGTACACATGATCGGTTCAAACCGATGAGAATAGAGTGAAGTCCAGTTTCATCGGTCCAAAGTGACCGTGTGTACGGCCCATCGGTCCGTCGTCCGTCGGACCAAAGTTTTAAAACTTGCTTGAAAATCTGACCGATGGACGCCTGACCATCGGTCCAAACCGATGGTTAGTATGCAAAAGCATCGGTCCAAAAACCCGCGCATGCTTAGAATCAAGTTGACGCATGCTTGGAAGCATTGAACTTCGTTTTTTCAGCACGTCGTTGTGTTCTACGTCACCATTAAAGACCAAAGGACACCGCCACAGCTGTCATGACAACCACCTCAACGAACCTGAAAGAAAGAAAAACAAACGCACAACACCAAAACGCAGAACAAAAACAGGGAGGGTGCGTGGGAAAACCTGCCTCCCTGCACGCTAATTCTCCTGCAATGCCGCCACATGCACCCCGCCCCTATTTATACGGCTCCACCCCCAACACACAATTCTTCCCTACAGCCACTCCCCCTGAACCACCTCCTTCCTCAGTTAACTCTCCGTTGACCACCTCCACCCCAGTCATGCCGGCCCTCTGTTAATTCTTCCTTTGGTCTTGTCACTCCAGGCCTCTCTAAATGTTGAGAAATCAGTGAATGCAAAATATAAGCAGATAAAACTTCAGCATTATTTTTTTATTATTATTATTTCACCTTTGAAATACATAGAGGTCCTATTGGGTCTATTTTTTTTCTGACTGCTAAAATCTAGAATAAGATTTTTTTATTTTTTTTTCCCTGACCACTCAATAAATCCAAAAAACAACCTCTAGAAAATCAATATAAACGAACACACAATAAATAAAGTGCTGGTGTGTTCTTAACGCTTCTTCCTCTACCCATCGTCTGCAGCTCTTTCATCTCCACACCAGGAAGAAGCGCTAAACGTATATTTTATTCAGGAATGGGATCTATGTCTACATCTCGCCGTCTAGCTGAACTCCACCTTAACCTCTGCAAGGAAGAACTAATAAATGTTAAAGCGGATGGCTCGTCGTATTTAATAAAACATCCTCCAAAAAAAAAAAAGCATGATATTCATACATTAATGAGGCGCGGCGTTTGCGTTTGTCTGAAATGGCATTAACAAGATGATTTGTAATTGTAAACTCCAGGTCTACATGGCAAGAGCAACAGGGAGAAAATTAGATGTAATCAGATCGAAAGGGAGGAGGGGGAGTACAAGGGAGGGGGCGCGGGGTGTGAGGGGGGGGGGGTTATGAATGCGAAAACGGATGCAGGCGCGCTTCGTCAGCATAAGGAGATTAATTAAAATTAATGTAATAAGGGAGGTCTGGTTATGGTACAAACAGTGGCTGATGCAAGTAGCTGAAAATGCTGTGGATTTCCATTAACAAATCCTCTGAGTATTTACGTCAGAGCCTCTTCCATTATGTTTCAACCTCAGCAGCATTTTCAATGCTTTGCATCTCATTTGTACGGGCTTGTGTAAGATGCTGATCAAATTAAAATCCGAGAGACGGTGAAACAAGAGGATGGATGGGATTATACCGCTGTGTTTGGTGAAGTCACGTTTTTGTCATGGTATAAAAATTGCTTAACAATGTTAGTCTTGGTAAGGAAATTGGACCTGGGGTTTTACCATACCATGTAAAGCACTGTGTATGATTTATGTATTACTTTTTTTCACCTTTTTTTTATGTTTTGCTACATCTCCAGGCTGCTGATCTTCTGCAGCCTCTTCCTATCTTCATGCACTTGGCAATGGTTTCAAGGCAGTTCTCAAGGTGGGTTTCCTCTTCGTGACACTATGTTGAAACACACACTCAATGGTCTTTATTGCAAGCACTTGTGACAAAGGGAAAATATTTGGGATACAATGAAAAAGTGTTGAAGGGGAAGAAGGAAAGAATTAGGGTTGTTCCGATACCGATACTAGTATCGGTATCGGGACCGATACTGAGCATTCGCGCGAGTACTTGTACTCACGCAAATGCTCCCGATGCTTCACCCGATTTTTTTCCAGAGAGCGAGTGGAGAGGGGGCGAAGAGCCCAGCAGAGCAGTCCTCGGGTATGTCACTAATAGAGGAGAGCTGCTGCCGCCGTCTAGTCCCCAAAGAGAAAGCCAACCCCCCCCCCCCCACCGCCGCCGTCTAGTTGATCAGCGCGCGGAGAACATAACAGCTTTCATTTAAATAGCTGTGTGTTCCCCGCCGCGTGTCGTCATATACAGCCACTCCCCCTTGTCCGGGCACTTTGATAGACAGATCACCCATCCCAGGATTGGGCGGACAAGGCTGCATTTGGTGACATGGCTGCATTTGGGGACAAGGCTGCATTTGGGGACATGGCTGCATTTGGGGACAAGGCTGCATTTGGGGACAAGGCTGCATTTGGAGATAAGGCTGCATTTGGGGACAAGGCTGCATTTGGAGACATGGCTGCATTTGGGGACAAGGCTGCATTTGGGGATAAGGCTGAATTTGGGGACAAGGCTGCATTTAGGGACAAGGCTGCATTTGGGGACAAGGCTGCATTTGGGGACACATGGACACATTTTAAAAAAAAGTATCGGTAATCGGTATCGGCGAGTACAGGAAAAAAAGTATCGGTACTTGTACTCGGTCCTAAAAAAAATTTCGGCACAACCCTAGAAGGAATTAAGGAAAGGAAGCAAAAGAAAGAGAGAAAGAGAAAGGAAAAAAAGGGAGGATAAAAGACGGAAGCAAAGATGGGGAAGAAGTGAACTCATGTTAGAGCCCATTCACACAGGGACGACTTTGGATCCAACTTCAAGTCGCCCCAAGTCGCCTCAAGTCGTGCTGCATGAGAAGATCAATGTAAGTGAATAGAGCTGTCTTAATGCACACTACTGCAGTCGCTCCGACTTCAGAAAAGGTTCCTGTTCTACTTCAATCCGACTTCTAGGCGACTTGTAGGCAACTTGTACCCATTGATTTCAATGGAAGTCGCTTCAGAAGTCGGATCCCTGTCTTAACAGAAGCAACAATACAAGAAAAGAAAATTTCTCAGGC
Organism: Rana kukunoris; assembly: GCA_029574335.1. NCBI lineage: Eukaryota > Metazoa > Chordata > Amphibia > Anura > Ranidae > Rana > Rana kukunoris. Next base: position 448,660,500 of record CM056053.1, on the reverse strand, counting down.
AAACCCCTCCCTCCCACAGAGCTGATTGATGTTTGATTGGCCACTGGAAAGCCTCCTGTCCTGGAGGCAACTTGAAGTTGCCTTGTAAGTTGCCTCAGGTCGCGCTGTGATTTATACTCAAGTCGTGTCCAAGTTGCCTCCCAAAGTCGTGCTAGAAGTCGTGTTGCCCCAGTGTAAATGGAGTCTATGAGATCCGGAGGAGCAAATTGCAACTCTGAGCAGAACTGACAACCTTGAAAGGGGTGGTTAGTAGGGTTGATGTGGGGGTTGGAGGGGTAAATCAGGATTATCAGGTAGGATGATGGGTTACTGTAGTCAGAGGGAGTGGTAGGGGCTCACAGAAAGAGAAGGCCAGCCCAGGGTTTGAGCACCTTTATGCCCTGTACACGCGGTCGGAATTTACGATTGGAATGGTCAGATTTGAGCTTTTAATCGTATATTCCGACCGTGTGTATGCCTAATCGGTCTTTTTCCATCCGAAATTCCGAGGCACTTAAATAGAGAACATGTTCATTTGTATAGAATTCCGACGCACTAAAAACCACGCATGCTCAGGATCAAGTCGACGCATTCTCGGAAGCATTGAACTTAATTTTTCTCGGCTCGTCGTAGTGTTGTACGCCACCGCATTTTTGATGGTCGGAATTTGGTCTAACCGGGTGTATGCAAGTCAGCTTAAGCGGAATTCCTTTGGAAAAACCATCCGAGTTTATTCCGACAGAAAAACGTATTTCTTATGGGGAAATTTGCTTTCATATACAAGTGCTTTGGATTACAAGCATGTTTCTGGAATAAATTATGCTTGCAATCCAAGGTTTTACTGTATATGCTTCTTCATATATTGCTTGATTCGTATCATTAGGGATCAGTAAGTAAGACTGTGATAGTTGTAACATATGTCTTCTGGCTGCTATACATCTGGTCCAGTGTACATTATTAATTGGGACCTTTACCCTACCATCATGGATTCCATCACTACGGATAATGATGGTGGAAGCAACACCAGAGTCCACAGAGCATAGTACTCAGCACACCATAAATCACAGATGCTTTTCAGACATGATAGGGAGTGAGATACAGCTGAGGTTATTGATTGAAAGATAGAAAGCCACTAAAAGTAAGCACTACATGTCAACGTGCTAATAAATTTCCTGCTAAAATGCATTATTAGAAGTATTAGTGGTAGCAATTACCGTAGTTTCATGTAAATGTTTGGTGGCATAATAGTGTTTATTGTTCTCTTGCTAAGAGATAGTGCTGAAGATTCATTATTCATGTCCAGCTTATGTCAACTGTACATATTATTTGCTACGGGTTGAGGTAGTTCTCCCTGAGTTTAACACAAAGTTAAGGCCCCTTTCACACTTGCGGACCGTATGTCCGCTTTTTCATCCATCCGTGTGCAGATGAAAAGGGGACATACATTGGTCCCTATGAGATCGCGGGTGTCAGCGGATGAACTCGCCCACCTCCGCATTCCTCCGATTCTGCAGACGGAGGAAAAACATATTTTTCATTCCGTCTGCAGATCGGATGAAGACGGACAGGCGGTCCTCCCATAGGGGAGAGCGGAAAAAAAGACAGGGTGGTCCCTGCACAGTGTGAGTGGGGATCAATGGAGCGATCCCCGCTGAGCAAACCCAAGGCCAGATACAAGTCCAAAGGAGAACGAAGATTTGCAGTCCAAAGACCTAGACTGTGGAACGCTTTACCAACCAGCATTCCGCACGGAAGTGGATCACCAGGCCTTCAGGAAAAAACTCAAAACCCATCTATTCTGAAGGCAAAATATAGCAGGAAATGGATACCAAGAGCCCTGAGGCGATTCCGTTCGCATTTGTTGCGCTATATAAGTTTCTCACTTACTCACTCAAACGGAGGTTCACGGGGCGGATCAGTAATGAAAGGGCCCTAAGTCAGGTGACATGACAACCCAAGGAAACTCCAGTTTCTGGGTGGACTTAACCTTGAAGGAAGGATGCTAGCATGTATCAAAATTTCCATATGAATAAATTGATTGTTTAACTCATAATGCAGATGAAAACCTTTCTACTGCCACCATTCCGTATGCCTCGTACACACGATTGGAATTTCCGATGGAAAAAGTCAGACGGAATTTTGTTCATCGGATATTCTGACCGTGTTTGCCCCATTAGACATTTTCAGTTGGAAATTCCGACAAAGCTAAGCCCCATACACACGGTCAGACTTTTTGCCAACAAACTTCAAAATCTGCAAGTTTTCAAATTTGTCCGGTTGTGTGTACGCTCAGTCGGACCAACTTTTTCGGGTTTCATCGGACAAAAAGTTCGGTCTGCAAACGGACAAACTTTTCGGCAACAAGAGTCTGATGATGCCTTGTCTGACCGTGTGTACAGCAAGCCATCGGACTTTTGTACAAAGTGCAAATACGCATGCTCAGAACCAATGTTAAAATCAACCAACAATAGCAGAAGTTAACCAAAGGGTGGCTGTAAAGAGCAGAAAAGAGCAGAAAAACCATGTGATGTTGGGAAAGTTTTTTTAGAAAAGTTTGCAGAAAAGTCAGAGCGTGTGTATGCAAATCCAAGGGAAAGTTTGTTGGATGTCCGACCGTGTGTACGAGGCTTTAGAAAGAAAAAAATTCCATCATTAATTCCGTTCGTCTGTATGCTGTATGCTCGGAAACAATTTGACGCATGCTTGGAAAGCATTGAAGCATTGGTGTTGTACGTTACAACGTTTTTGACAGTCAGAAATCTGGTGTGTCCGTGTGTATGCAAGACAGCTTGAACGGAATTCCATCGGAAAAACCCATCAGAATTTATTCCGACAGAAACTCTGATCGTGTGTACAGGGCATTGGAGACCATTTAAGCCCCATCACTACATCATTCTGATGTTTCATTAGGGATATTGGCAATCTCTCTACTTTCTTCCCACTGGAGTTGAACTATCTTTTATCATCACTACATCATGGTATGTTTAAAAGAGTTGCCTCAAATTTAAGCCCACCCTGTAGTATCTGACCTATTTCCAGGTCTGAAAACTATGGCTTCTCCACAGAAATAGGAGAGACTCTCCATTATGTACAGTCAACCAGAATTTGTTACTGAGATTGAGAAATTCAGATTCTGATGAAGTGGAAAAACTAAGGGTGAAGTGCCTGGATGATGTTGAAGATGACATCAAAAGGACTGGGAATAATAATAAGGCATTGAACAAATGATATCAATACACCACCCTTTCCAAGTCATAAAAAAAGGTCATGTGTACGCGACATCAGGCCCAGAAGGCCAAGGTTTTATTATTCGCACATAAGGCATCTTTGGCAAGTAGGTACCAAGAGGGAGGGTATAAAATTCTTACTAGATAGTACAGGACACCTGTTGTATTGCACCGGATGTTCCCACTAGTATCACATGTCTGTTGGTGATGTCTTGAATCTGAGGGCACCTTGTTACATATATTTTGGGAATGCCCAAGATTGAAAGAGTTCTGGACAATGGTGGCTGAATCTGTTAAAACAATCACAGCTATATCCCTTGGGGAAGACCCGGCTGTATTCTTATTACATGATACCTCAATATCAATTAAGAGATACAAAAACTCACTCGTAAAACATCTTCTTACGGCAGCAAGGCCATGTATACCGGCACTATAGAAATATACAACTAGATCACACTGGCTTGCTAGGGTAACAGAAATCCAACACATGGAAAATCTTACTATGATGATAAAGAGCAAGAGGAGAAATACTGGAAAATCTGGACCCCTTATTTTATTTATAGGGAACATATAGAATAAAGCCTCGTGCACACGCTCGGTTTTTCCCGGCAAGAACCAACAAGAAAACTGCTGGCAGAGCTTTCTTGCCGAGTAAGGCCCGGTACACAACACGACCGAGTTTCTCGGCAGAATCCAGCGAGAACCTCGATGGTAGACGTATTTTGCCGAGATAACCGGTCGTGTGTACACTATTCGCCGAGCATCCAGTCGGGAAGCTCGTCGAGCCAAAAAGAGAGCATGCTCTCTATTTCCTCGTTGTTCTATGGAGAAATTTGGCTCGTTGAGCTTTTCGACTTGTTAAGGGAAATATAAAATTCAAAACGGAGTGATCTTCAGGGGAATTATGTTTGAAGACTATACAATTTCTGATAACATAGTCAGGCCCGTCTTTACCGCAGGGCAAACTGGGAAGCTGCCCAGGGCCCTGTCACTGTTAGGGGCCCAAAGCAGAGCCGCCCGTTAAGCCTGCGTGCTGCCCGCAAATCGGCGCTGAAAATCCCCAAACAGCTAGACAGTGTCTGTCACTGTCATCAGCGGCGCACCACGCGCAACCAGTGTCATTGCTGCATTTTTTTTAGATCAAGGAGCCGGAGCAGGACAGGCCGCGGATGGGCAGGGCCTTGAGTTCCACTGATGCTCTGGCCCCGCCCCTTGCTATGCATGCAGCGTGCTAAGCGTGCTTAGTCAAGTGAAACTACTAGGCTAGCACTAGCAGTGTGTGTCAGATTGTCACTGTGGACGGAGGAGAATTGATCGGAGACTGGAGCTGAGCTTGCCAAGACAGGACAAGGTAAGGTCTTCTTTCTCCTCCCCTGGCTCCCGCTCCCTATCCCCATGCCATGCCATTTGTAAATTAGAAGAACTTTTTAAAACACTAACCAGACCTGCAATGCATGCCATGTGACATGGCATGCATTGCAGGTGCAGGTCTGGTCAGTGTTTTAAAAAGTTCTTCTATTTTACACATGTCATGGCATGGTATGGGGGTAAAGAGCAAAATTGCATTGGGGGGCCCAAAAAAATGTTTGCCCAGGGCCCAAACTATATTAAAGATGGCCCTGCATTCATTGCAGGTGCAGGGCTGGTCAGTGTTTTAAAAAGTTCGTCTATTTTACACATGGCATGGCATGGGGGAGCAAAATTGCATTGGGGGGGCCCCAAAAAAAATGTTTGCCCAGGGCCCAAACCATATAAAATACAGCCCTGAACATAGTATAGTAGCACTTGTTGTTGATAACGAAGTAGGCAAGATTTATGTTAAATGGCATGTCATGGATGTAAGATTTTCTTGTGGAATTATCACACTGTTTTTTCAAAAATAAAGAATTTATATTAAAAAAAAAAAAAAATATCAGTCAATGTGTTTGTTTGTTTGTTTGTTTTGTGTTTTGTGTAAAATCAACATTTTAAGTAAGTTTTTGAGTTGGGACACATTCATAGCCATCTCGGGCCGCATTTGCCCCGCGGGCCACAGGTTGGACACCCCTTATTTTAGCTGTTGCCTGTATTTCAGTTTTAAGGTGGAAATAGTGGTGTTATCTGCCTATCCATGCCATTTTAGAAACTGAAGCAGACACTCATGTAGATCAATATAATAATTATAAATATAAATGTTGCGGCTTCTGCAGTTTTTTATAAAAAAAAGAATGAGCACACATACAAAATCAACTCAGCTTGTAAACTTTTACATTTTGTATATTTTTTAGATTCTGGAAAGTGAAATCTCTTTAAATGCCCCAGTGAGTATTCTTTCAAAGCACCAAAAAATGAAGTGTAACAGAATTGACTTAAAAGCTCCTTCTAGTATCTCAATTGCTTAAAGAGCGATGGCATGTCAGCTGTGACCTTGATTTTCAGCACATTATGCGCCGTCCCTGTCATTGTCAGATACACTTACCATAAAGGTGAGAAAGTTAAAGCAACATCAGCTCTTTAGGGAAAAACACATAATTATTCCCTTTTTATACCAGATATTGTCGGAGAAGACAGAGCGCTGTGATTACATTTGGCCACATTTCGATCCAAGAATTATAGTGGGGACCTTATTAAAATCAAAGTGACACTGAATAGAACTTCCACTTATCAGGCTAGGAATGTTATTACATGCTGGTGTTGTGCTACCGAGTTAATGAGATTTTTTATTTATTTTTTGCCAGTACACCCAAGGCGGTGATTAAATTAGTGGGCTCACTTTTATACACCTAGGAGGATTAGGGTGCCAAAAAACAATATATCAGGTTTCTCAAGTGATTAGTATGAAAAATTATTTAAAAGTGAAACTACAATGTAGCTTCAATAAAAACACTTCACTTATTTAACAAGACCCCTAATGCAGACCATTCATTGCTACAACAATCTTCTTATAAAGCTATATGTGAGCGGCGCTGGCCCATGGATCTCTTTAAACTTCCCGGCAGAATGTTTCTCCCACTGCAGATCGTTTCTTTCTTCCTAACACTATACTCATAGCACAAGGGAGAGAAAGGAGAGAAAGAGAAGGCACCATTGGCTATTGCTATAGCCTGGGCCTGGTTCGACCTATAGCAGTACCTACTCCTATTAGCTACAATTTGGTCAGGACCTGAACAGACGCGGCGCTTTAATTAGGCAAATTAGGCGGTCGCCTAAGACCTCACACTCACAGAGGCCTTGCGCCGCCTACTGTAACTTACCCAATGCATTACCCCAGTTTTGAGGGACAGGGGACCTTAACATTGCGGTGCTCAGCCCCGACTCAGGAGCCAGCATCTCTAACAACCAGTAAATATCAGTGACACCACCCCTTATGACGTCAATGACCCAGCATGCCCTCAGTCAATGACGTCACAAGCAGGCGGGTTCAGAAGGTGCCATCACACGGGTGGCCCCCGCCCCTTAGGTATTAAAAAGCAGGATCTGGGGGCCACTATGTTAAAGGGGGCATCCAGATTCCGATAAGCCCCCTGCCTGTAGACCCCCACAACCACCAGCCAGGGTTGTGGGGAAAAGGCTCTTGTCCTTGAATTATTTTTTCCATCATGGGTGTGAGTGGGGCCCCATGTCACGTTTTGCCTAAGGCCTCACAAAGCCTAGAGCCGCCTCTGTACCTGAATACCCTGCGCATGGAGCCCAAGAAGAGTCACATCACCCAGGCCCTGCAGAATAAGCAGCTGGATCCCAGGGGACTGGGCTCAAGGCTGGTGTGTGGGGTTAATGGGACCTGAAGGCTGAGCTGCACAGACTTGGGGTACTGTGCAGCTGTGTGAGCTGACCGGGCAAAGCTTTTGGAGAGCCCACCAACCCATCTGATAAGAGCACACCAAAGTACAAGAGTGGTGAGAGGCCTATTGACAATTGCTGAATGAATGAATGAATGAATGAAATCGCATGTGCGATTTGGTTCGCACATGCGAACCAAATCGCCTCTGGGCGACCCTCTTTTGACGCCCAGACATTTTATTGACCCCCTAGATAGTCCCTCTAACCCTTATGACGCGTACACATGACCATTTTAATGGTCTAGAAAAAACAATGTTTTTTTCAACCCGATTCTTGTCAAGCCGGCCTTGCCTACACACGATCATGAAGAAAAATGCTCTAGCAAAGCGTGGTGACGTACAACACGTACGACGGCACTATAAAGGGGAAGTTCCATTCAGATGGCGCCACCCTTGGGGCTGCTTTTGCTGATTTCATGTTAGTAAAAGTTTGGTGAGAGACGATTCACGCTTTTCAGTCTGTTACAGCGTGACGAATGTGCTATCTCCATTACAAATGCTAGTTTTCCCAGAACGAGCGCTCCCGTCTCATAACTTGCTTCTGACCATGCACGTTTTTTTCACTTTGTTAAAGCCCCCACACAACCTTTTTTCACGACATGAAGAACGACACGAAAAAATAGAGCATGTTCTAAATTTTTAATGGACATGATTCACGTCATGAAAAATGCTCTGGATCCCACACACGATCGTTTTTTATGACATTAATTTATTTTGTATTTTTCACGTCATGAAAAACGGTCGTGTGTACACAGTATTATAGGTTAATATTGACCACTTTGGGGAACCTTGGTATTCACTGGAACTGTATTTACATGCTCCAATGGTCAGGAAGCTCTACAGTGACCACCAAAAATTAATTGACCCAATTTACCATTCATAATTTATCAACCACCTATTGACCCCCAGACATGTATTCCACCCATTGGATAGTCCCTCACCCTTTAGGGGATAATACTGACCACTGTTGTGTAACCCAGGTACACACTGGAATGGTATTTACATTGCTTCAGTAGTCTTTGAGCTTTGAGCTTTACAGTGACCTCAAAAGATGATTAACTCCAATCGATCTTCCATTATTTATCAACAACCTATTGACCACCAGACATTTGCTGACCCTCTTTTGGTCCCCAAACATTTAACATTGACACTTTGGATAGTCACATCAACCCGATATTGACCACTGTGGACAACCTTGGTATACTCTGAAGCACTATTTACATTGTTCCAATAATTGAGGACCTCCACAGTGACCTCAAAAGACTAATTGATTCAAATGACCTTCTCTCATTTATCAATCACCTACTGAGCTCCAGACATTTACTGACACCAAGACCCATTGTCAAGTTTCATCAACCCTTTGGGGGGGTTTGCTGTTGACCAATTTGGGGAACCCTGATACACACTGGAACTGTATTTTCATTGCTCAAATAGTCATGAAGCTCTACAGCGACCTCAAAAGCTTAATTGACCTTATCAACCACCTATTAACCACTAGATTTTTACTGACCCTCTTTTGACACAAAAACATTTTATTTGCCATTGTACAGTCCCATCAACCTTTATGGGTTGATATTGACCACTGTGGACAACCCTGATATACCGTGTAACAGTATTTGCATTGCTCCAATAGTCATGGAGCTCTACAGCGACCGCAAAAAGAATAATCAACTCAATTGACCCTCCATCGTTTATTGACAATCTATTGACCCCAAAGTGGATTGATTACTTTCGGGAACCCTGGTATACACAGCTTTCTAATGCAGAGGATTATAATTCTACTTTAGTTTGTGAAAGAAAAAATGGCAATAGGGGCAGGGAAGGGACAGGGGAGGGGGCAGCGGGACTTTTAAATGAAACAAAACACTGGGGCAAGATGAGTCAATCAATAAGATAAACACAACATTTAATAGTTACATCATTGAGTATCGTACATAAAATGACATTCATATTACATCCATAAAACAATACCGGGTAGGTAAAAAATGATTGGTAAATCATATCAAACATGGTAGACACTTGTTACAAAAAGTGCATAGTGGACCATGATTCTCATAGATGTCAGGAGTGTACCCAAATGTTGAACATATTAAAGATAGTACATTGGAATAACATTAATTAATGACTCAAACTTATCAGTAAAACCCATGGTGACTTCATGATTGCTGTGATATGACATCAATAGGTAATGAGGCTTGACGCGTTTCGTGGAGTAATATCCACTCATCAGGAGCAGTAATTGGGGTCATCTATAATAAATAAATAATGAATTGATTATTGGTTAATGGTAATTAACCAAAACAGGAAAAGAATAGGACCATTTCACCAATCTTATCTTTGAGAACTGCTGTTAGGTCCTCCATCTCTTGAATATCAAGAGACAGATCCCCCACTGTGCAGGTGGATCCATGTGATGGACTTTGCTCTGAAAGGGGCCTAAGGTTGTGTTTGCAAGACCTTCTGTAAAGTACTGCTGTGACAGGCTTGGCCTTGCAACAGAGATCCTGTTACCACAATGTTGGAACTTTTGTGTTAATATACTTTACTGCGTTCATTGGACTCTGTGTGCCTTCTCTCCACTCCGGGTCCCAAACGCCTAGCCCAGCCTACAAGAGTGCTTTGGACTGTGCTCTGGTGTGCTGGCAGCAGGGCTGGTGCAAGGATTTTTGACACCCTAGGTGAAACCTCGTTTTTCTGCCCCACTCCCAGCTTCACTCTTGACTCGACCCCCTTTGCGGTGCTCATGTATACTCCACCTTTCTAATGAAGAGTCCATCAAATGCAGCCTAACCAGCTCCCATGAAATGCAGTCTACCAGCACCCATCAATTCAGCCTACCAGTGCCCATCAATGAATGTTTGCTTGCTTCCATTCATTCTGGAGTCGGGACATAGACACAGTCCTCTGCCAGGCACTGCGCCTCTGACACTATGTGCGAAAGAAGCAGCGGTTGCCTACTGATGCTGAGACTAATGCTCTGTACACACAAGCGGAATTCCCATCGGAAAAAACTTGGATGTTTTAGAGAGGCAAGTGCCGTATTCACAAAGCACTTGCCTCCTAAGTTACGGCGGCATAGCGTAAATGGGCCGGCGTAAGCCCGCATATTTCGAAGTAGGCAGGTCATGGGCGTGTAGTATTATAATGAGGCTTGACCCCATGTAGATGCATGTCTGTACGAACGGCGCATGCGCTGTCCGTGGACGTAACCCAGTGCGCATGCTCCGACTCATGTCCGATCGAATTCCTAAGATACATCGAAAAATGCCTCCGATGTGAACGTAACTTACGCACTGCCCTATTTTCGTACGACTTACGCAAACGACGTAAATTAGGACGCTGTTCCGACGTCCATACGTTAACATGACTTACCCCTGCTTTATGAGGGGTAAAGTTACGCCGGTCGTACGCCTTATGTAAACTGCGTATATTGATATACTGGGCACAACTACGTTGATGGATCGGCGTATCTAGGTCATTTGCATATTCGACGTGGAAAATCGATGGAAGCGCCCCTAGCGACCAGGGTATAATTGCACACAATTATACACCGGCGTAGGCAAGTTACGTCGGCGGAGGAAGCCTATTTTTTAGACGTATCTGCCTTTGAGAATCAGCGAAAAGATACGCCAGCTCAGATTTGAAATTACGACGGCTTATCTGGAGATACGCCGCCGTAAAAAATGTGTGGATCCCGGCCATCATGTTTATATAAAGTGTACAGCCATCATCAAGCAATAGCCTTTTATTGCAGACATTAAGCAGCCATGTATTACTCAAAAGCTCTTCTATAAAAAGGCTGCAAACAGCCCAGAAAATGATAAAAATTAATTCAAATTTTCTGCAAGTATTTTCTGTCGCTGCAGAACGTCCTCAGATGATTTCAGACATGAATTGTTTAATAAACTGCGAGAGACTGTTTTCTCTTATAAGCGTCAGTGCCTCGCTCATGTGATATTGTCGTCAATGAGAGAACATCAAAATTAATGTTTTGGGGAAACAAAAGACTTTTTAAGGTTAACATTGCATAAAAAAAAAGGTGTTGACAGGCAAGAAAAGCTATGTTAAAGCTGAACTCCAGGCAGAAATATAACACATGCATTAAAGGGTTTGTAAAGGAAATATTTTTTTTTTATCTTAATAGCTTCCTTTACCTTAATTCAGTGCTGTTTTCATGTCCTCGTTGTTCGTTTTTGTTCTCAAGTTGCTGTAATTCTTCTCTGATCTCCACACTTCCTGGTTGTCTGTTTCCTGATAACCACAGTGATGGGAGCTTTCTCTCTGTGGTCACTAAACAAGGGGGTGTGATTACTGTGTGTCTAAAACCCCTCAGCACCAATCACTTTCGTTTTTCAAACCATCACTGCCCTGTATTGGCTCTGTGCCTCTGTATGCTCTGTACAGCAGAGAGAGGCAGGAAACAAGATGCAAAAAACGAAACTAGAAACTATGGGCCAGATTCACGAACAGTTAGGCTGGCGGATCGAGTGATCCGCCAGCCTAACTGTGACTTTGAGCCGGCGTTTCTGTTTTCTGTAACCAGAAAACAAGAAACGCCGTGTTGAAGTTCCGATGCGAGCAGCGTAACTGAGTTTCGCCATCGCATCGTTACTTCAACTTAAAAATGGCGCCGGGGGCGTTCCCGCCGATTTACGCTCAAACAATATGTTAATGAGCGGAAATCGGCAATTCACGATCGAATTCCGGCGCGACGCAATGACGATACGACGTTTCCGGACGGGATACGCGGCGCATAGATATACCTACATGGGGTTGGAGTATCCTATGTTAGGTATAGGCGTCGTCATCGCGTCGGGAAAAAAAAAAAAAACGTCGCTTGCGTAAAACGGTCATGAATGGGAATGTGACGTCATTGACGTTCATTCACAGAATTTGGAGCATGCGCACGGGGATGTTTTGACACTCGACGCATGCGCAGTACGTTGGCGGCGGGATCGCGCTTAGTTAGCATACTACACGCCCCGTACCCGCCCAATTTGAATTCCGCCGGCTCATTTGCGATGCGCTGCCGCAACTTTAGGAGCAAGTGCTTCGTGAATGACAGCACTTGCTCCTAAAATTTCTGCAGCGCAACGCAAATGAGAAGCGTTACTCCAGAGCAAAGATGCTCTGGACTACCTGAATCTGGCCCTATAGGTACATTATATGATTGATTTTTATCAATTTTTATTTGTTTTTAAAAGGAATCAGTTAACTATTATGTCTCAAAACCCTGTAAACAGTCATTTCAGCATAAATTTTTTTTTATTTACAACTCCTTTAACCACTTCAACCCCGGAAGATTTTATCCCCTTCCTGACCAGAGCACTTTTTACAATTCGACACTGCGTCGGTTCAACTGACAATTGCGCGGTCGTGCAAACGCTGTACTCAAACAAAAAATTGCGTTCTTTTTTTCACACAAATACGGCTTTCTTTTGGTGGTATTTGATCACCTCTGCGGTTTATAACAAAAAATAAAACAGACAATCTTGAAAAAAAAAATATTTCCTTCTTTCTGCTATAAAACATATACAATACAAATTGAAACATTTCTACATTAATTTAGACCAATATGTATTCTGCTACATGTTTGGAAAAAAAAACAACTATATTTTTTACTTTTTGCTATAAAAAATATCCCCAAAAATGTTTTAAAAACGAATTTCTTCATTATTTTCATCATTTTAGGCCAATATATATTCTTCTACATATGTTTGGTAAAAAAAATCTCAATAAGCGTAAAATGATTGTTTTGTGCAAATGTTATAGCGTCTACAAACCATGGGAAAGATTTATGGAATTTTTTTGGGCATTTTTTTTTTTTACTAGTAATGGTGGTGATCTGTGATTTTTAGCATTACTGCAACATTGTGGCGGACAGATCGGAAAACATTGGGATCATTGCACTGGTAACTGTATAAATGTCAATGGTAGGGAAGGGGTTAACACTAGGAGGCGATTAATGAGTTAAATGCGTGTTCCCTGGATGTGTCCTAACTGTGAGGGGATAGGACTGACTAGGGGAGGAGACATATCGTTGCTCCTACTCAGTAGGAACAACGATATGTCTCCTTTCCCCTGACAGAACTGTGATTTATGTGTTTACCGACACACAAATTCCTATGTGGTCTCTCGTGCCTGCGATCGCGGGTGGCCAACGGGGATCGCGACCGCAGGCCACACCCATCGGGTCTTCCGCGGCTTTAAAGGGAACAACGTACCCATGCGTTGTTTTGCCCAGCCGTGCCATTCTGCCAATGTATATCGGTCGGCAAGCAGTTAAAGTATAACTAAAAGCTATTTTTTTTTTTTTTTACTTTTGGATAGAGTGGTCAGGTTTCTATTGTTGTCTGTGTCACGTTTAGGGAGAGTCGCCCTGTCTATCTGGTCTGTTTACAGTTATCACCGAGAGTGAAAGGAAAGTCCAAATCTTTGATTGTCCTTGGAATAGTTAGGGAGGGAAAATCTTCCAATGGGGACCATAGTTCTATTGACAACTATGCTTTTTCTTTGCATTGGAGGGATTTCCTCTCACTTCCTGTTTTGGCTATGGGACAGGAAGTGACGGGGCATCTTCCTACTGGAACACAGATAACAAAAAAACTGAGAGGGGTTATAAACTTCCCTTACTCTACCTGAAATGAAAAAATGTATAAATTGTGTAAATATATAAATCTGACTTGTAGGATATGATAGGAGGAGAGAGCAAAGTTGCAGAGAACATAGATGCCAACAGTCCATGATTTGGCAAAACAATGATGATTCTCCTGCGCTCCGGTATTTCTTACTTATGGGGTCATGCAGTTCAGAATCGTGGGAATTCAAAAGAAACTAAAAAAGAAAAGAGAATGGAGGGCGCACCGACCTAGTGTGATACTGTAACACGATTTTTATTAAAATACTAAAATCAATGATAATACTCACAAAATGAGTTAAAAACAAGCCTTGAAAGACAGTTCAACAGCGCCAGCAGAACAGGATGGTTGCTTCAGTCCAAAAGTATCTGACCGATATTGAAGCTAGGCTTACGCGTTTCGGGGGCGTACCCCTTTCCTCAGAGCCCCGGTGGTCTGCAGATCACTAAACCAGCAACTCTGTTTACTGAATACAATTGGCATACACATACAAGTCCTTCATCAAACAGTTTTCCATCAATCATATGGAAATGCAATAGGTGTTTCCATAAACAGAATTCCTGCTAGGCAGGATTTGGGCTATGCTGTGGTGTCTCATATCTTTAGCTTGAAATAATTTCCAACCAATGGTAATTGTGAGTCTCCCCACAATGGTGTAACACTACATCTCTCCATATATGGTCCTTCTCACTTCCATGACCAATCTCCAACTACTAGTTTTCCAGATATTGATGCCAGATCCAATCCATTCCTGCTTATATACCCCAGCTATGAGAAAATCAACAAGCCAAATTGCTGATACACCACAGCACGATAACCCTTACTACACAGTCATTTTGAATGAAAAATATAAAATTACATTACTGGTACCTGCCTGTTGGTAGGTGCAAGTTGCATAGTAGGTGAGGTTGAAAAAAGATACAAGTCCATCAAGTCAAACCTATGTGTGTGATTATATGTCAGTATTACATTGTATATCTCTGTATGTTGTGGTCGTTCAGGTGCTTATCTAATAGTTTCTTGAAACCATCAATGTCCCCCGGTGAGACCACCACCTGTGGAAGGGAATTCCACATCCTTGCCGCTCTTACAGTAAAGAATCCTCTACGTAGTTTAAGGTTAAACCTTTTTTCTTCTAATTTTAATGAGTGGCCACGTGTCTTGTTAAAAAGTTTTATCCCTATTATGGGGGTCACCAGTACGGTATTTGTATATTGAAATCATATCCCATCTCAAGCGTCTCTTCTCCAGAGATAATAAGTTTGGTGCTTGTAATCTTTCTTCATAACTAATATCCTCCAGACTCTTTATTAGTTTTGATGCCATTCTTTGTACTCTATCTCTATTTCCAGTACATCCTTCCTGCCTGTCCCTACATGGCTGTGTTCCCATTATAGCATGGTGACGGGAACGATGTAGTTAGGTGTTTTCTCCTCTTTTAGAAAAGTACCTCCTCCTAATGATGTCATGGTTGTAGTAAGTGCCCGTATAAATGCCAGTGTGCTAAACTAAGATGGGCCATGGGAGCCAAACATTCCACAGCTGCTAAGATATAGTCTGTAGTCTCCTGCAGAGCTGAACCAAAGGGCCCTTTGCAGAGCTGAAGTCCCAGGAAAGGTGGAACAGCTTGTGTGAGTAGTGGTACAAGCCTGGGAAAGTATGTGCCATCTGGGATCATGCCAAACTGGGCAGAGCCATAGAGGAGAACTGGGAAAAGACTGGTATACTATAGAAGGCACCTCGATACCCCCCCTCCCAAACATCAGCTGCAGATCTTGTGACATGGTGAAGAAAGCTTACGGCTGAGGAAGGCAGAGGCGCTCTCTAATTAGGCAAATTAGGCGGCCGCCTAATTTCCCTCTGCTCAATCCCTGGACTGACCAACAGGCTCCAGGTGCCATACATAAAAGCCGTGCAGGAAGCCATAGGGAGCACAAAGCAGCTGAGCTGCTCTTTCAGCCCACGCTGCTCACCTGGCCTCTCTGTGTCTGGCCAGCTGCCTATTCGGGTCAGGAGTCAGGCTAGGCAGCGGAAACTATGACTGTCTTTGAGGGGGAAGGAGGAGCTCCGGTGGATGGAGGACTTAGTATATGTAGGGAAGTGGTTCCAATACTGTGGTGCTCCCAAGTAGGGATGAGCTTCGAGTTAGAGTAGAACTCATGTTCGACTCGAACATTGCCTGTTCGCCGAACAGCGAACTATTTGGGGTGTTCGCGGCAAGTTTGTGTGAACTTTAGAACCCTGTTAAAGTCTATGGGACTCGAACATTTGAAATCGAAAGTGCTAATTTTAAAGGCTAATATGCAAGTTATTGTAATAATTGTAATTGTAATTGGGGACCTGGGTCCTGTCCCGGGGGACATGTATCAATGCAAAAAAAAGTTTTAAAAACGACCGTTTTTTTGGCAGCAGTGATTTTAATAATTCCTTTAAGTGAAACAATAAAAGTGAAATATTCCTTTAAATTCCCATGCTTAGAACTGTCTCTCGCACAAAGTGTCATTTCTGAAGGAAAAAAAGTCATTTAAAATCACTCGCGGCTATATTGAATTGTCGGCTCCCGGCAATATAGAGAAAAGTCATTCATAAAAAAAAAGTGTGGGGTCCACGGCATTTTTTTTAATTTGGGGTGGAGTTCCCCTTAAAATCCATACCAGACCTGAAGGGTCTGGAATGGATATTTGGGGGGAACCCCACATAACTTTTTTTTAATTTGACGCAGGGTTTCCCTTAATATCCATACCAGACCCAAAGCACCTGGTAATTGAATTTGGGGGGACCCCCACGCATTCTTATTTTATGAATGACTTTTCTCTGTATTGCTGGTATCCGACAATTCATTATAGCTGCGAGTGATTTTAAATGACTTTTTTCCTTCAGAAATTACATTTTGTGCAGGGACAGTTCTAAGCACAGGAAACAAGCGCTACTTTACAGGCATACTATACACCCCCCTAGGTACGGAATTTAAAGGAATATTTCAATTTTATTGTTTCACTTTAAGCATTATTAAAATCACTGCTCCTGAAAAAACGTCCTTTTTTAAAACTTTTTGTTGCATTGATACATGTCCCCTGGGGCAGGACCCGGGTCCCCAAACACTCCCCTGGGGCAGGACAGGGTCCCCAAACAATTTTTAGGACAATAACTTGCATATTAGCCTTTAAAATTAGTACTTTCGATTTCAAACGTTCGAGTCCCATAGACTTTAACAGGGTTCTAAAGTTCCCACAAACTTTTGGTCTGTTCGCAGGTTTTGGTGCGAACCGAACCCAGGGGTGTTCGGCTCATCCCTACTCCCAAGGAAGAAAGGAGGTGTAAAGAAAGCCATACATGGTCGAATTTCGAAAGAATTCTCTTTTTAAAATCAGAAAATTTGGTCATTTTGTGATCCAATAGTGCCATCATTGATTTCGAAATTCCGCCAACCAAGCCTTCAATTTCACCTCCTGTTACTCCAGAAAATAATTTTCGTGGCTAGGAATCTTCTTTTCTTTCTGTGAATTTTCTTTTCTTGCACGTGCGCATTTCTTTTTTGATTAAATTTCTCGCACGATTTTCCCATCGTTAAATAGAAAATTTTAAGTTTTTCAAACAATTTCCAACATGTCCGATTACTGAAATTCGATGGTCGCACGAAAATCGTCTGTTGCTGCAGCCCACTAATGGTGCGAAATACGAACAAAAATTCTTAGATAACATTTTCGGAAGAAAATTATTTCGAAACTCGACCCATGTATGGCCTAATGCCGCAAACACAAAATCGGATTTTCCTTGTATGGTTTTTCCGACGGAATGCCGCTCAAGCTTGGCTTGCATACACACGGTCACACAAAAGTTCTCTGAACTTCCAACCGTCAAGAACGCGGGGGCGTACAAAACACTACGACGAGCCAAATGAAGTTCAATGCTTCCGAGCATGCATCGAATTGTTTCCGAGCATGCGTCGGAATTGCTACAGACTTTCGGATTTTCCATAGGAATTTTTCGGAAAATTTAAGAACTAGCTTTCGATCTTTTGTTGGTGGAAATTCTGACAGCAAAAGTCCAATAGAGCCTACACACGGTCGGAATTTTCGTCCAAAAGCTCACATCGGACTTTTCTTGTCGGAATTTCACCGATCGTGTGTAAGGGGCATAAGGGAGGATGGTCTTAAAAGATGTGCTTATGTTCTGCGCAGATATGACAGCTATATAATGTCTTCTCCTGTGTGTGGTGTTCCACGTCAAAGAGTTCTAATAGTGTGTCAAATGTGATATCAGATGTCACGGACATCTTGGTGAATGCATAAAAATGCATTTTATATGTGGAAATTAAATTTTTCATGAATATTAAGACTTATGACCGGGGATGTCGAGAGCGAGCCTCAGGCCAGGATTTGCCGCGGAGCACAATATGGCGGAGAGTGTAACTCAACGGCAGATGTGTGGTTGCCCTATCCAAGAAGACGTGGGACGGAGAATTGCATAGTTTGGCATCAACACCTGACTGATCATACATGCCAACATGTCGACATTTGAGACAAATCCTTCCCTCCTATTTCTAAAACCATACAAAAAAAAATGGTTTTGTGTATTGCCTTATGCCGCGTACACACGACCGTTTTTCGGGTTCTAAAAAATTACATTTTTTTTAATGTCATTAAAAACTATCATGTGTGGGCTTCATAGCATTTTTCGGGTTCTGAAAAACGGCATTTTATTTTTTTTCGAACATGCTCTATTTTTTTGCAACGTTTTTAACGTTGTCGTTTTTCGAGTTGTAAAAAATGATCGTGTGTGCGCTTTAATGACGTGAAAAATGTGTGCATGCTCAGAAGCAAGTTATGAGACGGGAGCGCTCGTTCTGGTAAAACTAGCGTTCATAATGGAGTAAGCACATTCATCACGCTGTAACAGACAGAATCGTCTTTTACTAACACAAAATCAGCAAAAGCAGCCCAAAGGGTGGCGCCATCTGAATGGAACTTCCCCTTTATAGTGCCGTCCTACGTGAAGAACGTCACCGCGCTTTGCTAGAGCATTTTTTTTTCACGATCGTGTGTAGGCAAGGCCGATTTAATGATCAAGTTGAACAAAAACGTTGTTTTTTCTAGAGCCTGAAAAACATCATTTTTTACAACCCGAAAAATGATCGTGTGTACGCGGCATCATCCCGCGTACACACGACCATTTTTAATGGTCTAGAAAAAACAATGTTTTTTTCAACCCGATTCTTGTCAAGCCTGCCTTGCCTACACACGATCGTGAAAAAAAAAAATGCTCGAGCACAGCGCAGTGACGTACAACACGTACAACTGCACTATAAAGGGGAAGTTCCATTCGGATGGCGCCGCCCTTGGGGCTTCTTTTGCTGATTTCGTGTTAGTAAAAGTTTGGTGAGAGACGATTTGCGCTTTTCAGTCTGTTACAGCGTGACAAATGTGCTATCTCCATTACAAATGCTAGTTTTACCAGAATAAGTGCTCCCGTCTCATAACGTGCTTTCAAGCATGTGCGATTTTTCACGTTGTTAAATCCTACACACGCCTTCATGACGTGAAAAACGACGTGAAAAAATAGAGCATGTTCTAAATTTTTAATGCCCATTTTTCACGTTGTGAAAAATGCTCTGGAGCCTACACACGATCGTTTTTAACCACTTCCCGCCCGGCCAATAGCAGATTTACGGCCGGGAAGTGGTTATAAAAACGTGACTTGACGTTCTCAAACGTCCTGCACGATTTCATGCCGCGCGCGCGGCGATCGCTGATGCGGTGTGTCAGTCTGACACCCTGCATCACCGATCTCGGTAATGAGTCTCTGGCGGAGGCTCGCTACCACGTGATCAGCCGTGTCCAATCACGGCTGATCACGATGTAAACAGGAAGAGCCGTCGACGGCTCTTCCTCACTCGCGTCTGACAGACGCGAGTACAGGAGAGCCGATCGGCGGCTCTCCTGACAGGAGGGGTTTGCGCTGATTGTTTATCAACGCAGCCCCCCCTCGTATGCCCACACTAGACCACCAGGGATGCCCACACTGGCAGGGCAATAAAAAAAAAAAAAAAACGTAAAAAAAAAAAAAAAAAAACAGGATTAAAAATAAAATAAAAATACAGGTAAAAAAAAAAGAAAGATGCCAGTCAGTGCCCACACATGGGCACTGACTGGCAACATATACATCAGTGCCACCCCTCAAAGTCCATCAGTGCCACCCCACAGTGTCCTTCAGTGCCACCCCTCCATGCCAATCCATGCCCAGTGCCCACCTATCAGTGCCCATCTGTGCCACCCATAAGTACCCATCAATGCCACCCATAATTGCCACCCATGAGTGCCATTCTGTGCCGCCTATGAGTTCCCAGTGCTGCCCATGAGTGCCCATCAGTGCCGCCTATGAGGGCCCATCAGTGCCGCCTATGAGTGCCCATCAGTGCCACCTATGAGTGCCCATCAGTGCCACCTATGAGTGCCCATCAGTGCCACCTATGAGTTCCCATCAGTGCCGCATACCAGCACTGCCTATCAGTGCCCATCAGCGCCACCTCATCGGTGCCCATCAGTACTACCTCATCAGTGCCCATCAGTGCCGCCATATAAGTGCCCGTAATTAAAAGAGAAAACATACTTATTTACAAAATAGTTAACAGAAAAAAATCAAAATGTATTTTTTTTCCTAAATTTTCAGTCTTTTATTAGTTGCGCAAAAAATAAAAACCGCAGAGGTGATCAAATACCACCAAAAGAAAGCTCTATTTGTGGGAAAAAAAGGACGCCAATTTTGTTTGGGTACAGTGTAGCATGACCGCGCAATTGTCATTCAAAGTGCGACAGCGCTGAAAGCTGAAAATTGGCTTGGGCGGGAAGGTGCGTAAGTGCCTGGTATGGAAGTGGTTAATGACATTAAACTTTTTTTATATTTTCACGTCATGTGTGTACGCGACATTAGTTTTACAATGATAAAAGTATTGCGTCCCAGCGGTCGACTTCTATTCCAGTGTGCTATGTGCATAAGCCTACTCCAATACACGGCACTGACGGCAGTATATAATGTTGTTGTTGTGTCTAGAATTTATTATCCATTATTCACAAGTCTGCCGTGACCTTTAGTGACATTTCCAAAGAGCCGCATTATCACTATCTTATATCGATCCCAGTATGGGCTTTATAGACAAATAAGCTTGGATGCAAAATTCATGTAAATTCTCTGCACTCACCGCTTACATCATAGGTCACATCACAGCTGGGCCCTGCAATGTGTCTTAACAAATGATAGGATAATGGGACCTATTAATAAAGGTGGAAATCGATCGTTTCCTGTTGGTTTCACAGAAAATGCCTGTTCTAACACTTTTGTTGATGTGTATATCTGATTTGGGTTGTTTCTCTACATAAAGTATTTTCACCATAGCTTGAATGAGGAAAAAAAAAAATGTTACAGCTGGACACCAGCTTTATCTTTTTCAGAGATAGGAGTTAGCACCCCCCCATGGCCGGAGGCCAACTTAAAGGATCACTAAAGGATTTTTTTTTTTTTTTAGCTAAATAGCTTCCTTTACCTTAATGCAGTGCTGTTTTCATGTTCTCATTGTTCGTTTTTGCTTTGAAGTTGCTGTAATTCTGCTCTGATCTCCACACTTCCTGCTTGTCTGGCTCCTTATGTACAATCTCATGGCAGCTTTTCACTGTGGTCCAAGCTGTGTGTCTAAAACTCCTCAGAACCAATCAGATTCATTGTAAAAACAAAACACTGCCCTGGATTTGTTTGTTTTTGTTCTGTGTGTCTCTCTCTACTTCACAGAAACATGAAATCAGTTTAAAAACGAAAGTGAAACTAGAGGCACATTATATGATTGATTTTTATCTATTTTTAATCATTTTTAAAAGGAATCAGTTAACTTTTATGTCTCTATACCCTGTAAACAGTCATTTCAGCAAAAAAAAGTTGACCCTTTAACCACTTCCCGCCTGTCATATAGCAGAATAATGGCTGCAGCTGGTGTCATTATCCTGACTGGGCATGATATGACGTGCCGCAGAATAAGCCGTTATCGCGCGCCTGTGGTGATCGTTGGTGTGGTGTGTCAGTCGCACTGAAAGACGCAAGTAGAGGAGAGCCGATCGGCTGCTCTCCTAACAGGGAACTGTCTCTGGCTGCTTGCTTGGAGTTCTACTTTAACCACTTCACCCCCAGAGGATTTGGCCATTTTTTATGATTCGGCACTGCGTCGCTTTAACGGATTGTTTATTTTTATGCTTTAAACAAAAAAAAGAGCAACAATTTTGAAATTTTTGACTTTTTGCTATAATAAATATCCCCCAAAAATATATAAAAAAACTAGTTTCTTTCTCAGTTTAGGTCGATACGTATTCTTCTACATATCTTAGGTAAAAAAAAAAAGCGTATAATTGATTGGTTTGCGCAAAAGTTAGAGCGTCTACAAAATAGGATATATTTATGGCATTTTTATTAATATTTTTTTTTACTAGTAATGGTGGCGATTTTTATCGTGACTGCGAAATTATGGTGGCCACATCGGACACTCTTGACACTATTTTGGGACCATTGTCATTTATACAGCGATCAGTGCTATAACAATGCACTAATTACTGTGTAAATGACACTGGCAGGAAAGGGGTTTAACCACTAGTGGGCGAGGAAGGGGTTAAGTGTGTCCTAGGGAGCAGGGCCATCTTAATAGCATTGTGGGCCCCTGGGCAAAGTAATGCACTGGGGCCCCTAACAGCCTGTCCCAATTTACGCACCTACTCTTACGAATTAAAGTATAAATAGTTTATAGAATTAAACATAATAAAATAGATTTTAAACAATAAGAAAACATGCCATAAATCAAAGATTTATCCACACAAAGGGCACAGTACAGGGGGAGTCACTAGGGCAGAATATTGGGATCAGGAGGGCACAGTACAGTTTATGGGACACTGGCTGGGACATGGCCATCCCGGGCAGCTTAGTAGAAAGTGTGATTGTCCCATTAAGTATGATGTAATGCAAGATCATGGGGCCACTAATGCACCTGGGGCCCCTGGGCAGTGCCCAGAGGTGCCAATGCATTAAGACAGCCCTGCTAGGGAGTGATTCTAACTGTGGGGGGCTGGGCTATGAGTGACACGACATTGATCACTGCTCCCGATCACAGGGAGTTGTAGATCCCTGTCATGTCACTAGACAGAACAGGGAAATGCCTTGTTTACATGGGCATCTCCCCATTCTGCAGCTCCCTGACACGATCGCGGGACATCAAGTCCGTGGGTCCCACAGGCAAGGTCACCTAGCTTGCGGAAAGGGTGCTGCTTTGCGCAGCCATGCCATTCTGCCGACGTAAATGTACAGGCGCCGATTGGCAAGCGGGTTAAACACAAGAAAAAAATTAAGTGCTTTAAATATGAAATATGGGGACTACCACTGATACCCTGAGGATGATACCCCCCAGTGGTTATAAATGCTGACCCTAGCTTCTAAATTCCTATCAGCATGCTTATTGTGTTAATGATATAAAAAATTGAAGCCAGAAAGTAATGACAGCCTCCATGCTTCTCCTTTGCCAGGCTCTTAGCGTTGACTTTGTTCCCAGATGCTGTTGCTCTTCCCTGAACTAAAAGCTGTTGCATAGAAATGAAGGCGAAATGTAAAACCCTGAAAGTAAAGACATAAATACAAGACAGCCAAGACACGAAAAGATGGGGAGCTGCGACTGAGACACTCCATGTTTGTAGGCAACATTATGATAATCCTAGTGCTCAATTATTAAACAAGGTCAATGTTTATGGCAAAATAAACTTTTTATCATGTATTATTAATGGAGTCGGGGGTAATGGCACTTAGTGCCTGGGTAATAGGCAATTAAAAAGCAACAATATTATTGGAGTTCAAGTATAATGCAAAAGTCGCTGTTCTAATCAGGTCTGGGGGAGCGTCAGTGTATCCAGTCTATGGAAGGAAAGCATTGGTGTTTTTTATAGCAACCAACAGTTTTACACTTTAGATCTATACAGTGTTGCCAACCTACCAGATTAAATTTTACTGGCGCGACACCCGAAATTTACTGGCACGACACCCGAAATTTACTGGCGCAGCCACGTTTTTACTGGCATTTCACAAAAGTTACTAAAAACAAATTTTAGGTGCAAATTTCAGTATTTAGGCTACAAACAAGCACGCTAGGCAAATAGCAATGTGATTTAAGGTAGATATTAAGGAAAAAAAACATATTTTTGTTATTTTCGATATAAAAAGGGTAAATTATTTAGTCACATCACCCCCTGCCTCCATCCCTCTCTGCCACCAACACCCCCTGCCTCCACCCCCCTCTGCGGTGCCACAATCTCCCCCTGCCTCCAATCTCGCCCTGCCTCCAATCTCCCCCTGCCTCCAATCTCCCCCTGCCTCCAATCTCCCTCTGCCTCCAATCTCCCTCTGCCTCCAATCTCCCCCTGCCTCCAATCTCCCTTACTGTACATAGACGGTGATAGGGGCAATTTCTAGGGACGCAGCATGTCCACTGCTTCTGTTGGACAGCAGGAAACTATCATATACAGTTGCAAGACAAAGTATCTGAACCCTTTTAGAAAGATATGGATTTCTGCTCAAATTAGTCATAAAATGTGATGTGATCTTCATCTAAGTCACAACAATAGACAATCACAGTCTGCTTAAACTAAAAACGCACAAAGAATTAAATGTTACCATGTTTTTATTGAACACACCATGCAATGCTAAAGACTTTTGTAAGTCTTTAGCTGACACTCTAGGATTCTTCTTCACCTCATTGAGCAGTCTGTGCTGTGCTCTTGCAGTCATCTTTACAGGACGGCCACTCTTAGGGAGAGTAGCAGCAGTGCTGAACTTTCTCCATTTATAGACAATTTGTCTAACCGTGGACAAGGCTTTTGGAGATACTTTTATAACCCTTTCCAGCTTAATGCAAGTCAACAAATTATTATTGGTAGATCTTCTGAGAGCTCTTTTGTGCGAGGCATCATTGACATCAGGCAATGCTTCAAGTGAAAAGCAAACCCAGAACTGGTGTGTGTTTTTATAGGGCAGGGCAGCTGTAACCAACACCTCCAATCTCAACTCATTGATTGGACTCCAGGTGACTGACACCTCACTCCAATTAGCTCTTGGAGATGTCATTATTCTAGGGGTTCACATACTTTTTCCACGTGCACTGTGAATGTTTACATGGTGTGTTCAATAAAAACATGGTAACATTTAATTCTTTGTGTGTTATTAGTTTAAGCAGACTGTGATTGTCTATTGTTGTGACTTAGATGAAGATCAGATCACATTTTATGACCAATTTATGCAGAAACCCATATCATTCCAAAAGGGTTCACATACTTTTTCTTGCAACTGTATAGAAGAGGTATTAATTTGATCCAAAATTTGGGCGTTAGTCCAAGAACCTGAACAGCCAAAGTTTGACCCGAATGTAGGGTTGGGCCCAGCCATCAGTTTAACCCTATTAAAGAAAGGGGTCTTTTACTGTATTTGATGTTCCTAAGAAAAAAAAAGATTTTAAATGAATTGCAAGTGAGATGGAAGTTTGTACTAGGTGACCCTAACCATACACATACACTGCAGGCTGGTAAGTTCCAAAGTATTGCAATATTTAATGCCTGTATTGGTGTCATCTATGCAAATCACATGGTATTTGGGTGCTTGCCGACCTGTGGCATCCTGGCAGGGGTGACGTCAGTATCTCAGGAGGCTAGAAGGTACAGTATGTCACCAAGAGAAATGAGGACACGGGAGGGTAGAGGAGCTAAATTAAACTATATACAGTTCACAAAAAATTAAAATTCTTATTGACTGCATCATAGAGAGGAAGCTGTTGCTCTCTAAATCATTACTGTTGCCTAAAACTATTTATATGCATTTGTAAGCTGGAATGAAATAATTCTTGTTGTTACATAGTTACATAGTTAGTCAGGTTGAAAAAAGACACAAGTGCATCCAGTTCAACCAGTTCAGCCTCTTATCAGTTTAGTTGCCCTTCTTTGCACTTTCTCCAGTTCCCCGATATCCTTTTTGAGAACTGGAGCCAAAAACTGAACTGCATATTCCATATAGTTACATAGATATTCAGGTTGAAAAAAGACACAAGTACATCCAGTTCAACCATAAAAAATTAATTAAAAAAAATTTAAAATATCATACAATCACATATACCCAATTCTACACCCACAGTTGACCCAGAGGAAGGCGAAAGACCTCAGCAGAGCGATGATCCAATTTGCTACAGCAGGGGAAAAAACGCCTTGCCGCCCCCCGAGAGGCAATCAGATTTCCCCGGATCAACTTTACCTACAAATCTCAGTACCCAGTTATATTATGTACATTTAGGAAAGTATCCAGACCTTTCTTAAAGCAATCTACTGAGCTGGCCAGAACTATCTCTGGAGGGAGTCTATTACACATTTTTACAGCTCTTACTGTGAAGAAACCTTTCCGTATTTGGAGATTAAATCTCTTTTCCTCTAGACCAGGGATCCTCAAACTACGGCCCTCCAGCTGTTGTAGAACTACACATCCCATGAGGCATTGTAACACACTGACATTCACAGACATGATTGGCATGATGGGAATTGTAATTCCTGAACAACTGAAGGGCCGTAGTTTGAAGACCCATGCTCTAGACATAAAGAGTGCCACCTTGTCCTTTGTGTTGACCGTAAAGTGAATAACTCAACACCAAGTTCACTATATGGACATGCTGATCATATCCCCCCTTAATCTCCTCTTCTCAAGAGAGAATAAATTCAGTACCTCTAATCTTTCCTCATAGCTGAGCTCCTCCATGCCTCTTATCGGTTTGGTTGCCCTTCTCTGCACTTTCTCCAGTTCCCCGATATCCTTTTTGAGAACTGGTGCCCAAAACTGAACTGCATATTCCAGATGAGGTCTTACTAATGATTTGTACAGGGGGGGGGGGGATGATATCTCTCCCTCTGGAGTCCATACCTCTCTTAATACAAAAGAAAGGATTTTGCTCAGTGAAGAAACCGCAGAAACAAGTATCCCACAGTGAAAGCTCCTCATAGAAGGCAAAAGCCCATAACCCCATAGAAGGCAAACAACGTCCCTTAGGTCAGTTTCAATACAAATATGTTATTGTACATTTAACTCTACTGGAATTGGTTATACTTTGTGGTTGCGGCACTTGCTATTTTTGAAAAAAGTGTCTCTCGTTATTAGAGTTTTTTCTAAACAAAAAGACCAAATTCTTAGAAGAAAATGACTGTGAGCTATTTGTGGCATTGCATATCTGTAGTAATAGTAAAACTGTAATCACACACCAGAGGCGACTCATTAAAGAAATACTGTGTGGTTCCATTGGGGAGGAAATGCTAAGATCACACGATGACTAGCAGTGAGAATGACTTACAACCTAAATACCAGTTTTACTTAGAAATGTGAAATATGTAGAAAGGAACCTAGACTGCGTGTAGCGAGTGCTAACTATTGGTAGGGGTTAGAAAGGGAACCGCCAACCCAACTTCTCCTTTCAGCATTTTTTACAAGAGTATTCTGAAGTTACAACAGCATAGGATTCTTCTCTTTATTCATATGCAAACAACAAGGCATTTGTAATAGCAATCAAAATACCCAGCAATGATTCAGGGCTTTTAATAAAGTGCCTTGAAAAAGTATTCACCCCCCTTGAAATTTTCAACATTTTGTCATGTTGCAATCAAAAACTTAAATGCATTTTATTGTGATTTCATGTTATAGCCCAGTGATGGCGAACTTTGGCCCCCCAGATGTTTTGGAACTATTTCCCATGATGCTCATGTACTCTGCAATGTAGTAGAGCATCATGGGAAATGTAGTTCCAACACATCTGGAGTGCCAAAGTTCCCCATCACTGTTATAGACCAATACAAAGTGGCACATCATTGTGAAGTGGAAGGAAAATGATAAATGGTTTTCATTTTTTTTTTACAAATAAATATCTGAAAAGTGTGGCGTGCTTTTGTATTCAGCCCCCTGAGTCCCTTCTTTAACTGCAATTACAGCTGCAAGTCTATTTGGGGATGTCTCTACCAGATTTTCACATCTAGAGAGGGACATTTTTGACCATTCTTCTTTGCAAAATAGTTCAAGCTCTGTCAGATTGGATGGAGAGCGTCTGTGGACACCAATTTTCAGGTCTTGCCACAGATTCTCAATGTGATTTGGATCTGGACTTTGACTGGGCCATTCTAACACATGAATATTCTTTGATCTAAACCATTCCATTGTAGCTCTGGCTGTATGTTTTGGGTCGTTGTCCTCCTGGAAGGTGAACCTCCACCCCTGTCCCAAGTGTTTTGCAGACTCTAACAGGTTTTCTTCTAAGATTTCCCTGTATTTGGCTCCATCCATCTTCCCATAAACTCTGACCAGCTTTCCTGTCCCTGCTGAAGAAAAGTATTGCCACAACATGATGCTGCCACCCAGGGATGTATTCTGGCCTAGGCCAACAAGGCCCAGGCCTAGGGCGGCACTTTGTGGGGGGCGGCCCTCTGTCCTCTTCCCACGACATCCCTCTCTCCTCTTCCCACGACATCCCTCTGTCCGTCACCCACGGCAACCCTCTGTCCTCCTCCCAGGGCGTCCTTCTCCCACAGCATCCCTCTGTCCTCTTCCCATGAATATGACAGGGATGTGGCTTTGACAGGAAGGGGTGGGTCATATTTAAATTAGGGGGTGCGCAAGTTAGTCAGGCCTAGGGCAGCATAAAACCTAAATACACCTCTGCTGCCACCACCATGTTTAACGGTGGGGATGGTGTGTTCAGGGTGATGTGCAGAGTTATTTTTCCACCACACTTAGCATTCTGCTTTTAGGCCAAAAAATAAAATGTTGGTATCATCTGACCAGAGCACCTTCTTCCACATGTTTGCTGTGTCCCCCACATGGCTTCTCACAAACTGCAAACAGGACTTCTTATGGCTTTCTTTAAAAATGTCTTACTTCTTGTCACTCTTCCATAAAGGGCAGATTTGTGGAGAGCACGACTAATAGTTGTCCTGTGGACAGATTCTCCCCCCTGAGCTGTGGATCTCTGCAGCTCCTCCAGAGTTCCCATGGGCCTCTTGGCTGCTTCTCTGATGAATGCTCTCCTTGCCCAGCCGGTCAGTTTAGGTGGACAGACATGTCTTGGTAGGTTTGCAGTTTTGCCATACTCTTTCCATTTTCGTATGATGGAGTGAACAGAGCTCTGTGAGATATTCAAAGCTTGGGATATTTTTTTATAACCTAATCATGCTTTACACTTCTCCACAACTTTATCCCTGACCTGTCTGGTGTGTTCCTTGGCCTTCACGATGCAGTTTGTTCACTAAATGTTATCTAACAAACCTCTTAGGGCTTTACAGAACAGCTGTATTTATACTGAGATTAAATTACACACATGTGGACTCTATTTACCAATTAGGTGACTTCTGATTGCAATTGGTTCCACTAGATTTTAGTTTAGGGTATCAGAGTAAAGGGGCTAAATACAAATGCATGCCACACTTTTCAGATGTTTATTTCTGAAAATAAAACTATTTATCATTTTCCTTCCACTTGACAATTATGTGCCACTTTGTGTTGGTTTCAAAAGCCTAATAAAAAACATTTACATATGAATACTTTTTTTTAAGGGCACTGCACAATAGGCTGCATAAAGCATTTGTACACACTGAGAGTATGGTGTTAGAAGGTGCAATTATCCCAAAAATAATCATTCCAAGAAGACACTATTTGAATGGGATTATAGATTTTTTTTATATAAAAGTAGAAAAGCTTTTATTTATACAACTTTTTTTTTTTTTAAAGAGTACACATATACAATGAGTGGCTTCACATACAGTAATATAAAAGCTCACAGTTGTGTATTACAGATACACAGGAGCACAGCCAGCGAGAAACAGATGAAACTGGCAACTGACGCGTTTTGAGGAAGGGCTTTGAGACTCTTGTTCAGAAGTGCCCAAATCAAAGTTGAAACAACCCATCTGTGAGAGGTATACAAAATAAAGGGAGCTGCCATATTTAACCACTTAAGGACCGCCTCCTGCACATATACGTCGGCAGAATGGCACGGCTGGGCACATCCACGTACAGGTACGTCCTGTACTAGAACCCAGCCGTGGTTCACGGGCGCGTGCCCACGGCGCGCGCCCGTGACCCTGGTCAGAAGCTCCGGGGAGTGCTGGAGTGCAGCGATCTGTCCACAGAGCTGAAGAACGGGGAGAGCCCTGTGTAAACACGACTTCCCCGTTCTTCACTGTGGCAACGTCATCGATCGCGTGATCGATGATACAGGGAATCACAATCGATGACGTCACACCTACAGCCACACCCCCCTACAGTTGTAAACACACATTAGGGAACACATAATCTTTTCAGCGCCCCCTGTGGTTAACTCCCAAACTGCAAATGTCATTTTCACAGTAAACAATGCAATTTAAATGCATTTTTTGCTGTGAAAATGATAATTGTCCCAAAAATTTGTCAAAATTGTCCGAAGTGTCCGCCATAATGTTGCAGTCATGAAATAAAACACTGATCGACGCCATTAGTAGTAAAAAAAAAAAAATTAATAAAAATGCAATAAATCTATCCCCTATTTTGTAAACGCTATAAATTTTGCGCAAACCAACCGATAAACGCATATTGCGATTTTTTACCAAAAATATGTAGAAGAATACGTATCGGCCTAAACTGATGGAAAAAATGTTTTTATGTATATTTTTTGGGGATAAAAAAATAGCATTTTTTCAAAATTGTCGCTCTATTTTAGTTTATAGCGCAAAAAATAAAAACCGCAGAGGTGATGAAATACCACCAAAAGAAAGCTCTATTTGTGGGAAAAAAAGGACGCCAATTTTGTTTGCGAGCCACGCAATTGTCTGTTAAAGCGACGCAGTGCCGAATCGCAAAACCTGGCCGTGTCCTTTACCTGCATTTTGGTCCGGGTCTTAAGTGGTTAATAACCCAGGATTGTTACTGTCGCCATTCTGATATACCTCCAGGTAAAGCCAGGGGGTCTAAACATCACAACCACACAAAACCGCTGATGTCACCAAAATTGGCAGAGGTGGATGCTTCCTTTGTTGAAAAGATGAAGTAGTTTAATAGAAGGCTCTGGAAAAATCCAACCAGCCCTTTATAAATATTGAGGTTTTGGGTTGACCATAGTCAATTTGGTGTTGAGTTATTCACTTTAAGGTCAACACAGAGGACAAGGGGGCGTGTGGAGGAAAAGTTGTTTCATCTCCAATATGCGAAAACTAAAACAATTGCAGAAGGCTAAAATGGGACTAAAACTAAAATGCCATTTTAGTCCTAAAACTAAAAATAAATCAAAATTTTCTGCCAAAATTAACACTGGTGTACAGGCAGCATGGCACAGCAGCATTTGACTCTCCTAGCAAAGAGTGCTTTTTTAGGCCCAACTGCCACGTAGTGTTCTTCTCCAGGAGCCAAGGTCCTTCCTTTAGTCCCAGACCCTTCTGAGGGATAGTTGGTCCCATGCCTATGTTGTCCCTCCTCATCAGGAACCTGTCCCTGACTCCACACTTAACTATCTCAAACAAACCGGCTACTGTCTCTGCCTAAACATCCTACTTTGCAGAGTACCCTTTATGATGCAGAGGGTGATGAGATTCCCATGTTCACTTAGACACAGGCTCTCCCAAGATGGCCTCAAGAGTTTATGGCAGGAGACACATTTGTCCTATGTGAAAACCACTGCTAGTGCCAGTAGTAAAAAGAAATCAGGTGATCACTTTGTTTAAGGTGACCATAGTTACATAGTTACATAGTTAGTCAGGTTGAAAAAAGACACAAGTCCATCCAGTTAAACCATAAAAAAAATAAACAAACAAAATAAAACACAGTACATCCCATACACCCAACTCCATACCCACAGTTGATCCAGAGGAAGGCAAAAAAAAAACAGCAGAGCGATGATCCAATTTGCTGCTGGAGGGGAAAAAATTCCTTCCTGATCCCCCGAGAGGCAATCGGATTTACCCCAGATCAACTTTACCTACAAAACTTAGTACTCCATTATATTATGTGCATTTAGGAAAGAATCCAGGCCTCTCTTAAAGCAATCTACTGAGCTGGCCAGAACCACCTCTGGAGGGAGTCTGTTCCACATTTTCACAGCTCTTACTGTGAAGAAACCTTTCCGTATTTGGAGGTGAAATCTCTTTTCCTCCAGACGTAAAGAGTGCCCCCTTGTCCTCAGTGTTGACCTTAAAGTGAATAACTCAACACCAAGTTCACTATATGGACCTCTTATATATTTGTACATGTTGATCATATCCCCCCTTATTCTCCTCTTCTCAAGAGTGAATAAATTCAGTTCCTCTAATCTTTCCTCATAGCTGAGCTCCTCCATGCCTCTTATCAGTTTAGTTGCCCTTTTCTGCACTTTCTCCAGTTCTCTGATATCCTTTTTGAGAACTGGGGCCCAAAACTGAACTGCATATTCCAGATGAGGTCTTACTAATGATTTGTACAGGGGGGGCAAAATTATCTCTCTCTCTCTCTGGAGTCCATACCTTTCAATACAAGAAAGGACTTTGCTCGCTTTGGAAACCGCAGCTTGGCATTGCATGTTATTATTGAGCTTATGATCAACTAAAACCCCCAGATCCTTCTCCACTACAGATCCCCCCAGTTGTACTCCCCCTAGCATGTATGATGCATGAATATTCTTAGCCCCCCAAGTGCATAACTTTACATTTATCAACATTAAACCTCATCTGCCACTTAGTCGCCCAATTAGACAGAGCATTGAGGTCAGCTTGTAAATTGGACACATCCTGCAAGGACATTATTCCACTGCATACCTTGGTGTCATCTGCAAAAACAGAAATGTTACTTTGGATCTCAGACCCAATATCATTTATAAATATATTGAAAAGTAAGGGACCCAACACTGAACCTTGGGGTACACCGCTGATAACCTTGGACCATTCAGAGTAAGAATCATTAACCACAACTCTCTGAATTCTGTCTTTCAGCCAGTTTTCTATCCATTTACAAACTGATATATCCAGATTATTTTTATGAAATCCGGGGACATATATGTAGTGCCCATATGTAGTGCCCATCAGCTCAGCCTGTTCAGTGCCCATCAGCTCAGCCTGTTCATTTCCCATCAGCTCAGCTTGTTCAGTGCCCATCAGTGCATAGCGAGCAAGGAAAGAAGACGTATTATACAGAGCGGGGATCTACTGTTTAGCCCGCACAGCCGCTGTCCTCAGACAAAGTCCCGCCATTTATAGTAGAGGTCTGACATCCGAGTAAGTGGGATTCTCTGTATAATCTGGCAGCGGTCGCCCCCCCACCCATCTGGGACCCATGGTAGGGCCGGCCCTGTGCACACCCGCCCCAGCTTGCAGTACACAGGATAGGCCCTGAATCCGGGGACAAATACAGGACAGTCCTCAATCTGGGGACTGTCCCAGGAAACCAGGGACGTCTGGTCACCCTACCCTAGTTACTTTGCAACCCCCAGGGCTCCTGCTACCTGGCAGGCCCAAACTCTGACTAATATCTTCATATCCCTGGTACAACTTTTGGCATGAGAGGCTCATGCTACTTGTGCATTCATGAATGCTTCTCTAGTTACCTTCCCACCCCTAGGCTCATGAAATTTGACAATCTAAATATCTTAGCAATGCATTGCAGTCGTGGCATGTCTACAGCCCTGTCAGACTGTAATGTTAGAATTTTGAGTAGGTGGCCGGAGATGACTCAGCCACCTCTCTTTACTGAACCCTGGCCACCAGTGTGAGAGACCCCTTACACTGCTTTACTTCTGCCCATGTTTCTACTGTTGTTCCTTGTTAGCACATGTGCATAGCTCCCTGATTTGAAGCAATGTCCCTCTGTTCCTCTTTCCCCCTAATTTGTCCCTCATTTTGCTCTGATCTATATAGTTGTATATAAAATGCACTTTTTATCTTTCAAAAAGTGTTTCCCAGTGCTAAACCTTTCATCCAAATTCTAAATTGCTACGGTTGTACATTTTAAAAGCCAATGAATAGTAGTGGTTAAAAAAAAAAAAAAAAAGCCCTTGTGGATTTAATTGCATTTTTTTGGCTAATTCTCCTTTAAGGGGTGTGGCAGGAGGTGTGTCCTATTCCTACATATGTTTCCTAGTAGGTGTCCCTCATTCCCGTGTCAAAATGTTGGGAGGTGTACATGTGAATTCAGCATACCTGATTGGCTCAAAATACAGCCCCTCCTTCTCTTATTCTGCATTATATCGTGCTGGAGATTACAAAATGCTGATTCCAAGACAGATATTGGTACATTCACTAGTACCATATAAAAAAAAAAATAATAATTTAATGATTTTTTAATTAATATGTAACTGATTTAAATGTTCTTTTAAATACCCCAGATTTAACATTTAGCAAGGACGATTCTCTCAAATAAATATTTGCAATTAATAGAGCCATTATCCTTGATTTAGTAAGCAATTTAACACTCAGCACAGTATTTAATGTCATATCTTATTTGTTTCGAATTAATTGGCTGCACACCATATTATTATAATGGAGATGGTGAAGAATGTATTTTACACACAAATTGCTGGGAATTCCATCACCTGCACACTATGGGAACACACACACAATTATCAGAGCTTATTATGCGAATAATCACACCCAACATTATCATTTATTTCTAATACAATAAAGTTAAAGGATAATTCAGATTATTGTGATATATGCTACATTTTAAATTTCTCTTTTTATTTATTTTTTATCCTACGCTATCCTTGTAAAAAATTGCACATAAGCAAGGTAAGTAGCAGTTGCTACATTGGGAGGGGGGGGGGGGTTAAGGGGACCTGTTGCTTTGTTCTCAGGGCCACCATCAGGGGGGTACAGGCATTAGACCTGTAAGGGACCTGATGATCCCTAGGGGCCCAGCTGGCCCCCCTCCCATTTTTTTTTTTTTTGCATTACACCTGTAAGGGGCCCGATGGTCCCCAGTGCCCCTTACAGGCCCAGCTGGCCCCCCTCCAATTTTTTTTTACATTTTTTTAATTTTAGCCCCCTTTCACATTTGTATGACTGAAAAGTCGCGCAATTTTACCGCGATTTCGCCGCGATTCGCGGCCGCGATTTCAATAAATGACTGTGTAAGTGGCATCAAAATCGGACCAAAGTAGTGCAGGGACTACGTTGAAGTCGGCACCACTTAAAGTCGTGCCAGTATGAATGGTGTTCATTGAAAATCATGGAGAATGACTTGTCATACGATTTTGCAGTACAAAATCGTGAGACAAGTCGTATAAATGTGAAAGGGACCTAAATGTATTTATTTTTTGCATTACACCTGTAAGGGGCCCGATGGTCCCCAGTGCCCCTTACAGGCCCAGCTGGCCCCCCTCCAATTTATTTTTTATTTTTAATAATTTATTTTTTGCATTAAACCTGTAAGGGGTCCGATGGTCCCCAGTGCCACTTACAGGCCCAGCTGGCCCCCCTCCGATTTACAAAAAAAAAATGTTGTATTTATTTATTTTTTGCATTACACCTGTAAGGGGCCCCATGGTCCCCAGCCACCCCCCCCCCCCCCCCTCTGCTTATTATCTTGCATCAGGAGAGAAGAGATTACACTTGTTTTTTTCCCCAGTTCTCTGCTCCAGGGGGGCCCTGCCTAAAGCTGTGTAAGGGGCCCCAAAATTTGTGATGGCTGCCCTGTTTGTTCTGTATCGGTAATGCACACATTAACCACTTGCCGAGCACATTGCTTAGTTATATGGTGGCTCTCCTGTACCAGATCACTTCCGGCATTTCCGGGTCGGGGGCGTGCACACGCTGGCGCTATGGCTGTGCTGCGATTTGTGATTTGTCCACCAGCTCCTGCTGATCGCCAAAGAGATATGTAAACAAGGCAGAGCTCTGTTCTGTCAGCATGGATGTGATGGATTTTCTAAATACAATCCATCACATCCCTTAGTAAAAACAGACCACACAGTACGCACAAACTCCTCAGGCCTCGTACACACGACCGTTTTCCTTGACAGAATCCATCAGGAAAATTGGTGGCAGAGCTTTTTTGCCGAGGAAAACGGTCGTGTGTATGCTTTTCATCGAGAAAACTGACGTGGAACTCGACAAGAAAAAAGAAAACATGTTCTCTTTTTTCTCGTCGGGAGTCTCAATTTCCTCGCCATGTTTCACGTCCAGCTGGATTTCGACAAGAAACACGTTTGTGTGTATGCTTAGAAACCCGCGCATGCTCAGAATAAAGTATGAGATGGGAGCGCACCTTCGGTAAAAGTAGCGTTCGTAATGGAGATCACACATTCGTCACGCTGTAACAGACTGAAAAGCACGAATCGTCTCTCACCAAACTTTTACCTAACACACGGTAACATGAGATTAGCAAAAGCAGCCCCAAGGTTTGTGCCAGTGGAATCGAACTTCCCCTTTATAGTACCGTTGTAGGTGTTCTACGTCACCGCGTTTGAGAACGACAAGGTTTGGTCTTGACAGTGTGTATGCAAGGAAAGCTTGACAAGATTCTCGACAAGCCTGACAAGGAACTCGTCAAGGAAAACGATGTTTCATTTACGACGAGTTCCTCTGGCGTGTGGACGAGGCCTTAGGCACACAGTTAACCCTTTGATCGCCATAGGCCTCGTACACACGACCAGTTTCCTCGTCAGAATCTATCAAGAAACTTGGTGGGAGAGCTTTTTTGCCGAGGAAATCGGTCGTGTGTACGTTTTTCATTGAGGAAACTGTCGAGGAACTCGACAAACAAAAAAGAGAGCAAGTTCTCTTTTTCCTCAACGGGAGGCAAATTGGCTCGTCGTGTTCCTCGTCGGGCTGCTTTTTGACGAGAAACTCGAGCGTGTGTATGCTTAGAAACCCGCACACCTTCTGTAAAAGTAGCGTTTGTAATGGAAATAGCACATTCGTCACGCTGTAACAGACAGAAAAGTGCAAATGTCTCTTACCAAACTTTTACCTAACACGCAGTAACATGAGATTAGCAAAAGCAGCCCCTGCCGTTGTACGTGTTGAAGTCACCGCGTTTGAGAACGAGGAGATTTGGTCTTTAACGTGTGTACGCAAAGCAAGCTTGTCGAATTCCTCGACAAGCGTAACAAGGAACTCAACGAGGAAAACAATGTGTTTCGTCCGACGAGTTCCTCGGTCGTGTGTACGAGGCCATAGATGTTCAACCCCTTCCCAACCAGTGTCATTGGTTTATATTTTTAGCACTGATCACTGTCTTAGTGTCACTGGTTCCCACAGGGTGTCAAAAGTGTCGGTTTGTCCGCCGCAATATCACAGTCCCACTATAAATCGATGATCGTCACCGTTACTAGTATAAAAATAAATAAATAAAAATTTTAGTATATATCCCAAGGTTTGTAGAAACTAGGGGCCAGATTCAGATAGCCTTTACGTCGGCGTATCTATTGATACGCCGCGTAAAGTCTATTCTGAGCCGGCGTATCTTTTTTCTGTATTCAGAAAACAAGATACGCCGGAATTCTGCCAAAATCCCCGCGGACAGACAGCGCGGTGACGTGGCGGTGACGTTGACGCCGCCACGTCACCAATCCAGGAAGTAAAATACTTCTACGCATGCGTCGAATCCATTCGGCGCATGCGGGGGATTTCTGTCCGCTGGTTAGGCGTACTAACCAGCGGACATATCCGACGGACAGGTTTGCAGCGGACAAATCTGTCCGCTAGGTCGTACACACGATCGGATATGTCCGCTGAAACTGGTCAGCGGACCAGTTTCAGCAGATAAATTTCATCGTGTGTACGCGGCCTTACACTGTTGTATATTAGTTGAATATTTACGCTGGCCGCTAGGTGGCGCTTCCGTTGTTTTACGCGTAAAATATGCAAGATACGACGATTCTCGAACGTACTTGCAGCCGGGCGTCATAGTTTACATCGTTTGCGTAAGCGTTAGTCCGGTGTAAAGTTACCCCTGCTATATGAGGCGCAGCCAATGTTAAGTATGGACGTCGTGACAGCGTCGAATTGTATGTCGTTTACGTTGTTTGCGTAAATCGTTCGGGAATGGGGCTGGACGTAATTTACGTTCACGTCGTTTACATTGACTAGTTGCGACATGATTTCACGCATGCGCACTGGGATACGTCTACGGGCGGAAAATATGTAAATTGCCTGGGGTCATGATTCATTTACATGAATCACGCCCCCACATTACTAATTTGAATTAGGCGTCCTTACGCCGGACACTTTACGCCACGCTACGCCGCCGCAAATTACGGAGCAAGTGCTTTCTGAATAAGGCACTTGCCCATAAAACTTGCGGAGGCGTAGCGTAAAGAGCATACGCTACGCCGCCGGATAGATACACAATGGTATCTGAATCTGGCCCTATAACTTTTGCACCAATCAATGTACGCCGGTTGCTGTTTTTTTTTTTTACCAAAAATATGTAGCAGAATGTATATTGCCTAAATTTATGAAGAAATTCGATTTTTTTACATCTTTTTATAGGATATTTTTTATTACAGAAAGAAAAAAATTTTTTTTTTTTCAAAATTGGCTGTCTTTTTTAGTTTATAGCGCAAGATCAAATACTACTAAATAAAGCTTTTTTTTGTGGGGAAAAAAATAACATAAATTTTCATTTGGGTACAGTGTTGCATGACAGTGCAATTGTCATGTAAAGTATCGTAGAGCCATATCACAAAAAAATTCCTAGTCATGAAGAGGCGTTAATCTTGCGGAGGTTGAGTGGTTAATGCAACTCTTTATTTTTGAATACATCATTGAATTTATTTTTAATACAAGCAGTACAGTATAAGAACTTGAAGAGTATGTACAGTACAGTATAAGAACCTCTTGCAGTTCCTATACTGCACGGTTGGTGTGCAAAAAGCAGAACCCATCAGAAGGAGCTTATGCACTGATGAGGAACATGCTGATAGGTGGAGAGAGAACAGTGACACAGAGAGAAGCTCATCACAATGCTGCTAGGGCTGCCAGGGCCAATCCTAGGGTCACAGGTGCCTGGGTGCAGAAATATTTCTGGCGCCCCCACATGGGCGTGGTCATTTTACTAACTCCTCCCCTTTACACATGTTTCTATGGCAATAACTCAACCACAGAGATGCTCCCCCACAAAGTCTTCATTACCCTGGGATCCTTACATGATCTCTTAACAATAAACAAAATACAGGAAGAGAAGCAGAGAACTTTATTGGGCACAGAGAGGGCTTCTGTTAGAGAGTCTGTTAGAAAGAGCCCTCAGACATACTGCAGACATGATACAGGAGATGGTCAGAGACTGCAGACATGATACAGGAGATGGTCAGAGACTGCAGATATAGTACAGGAGACGATCAGAGACTGCAGACATTGTACAGGAGACGGTTAGAGACTGCAGACATGGTAAAGGAGACGGTCAGAGACTGCAGACATGGTAAAGGAGATGGTCAGAGACTGCAGACATCGTACAGGAGATGGTCAGAGACTGCAGACATGGTAAAGGAGATGGTCAGAGACTGCAGACATGGTAAAGGAGATGGTCAGAGACTACATTTATAGTACAGGAGACGATCAGAGACTGCAGACATTGTACAGGAGACGGTTAGAGACTGCAGATATGGTAAAGGAGACGGTCAGAGACTGCAGACATGGTAAAGGAGATGGTCAGAGACTGCAGACATCGTACAGGAGATGGTCAGAGACTGCAGACATGGTAAAAGAGATGGTCAGAGACTGCAGACATGGTAAAGGAGATGGTCAGAGACTACAGATATAGTACAGGAGATGATCAGAGACTGCAGACATTGTACAGGAGACGGTTAGAGACTGCAGATATGGTAAAGGAGACGGTCAGAGACTGCAGACATGGTACAGGAGATGGTCAGAGACACATCAGTTCTGGATGGACACACACCTATGCTTAGAACACTAGTTCTGGATGGACACAAACAAGGAGAGAAGGAGGAAGGGGAGAACTCTGCAGGCGCCTGCATCGGCCCTGGTCTGAGCTCACAGCATGTGGGTTCAATGATGCAGACCGATATGCAGCCAGTAGTACTGAGGACATTGTGTGGTAGAAAATAATTACTGTGGAGGACAGCTCTGATTTGAAGGCAAATATTGCAGCTGCTTTTCATTGTATACTTTAATGGGCTATTCAAATTGAATTTTTAAGTGGAGGTCTGCTTTAAAAAAAAGGTTAGTTATTTCAGAATTAAGTGATAATACATACTGGAAGTCTGATATGACTTCTTGTAAACTGGCTGCCAGTATAAAAAGATTTTCAGGAAGTCTGTTGCAATAAAAACTCTTTATGTTTGTGACCACACTGAGGTGCTAATATTATGCACTTTCATTTTTATTACACTTCCCTTTTACTCCTGAACCACATACAGTGCACCCTACAGCTATATACTGTATATTAACCACTTGCATACTGGGCACTTACACCCCCCTCCTGCCCAGGTAAAATTTCAGCTTCCGGCACTGCGTCGCTTTAACTGACAATTGCGCGGTCGTGCGACGTGGCTCCCAAACAAAATTTACGTCCTTTTTTCCCCACAAGTAGAGCTTTCTTTTGGTGGTATTTGATCGCCTGTGCGATTTTTATTTTTTGCGCTATAAACAAAAAAGAGCGACAATTTTGAAGAAAAATACAATATTTTTTACTTGTTGCTATAATAAATATCCCAATTAAAAAAAAAAACACATTTTTTTTCCTCAGTTTAGGGCGATACGTATTCTTCTACATATTTTTGGTAAAAAAAAAAATCGCAATAAGCGACTGGTTTGCGCAAAAGTTATAGCGCTTACAAAATAGGGGAGAGAATTATTATTTTTTATTATTTTTTTTTTACTAGAAATGGCGGCGATTTTTTTTGGTACTGCAACGTTATGGCGGACACATCGGACACTTTTGACACATTTTTGGCGCCATTCACATTTATACTGCGATCAGTGCTATAAATATGCACTAATTACAGTATAAATGTGACTGGCATTGAAGGGGTTAACACTAGGGGGTGAGGAAGGGGTTAAATATGTATGCTAGGTGTGTTCTAACTGTGGGGGGAGGGGGGGGGTGACTGGGGGGTGACCGATCTGTGTCCCTATGTAGGAAGGAACACAGATCGGGCTCCTCTCCAGAGACAGGACGCTGTCTCTGTGTAAAACGGCAATGAGAGATGATCTATGAGATCATCTCTCATTCGCCCACAGATCGCATCGCAAACGGCCGCTCTGATTGGCCGTTCACCGCGATCTGTGATTGGCCGTGTCCAAGGGACACGGACAACACAGGGCTTCCCCGCAGCTCGCTCTACAGCGCGCGCTGGGAACGCCTGAATGACATGCCGTCAAATGACGGCATGTTGGATATTCAGGCCCGCGCTGTTGCCGTCATCCGACGGTAGCGCGGGCCTGAAGTGGTTAAAGCTGAGCTATTCACAGACCTTTAAAGCAAGAGTAGTAGAAAAGCTGAAATGTTTGCCTTTCTTAGAAGAAATATTGCTCAAGAGTTGGTCACATGATCCAAAACCTAGACATATCCAAAGGGAGGACTGACAACTCATGGGGCCCACGGGGAATAGGAGATTATGAGGCCCCCAGGCAATAGATTATTGGTCCACACAGTATACACACACATACAGTATTCATACACAGTATACACACACATGACATGTTAACCACTTAAGGACCGGACCAATATGCTGCTAAATGACCAAAGGCGTTCTTGCGATTCGGCACTGTGTCGCTTTAACAGACAATTGCGCGGTCGTGCGACGTGGCTCCCAATCAAAATTTGCCTCCTTTTCTTCCCACAAATAGAGCTTTCTTTTGATGGTATTTGATTGCCTCTGCGATTTTTATTTTTTTGCGCTATAAACAAAAATAGAGCGACATTTTTGAGAAAAAAAACAATATTTATTTACTTTTTTTGTTATAAGAAAAATGGAATAAACTACATTGTATTCAAATATGTAGGCCAAAGTGTATTCAGCCACATGTCTTTAGTAAAAAAAATCGCAATAAAAAAAAAATTAGCTACCTAGCGGCAACAGCGACACTAATACAGCGATCAGAAAAACGATCGCTTAGTGATGCTGGCAATAGGGGGTGAAAGGGTTAACTAGGGCGGTGATCAAGGGGTTCAAACTTTATTGGGGGGGGTATGGGGCTACCCTGGACCCAACACTAACTGCCTGTCACACTAACTGTCACACTGACACTAAATGCAGTGATCAGTAAATATATGATCATTGCAATCAGTGGCAGTGTGACAGGGGGGTGGGGGTGATCGGAAGGGGTTAAGTGTGCCTATGTGTGTGGTGTCAGTGTAGTGTTAGGTGCGACTTACTGTGATGTCTTCTCTCCTCTCGGCGGATTAAAAATACCACCGAGAGGAGAGCTGCATCACTTCCTCTGCCAGTGTTTACATTATACAGGCAGAGGAAGTGACATGGCGAGGGCTCTGCTGATTCGCTGGGAGCGATCTGGAGGGGACGGACAGAAACCAACAGCCGTCCCCTCATCCCGGATCGCTCCAACAGGTAAAACGACCGCCACATGTAGCGGGGTGGGTCCCTATCGAACCCCCGACCCGCAACAAGGCAGGGACGTACATGTACACCCATGTGCCTGTACGTGCCATTCTGTGGACGTACATATACATGCAGCGGTCGTTAAGTGGTTAAGAATCGACCTCCCATTCTTGACCACCCACTTGAGTGACTACTCCACCTCCCACTTTACCCAAATAAACGACTGACACCGGTGTGGAGTAAAGTTGGCCTTACGGCCTATTTATTTAACACAACTAAAATTAACAAGAATAACCATTTAAATAACTTTTTACACAACTTTAAAACCTCCTGGTGGTCTGAGAGACCACAACTCTATTTGGCCACTGGGACAATAACTGTTTAACTTCGGCCTCAGTCGCAAGCCCTTGACTCAGAGGCAGTACACCTGTCCGCAGTGACCTACATGTTAACTCCTTCCTGGTCAACCTGCGTTGACCGAAAGATACCCGTATCCCCCATATCACCTATGGGTACAACTGTTTGTCTTAAAACTACTTGCCTTTCTTCCTCTCCAGAAACCCCAAACACCGCCACCCCCGTCTGCCTGCCTACCACATAGGGAGGGTGGGTAGGACGCTGCTCCCTTGTTGGAAAATGGAGGAGTGACGCTACGTCACTTCCTCCCTCCAGGCCAGTGCTACACCGCCCCTCCTTTCCCCCTGGCCACTCCTACTCCCTTAAAGCGGCCACTGACTCTCACCTGCTTCCTTGCGGTCCCTCCCTGTCATGCCGTCCCTCCTCCTATCAGTTCCCTCTGAGCTCCGGGACGCTCTATATACACACACACTATACATACACACAGAATACACATACACACACTGTAAAGGTACTGGAGAGGTGGGGCAGCTATAATCTTGGGATTTAAAAAAAATATATATTTTACATACTGTCCCTGGTTTTACTGAGGCTGGCAACCCTGATGGGGCCCCCTAATGACATGGGGCCATCGGGCAGTGCCCGAGTGCCCGAATGGTTAGTCCTTACCTGGACATACCTTCAAACTTTCTGAGATCAGTAAGAACACCTTCTTGCATAAAGTATGTAGGACACCCTCCTGCCATGTCCTAGTGTAA
Organism: Rana kukunoris; assembly: GCA_029574335.1. Classification (NCBI taxonomy): domain Eukaryota; kingdom Metazoa; phylum Chordata; class Amphibia; order Anura; family Ranidae; genus Rana; species Rana kukunoris. The sequence goes on along the minus strand of CM056053.1, from coordinate 448,617,177 downwards.
CCTCTACCCTCGAAGGAGCCGCTTGATATATTGGATCCTCTATTCTTGTGCCATGACTCTTTGAACAGCTCAGTACCCTCTGACACACCTGGTCAGGTTAGAGACAGCTGCAAACACTTATGTATGCACAAAGATAAATATCCTGCATGCAACTATAGAAAAACACCAGGAACTGACAAAAAGCTGGTTGACTGCAAGTATAGTATATTGTCACAAGTAAAGGGTAGGCAACTGTGCAAGAATGAATCAATCAGTGAAAAAAAGAGTTATCACTGTAGATTAATTAACAGTTATTACCTGTACGTTATATTGGCTCCCACTTGGCAGTTATACCACAAAAATAAATAAAACAAAGAATAATATCAGCAATAAAACAGTATCAAGAATGATAAGACAATAGTTAATCTGTCTGGTAGCAATTAGAGAATGTGCCTAAAGTAGTAGTTAATTGCCTCCTTGATCTCCACCTTCTGCTGGCTGTGTGGTGGGGCCCAGTCTTTATGTTGGTGCACGTAAGTAGTGTCCCTTTAACCACTTTAGCCCGGAAGAATTGGCTGCTCAATGACCGGGCCATTTTTGGCGATTTGGCACTGCGTCGTATTAACTGACAATTGACAAGTCGTGCGATGTTGTACCCAAACTAAATTGATGTCCTTTTTTTCCCCCACAAATAGAGCTTTCTTTTGGTGGTATTTGATCATCCCTGCGATTTAATTTTTTTGTGCTATAAACAAAGAGCAACAATTTTGAAAAAAACTTTTTGCTTTAATGAATATCCCAAATGAAAAAAATATCTATATAAAAAGTCTCAGTTTAAGCCGATATGTATTCTTTTACATATTTATGGTAATAAAAATGGCAATAAGCGTATATTGAAATTATAGCATTTTTATTATTATTATTATTTTTACTGGTAATGGTGGGACTGCGACATTATGGGGGACACATCGGATCCATTTTTGGGACCATTGGCATTTATACAGCGACCAGTGCTATGAAAATGCACTGATTACTGTAAAAATGTCACTGACAAGGAAGGGGTTAACACTAGGGTTTCATTGTGTTCCCTAGTGTGTGTTTTATCTGAAGGGGGATGGGACTGACCTAGAGGAAATGACAGATCATGGTTCCTAGCTATTAGGAACTCACGATCTGCCTATCCTCACAGAACAAAACAGGGATTTGTGTTTTTACACACACGTCCCTGTTCTACCCCTCATGCCCGCGATCGCTCATGGCCGGTGGTCACATTTCCTTCCCTTTTGGAACAACTGTTAAATTGCTAGGTCTTTGAATATGGTCTGACCATGCCCTTACCTACCAATTTTCCCCCACCCCACTTGCATCTGTTCTCTTTATATACATAAATGTGAATGGTCCCAAAAACGTGTCAAAAGTGTCCGATGTGTCCGCCGCAATGTCATGGTCACAATAAAAATCGCAGATCTCCGCCATTACTAGTATAAAAAAAAAGAATAAATAAAAATGCCAGAAATCTATCCCCTATTTTGTAGACGCTATAACTTTTGCGCAACCCAATCAATATACGCTAATTGCGATTTTTGTTTTTTTAGCAAAAATATGTAGAAGAATACGTATCGGTCTAAATTTTTTTTTTCTAAATTGTGATATTTATTTAATCAAAAATGTTAATATATTGGCCCAGATTCACAGCCAACGGCGCATCTTTGTGCGGGCGTAGCATATCTTCTTGTATACTATCTTCGTATAGTTGTCGACGTAAGCTGACGTAAGTCAAAGTAGGTGGAAGTGGGCTGGAAGTGGGCGTGATATATTAAAATGAAGCGTGACCCCATGCAAATGATGGTCTGAGCTTCAAAAAACGAACTGTGCATGCGTCGTCTCTTGGACGCATCCCAGTGCGCATGCTCACAGTCATGTCAAAATAGTTGCCTAAGATAGGTCAATACACTGCCTACGACGTGAACGCAACCTACGCACAGCCCTATTCACGTAGTACTACATAAACAACGTAACATATGACGGCTGTTCCCTGGTCCATACCTTTGCATGGGTTGCGCCTCCTATATGAGGAATAACTTTATGCCAGACGTAACCCTTACGCAAATCGCTTAAAACATGCACTGGACACAAGTACGTTTGTAAATCGGTGTATCTTACTCATTTGCATATTTAACATGGGTACGCCGAATGCGTCCAGCGTAACTATGCGCCCACGAAACGCCGGCGTAGGCAAGTTACGTCGGGCGGCTGAAGCCTTGCTTTTCGACGTATCTAGCTTTGTGAATCGGCGCAGAGATGCGACGGTGCACATTTGTACTTACGACAGCGTATCTTTAAATACGTCGGCGTAAGTCCGACGTGAATCCAGGCCATTGTGTTTTTTTTAAGTTGTGGCTCTTCTTTTGTTTATAGCACAAAAAATAAAAACCGCAGAGATGATCAAACCCACCAAATGAAAGCTCCATTTGTGGGGGGAAATACATAAAGGGCCAGATTCAGGTAGATGGGCGCATCTTTGTGCCGTTGTAACGCAGACCATATACGTTATGCCGACGCAACCTTGAGAGGCAAGTACAGTATTCACCAAGCACTTGCTCCTAACTTTGCGCCGGCGTAACGTAAATGTGAAGGCGCAAGCCGGCCTAAGTGAAAGTGGGTGTGACCATATGTAAATGATGCCCTGAGCCCGGCGCAGAGACTTACGCCCGGCGTATCATCCACGGAGCATGCTCAGTGACGTCGGCGTCTGATCGCTTCCCTGTGCGCATGCTCACAACTACGCTGGCCCAACTTCCAGGGATATGCCGGCGCATAAATACGCCCAGAGATGCGCCTGTCCGACGCAAAAGTACATCCAGCTTGTGAGCGGTGTGTCTTGCTGGTGATGTCATCTTTTAGGGTTGTGGTTATTTCCAGGATGGCATCAGGGCTGAATCTGAAGATGCGATACACCTCCGATTCCCCCATGCCAAAGAGGCTAATGCGCGTGCGGTATATCCTCTCCCGTGCCCTCCTCCTCCGTGCTGGTGGACCCATTAACAGTGCTAGGACCATGGGTGCCCCTGGAATGTTGGCAGACAGATGTGTTGTCCTGCAAGTGGGGTTGCTTAGCTTGCTAAGTTCATCCGTAATGGTGCTGCTGTAGCTCCTCTCCAGCTGACCTGTGCACGTCAGGTGTAAAGATAAAGCAGCTATTTGTAGGAATATGCGCTAATTACAACTAATATTGCGATAACATACAGTGAAATTATTATGTTTATTAAAAACAAAAAAATGTGGGCCAAAGGCCAATATGATAGTAAAGCTATATAAAGATTATATATCCAGCTATAATCTGAATAATAGTCTCTTGACTGCCTAAACCTTTCCAAATTAAATTAATTATATCAATCCAGCACCTGTTGTGTGTAAAGGTCCGCAAAACACATACGTTGGAAGGATCACTAAAAATGCATGAAGCAGTCCAGCAACAAGGAAAAATAACTTTCAAAGGTCATAAGTCACATTCACCATTCACCATAATACATGGCTCCAAAAAAGGACATATGCATTCCCGTTCTGATGTTAATCATACGATCCTCGGTACATGCAAAGAAAGAGAAAACCATACCATAGCACAGAGCTGCTTGTACCACTGGCAAAACATTAAAATTGTGTACAGTTACACTCACGGATCCCCCGTTCTAAACAAAGCCGCTCAGTAATTGCTGAGAAACGTATGGGAAACCTCACTGGCCTCAGTACGTTTGGCTCCTCCCCCTACACGTTGCGTCACTGTCACGTGACTTCCCATGAGTAAGTCACGTGACAGTGACGCAACACGTAGGGGGAGGAGCATATGCATATTTGCATATTTGAATAGGAAAGCAATGGACGTGCCAGATGCGCCCAGCGTAAATATGCGCCTACGATACGCCAGCGTAGGAAAGTTAGGTTGGTCGGAGGAAGCCTATTTTCAGGGTACGACGCATAGATACGACGGCGCATATTTACACTTTCATTTGGGTACAGTGTTGCATGGCCGCGCAATTGTCATTCAAAGTGCAACATCGCTGAAAACTAAAAATTGGTTTTGGCAGGAAGGCGGTGAAAATGCCCTGTATTGAAGGGGTTAGGTTGGCCGACCCTTTGCAGCTATAACAGCTTCAAGTCTTCTGGGAAGGCCGTCCACATAGGATGCATTACGGTGAAAAAACACACAGTTTTACAACCCATTTAAACCCTAAGGTGGCGTACACACGACCCAGAAACTCGACGGGCGAAACTCATCGTTCCGCCCGTCGAGTTCCTAGTTCGGCAGTCAAAAAGCTCGTCGAGCCAAATTTTCCCATTGAACAACGAGGAAATAGAGAACATGCTCTCTTTTTGGCTCGACGAGTTTCCCGACGGGTTGCTCGGCGAAAAGTGTACACACGACCGGTTTTCTCGGCAGAATACGTCTCCCATCGAGGTTCTTGCTGGATTCTGCCGAGAAACTCGGTCGTGTGTACGCCACCTATGGACTAAGACTGGCATTCCATTAAAGTTCATGTGCGTGTAAGCGCAGGCGTCCCAATACTTTTGACAATATAGTGTATTTTATTGGTGCCCTAAGGGCAAATAGATATTTAAAAAAAAATTGTAAAAATGATTTTAAATATTACAAAAAAATAAATGTAATTACAAATTATTAAATGGTGACTTTTATAATAGAAGGTTTTATTTAGTGTTCTGTGTGTCTAGACTTGCAGTGAAGGTGTTAAGGCAAGGAAAGGCTTCAACAATTTTTTGTCTGTATTAGGCGAACAGTTACTAAGCAACACCTACTTGGAGGATGTAGGAAATGTTAATTTTAACTTCAATCTGTGCTCAGCCAGACTGGCAGCACCATGTTCATGGGCACTTGGGCAGGATGAGCTCTACCAGGATTTCAGGGCGGGACGTCACACAATGAATACAAGTCAATCAAATTAGCAAAATAAAAATGCCCCGCACTTTACCATAGAGATATACAGCCATATGCAATATGTGGGCATCCATTATTCAGTTACAGGTTGTGTTGGTTTTCTAAGTGAAAGGTCAACATTAAACCTCTGCCGGAAACATACATAAATGTATATGCAGATTTTAATGGAAAATTACTGATTTAATTGCCAAATGCAATTGCTGAAAATCTGAATATAGATGTCGCATAACAATCAACAAATATTTATGAACTGGGCCTGTAAGATAAAAAAAAAAAAAAAACCCTAAGCAAGAATAAAAAGACTGGTAACTGGCAGCAAGGAACCTTCAGAGACCATGGCCCAGATTCACAGAGCGATTACGCCTGTCTAACTGGTGTTAGACAGGAGTAATTTCAAATTTCGCGCGCCGTATCACTAGTTTGAATCCTCAAACCATGATACGGCGGCTTCGGGCTTCGATCCGAGAGGCTTACGTCTTCGTAAGCCTTCGGATCTACGCTGCGATATTTTTGCGGCCGCTGGGAGGAGTCCGCGTCGTTTTCAGCGTCGGGATATGCAAATGACTTTTTACGGCGATCCACGAAGATACGAGCGGTCTTCGCAATCGCTTACGTCATTTTTTTGCTACGTACTGTTAGACCAGCTATTTGCTGGTCTAACGGTGCGTAGCCCATGTTAAGTATGGCCGTCGTTCCCGCGTTGAATTTATTTTTTTTTTATTTTTTTTTACGTAACTCGTTCGGGAATAGGAATGTCCGTAAACGACGCTACTCAAACAACAAATGACGTAACGACGTGATTTTGCGCAATGCACGGCGGGAAATTTCTGAACGGAGCATGCGCAGTTCGATCGCCGCGGGAACGCGCCTATTTTAAATGCTTCACGCTCCCTACTCGCGTAGATGGCTTGCGCCGGGAGAAATACACTACGCCGCCGTAGTTTACTGGACAAAATCTACCGGGATTCCACGTAGAGCCAGGTGAAATACGGCGGCGTAGAGTATTTCTGATACTCTACGCGAATCTAATTGTATGTGAATCTGGGCCCATGATTTCTATGCTACTCTGTATTAAATGCACCGTCTATACTCGAGTATAAGCCGAGATTTTCAGCACATTTTTTGGTGCTTTAAAAAAATGCCCCCCTCGGCTTATACTCGAGTCACCTTTTTGCGCCTGATCTCCCAAAATTTGGGGACCCAGTACCAGCCGGCCGTAGGTCCCCTGGACCCCAAACTTGGCACACATGTAGCCCCACTTATCCTCTACAGGTGTGCAAAGTTTATTGTCCGGGAGACCTATGGCTAGAGAGCACCGATTTTTTTCAAATCTGGGCACCCCTTCCATAGACTCATAGGCCCGGATTCACGTAGCACTTATGCTGACGTATCTACAGATAAGTACAAATGTGCGCCGTCGTATCTATGTGCCGGACCCACAAACTAAGTTACGTCGAAAAATAGGTTTCTTCCGACCGACGTAACTTTCCTACGCCGGCGTATCGTGGTCGCATCATTACGCTGGATGCATATGGAAGTTTAGTTTCAGATATGCTAATGAGGGAGATACGCATTGATCTTCATTTTTATAGTCTCGTCGTAGTGTTGTACATCACCGCATTTTTGACGGTCGGAATTTGGTGTGACAGTGTGTATGCAAGACAGCTTGAGCGGAAGTCCGTCAGAAAAAAACATCGGAGTTTATTCCGACGAAAACTCTGATTGTGTACATGAGGCATTAGAATGTGCTGAGCACCTCCAAGTGCCAGCTACATAACAGAAGAGGAAATAGCTCAATATATTAGGGATGAGATTGATATGTGTATGCTAAAGGGGTACTGCACTAAATAAGTGTTACATTTATAAAAGGAAACTAAAAAAGTAAAAGAAAAAAAAACTCATGACCTGGTGCTAAAAACAGGTCCTATTTATTTTCGGGCACTTTAACCACTTGCTTACTGGGCACATATACCCCCTTTCTGCCCAGGCGAAATTTCAGCTTCCGGCACTGTCACACTTTGAATGACAATTGCGCGGTTGTGTGACGTGTTTTACAAACAAAATGTACGTCCTTTTTTCCCCCCACAAATAGAGCTTTCTTTTGGGGTTATTTGATCATCTCTGCGGTTTTTATTTTTTGCGCTATAAACAAAAAAATGACCGACAATTTTGAAAAAAAAAAACACAATGGGCCAGATTCAGAAAGAATTGCCTAAGTTTGGATGGGTGTAGCGTATCTCATATACACTACGCCGCCGTAACTTAGAGAGGCAGGTACCGTATTCAGAAAGAACTTGAGCCCTAAGTTACGGCGGCGTAGTGTAAATGTGCCCGCATAAGCCAGCGTAATTTAAAATAGGCTGGTAGTGGGCGTGTTGTATGGAAATGAATCGTGACCCCATCTAAATGACGCGCCTAACCAACGGCAAAAATTCACGTCGGATAGAATGCCTAAGATACGTCGAACACTGCATACGACGTGAACGTAACTTACGACTTACGTGAACAACGTAAACAAGGTAAAATTCGATGGCTGTTCCGACGTCCATGCTTAACATTGGCTGCGCCTCATATAGCAGGGGCAACTTTACGCCGGTTGTACACCTTAAGTAAACAACCTATATCAATACACCGGGCACAACTACGCTCGTGAATTGGCGTATCTTGCTCATTTGCAAATTTGTAATGGGAACGCCGAACGCGTCCAGCGTAACTATGCGCCCACGATACGCCGGCGTAGGCAAGTTACGTCGGTCGGAGGAAGCCTATTTTCTGGCGTATTTCGTTTTCTGGGTACGGCACATAGATACGACGGAGCAAATATACACTTACGCCGCGCATCTCAAGATACGTCGGTGTAAGTTCTTTCTGAATCTGGCCCAATATTTTTTATCTTTTTGCTATAATAAATATCCAATATTTTTTTTTTAAAACTATTTTTATTTCTCAGTTTAGGTCTATAACGGAATGCCCCGTGACAACCAGAGACTTTGAAAGGATGAGAGGTACTCCTGTTTCAGCGTCACTAATAACTCTTGGGTCTAAGTTCACCCTGTGCCCTTTTGGGCATAGGGTGGCTGATAAATCATAATTCATGTATTACATGAGATGGGACATTACTGATAATTCATGTTTCAGGTGATTTCATGTGGACTCACAACCAGGTCAATAGACTCCTAAGATATTCCATTGTCCATTGTGTAAGGCTGTAGAGGTGTTAATTCAGGTCTGCTTCTAAGACATTTAATTGTGTGATAACACTGTTTAAAGCCTTTTGATTATCAGGGGTAAATACCTTTCTGTCGGAGACAGACGTTTGTCTAAAGATGTGGATTGAAGGGCAACTCATTGTGTGATAGTGTTTTGTTTAAATTCTATTGATAAAGGAATGTGACTTCTCAGGTTCGGTGCCAGAGTGTCTACCTAAAATATGTATTGAAGCCCCCCGTGTGAGGAGGGGGCGGAGAGTTTCATTGTTCCTGTGATTAACTTTAACATGCTGTACTGGACATATAAGCAAGCTAAGATACCATTAAAGTGTTCATTCATTTTGAAACCAGAGGATAGAGCTGTCAGTCTCATTTTCTGGGGAATCGATATGGATCGTGTCTGCTGGGTTGTCGGTGTGTCGGATAAGCTGACGTGGGTTGATGGAAGGTCGTAAACGGTGGTGACCGTTACAAGGTCGATATGTATTCTTTTACCTATTTTTGGTAAAAAAAAAAAATTGCAATAAGTGTATAGTGATTGCTTTGCACACACGTTATAGCGCCTACAAAATAGGGGATAGAATTATGACTTTTTTTATTATTTTTTTTACTAGTAATGGTGACGATCTGCGATTTTTGTCAGGACTGCGATATTACGGCGGACACATCGGACACTTTTGGCACATTTTTGGGACCATTCATATTTATACAGTGATCAGTGCACTGATTACTGTATAAATGTGACTGTCAGGGAAGGGGTTAACACTAGGGGGCGATCAGGGGGATAAATGTGCTCCCTGCTAGGTGATTCTTACTGTGGGGGGAGGGGACTGACTGGGGGAGGTGACTGACGGTTGTCCCTATGTACAGGGGACACACCATCGGTCTCCTCTACCTGAGACCGATGGTGTTTACACACAGAGCTCCACGTCCCTGCTCTGTGACTGCCGATCAGGCCGCCAGGCACGCGCATCGGCACCTGAGTGACGCGACGCGCCCCCCCAGTGGCGGGAGGCCAGAAGCCGTATATTGATGCCCTCCCGGCATTGTAGAGCCACCTTGTGGCCATCAATTGTCGCTGCCAGATAGGAAGTGGTTAAATTAGCACTGAAATATAAACAATCCATCCCGCCCAAGTTACCATCATGACTCATTTCATCTGTAATGTTTCATACTGAAGCCAAGGCATTGTCTAATGGAAGAACACTATCTTCTCCGCTGTTTATGATTCACTTCCCTGTGTTTTATTTCATAGATAGCCCGTTATGACCAAGGCCTGCTAGAATATCGAAGCCTCGTTTACATAGAGACGGTAAAATTTGGTTTAGCACAGTCACTGATTAAATATTTCTTTTTTAGACAAATCGGATTGGTAATCTCTGGCATGATTTCAATCTTCACTCGTTTGTTTGATGGGAGGAAATGACTAAGTGAGCCGTTACCACTGTCCAAATAAAGTGACCTATAGTATCGGTCTGATGAATTTTTTCTAGTTTATATCTTTGCTGTGCTCTCTGTCCTTTAAAGTGGACTTGTCATCAAAGCCTCGTGAATTAGTAGGAAACATGATAACATCACCAATCACACTATTACTGTGAGATAAAAAAATGTAACCCTACCGGGCCGTTCACATTATGCATTGTGTTAATGCAAAGCGATTCATATGGAGGCTTTTCCGAACCTTGCGCTAGTTTAGTGACCCCCTAAGTGGTTGTTCCTTTCTGCTGTAGATCTATTTTGGAACCTCATGGCTACCTACATACAAAAGGGGTGATTTGGTATTTGAGGTGCTGCATTCGTGTGTTGTGGACACGCGTAGGCAGGGCAGCCATCAGGGGGGTACAAGCTGTACACCTGTAGGGGGCCCGGATGCCAACCCCCTTTATTTATTTATTATTTGTTCTTTTTATTAAAGGGCCCAGATGTCCCCAGGGACATCCCCCTTTATTTTATTTTTTTATTAAAGGGCCCAGATGTTCCCAGGGGCCCGGAGGTCCCCATGGCCCCCGGATGGCTAACCCCCCCTTTTTTTATAACATTTTTTTAAATTCTTTTTTTATATATTTTTTTTAATGTTTTTTTTTTATATATCTTTTTAATTCTTTTTTTTTCTATTTATTAAAGGGCCCAGATGGCTACCCCCCCTTTTTTATATATATTTTTTTAAGGAGCCCAGAGATCCCCAGGGCAACCCCCCCTTTTTCTTTTGTTTGACAGCACCTAAAGCCCCCGACCTCAATTCGCGTCACCCCCCCCTTTCACACTTTTCTCAATTAGCAGCGGCTAATTGAGAACATTTTTATTTAAAGGGCCCGGAGGTCCCCAGGGCCCCCGGATGGCAACCCCCCTTTTTTTATAATCATTTTTTTAATTCTTTTTTTTTATATATTTTTTAAAAAAAAATTTAATATTTTTTTTAATTCTTGTTTTTTCTTTTTATTAAAGGGCCCAGAGGTCCCCAGGGCCCCAGGTGGCTACCCCCCCTTTTTTTTATATACTTTTTTTGTAAGGGGCCCTGAGGTCCCCAGGGCAACTCCCCCTTTTTTTTCTTTTGTTTGTCAGCACCCAAAGCCCCCGACCTCAATTTGCGGCACCCCCCTTCTCAATTTTCTCAATTAGCAGCGGCACCCACGCTTCTCAATTCGCGGCAGCCCCCCCGCTTCTCAATTTGAGGTGGCAGAACCCCCCGGTTCTCTGCTCCAGGGGGCCCATGCCTGAAGCTGTGTAAGGGGCCCCATAATTCCTGATGGCGGCCCAGCACGTAGGAGACACGTCTGTTTATTAGCACAAACTTTGGGTGTTTCACCAAATGAGTTTGTGGTTCCTGGCGTTTGCTTCCTGTCTTTTGGGGCCGTCTGCGGCCAGAAGTTTGGGCCGTTTTTGACCAATTTGTCTGCATCTCATTTCTTTTACCGACATCAGAGTGGGGAGTACTTGCATCTCTCTTGACATCGCTAAATTTTCTGCTTCTCACAAGAATCTTGCTCCAAAACCACACTCATTCCCTGAATCCTTTGAAAAAGCCATTACAGGCAAAATGCGTCAGTCTGAAGTTTTCATTTCCTGCTGAAATTTACATTAAATCTGAGTTTATATCATTATTTGTTATCAGTGCCGGGACAAGGTCACCTAGTGCTCAGCGAACACGGAAGGCTGTTAATAGACATCCTCCCCTATGCACGTTCCCCGTGCAACCCCTGTGAGGAGAAAAAATACCCTGATCATCAGCTTCTGTGAAAGGGACATCGGTCCCGTAGAGGAAGAGGCGCAGCCACCTCACCTGTGCCCACCAGTGCCACCTTCCAGTGCCCACCAATGCATATCAGTGCCACCAATCAGTGTCATCTATCAATGCCCAACAGTGGTGCCAATCAGTGACTCATCAGTGCCAGCTAGCAGTGCTGCCTATCAGTCTCACCTACCAGTGCCCATCACTGCCACCCATCAGTGCCACCTTTCAGTGCCCTTCAGTGCCACCTATTAATGCCCTTCAGTGCTACTTATCAATGCTCATCAGTGTCACCCACCAGTGCCGTCTCATCAGTGCCCTCCAGTACCACCTATCGGTACCCATCAGTGCAGCCTATCGGTACCCATCAGTGCCACCTATTAATGCCCATCAGTGCAAGCCTATTAGTGCCCATCAGTGCAGCATATTGGTGCCCATCAGTGCAGCCTCATCAGCGTACATGAATGAAGGAGGAAAATTTACCTGTTTGCAAAATTTTATAACAAAATATCAAACTGTTTTATTTGGTTTTCAAAATTTTTGGTCTTTTTTAATATTTTTTTAACAAAAAAAATGGTGATCAAATACCACCAAAAGAAAGCTCTCTTAGTGTGAAAAAAAATGTTAAAAATGTCATCTGGGTACAGTGTTGTATGACCGCGCAATTGTCATTCAAAGAGTGACAGCTATGAAAGCTGAAAATTGGTTTGGGCAGGAGGGGGGTTTAAGTGCCCAGTAAATGGTTAAGTTGGGTTTTGTTGAGGGTCCCACAAACAAGTAAGTGACCTAAGAGTTCCATCATAACCTTAAAGCGCGTACACACGATCTGTTCAAACCGATGAAAACAGACTGAAGTTCGTTTTCATCGGTCCAAACCGATCGTGTGTAGGCCCCATCGGTCCGTTATCCTTCAGTCCAAAAGCAGATGGCTTGCTTTAAAATTGAACCGATGGACGGCTAACCGATAGGTCAAAACCGATCGTTAGTACGCACAAGCATCTGTTAAAAACCCGCGCATGCTCATAATCAAGTCGACGCATGCTTGGAAGCATTCAACTTTGTTTTTTTCATCAGGTCGTTGTGTTCTACGTCACCGCGTTCTGACACGATCGGCTCATGAACCGATGGTGTGTAGGCACTTCAGTCCATCAGTCAGCTTCATCGGTGAACCGATGGACCGATCGTGTGTATGGCTTAAGAGGCTCCCGATAACCGGTCACTTAGCATACGAAGGACTCGTCATTACTTGCTTCCAAAAAATCCAACCGATTTGGTTAAATACTGGTTTAAACTGATTCCCTCAACTTGTCCTTTGATCAACTGCAAACAGAATAATCGTTATCTTGGTTAGTAAAAGAAGATTGAGAGATGGTTGCAGGGTTGACAGACTGCCCTGGACTCAGTGGTGTAATCTGGACTTTAACATCTATTACTTAGGACAGAGCAAATTCCTGCTGCTTGCCAAGGCACTGTAGGCAAACATTGTTACACAGCAGGACGGAACATTAGGGAAATCCCAGGAATTGTTTTCTCTTCAGCAAACAATGACATTAATAGACAGCCAACAGTGCAGTGGAATGTCTTTCCATTTACCTTTCCACTGACCTACATAAGGGATCCCATCACATAATTCTAGATAGGGAATTCATTGTTTCACAAACATTTTATGTTACCTATTTTATACTTATGCCTCGTTTCCACTGAGCGGATCGGTACGGTACGCTATTTTGGATGTTTCCATTATGAAAGCGTGCCGTAAAACCGCAAGGGTCCTGCTTCAGATGAGGGACCAGAGAGAGTGGAACGGTTCGGTTAGGGCGGACCTACAAATGCATCTCACTGATTGGTGGATGCGCTAGGAATTTTTTAAAACCTTAGATTAAAACCTAAGAGGAACAAGTTCTAATCATATAAACCACTATGACAGCCAATCACAGTGGTCTTGTGATCAGGTTGCCCTTCCCACCTCCTGGGCATAAAGACCCAGTTTAAGGGACACTGGGGTTGCGTGGGAAGGTGTCAGGCTCTGACAGGGCCGCCATCAGGAATTATGGGGCCCCTTACACAGCTTCAGGCATGGGCCCCCCGGAGCAGAGAACCGGGGGGTGCTGCCGTCTGAAAATGAGAAGTGGGGGGGGGGGGGGCTGCTGTGAATTGAGAATATTATATGCCTTTACATAAAAAAGAAGAAATAAAGAAAGATATATATAAAAAAGGGGGTAGCCATCCGGGCCCACTAATAAAAAGTAAAAAGGAGAGACATTTTTTAAAAAAAAGGGTGGTTGCCATCTGGGGCCCCCGGGGACTTCTGGGCCCTTTAATAATTTTTTTTTAAGAAATTACAAAAAAAAGGGGGTTTCCATCGGGGACCTCTGGGCCCTTTAATAAAAAGAAACCTCTGGGCCCTTTAATAAAAAATAAAATAAAGAAATATATATATATATATATATATATATATATATATATATATAAAAAAGAAATAAACATTTATAAAAAAAAGGGGGGTTGCCTTCCAGGGCCCTGGGGACCACTGGGCCCTTTAATACAAATAATAATAATAATGATAATATATATATATATATATATATATATATATATATATATATATATATATATATATATAAAATAAATGAAGTAAAAAAAAATTGTCCCTTTAATAAAAAAAATTAAATAAAAATATATTAAAAATTTATTTATTTTTTTTATACATTTTTTTAAAAAAAAAAAGGAGTTGCCACCTGGGGCTCTAATATATATATATATATATATTCTTTAGGGGGTTCCCATCTGGGCCCCTGGGGACCCCCGGGCCCCTTACAGGTTTACTGCCTGTACACCCCTGATGGAGGCCCTGAGCTCTGACACCAGTTACCACTGCAGTGGTGGAGTTTGGCCGGGTAATAAGACATGTCTAGGGGGTGAGCTATGCGCAGGCATAATCAATTTGTCTTGAATAGACAAAAAAAAGCACCAACCAACTCAACTCATGGTATTTTATTTACTATATACATTTTCTCTAAAACTCCATGTGCACTTTAAATACCAATTACATGAAGAGTCTCTAATTCCTCGTACACATGACCATTTTTCTCAGCAGGAAAAAAAAAACAAGTTTTTCCTGACGTGATTCCTCTCCAGCCTGACTTGCATACACACGTTCATGCAAAAAAAGTCTGACCAAAGCGCGGTGACATACAACGCGTACAACGGGACTATAAAGGGGAAGTTCCTTTCAAATGGCGCCACCCTTTGGGCTGCTTTTGCTGATCCTCGTGTTAGTAAAAGTTTGGTGAGAGACGATTCACGCTTTTCAGTTTTTGCGCTTTTCAGTCTGTTACAGCGCGACGAATGTGATATCTCGATTCCAAGCCCTAGTTTTACCAGAACGACCGCTCCTGTCTCATACTTGATTCTTAGCATGCGCGTTTTTTTCCCCTCGAAAAAGCATACACACGACTGTTTTTCGCGACGAAAAAAAAAAAATTTTTTTGCGGGCAGTTTTTTCGTTGAGAAAATTGCTAGGGAGCATACAGACGACCGGTTTTCATGACAATATAAAAAAAAACGGTCATGTGTACGCGGCATCACAGTCGTCAGTCTCCTATGAGCAGCCTTATGATTATAAAGTTCAAATATAAGCGTCCTTCTACGTCCTTTGTGTCTTTCTTGGATTTCCATTGCGTTCTATCATTGATTGCTGATGCTGGTTCTGCTGAGTCACTGCTGGTGACGTTTCTTGCTGACTAAAGCCTTGTAAAATATCCTGTGCTGGGCAGCTCAGTCTGATAAATCAAATTACGAGAGATGCATGTCATTCGCTGTACCTGGCAAATCAGAACAAGGACAGAACAGAGGTCTCTGTAAAGGTGAAGCACACAAGTAGGAGAAAATATATTAAAATTAATTCTATAGAGTCGTGGAATTTAACCACTTC
This sequence comes from Rana kukunoris, assembly GCA_029574335.1. Classification (NCBI taxonomy): domain Eukaryota; kingdom Metazoa; phylum Chordata; class Amphibia; order Anura; family Ranidae; genus Rana; species Rana kukunoris. The sequence continues at coordinate 448,601,875 of CM056053.1, read as the reverse complement.
ATATCTAACAGATTTAGTCATCTCCATAAACAGTACCATTTTTATTGTGATGGTTGGAAATGGGACGGTTAGTCTTATGATTGCTGTTTCAGGGCATCCTCAGTACAAGTCTCCATTAAAATGGCCCTTCAACCGCCATGAAAAACGGTCGTGTGTAGGCTTTAACAACGGGAAAAAAATGTGCATGCTCAGAAGCAAGTTATGAGACGGGAGCACTCGTTCTGGTAAAAGTAGCGTTTGTAATGGAGATAGCATATTCATGACGCTGTAACAGACAGAAAAGCACGAATCGTCTCTCACCAAACTTTTACTAACATGAAATCAGCAAAAGCAGTCCAAAGGGTGGCGCCATCCGAATGGAACTTATTTATAGTGCCGTCGTACGTGTTGTACTGTACGTCACCACGATCATGTGTATGCAAGGCCCGGCTTGACAAGATTTATGTCGAGAAAAACTTTGTTTTTTTCCATGACATGAAAAATGGTCGTGTGTACGCGGCTTAAAGGGTCACTAAAGGAAAAAAATGTTTTCGCTGAAATGACTGTTTACAGGGTATAGAGACATAAAAGTTAACTGATTCCTTTTCAAAATGATTAAAAATAGATAAAAATCAATCATATAATGTGCCTGCAGGTTAGTTTCACTTTTGAACTGGCTTCATGTTTCTGTGAAGTAGAAATAGACAGACAGAACAAAAACAAACAAATCCAGGGCAGTGTTTGGTTTTTAAAATGAATCTGATTGGTTCTGGGAAGTTTTAGACACACAGTAATGACAGCACCACCATGAGAAAGCTCCCAGCACTGTGGTTATAAGGAAACAGACAAGCAGGAAGTGTGGAGATCAGAGCAGGATTACAGCAACTTCAAAGCAAAAACAAACAATAAGGACATGAAACCAGTACTGCAGTAAGGTAAAGGAAGCTATTTAGCTAAAAAAAAAAATTCCGTTATCGATCCTTTAGGGCTGTTTCACACGGGACGGATCAGTAATGATCCGCCCCGTGCACCTCCATTTACTCAGCGGTGATCGCTCTGTTGATCTCCGCTGAGCCGGCGGAAGACAGGGCGGTCCCCGCACACTGTACAGGGACCGCCCTGTCTTTTCTACGCTCTTCCCTATGGGGAATCGGATGAACACGGACCGCCTGTCCGTGTTCATCCGATCCGCCAGACGGATGGAAAAGTAGGTTTTTCCTCCGTCATACTTTGGCGGATCGGAGCGGGTCGGATGTCAGCGGACATGTCTCCATGGAGCGTCCGTTCAGGTCCGCAAAAAAAAACTGTCAGGCGGATCTGAACGGACGCTCCGTGTGAAAGAGCCCTTAAGCAGTTATTACAAAACAAAATAAATCCGCACTATCTAATGGGTGAGCAGCTACAAAAACCAGTGGACAAAGGAAGATAACAAAAAAAACATACAAATTGTAGTGCTAAGTGATAATATGATAACAATATAAACACTAATGTCTAGATTCACGTAGAGTGGCGTAATTTTGTGCGGGCGTAGCATATCTCAGATACGCTACGCCGCCGTAAATTAGAGAGGCAAGTGCTGTATTCACCAAGCTAAGTTACGGCGGCGTAGCGTATATGGGCCGGCGTTAAGCCTGCCGAATTCAAATGTATTTGATGTGGGCGTGTTTTATTTAAATTAAGTGTGACCCCACGTAAATGACGTTTTTTACTAACGGCGCATGCGCCATCCGTGGACGTATCCCAGTGCGCATGCTCCAAATTACACCGCTAAGACTCATTGGTTTCGACGTGAACGTAATTTACGTCCAGCCCCATTCACAGACGAGTTACGCAAACGATGTAAAATTTTAAAAATTTGACGCGGTCCCGACGTCCATACTTAACATTGGCTGCGCCATCTTGTTGCAGCTTTATCTTTATGCCTGAAAATGCCTTACGTAAACGGTGTAACTTTACTGCGACGGCCGGACGTACGTTCGTGAATAGGCGTATCTCGCTGATTTACATATTCTAGGCGTAAATCAGCGTACACGCCCCTAGCGGCCAGCGTAAATATGCAGCTAAGATACAACGGCACAGGAGACTTACGCCGGTCGTATCTTAGCAACATTTAAGCGTATCTCACTTTGAGAATACGCTTAAAGATACGATTCTGATTTATCAGATTCTGAGCTACGACGGCGTATCTACTGATACGCCGTCATAAGTCTACCTGAATCTGGCCATGAATGTCTGTATCAAAAAAACACCAAGTGACAGACATGTCAGACAAAAAAGAGGGGGGACTGATTAATATACGAAAAAAAGTCCAAATGATAAATGGTGAAAGAACTTGATTGATGTACAGTATGCCACTGGGTGAATAATCCCAGATCAACGGTGATTAACACTTAAACGTGAAGCACACTTGTGGAATACCCGCCACCAATATTGTAGAGGCTTACCAGATTAATTGAACCCTAATGAGCCTACACCCAGAGGGTCCATAAAGCTGAATATATAGAATGGATGTGACAGGGTAGGCCCAGATCTTCATACGGCAAGAAACAGCAGATCCACCAATCGAAAGGGAGATGTTTGATGCTTGAAGATAGTAACCCCCAAACGGTCAAACCATAAAACCGATGTGTTGGAGAAGAGCGAAACAGGAGAAAGACATAGCATGATACTGTAAGGCAATGAGCATTTATTGGTGGTTAGAAACATTTACATGGAAGTTGAAGAAAAGAACATTCTGATCAAAATGTACGTGGCAGCAGTAGATTCAGGCGACGCGTTTTACAAAAACTTGCTTCGTCTGGGGTATGCCTCCATTGATGCCACTCTCTCTTAAATGTACAACCTGACCCTGATCACAGGTTACAATCCAAATGAACCAAAGCTATTGGTATCCCTGATGGAAAGCTGAAGCTGCAGTCATCATTCAGATATCACCGCACAAAGTCGAGGACGTCCCAGGGACGTCCTCGGTTGTCAAGAGATTAAAAGAAAGGAAAAACCTGAAATAAAAAATAAAGATATGAAATAAAATAAAAATGTGATAAAGGGAAGGATACCCACGTATAGAGGATGAATTTACAACATTGGTCAACAATTAATATCAACTTCAAGATTTATTAATAAATTAATTAATGTCCCACTCGACGTTGAGGCCTGATGGCGTGTGTGTTCTCAATTCGGAAATCCAGAAGGTCTCGAGTTGAGACACGGCTCGAGTCTTAGGACTACCCCTCCATGGGGGAATAAACTGGTCGATAATTAAAAATTGTGTGCCAGATGGATTCCTATTATGATGTGATCTATAGTGTCTGGGCACAGTATAATGAGTATCTAAGCTGAGGATAAGAGGATTACGGAGAATGTGCAAATGGTCCGACATACATACTGTTTGCCACACGGACATGTGATGAGGTAGACCATGTATTTTGTCCCACATGTGCCGAAATATTTAATAGGGTATGTTCTTCCCGTGGCTAAAGATCTAAACTCCAAACTGTTTACCCTACCGGAAATATTGTATTTACAAACGGTACATTTTTTGCATGGATGATAGCCCACTAATTGATGGAAGAAAGAGGGACGGGTGGGGGGATTGATAATATTGGGTGCAATTTTACTTTGAAGGGTAGGTGCACCCCTAAACACGACTTTTGCCCGTTCAGGCTATACTGTACTCAAAACCCGATCATTCCTTAGTATCTCCCAATGTTTGGTGATGATTGACTTCACCTGTTTGTATTGGGTAGAAAAAGATGTAAGTAAAGCCCACTTGAAGCTGTCATCTTGCTCTCGCTTGGGTTTGATCTCAAGTAGGGAGCTCCTATTGGTCTCTAAAGTAGTTCTTAGATCCAATTTGCTTTCAGGGTCATACCCTTTGTCAATGAACCTCTGCTTAAAGCGGATCTCCACCCTAAAGTGAAGATCCGCTGATCCGAACACTCCCCCCCTCCGGTGTCACAATTGACACCGTTCAGGGGGGAGGGGGGTGCAGATAGACATGTATCTGCACCCACTTCCGGCCCAGCATTCACGGGCAAAAGACGGGCATTGCATCACATCCCGTCTCCCGCCCGTTGTGTGCTGGGAACACTCAGCTCCCAGCACACAGCTGGAGCCAATTCGCGGGCGCAGCGCGACTCGCGCATGCGCCGTAGGGAACCGGGCAGTGAAGCCGCAGCGCTTCACTTCCTGGTTCCCTCACCGTGGATGGAGGGGGGAGCAGCAGGGTGACGAGCGATCGCTCATCCTCTGCTGCGGACGGCGCTGGACTCCAGGACAGGTAAGTGTCCTAATATTAAAAGTCAGCAGCTGCAGTATTTGTTGCTGCTGGCTTTTAATATTTTTTTATTTGTGAACCATCCGCTTTAAGAATGTTAGCCTGTACATTAAAGGTGTTAGTATCCGAACAATTTGTATGTTTTGTTAAGCAGTGACAAGGTAAATTTGGTTATGAAAAACAGCAACAGATCAAGCAACCTGGTTAATTACCTCATTCTGAACAGCTGAAGTTTTCCACCCTAAACCTTTCTGGCTACTTCTGCAGCCGACACCTGGTAGTAATTGGTGTATTATCTAAACAAGGCAGAAATGTATCTCCCGTCTGTGAAAACACCCACAGATTTGCCTGACTTCCTGTCACAATATATACGCTTTTTACCAAAAATATGTAGAAGAATACGTATAGGCCTAACTGAGTAAAAAATTATTTATATATACAGTATATATATATATATTTGGGGATATTTATCATAGCAAAAAGTTAAAGTTGTTTATAGCGCAAGAAAGCTTTATTTTTGGGGAAAAAAAGGACGTAAATTTTGTTTGGGTACCACGTCGCACAACCGCACAATTGTCAGCTAAACAGACGCAGTAACGAAATCGCAAAAAATGCTCCGGTCAGAAAGGGGGTAAATTCTTCCGGGGCTGAAGTGGTTAAAAACTGAACTTTGTATTTACTTGAGTAACTTGTAGTATTAAAATTTGTTTGATGATCTGAATGACAAATATAAAAAAAAAAAAAAATCAGGAAGGGGGCAAATACTTTTTCACAGTTCTGTATTACATTTTTTGGCTTTGGGTTTAATACCGCTTTGAATTAAATTTACATTACTTGGGTGAAGGTTCCTTTTTAAGGTGAATTGCGTACACCTGCAGTGCATAGAGTCACATTGTACCCACGCAGTGCGGATTCACTTTCCCATGTAGTATGAGTGACAGGTTCCTAATCTCTGGGCTGAGTGTTTTCATTAGCAGCTATTTCTTTGCTTACCTTCTGAAAATGCATGCTTCATGGAGAAGCTGTCAGCCCGCCTGTCCTGGGTGCACACACCCTGGGGACGAGGAGTATGTCATGTATGGAAGTGTGTACACAGAGCACTCCTACACTGACATCAATTCAGCACCACACATGCTCAGGGCTGTCAGCATCCGCAGGATGGACGCTGCCAGCTGTACAGACACACCTGTATCCCTAAAGCAAAAGCACCCTCCTCTATTCCCAGTAACCTGATGCTAGCTCCTATTTCATGGGATCACTGGGCTTATTTAAAATATATGCAGTGGCAGCTGGTGCTCAAAATTATTAGGGGGCGCAAACAAACGGGAAAAAAAATACATCAATTGCAGCCTCTCTGTGCCCATCAAATGCAGCCTCTGTGCCATGCCATCAATTGTCATCAATTGTCACCACTGTGCCATCAATTGTCACAGCGCAGCCACAGTGCTATCATTTATTGCCACTGTGCCCATCAATTGTAACCACTGTGCTATGCCATTAAACGCAGCCACTGTGCCCATCAATTGTCACCACTGTGCCCATCAATTGTCACCACTGTGCTCATCAATTTTCACCACTGTGCCATCAAACGCAGCCACTGTGCCATGCCATCAATTGTTACCACTGTGCCCACATCAATTGTTACCACTGTGCCCACATCAATTGTCGCCACTGTGCCCACATCAATTGTCGCCACTGTGCCCACATCAATTGTTACCACTGTGCCTACATCAATTGTCACCACTGTGCCCACATCAATTGTCGCCACTGTGCCCACATCAATCTTCGCCACTGTACCCACTTCAATTGTTGCCACTGTGTCCTTTAATTGTCGCCACTGTGCCCTTTAATTGTCGCCACTGTGCCCTTTAATTGTCGCCGCTGTGCACTTTAATTGTCGCCACTGTTACCTGTAAAATGCAGCCGCCCCCACCTTTCTGGGGTCAGCCATCCTCCTTCCACGGTCCCTCGATGTCTTCTCCTGCCCTCGATGACGCTTCAGCCAATCAGGTTACCGGTAACCAGAACCGGTGAACCTGATTGGATGAGACGCCCGATAGTCTTATCCAAGGAACGCACCCCCCGTGCGCCCCCTGGATAACTATTTGGAGCCTGAGGGCTAAAATCGGAAAGCCTATCAGAGCCGCTGGCTCTGATAGACACTTCCAAAGCCAACCAGCTGCCGTTATTCAGATGGCTGGCCCCCTGGTGAGCCAGCCATCTAAATAGTGGGTGGCAGCAACAATACACAGATTCATGCAATGCATGAATCTGTGTATTTATTCAGTGGCGGTGCGGGAGCGAGAGAGGGCGGCGCTCTTGCGCCCTCTATGGACGCACCGGCGCTGAGTATGTGTAAAGCCAAAACGTGTTTTATACATTGGATAGAATTTTTTTAGTTGCTTTGGCAGTGGTGCTCATTCATTTCAATGGGCAGGCGCTAATTAGGTGCAGTGTATACACGGCTCCACCCCTCCAAAGATGCTGCTTGCAGTTTTTTATTTTTGAACGTCCTGCTAGTGCAGCGCCCCAGTGTGAAAGCACTCAGGCTTTCACTTAGAGGTGGCAGGGGAGGCGTTTTTCAGGCACATTACAGGCGCTATTTTTAGCCCTTTAGCGCCTAAAAAATGCCTCTTAAGCATGTGATTAGAGCATTAAGTTCTAATTGGCTTCAAAAAAGGGTTGGCTTCGGGCGCAGAGCACTGCGCCCCAAGCCCACCCACTTGTGTGACAATAGCAAATTAATATTTGGTATTGTCTTCCTGATTCTCCCCCCAGCCAATCAGGAAGCGGGTCCTGAGATCAATGGTGTCCTGTTCACCCAGTAGTAGAACCCATGGGCAGCCTTTGTTTAGGTGGACGCTCAGCTAATACAGCCACCAAGACGGTCAGGACTCTTGAGAATGTCCTGCATCCATAGCCGTGAGTCTCCTAATCCCTGCTTTGATCAGAACTAAAACACATGCAGTGATTTGCTGCTCTGTTCCTTCGCCGCTATCCCATCTGTTTCCCCCGGGGGGGGGGGTGGGTTGATCGCCACCTTTCTGTCTATCTCATGCGTGCGCACACGTGCGCGGGGGTGGATGTATGGTGTCGGTTTGCCGCTGCCACTGTGACCGACGGTGGGGTGAGGGGGCCAGGAGCAGTCAGGTTGGGGAAGAAAGCCTTGATGATCCTCCAGACTTGTTGTATCTTCTAATGCACACTGTGAGAAGTTCACAGTGTGCAGAGGCATCAGAGTAAGACCCCTTTCACACTGGGGCGTTTTTCAGGCATTTTTCAGGCGCTTTGGTGTTAAAAAAAAAAGCCTGTAAAGTGCCTGAAAAAAGCTCATCTGCAATCCCAATGTGAAAGCCCAAGTGCTTTCAGAGCCCTTTCACACTGCCAGCGCCCATAAAATGCTGGTAAAGCGCCGCTAAGACCCCTTTCACACTGGGGTATTTTGCAGGCGCTTTGGTGTTAAAAAAAGCTCCCTCAATGGGAATGAGACTTTAGGAGCGGTGTATTCAATGCTCCTAAAGCGCTTCAAAGAAGCTGCTTGCAGGACTTTTTTTGATGCCCTGACAGCGCAGCACCTCAGTAGGGATGAGCCAAACAGCCCCCCCCCCCCCCCCGTCCGGTTTGCACCAGAACCTGCGAACAGACCAAAAGTTAGTGTGAACTTTAGAACCCCATTAAAGTCTGTGGGACTCAGACGTTTGAAATCTAAAGTGCTCATTTTAAAGGCTAATATGCAAGTTATTGTCCTAAAAAGTGTTTGGGGACCTGGGTCCTGCCCCAGGGGACATGTATCAATGCAAAAAAAAAGTTTTAAAAACTTCAGTTTTTTCCGGAGCAGTGATTAAAATGACTTTTTATCCTTCAGAAATGACACTTTGTGCAGAAACAGTTCTAAGCACGGGAAACTAGCGCCTTTTTACAGGCATACTATACACACCCCCCCTAGGTAAGAAATTTAAAGAAAGATTTCACTTGTATTGTTTCACTTTAAGCATTATTAAAATCACTGCTCCCGAAAAAAAGGCCCAAAACACTTTTTATGACAATAACTTGCATATTAGCCTTTAAGATTATCACTTTAGATTTCTCCCATAGACTTTTCCGTGGTGTTCTGCGGCTTTTCGAATTTGCCGCAAATTGTTCGCTGTTTGGCGAACAGGCAATGTTTGAGTCACATTGGGATTGCAGATGCAGCTTCTTTCAGGCGCTTTACAGGTGCTTTTTTTAACGCTAAAACGCCTAAAAAAACGCCCCAGTGTGAAAGGGGTCTTAGTCATTTCAGTATAAGAGAGTAGCCTGTACAACTGTAGGGAAGGGACGTTGGAGTTCCCCTTTAATGTCCCAACCTTACTGAACAAACTCCCTATGCAGCCAAGTTTGTGGCAAATATTTACGGATCATGAAGGCTATTGGAAGACAATTGTTCTTCTTTGCACTTTGCTGAGAGATATTGTGCAGCTGAAAGAAAGCAGCTTCCAGACACAATAAGAGTCCCAGGGAGAAATCAAGGGAATGTAACCCGACTGTATGTGCAGCATTGTGTCTGTGTCCTCACAGACCTCCGGGACCTGAGATACACCAATAACATTCGTTTCTTATCTCCCCGTTTTATTTCTCTTACAGACTTTAATACATATATTTGCCTCATTCCCCTTCTTCACTCCCGGGAGATGAATGGGAGAACCGGTGGATGTGAGAAGCGAGCCCAATAAGCTGATCCAGTATCAGCATCTCATTTTTATAAAATTCAATCACTGGAAAAGGATGTCACTGTCACAAATGGCATTCACGCCCGGATCCTGTCATCTTCTATTCTGCCTGACTAAGGTACCTCAGATGTCATCGTCCCCCTACTAACCAACCCCAACACTTATTATTCAAATTAAACTTCTACAAAAAAACACACATGACACAATTGTTGTTGTAAAATTGACCATCGCGGCCATTTATTAACCACTTCCATACCAGGCACTTATGCACCTTCCCGCCCAAGCCAATTTTCAGCTTTCAGCATTGTCGCACTGTGAATGACAATTGCGCGGTCATGCTACACTGTACCCAAACAAAATTGGCGTCCTTTTTCCCCACAAATAGAGCTTTCTTTTGGTGGCATTTGATCACCTCTGCGGTTTTTATTTTTTGCGCAACAACTAATAAAAGACTGAAAATTTAGAAAAATAAATAAATTTTACTTTTTTCTGTTAACTTTTTTGTAAATAAGTATGTTTTCTCTTTCAATTACGGGCACTTATATGGCGGCACTGATGGGCACTGATGAGGTAGTACTGATGGGCACCGATGAGGTGGCACTAATGGGCACTGATAGGCGGCGCTGGTATGCAGCACTGATGGGCACTCATAGGTGGCACTGATGGGCACTCATAGGTGGCACTGATGGGCACTCATAGGCCGCACTGATGGGCACTCATAGGCCGCACTGATGGGCACTCATGGGCAGCACTGGGAACTCATAGTCGGCACAGAATGGCACTCATGGGTGGCACTTATGGGTGGCACTGATGGGTACTTATGGGTGGCACAGATGGGCACTGATAGGTGGGCACTGGGCATGGATTGGCACGGAGGGGTGGCACTGAAGGACACTGTGGGGTGGCACTGATGTACTTTGAGGGGTGGCACTGATGTATATGTTGCCAGTCAGTGCCCATGTCTGTTTTTTTAACCTGTATTTTTTTTTTTTTTTTTAATCCTGTGGTTTTTTTTTACGTTTTTTTTTTCTTTGCCCTGCCAGTGTGGGCTTCCCTGGTGGTCGAGGGTGGGCATACGAGGGAGGGGCTGCGCTGCCAAACAATCAGCGCGAACCCCCCCTGTCAGGAGAGACGCCGATCGGCTCTCCTGTACTCGCGTCTGACAGACACGAGTGAGGAAGAGCCGTCGGCGGCTCTTCCTGTTTACATCGTGATCAGCCGTGATTGGACACGGCTGATCACGTGGTAGCGAGCCTCCGCCGGAGACTCGTTACCGAGATCGGTGATGCAGGGTGTCAGACTGACACCCCGCATCAGCGATCGCCGCGCTGCGCGCCCCCACGGGCGCGCGCGGCATGAAATCGTGCTGGACGTTTGAGAACGTCTAGTCACGATTTCATAACCACTTCCCGGCCGTAAATCCGCTATTGGCCGAGTGGGAAGTAGTTAAACCAAAAGTAAAACATAACAAACATTCCTTAAAACAGGAAACCAAAACAATTACTACAATAACCAAAAATTAAGGTTGCCAATCTTTAGAGGCACCAAGTATCAATAATCCACTTTGTATTTGCATATTGTCTCTCTTTCTGGTGGCGCTGGGTAGCATGGCTCTCTCTGGTGGTGCTGAACAGTGTGGCTCTCTCTCTGGTGGCGCTGGACAGAGTGTCTCTCCATCTGGTGTTGCTGTGCAGTTTGGCTCTCTCTCTGGTGGCACTGGACAGTGTGGCTCTCTCTCTGGTGGCGCTGGACAGAGTGGCTGTCTCTCTGGTGGCACTGGGCAGCGTGGCTCTCTCTCTGGTGGCACTGGGCAGCGTGGCTCTCTCTGGTGGCGTTGGCCAGCGTTGCTCTGTCTCTGGTGGCACTGGGCAGTGTGTCTCTCTCTCTGGTGGTGCTGGGCAGCGTGGCTCCCTCTGGTGGTGTTAGCCAGCGTTGCTCTTTCTCTGGTGGCACCGGGCATCGTGTCTCTCTCTCTGGTGGCGCTGGACAGAGTGGCTCTCTCGGGTGGCGTTGGCCAGTGTTGCTCTGTCTCTGGTGGCACTGGGCAGCATGGCTCTCTCTCTGGCTTCCGCCAGAGAGAGAGAGAGCCTCTTCGTTCTTTGTCCTGTAGCACTCTCTCCCTCAGCTTTTTTCCAGGCTGCAGTCTCTCAATCTCTCTCTTGATCGAGCTGTAGCCTCCTCCTGTGGAAAATGGGGCTGCTAATCTTTGGGACTACATGTCCCATAATGCTCTCCTCTCCTAGTCTACTTTTATTGGCCCTCAGTAATGGCCAATGGAGAAGGAACGGAAGAGGGAAGGAGGCTAGGCGGGGAACCTGGTGGGAGTCGCCATCTCTTCTCCCTGACAGGAGAAGGGGGGAGTGAGCAAGGGAAACCTCTGATAGCCTGCAGCCCGCCTTTCTCCTGCCACAGCGCCGCTGAGTTCTCTGCTGGACTAAGCAGGGAAAAGAGCCGGCAGTCACACTACACTGATGGGGGGGCTTGACAGCATCTTTATGGTGTCACCCCAGTGGCGGGTGGCACCCAGGTGCAGGCTGCCCGCACCCCGATGCTGTGCTGGGAAGCATGGCTCTCTCTCTGGCTTCCGCCCAGCACACTCTTCGTTCTTTATCCTGTAGCACTCTCTCCCTCAGCTTTTTTCCAGGCTGCAGTCTCTCAATCAGGGCCATCTTAATAGCATCATGGGCCCCTGGGCAAGGTTATGCTCTGGGGCCCCTACAATGATGACAGTGCAGGTAAACAGACATCAAGTAGGTAGGAGGCAGACTGCCTCCCCTGTGTATTTATCACACTCAGTGCCATAATGGGGACTCCCTGCTGGCTGTGAAATAGGTATCGTTCTGCACTGCATGGCACACCGCTGCCGGCCTGCCTCCCCTGTGTATCCATCACTCTCAGTGCCATCATGGGGCCCCCAATTTCGGAGCAGTGTGGGCTCAAGGACCAGCTGCTTTGGGGAAAGTGCAGGGGCCCCCCATGCAGCTGGGCTCTTAATCTCTCTCTTGATCAAGCTGTAGCCTCCTAGTTTACTTTTATTGGCCCTCAGTAATGGCCAATGGGGAAGGAACAGAGCAGGCAGGAAGCTGGGTGGGAAACCTGGTTAGAGCAAGCGGGGGAAAGCAGGGCAAACCTCTGACAGCCCGCAGGTCTCCTTTCTCATGCCACATCGCCGCTAACTAAAACAAATTTTAACGTGGTCTCTCCCTACTTAATCTGTGTCCCCTGTCTTGCTAGCCCTACGCTTATTTTTATTTATTTTTTGCTTTGTGCTGTACTATCTCAGCATGGCTACAGAGTAGCCATAGTGCACCCCTCTTAGGCCGCGTACACACGATCGGACATGTCCGCTGAAACACAGACCGGTTTCATCGGACCAGTTCAATGGTGTGTACGGCCTATCGGACCGTTTTTCATTGGGCCAAAGTTTTAAAACATGCTTTAAAACCTGTCCGATGGAAACCTGTCCGCCGGACAGGATCGATGGTTAGTACACAAAAGCATCGGACCAAAAACCCGCGCATGCTCAGAATCAAGTTGACGCATGCTTGGAAGCATTGAACTTTGTTTTTTCATCACGCCGTTGTGTTCTACGTCACCGCGTTCTGGTCTGATCGGATTTTGGTCCGATGGTTTGTACGCACATCAGACAAGTTCAGAGTTGTCTGATGAAAACGGTCCGTCAGACCGTCTGATCGTGTGTACAGGATCTTAGAGTTAACTCGGGCTGCAGAGTTTGACAGGTGGCATCATCTGTCAAACTTGCTCATTGGGATCTATGGGGCTGCACGGGAGCCAAAAGCACAGTCCCACAATGCAATTTGGCAACTAAAAAAAAAAAGCTAAAAAAAACACACACACAAAAAACATAGACAGCAGTATTTTCTCCAAAAAAGCTGACAACCATGTTTTATACCGACCTTTGAAAAGCAATTGTTTGCGCAATTGAAGCGCGTTTCGTCACGTGACAATTGCGGCAAAATCACTTACGTTTAAGAGATAAGGGCATTGCAAGCACGTCCCGCACTTTGCCACGGTTCTGGAATTCAAATCGCCTGTGTGTGAAAGGAGGCTAAGGGTGAATCCCCCAATGGGGACACAGACCGCAATAAAAAGCTGACAAAAGTTCTAACCCTTCTCACTCAAACTAATAAAAACATTGTCATATTATAAATTATAATTAAAAATAATTCTAGTATATTTATCGTTTGATCCGTCACACTTCCATTATCATATTTAAACTTTGAATTCATTTTTTAGTCCAAGTATTGCTATATAATACTGTTTTTTGATGTGTCGCACAGAACATTGTCTAGGGGGGGAGATGCGAATCAAAAAACAAAGACATAAAATAGTGAAGTGAAATGAAGACAAGGAAATCATAAGACATTTCTCAGTTAAAGGTCGAAGGGACTTGCTAATCTGCAGGAATGATCTGTAACGTTGATGATATCTTCACTGGCGGGGAAGCGGCTGGCGTGCTGGGTGAACTACATTATACAAAGAATAAACTCTACCGGCTTCTCTATAAAAACTGCATCGTCATTATAATAGCTTCTATCTTTTCAGTGGAAATGGAATACATAATCCCGTACTTACCAGACATAAAACTGTCTTCATTTTATATCTTTATCAGTCAGCGTCTAAGGAACTCACATTCTGTGGTTAAAGCCCAACGCCAGGGATCTTTTTTAATGCGGGTACAATAATGCACCTGTAAATCACTCCCTACTGCCGGGTTCAAGAAGCATGTGTGCCCCCGCCCACGTGCGACTCCCTACAGCATAGAAGGGCAAGAATTGGGCTGATGGCAGGAGGGTACACAGTAACTTTTCCACAAACTCCGTTTGGTGTGGGCCCTCCACCCACTCTGCCAGGCCCAAGATGTGGAGGTTGTTCCTGCTGTTGCCATTCTCAGCGTCTTCGGCCTTATATTCCAGAGCCCTAATTTTGGTATGAAGGGTGCAGAGGTCGGTGCTATGGCTCTCCACCGTGTCCTCCACATGGCCCAGGCACTGCTTAGCAGTGGTGAGCTGGGACCTCATTTTGTCCATGTCCAGGTTAAAAGCACACCACTAACAGCCGAAATGGTCCACAAATCTGATGGTAAAGTGCCACTAAAAATAGCTATGTTTTACTGCCAAAGCTATGTGCGGCACAGTGTGAAAGGGCTCTAAAAGTCAACAGATAAACTTTTTGTAGCTGCTGACTTAAATGGGTGGAAATCCCCTTTAAAGAGGTATTCATACCCCTTGAAACTTTTCCACATTTTGTCATGTTACAACCAAAAACATAAACATATTTTATTGGGATTTTATGTGATAGACCAACACAAAGTGACACATAATTGTGAAGTGGAATGAAAAATTATAAATGGCTTTCATTTTTTTTTTTTTTTATAAATATGTGAAAAGTGTGGGGGGTATTTGTATTCAGCCCCTTTACTCTGAATCTAGTGGAACCAATACCAATTGCCTTCAGAAGTCACCTAATTTGTAGTAAATATAGTCCACTTGTGTGTAATTTAATGTCAGTATAAAAACAGCTGTTCTGTGAAGCCCTCAGATGTTAGTTAGAGAACCTTAGTGAACAAACAGCAACATGAAGGCCAAGGAACACATCAGACAGGTCAGGGATAGAGTTGTGGAGACGTTTAAAGCAGGGTTAGGTTATAAAAAAATATAAGCTTTGAACATCTCACAGATTACTGTTGAATCCAGTATCCGAAAATGGAAAGAGTATGGCACAACTATAAACCTACCAAGACATGGCCGTCCACCTAAAATGACAGGCCGGGCAAGGAGAGCATTATTTATAGAAGCAGCCAAGAGGCCCATGGTAACTCTGGAGGAGCTGCAGAGATCCACAGCTCAAGTGGGAGAATCTGTCCACAGGACAACTATTAGTCGTGCTCTCCACAAATCTGGTCTTTATGGAAGAGTGGTAAGAAGAAAGTCATTGTTGGAAGGAAGCCATAGGAAGTCCCGTTTGCAGTTTGTGAGAAGACATGTGGGGGACACAGCAATGTGGAAGAAGGTGCTCTGGTCAGATGAGACCAAAATGTAACATTTTGACCTAAAAGCAAAACGTTATGTGTGGCGGAAAACTAACACTGCACATCACCCTGAACACACCATCCCAACTGTGAAACATGGCGTGGAAGCTCTTCTTCAGCAGGGACAGGAAAGCTGGTCAGAGCACTGATATGGCCCTCCTGGCCACTGCTCTCCATACTCAAGCAGCCTCACACTGCAGCTTTACCCTCCTCTCCTCACACAATCATTGTGAGGTGGGAGAGTACCGGACATGATGCCGGTTTGTTGACAGTAATTGTTCTGTATAATTGGATGGAGCAATCACATGGTAAAGGGCCACTGAAATGTTCCTTTATCCCGATCTGTGACCAGCTGGGTCCCAAGAACCTGGAAGTCACAGACATTCCCGGGTGTTCCCCCCCATCATTGTACGCCCTCCCAGAGTTATCTGACAGCACTGTAGCCATCATTCTGCTATGGCCTGGTCAGCAAGTGGTTAAAGAAAAGCAACTCAGGCTGCAATACTCACCACACACCTCCTATGCAGCAATATAATTTTGCCACAAGATGTCCTTACTCTTCTGAGTTGAATGACACTATTGTTATTTGGGCTGTCAGGGTGATGTACATAGCTTCCCGAACAGCAGCACCCTCTGCCTCAGACCTGATGCAAGCACTGGGCTGGCTCTTGGGAAGCGTTATGCAAATTTCAAAATGTCCTGATCAGTGGATGTCAGTCTGGAGGCCACTCCTACGCAGGATGAATTGGCGAGCAGACTGGAGCCTAGCTCTGAGGAAGGGGGTGCGCCCCCGAAACGCGTTATCTGTGCCCCATATTCTGTGCATGTCCATGCACTGTGTTTATGGCCTTATGTCAGTTGCATTTTGTGAGTGTTCACTTTTATACAAAAATGTCTTATTATTAAATTATCTCTAGTAATGCACTAGGTGGGCGCGCCTTCCATTTCTGTTTTTCTTGTGGCAAGCAGACTGCCCTAGGTAGGGTAACCACATTTCCAAACTACCATTCGGGGACACCCCCCTTCCTAAAAAATCAGCTTGTGGTGTAACAAATCACAGCACAGTGATTGGACACTAGAGGCGGGATTTATGATTTCTCCAATCACAAGCAGGGGGCGGGGACTGTGCTCCTCCAGGCATTCCCGGTCAGGACGTACGGCTCCTGGAGCCAGACAGGCAGGGTTTTCCTCCCCCTGCGTCAGCCGCTGCTGTCTGATCCGTCAGATCTGCTCTGACCCTGAGCCGCCCCTGGATCCCTTGGTTCTCTTCTTTTCCACCGTGAGCCTCAAGGTAAGCCCCTGACATAGGGGCCATCCCCACCACCCCCTCCACCTCCGTGAGCATCCTCCCCAGGTAGGCCCTACCTTCCATCACCTTCCCTGGGACCGATTGGCGGCCGTCCTTATCAGGATAAGCCGCCGAATCGGCTGAACGCTGGGGTCTCCTTCCCTCTCCTTACCCCACATTACCACCCACCTGTCAGTATAACCTTTCCCTCGGAGCCTCCCCGCGATTTCCCGTTTGCTCCCCTGAACCGCGCCGGCCGTCACTGATTCGCGGCCGCCGCGGCTTAGGAAAGGCCGCGGCTTCATCCGCGGCCTAGCGGCGCGCCGCATTTTTGGCCAAATCTTTGGTTGTAGCCCCCAGGAGCTCACCCTCAACCACTGCTGGTACTCATCCACCCCTGGCCTCAACAACCAGCCCCCCCCCCCTGGCTCACTAATCCACCCAGCTGGCTACATACCAGCCTGGGTCCCATGCCCTGCTCCTGGTCGGCGGCCATCTTGGTACACCCAGCAGTGTCAGCAGTGTCAGCAGTGTCAGCTTCCCCCCCCCACCCCCCCGGTCACAACTTAATTGCACTTGATCCAGGGGCTTGCCCGATCGCCTTTCAGGGATCAGGAAGGAATTTTTTCCCCTACCAAAAGCAAATTGGCATAGCATGGTTAGGGGTTTTTTGCCTTCCTCTGGACCAAGCCGGGAGGATTCACTGAATCCTCTCTTCATCGCCACCAAAAGGAACGACTTTTCCCCCCGTGAATGGCGACCATGGCTAATCTGCGGTACTCCGCAGAAACCATTTGGAATTTGAGGCGTTTCGCCGCAATACTGCCAGCCATCACCAAAATGACCCTAAGAATCGAGCACCTTTTGAGGATCGATCGACGATCGACCGTCAAAAATTGTAGCCGTTTACCCCAACCTAAGCGCATTTCATGTGCTCTGATCAACACAAGATCCGCAGTAAAACACCGACTTGAAATCCATGATTTCATTCTACAACACGACCTAGACTGCCTCTTCATTACAGAGAGCTGGCTCACAGCCGACTGCAACACCATTCTAGGAGAATTGGTGCCAGAAAACTACCGTATTATAACGGAAAACAGAATAGGGCAAAGAGGAGGAGGACTGGCGGTGATCCATAAGACGCGTCTTGCGATCACAAAACCAAGCCTCCAAAACCCTCTTCCATTCATGGAAACCCTTACTCTTCAACTGCAAGTAAACGGTCAGGAGACCGTCCGGATTCTACTCTGCTATAGGCCACCTGGCCCCAAGTCGCAGCTGCTCCCATCTTTGACGGACTTTGTCTCCACCTATACCCTGAATAGCAAACACCTTTTGCTGCTCGGGGATTTCAACCTTTGGGCCAACTCCCCGCAAGACCCCATTGCCGACGCCTGCATCGACCACCTGGAAGGATTAGGGCTTCAGCAACTAGTATGTGGGCCCACACATGCTTCCGGTCATACGCTCGATCTTATTTTCAGACAAGATCTGGAAATAAAAATCTTGGAAAATGAACCTTTGCCATGGACAGATCACCATGCAATTAAATTCATTATTTCCGAATTCCCCCCATTAACAAAAACATCAAATCCAGTGACAACACACTGGACCAGATGTCAGAGGAAGCTCCATTCGGAACTCTTCAAAGCCACGTTAGGGGGAAAAATAAACACAATTCAGCCGCACCAAACAGCGGAAGAAACACTAGAGGCCATAAACACAGCACTATTGCAGTCAGCTGACTTGATAGCGCCGAAACGAAAGACCCAGATCAGGAAAAACAACTCCGGCTGGTTCAACAACCAGCTGGCGTTACTGAAGCAAGAGCGTAGAAGGGCAGAAGCAGCCTGGAAAAGAAACCCTTCAGATGAGAACCTCGCGATTTACAAGGCAATAACCAGAAAATACTACAAACAAATCTTCGAAGCCAAGAAAAACTATTTTTCTGAGGCTATCAACGGTGCCCTAAACCGCCCCCGCGAACTCTTCAAGCTGGTCACTCAGACCATGAATCCAGGATGCCTTGTAGCCCCCAACTTGGATACACAAGAATTTTGCGATGAGTTATCGGATTGCTTCATTAACAAAATTGAGGCAATCCGGCAAAGCATTCAGCAGAACAATTGCTCTCCCAGCCCCCGTAGTCATTTACACAGCACCGGCAGCAATTCACCACAGTTTGGTGAGTTCACGCTGAAACCCATCTCCATTCAGACCACTAAAAATATCATCGGCACTCTGCGCAACAGCACTGCGCCAAATGATATTATCCCCACCAAACTGCTGAAGGAATGCGCCGACATCCTGGCACCTCCTGTCACGCAGCTTATTAACCAATCCTTCAGGGAGGGCAAAATGCCCTCTCAGCTGAAGGAGGGCTTCATTCAACCCATCTTGAAGAAAGCCACCCTGGATCCTAAGGATCCACTTAACTGGCGCCCCATAACAGGCCTAAATGTTCTCTCCAAGGTAATGGAGAAGGCAGTGGTACAGCAGCTGCAACAGCATCTAGATACCCACAATTTACTCGACCCATTGCAATCGGGCTTCCGTCCCGGACACGGGACGGAAACAGCATTGCTTAAGATATGGGACGACGTTCTGGAGGCCGCAGATGAAGGAGAATCTTCTCTTCTGGTTCTGCTGGACCTAAGCGCAGCCTTTGATACAGTTGATCACAAGCTGTTATTGACCCGGCTGGCTAAAATAGCCAAAGTCGCAGAAAGCGATCTATCCTGGTTCTCCTCTTTTGTGGAAAACCGATCGCAAATAGTTAAGCTAGGACCATTCACTTCGGAACAACGCACATTATCGTGCGGGGTCCCTCAGGGATCTCCCCTGTCGCCGATGTTATTTAACATCTATCTGCGTCCTCTTTTTGAAATCATCAGCAGCCAAAAACTGCTATATCACTCTTACGCAGACGACACGCAACTGTACTTCCGCATTTGCAATAAAAAGGATCACCACCTCAATCTAGAGACATGCCTCTCTGTGATTGAGGACTGGATGACAAAGAGTTATCTCAAACTCAACGGAGGGAAAACAGAACTTCTTCTGTTTCACGCCAAGCGTAGCAATCAATCGATAACAACCTGGATCCCCCCGCCCATTCTGGGCAAAGTCATCACCCCTAGCGCCAAAGTCAAAAGTCTTGGGGTCATCTTTGACTCCGACATGACAATGAACGCACAAATAGGGGCAGTAGTCAGCGGATCTCACTATCTGCTGCGCCTACTACGCAGACTCACGCCTTTTATTCCCAAGAAAGACATAGCGGTCGTGGTGGGAGCGATTGTAAACTCCAGATTGGACTATGCAAATGCCCTTTACCTCGGACTTCCCAAGTACCAAATCGCTCGTCTTCAAGTCGTTCAAAATACGGCCGCCAGACTTGTGACTGGGAAAAAACCCTGGGAATCAATCTCACCCTCGTTGAGATCCCTTCACTGGCTACCAGTCAAAGACAGAATCACCTTTAAAGCACTCTGTCTAACGCATAGATGTATCCATGGGAATGCTCCCCATTATCTATGCGAAAAATTAAAAATGTACAATCCCAATCGTATTCTACGATCCAATAATCAAAATCGGCTTCAGATACCGAAAGCCAGATACAAGTCCAAAGGAGACAGGAGATTCGCTGTCCAAGGTCCCAGACTATGGAACGCCTTACCAGCCAGCATTCGACTGGAGGAGAACTACTTGGTCTTCAGGAGAAAGATTAAGACTCATCTCTTTTGATCTCAAAAGAGAAAGGAACAACAAGCGCCCAGAGGCGATTTATTTCGCATGTGCTGCGCTATACAAGTTCTTCATTCATTCATTCATTCACTGTCAGTGAGTACATTGGTGATGTGGCGGCCTTTTTTGGGGGCATTAGTTGGGATTGGGGAGTGGCTGTGTAAGTTTCATTCCGGGACACTGTATTGTCCTGGAATGAAGGTGCCCGGGACAGACCTGCAAAATGTGGGACTGTCCCGGGAAATCCGGGACACGTGGTCACCCTAGCCCTAGGTAACGCCCACATGTGATGCCAAGCCCCCATGATTGAAGGACCTGAAATCTAGTGAATAAAAGGGGTAGGGCAGGGACAGTTAGGCTGGAAAGGAAGGAGCTAAATGATGCTGGATGTCCTGCAGCCAGGAAATGGCTAACTGACTTTCTGCAGCTTTTAATGCACATGGTGAAAAGCTCACAGTGTGCAGTAGAATCAGTACAGCAGAGGAGCAGGTACAACTTTTCAAAACTGAAGGGAAGGCCAGAAGAGAGTTGCTTCAAAGGAGATTTCTGAGTAATAGCACGTGTCACTTTTCATAAGCCTCAGCCAACCCACCAACTATCATACCAGACCCCAGATTTCATCTGCAGAATACGGTGTGACCTTTCTGAATAATATGTGAAAAAAGAGAGCTTTGTTTATCAAGTTATCAGACTTGAATTTGTCATATAAAAGTCCAACCGCACTATTGTTTTTTTTTTCAAAATTGTCGCTCTTTTCTTGTTTATAGCGCAAAAAATAAAAATCGCAGAGGTGATCAATTACCACCAAAAGAAAGCTCTATTTGTGGGAAAAAAAAGGAATGTCAATTTTGTTTGGGTACAACTGTGCAATTGTAAGTTAAAACGACCCAGTGCCTGTAACGGAACATCCCACACTCCGCTTGAGTGTTCCCGTCATATACTGCTTCCTATCAGTCTGGATATAGATATCAGATATTACAGCTGCCCTCAACACACAACGAGACGTGACTCTGAGATATGACCTTTCAGGGTAGACGTCCCGTCTCCTCTCACCTGCTATACAATACACATTATCATAAGTGTAAACACAGGACATCTTCGCACAATAGCAGGGTCAATTAGCACAGAGAACAGAAAGATGGCTGGAGGCGAGGACATTAGCATCTAACAGTGAGAAGGAGTTACAATTAACCCGTTGAGTTTAGAATCAACAAACAGTAAATAGTTCTTTACAGATATCCTGGAATAGATTGTGGATAATAATTACATAATAATCCCATCTCAGGTAGTCCAAGATATAATTTCTCAGTCATCCTATGCCCCTAGTGGACATAGGATGATTTTAGACATAAGAGGGTCCGAGTCTGTCACAGTGCCGTATCGCAAAAAAAATGGCCTGGTCATTGAGCAGCAGTGGTGTCTCCAGCTTTCATATTTAGGGGGGCACATGCTGGTACAGGGACAAAAGGAGGGGGACCAACTATTAAATGCAATTATATATATATCCTGGGGCCCTTTACTTCTGTTGTGGGGCCCTTTATTACGATCCCGCAACAAGACCCTTTCACATGTTTTGCAGTGAGTCCCCTTCCTACTGTATTGGGGCCCCCCAGGTTGGCAGAAAACAAGAGGTATGTCACCAGCACAGTCCTTCCTGAAGTTGCGCTCCTCCCTGCAAATGAGGATGCAGGGAGAGGGAGCAGATCGGATTGCCGTGGCTTTGCAAGCGGCTCTCGCATCATGCATTGCACAGTTTCAGTGAGCAGAGGGAGGGGGAGAAATCCCCCCGCAGGAGCTGTCAGGGATGCTCTGCCTCTCAGGAGAGCCTATGTCCACTGGGTGGCGACCCAAACAAGATGTTGCGCAGCCGCTACATATAGAAACAAAAGTTGTTTTAATTGGGGGAGCACATGGTAGGGCACAGCATAATGTTGGGGGGGTCAGGGCCCCCTAGGGCCCCCCCTTAGTGATGCCACTGTTGAGCAGCCAAATCTTCTGGGGCTGAAGTGGTTAAAATCTAAAATGTTTGTTAATTTTGGGGAAAGGAAAACTCTTGGTTTAATAAGGTTCATCCCTAGTGAGCAACTGCCACTCTGCAACCCTGGCATCAGTGAGGCGACACAAGAGTTGGATGGAACTCACCACGCCCACAAGAAATTACTGTGCCTTGGGCAGCTGTCCTTGATGCCCCCCCTCTTGACCCGACCCTGTCCCAAGTATTGGGTAAAATATTGGTTCAGGGAGCAAAACATCTTCCTTGTACAAGTGACTCTTCCCCCAGAATCCCCATATTACATATACTGTATACTGTATTTCAGTTGTATATCCACCTGTGTCCAGGTGAAATTCTCCCGGAGTGACCTCCATAAAGTGATCTTGTTGGCACTACAAAGGTGGGTATTATATAAGACGGTCCATTTCCCATATTGTAGTTCATGGAGTATTTTCCGGCACATTAAATGGCGAGACGAGAGGTGAAGTGTTGTAAATGAGGCATTGCGTGTTCGCTTGTTTCATGTCAGCATACCATTATGAAGGTTTACCCCGGGGGGCCGGACTCGGATCATCTCAGCAGAAAGGTTTCTATGGAATACAAAGTTAAATAAGGTAACGGAGTCTGTCTGAGGTACGACGCGCTTGGGCGGCCATACGTGCTATAATGGCGTCCTGGAAGGCTTGTCTGTGTGTCGGTAAACCAGCTGGTTTATTTATTAGTAAAATGAATGCGATGAAATAACAGCATTGTTTGTTTGTCGGGTCTTCATGACCTTGGATAGTCCGTACTTTTTGAGGGATTTTATGCTGAAGGCTTTATAAATATGTATACATTAAAAAAGAAAAATATATATACATAATAATAATAATAGACAGGATACATTATTTAGTACTGTGCAAAAGTTTTAGGCAAGTGTGAAAAAATGCTATAAAGTATGGTTGCTATAAGAGATTGAGGTGATAAAAGTTTATTTTTATCAATTAACATAAGTATAATTATAAGTCAAGGCACCTAATTTTATCACAAAAAATGGGAAAACGTATTGAGCAGCTACTGTAAGCGGGAAAAGAGGGCCAACAGATTCCATTTGCAGCTTCACTGTGCCCATTCTCACTGTGCCCATTGCAGCCTTACTGTGCCAATTGCAACCTTACTGTGCCCATTCTCACTGTGCCCATTGCAGCCTTACTGTGCCCATTGAAACTTTACTGTGCCCATTGCAGCCTTACTGTGCCCATTGCAGCCTTACTGTGCCCATTTTCACTGTGCCCATTGTAGCCTTACTTTGCCCATTGCAGCCTCACTATGCCTAATCTCACTGTGCCCATTGCAGCCTTACTGTGCCCATTGCAGCCTTAATGTGCCCATTCTCACTGTGTCCATTGCAACCTTAATGTGTCTATTCTCACTGTGCCCATTGTAGCCTTACTGTGCCCATTGTAGCCTTACTGTGCCCATTGCAGCCTTACTGTGCCCATTCTCACTGTGTCCATTGCAACCTTAATGTGTCTATTCTCACTGTGCTCATTGTAGCCTTACTGTGCCCTTTGTAGCCTTACTGTGCTCATTGTAGCCTTACTGTGCCCTTTGTAGCCTTACTGTGCCCATTGCAGCCTTACTGTGCCCATTCTCACTGTGCTCATTGCAGCCTTACTGTGCCCTTTGTAGCCTTACTGTGCCCATTGCAGCCTTACTGTGCCCATTCTCACTGTGTCCATTGCAGCCTTACTGTGCCCATTGCAGCCTTACTGTGCCCATTCTCACTGTGTCCATTGCAGCCTTACTGTGCCCATTGCAGCCTTACTGTGCCCATTCTCACTGTGTCCATTGCAGCCTTACTGTGCCCATTCTCACTGTGTTCATTGCAGCCTTACTGTGCCCATTCTCACTGTGACCATTGCAGCCTCAGTGTACCTGAATGAAAACTTATATAGCGCGGCACATGCGAACTGATCTTGACAGGCTGCGGGCATCCATTTTTCAAAAGTCGTGGCTTCCTCCTGGTCCCATTCGTTCGGTATTACCCAGGGGCGGACTGACAACTCATGGGGCCCCCGGGCAATAGAAGATTATGGGGCCCCCAGGCTTACAGATGGCCACCAAGTCAGGTGGCAGTACAGAGGCGGGGCAGCTAAAATCTCTGGATTTTCACATCAAAAGCATGTCGGTTTTGGACATATCAGGGACAGATGTAAAAAAAAAAAAAGTTTTTTACATACTGTCCCTGGTTTTAATGAGCCTGGCAACCCTGGTGGGGCCCCTAGTGGCATGGGGCCCTCGGGCAGTGCCCAAGTTCCTCAATGGTCAGTCCGCCCCTGGTGATACCTGTAGAGACGCGGGCATCCATTTTTTAAAAGTTGCGGCTTCTTCCTGCTCCGTGATAGGCGTTTGACACTGTGTTCGTCTACCGCCTATCACGGAGGTCCTCTCATCCTCGGACTTTCCCAGCAGACACTGTGTTCAGTGTTCCACCAATCACAGACCTTATTTACAACATTTTAGAACAAACTTTTTTCTTTTTTCATTTGTTTAGCAAAAAATTACAATTACATATCAGTGCCCATCAATGCAGCATATTATTGCCCATCAGCGCAGCCTCATCAGTGCCCATCAGTGCTGCCTGATTCATGCCCATCAGTGTAGCCTATCAGTGCCCATCAGTGCAGCCCATTAGTGCCCATCAGTGCAGCCTATCAGTACAGCCTATCAGTGCCCATCAGCACAGCCTCATTAGTGCACATGAGTGAATATGAAAAATTAATTATTTACAAATTTTTATAACAAACTTTTTTTTTTAATCGTTCTTCTCTAATTTGTTTAGCAAAACATTACAATTACACATCAGTGCCCATCAATGCAGCATATCAGTGCCCATCAGTGCAGCCTCATCAGTGCCCATCAGTGCTGCCTGATCCGTGCCCATCAGTGCAGCCTATCAGTGCCCATCAGTGAAGGAGAAAAATGACTTATTTACAATATTTTATAACAAACATTTTTTTTTTTTAATCGTTCTTTTTTTATTTGTTTAGCAAAAAATTACATTTACATATCATTTACATATCTGATGGAGACTCTTTACCACGTGATCAGCCGTGTCCAATCACGGCTGATCACGGTAATCGGCTTTTCCTCACAGTAGAGGAGAGCCGATCGGCTGCTCCTCTGACAGGGGGGTTTGTGCTGATCAATTATCAGCGCAGCCCTCCCCACTGGACCACCAGGGATGCCACTAGACCACCAGGGATGCCCACCAATCAGTGCCCACAATGGATGCCAATCAGTGCCCACAATGGGCATCACTGATTGGCAGGCATTGTTTGGCACTGATTGGCATCCATTAGTACAACACATACATTAGTGCCACATATAAGTGCCCATCTATGCCCATCCATGCCGCCTATCAGTGCCCATCCATGCCGCCTATCCGTGCCCATCCATGCCGTCTATCTGTGCCCATCCGTGTCGCCTATCCGTGCCCATCCATACCGCCTATCAGTGCCCATCCGTGCCGCCTATCAGTGCTGCATGGTAATGCCCATCATCGGTGCCACCTCATTGGTGCTCATCAGTGCCGCATTATCAGTGCCCATCAGCGCAGTACCATCAGTGCCCATCAATGCCACCACATCAGTGCCACCTCATCGGTGCTCATCAGTGCTGCCTTATCAGTGCCCGTCAGCACAGTACCATCAGTGCCCATCAGTAAAGGAGAAAACGTACTTATTTACAATGTTTTATAACAGAAACAAAAAAACATTTTTTTTCTAAATTTCAGTCATCTTTTTTGCAGAAAATAAAAATCGGAGAGGTGATCAAATACCACCAAAAGAAAGCTCTATTTGTGGGAACAAAATGATACAAATGTAGTTTGGGTACAGTGTAGCATGACCGCGCAATCGTCATTCAAAGTGCAACAGCGCTGAAAGCTAAAGATTGGTCTGGACTGGAGGGTGTATAAGTGCCGGTATGGAAGTGGTTAAATTGGTAATTAGCTCCACTGTATGTAAGATAATAACTGTTGGTAATTTTAATTTTAATTTGGCGCATTCGATGCGACACAATCTAAAATAGTCGCATTTTGGAACTACTTGACTTTGGCACACAGCACGGGTCACTGTCAGAACCAAAAATGCTTCATGAATTTGGCGCGACGCATTGACAAGTGGGATTAAACGCCAGAAAATTGTCGCAGCAGCTTTATTGAATCGCCTGCATTGTATAATATCAGTGTTGCGTAAACTGCTGCGTTTTTTTTTTCTCATGGTTTTTCCAGGAACTCGGCTATCTGTAAGGATATGTGTGCAAGGTCATCACACGGACAGCTGATGGAGTCACATTGACTCCAAACGTGTCCCAGCCTGGGCTGCACTCAGTGCGATTATGTCACAAGGAGGGGCGGAGCTGGAATTCCTCGTAATCAATGAACTTCAATGACATGTGTAAAAATAGTAGTAAGTACAGGGGCCTCTTCTACGCTGCATGCTACACAGCAAGTTTGCAAAGCTTTGTGCAGAAATGTGTTTTTTCTTTGTGGTTTAACCCCTTAAAGCGGTAATAATCCAAAAATGTATTATATTGCAGCTTACCAATCATTAGATGTGGTGGCTGCGTTCGTTTTCCTTTTTAGTCTTTTCCCCCTCTGTTTTCACCTGGTGATCTGGCCAGTACATTAACACACCTCCTGTATTAGAACACCCTCACACTGGATGAAGGAGCACAGGGGGCACCTTTGGGCAGGGCCGCCATCAGGGGGGTACAGGCATTACACCTGTAAGGGGCACAATGGTCCTTAGGGGCCCCCCCTCCCCACACCTTTAGAAATTTGCGGCAGGGGAGAAAAGAGAAGACTTGAGTTGACTTTGTTTTGTTTGTTAGCACCAATACCCCCCCCATGGTCCCGCTTATCATCTCACGGCAGGAGAGGGGAGCCCCCCCCCCCCCCCCCAGTGTTGGCAACCGTCCGTATTTTTACAGATAGTTCGTAAAAACGGGCACTTTTTTCCCCCCGTTCCTAAATGTCCGTGGTTGCGGGAATGTGGCAGTAAAAATAGCCGAGATTTGTTCGACTTGGAAGTGCGCATGGAGATTGGAGGAAGGGAGCGATTGGAGGCAGGGGGTGATGGTAGCTGCAGTGGCACTGCAGAGGGGGATGGAGGCAGGGGGCAATGGAGGTAGGGGGAGATTGGAGGCAGGGGGTGTTGGTGGCACCACAGAGGGGGGTGGAGGCAGGGGACGATGGAGGCACTGGGAGATTGGAGGCAGGGGGTGTTGGTGGCACCACAGAGGGGGGTGGAGGCAGGGGGAGATTGGAAGCAGGGGGAGATTGGAGGCAGGGGGAGATTGGTGGCACCACAGAGGGGGGTGGAGGCAGGGGGAGATTGGAAGCAGGGGGAGATTGGAGGCAGGGGGTGATGGTAGCTTCAGTGGCACCGCAGAGGGGGATGGAGGCAGGGGACAATGGAGGCAGGGGGTGTTGGTGGCACCACAGAGGGGGATGGAGGCAGGGGACGATGGAGGCACTGGGAGATTGGAGGCAGGGGGTGTTGGTGGCACCACAGAGGGGGGTGGAGGCAGGGGACGATGGAGGCACTGGGAGATTGGAGGCAGGAGGTGTTGGTGGCACCACAGAGGGGGGTGGAGGCAGGGGGAGATTGGAAGCAGGGGGAGATTGGAGGCAGGGGGTGTTAGTGGTAGAGGGTGATTGGAGGCAGAGGGTGATTGGAGGCAGGGGGTGTTGGTGGCACCGCAGAGGGGGATGGAGGCAGGAGGGGATTGGAGGCAGGGGGCCTGGAGGAGATTGGAGGCAGAGGGTGATTGGAGACAGGGGGAGATTGTGGCACCTTAGAGAGGGATGGAGGCAGGGGACGATGGAGGCAGGAGGTAATTGGAGGCAGGGGGCCTGGGGGGGGGATTGGAGGCAGGGGGTGTTAGTGGTAGGGGGTGATTGGAGGCAGCGGGTGTCGGTGGCACTGCAGAGGGGGATGGAGGCAGGGGACAATGGAGGCAGAGGGTGATTGGAGGCAGGGGGAGATTGTGGCACCGCAGAGGGGGGTGAAGTTAGGGGGTGTTGGTGGCAGAGGGGGATGGAGGCAGGGGGTGATGTGACTAAATAATTTGCCATTATTATATCGAAAATAACAAATTTTTATTTATTTTTACCTTAATATCTACCTTAAATCACATTACTATTTGCCTAACATACTTGTTTGTAGCCAAAATACTGAAATTTGCACCTAAAAATGTAATTTAGTCATTTTTTTGAAATGCCAGTAAAAACATGGCTGCGTCAGTAAAATTCAGGTGTCGTGCCAGTAAATTTCAATCTGGTAGGTTGGCAACACTGCCCCCCCCCGCTTCTCTGCTCCAGGGGGGCCCTGCCTAAAGCTGTGTAAGGGGCCCCAAAATTTGTGATGGCTGCCCTGCCTTTAGACACCAGTATTGTCAGTCTGGAGGGGACTGTTAAGGCCCATACTACACGCAATCAGATTATCCGACAGGAATTGTGTGATGACAGGCTGTTGTTGGATAATCCGACTGCTTGTACGCTCCATCAGAAAAAAAATGATGGATTTCCCACCAACAAATGTGGGATAGCATGCTTTAAAATTGTCCTGTGTGTTGACGGATTATCCAATCGTGTGTACACAAGTCCATCGGACAAAACTCCAAAGTACAAAGACGCTAGCTCCAAACCAATGCAACACAACATAACACAACATTAGCATAAGTTGCCCAAAGTGTGGCGCTATTCTAAAAGAATAGTAGTGGTAAAAAAAAGTCCTTGTGGATTTAGTTAAAGGAGTTGTGAAGAAACATTTTTTTTTTTTTTTTTGCTGAAATGACTGTTTACAGGGTATAGAGACATAAAAGTTAACCGATTCCTTTTAAAAACGATTAAAAATAGATAAAAAAAATCAATCATATAATGTACCTGCAGTTTCAGTTTCGTTTTTGCATGCTGTTTCATGCGTCTGTTTTGTACAGAGCCAATACAGGGCAGTGATGGTTTGGAAAACAAAACTGGATTGGTGCTGAGGGGTTTTAGACACACAGTAATCACACCTCCTCGATTAGTGACCACAGAGAGAAAGCTCCGAGTACTGTGGTTATCAGGAAACAGACAACCAGGAAGTTTGGAGATCAGAGAAGGAATACAGCAACTTGAGAGCAATAACGAACAATGAGAAAATGAAAACAGCACTGCATTAAGGTAAAGGAAGCTATTAAGATAAAAAAAAATCCTTTACAAACCCTTTAACCTTTTTTTTTGGTTAATTCTCCTTTAAGGGTGTGTGGTGGGGGTGTGTCTTATGCCTACATACATTTGTTAGTAGGTGTCCCTCACTCCCATCTCAACATTTTGGGAGTTATGCAGATAAACCCCTTGATCGCCCCCTAGTGGTAACTCCTTCCTTGCCAGTGACATTTACACAGTAATCAGTGGCTATTTTTAGCTCTGATCGCTGTATCAATGTCAATGGCCCCAAAAAAAGTGTCCAATCTGTCCGCCGCAATGTCACAGTCTTGATACAAAATCGCAGATCACCGCTATTAATAGTTAAAAAAAAATTATAATAAAAATGCCATAAATATATCCCCTATTTTGTAGACCCTATAACATTTGCACAAACCAGTAAATATAAACTTATTGCAATTTTTTTTATCAAAAATATGTAGAAGAATAAATATCGACCTAAACTAATTCATTTTTTTTTTTACATTTTTTGGGGCTATTTATTATCATTATTAATGGTGTCTCATGGCCTGATTGGATAGATTGATAGCAGCGCAGCCATTGGCTCCCACTGCTTTCAATCAAATCCAATGACGCAGCGCCGGTGGGCCGGGCCGAGTTCTACATTTTGTGCAAATGGACACAGATGCAGAATTCGGGAACACGCCCGCACAGGTGTCCACCAAGGAGAGCGCTTTTCCAACGTGGACACTCGATGCGGGGAGGAGCCACCAGCACCACTGAGGGACCCCAGAAAAGGAGGATTGGGGCCACTCTGTGCAAGACAAACTGCTCAGTGGAGGTAAGTATGACATGTTTGTTTTGTTTTTTAAAACAAGGGTTTATAACCTAGGGTGACCAGACAAACCCAGTTTTCAGGGACAGTCCTCAGATTGAGGACACGGTCCCTGGACCAAGTCTGTCCCCGTTTTATCCCCAGATTGAGGACACTGTCCCTGGACCAAGTCTGTCCCCGTTTTATCCCCGGATTGAGGACACTGTCCCTGGACCAAGTCTGTCCCCGGTTTTATCCCCGGATTGAGGACACTGTCCCTGGACCAAGTCTGTCCCCAGTTTTATCCCCGGATTGAGGACACTGTCCCTGGACCAAGTCTGTCCCCAGTTTTATCCCCGGATTGAGGACACTGTCCCTGGACCAAGTCTGTCCCCAGTTTTATCCCCGGATTGAGGACACTGTCCCTGGACCAAGTCTGTCCCTGTTTTATCCCCGGATTGAGGACACTGTCCCTGGACCAAGTCTGTCCCTGGTTTTATCCCCGGGTTGAGGACACTGTCCCTGGACCAAGTCTGTCCCTGGTTTTATCCCCGGGTTGAGGACACTGTCCCTGGACCAAGTCTGTCCCCAGTTGTATCCCCGGATTGAGGACACTGTCCCTGGACCAAGTCTGTCCCCGGTTTTATCCCCGGATTGAGGACACTGTCCCTGGACCAAGTCTGTCCCCGGTTTTATCCCCGGATTCAGGACACTGTCCCTGGACCAAGTCTGTCCCCGATTTTATCCCCAGATTGAAGACACTGTCCCTGGACCAAGTCTGTCCCCGGTTTTATACCCGGATTGAGGACACTGTCCCTGGACCAAGTCTGTCCCCGGTTTTATCCCCGGATTCAGGACACTGTCCCTGGACCAAGTCTGTCCCCGATTTTATCCCCAGATTGAAGACACTGTCCCTGGACCAAGTCTGTCCCCGGTTTTATACCCGGATTGAGGACACTGTCCCTGGACCAAGTCTGTCCCCGGTTTTATCCCCGGATTGTATTTAAACAGGTGCTGGGGTTAGGGTTGCCACCTGTCCATGATTCACCCGGACAGTCCGGTTTTTACATCATCTGCCCGGGTTTCTGACTGTCTGTCACCCGGACAACAGCCACCTGGAAACCCTCAAAAATCCTTATAACACCCCCAGAAAAACTTAATCAGAATTCAGGATCCATAACCTGTATGAGAATGTGACCTATCTGTACATATATGTAACTGTATGATGGAAACAGCCCTAATTACAAGGGACTTATTTCTCTCTGTGGAGGGATACAGAACCTCCTGGCCGCATAAGCCGATGCTCTGCTTCTAGTCCCGGCTACTGGAGCCCTGCCAGGACTGTTCACTGTTTACAGAGAGAGCTGTGTGTGAGTGAGTGGGCGGGAAGAGGAAGGAGCTGCACGGAGTGTGAGGGGACAGCAGGACAGAGAGGGGAGGAGAGAAGCTGGCTGTACATTACCATATTATTCATGTAAGTATTCCTCTCACACTACAGTATGTTGTCAAGTGTATTTATGTCTGTTTGTGTGTATCTGAGTGCATGTATGTATCTCCGTGTGTGTGTGTATATAAATATGTGTGTATGTATATAATTGAGCACATGTACAGTATATATTTGAGTGCATGTATATAGGTATGTATGCATGTTTCTTAGTATATATATCTTAGTGTTTCTTTACAGCATGTATATATGCATGTATCTGAGTATTTATATATATATATATATATTTATGTGCATGTACTGTATGTAATTGAGCATATGTATATATCTGATTGTGTATGTATATATCTCAGTATCTGTATGTATTTGAGTTTGTATGCATGTTATTAACTGAACATATTTCTATATCTGAGTATGTAATTTACTATACACAATATATATGGAAAAGTGTGTTGTTTGTTTTTAGGTTTATGTATATATGGGAAGAATTGTTAATTAAAGCGGAGCAGGTATTTGCACCCACTTCCGGGAATACACACTGTGGGTAGAATGCGGGTAGTGCGTCACTTCCCGGTCCCCCCCCCCCAATGTGTTCTGGGAAACACAGGGCTCCCAGAAAACAGCGGGGACCAGTGAAAGACGTTTAGCACTGATTGCGCATGCGCAGTAGGGAATCAGGAAGTGAAGCTGCAACGTTTCACTTCCTAATTCCCCTACCCATAATGATGGTGGGGGCAGCAGAGTGACGAGCGACCGCTCGTCTTCTGTTGCTGACGGTGCTGGACTCCTGGACAGGTAAGTGTCCTAATATTAAAAGTCAGGAGGAGGAATTTGGGCTTAGAGGAAGGACTGGATGGAGAGGATTTGTGCTGGGGAGGGGGTATTTGTAGGGGAATTTGGGGGGAAGGATTTGTCCTAAGGTTGATTTTGGATGGGTGGGAAAATATTTGTGCTGGGGGGGGGGGGGCTGGGAGGGGGTTGTACTAGAAGGTAGAATGTGGGGGAGCTACAGCTGCTGATTAGCATTTTCTGACAGGGTCTAGTGCTGCTGTCAGAATCCAATAGGGAGATTCCTCCATCTACAGTACTTCATTTGCTTGGCTCAAGTTATTTTTTTATTTTTTTTAGAATTGTCCACTCCCGCTACAAGGTCTTTAACAATCCTATAGTGTATACTAAAAAATAAAAAAATAAAATGCTATGCGCCAGTAAAGTGTTCGGGTTTGGCTAGAAGGAAAGGTGGCAACCCTAGCTGGGGTGGCAGAAAGAGGCAGCCGAGCTCAGTGTCCAGCAACAGGAACAGAGAGGAAGCAGATCCGATCGTAGGGCTGCCGGTGCCTTCAACACAGGTGTGCTTTGGGGGTGTCTGTTAATAGACTACATTGCACTGTGTCTGTCTCTCTGGTCATAAGTTAACAAAATCCGCACCCAGCAGTCAAGAGAGGCCCGGAGCAAAAAGAACAAGCCATAAGCGTAGGGCCGGGCATGACTGGGTTAACAGAAACCTTTACAAGCCAGGGGGGAGTGGTCATGAGAAGTGCCGTGTGCAGAGGAGGAGAAGCTATAAATTCTCCCCCCTCCTTTCCCGGGTAACACAGTCTGGGGAGAAAAGTTCCCACCCACCCTCCCTTTTTGTTATGGGCTTGCTGATAGTGGTGAGGATGGTTGAGAGAATTGTTGTTTTGGGTGCTTTCCTTGTGTTTTGTTTCTCCTTATGCAGGTACGAGGTTCATGCTGTCGTGGCAGTGGCGGGTGTTTGGACTTTGCAGGAGAAGAAATTACCCCAAATATGGATGCCATTACCCAGAGGTGGTATGGGTTCTGAAGGGGTGTGGTTTCCAGTCTACCAAGGTGTATCTGGAATGTTGGTTAATGGGGGCACTGCGGTCAGTGGTCGTCTCTGAGCCAGCTTGTCGGCTTGAGGCCTATGACCAGAGGTGAGGTACCGCAGTGCCAATAAAATGTTATAACGTTAAAAGGTTTTACAAGTCAGTGTTGGTGGTGCCTGCAAAGTCCAGCACTAGTATGAGAAGAACTGTTTTTCTCAGGAATTATATGGTTTATATATGTTATTTATTATTGGATGTTATCTAAAATAAAGGAGGCTGCTACGGCCAGTTTTACTCCAAGTTACAGTGGTGGTCTCATTATTATTAAAGGTTTAAGGGGGAGTATAAACAGTGTGTCCTAGCAGTAAAGGTTATATCTGGGATACCATAGTCATGTTATGTGACAGAGCCATGATAGAGTGCCTGCTGCCTGTGAGTTCATAATGCTGGTGATCTTAACCAGTTGCCGATAGCAGATTTACTGCTACAGAGCGGTCACGCTGCGAAGGATCACATATATACGCGATCCTGCTTTTCTGGTTCCACCGGTACCTGCTGATCGCTATGTAAACACGGCAGATCGTCATTCTGTCAGTATGGAAGACATTGATCCTGATACCCCACAGTGAGAAAACACTGGTTAGGCACACATTTAGTCCTTTGATTGCCCTAGATGTTATCCACTTCCCAGCCAGTATCATGAGTACAGTGACAGTGCATATTTTTAGCACTGATCACTGTATTAGTGTCACTGGTTCCCACAAAGTGTCAAAAGTGTCACTTATGCCTTGTACACACCACGCAAAAGTCCGCCGTGAGTCCGTCGAAAAGATAGAGAACAGGTTCTCTTTCTAAGGTCCGTTGGACAACAAAAAAAGTTGGATGGAGGCTGCACAAAGCCCGTCTGACTTTTTTTCTTGAAAAGTCTGGCCGTGTGTACGAGGCATAAGTGTCTGAATTGTCTGCCGCAATATCGCAGTCTATGTAGGGTGACCACATTTCCAAACTGCCCTTCAAGGACCCCCCCCCCCCCCCTCCTAAAAAACAATAATTTTACTGGTTCATCCTGGGACCTGTAGTTCTTTACTGGTTGGGGGGGGGGGGGGTCACATCTTCAGCTCTGAGAGGTTTATGGTGGGACCTGTATCACCCTTTAGGGGGGTCACATAATATCTAAAGATGTGACCCCCCCCCCAAATTTGAAGGATTACAACACCCAGCATGAACCCCTGAGATCTAGGGGTGTGATCCCATAGATTTCACAGGTTTATGCAAAGACTTGTTGTTCTTCACTATTTGGGGGGCGGGGGTGGTCTAACATCTTAAGCTTTGGGGGGGGGGGTCATGCTGGGACCTGTAGTCCTTAACTTTGGGGAGGTCACACCCCCCAAGGTAAAGGACTACCTGTCCCAGCATGAACCCCTAATGGTCTAAGGGTGTGACCCCCCCAAATTTGAAGTGCCCAGCATGAACCTGTGATATCTAGAGTGTGATCCCATAGATTTCATAGATCTATGCTGGGACCTGTAGTTCCTCACTATTTGGGAGTGGGGGCACATCTTCAGCTCTGAGGGGTTCATGCTGGGACCTGTAGTTCGTCACTAGTTGGGGGGGGGGGCGTCACATCTTAAGCTCTGAGTGGTTCATGCTGGGACCTGTGTCAGCTTCATTCCGGGACACTGTATTGTCCCAGAGTGAAGGTGCCCGGGACAGACCTGCCCGGGACACGTGATCACCCTACCGCTATGTGGCCCAGATTCACAGAGTGTTGGGCGCACATTACGCCACCGTAGCGCAAACGCCGTACGCCACGCCAACATAGCACGGAGAGGCAAGCATTGCATTCAGCAAGCTATTGCTCCCAACGCTGCGTCAGCGTGGTGTAGGTTTCGAGGGCGCAAGCCGGTGTAGATGGAAGTGGGTGTCATCCCATGCAAATGATGGTCCGAGCATGGTGCAGTGTTTTACGCCGGCGTATCACAAACTGCGCATGCGCCGTGACGTTGCCTTGACGTGGACGCATGCACAGCATTCTTATGCGCCTGCTCACAACTACGCCGGCACAACTGCCCAAGCTACACCGGATCACCACGTACGCTGTGAACTTAACGTACGCCCAGCCAGACACATGTCCAACGCACCATAAGCCGGCTTGTGTTCCCTGGTGCAGACCTTTTCATGTCTATTGCCAGGTTGCACCTCAGCTATGGGGAATAACTTTACGCCGGATGTACAACTGCAAACTCCAAAACACACAAAAAAATGCATAGGCGTGAACCTAGGGTAAGAGCCGGTTCACACTGGGGCGACTCGTCAGGAAACTCAGCCGTCTGACGAGTCGCGTCCCATTGAATGCAATGGAACCGTGCTAATAGGAGCGACGCAGAAAAAGAAAGAAAGAGGAAAGAGGTTCCTGTATGACTTCGGGGTGGCTTGGGGCGACCTGCATTGACTTCTATACAGAAGTCGTTTTGCAGGTCGCCTCTGAAGTCGTCCTCAGGACAACTTGCAGAGCCGCCCCCGGAGTCGTGCCGCGGCTATGTGAACCGGTGACTTGTCATACTCTGCTCCCTATAACAGAATGCTGCGGAAGTGCTGTGGTGGCCAACTGCGCATGCGCGATGCGTTTCAAACGGATTTACGACAGTACACACCAGCGAAACCTCGTTCGGCATCCAGGCTCTTTCCTTAACAGGCTGGTCGGTAAAGAGGCCTGTTTTTTTTCCTGGGCATTCCCCAGGTTATGTTATGTTGTTATCGGTTTTAGCCTACCAATGCCACTTACTGTGATTGCCAGCAATAGATGGGGGTGGTGGACACGTTTTTGTTTCACCTGTTGTGTTTATATTGGTCCAGCAGTACACCATTACCTATGCAGCCATTGTGCTATATGCTGGGTGTTTGGTGTGCTCCTGTACCTTTTAGGAGGGGTGGCTCCCCTTCAGTCCACCTGCCCTCATCTAAAAGGTGACCAGATTTTTAAAATGAAATCCGGGGACATATTTTTTCTTTACGAGTAATGGCGGCAATCAGCGACTCTCTGCTCGTCGCCCCCCGCCCCACAGCCTGTCAAGTCTTACTCTTCGGGCCCCGGCTACTACTGGGTGGGGAGTGGAGGAAGATCACCCTGCCAAGGAAGGCAAGGAGATAGGCAGGCGGCTGGCCAGAATTTGAGCCAAAGCAGAAGAACATGCGAGCGAAACTGAATGGGCATGCGCCCAAAACTGAAGAAATATTCCCTCCGCTCCGACCAGCATGATCATCAGAAAGGGGCACAGATTCTGGGAAAAATACATCCCCCCTATGCTAGTAGGCACGGCGGTGCAGGGGTGTGTAATTCTATTTTTTTTTTTTAATTCTGCCCCTGCCCCCTATTAAATCCAATCTGGGGACAAAACCAGGGACAGACTTGGTCCGGGGACAGTGTCCTCAATCAGGGGACTGTCCCCTGAAACTGGGGATGTCTGGTCACCCTACTCATCTATCCATTAAAATGCATGTGCCTCTACTATGGGGACACTCACTGTTTAGTGTTAGGACCACAGATTACAGGGTGCCTTGGTGCGGCTCTGTGGCTTACGCATGCGTTTGCAAATGCGTGCAGTCAAAACCCCTGTTTTTAACGCATACTGTTAGACAGGTTAATTTGGTTGTTCTGCAGGCTGGTCGGTAAGGAGGCTTGGTTTTTTCCTGGGCATTCCCCAGGTTATGTTGTTATCTTTCCTTAACATCCCCGTGGATTGGAGGATGTTAAAAAAAGAGCCAGGAGGCTGGCCACTTTTCCCACAGTCCACGTCGCCCTGAATGACAGCTTCGCTGGTGTGTACTGTCGTAAATCCATTGGAACGCATCACCATGGGCGTCCGCTCATAGGAGTAAGGGGGGGCCAGTGACCCCCCCTGGAATCGGCAAGGGTCTGCCATGCTTGCATCTCTAGCTGTGCTGACTCTCTGTGTTTGTGCGAGTTGGCTCCACAGCTGTTGCAAGATCAGTGTCACTGAGTTACAGAGCTCTTTACTGCCACCTCTGGCTGCTTCCTGTATGTGCACCCTCGTGTTTGCTTTGCTGCCTGTAATGTATTTTCAAAGGGACATGTGGAAACAGGACTTGGGAGAAGGAAGACCACTGTGACCTTACAAGTGGGGACTGTGAGTACAAGTTAAGGGAGAAGGCTTTATGGGATAATGACTAAGCCCCTGCCCTTCATGACATTGTCAAAGAAGCGGAGCATAGGTGACCGTAAAATTATGCCCCCCCCTGGAAAAAGTTCGGCGGACGCCCATGCGCATCACAATTGCATTTGGAAAGCATCGTGCATGCGCAGTTGGCCGCTACGTCACTTCCGGAGCATTGTATGATAGGGAGCCGAATATGACGCGTCACAGTGGAGGTGCGGTGGTGGTATAGCAGTGCGATTTTTTAGCGGTGCGGTATTAACCCCCGCTAGCGGCCGTAAAAGGGGTTCATACCGCCCGCAATGCGCCTCTGCAGAGGCGCATTGCGGGCGGTATTACCGCGGTTTCCCATTGATTTCAATGGGAAGGAGCGGTATAGGAGCGGTAAACACCCCGCTCCTATACCGTTCCATAGATGCGGCTAGCAGGACTTTTGGAGCGGTCCTGCTAGCGCACTGCTTCAGTGTGAAAGCCTTCGGGCTTTCATATTGAAGACTACAGGGCACGATTTTTTCAGGCGTTATAGCAGCGCTATTTTTAGCGCTGTACCGCCTGAAAAACACCCCAGTGTGAAAGGGGCCTCAGTGTAAAGAACTACTGACTGCTCATTTACTAAAATTCAGCACCTCCAAAGCAACGCTGAAAAAATACTAAACTTGTTTCATAACATTTTAACACGTCAGACTTCCCACAACCACAGGGAGTTGTCCTATGAGAATTATTTGATAACTTTAACTGACCAAAGTTCTGTGTACAGAGGAGCCTCTGGGGCCCTTTTTAGGAAGATGTTGTAACCACAATGAGTTGCACCTTTCACACTCGCAGAACAGGGCCCCAATTCTGGAGAAAAGCACAAAACGGCAAAAATGGAACACTGACTCAGCATTAAAAAAAAAAAAAGCCCCGTATCTTCCTTGGGAAGGAGAAATCCATTGCAGCTTATTAAGGAGTCACAGAGCGCGGCTGCTGTCAGCAGGTTTTCTTTGATATTATAGATTTCTGCTTGGCCCTTTGTAATTAAACTAAAACCTCGTAGAAGCTTGAACATGCTAATGTCATTTCAGAAGTTGCGTTCGATCCTTTTTTTAATTCTGCGGCTTTCATTAGAAGAATGATCCTGATGAGGAGACGGGAAGTCATCGGCACTCCCATCAAAAGCGTATCGCGTGTTTTATTGTGAAGGCAACGTCACGTAAAGTCCGAGAATATCGATGTTTCAGGGCGTCGTAGGTTCCCTTACTCAAGGTAATATAAGTCGCCTTGTCGCCGTGTCACACTGAGGAAGCCGCTCCAGAAGAA
The DNA here is from genome assembly GCA_029574335.1 of Rana kukunoris. Lineage (NCBI taxonomy): Eukaryota > Metazoa > Chordata > Amphibia > Anura > Ranidae > Rana > Rana kukunoris. The sequence goes on along the minus strand of CM056053.1, from coordinate 448,563,069 downwards.
GGATGTGTCGCTGACGCCGGATGCCGGTGCATTTGCATGTAGACAGGAAGTAGCAGAAAGAGAAAGAAGGAGATCAGAAGCACCGAAGCACAAAATAGTATAGCAAATTAAAGTGGTTGCAAACCCTTACATACGGAACATTCAGTGAAGTGACTGGCTTGGGTGATATGCAGAGCCCTCTCTCCATTACATCCACTAAAAGTCCAGAATTTATAAACTTGTCTGAGGCCGCGTACACACGTATGAGAACCTCGTCGGGCTAAACTCATCATTCCGCCCGACGAGGTTCTCGGCCAGCCGTCGAGTTCGTCGACCAGGCTGTCGAAAAAGGCGTCGAGCCATTAGTCCCGATGGCCCGTCGAGGAAATAGAGAACCTGCTCTCTATTTTGGCTCGACGCCTCGCTCGTCAGCTTGCTCGACGAAAACGTACACACGATCGAGCTTCTCGGCAGAATATGGATCCCAGCGAGCTTCTCGCTGGATTCTGCCGAGAAGCTCGGTCGTGTGTACGGGGCCTCAGCTTTCAGAAAGTAGAGGATGGGAAGCCAAAGTTACACTTCGTTAGGAGAGCTCAAAGGAAAAGTTGTATCTGCAGTGCGCTGCGTACTGAGTGCAGAGTTCGTCGGGAGTCTCAATTTCCTCGTTGTGTTTCTCGTCGGGCTGGTTTACGACGAGAAACACGTTCGTGTGTATGCTTAGAAACCCGCGCATGCTCAGAATAAAGTATAAGACAGGAGTGCACCTTCAGTAAAAGTAGCGTTTCGGAATGGAGATAGCACATTCGTCACACTGTGAGGCCCCGTACACACGACCGAGCTTCTCGGCAGAATCCACCGAGAAGCTCGCTGGGATCCATATTCTGCCGAGAAGCTCGATCGTGTGTACGTTTTCGCCGAGCAAACTGTCGAGCAAGGCGTCGAGCCAAAATAGAGAGCAGGTTCTCTATTTCCTCGACGGGCCATCGGGACTAATGGCTCAACGCCTTTTTTGACAGCCTGGTCGACGGACTCGACGGCCGGCCGAGAACCTCGTCGGGCGGAACGATGGGTTTAGCCCGACGAGGTTCTCGTACGTGTGTACGCGGCCTCACAGACTGAAAAGCGTGAATCGTCTCTCACCAAACATTTACTAACACGCAGTAACATGAGATTAGCAAAAGCAGCCCCAAGGGTTGTGCCAGTGGAATCGAACTTCCCCTTGTATGCAAGGAAAGCTTGACAAGATTCTCAACATGCTGGGCTCTGATGAAGAGGTCTTTGTAGCAGAGCTGTATCCTGGCCTAGGCCAACAAGGCCCAGGCCTAGGGCAGCACTTTGCAGGGGGGCAGCATGAAAAGAGTCCCTGCCGGCTTGCGCTACACTGTTGGGAAAAATAGTCTAGCGCCCCCAAAAAGCGCCCGCGCTGCTTCTGGTATGCAGGCGGGCGGCATTCCATTTTTGACTGTTTTATCATCCTGGACCACAAACCTTCCTCACGGTGCTATATGTTTCTGCTGTACCATCTACTTAAAGTAGAACTATAGGCTACACTTTTTTTTCATTTTGGGTAGAGTAAGGGAGGGTTATAGCCCCTGTCAGTTTATTTTTTACCCCATCCCTGTCCCATTGCAGAGATTTCCCTTCCCTTCTTGCTCTATAGGCAACCAGGAAGTAAGAGGAAATCTAAGAAAATGAAGGGAATCCATTGCCCCCCCCCCCCCCCCCCCAGGCTAGTGTCCTCACTCGAAAATTTCAGGGTGCGGGTCTTAAACAACACAGGGTGTGTCCGTAACAGGAAGGGGTGGGTCATATTTAAATTAGGGGGTGCACGAGTTTAGTCAGGCCTAGGGCAGCACAAAACCTAAATACACCTCTGCTTTGTAGCCTCGAAACGTGTCAGCTGGCAGTGACACACCTTCACCCCCCCCCCCATTTGGAGTGTGGTTCTAGGGGTATCCACTACAGCGTTGTTGATAAGTCTATTATGTTGCTTTCTTTGTGAGTAGTTTTTTATTAAATTTGTATTCTATTAAGATGTCAAAGGTATCACAATAGGCTGGTGCGTCTTTTTCTTTTCTTCCCAAGATTCTCGACAAGCCTGACAAGGAATTCGTCGAGGAAAACTATGTTTCATTTACGACGAGTTCCACGGTCGTGTGTATGAGGCCTGAGTATTTCCAAACGGCTCAGAACGGCTCTGAGTGATTCCGAATATTTCCGAAACGGCTCAAAACGGCTCCGAACCGTTCCGAGTTTTACCGGCGCCCCCGCACCTCTGGCCAAATGCGGTACTGCACACCCCATTAGCTTGAATTCTGCTTGTTTTGCGAGACAACACTCGCAAACCGAGTCAGAATAAAAAAAAAAAGTTGCTTGTTATTCAAATTAACCGCGTTACTCGTAAACCAAGGTTCCACTGTACCTCCATCGCTGGTATTAAAAAGAACACATTTCAGGATGTACTTAATGTAGAAACAACAAATAAAAATGGGGGTAACAGGAATTTCTCAGTACCGAGAAAATCCTATTTCCCTTATTTGTAGTTGTTGTCTCTAGATATGCCAATTGGGATGTGGTTACCCATATTTTAATAATTCCCCTTTTGAGCAGTCTACTATATAAGATGTACTAATAATTACAAAGCGAGATTCATTTGTATCTTTTGTATCTGCCTAGAGTTTGGCTTTAGGCTGGGTTCACACCATTGCGAATTGGATGCAGGTTCACCGCATCCAATTCGCAACAGCAGGAGATTCTGACCGGCTCTCTATGGAGCCGGTTCACATATCTCTGCAGCAGATCCGGCGCATTTTGCACAAAAACGCTGTGCGTCTTTTGGTCCGTTTCTGGTCCGAATTCTCAAAATTTTAGCTGAAACCAGACCTAAAATGACGACCAGAACGCACCGGACCCCGGGTGAGAAACAGATGCAGTGGTGGTGTGAACCCGGCCTTAAAGCGGAGGTTCACCCCCAATAGAAAAGGTATCTGATAAAGACCGCCACACTCCTGGTGTCACAACGGGGCGTGACCTTTTCATTATGCTGGCCGTTGAGATGGCAACGGAGAAGTGTTGACTGCGCTGCTCGCTGCCAACACTTCTCATGCGCGGGATACAGCGGTGAATGCTGGGACATCCGCATTCACCGCTTCCCGGAAGCATTTGCTTGTGGGCTTTGCATTGTGACATCAGGACCGCGGAACCCGCGCTTTAATGATCTAAACTGAGAATTTTGTCAAAATCCCTTTACACATTCCTAATGACCATTTTCTGGGCTGCTAAAAAAAAATTCAGACAAGCTGCATTTCTATTGGTTGGACTCTAAGGTCCTATTATATCCATCACTTACAAAAAAGGCATGCAAGTCTTATAATACAAGTGTATACGATGCTGATGGTGATTTGTAGCAATCTCAAGCCTGTAGGCTTCTCCAGAACACATTCTACGTGACCCGGCATAGGATGGTGGAGATACATCCAGAATGTAAAGCTGTGTAAATGTTTGGCGTCTCATGTTTGGCGTATCATGTTTTGCATATTTTGCGTCGGGGAAAGGTTACTAATTTTTGCTGGCATGGTGTGAAGTTCACAGCACATCAAAATATCGCTGAGATTTTCCACATAACAAGTGTATACATTGCACAGAGACCCGTCCCTCTAATGCCCTAATCTCCAGAAGGAATACATGGCACCACGGGCTGTGCTGGAATCCGCAGCACATGGACACGTTACCTCTGCTGACCGCTGACATCACCCCAACCAGTTCATCCTCCTTTGTTTCATATCTTGTGAAGCTGCTAAATTACAATGGAGAGCAAACGCGAATTAGCAGAGGTCCCGAACCTTTGTCAGCTTGTGAAACGTATTAATGTTTAGCAGATCTCCAGATTTTTCAGTATGAGGGCCACATAATATATTTTATACACATTCATGGGCTGAAAAAAATGTTTTAGAAAATGATTGGACACCATCATTGTCACCATCATATTCCCCCTTTCATCAGGGTCCCCATCATTGTCACCATCAGATTCCCCCTTACATCAGGGTCACCATCAGATTCCAACTTAGATCATGTTCACCATCAAATCCCCCCTTACATCAGGGTTACCATCAGATTCCCACTTACATCACGTTCACCATCAGATTCCCACTTACATCACGTTCACCATCAAATCCCCCCTTACATCAGGGTCACCATCAGATTCCCACTTACATCATGTTCACCATCAGATTCCCCCTTATGTCAGGGTCACCATCATTGTCACCATCAGATTCCCCCTTACATCAGGGTCACCATCAGATTCCAACTTAGATCATGTTCACCATCAAATCCCCCCTTACATCATGTTCACCATCAAATCCCCCCTTACATCAGGGTCACCATCAGATTCCCACTTACATCATGTTCACCATCAGATTCCCCTTACATCAGGGTCACGATCAGATTCCAACTTATATCACGTTCACCATCAAATTCCCACTTACATCATGTTCACCATCAGATTCCCCCTTACATCACGTTCACCATCAGATTCCAACTTACATCACGTTCACCATCAGATTCCCCCTTACATCACGTTCACCATCAGATTCCCCCTTACATCACGTTCACCATCAGATTCCAACTTACATCATGTTCACCATCAGATTCCCCCTTAATTCAGGGTCACCATCAGATTCCAACTTACTGTACATCATGTTCACCATGAGATTCCTACTTACATCGCGTTCACCATCAGATTCCTCCTTCCATCACGTTCACCATCAGATTCCCCCTTACATCACGTTCACCATCAGATTCCAACTTACATCATGTTCACCATCAGATTCCCCCTTACTTCAGGGTCACCATCAGATTCCAACTTACTGTACATCATGTTCACCATGAGATTCCTACTTACATCGCGTTCACCATCAGATTCCTCCTTCCATCACGTTCACCATCAGATTCCCACTTACATCACGTTCACCATCAGATTCCCACTTACATCACGTTCACCATCAGATTCCCCCTTACATCATGTTCACCATCAAATCCCCCCTTACATCAGGGTCACCATCAGATTCCCACTTACATCATGTTCACCATCAGATTCCCCTTACATCAGGGTCACGATCAGATTCCAACTTATATCACGTTCACCATCAAATTCCCACTTACATCACGTTCACCATCAGATTCCCCCTTACATCACGTTCACCATCAGATTCCAACTTACATCACGTTCACCATCAGATTCCCCCTTACATCACGTTCACCATCAGATTCCCCCTTACATCACGTTCACCATCAGATTCCAACTTACATCATGTTCACCATCAGATTCCCCCTTAATTCAGGGTCACCATCAGATTCCAACTTACTGTACATCATGTTCACCATGAGATTCCTACTTACATCGCGTTCACCATCAGATTCCTCCTTCCATCACGTTCACCATCAGATTCCCCCTTACATCACGTTCACCATCAGATTCCAACTTACATCATGTTCACCATCAGATTCCAACTTACATCATGTTCACCATCAGATTCCCCCTTACTTCAGGGTCACCATCAGATTCCAACTTACTGTACATCATGTTCACCATGAGATTCCTACTTACATCGCGTTCACCATCAGATTACTCCTTCCATCACGTTCACCATCAGATTCCCACTTACATCACGTTCACCATCAGATTCCCCCTTACATCACACTCACCATCAGATCCCCCTTACATCACGTTCACCATCAGATTCCCCCTTACATCACCGTCACTCTCAGATTCCCTCTTACGTCTGGGTCACTATCAGAATCCCCCTTATATCAGGGTCTCCATCAAAGTACCCCTTAAATCAGAGTCCCCACCAAAGTCCCCCTTATATCAGGTCCAGAGCAACATTCCCAATGCGCACATTCCTGAGAGTGGTTAAAGAGTAAGTGGGTGCTGTAGAAACCACGAACAACTCAGATCAAGGAATACAGTGCTGTAAAAGTAGTTGCCCCCTAAACTTAATAAATGGTTGTGCCACCCTTTGCGGCAAAAACTGCAATTAAGGGTTTGTGATAACTGGCAATTAGTCTTCCACATCACTGTGGAAGTATTTTAGCCCACTCTTCTTTGCATAATTGTTAATTGTTTTAATTCAGGTACATTGGGGGGTTTTCCAGCATGAACAGCCTGTTTAAGATCATACTAGACATGTGCACAGAAAAAAAATATTATTTTTTTTTGTTCTGTTTCGTATCGTTCCGTTTTTTCGTTTTTGTTCGTTTTTCATAAGACGCCCGTTTTTCTCTTTGTTCCCGTTCGTTTTTCGTATGACGTGATTTTTTCGTATTCCGATCGTTTCGTATTTTCTTACTGTTTTATTTTCGTACATGCGGAATGGTTCGTTATTCTGTTTAATTCATGTTCGTTACTTGTTAGACAATAATTTTCGTGAATTTTCGTCAATGATTTGCAGTATCTTGAAACCCTTTTCTTTTGCTATTTTCAGTCGTATGTTCATATGACATCTATAACAAAAAATTTGCATTCTGTATTTTAAATTCCTTTTTTCTGTTCGTATTTTGGATTCAAAATACAGCATGCAAATCTTTTGTTATATATGTCATATGAACAATGAACATAGGACTAAAAAAACAAACAGAAAAAGGATTCAAACAAAATACAGCATGCAAATCTTTTGTTATACTGTAGATGTCATTTTCGTTCTTTTGCCGTTTTCGTTTTGTCGTTTTTTTTCGTCGGATCATTCGTTCGTATTTGCGGTTGTTCGTTATGCGGCTAATTCGTAATCTCGTAGTTTTCGTATTTTGGTGCTTTAATTTTTTCGTATGTACACATTATCCTGCGGGTATGAAAATGAACATTTTCGTACGAAAATAACATTCGTACGAACGGGAATGCACATATCTAGATCATACCACAGCATCTCAATCAGATTTAAGTCCGGACTTTGACTAGACCACTCCAAAACCTTAATTTTGTTTCTTTGAGCCATTCAGAGGTGGACGTGCTGGTGTGTTTCGGATCATTGTCCTGCTGCATAACTCAAGTGCACTTGAACTTGAGGTCAGGAACTGATGGCCAGATATTCTCCCTCAGGATTTTCTGGTAGAGCTCAGAATTCATGGTTCCATCAATTATGGTAAATCATCCAGTTCCTGAACCTGCTAAGCAGCCCCAGACCATCACCCTACCACCACCGTGTGTGACTGTTGGTATAATGTTCTCTTTGTGAAATGAAATTAGTTTTACACCAGATATAAAGGGACACTCACCTTCCAAAAAGTTTAACTTTGTCTTATCAGTTCACAGAATATTTGCCCAACAGTATTTTGGGTTAATCAAGATGTTTTATGGAAAATGTGAGACAAGTCTTTGTGTTCTTTTTAGTCAGCAGTGGCCTTGGAACTTTCCCATAGGAGCCATTTTTACCCAGTCTCTTTCTTATTGCTGAACGCTGACCTTACCTGAGGCAAGTGAGGCCTGCAGTTCTTTAGATGTTGTTGTGGGGTCTTTTATGACCTCCTGGATGAGTAGTTGTTGGGCTTTTGAAGTCATTTTGGTTGGCCGGCCACTCCTGGATAGGTTCACCATTGTTCCAAGTTTTTCTCATTTGAGGATAATGGCTCTCACAGTGGTTTGCTGAAGTCCCAAAGCCTAATGCCCCGTACACACGATCGGAAAATCCGTCAAGAAAAGTCAGATTTGAGCTTTCGAATGCAAATTCCGTCCGTGTGCATGCTCAATCGGACTTTTGCTGATGAAATTTCCGCCAACAAAGGATTGAGGGATGGTTCTCAAATTTTCAGACAGAAAAAATTCCTATCATCTGCAGCAATTCCGACGTGCAAAATTCCGAAACAATTCGATGCATGCTCGGAAGCATTAAACTTAATTTTCTCAGCTCGTCGTAGTGTTGTACGTCGATTCCGACACGCACAATTCCAACGCATGCTCAGAAACAATTCGATGCATGCTCGGAAGCATTGAACTTCATTTTCTAGGCGCGTCGTAGTGTTGTACGTCATAACGTTCTTGATTGTCGAACGTTCAGAGAACTTTTGTGTGACTGTATGTATGCAAGCCAATCTTGAGTGGAATTCCGTCGGGCTGTCCGATCAGGTCTGCCTGCCAGTTTTTTACGCGTACCTAATCGGACCCTACAGTCTCCCTTATGGCGGATGTCAGTGATGACATCACAATGTGTAAAGAGGGGTTGGGACGAAGGTATAAGCGCAATATAGATTTTGTGTGGGATTTTGTGTGGGATTGGGCAATAAGAAAAATTGCGTTGCTGTATATTGTGACAGGGAATTAATTTAGGCAGACTTCAAAAGTCAGTGTAGCACTACCCCCGGAGGAGCTGCTGGTTTGTTTTGGGTGGCACATTTACCTTGTGGCTCTCCGAATTCCTAGGGGTGTATGGTGCATATAGCAGAAGTAAAGGAATGTCCGCAACAAGTGGTAAAAACAGCCGGGTAAAAACAATAAAACTTGTGGTGAAGAAGATAGAGTTGAAGAAAGAAAGGAGAATAGCAAATTTAGGCGAACTAACCACGTGTAACACTTCTTTGCGCCACTCCTGCCTGAGTGGGAATAGCGTACCTGGACAGGCCTCTCTCACTGACCTGGCAGCCAGAGTATCGCTCGAACCTTCTGAGAAGAAGTCTCTGCCACAGACCCTTCTGATTGTAGTTACGGAGATGTACCTCCTTAGTGGAATTACGCCTGGATCTCCTTCTAATTCCTTTTGAGTACCGACTGACAGGTGACCAGCCTCTCAGTTTCCGGATACCTCAATCCCCGGTGGATTGTCGAGACCCTATTGGATCGCCAGACTCTCATTGGCTCTCCTCAGATGGACTCCCCACCGAACAACTGTACCGCTTGGGATCTTCAGGATTGGGAACCCAGTTGACCACTGGGCTCCCTACCACGACTTAAATGTCCCAGACCCATATGGTCCCAGAACCACAAACTTCACGTGGCACGCACGCCTCGGCCAGGTAGGCCATAGCGCTGGGGCGCCGTGGTGCAGACACCCTAAAGTTGAAGAAGAAGACCCAGAACCAATTGTGTCTGCCCCATAAATACCCTCCCCCAGCATGCACAGCAAAGCTCAACTCTCCTGATTGGCTGCTGGGGAAGAGCACCCTCACCTTGACTCCACTGCTACCACCTACAGTCCTGGGGTGGGAAGAACACCTCAGCACAACAGAATGAGCCCACAGCACAGCCAAGCTGAGACAGACACCCAATTTGAACATTTTAACCAGATCAGAGTTCAACTACACTCTGATCTCTTACTAAATTTAAATAGCACCGGTACTTTAAAGTAACCAGACGCTACATCAGCAAATGGTCCAATGAACTTTTTTAGAAAGAAAAAGGATGGTTTAACTAGAATAAATTAGATAAAACGAATGCATGACTGTGTACTCTGTAGACCAGACAGGTCAAATTCTTTTTTTTAGGAGAATCCCAAATCACAACATTGGTTATCTTTTTAATTTAAATGTTCAGTTTATTATTGGTGACATTAACTCAGAGCCTGTATGTCTAGACCTTTCCTCCCCATCAAGATATAGCGCAACAGCTGCAGTATTTCTGCCTCCTTACATAGCACAATTCTTATGCTAATGGTAGGTATACGCTGACCGTGAAGGAAAGTGAGGTCACTAGTGAGATTTTCAGCTACTTTCATGATTCGGAAGTGTTTATTGCTAATATCACATTTCTATCATACGGGTGGACTCTATGGGACGACCATCAACTTGAGATTAAATGGGAAAGGCTATTTAGTAAATCCAACCCAAGAATTTCTCCATGCAATAAATAGAGTTGTGAATGTGAATTAGACATGTGCAGACTGGAATATTTTGTTTTGTTTTTTCGTTTGCAAAATAAATTTATTTAGTTACTCCCAAAAATCGTTTTGATTTATTTCGTTTTTCGTTGGGGAATAGCTTTCGCCCGAAAATCCAACAATACTTGGTTCCTGTCGAATGGTCAAAAGAATATTCGACGTTCCGTCGAATCTTTTTGGTTGCTGTCGAATGGTCAAAAGAATATTCGACGGAACGTCGAATCTTTACGAATCGTACATTTCTAATGTTGTATGACTAGTAATAATGTCGAATCTATTCTCTATAATGTCGAATCTATTTTCTCATAAATCAAAATCTATTCTCTCTAATGTCGAATCTATTATTTCTATAGTGTCGAATCTTTTCCCTATAGTGGCGGCATTTTTTGGGGGCATCAGTTTGGCTTGGGGGGTGGCTGTGTCAGTTTCATTCCGGGACACTGTATTGTCCTGGAATGAAGATACCCGTGACAGACCTGCAAAATGTGGGACTGTCCTGGGCACCCTACGCCCGGCCCATCATTTGCATGGGGTCACACTTCATTAGCATGGATCACGCCCACTTTCAGCCCACTTCCACCTACTTCCACTTACGCCAGCCTGCGCTTTCGAAATGTTGGGAGCAATAGCTTGCTGAATTCAGTGCATGCCTCTCCGCGCTGCGCCGGCGTAGCGTAAAAGAGATACGCTACGGCGGCATAAATGTTGTTTGCTTCACAATAAAAAAAAAATCTTCAAAGCTGTAAATAAATGATGCAAATCCTCAAACAATCCATGTTAATTCCAGGTTGTGAGGCAACAAAACACAAAAAATGCCAAGGGGGGTGAATACTTCTGTATATACTGTAAGTGGTAACTAATAATGGGTCTAGGCAGCATCCAATCTGAATCCAGCGTTGTGTACAAGGCATTATTTGAAAGAGGTATTCGATGTTTCATTGTGCAGAGGACATGGTGACACTTTGTGTAGTTTGACATTACCTGCAATGTTTGTCTGACCCCCAGTGTCTGAAGATCATACAGCTGTAAGTCTTGCTCTGTCAGCCTTACCCAGAGAAAATGTTCACCTGCTCCACGCAGCTGACAAACAACCTGCGTCATTGTTTGTTAAGCGCTATCAGCTAACAGTTAAATATTGGAGCATCAAAGCCCAGCGGCGACAGCAAATGAAGTAAGTGATGTCCTCTCTCGGAGTAGACCTTGGACTTTATTTTTTCTGCTAAATGTTTGATGTTCACGTTGGCTGCTGGGCCGTGTTTGATGAACACCACGACACTTTACTAAAAGCAGGTGGACGCTATTATACACTATTCAGGCTCAAGTACTAACAAATACATAATAAAAATGGCTCAAGGGGTCTTATCATTATACTAAATGTACTCAGCCAAGCTATACCTGTAAAAGAAGACAGTGATAATCTATAGTACATGTTCTGCGTCTCAAGCCGCCAAACACTTCTCCATTCAGAAGAAATCTGCATCTCATTGCTGCTTGTCTCTTCTATCAAGGGGGGTTGACACCCTGCAATATAAGTGACAGAGGGTGGAGTAGGGGCCAGGCTAATAGCGGCATGCTATTCACACCTTGCTGAATTGCATTTAACCACTTTAGCCCTGGACCATTAGGCAGGCCAAAGACCAGATCGCTTTTTGCGATTCGGCACTGCCTAGATTTAACTGACAATTGCGTGGTCGTGCGACGTGGCTCCCAAACAAAATGAATGTCCTTATTTCCCCACAAATAGAGCTTTCTTTTGGTGGTATTTGATCACCTCTGCGGTTTTTATTTTTTGCGCTATGAACAAAAATAGAGCGACAAGTTTGAAAAAAAATGATGGGCCAGATTCACAGAGCCCTTACTCCGGTCTATCGCGCGTTAGACCGGAGTACTTTCAAATTACGCGCGTTGTTTCATTAGTCTGAATCCTCAATAATTTTGCGGCCGCTGGGTGGGTTCGCAATAAGCGTTTATCGATTGGTTTGCGCAAAATGTATAGGGCCAGATTCACAGAGCGATTACTCCTGTCTATCTCGCGTTAGACCGGAGTACTTTCGAATTACGCGCGTTTTTTCACTACTCTGAAACCTCAAACGGGTTTCAATCCGACTGGCTTACGTGTTCGTACGCCTTCGGATCTACGCTGCAATAATTTTGCGGCCGCTGGGTGGAGTTCCCGTCGTTTTCCGCGTCGGGGTATGCAAATGAGCTTTTTCCGACGATCCACGAAGTTACGAGCGTTGTTCGCAATCTCTTACGGCATCTGTAGTCATCTTTTTGCTGCGTAAAGTTATTCCAGCTATTAGCTGGTCTATAGTTAGACGGCCCATGTTAAGTATGGCCGTCGTTCCCGTGTCGAATTTCAACGTTTTATTTTCTTTTTTGCGTAAGTCGTCCGGGAATAGGAATGTACGTAAACGACGCTACTCAAACAAAAAATGACGTAACGACGTTATTTCGCGCAATGCACGGCGGGAAATTTCTGAACGGAGCATGCGCAGCTCGATCGCCGCGGGGACGCGCCTAATTTAAATGCTTCACACCCCTAATTGCGTATTTCGATTCCGCCGCGAGAAATACACTACGCCGCCGTACCTTACGGGCCAAAATCTACTTGAATTCGCCGTAGAGCCAGGTAAAATACGGCGGCGTAGTGTATCTCTGATACTCTGCGCCAATGTAATTGTATGTGAATCTGGCCCAGTATTTTTTACTTTTTGCTATAATAAATATCCCCAAAAAATATCGTAAAAAACATTTTTTTTCCTCATTTTAGGCCGATACGTATTCTTCTACATATTTTTGGTAAAAACAAAAATCGCAATAAGTGTTTATTGATTGGTTTGCGCAAAAGTTTTTAGCGTTTACAAAATAGGGGATAGTTTTATGGCATTTTTATTAATAATAATTTTTTTTTACTAGTAATGGCGGCGATCAGCGATTTTTATCATGACTGCGACATTATAGCAGACACATCGGACACTTTTGACGCCTTTTTGGGACCATTAGGGGACGATTAAGGGGTTAAGTGTGTCCTAGGGAGTGTTTCTAACTGTAGGGGGATGGGCGGTTTGTGACACGACACTGATCACCGCTCCTAATTACAGGGAGCTGTGATCAGTGTCCTGTCACTAGGAAGAATGGGGAAATGCTTGTTTACATCAGCATTTCCTCTTTTTTCCTCTTCGTGAGACGATCGCGGATATCCCCATGGACATCGAGTCAGCGGGACCCGTGGTTGGACTCACGGAGCTTGCGACCGCGGCCACACGCCCACAATGCTGTTTCTTAAAGGGGGCGTACCTGTATGCCCATATGCCCACAGGAGCCATTGTGTTGACGTATATCGTCGCGCACTGGTCCTTATGTGGTTAATGGGCTGAAGGATACTGCCATCTGCACTGAATGATGTCACCCTCTGCTTGGTGCCCTCTCTTTCACATTAGTTTCCTCTCTTAGCAAAAGAGCCCCCGGCCATCACATCACTCCCACCTTGACATCAGGAGCCCCCCTTTACAACAGAGTATCCGTCTTCCACATCAGAATCTTTCATTTGTTTCCTATCTTTTGCCTGTCTCTGATCTTGCCCACAACTTGGTACCTTCCTGTTCAGCTGTTATTGTACCAGGCATGGGACCCGACTTTGCTTTTAACTGAGCTTGGGACATCCACAATGTACTACTAGCTGTACCCCTGCTCTCTTGATATCAACACTGTCAAATCCTAGGCCATGGTGCAGGCACCCTTGCACTTGTGTCTTTCCATTGCCCATGCATATCCCATCTCAACTTCCAGGGGTGCTCTGATAGGGAACTGTGCAAGGGGCCTCATCATCTCGGGCTCCACATATGGGTAAGTGACGCTCCCACCACATCAAAGTCCCTCCTTCACATCCTCCGGAGCCCCATTCACATCGCAGTCCTCCTTTCACAACAGGAGCCCCCTTCAGATCACTGAAGAAAAAGTCCCAATTGTCATTCACCACTTTCTCTCAAGTGGGTATTGCTCACCCGGATAGGCCCCTCTCACCTGGCCTAGTAGCCGGAATGATGCTCGGACAGTAATCAACAGTCTCTGCCACAGACTGGTTATGAGCAAAACAAACAGTCTGGAATCCTCTGCCACAGGATTTTAACACCCAAACCTTCAGCCGTACAGTTAAAGAGCCTTTAAGCCGACCCGGTGAAACTGTAGGGTAACTTGAGCTGTAGATCCCCCTTAATAGGGTCACCAGGCCTATCCCGAGACATTAGCCTTCCGCTTGGTCTCCTCCTGGGCAGGTCCTCCCCTAGTTTCCTCCATTAATTAGCTTCTTCTAGTACAGGGGTCTCCAAACTTTCTAAACAAAGGGACAGTTTATGGTCCTTTAGACTTTAGGGGGGCCAGACTAGCGAAATTGGGAGTAAAAAAATACCCAGGTGCCCAGTGGGAGTTAATTATACCATATCTTTGGTGACAGTAGGAGGACTAGTGCCCCATTGTTGGTATTAATGGAAAGAATTGATGGTGTCAGTTAGAGAAATAGTGCCCCATTGGTGTCAGCAACAAGAATCATGCCCCATTGTAATTGGATGGAATAATGCCCCAAGGGCCGCATTAAGGCAAGCAAAGGGCCACATCTGGCCCCAGGGCCGCAGTTTGGAGACCCCTGCTCTAGTAGATGGACAACTTGAGATCTCTTTGCAGTTGTAGGCCCCAGCCAGGATAGCTGGGCCTATGTGGCCCCAAGACGGAAAATCACAGCAACACGTACCTTGGGCCAGGAGGGCCATGAGGTGAAGGACCCCAAAAATTGTCGTCTACCTCTTAAGTACCCTTCCCCAGCATGCCCAGTGGGGAGCCCACTCCCACTGGGCTGTTCCTGGGAAAAGACACTCAATACACCATAGCCTTCCATCCTTTCCAACATTGGCCTGTGGTGGTATCGCCACCTACAGGCAACAGTTGTAAAATCCTTTCAGGCACAGCCACAGCCAGAACAGAGGCTGATTTAGCATAAATCATTAAAGTCTGAGCCAACTATCAGCCCACTAAATTTAGCATAGCGCCTGATCAATGGAAGCAGGGCGCTACATATGGAAGCAGTAGGTTTAAAGAGCATACCAAACTCTTGAGATAACTTCTTTATTAACTTCAATTTTTCTTCATATATAACACTGACATTTTCCCAGCAGGCAGTCCATGTACAAACATGTGTTGAATAAAGTATAAAAAATGGCGGTTCAACTGTTCAATCTTGTCATTCTGCATATAATGGTAGATATATTTCTTTCTTCAGTATCTGTACTCTCACTTTAAGTTATTTAAACACTTTATGATCTCTCAATATATTTACTCGCTCTATATTGCTGTTTGCAGTTTGATAGCACACTTGCTATTGCAGTTTGATAGCACCTTTGCTTGTTTGACCATTTGCTGTGATGTTTGATAGCACGTTTGGTGGAACTACAAGTGAACACATAACTAGTTCAGTATACAGTTCTAATCACATTATCAACAATATGAACATATATAACTGTATTAAATACCTATTTTGGTCACTTGCTTCCATAAAACTGAATTCTGAGGCCGCGTACACACGATCGAATTTGTCCGCTGAAACTGGTCCGACGTAGTATCGTGTGTATGGGCTAGCGGACATGTCTGACCGGCGGACAAATTTTAAAACATGGTTTATCTTCCCGCACATGCGTTGAATGGATTAGACGCATGCGCGGAAGTATTTTTTTCCCTGGTGCGGTGACGTGGCGGCGTCAACGTCACCGCCACGTCACCGCGCTGTCTGCCGGCGGGGATTTTGATCCGATGGTGTGTACACACCGCCAGACAAAAATCTGAAGCCATGTTTTTCAGCGTATCTCGCTTTGTGAATCGGCGCAAAGATGCGACGGCGCACATTTGAAATTACGGCGGCGTATCTGGAGATACGCCGACGTAAGTCTTTGTGAATCGGGGCCATAGTGTATAACTCTGCTTTTATCTCTCACATATGAGCATATGAACTGTATTAACCTCCCTGGCGGTATCCCCGAGCGTGACTCGGGGTGTTTTTTTTTGCAGAGATCGGTATCCCCGAGTCACGCTCGGGGTAGCCATGCAGAGCCTGCAGCGCGCGCTGTCTTACCTTCTTCCTGGATCCAGCGATGCATCCCCGCTGTGTGAGCGAGCGGGTGCTCGCTCGATTCACACAGCGTCCCCGTGTGCCGCCGATCTCCGTTCCCTGCGACGTTACGACGCACGGGAGCGGAGAACGGCGCCAAATTTAAAAAGGTAAACAAACACTTTACATACAGTACAATGTAATCTTATAGATTACAGTACTGTATGTAAAAAATACACACCCCCCATGTCCCTAGTGGTCTGTCCAGTGCCCTACATGTCCTTTTATATAATAAAAACTGTTCTTTCTGCCTGGAAACTGTAGATTGCCCATAACAACCAAAAGTGTCCCTTTATGTCAAAAATGGTTTTAGATCAGCTAGAAAACAGCGATAATAAATTATAATTACTTTCAGAATTGAGCGATAGCGATTTGTGGGGAAATTTGTCATAAAAAAAATAAATAATGACAGCGACAATTCTGCAACTGAGCAAATTTCAGTGTTTTTGAGTTGATTACATTATTGAATATTTTTTATTATAATTTGTTATAATTATTTATAGTTTTTTATTATATAAAAAATTATGATTTTGTTTTTCAAACTTTATCATACCCGGGATGTCTTGTTTGGACAGATTTAAGCAAGTTATTCCTAAGAATTGCAGGCCTACAGTATAAAACGCCAAACTTCCATGCAAATAATTGTACCGCTTTTGGTACGTAATTCCAGACAGAATCATACCGCCAGGGAGGTTAAGGTTATTAGCAGGTCTAGCTGTATATACATGTAAGTCACATTAGCAACCTAGGACAGGTCTTAGCTGGCCAGCTACACCCAGTCATTATGAATGGGCTGGCAGTTCACCCTATACAGGATTTATATAGCGCCGACAGTTTACATATCGCATACCTCCCAACTTTTCAACATTGTTCTGCGGGACATTAAAGTTGTTTGGGGGGGGGGGGGGGTTGCTGCCGCGGGATATCAGAGAATTTTTATTGGACATTGGAGTTGTTGAGGGGGGGGGGGGGTTGGGGTGCTGTCACGGGGATGCCGTTTTTTTTTTTTTCTCTGGAAGTTTACATTTAAATTGTTGAGCAGGGGGAGGGCCGCGAGATGCCGACATTTTTTGGATCGGACATTCAAGTTGTTGAGGGGGGATTATCGCCGGACCAGCCGTTAAAGTTGAAGCGGGGGGGCATCCTTCTTACAGCTTCCTCCTCATGTTCACAGCTTTTCCTCCTCCCGTGCTGCAGTTTAGGAGCGTGGGGAGGGGGTGAAAGGGACCTCGGACCTCCTCTTCACTAATGCAGGATTGCGGAAAACAGTGATTGCGGGAAAGTCCCGCACAATCCGTGCCAGTTGGGAGGTATGCATATCGTTTTACTATATAAAAAGGGAGACTGTACAGTTACAATACAATAAAATACAAGAGGGTTAAGAGAGCTAGAGTTTACAATCTAATAGATTAACACACAAAAAAAACCTCTCTAGTTAGGGAAATAGAACATGGGGAGCTAAATCTCTTGATAAGTCGATTATAGGAGGAGTAGACCATATAGTACATTAATGGTATGAGACCTTTTTCTTTTTATATAGGGAATATATTGAAACTGTTTATGTTTGTCTATGTATTTGTATTAGGGTTGTCCCGATACCAGTATCGGTATCGGGACCGATACCGAGTGTTTGCGGGAGGACTTTTACTTGCATTGCATTACAAGAATTCAAACGAAAGGTGCCTGTAATGCGGCTCTGTAATGCACGGGGATAAACGCGGCATCATCGGCATCATCTACTAGGTATGGGGGACATGGCTGCAATATGGGGGATAGGACATGGCTGCATATATGGGGGACATGGCTGCAATATGGGGGACAGGACATGGCTGCGTATATGGGGGACATGGCTGCGATATGGGGGACAGGACATGGCTGCATATATGGGGGACATGGCTGCAATATGGGGGACAGGACATGGCTGCATATATGGGGGACATGGCTGCAATATGGGGGACAGGACATGGCTGCATATATGGGGGACATGGCTGCAATATGGGGGACAGGACATGGCTGCATATATGGGGGACATGGCTGCAATATGGGGGACAGGACATGGCTGTGTATATGGGGGACATGGCTGCATCTGTGGGGGACAGGACATGGCTGCATATGTGGGGGACAGGACATGGCTGCATCTGTGGGGGACAGGACATGGCTGCATCTGTGGGGGACAGGACATGGCTGCATATCTGGGGGACATGCATGGCTGCATCTGTGGGGGACATGCATGGCTGCAATATGTGGGGGACATGCATGGCTGCAATATGTGGGGGACATGCATGGCTGCAATATGTGGGGGACATGCATGGCTGCAATATGTGGGGGGACATGGCTGGATATATGTGGGGCTGGATATATGTGAGGGGACATGGCTGCAATATATGTGGGGGGACATGGCTGCAATATGTGGGGGGACATGGCTGCATTTGGGGACACATTAAAAAAAAGTATCGGTATTCGGTATCGGCGAGTACATGAAAAAAGGTATCGGTACTTGTACTCGGTCCTAAAAAAGTGGTATTGGGACAACCCTAATTTGTATGTATGAATGTTTAAAGTATCTATATATTAATTGTATGAAATGCACTGTAATGGAAAAGTTTAATAAAGAAAATTTGAGAAAAAAAAAAAAAGTATATCTCCAACATATTTAGCAATGCGTTGAATGCATACCTCCCAACTTTTTGAGATGGGAATAAGGGACACCTATCAGCAAAAGTATGCAGGCATAGGACACACCCCCATGCCACGCCCCCTTAAAGGAGAATTGTACAAAAAAACAAAAGTGCTTTTTTTTACCACTACTATTCCTTTATATTGGCTTTTGGAATTCACAAATGCAGCAATTTAGAGATTAGATGAAAGGTTTAGCACTGGAAAACACGTTTTTAAAGAGAAATAGTGCACCGATCTATATAGATCAGACCAAAATGAGAGACAAACGAGGAGGAAAGAGGGACAGAGGGACATTGCTCCAAGTAAGGGACAGTCCCTCGAAATCAGGGACAGTTAGGAGCTATGTGAATGTGCATTGGCAGGTAATGTACATAGCCATGGGTTGTCGTTCTAAATACATGGCACCACAATGCAATGCCCATAGTGCCATAGTTGTAACAAAGTCCATTAAAACGCATGTTTTATCAATAGATAGGCGTTAATGAAGACCTCTTGAGCCCCCTTAGGGAAAAAGTGTCTTGACTGTTGGGGGCATGGCCAGGTACTGTACAAGGTGGTGGTCATTTAAGGATTGGTTAATTTGAAAGATGGGATGGCATGAGCTTGGGTAAAAGGGATCACCCCAGGGAATTATGGGATTTTTGGAAACATGCTGGGAAGAGCTGCCTACCCTCCCGCCCCTTTTTTCTATGGTATGTCACAGCTTGCTGCGGTTTTCTTGACCTTGCCAGCATTAAATGGCTGTAATGGGTCATGCCCTTGTTGGAAACCGGAAGTAGGCGGCCTGTCCAGCACTTATGGTAAGAACAGGCTCCTCCCCCATTTTGGAATTTTGTGCTCACAGTACAACTGTGACTGGCACTGGTTATAAAATGTTCAATGTTCAAAATGTTATGTTTGCTTAAACCACTTAAGGACCGCCTCCTGCACATATACATCGGCAGAATGGCACGGCTGGGCACAAGCACGTACCTGTACGTCCTCCTTAAGTGCCCAGCCGTGGGTCGCGGTGCGCGCTCCGTGACTGCAGCCGTGGGACCCGCTGACCTGATCACTGATGGAGTCCCGCGATCGGTCCCCGGAGCTGAAGAACTGGGAGAGGTTAGTGTAAACACAGCTTCCCCGTTCTTCACTGTGGTGCTGTCATTGATCTTGTGTTCCCTGATATAGGGAAACACAATCAATGACGTCACGCGTCCAGCCCCGTCCCCCTACAGTTAGAAACACATATGAGGTCACACTTAACCCCTTCAGCGCCCCCTTGTGGTTAACTCCCAAGCTGCAATTGTCATTTTCACAGTAAACAATGCATTTATATAGCATTTTTTTCTGTGAAAATTACAATTGTCCCAAAAATATGTCAAAATTGTCCGATGTCTCCGCCATAATGTTGCGGTCAGGAAAAAAATGCTAATCGCCGCCATTAGTAGTAAAAAAAAAAAAATATATTAATAAAAATGCAATAAAACTATCCCCTATTTTGTAAACACTATACATTTTGCACAAACCAATCGATAAACGCTTATTGCGATTTTTTTTTACCAAAAAAGGTAGAAGAATACATATCGGCCTAAACTGAGGAAAAAAAAAATGGTATATATTTTTTTGGGGATATTTATTATAGCACAAAGGAAAAAAATATTGCATTTTTTTCAAAATTGTCGCTCTATTTTTGTTTATAGGGCAAAAAATAAAAACCACAGAGGTGATCAGATACCACCAAAAGAAAGCTCTGATTGTGGGAAAAAAAGGACGCCAATTTTGTTTGGGAGCCATTACGCACGCCCGCGCAATTGTCAGCTAAAGCGACGAAGTGCCAAATCGCAAAAACTGGCCGGGTCCTTTACCTGCATTTTTGTCCGGGTCTTAAGGGGTTAATAAAGCTGTGGCTTTGCCCTTTCCAACCTAATGGTTGTAAGAGTGTTTATTTAATAGGGTGAAGGGGCAAGGGGGGGGGGAGGCTTTATGTACATTGTGAGGGATTAGCTCGGTAGCGGGTGTGTGTGAACCCCTGCATGGGTTCACTACATGCTGAACTGTACAAAAAGGCAGTTGAGGATGACTGAAAACAAATGATATGGTTTATTTCTCCATCTTGCTGGGTACACGTGCAAGCATCAAAACAGCATAAACAAAACAAAACATAAAATAAACCCTTGCCACTTGGGGCGTCTACCTTCCCAACACAGCAACCTACCTATGGAGTCTGGCACAGCCTACTGCTGCGCAGACACTGCTGGTCCTACAGCAGAAAACAAAAAAGTCTCTTTGATATTTCTCACACAGAAATATCCATCAGCACCTCACCTCTTCAGTAGAGTTTGTGACTGCTCCTTCACTCACAAAGCCTCAGGATGCAGCAATCAGTCGTCAGCCTTAGGCTGTCTTTATAGGGGTTTTACTTGCTTAATTCTGAACAGCTGAAACATTTTAACGCCCCAAACCTCTCTGGCCATCTCTGCAGCCGACGCCTAATAGTAATGGGTGTATTGTCTAAACAAAGCAGAAATATATCTCCCGTCTGTGACAACACACACAGATTTACCTGACTTTCTGTCACAACATATATATTGCAGTTAAGGGGTACCTGGGTTCATTGCGCCTCAGCAGTCATGGGTCCTAAAACTTTTATTGGTGAGCATTCACAATGCTCTAGAAACTGCAAATATACTGTAATCTAATGATCCACCTACTGTCAGCCTGACTCCAAATTCCAATCAATGCTCATGAGATAATAAGAATTTAATATAAAGAAGGATTAGAAGTAATTATAAACAGTACAGTTTAAAAATAATTTTAGAAAAAAAAATTCAGTGTAGAATTTTTTTTAAATAAATGCGCTAAATGGAGATTTTTAAATCTGGCTGAAGTTCTAAGAGATTACCAAAAAGATTTGCTTCCTTTTTACTACAAATTCATCCATTTATCACAGAGCTTCTGCTGTTCAGCACGGTAAACACGCTAATGATTTGCAGAGAGCGGCAAAAGTGACAAGCTCGTTTTAATGAGAAAATAATGCGTTTATATCCGCCGAATCCAGGGGCGGAATACACAGCTATTAAAGGGGGCATGCAAGGTAGTTTACAGGAGAGAAAACAATACAGAGAGTTCCTTATGATTTTATTAATGTTCTTAGCTTCAAGGGAAGGACAAGGTAGATTTAGGAGAAAGTTTTCAGATACAGTGTCAGTAGATGAAATAATTGATGAAGGTATCGCGGGGACGTGTGTTGTGTCTACAGACAATAATACACCCTTGGAGGAGATAGCTCCGGGTCTAATGATGATAAATTGAAATTTATGTTGTTTTCCACGGAGAGCGCAGAATCAGAGAAACATCGCCTACGGGCGAACATATACAGGCCAATGTTTGCAAGCAGGGCAGCCAATTTAAAAGAGAAAATATAGGGCCAGATTCTCGAAAAGAGATACGATGGTGTATCTCCAGATACACCGTTGTATCTCTGTATCTGGCCCTGGGAATCTATGCGACTGATTCTTAGAATCAGTTAGGCATAGATTTTGCTTAGATCCAACTTGCGTAAGTCACTTACACCGTCAGATCTAAGTTGTAATGTTACGCTGGCCGCTAGGTGGCGTTCCCGTCGATTTCTGCTTTGAATATGCAAATGAACATGATACGCTGATTCCCGAATGAAGTTGCGCGCCGTCGACGTAGTTTGCGTACGCGTAAGGTTACCCCTGCTATATGAGGGGTAACCTTGCGTAGGTGCGGCGTAAGCCATGTTAAGTACAGACGTCGGGACAGCGTCGTGTTTTTCCGTTGTTTGCGTAACTCGTCGCGAATAGGCCTGTACGTTTATTACGTTGCCGTCAAAATCAATGTATTTGCGGCGTACTATGGAGCATGCGCAGTGGGCTACGTTTACGGCCGGCACATGCGTAGTTCGTTCGGCGCGGGGTGCGCTTAATTTAAATACAGCACGCCCCCCCTCTTTCCCTATTTGAATTACGCGGCCTTAAGCCGTCCCGTTTACGCTACGCCGCCGCAAATTACGGAGCAAGTGCTTTGAGAATACAGCACTTGCCCGTAAAAAGTGCGGAGGCGTAGCGTAAATGGGTTACGCTACGCTCCGCAAAAAAAGCGGAGATGTACGAGAATCTGGCCCATAGTCTTTTTATTTGTTTATTTTGAATATATGCAGGAATGTCTTAAAGCGTCAGTCCTCCCAAAACCTTGCTGATTTTTTAATACATTTTTCATTATGGAATCATAGCTCCCAACTGTCCCTGATTTGGAGGGACTGTCCCTGATTTGGAGCAATGTCCCTCTGTCCCTCGTTCCCCATCATTTTGGTCTGATCCATTTAGTTGTATATAAAATACACTTTTAATCTTTCAAAAAGTGTTTCCCAGTGCTAAACCTTTCATCCAATTGTTTGGTTAATTCTCCTTTAAGGGGTGTGGCAAGGGCGTGTCCTATGCCTACATATGTTTGATAGTAGGTGTCCCTCATTCCCATCTCAAAATGTTGGGTGACGGGTGACCGTGTGTCCCGGATTGCCCGGGACAGTCCCGCATTTTGCAGGTCTGTCCCGAGCACATTAATTTCAGGACAATACAGTGTCCCGGAATGAAACTGACACAGCCATCCCCCAGGCCAATCTGATGCCCCCAATAAAGTCCGCCACATCACCGCTTTACTCACTGACAGTACTTGTCCTGGCCGGGAATGCCTGGAGGAGCACAATCCCCGCCCCCTGCTTGTGATTGGAGAAATCATGAATCCCGCCTTGTGTGTCCAATCACTGTGCTGTGATTCGTTACAGCACAAGCTGATTTTTGGGAAGGGAGGGTGTCCCTGAATGGTAGTTTGGAAATATGGTCACCCTAGTTGGGAGGTATGCGGAATGTAAGAGGTGAAGCTTAAACACAGAACAGGAACAAAGTTGGGAATTTTGGCCAGGAGATCTCACTGTGTTGGAGCACCCAAAACATAGAAGAGGAGGACAACCATGATCTACATTAAAAGAGACTCTGTCACCTTATCATACGAAGACCACCAAGATCTACACTTAACCACTTGCTCACCGTGAAATGACGGCTGGGCAGTGAGGCTCTCGTTCTGGTAGGGCGTTAAATGATGTCCTCGATAGGGATGAGCCGAAGACCCTCCCGTTTGTTTTGCACCATAACCTGCGAACAGACCAAATGTTTGTGTAAACTTTAGAACCCCATTAAAGTCTATGGGACTCGAACGTTTGAAATCTAAAGTGCTAATTTTAAAGGCTAATATGCAAGTTATTGTCCTAAAAAGTGTTTGGGGACTTGGATCCTGCCCCAGGGGACATGTATCAATGCAAAAACAAGTTTTAAAAACGGACATTTTTACGGGAGCAGTGATTTTATTAATTTTATTAATGCTTAAAGTGAAATATTCCTTTAAATTTCCTACCTAGGGGGGTGTATAGTATGCCTGTGAAGTAGTGCTTGTTCCCCGTGCTTAGAACTGTCCCTGCACAAAATGTTATTTCTGAAGGAAATAAAGTCATGAATTGTCGGCTCCCGGAAATACAGAGAAAAGTCATTCATGAAAGAAAAATGCGTGGGGGTCCCCTTTCAGGTCTGGTATGGATTTTAAGGGGAACTCCACCCCAAATTAAAAAAAAAATGGCGTGAAGTTCCCCCCAAAAATCCATACCAGACCCTTTATCTGAGCACGCAACCTGGCAGGCCGCAGGAAAAGAGGGGGGGACGAGAGAGTGCCCCCCCTCCTGAACCATACCAGGACACATACCCTCACGTCTGTGACCCCTCAAAGCACCATGTCCCCATGTTGATGGGGACAAAGGCCTCATCCCCACAACCCTTGCCCAGTGGTTGTGGGGGTCTGCGGGCGGGCGGGGGGCTGGAAGAATCTGGAAGACCACTTTAACAAAGGGGACCCCTAAATCCTGCCCCCTACATTGTACCCCTACCATTTTACAAAGAAAGTGTAACCATTTAAAAAAAAACACCTTAATTAACAATAAGAATAAAAAAAGAGATTCCAGCGGTGGTAATCCACTCTCGGTCTCGGCTCCAACACTGTTGGTACTGTGAAAAGATATTCTCTTCATCCAGGTCACCCCCTCTGATGTAACGACAAACCTGCTGAAGCCGCGTCGTTCCCAGGGGGGGGGGGGGACAGGTGATAAGCTGCGGACAACTCATCACTGGATCCTGGACCTGGATGAAGAGGAGATCTCGCCATCGCTGGACCCCAGAGAGGAGATCACCCATCGCAGGATACCGACAGCGTTGGAGCGGAGACCGAGAGTGGATTACCACCGCTGGAATCTTTTTTTTTTTTAAATAAAGGACTTTTCCAACGGTGTCTGTGTGTTTTTCTTTTTTTTTTTTTTTTTTTTACATTTGTTACACTTTCTTTGTGAAATGGTAGAGGTACAATGCACCCCATTACCAATTCACATAAGGGGGGCGGGATCTGGGGGTCTTTGTTAAAGGGTTCTTCCAGATTCCGATAAGTCCCCCGCCCGCACACCCCCACAACCACCGGCAAGGGTTGTGGGGATGAGGCCCTTGTCCCCAACAACATGGGGACATGGTGCTTTGAGTGGTCATAGACCCCCAAAGTATCCTCCCAATGTTGAGGGCATGTGGCCTGGTATGGTTCTCTCGTCCCTCCTCTTTTCCTGTGGCCTGCCAGGTTGTGTGCTCGGATAAAGGGTCTGGTATGGATTTTTTGGGGAACTCCACACCATTTTTTTTTTACATTTGGGGTGTAGTTCCCCTTAAAATCCATACCAGACCTGAAGAGCCTGGAATGGATATTTGGAGGGGAACCCCACATAATTTATTTTACATTTGACGCGGGGTTACCCTTAATATCCATACCAGACCTGAAGGGCCTGGTAATTGAATTTGGGGGGACCCCACACTTTTTTTTATTTTTTATGAATGACTTTTCTCTGTATTGCCGGGAGCCAACAATTCATTATAGCTGTGAGTGATTTTAAATGACTTATTTTCCTTTAGAAATGACACTTTGTGCAGGGATAGTTCTAAGCATGGGAAACAAGTGCTGCTTTACAGGCATACTAGACACCCCCCAGGTACGAAATTTAAAGGAATATTTTACTTATATTGTTTCACTTTAAGCATTATTAAATTCACTGCTCCCGAAAAAAACGGTAGTTTTTAAAACTTTTTTTGCATTGATACATGTCCCCTGGGGCAGGACTCAGGTCCTCAAACACTTTTTAGGACCATAACCTGCATATTAGCCTTTAAAATTAGCACTTTAGATTTCTCCCATAGACTTTTACAGGGTGCTCCGCGGCTTTTCGAATTTTCAGTGAACACCCCAAATTGTTCGTCGAACTCGAAGCTCATCCCTAGTCCTCGGATTCCCGTCTCTCTCTAGGGGGCACGCGTCCGTCGCGTCACTCGGGAGCAGATGGGCACGTCCGGCGGCCGCAATGTCCGGGCACCCGCGATTGCTCGGTAACAGAGCAGGACCGTGGATCTGTGTGTGTAAACACACAGATCAAACTCCTGTCAGGTAAGAGGAGACCGAAGGTGTGTTCCCAGTCCAGAGGAACACCGATCAGTCTTCTCCCCTTGTGAGTCCCCTCCCCCCACAGAATCACTCCCTAGGTAACACATTTTTTTTAACAGAGAAGTTTTCATTAATCTCCAACTGAAAATAAGTTTCCATATACAATACAAGTAAATTTATACAAACATCCAATAATTGCATAAAGTATAGCATTTTCTAAGGGGCATTGTTCAAACAGTCAAGTACATAATTTACCTAGATCACCAAAACCTGAACCTATCTAAGAAATAATTACTAAACAGTATGTTTTGACAGCAACCACCGGAGCAACAATATAATCCAGGGGGGCTAGGTAACACATTTAACCCCTTGATCACCCCCTAGTAGTGAACCCCTTCCCTGTGAGTGACATTTACACAGTAATCAGTGCATTTGTATAGCACTGATCGCTAGGGAAGAGCCGAACACCCCCGTGTTCGGTTCGCAGCAGAACCCTCGAACAGAACTCCAGTTCGCGCAAACATTTAGAACTCCATTGAAGTCTATGGGACTCGAACGTTCGAATTCAAAAGTGCCCATTTTAAAACCCAATATACAAGTTATTGTCGGAAAACGGGTTTGGGGACCCGGGTCTTGCCCCAGGGAACATGTATCAATGGAAACAAAGTTTTAAAAACGGTCGTTTTTTCTGGAGCAGCGATTTTAATGATGCTTAAAGTGAAAAAAAATGAAAAATTCCTTAAAAAATCGTACCTGCTGGGTGTCTATAGTAGTGGCACGTGTTTAGAACTGTCCCTGCACAAAATGAGATTACTATAAGAAAAAAGTAATCTAATGCCGCGCACACACGATCACTTTTTGTGATAAAAAAAAACGTCATTTTATCTCACGAAACAAAACGACGTTTTTCAAACTTCATTTTCCAAAACGACGTTGCATACACACCATCCTTTATTCCAAAATGCTCTTGCAAAGCGTGGTGACTTACACCACGTTCAATGGCACTCTGTTCCATTGAAGCTCCTTCTCATAACTTGCTTCTGAGCATGCGCGGGTTTAAAAACGTCGTTTTAAACGTCGTTTTGCTCACACACGATCACTTTTTATGACACAAAAAAATTACATTTTGAAAAACGACACAAAAAATTCAAGCATGTTCGAATTTTTTTTTTTGGTCGTTTTTTTGAAGACATAAAACAACGTTTTGCCCACACACGGTGATTTTAAATGACGTTTTTTAAAACGTCGTTTTTTTTCATCACAAAAAGTGATCATGTGTATGCGGCATTAGACTGCTTGCGGCTTTAATGTAATGTTTGGTCCCTGCAATATGGATGAAAATCAATGAAAAAAATAGCATGAGTTTGGCAGTTCTTGGGCAGGTTGTATTCCCTTTGGAGGTCTGTCAGTCGAGCACTGGCATTATATGACCTTCGGAAATGCACACAGATTTTCCTGGCCTGCTTCAGGACATCCTGTAAGCCCGGGTACCTGCCCAAGAACCGCTGCACCACCAAATTCAGGACATGAGCAAAACAGGGCACATGGGTCAGTTGTCCCTGTCGCAGGGCAGAGAGGAGGTTGGTGCCATTGTCGCTAACCACCATTAATGGCTTAAGCTGGCGTGGCGTCAACCACCTCTGAGCCTGCCCCTTCAGAGCTGACAGAACCTCTACACCCAGTGTGGCTCCTGTCTTCCAAGCACACCAGCTCTAGCACCGCATGGCATCTCTTTGCCTGCATTCCTGCTTAGCCCCTCGTACGCCTACGGAGCACGGCTGGTTCCGAGGAGACATCAGCACAGGAAGAGGCCACAGAGGAAGAAGAGGAGGGGGTGGAGGAGAGAGGTGTGTCACAACCAGTAGTGGTGTTTTGGAGGCGTGGTGGCGGAACAACCTCCAACACTACTGTACCTTGCCCTGCGTCCTTCCCAGCTGCCAGCAGAGTCACCCAATGCGCCGTGAAAGAGAGGTAACGTCCCTGCCCATGCCTGCTGGACCATGAGTCAGCGGTAATATGCACCTTACCACTGACCGCCCTGTCCAGCGAGGCATGGACATTGCCTTCCACATGGCGGTAGAGAGCCGTAATCGCCTTCCATCAGAAAAAGTGGCGTTTGGGTACTTGCCACTGAGGTACCGCACATTCTCACGGAAGGGGGCAGAATCTACCAACTGAAAAGGTAGCAGTTGAAGTGCTAGCAATTTCGCTAAGCTAGCATTCAACCGCTGGGCATGTGGATGGCTGGGAGAGTACTTCTTTCAGCGCTGCTGCAGCTGGGGCAGGGAAATTTGTCTGGTACAATCTGACATTGGTGTACTGATAGTAGATTGCCCGCATGTACTACTTGGTTGTGACACACCTAATTCTACACCTTCAGTCCTATCAGTGCAGGCTTCAGAGAGGACTGAGGGTATAGTGGGTTTGGAGATCACAGCTAATGAGGGGCAAGGGGAGGTCCGCTTTGTTCTTTGGTGGGGGTCTTTGAGGTATGCTTGCCAACAAACTGCATGGCAGGTCGTCGAATGTCTGGTCAAGCATGTGGTGCCTAAACGAGATACGCTTGAGACATATGTTTCAAATAGCAATGGCATGCCAACGTCCATCTGATGCACATGTCTCAAAAAAGGCCCACACCAAAGAACTTTTGCAGTAATGCTGAGACAAACAAGCGCCCTGCACAGGCGTAGCTCTGCGATGTAATGCAGTTGGTGTGCTGCCCTTAAGCTGTGCCCTGGAGGGCATCCTGCCTCTTTGGAGATGTGCCTGTGTCTCCTCCTCCTCCTCCTCCTCCTCTCTCCTATCAGGCACCCACGTAGAGTCAGTGACCTCATCATCTCCTCCCTCCTCATCACTGTTGAAAACCTGACAGTATGCTCCAGCTGGGGAAACATGACTGCCAGATTTCTGTCCCTCACGGGCACTCCCTCTCTCTGGGCTCACATTACTGCTTTCCTGTGTTCCATCATCAGAGCCTTCAAAAACGCTGCGCATCTTCAGGCAGGATGTACCCAACGCTGTGTTGAAACAGTTCGGGGGACTCCTCAGGAGGACATGGTGGGACTAGGGAAGGAGTAAGTGATGCCATTGAGCAGAAGGAAGAGGACACCTTGGCAGCTAATTTGCCAGACAAAGTACCCTGAGCCTGGGTGAGAGAGGATGAGGAGGATGAGGATGGCTTGGTCATCCACTCTACCAATTTGTCTGCATGTTGCGGCTCAACAAGGCCAGCTCGGAAAAAGAAGGACGAGCGTGTACAACGGTCACGTGCTGAAGAGGATGCACCGCGTCCACCACCAGCATTGTTGCCTCTGGATGCAGAGCCTGCTTGCCCTTGTGACTCTCTGCCTGTCTTTGTTGTCCTTCCAGACATTATAATGGCCTGCAGAGGACAAAATCAGTACACAGACCTCGTAGCTTTTAGGTGCAAACTGCAGAGGACACGTGGAGTACACACCAAGTAGCTTTATGTGCAAACTAATGAGCACACTTGCATACTACACCAAGTACGTTTAGATGCAAACTATACAGCCCAAGTGCAGTAACACCAAGTACGTTTAGGTGCAAACTATACGGCACAAGTGTAGTACACACCAAGTACGTTAAGGTGCAAACTATACGGCCCAAGTGCAGTAACAACAAGTACGTTTAGGTGCAAACTATACGACTCAAGTGCAGTAACAACAAGTATGTTTAGGTGCAAACTATACGACTCAAGTGCTGTAACACAAAGTACGTTTATGTGCAAACTTTATGGCCCAAGTGCAGTAAACACCAAGTACGTTTAGGTGAAAACTATACGGCCAAAGTGCAGTAAACACCAAGTATATTTAGGTGCAAACAGCACAAGTGCACTGAACTACAAGTAGGTTCAAGTGCAAACTATACAGCACATGGGAATACAACACGTTAGAACACTGCAGCTAGCACAATCAACTGCCTGACAAATAGGAATAGCTGATCTAGCTAAACTATACAGTGTATAAATATATGTACAACTCCTGGGATATATATATATCCTCTACACACTGTAAATGTAACTGAACTGACTAGCCTGCCTGCTCTATCTATCTATCTAGTAATAAAGACACTGGGGTAGATTCACATAGAGATACGACGGTGTATCTACTGATACACCGTCGTATCTGTGAGATCCGACGCTCGGATCTATGCGGCCGATTCCTCGAATCAGGTTCCGCATAGATCTCCCTTAGAGCCGACTGGTGTAAGTGAGTTACACTGTCGGATCTTAGGCTGCAATCTCCCTCCATCCGCTAGGTGGCGCTTCTGTTATTATACGCGAATATGCAAATGAGGAGAACCGCCGATTTAGAAACGAATGCCCGGCCGTCGCTTTTTTTTACGTCGTTTGCGTTCGGCTTTTTCCGGCGGATAGTTACCCCTGCTATATGCGGGGTAAGTGCGGCGTATCCTATGTTAAGTATGGCCGTCGTTCCCGCGTCGAGTTTTGAATTTTTTACGTCGTTTACGTAATTCGTTCGGGAATACGGCCATACGTTAATATCGTTAACGTCGAAAACAATGACGTCCTTGCGACGTCATTTGAGGCAATGCACGCTGGGAAATTTAGCCGGCGGCGCATGCGCAGTACGATCGGCGCGGGAACGCGCATGATTTAAATAGTAAATTTGCATTCCGCCGGGGGATTTACGATCCGCCAGGGCAACTTACGAGGCAAGTGCTTTCTGAATACAGCACTTGCCTCAAAAACTGGCGCAGGCGGATCGTAAAAAAGATAGATCACGCGGATCAAAAGATCCGCTGATCTATGTGAATCTACCCCACTGTCTCTCTATCTCTCTCTATAGGACTGCTCTCATTAAAAACGCCGCAACATACTACACACGGCCGCCTTGCAGGCTGCCTTTTATAGTGTGGGGCGTGTGCTAAAGCCCTGAGCCATAATTGGCCAAAGCCACCCTGGTTTTGGCCAATTATGGCTCTCCGTTTTTTGCGCGCTGTGATTGGCCAAGCATGCGGGTCATAGTGCATGCTTGGCCAATCATCAGTGCGCAATGCCGCAGTGAATTATGGGCTGTGACGCGTCACTCGATTTTGGCGCGAACGACCCGTTTTGTTCGAATTTCGACGAACAAGCGTACATCTTGTCACCTTTTCTTAAGAAGACAACCATGATCTACATAAAAAAAATAAAAAAGTGTTTTTTAATGTAGATCATGCTTGTCTTCTTATGACAAGGTGACAGTGTTTCTTCAAATGATGAGTGTGGTGGTCGTCTTATGACAAGGTGAAGGTGTGTCTTTAACCACCTCAATACCGGGCACTTAAACACCATTCCTGCCCAGGCCATTTTTCAGCTTTCAACGTCCCAACACTGGGTCCCAACACTGTGGTGCTCCCAAGGAGAGAGAAGGACTTTGCAAAAAGGGAAGATGGTTTATTAGTGCTGGGTAATGTCCTGCAGTACAAGGGGCATGCTGATGGGAGGAGAGGGCAGAGTCATTGAGAGATAAGCCAGAACAATAGACTCAGACTGGGAGCTTTTAACTTGGAATGTGTAGTCAGAGGAAGGAAAACGTCAAAGGGCCAGATACACTAAGCACTTACGCCGGCGTATCTCGAGATGCGCGGAGTAAGTGTAAATATGCGCCGGCGTATCTATGCGCCGTATGCCCAAAACGAGATACGCCTGAAAACTTGATTTTTCCGACCGACGTCATTTTTGTACACCGGCGCATCGTGGGCGCAAAAATACGCTAGACACACCATTGTTTTGCTATGCAAATGAGCAAATGAGGGAGATACGGCGATCCACAAAAGTACGTTTGTCCGGCGCAGGCTACGCGCTGTGCGCATTAGCTGTATGTCCGGTCTGAAGTTACCCCTTATAAAAGCAGCTCTAACTTTGCACCACACGTGTGTAGGTCAGCTAAAGCAACACCGTTAGGGATGAGCTGAGCAGCCACACTTGCAGGACAACAATCTGTATGCCAACATGCCAGGGGCATCCATGGTCATAGCTCTACTACTGGCTTTAGATGCACGCAGAAGGATGAGGGCACGGAGGAGGAGGAGGAGGGCACGGGAGAGGATCTACCGACCGCGCATAAACGTCTTTGGCACGTGTGATTCGGAGGTGTATAGCATCTTCTGATTCACCTCTACTGCCATCCTGGAATTAACCACAACCCTGAAAGATGACATCACCAGCCCAACACACCGCTCACATGCAGTGAAGCCACTGGTCAAGGTACTGGCAACACTCCATTTCCTTGCCAGTGGCTCTTTTCAAAGAACAAGTGGAGTAGTGGCTGATGTGTGCAATGCGGGATTTTGTCAGAATTGCAGGATTCCCACGCACCGTGGGGGCCATTGATTGCACACATGTGGCACTACGGCCCCCCCATGAGACAGAGCACCTATACCGCAATCGGAAGCATTGGCATTCCATCAACGTACAGGTGATAGCCGATGCCCAATGACTCATATGGCACGTCCGTGCCAAACCCCCCGGGTCCAGCCACGACAGCTACATATACCGTTAGAGCCCCATCCCAATGGAATTCGAACAGAACGTGTATGGGGACAGCTGGCTGGTTGGTGAGTGACATGGGTGTCAGGGATGACTGTCTCCCCCCCATATGCACACATCACGAGGGGCACACGCACTACTAACATCCTCCTGTCTTTTCCCTTCCAGGTGACTCTGCATATGCACTGGGACCCCATCTCATGACTCCATTCCGCAATCCCCAAACCTAAGGAGAGCAAAGATACAATGAAGCACACGCATGTACCCGTGCAGTGGTGGAACACACCTTTGGCCTCCTGAAGTCCCTATTCCGATGCCTGGATAAGTCCGAGGGTACCCTGTTTTATTCACCAAACTTTCTGTGCCAGATCATCGGTGCATGTTGCATGTTGCACAACTTCGCCATGAGAAAGGGCCTGGAGATTGACATACGCGATGACCTGATCCCCCAACCAGACAATCCCCCCCTGACCGAGGCTACCCAGTCTTCTGAGGGTAGAGCAGTCAGGAGATGCCTCGCATTAGGCATCTTTGCACGTTAAACACACACATTCATCATGGCACAAGGAAAATGCACGCATGCACACCACTGTGGTCCCTAGCACACACACCCCACATCCTCATCTAATTGGATTAGCACAAGCCCACCATGCAGGACTTGGGAGCAGCAACGCCACGCCAAGGCTACAATTATGTCAGTGTACATTCATACACCATTCACACGGACCTGGGGATCACTTCTCCCTGGTCCTGGGGATCCCTTCTCCACCACAACCGAGGGTGACACCCCTTTTCCGGCAGGAATGTCACCCCCACAATCAAACATCATTCACAAAAAGAAACCAAATCATAATCACAGTAAAAACACAAATAAACATAAAACACAGAAAAAAAACACACGGCCCGACTCCTCAGGGGAAGGAGGAGCATCCCCTGGTCTCTGCCCACTTGGCGGCCTGCCCTCCAAGGCCACGGCGAGGCGCGTGAGGCCCACATTAAGGGCTGCCGTGTTGGCCTGGACAGCCTGGGTCAGGGCACGCACCTCCTGACCCACGCCTGCTGTGGCAGTCTGCAGGTCTTGGAAGCAGGTAATCACAGCCAGGGAGTTGCATCTCATGTCCTGCATGGACTCCTTGATGGAAGCCAGGCTCTCCTCCATCCGGTCCAAAGTCTGGGTGACCTGACCCAGATGGCGGGTCTGACGGGCCTGGTCCCTCCTAAGATTTTCCGGCAGAACCTCTGCCACCCCCCTGGACTTGCGGGTCGCCTTCCTGCCTCCTGATGAGGCTTGTG
Source organism: Rana kukunoris (assembly GCA_029574335.1). NCBI lineage: Eukaryota > Metazoa > Chordata > Amphibia > Anura > Ranidae > Rana > Rana kukunoris. The sequence continues at coordinate 448,529,066 of CM056053.1, read as the reverse complement.
GCCTGGGAGAAGGGGAGCCCCTTGGGGGGAAAGCCCTGTTGGGGTAGGAGTGGAAGGGGCTACCCCTGATGGAGGCCTGACTGCTGCCAGCCCTAGGGGGAGACTCCTCCACATGGAGAAGTAGCTCATTCCCCGACGTTCACCTCCTCCTCCTCAACTTCCTCATGAGGTGAGCTCGGGCCACTCCCCTGCACAGAGGACTCCGGGCTTGGCTGGGGGTCTGCCTCAGACTCATGTCCGGGGGAGGCTGCGGACTGGCCAGATGGCCCAGCACCCTCCTGCACATCTGTGGATGACACAAAACTATTACAGGTTGGAGGATCCACACACTTGTAACATATTCCCCCCCCCCCCACACACATGCTACACACCAAAAAAAAAAACACTTACCTGTCCTCAAGACCTCCTCAATGGAGTCAAAGCCAGACAGCCCCTCCACTTGTTGCCTGTGGAAGCACTGGGCAACCACATGCTCCTCAGCATTGAGCCTGATAGTGCATGCAGGTCCCCCTCCAGTGCCCCTGGCATGAGCTTAAATCTTTTCCAGCTTCCCACGGACCATGCGCCTGAGATCATTGATCTTTTTTTGGATCTCATTGCGGGTCCTGGTCTCACCCCCCAACACATTGACATCATCTGCAATGTCTTGCAGGATCTGCCTCCTCCTGGCCGGGGTGGTGTTGCCACTCTCAGGCCCATGCAGACAACGACCAAATTGGGTGATGGCCCTCAAAATAATGGCCTTCTCCCGCTGGGAGTAGTTCAACTTCCTCTTCCTCTCTGACATCTCTCAAAAATACACGGTCCAAAAAACACACCGACACGACACAAACCTACAAACAGCAACAGACAACGGAACAAAAGCACCTTGCTTTAGGGAGGGAAACAAATGGATGTACTTTTGCAATGGAAGGGCGTATGTCTGGGCCTATTTATGTCCTGGGCATATCTCGCTAAGTACGCCGGGCCTAGTTCCTATCTCACTGATTACGCCGGGCCGAGTTGTGAGCATGCGCAGAGAGGCGCTGACCATAGTCAGCGTCATGCGCATGCGCAGTCTGGCCGGCCCTTCATTTGCATGGGTTCACAGCTCATTTCAATGGAACACGCCCACGTCCTTCCCACTTTGAATTACGCAACCTTACCCCTCGGAATTTACGTTGCGCCGGCGCAAATACTACGAGGATACGGTACATGCGTCTCTAAGTTGAGCCGGCGTAACGGAAAGGAGATGCGCTACGCCGGTGTGTATACGGTATACGCCAATGTACGTGGATCTGGCCCAAAGTTTATTAGCTCTGGTGAAGCAGCTTTGAATTCTACATCTGAGCAGGGCAGCAAGTCTAATAGAGGTGTTGGGACGGGACGGGACGACTGGGCAAATTTGTACCTCGGTAATTCCCACTATTAGGAATGAAGGACTTTTGTGTTTGGACTGTCTTTGCCTCCTACTGTACGTTCCAAGGTAACGCCGTGATAGACAAACACATGTAAAGCAAACATCGGCGCAGTCCCTGGACGCCGGAGCGATTAGCGGCTCTGCTTTTCCTAGCAGAGTGACTGTGTTCCTTTGAAGTGAACGCTTCATATCTGGAATTATCAGAGAGAGGTTAATCGCGTTGTTCCGTATCCCCCTTTGATGTTTCCAGTCCACATTTTGGACATTATGACCTTCTGATTTGCTCTTGACATTCGATGTTTTCGCCATTCATCACCACCGCTAGCATGATTATGTCAAGTATTATTGATGCTATGCCTTGTTATTATTCTCGAGGCTCCTGGAGTGATCGCTCGTCAAAAGAAAACTGCAGGCAACACACAACATTCGTTAATAAGCCCTAATAATAGCTTCTTGGCTATGTCTGGGTTTGCTTTTTTGGACGCACTGTTTAGCAGAAAAGTTGATGATTCATATTAGCCTATAATGTGCTTACAGCTGATATTAAAGGGTAACTCCACTTCAGTAGAAAATAAATAGTACGCTGCTCAAAAAAATTCAAGGAACACTTTGAAAACACATCAGATCTCAATGGGGAAAAATCTCAGGCTGGATATCTATACTGATATGAACTGGGCAGGGCTGCCATCAGGAATTTTGGGGCCCCTTACATAGCTTCAGGCATGGGCCCCCTGGAGCAGAGAACCGGGGAGGGGCGTTGCCGCCACAAATTGAGAAGCGGGGAAGTGTCGCAAGTTGAGAAGGGGGGGGGGGCACGAATCAAGAAGATGGGGAGGGGTTCCTCCACGAATTAAGGTCGGGGGGATTTGGGTGCTGATGAACAAAAAGAAAAAGGGGGATGTCATCCGGGGGCCCTGGGGACCACCGGGCCTCTTAGAGGTCGGGGGGGCTTTGAATGCTGACGAAAAAAAAAGGGGATGCCACCTGGGGCCTGGGGCCCCTTAGAGGTCAGGAAGGGGGGGTTTTGGGAGCTGAAATTTTTTTTTAGATGAAAAAAGGGGGATGCCCTCCGGGGCCCTGGGGACCACCGGGCCCCTTAGAGGTCGGGGGGCTTTGGGCGCTGATGAAAAAAATAAAAAATGTAATTAAAAAAAATATTATTTTTCTTAATTTTAAGGGGGATGCCACCTGGGCCCCTGGGAACCACCGGGTGTACTGCCTGTATCCCCCTGATGGCAGCCCTGGGTAATATGTTAGGAATGAAAGGAGAGCACATCATTTGATGGAAATGAAAATTATCCACCTACAGAGGGCTGAATTCTAAGACACCCCAAAAATCAAAGTGAAAAAATATGCAGCAAGCTCGTCCATTTTGCTGAAATTTCATTGCAACAACTCAACAACAATACAGTGTCCCAGAATGAAACTGACACGGCCACCCACCCAGGGCCAATCTGATGCCCCCAAAAAAAGCCGCCACATCACCACTTTACTCACTGACAGTACTTGTCCTGGCCGGGAATGTTTGGAGGAGCACAATCCCCGCCCCCTGCTTGTGATTGGATAAATTATAAATCCCGCCTCTTGTGTCCAATCACTGTGCTGTGATTCGTTACAGCACAAGCTGATTTTTGGGAAGGGGGTGTCCCTGAATGGTAGTTTGGAAATGTGGTCACCCTAGCCAGAGGTGTTCTTTTGGATTTTGGTCAGGTGAGCGTGGGGGCCATTCAATGGTATCAATTCCTTCATCCGCCAGAAACTGGCTGCATGCTCTCGCCACATGAGGCCGGACATTGTTGTGCACCAGGAGGAACCCAGGACCCACAGCACCAGCGTAGGGTCTGACAATGGGTCCAAGGATTTGATCCCGATACCTAATGGCAGTCAGGGTGCCATTGTGTAGCCTGTAGAGGTCTGTGCGTCTCTCCATGGATATGCCTCCCCAGATCATCACTGACCCACCACCAAACCGTTCATGCTGAACAATGTTACAGGCAGCATAACGTTCTCCATGGCTCCTCCAGACCCTTTCACGTCTGTCACATATGCTCAGGGTGAACCTGCTCTCATTTGTGATAAGCATGGGGCACCAGTGGCGGACCTGCCAATTCTGGTGTTCAATGGTAAATGCCAATCGAGCTCCACAGTGTCCGGCAGTGAGCACAGAGCACACTAGAGGACGTCGGGCCCCAGGCCCAGACTGGGACAAAAAATATGCCTGGGCATTTTAGACTGAGCAGCCCGGGGGGTGATGGGATGTGGGGTTCCAGCACCTTGTACCTCTGGACCCCTTTACATTACACAGCTCCCTGCACCTCTGGACCCCTTTACATTACACAGCACCCTGCACCTCTGGGCCCCTTTACATTACACAGCACCCAGCACCTCTGAACCCCTTTACATTACACAGCACCTTGCACCTCTGGACCCTTTTACATTACACAGCACCCTGCACCTCTGGACCCTTTTACATTACACAGCACCCTGCAACTCTGGACCCCTTTACATTACACAGACACCACCCTAACAGTTCTGGACCCCCTGCATCTTACACTGGGAGGAGACATGACATGCGGCATATGCCCGGTGTGCCCTTTGGCCAGTCCAGGCCTGTCGGGCCCTCAGGCCACCCCCATGAAGTCTGTTTCTGATTGTTTGGTCAGAGACATTCACAACAGTGGCCTGCTGGGGGTCATTTTGTAGGGCACTGGCAGTGCTCATCCTGTTCTTCCTTGCACAAAGGAGATACCGGCCCTGCTGATGGGTTAAGGACCTTCTACGGCTCTGTCAGCTCTCCTAGAGTAACTGCCTGTCTCTTGGAATCTCCTCCATGCTCTTGAGACTGTGCTGGGAGACACGGCAAAACATCTGGCAATGACACGTATTGATGTGCCATTCTGGAGGAGAAGGACTGCCTGTGCAATCTTTATAGGGTCCAAGTATTGCCTTGTGCTACCAGTAGTGACACTGACCCTAGCCAAATGCAAAACCAGTGAAAAACAGTCAGAAAAGATGAGTAGGGAAAAAAATGTCAGACATCTCCACCTGAAAAAACATTCCTGTTTTGGAGGTCGTCTCATTGTTGCCCATCTAGTGCACCTGTTGTTAATTTCAATTAACAGCAAAGCAGCTGAAACTGAAAAAAAAAACCCTCTGTATACACCCCTCCCCCTCTGTATACATCCCTCCCCCTCTGCTACTTAACTGACCGGATCAATATCCCAGGAGTTCTGATTCAAAAGTGTTCCTTTAATTTTTTGAAGCAGTGTATACTGTATACTGTATGTCCAATTGCTAAACAAATCATATTGTTTAATGTTACTAAAAATCACTTTTCCTTTTCCATCTGCAGCCGTTGTAATATTCTACAAAAGAAAAAATCAAAGCAATATGGCAACCTGGAGGAGTTTTGTACACTAAGGGCCAGATTCACATAGATTGGCCGACGGCGTAGCGTAAGCCATTTACACTACGCCGCCGCAACTTAACAGAGCAAGTGCCGTATTCCCAAAGCACTTGCTACGTAAGTTGCGGGCGCGTAATTCAAAGGGGGCGGCTTGTATTTAAATTAAGCGCGCCCCCACGTTGATCGAACTCCGCAAAAATAGCCCAGTGCGCATGCTCCAGCTCACGTCGGAAAACGTGAATGAAACCAACGTGAGAGTCGTTTACGTAAATCCCTATTCGCGAACGACTTAGTAAAACGACGTAAACGATGGAAAAAGACGACGCTCTCCCGACGCCATACTTAACATGGCATATGACGGAACTTCGTAAGGTTACCCCTCATATACCAGGGGTAACCTTACGGAAACGACGTAAATGACGACAGGGCGGTGTAAAAACTTTCGGGAATCGGCGTATTAGGCTCATTTGCATAGTCAAATCAGAAAACAACGTAAAGGCCACCTAGCGGCCAGCGAAGTCATTACATCTACGATCCGATGGTGTAAGTGTTTTACACCTGTCGGATCTTCAATATATCTATGCGTAAGTGATTCTAGGAATCAGACGCATAGATACCCAGTAAAAAAAACAGAGATACGATGGTGTTTCCTGCGATACAACGTCGTATCTCTTTTGAGAATCTGGCCCTAAATGTATTTTTGAATGCAAAAAGTTTAACCACTTTAATACCAGACACTTAACCCGCTTTGTGCCCAAGTCAATTTTCAGCTTTCAGCACTGTCACTGTTTAAATGACAATTGTGCAGTCATGCTACACTGTACCCAAACAGAATTGTTATCATTTTGTTCCCACAAATAGAGCTTTCTTTTGAAGGTATTTGATCACCTCTGCAGTTTTTATTTTTTGCTAAACAATAAAAAAAGAAAATTTTGAAAAAAAAAATCTTTTGTTTCTGTTATAAAATGTTGTAAATAAGTAAGTTTTCTCCTTCACTGTTGGACACTGATAAGGCGGCACTAACGGGCACTGATAAGGTGGCACCAATGAGGCGGCACCAATGAGGTGGCACTGATGATGGGCACTGATAGGCAGCACTGATGGGTGGCACTGATATGCAGCCCTGATGGGCATTGATAAGCGGCACTCATGGGTGGCACTGGTGGGCACTGGTAGGTGACACTGATAGGCACTAATGTGTACTTATGATGGGCACTGATACATGGCACTGATGGGCACTGACAGGGCCGTTTGAAGGAATTTGGTGGCACCAAGTAAAATGGGGGCCCCCAAACACCCCCCCCCCAGCACGCAAAGCCTACGTTAGCGATACACACATTTTTTACACCCATGTTCTTACTCCTCCCTCCGGGGAGTCCGGTGTTCTATCATTATGGGTCCCCAGTCCCCTATCAGATAGTGCCCGGGCCGGGCCTGTACTGCGCGGTACAGGAGATTATGTTTCCTGTGTTCCTGGCTGGACTGAAAGGAAGTGAGCACTCAGTATGCACTTCCTTTCAGTTCCGCCGGGAACAGAAAACTGAATCTCCTGTACCACGCGCAGTACCCGGCCGGACTGACAGGACTCCAGGAGGAAGGAAGAGGAGCTTGGCCACGCTACAGCCTGGGAAGGGGGAGTTGGGGGCCACTGGCCAGCCTGGGGCCCAGTGGCGTAACCAGAGTTATGGGCGCCCGGGGCAGAATTTTTTTTCGCCCCCCCCCCCCCTTGTATAATCATCCACTCTGGTTATAAGGATCTGTAATGTATCCCTCTCAGGGCTTTCAGCATGTAAGGGGTAAATTATTGCAGGATTAATCATTTAACCCCTTACTGTAAGGGATTAACAGACTGACCCCCCCCCCCCACAACCACAGATCCCCCATCTTAGACTGACCCCCCCCCCCCACAATCACAGATCCCCCATCACAGACTGACCCCCCCACAATCACAGATCCCCCATCACAGACTGACCCCCTAAATAACAGACCTCTCATCACAGATGGATCCCCCCAATCACAGATAGACCCCCCACAATCACAGACCCCCTATTTAACAGACCTCAGACAGTATACCCCAGCATAGTGCAGACCTCAGACAGTAACCCCCACAATAGTGCAGACCTCAGACAGTATACCCCAGCATAGTGCAGACCTCAGACAGTAACCCCCATAATAGTGCAGACCTCAGACAGTAACCCCCATAATAGTGCAGACCTCAGACAGTAACCCCCATAATAGTGCAGACCTCAGACAGTAACCCCCATAATAGTGCAGACCTCAGACAGTAACCCCCATAATAGTGCAGACCTCAGACAGTAACCCCCATAATAGTGCAGACCTCAGACAGTAACCCCCATAATAGTGCAGACCTCAGACAGTAACCCCCATAATAGTGCAGACCTCAGACAGTAACCCCCATAATAGTGCAGACCTCAGACAGTAACCCCCATAATAGTGCAGACCTCAGACAGTAACCCCCAATAGTGCAGACCTCAGACATTAACCCCCTCAATAGTGCAGACCTCAGACATTAACCCCCAGTAGTGCAGACCTCAGACATTAACCCCCAGTAGTGCAGACCTCAGACAATAACCCCCAGTAGTGCAGACCTCAGACAATAACCCCCAGTAGTGCAGACCTCAGACAATAACCCCCAGTAGTGCAGACCTCAGACAATAACCCCCAGTAGTGCAGACCTCAGACAATAACCCCCAGTAGTGCAGACCTCAGACAGCGGCGTGTGTGGTTTCCCTCAAGCGCGGGCTCCTCCTCCTCTGTGGGTGTGAACAGAGAGGAGGGCCGCCGCCGGGTGTACCAAGATGGCCGCCGCTCCGGAGCTAGGCCGAAGCCGGGGACTTTCCTAGGCCGAGGCTCCAGAGCGCTCCGCGGAGCCGGTGGATGGATTCGCCCCCCCCCCCCCCATTTTTCGCCCGGTGCGACAGCCCCCCCTGCCCCCCCCGCTACGCCAGTGCTGGGGCCCCAAGCAATTGTTTGTTTTGCCTGTCCTGTAGAGATGGGCCTGGGCACTGATATGCATCACTGATAGATGGCACTAATTGGCATCCCTTGGGGCACTGGCACTTGCAAACATTGTGGTTGGGCACTGATTGGCAGCTGGCTGGGCACAGACTGGCATTTCCCTGTTGGTCTAGGGGGCATACCTAGTGGTCCAGTGTAGATGGCCATCACTGGTGGACCTGGCGGCATGCTGGTGGTCCTGGGTGGGCATCCGAAGGGGAGCTGTGCTGATAAACAATCCCCCTGTCAGGAGAGCAGCCGATCGGCTCTCCTCTACTCGGGTCTGTCAGACATGAGTAAGGAAAAACGGCTCTTCCTGTTTACATCGTGATGAGCCGTGATTGAACACGGCTGATTACGTGGTAAAGAGCCTCAGAGGGACTTAGGATAGGGATAGGGGGCATGGGAGACCCCGAATTGTAAAACTAGAACTTGAGTACTGCTAGGTTTCTGGCTGCGCTATACAAGTTGCAAGCTATGTTTCACAACTTTAGGTTGCAATGAACCTTCTTCTGGTCATTCCATACAACGTTGAACATCTTGCACTGCTCCTGGCTGTACTAAGCACTGTCTCTATATGGCACGCTCCAGCATGGAGGAGACAGGAGCCGCCAACTGACCCGCTGCAATTTCATAGCTCGCCACCGCCAACTCACCCGCCACCAAGATGGGGTAAGTGCCGGTCAGACACCGAGTGAGTGGGTGGGGAGGTCACCGTGGCTGCATTTGATGGGCACAGTGGCTGCAATTGATGGCACAGTGGCTGCATTTGATGGGCACAGTGGCTGCATTTGATGGGCACAGTGGCTGCATTTGATGGGCACAGTGGCTGCATTTGATGGGCACAGTGGCTGCATTTGATGGGCACAGTAAGGATGCAATTGATGGGCACAGTAAGGATGCAATTGATGGGCACAGTAAGGATGCAATTGATGGGATTTTTTTTCAGTACTTTTCAGAATTTTTCAGTTTGTTTGCAGTTTGAGCACCAGCCGCCATTGATACAGATACTCTAAAGTTTTCTACTTTTTACTAGGGTTGTCCCGATACCGATACCAGTATCGGTATCGGTACCGATACTGAGCATTTGCAGGAGTACTTGTACTCCCGCAAATGCCCCCGATGCCTGATCCGATACTCAGAACCCCCCATACCCCCACCGCAACGCCGCCGCCGCCTTCCCGAATTACCGCTTTCATTTGAATAGCTGTAGTGTTCACTGCCGCTCTGCGTATAGACACTCCCCCTTGCTCGAGATTGGACGGGTGATCTGTCAAAACCCGAGCAAGGGGGAGTGTCTATACGCGGTGCGGCGGGGGAACACTACAGCTATTCAAATGAAAGCGGTAATATTCCCCGCTCATAATAACTATGCGGCAGCAGCGGCGGCGGCGTTGCGGTATGGGGAGACATGGCTGCCTGCATCTATGGTGGGACATGGCTGCCTGCATCTATGGGGGGACATGGCTGCCTGCATGTGGGGGGACATGGCTGCCTGCATGTGGGGGGACATGGCTGCATCTGTGGGGGGACATGGCTGCATTTAGGGACACATTTAAAAAAAAGTATCGGTATTCGGCGAGTATCGGTACTTGTACTCGGTCCTAAAAAAGTGGTATCGGGACAACCCTACTTTTTACTATACAGAAATACACCGAACTTCCAGAGATGTTCCAACAATGAAACACCAACACTAAACAAGTATTTAGTACCCAATAAGCCTGCAGAAAAAATGACTTTACAGCTTCTAGTAACATTTTCGAGAGTTTACAAATCTGCAAAGAAAATTTGAAGTTCAGATAAATGTCAACCATTTTCCTTCATTATTGCCGTATTAAAGTCACCAATTTCTAAGCCAAACTAAAAACATCTGTGATTTTTTTAAAGTTCAATATTTATTGATGATTCTGTTCACGTTTGTAAAGGTTCTTGGTGGGAAAGGAGAAGAAGAACTGAATCTTAAATGTAAGATCATAAATACAATATTGACAATAATTATATTACATTGGTAAAACCAATACTTGGCGGAGTCTAGAGTGAATTTTTGGTAGCAATGGATAATCTTTGTCTATATGCCCACTAAGCCCCTTCATATTGGAATCATGGGGGGGGGGGTTCTTATCTCTGAGCACAGGTGTCTTCTATGTCTGAGAATCTTTCTTATAGTTTGGATTTTACTATGGGGCATTGGAAGTGTATCTGAAACCTAAAAATGTAATATATTGCAGGCTTTAGGTGTGCTGGCTGCATTAGTTTTCAATTTTTTCCCTTTATTTTCACCTGGTGATCCTGCCACAAGGTGACAACACTCACTGTGCTGGGTCTATGAAAAAGCAAAGTTGTCACACTAGGTTGTCACCCTCTCAAGATTTGGATTATAACCCCCTCATCTCCATTACATAGAGCATAGCTCCCAACTGTCCCTGATTTCAAAGTGACTGTCCCTGATTTGAAACAAAGTCCCTCTGTCCCTCTTTCCTCCTCATTTGTCCCTCCGATATACAGTAGTTGTAGATAAAGTGTACTGTTCCAGGAGAATGCTTGTAATCCAAAGCACTTGCATATCAAAGCGAGTTTCCCCAGATAAGTCAATGGAAACAAAGATAATTCGTTCCACATTGACTTCTATGCAGGGGCGGACTGACCATTGAGTCACTCGGGCACTGCCTGAGGGCCCCATGCCACTAAGGGGCCCCATCAGGGTTGCCAGGCTCAGTAAAGCCAGGGACAGTATGTAAAAATCGGTGTTTCTTTTACATCTGTCCCTGATATGCCCGAAACCGACATGCTTTTGATGTGAAAATCCTGAGATTTTAGCTGCCCCGTCTCTGCACTGCCTCCTGGCATTATGGCCATCTGTAAGCCTGGGGGCCCCATAATCTTCTATTGCCCAGGGGCCCCATGAGTTGTCAGTCCGCCCCTGCTTCTATGGCATGCAATACCGCATGTGGCCAGAGGTGGGGCGCCAGGGAGAGACTCACAAATACTCGGAGACTGTTCGGCTGCACTCGGAAACCCTCGGAAATGCCGAATGGAGTGTTTCCGAGTATTTCCAAGTGTTTCCAAGTATTTGCGAACGGCTGAGAGTGTCACTGGTGCCCATAGGCGTGCGCACAGGGTGTGCCAGGTGTGCCTGGGCACACCCTAATCATGTTGTAATGTACAGATTTCCCCTGCTGCCTGGATGAAGAGAAAGAGACAGGGGAATCCCTGTCCTCGGCCCCTTTCTCTGTCTCAAAAGTAAGACATCAGGGGACTAATATTTCACCAAAGCCCCCCAATAGGACTCCTAAAAAATTGTAAACAATAAAATAAAATAATAATAAATTATTGTAAAAAAAAAAAAAGTTGTAAAAAATAATAAAATTGTAAAAAAGTTATAATAATAATAATAATAATAATAATAATAAAAAAAAACTACTGACATCAACCTCTGCCCTACTGACATTGTCCACTGCTCTATAAACGCTGTCCACTGCCCTACTGCCCATATATACACACACGCATATGTGTTTGAACTTTGGGGTGCACACCCTAACGCAGTAGGCTGCACAAATGCTGATAGAATCTTCCCAAGCCAACCCGAGCCCAGCCTGGAAGCAGGGGTCCCTTCCTAGGCCATCTACAGCCTCCTCAGCACTCCATCTTCCACCGACTCCCCTGCTGGCATGGCTCCACCATATTTAAGGGCTGACTCAGCCACCCTGCCAGGACATTGTGCCAGGGGATTAGCCAAGTTCCCTCAAGTATGTAGATCAGTCCTCCTGGCCGCGGCCCACTAACTTCTAGAACAGGGGTCTCAAACTGGCGGCCTTCCAGCTGTTGCAAAACTACAAGTCCCATCATGCCTCTGCCTGTGGGAGTCATGCATGTAACTGCCAGCCTTGCAATGCCTTGTTGAACTTGTAGTTTTGGAGGACTGCCAGTTTGAGACCTCTGTTCCAGAAGTTTCTTCAAACTTCCAGATCCAGGGGGTGGTACCAGAGACCTGCCTCTGTGGAGCCATCCAGCCTGACCTGCAGTAAACCCTGACCCAGTTTCTGACTCAGAAACTAACCACGAGCCATAACTTAAATTTGCCTTCGCTAACACTAATAGCACACTAGAGGGTGCTACAAAACAATAGGAAATATATTATTCTGATGCTGTACTGGTTGAAGTGTCACCTTTATGCCGGAGATACGTGTATCGTGTTTCTTGGCAGGCAAGCTTGTCATGCTGCTACAGGTAGAGGACAATATAAAACGTCTTTATTTTCCCTGCAGGGTGATCAGATGAAATGGTATTGGTGATTTATTATTTGTGGCTGTGGAAAACCCCAGAAGACCCACCTGGTGTTCTTCTCCACATTTAGTATAACATAAGATATTGCATTCTCAGGTTACCTCTTCTGGTTCATATTTTGTAAAAACAGGAGAAAAAATATATATAGCTGTCAATGTGAAACACATCCCACAGCATTTAGAATGAACTGTGCCGCACCTGAACCAAGCAATCCCATCTGTGGGAATACATCTATAGAAATATGCCAGCTTACAACCTGAAATCTACCAGGCGGAAATTTAAATACATTTTAATCCAGTTGATAAACTCAGTGGAAATTGTTAAATTTATTTTTGCATACATATAGCGTAAGCGCCTATATCTGTGTAGCGCCCCCTTACTTTTAGTGCGGGCACTACGCTAAAGTTAACCACTTAAGGACCCGCTCATGTACATTTACGTCGGTACTTTAAAGATGGATATCTCGGTAACGGCAGCAGCTGCTGCCACAACCGGTGTATCCATCTTTAGTGTGAGCGGTCTTGTACACGATAACGGCAGTCTCCGCGGCGGATTCGCTGCGAGATCGCCTTTATCGGTGGCGGGAGAGGGCCCCCCCCCTCCCGCCGCTCTCCCACGCCCGATCGGGTCTGTTCGGCGGCTGACTGGGGATGCGAGTGAGGGAAAAATGTCCTTCACCCGTCCCCATAGCTCTGCTGGGCGGAAGTGACGTCAAAACGTCAGTCCCGCCCAGCGACTTAGGCCTCGTACACACGAGGCAATCTATTTGTTCAAATCGGTCGGACCGACCGATTTGAACAAATCTGTCTGATAGGATTTTGGTTTGCTCGCGTGTACACACGAGCAAACCAAAATCCCCGCCAGCAGACGGCGCGCTGACGTGGCGGTGACGTTGACGCCGCCACGTCACCGCACCAGGAAGTAAAACACTTCCATGCATGCGCCGAATCCATTCGACGGCGGTGCGGGACGACATGTCTGCTGGTAAGTGTCGGGCGGACGGATTCCCACCCGATAGATTTCAAAGCATGCTTTGAAATCTGTCGGGTGGTCAAATCCGTCGGCTCGGCTGTACACACGATCGAATCTGTCTGCTGGGATGGTCTAGCAGACCGTTTCCAGCAGACAGATTTGATCGTGTGTACGAGGCCTTAAAGAAACCTTTTTTTTTTTTTGTCATTTGAAAAAATGACAGTTTCCAAAAATTCTTTTTTTTTGCATTTTAGTCTAATTATGAGATGTGAGGTCTTTTTGACCACAGATCTCATATATAAGAGGACCTGTCATGTTTTTTTCTATTACAAGGGATGTTTACATTCCTTGTAATAGGAATAAAAGTGATCACATTTTTTTTTCAGCGTAAAAAGTAATAAAATAAATAAGAAAACCCCCAAATTTTTTTTTTTACAGCGCCCCGTCCCGACGAGCTCGCGCGCAGAAGCAAACGCATACGCGAGTAGCGCCTGCATATGAAAACTGTGTTCAAACCACACAAGTGAGGTATCGCCGCGATCGTTGGAGCGAGAGCAATAATTCTAGCCCTAGACCTCCTCTGTATCTCAAAAAATGCAACCTATAGAATTTTTTAAATGTCGCTTATCGAGATTTTTAAGGGTAAAAGTTTGACGCCATGCCACGAGCGGGCGCAATTTTTAAGTGCGACATGTTGGGTATCATTTTACTCGGCGTAACATTATCTTTCACAATATATAAAAAAATTGGGCCAAATTTATCGTTGTCTTATTTTTTAATTCAAAAAAGTGAATTTTTTTCCAAAAAAAAAGTGCGCTTGTAAGACCGCTGCGCAAATACGGTGTGACAAAAAGTATTGCAATGACCACTATTTTATTCTCTAGGGTGTTAGAAAATATATATATATATAATGTTTGGGGGTTTTAAGTAATTTTCTAGCAGAAAAAACAGTTTTAGTCTTGCAAACACCAAATCTGAAAAACACCTAAGGTCCTTAAGTGGTTAATGGGGTTTTCCACAGCCACAAATAATAAATCACCAATACTATTTCATCTGATCACCCTGCAGGGAAAATAAAGACGTTTTATATTGTGCTTGCAGCACGTCACTCACTGGGGCCCCGGTCTTTCCCTTCCCTATGCGTTACGACACAGGATCACGTGTCTTCATCTGGGGAATGCTATTGGTCGCGTGAGAAAAATATCGTATTTATGCGAAAAGTTCCGCATCCGCCATTTTCTTGTAGTCCGCCACACTCGAGAGCAGTGTGTTGGAACTAGCTGTATTGCGAATGAATAAAACTTGCTGCTAACACACAGCATAGATAACAGGTTGCTGTTGTTCCAGAACTGTCCTGTGGGTCAGTCTGCATTCCAGGGGTGCTATCCCACCCCTGGGCGACAGTTGGCGCTAGAGGGGTTCTGGCAGAGCCACTTTTCCCAAGCAGCCAATTAGAGGAGTTGTTCCTTTGCTGGGCGTGCTGGGGAGGGGTATATCTGTGAGGCCGCGTACACACGAGGGGATATGTCCGCTGAAAACGGTCCGATGGACCGTTTCAGCAGACATCTCCGCTCGTGTGTATGGGCTAGCGGACAGATTTCTCCACCCGACAGATTTCAAAGCAAGCTTTGAAATCTATCCGGTGGGAATCTGTCCGCCCGACATGTCTGCTGGTTAGTACACTTACCAGCAGACATGTCGGCTCCCACCACCGCCGCGCCGCTGCCGAATGGATTCGGCGCATGCGCGGAAGTGTTTTACTTCCTGGTGCGGTGACGTGGCGGTGACGCGGCGGCGTCAACGTCACCGCCGCGTCACCACTACGTCACCGCGCCGTCCGGCGGCGGGGAATTTGATCCGATGGTGTATACACGCCATCGGATCAAACTCCCGATCGGACATATCCGATGGAAATGGTCCGCGGACCGTTTTCATCGGATATATCCGATCGTGTGTACGCGGCCTGACAGACGTCATGATTCTGGGGCGATTTTTCTCTTTCTCCGCATGGCCCACCTGGCTGGAGCTACATGCTCCACGGAGACCCATTCAGATACTGAATGGGGCCCCAGTGACTTGCTGGGTCTCCAACTTTACTATAAGATCCCAGGCTGTGGACCGTTCGGTAAGGGATCGGCTTGAGGAGAACCCGGATGCAGGTTGTCCAAAAGGGCTTGAACGAACCATCGGGGATCTGGTCATCAAGACGGGACAGGTATATGTCAGCTGTCAGTCATTGACCATTCATTACATTTACTGGGAGGATTCGCTCAAGATCTAGTTTGTTCTCTGAAGTACTGAAGTACCAAGCCTGTGGCAGAGGCCCGTTCCTCTCAGCGATCTATAAGTGAACATTTCGGCTGCCAGGCTCGTGGCAAAGGTCTGTCCGGGAGCACTTTACACACTCAGACTGGGGTGGCGACAAGTTCTACCTATGGTTGAAAGCAGGCTTGCTTTACTTGTTATCCAGGCCTGATACCGCACTGTTCTCTACTGCTTCATCAACCTTTTCTATCCTGACCTTTTGTTGATGTTGGGCCTTGAAATAAAGCATTTGAAAACCCATTTGATGACTGGACATTCGCTCGCTGCTATTGCTCACTACTACTACCCCTAGACACATCACAGGGTAACTTAATACGCCGATCCCAAACAACAACCAGCGGCTCCTTCGGGGGTGAGCGCTACATCTGTTTTTATATCAACTTCCCATAATCCCCTGTGTGGCATACTCAGATTGGCAGAAGGAGGGCAGTGCAGTGCAACCAGTCACTGATCACCCCATAGCAGATTTACTGCTACAGGGCGGCTCTCCTGTGCAGAATCATGTATATACAGTGTCTTGCAAAAGTATCCCCCCCCCCCCCTGGCATTTTTTGTGTTTTGTTGCCTCACAACCTGGAATTAACTTGGATTGTTTGAGGATTTGCATCATTTAATTTACAGAACACGCCCACAACTTTGAAGATTTTTTTTTTTAAGCGAACAACAAATAGGACAAAATAACCGAAAAAGTCAATGTGCATAACTATTCACCCCTCTACAGTCAATACTTTGTAGAGCCACCTTTTGTGGCTATCACGGCTCCAAGTCACTTTGGATAAGTCTTGATGAGCTTGCCACTTCTTACCACCGGGATTTTTGAGCATTTCTCCTTGCAAAACTGCCCCAGCTCCTTCAGGTTGGATGGTTTGCGCTTGTGAACAGCAATCTTTAAGTCTTACCACAGATTTTCTATTGGATTGAGGTCTGGGCTTTGACTAGGCCATTCCAACACATTTACATGTTTCCCCTTTAACCACTTAAGACCCGGACCAAAATGCAGGTAAAGGACCTTGCACCTTTTTGCGATTCGGCGCTGCGTCGCTTTAACTGACAATTGCGCGGTCGTGCGTCGTGGCTCCCAAACAAAATTGGCGTCCTTTTTTCCCCACAAATAGAGCTTTCTTTTGGTGGTATTTGATCACCTCTGCGGTTTTTATTTTTTGCGCTATAAACAAAAATAGAGCGACAATTTTAAAAAAAATGCAATATTTTTTACTTTTTGCTATAATAAATATCCCCAAAAATATATAAAAAAACATTTTTTTTTCCTCAGTTTAGGCCGATACGTATTCTTCTACGTATTTTTGGTAAAAAAAAAAATCGCAATAAGCGTTTATCGGTTGGTTTTCACAAAATTTATAGCGTTTACAAAATAAGGGATAGTTTTATTGCATTTTTATTAATTTTTTTTTTTTACTACTAATAGCGGCGATCAGCGATTTTTTTCGTGACTGCGACATTATGGCGGACACTTCGGACAATTTTGACACATTTTTGGGACAATTGTCATTTTCACAGCAAAAAATGCATTTAAATTGCATTGTTTACTGTGGAAATGACAGTTGCAGTTTGGGAGTTAACCACATGTGGCGCTGTAGGGGATGTGTGACCTATGTGTTGTGTTTACAACTGTAGGGGGGTGTGGCTGTAGGTGTGACGTCATCGATCGCGTCCCCCTATTACAGGGATGACGCGATCGATGCTGCGGCCACAGAGAAGCACGGGGAAGCCGTGTTTACACACGGCTCTCCCCGTTCTTCTGCTCCAGGGACGGATCGCCGCACTGCAGCGGCGATCGGGTCCGCGAATCCCGCGGTCCCGGAGCTTCGGACCGGGTCACGGGTACGCGCCCACGGGCGCGCGCCCGTGACCCACGGCTGGGTACTAAAATCAACGTATATATACGTTGATGTGCCCAGCCGTGCCATTCTGCCGACGTAAATGTGCAGTAGGCGGTCCTTAAGTGGTTAAACCACTCAAGTGTTGTTTTAGCAGTGTGTTTGGGGTCATTTTCCTGCTGGAAGGTGAATCTCCGCCCTAGCCTCAAATCACACACAGAGTGGTACAGGTTTTGCTCAAGAATATCCCTGTATTTAGCACCATCCATCTTTCCCTCAACTCTGACCAGTTTCCCAGTCCCGACTGCTGAAAGTGTATAGTGTTCTTTGGGTGATGTGATGTGTTGGGTTTGTGCCAGACAGCGTTTTCTTTGATGGCCAAAAAGTAAAATTTTAGTCTCCTCCATACATTTTGGGAGTCTCCCACATGCCTTTGCGCAAACTCAAAACATTTAGTTTTTTGCTGAAAGTAATGGCTTTATTCTGGCCACTCTGCCATAAAGCCCAACTCTATGGAGAGTACAGCTTATTGTCATCCTATGTACAGATACTCCAATCTCTGATGTGGAACTCACAACTTAATGCCCTCCTTGCCCGGTCTGTGAGTTTTGGTGTGCGGCCGTCTCTTGGCAGGTTTGCTGTTGTGCCATGTTCTTTCCATTTGGTTATGATAGATTTGATGGGGCTCCTAGGGATCATCAAAGATTTGGATATTTTTTTTTATAACCTAACCCTGACTTGTACTTCTCAACAACACTGTTCCTTACTTGTTTGGAAAGTTCCTTGGTCTTCATGGCAGTGCTTGGTTAGTGGTGCCTCTTGCTTAGGTGTTGCAGCCTCTGGGGCCTTTCAGAAAGGTGTGTCTATGTAATGACAGATCATGTGACACTTAGATTGCACACAGGTTGACATCATTTCACTAATTATGTGACTTCTGAAGGTAATTTGTGGCACCAGAGCTTTTCATGGGCTTCGTAACAAAGGGAGTGAATACATACGCACATGGCAATTATCAGATTTTTATTTCTAAAAGAAAGTTTTATGTATATATTTTTCTAATTTTACTTCACCAACTTAGATTTATGTGTTCTGATCTATCACATATAATTCAGAGTAAAAAAAAAACACATTGAACTAAAAGGCTGTAATGTAACACAATAGGTAAAAAGCCAAGGGGGGGTGAATACTTTTGCAAGGCACTGTATACGTGATTTGCAGGGGACAAGCACATGCCTCTTCTTCTGTGATAATTCCGATCTGTGGGTTCTGGGCACTAGATTTCCGCTGGCACCCACCAATCACCGGGCAGAGACACAGAATGGAGCTCTACCTATGTCAGCAAGGCAGAGCTCTGTTCTGATAGGGGGGAAAGGTAGAGGATAAAGGAGGAGATAACATACATCTCTTCCCTTAGTGAAAGCACCTCATACAGTACACAAAAACACTGGTTAGGCACACATTTACCCCTTTGAGCACCCTAGATGTTTAACCCCTTTCGTGCCAGTGCCATTAGTACAGCGACAGTGCATATTTTTAGCACTGATCACTGTATTAGTGTCACTGATTCCAACATTGTGTCAAAATTGTTAGTTAATGTCAGATTGTCCACCACAATATCGCAGTCCTGCTATAAGTCGCTGATTGCCGCTATTACTAATATAAATAAAATGTATTGGATATGTTTTATAGCTTAAAGTAAAAAAATAATAATTTTAAATAAAATATCACCAAAAGAAAGGTCTATTTGTGTGAAAAAAAATATTAAAAATGTCATATGGGTGCAGGGTTGTATGACCGCACGTAAGTCCTGCCCACGTATGAAAACATCGTTCAAACCACACATGTAAGGTGTCGCCACGTGCGTTGGAGCGTGTGCAACAATTCTAGCACTAGACCTCCTCTGTAACTCTAAACTGGTAACCTGTAAATTTTTTAAAGCATCGCCTATGGGGATTTTTAAGTACCGAAGTTTGGCGCCATTCCATGAGTGTGCGCAATTTTTACAGCGTGACATGTTGGGTATCTATTTACTCATCGTAACATCATCTTTTCATATTTTACAAAAAAATTGAGCTAACTTTACTGTTTTGTTATTTTTTAATTCACAAAACCATTTAAAAAAAAAAAGACGTTTGAAAAATGATTGCGCAAATACCGTGCAAGATAAAGAGTTGCAATGACCGCCATTTTATTCCCTAGAGTGTCTGCTAAAAAAAAACACATACAATGTTTGGGGGTTTTGAGTACCGTATTTATACTGCGCACTTTTTTGCCCTGAAAATCAGGGCAAAATCGTGGGTGCGCAATATACGCCGATACCCGCTTTCCCGCGCCGAGTTTGAATACTGCGCCTGCATATACCGAGCGCAGTACTATCGTGCATAGTCGGGCAGGCTCAGCTCCTCTCGCACTCACGTCATGGACGTACAGGACGTGAGCGCGAGAGTAGCCGAGCCTGCCCGACTAAACACGAGTGTACTGCGCTCGGTATATGCAGGCGCAGTATTCAAACTCGGCGCGGGAAAGCAGGGATCTAGCGGGGAGGACGCCGCAGAGGGACGCAGTACCCGACGAAGAGGATACCCGAAGCCGCAGACGGACGCCGGACCTGACGATGGATGCCGCGCAAGACACCAAATCTGTAAGTACAAAAAACTTTTTTCCACAGGAATGCGGGTCCACTTTAGGGGTGCGCGCTATAAGCCGGAGCGCGCAATACCCCGATAAATACGGTAATTTCTAGCCTAAGAATGATGATTTGTACGTGAAGGAGAGAAGTGCCAGAATAGGCCCGGTATGGAGGTGGGTATTAAAGCCCGGTATTGAAGGGGTTAAAGGGGAGGTACCCCTAAAAAGAAACTTTTAACATTGCCTGTGTCTTCTTAAAGCGGAGTTTCACCCTAAATATAAGATCTCCCATGCGCTTCAGCATACTGGCGTCAGCGCCAGTATGCTGGGTTTTTTTTTTTTTTATAGCACACTTACTGTTTTATCGTAGAAATCCTTTTCTGTCCCCCGCGTTGGACGGCGCCAGTACAGCGCGTCACATCTTCCTAAGATACCCGATATGGACTCGGGTATTTCCGGCGCTATGCGGCGCCTGCGCACAGACCTAGGAGCTGACTGCGCAGGCGCCGTATTTCTCCGAGTCCTATTTCGGAGAAATACGGCGCCTGCGCAGTCAGCTCCTAGGTCTGTGCGCAGGCGCCGCATAGCGCCGGAAATACCCGAGTCCATATCGGGTATCTTAGGAAGATGTGACGCGCTGTACTGGCGCCGTCCACCACGGGGGACAGAAAAGGATTTCTACGATAAAACAGTAAGTGTGCTATAAAAAAAAAAAAAACCCAGCATACTGGCGCTGACGCCAGTATGCTGAAGCGCATGGGAGATCTTATATTTAGGGTGAAATACCGCTTTAATAACATTTAGAATCGGCTGGTAGTTTAAAAAAAAAACACCCGTACATACCATTTTCGGCATGTACTCTCACCGCCGCTTCCGGGTCTGGCGGCCGGGGATGGGAGGGCCTGCTTCATTGACAGGCATCCGATCGACGCATACAGCGCGTCACGAGATGCCGAAAGAAGCCGAACGTTGGTGCGCATGCGCCGTATAGAGCCGCACCAACGTTCGGCTTCTTTCGGCATCTCGTGACGCGATGTATGCGTCGATCGGATGCCTGTCCCCGGCTGCCAGACCCGGAAGCGGCGGTGAGAGTACATGCTGAAAATGGTATGTACGGGTGTTTTTTTTTTTAAACTACCAGCCGATTCTAAATGTTATTAAGAAGACACAGGCAATGTTAAAAGTTTCTTTTTAGGGGAACCACCCCTTTAAGGAGCCTGTTTATGTTTTTTGTTTTTTTAGGGTGGACCTCAGCTTTAGATTCAAAATTTAAACATAAGGTTTGGAATGCTTTAACTTCCCATTTAATTTTCCCATTTTAATGTCTGCATTTCATCATTATTCCGTCAAATGTTATCTAAAATGGAAAAACAAAACACAATAGGAGGAAACCAAAGAAGAAAAGAAAAAGAGCAATTTAATCTCTGATACCAAAGGGTCCGGGTTACATACGTTTATGGGCAGATTATTCATATAGATTCCGGCTTATGGGAAGACCATAAAATGTTAAACTTTCCATGTCACACAACATCCTGCCCGGCTTAATGTATTTGTCAGCCGCAGCGAACGAGCTGTGAAAATGCAAAATGTCTGTGAAATCGAGACCTGAAAATGGAACTTGCAGAGAAAAAGATAAATGGCGGTGGAAATGGAAAGGGGGCTGTAACAGAGTATTGTCTGGATTTAAAGTGGACCTTTCACAACATTTTTAAGTCTTCCTGAATAATTCCAAGTATGTCAGAATGTTATAGAGCAACCTTTTTTTATTTGTTAAAAAAAAAAATCTCTACCATTTTTGATAAAAAAATCCATCGTGTGCTCTCTACAATATTCTGTGCCTTTTTGTTCTTTTCTTTTTCTGCTGGAAAATTTTAAAAACCAATAAAAATGTAAGTTTTCAGAAAAATAAAATAAAAAAATCCATCATTGATATTTAGTTAGTGACTTGAGATGATGTCATCAATCTGCTGCAGGCTGTAGAAAATGTTTTTTTTAGTCTCTTCTCCCTAGGGTGTCCACGTGTCCCGGATTGCCCGGGACTGTCCCGCAATTGACATTTCTGTCCCTGGTCCCGGGAACCTTCATTCTGGGACAATACAGTTTCCCGGAATGAAATAGAGAACACAGTCGCCCCCCTATGTGTCCTTTTGGTCACCACCAGGGATCTTGTCTGGCCCTGCCTGCTGTACCCCAGTGATGGGCCTTTTTAGGTGAGCAACTCCACCTGTGGTTCCCCTTTTTGTCCATGTTGTTGTCTTCTAACCTATTATTGACTCATTGGGCCAGATTCAGGAAAGGTTACGCTGGCGGATCGAGTGATCCGCCAGCCTAACTGTGGCTTTGAGCCGGCGTTTCTGTTTTCTGTAACCAGAAAACAAGAAACGCCGGGTTGAAGTTCCGATGCAAGCAGCGTAACTGAGTTTCGCCATCGCATCGTTACTTCAACTTAAAAATGGCGCCGGGGGCGTTCCCGCCGATTTACGCTCAAAAAATATGTTAATGAGCGGAAATCGGCAATTCACGATCGAAATCCGGCGCGACGCAATGACGATACGACGTTTCCGGACGGGATACGCGGCGCATAGATATACCTACATGGGGTTGGAGTATCCTATGTTAGGTATAGGCGTCGTCATCGCGTCGAAAAAAAAAAAAAAAACGTCGCTTGCGTAAAACGGTCATGAATGGGAATGTGACGTCATTGACGTTCATTCACAGATTTTGGAGCATGCGCACGGGGATGTTTTGACACTCGACGCATGCGCAGTACGTTGGCGGCGGGATCGCGCGTAGTTAGCATACTACACGCCCCGTACCCGCTACATTTGAATTCCGCCGGCTCATTTGTGATGCGCTGCCGCAACTTTAGGAGCAAGTGCTTCGTGAATGACAGCACTTGCTCCTAAAATTTCGGCAGCGCAACGCAAATCAGAAGCGTTACTCCAGAGCAAAGATGCTCTGGAATACGTAAATCTGGCCCTCTGTTTAATTATTTTTAGATTTTCTCCTGATGAAGCGGAGCAATCCGCGAAACTAGTTGAGATACTGTTATAACCCTCAACCCATCGCAATGTCTTCCCCCTCCGGGGACTTCTGTTTTGGTGCTGTTGGATGGTTGTCACAATTTTAATTTTGTAATTGTTCTGTTTGTGTCTTTAATAAAATGTATCTATTGTTTTAATTTTATTCTCAATTTGTATCCTTATACCGGTACCAAAATAGTCCCAAGTGGCCCCCCCCCCCTTTTTTGAGTCTTCGGTCTGGGGACCTTAGACCTAAATATTCTATATCTCACCTCCTACTAACTAGTAACTACATTTCCGGAACTGGTGGCTAGGGCTGCCTAGCGTCTTGCAACCAGTGACAATTTACTTTTGGACAGCGAAGCCAGCGCCTAGTGCAGCGCTGCTGTCCCCACCCACCTCGGCACCTCCTCCTTCTCCGGGCACCTGGCGACAAGCAGCAGGGACTGGTGTGATCTTCACTCTCCAGATAGCGACTCCACTCCTTTCCTGTAATGCACTGGGCTCATGCAGAGGGAGTGACCGCAGCACTGCATCTGGCGGCAGGCTATGGGTGGCAAGCGGCACTGCATCTGATGGCAAGTGGCACATTCAGCTGACAAATAACCCACCGCCAAATTCCCCATCAACCCGCAGACTACATTTCCCCCCGCCCCCCCCTCATCTTTTTGGGGGAAGGTGAGGGGGAGCAGGGTGTCCCTCAATGGCAGTTTGGAAATGTGGTCACCCCACTTCTCCCCCATTCATCAGGTTCTGTAATTTTCATTCACTTTTTCCGACGTGAGCTGGAGCATGCGCACTGTGCTATTTTTGAGGCCGGCGCATGCGCAGTTCGATCGACGCGGGGGCGCGCTTAATTTAAATACAAGCCGCCCCCTTTGAATTACGTGGGGATACGCAGAGCCATTTACACTACGCCAACGCAACTTACGGAGCAAGTGCTTTGGGAATACGGCACTTGCTCTGTTAAATTGCGGCGGCGTAGTGTAAATGGCTTACGCTACGCCAGCGGCAATTCTACGGGAATCTGGCCCTATAACTTTTGCGCAAACGATGCAATATACGCTTATTGCGATTTTTTTTTTTTACCAAAAATATGTAGAAAAATACATATCGGCCTAAACTGTGAACAGAAAAACTTTCTTCATAACTTTCTTGGGGATATTTATTATAGCAAAAAGTAAAAAATATTGTTTTTTTTTCAAAATTTTCGCTCTTATTTTTTTCAAAACTTTCGCTCTTATTTTGATAATAGCGGAAAAAATTGAAATCGCGATCAAATACCACCAAAAGAAAGCTCTATTGTGGGGGGGAAAAAAGACGTACATTTTGTTTGGGAGCCACGTCGCACGACCGCGCAATTGTCAGTTAAAGCGACGCAGTGCCGAATCGCAAAAAGTGCTCTGGTCGGGAAGGGGGGAATTCTTCAGAGGCTGAAGTGGTTAAAGTGATAAAACGTGGGGGGGGGGGGGGTGTAAATAGTATTGCAGAGATGTACTGCATATGTTTTACAGTATTTTATTATCCATGACATACAATTAAAGAACCCTTGTGTACACTTCGACCTTCCATGTAATATTCTAGCCATACATGACCCAGGATACATGGTGTGTTACAGCAGTCTTCTAGGATAGTATTAGTGCCGTTCCCTTGGACTTGTAAAGTGCACAAAGTTGTCATTGTGTGTACAGCTGCTTCCAACTCTCACAGCTCCATGTACTTGTCTTGGCTGATTCTCTTTAGGGACATCTGTTGGAGCCACTCTGGGTAAAAGTGACTTAAGGTCATGGGACTGACCGGCCAAATTTAGGTATCGTCAACATCAAGGGCGTTGATGAAGCTCTCTTTCTTTCTTTCCCCAAAACAGCTAAAATGTTACCAATAAGAAAACTTTTTTTTTCTTGGGATCGAAATTCTTTTTGAGTGTCGTTGATATACCGTAGATAAAATTCTGTGGGAATTGAAGAAGAAGACTTTGGTTTACGGCCAAATTTAGAATCTGCTATCTTTTCCCAGTTTGTTTTTTTGGGATGATTTATGATGTCAGACAAACTGTTTGGCCCGGATTCAGAAAGAATATACGCCGGCGTATCTCCTGCTACGCCGCCGTAAATTCAAATGTGCGCCGTCGTATCTTTGCGCCGATTCACAAAGCAAGTTACGCTGAAAAACAAGGCTTCAGTCGTCCCCAGTCGGCATTCGGCGTTCCCATAAAAAATATGCAAATGAGCTAGATATACTGATATACTTCGTTTGCGTAAGGCGTTTGACCGGCGTGAAGTTACCCCTGCTATATGAGGCGCAGGCAATGTTAAGTATGGACATCGGAACAGCGTTGAATTTTCCATTGCTTACGCCGTTTGCATAAGTCGTACGCGAATAGGGCTGTGCGTAAGTTACGTTCACGTCGAAAGCATTGAGTATTTGCAACGTGATTCTGAGCATGCGCACTGGGATACGTCCTCAGACGGCGCATGCGCCATTCGTTCGGACCCTCATTTGCATGGGGTCACGGCTCATTTTACTAGAACACGCCCACTGCCTTGCTACTTTGAATTACGCGCATTTACGCCGGCACATTTACGCTACGCCGCCGTAACTTAGGATGCAAGTGCTTTGTGAATACGGCACTTGCCTCTCTAAGTTGCGGCGGTGTAGCGTAAAGAAGATACGCTACGCCCGCACAAAGATACGCAAATGTATCTGAATCCGGGCCTTTATGTTTATTCTGTGACTTAAAAAAGTATTCATACCCCTTGAAATTTTCCACATTTTGTCATGTTACAACCAAAAACGTAAATGTATTTTCTTGGGATTTTATGTGACAGACCAGGGGTCTCCAAACTTTCTAAACTAAGGGCCGGTTTACTGTCCTTCAGATTTTAGGGGGGCCGGACTGCGTTGGGAGTAGAAAAGGTCCCAACATCATTGAGAGAAAAATAATGCCCCATTGTTTGTCTCGGTGGGAGGAATAGTGCCCCATCATTGGTGTCATTGGGAGAAATTGTGGCCCATCGTTGGTAGTAGTGGGAGGAATTGTGCCCCATTGTTGGACTCACTTGGAGTAATTGTCCTCTATCATTGGTGTCATTGGAAGAAATTGTTCCCCATCATTGGTGTCCTTGGGAGAAACGGTGCCCCTTCATTAGTGTCAGTGGGAGGAATTGTGACCCATCATGGGGAGAATAGTGCCAAATCTTTGGTGTAATTGGGAGGAATTGTGTCCCTTTATTGGTGTGAGTGTGGGTGGGGGGGAATTATGTCCCATTGTTGGTATCCGTGGATGAATCCCAGAGGGCCGCATAAAAGCAAGCAAAGTGCCGCATCTGGCCCCGGGCCTCAGTTTGGAGACCCCTGTGATAGACCAACACAAAGTGGCATATAATTGTGAAGTGGAAGGAGAATTATAAATGATTTTCATTTTTTTTTTACAAATAAATATGTGAAGTGTGGGGGGTACATTTGTACGGTGCCCGCCGGAGCCAATACTTTGTAAAACCACCTTTCTCTTCAAAACCTGAAGAAGGAGGCTCTGCCCCGGAAACGGGTAGTCGTGACAACAGTTTTTTGTCTAAACTAAAAGGAGTTACCTCACCCACCTTGCGTTCCCTTTACGGCCACGAGTGACATCCCACAGCGCCGGCGGGTCCGTGCGTGTGTTTTGCAGCAAGACACAGCCTGATATGATGAGGAAGCTGAGAGTGCTATAACATCCCACATCTACATCGCTCGTTTTTGGGAGCCAACCCATCTATACAGGCCAGGAAGGGAGACATCCATTGCTGTACATGCAAACTTTGAGCTCCTTGTTTGTGAGTGTAACCTTCTTAGACTTGAATTTGCCTTTTACATTAAACGTTAATGCACTAGGTTTGCCTTGAGCTCTCCTTCCTTTATATATCACTGCAATTACAGCTGCAAGTCTTTTTGGGGATGTCTCTACCAGCTTTGCACATCTAGATTTTTTGCCCATTCTTCTTTCCAAAATATCTGTCAGATTGGATGGAGAGCATCTATGAAAAGCAATTATCAAGTCTTGTCACAGATTCTCAATTGGATTTAGGTCTGGACTTTGACTGGGCCATTCTAACACATGAATATGCTTTGATCTAAACCATTCCATTGTAGCTCTGGCTGTATGTTTAGGGTCGTTGTCCCGTTGAAAGGTGAACCTCCGCCCCAGTTTCAAGTCTTTTGCAGACTCTAATGCCCTGTACACACGATCGGTCAATCCGATGAGAACGGTTTGATGTATTTTTCCGATGAAGCTGACTGATGGTCAGTCTTGCCTACACACCATCGATTAAATAAGCGATTGTGTCAGAACGCGGTGACGTAATACACAACAACGTGCTGAAAAAAATGAAGTTCAATGCTTCTGAGCATGCGTCGACTTGATTCTGAGCATGTGTGGATTTTTAACCGATGGACGTGCCTACAGACGATCGTTTTTTTTTTTTTGCTATCGCTTAGGTATCAATCGGTTAATTTTAAAACAAGTTTGAATTTTTTTAACCGATGGATAAATAACCGATGGGGCCCACACACGAGCCAAGAAAAATTAAGTTCAATGCGTCGACTTGATTCCGAGCATGCATGTTTTTTGGTGCGTCGGAATTGCATGCAGACAATCGGAATTTCCTCCAAGAACTTTTGTTGTCGGAAAATTTGAGAACCAGCTCTCAAATTTTTCTTGTCGGAAATTTCGACAGGAAAATTCCGATGGATCCTACACACGGTCAGAATTTCCGACCAAAAGCTCACATCGGATGTTTCTTGTCGAAATTTCCGATCGTGTGTATGTGGCATAAGGATTGCCCTGTTTTTGGTTCCATCTATCTTCCTATCAACTCTGATCAGCTTCCCTGTCCCTGGCTGAAGAAAAGCATCCCCTTCTTCTTGCTGAACCCCTAGCTCCACTGTGGTTCACAATCATCCTTCAAATTCCCCCTCCCTACTAAATTAACCCTTTCATTTAAACCAGTGGTTCTCAACCTTCTAGTGCCGTGACCCCTTGATAAAATTTCCCAAGTTGTGGGTACCCCTAATGCCGCGTACACACGATCACTTTTTGTGATGAAAAAAACAACGTTTTATGTGACGAAACAAAACAACGTTTTTCAAACTTCATTTTCCAAAACGACGTTGCATACACACCATCGTTTTTCCAAAGCGCTCTAGCAAAGCGGCGGTGACGTACACCACGTTCGACGGCACTCTGTTCCATTGAAGCTTCGTCTCATAACTTGCTTCTGAGCATGCCCGGGTTTAAAAACGTTGTTTTAAACGTCGTTTTGCCCACACACCATCACTTTTTATGACACAAAAAACTCAAGCATGTTCAAATATTTTTTTGGTCGTTTTTTTGAAGACATAAAATGACGTTTTGCCCACACATGATCATTTTAAATTACATTTTTGAAAACGTCGTTTTTTTTTCATCACGCGGCATAACAGTAAACATTTTTTCATAGAGTGGGTTGAAAGCACCCAAGGCAAGACAAGTAATTTGCGCCCCTAACCTGTGGACATTTAGCGTTCCCTGATTGCCTTTCACTCATACAATATTAAAACCCCTTATAGTACATTTTAGGATGTACCACTCTTTCTCTTTGCTCTCCTTTCTTTCCCTTTCATCTTTCTCAATCCTAATTCCTTGTTTTTTTCCCCATCCCTCCCTCTGGCTGTCTTTCTTGCTCTCTCTTTTTTCTCTTTCTCTCCCCTATTCTTTGTTCCTCCCCTCATATCTCCCTTCCTGGGAGAACAGTGCGGGCTTCAGGAACAGCCCAGGATTTGGTGACCCCTGGCAAATCATCATTTGACCCCCAGGTTGAGAACCACTGATTTAAACCCAGTCTTGCTGGTCCTTCACCTAGTCCTTAAGTTCTGCTTTTAGTTTTCATTGAATCTCATTTTTTCTTTCATACTGTGCTACCAGAAACAAAGAAAAAAAAACAGTAATGTGGAATTCTACTGCTTGCGGGGTGAGTGGCCTCTTACCATAAGGATCAGGTATGCACAGTATACTTTCACATTTGGGCACACTTACTCTCTAGCGCAGGGGTCTCCAAACTACAACCCACAGGCCACATGGGGCCAACTACAAAGTTTACCCCAGCCCGCAGCAGTCTCTGCTTCTCCCCCATTCCTAAACAGCAACCCACTCTGAGGGGGACACTAATGTAAAGGATGGGGATACTGCTGAATGATGGGAACCCCAATGTTAGAAGGGACCCTGACGCTGTGGAAATTTTATGAAGACGTATTTTATATGTATTGTCATAGTGTCTCCCAGCGTTAGTTCTCCCGCAGCCCGCTCTAAAGAGCAGACTGGGGCAGACTGATGCTGGTTGAGTCCCGTTTGTTAGTCAAAAACTTCCTGAGGTGGGAGAGAGGCGTTTGCAGAGTGGGGATATGTCTGCCAGCAAAAGGGCCCCTGTGCGATGCACAGACGTTCATCTGAGGGGGATGTGTCCACTCTGCAAAGACATTATTGGTTAGGGGATGTATGTTCGTGTGTCTCTGTGTGCCGGATCAATACATGGCGGGACGCATAGCGTACACCTGCAGATAATCTCCCATCAGCAGGAACAGTACTATAATCCGGGTATGCGTTGTTCTCTAAACAACGCAGAATAAGGATTCATACCAACGGTAAAACAGGAGCTTTTGAATTGTTATGGTCAGGGTTAGCGTCCATGTTTAAAACATCCCTGCCCAGACACACCCATAAGACTCCCCTAGCCATTATTCATTGGTTGTTGTATAAACCTATCCTGTTGGAAGGATTTCCTGTGTTGACATTCATATCCTGTGAGGTCAGATCCTGTAAAGGTCATTTCCCATGGAGGAAGCGATTGGCTGTAGGGGCCATCACTTTCTGTTTGTTATTGCATTTGTTGTGTTTGAATAAAAACCAAGGGCTGTGCTGGGTAGAGCCCAGAAGAGTCTTGCAATGGTATGGGGACGTAAGCTGTGGTCATGTCTGTTTACTTGGGGATATGCAGGAAAAAGAGTGATAGGTAAGATAAGATGCATTATACCATTAGACGAAATGGGGGCTTATTAGCATTTGCGTATAGCCATATTTCCCTAACAACGTAAAGCAGGACTCTGATGGGGAAACTTATGTAAGGGGGAATCTGATGGAAACACTGTTGTACAGAGGTCTATGGTGTTAGGAAGGGCTTTGATGTAAGGGGAGATTTTGATTGGGGCGCTGGTGTAAGGAGGGACTTTAATAGGGATGTAGCGCTCACCCCCGCAGGAGCCGCTGGATAGATTTGGGTCGGCCTGTTACCTCTATAGCTTCGATGTCTAGGGTACTGGAGTTGAAGAGAGTAGCAGTGATGGAATGTCCAAACAATGGATGTCTTTTCTTGTGCTTTATTTTACCCAACACGGTAAAACAATAAACTTAAGGTGAATAAGAAAAGATGGATGAGGAGAAGAGTAACAGATTCAGGCTTACTAGTAACAGAAGTATTCCTGCTCCAAACGACACTTTGCTTTAGTCACCACTCAAGCCAGAGTGGGTGTAGTGTACCTGGACAGGCCTCTCACACCGACCTGGCAGCCAGGGTATCACTCGAAACCTTGTAGGGAAGAGGCCTCTGCCACAGACCCTTCCCTAGAACGTAGGTCATGAAATAAATCTTCCTTAATGAATTAGTGCCTGAATCAGACCTTAGGTAGTTCTTAGTTGGTCACCGACTGACAGGTTGCTGACGTCCAACCTCTGAGTGTCCGGTCACCTCGATCCCTGATGGTTCGCTCCAGTGCTGTTGGATCACCAGCCTCTCATTGGTGCTCCTCAACTAGACTCCCCACCGAACAGCTAAACTCGCTTGGGATCTTCAAGTTGGGACCCCAATCGATCACTGGGGTCCCGCCAAAACATCAGTTGCTCCAGGCCGACAGGGTCCCAGAACCACGATCTCCGTGTAGCACCCACGCCCTGGCCAGGTAGGCCATAACACTCGGGGTGCGGTGATGTACGGTCATCCTAAAGGTGGGTGCCGCACCAGGAACCAGAAGACCCCACAAAATGGCGTCTGCTCCAGAAGTACTCTCCCCCAGCATGCCCCGCGAGGGAAAACCCGTCCTGATTGGCTGCTGGTAAGAGACACCCCAGCCTAGACTCCACTGCTGCCACCTATTGCCTTGGGGTGCAACAACACCCCAGGGACAACAGAATGAGCCCACAGCAAAGCCCAGCCAAAACAGAGACCCAATTTAGTCAAATCACTGGATGAGAGCCAAATAACTCTCTCATCCCCCCTTAAATTTAGGAATAGCACCTGAAAGTACACAGGCCCTATAGGGACATTATTGTAATGGGGGCTCTGATGGGGACATTTATGTAAGACTGGACAATACTGGGGGCCCTGCTGTAAGGAAGAACTCTGACAGGGACACTGATGTAAGAGGGAAACCTTATAGGGACACTGATGTAAGGGGGGCTCTGATGGAAACACTGTTGTACAGAGATCTCTGGTGTTAGGAGGGGCTTTGATGTAAGTGGGGATTTTGATCGAGACACTGATGTAAGGGGAAATCTTATAGGGACACTTATGTAAAGGGGACTTAAATGGGGACACTATTGTAATGGGGTCTCTGATGTGGATACTTATGTAAGACTGAACCTGCTGTATAGGGACAATGCCATAGGATCACTGATGTGAGGGAGGCTCTGCTGTGTTTGAAAGGGGCTTTGCTTTTTTTTCCAAAGTTTTTAAAAGGTACTCAACAATTTAAATGTATTCTTTAATTTTTAAAAATAGATTTTCATCCGCCCATCCGCTGATACCTTCTCTTGGTCTTCTTCCTCTGGGTCCAGCATCTTCCAGCTTTGCCATTGTAGATGGACCTTGTTCTGGTTTTGTGCTGATACCTCTTTGGTGGTCTTTTGGAGAACACTCAGTAGATGGCAAAACTCTGGGGTGGATATTGAGGAGAGCCTAGTTCAAAAGTTAAAGTGGTTCTAGGTACGAGGTTTTTACCTTCTTTTTTTTTTTGAATATTCATTCTTTAATAATTTTCATACCATACAAATTTTCAATTGTTCATTTAAAAAGCGAGAAAAAACTGTTAATAATTTAAACACTGGTATACACTATCATATACTGAATCTTAATTTACTATACCGGAAGGTAGGTAATCTCTTAGTTAAGGGGGACACCCGGTCTGTTAGTTCTATCTAATATTATCAATTTTGCTCCTTGGCCACTCTCCGTTTAGTTATTTCCAGCCAACGTTCTTATCCCCTCGGGGGAGGCGCCCTTTTTCTCCAGCCAAGTTTTCCTCTTTTTATATAAACTGCTCTTTCTTTACAGATGGACTCATTTATTGCCCCAATCCATTCACTTACTGCCGGTAGTGAAGTTGCCTGCCACCTCATAGCTATTACTTTTCTAGCTTGGAATAAGCATCTTAATATTACAACTGTGGTATTTCTTTTCTCCTGCCGTTCCTTCCTATAGCCTAGTATACACAGTGTGGCCTCCATCTCCAGCGGGATTCCAAATGTATCTCTCAGGGTGTCAAGCACACCCTCCCAGTATCGAGCCAGCTTTGGGCATCGCCACACCATGTGTACTAGGTCTCCATGTCCCTGGCATCTAGGGCACTTATCATCTGGTCTTTTACCAAATTTAATTAGGCGCTTAGGCGTGTAGTAAGCTCTATTTACCAACATCAAGTGGGAGATTTTCTGAGGAGGTGAAAGTGAAACCTTTGATCCCATCTCTAGTATTCTCTTCCACTGTTCTTGTGATATTTCCCCTATATCTTCCTCCCACCTTTCTCTTACTTTGAGCAGATGTGCCCCTGTGTTGATCTTTTTGATTATCTGCGTGTATATTTCAGATATGAGGCCTTTGGTTGGGCCCCCTTTAGCTAACTTTTGAAATAGGAGCATTTTGTTCCACTCTAATTTTTGTGTCCTAAACTGGGCTTCAAGAGCATGTCCTACCTGGAGATAGGTAAAGAATGTTGCAGGATTTTAAATTCCACCCTCAGATCCTGGAATTTCCTATAGGTATCTCCCTCATACAGATGTATCAACCTTTTTATACTGCATCTTTCTCATTCCCCCACCTTTCCTAACCGTAGTATTTCATGTAGCTTAGCGTTATTCCACAGGGGGTATACTCAGTAAATACAGTGTAGCCCATTAGCCTCTTGACTTTTTCACATATTTTAATTATCATTTTAATTGTTGGAGCCCTATATCTAAAGGAGTTTGCTTCTAGTACTTCGATAACCGAGTCATGTGGGGCTCCACTCAACATTACTCTCCCACTAGGGGTCTCCCCTCCCAGGGTATTGCATCCCGTTAGTTGTTGCAATTGTGCTGATAGATAATAAGTCTCAGGGTGAGGGACGGCCAGTCCCCCTTCCTGTACCGGAAGCTGCAATGTACGTAGTCGAATCCTGGGCCGAGGTTTTTACCTTAATGCTTTAAAGGAATACTAAAGTCAGGTTGTTTTTTAAAAAAAAAATAACAAACATGTTATACTTACCTCCACTGTGCAGTTCGTTTTGCACAGAGTGGCCCAGAAAGCTGTCTTCTGGGGTCCCTCGGCGGCTGTCTGGGCTCCTCCTCGCAAAAGCTTTCCATCTTCATGCGAGGGCGCTCGCACGGTGGAAAGCTTTTGCGAGCGCTTCTGAATCTTAGCCATAGCCGCCGACTGTATCACTCGGCCCCTCCCCCGGCGCGCCGCGTCATCCGCTGTGATTGACAGCAGCGCCAGCCAATGGCTGCGCTGCTATCAATCCGCCCAGCCTAGCCAATCAACGGCCAGGCTGGGAACCGAAGAGGACGACGTGGACGTGCCCGGGAGTTTTGAACGGTAAGGTAAGTAAAACGGGGACTCGGAGGGTGCTGTGAGAGTTTTTTTTACCTTAATGCATAGGATGCATTAAGGTAAAAAAACTTTTACCTTTACAACCCCTTTAAGGCAGTGGTCTCCAAACTGTGGGATAATATACCCCCCACTGTCAGCAAAAGTGGGGCATTCTTCTTGCCTTTAAAAATTGGGCACTAGTCCTCTCACTGACACCAATGATGGGGCACTATTCCTCTCACTGACACCAATGAGGGGGCACTAGTCAGGGCCGATCCTAGGGTCACAGGCGCCTGGGTGCAGAAATATTTCTGGCACACCCACGTGGGCGTGGTCAGAGACACATCGGTTCTGGACGAACACACACCTATGCTCAGAACACTAGTTCTGGATGAACACAAACAAGGAGAGAAGGAGGGAGGGGAGAACTCTTCCACTTTTGCGCCCCCACCTCTGCAGGCACCTGGGTGCAAAGCAATGATGGGGTACTCCATCTCTCTCACACCAATGATGGGGCACTAGTCCTCTCACTGACACAAAAGATTGGAGCACTAGTCCTCTCACTGTCACCAATGATGGGGCCCTATTCCTCATACTGATACCAATGATGGGGCACTATTCCTCCCACTGATACCAATAATGGAGCACTAGTCCTCTTACTGATACCAATGATGGGGCACTAGTCCTCTCACTGTCACCAATGATGGTGCCCTATTCCTCCCACTGATACCAATGACGGGGCACTATTCCTCCCTGCCACCAATGATGGATCATTATTCCTCCCTCAGTCAATAATAATGGGGCACTATTCCTCCTGTGGATTCCAACGATCTGGCAATATTCCCCCCATTCAGCAGGAAGGAGGAGTCAGAAGAACCTGCAGGCAACCCAAGAAAAGGAAGATTAGGGCTACTCTGTAGTCCTGCACAGAGCAGGTATGTTGCAGGGCTGGGCTCAGCCCTCCTTTATCAGTGCTCAGGTTGCTCAGATGTCGGCTAATTTCTAGCTATCTTCATTCCAGAGTGGCTCACCTGGTGATCATTTCCTGCTCATCAGCGAGACCCTTCTGGCTATTTAAGCTGCCTTGTTCAGTCCTTCCGTGCCTTGGCCTTGGTCAAACCTATTTGAAGATACTCTGTTCTGGTCCTGTTGAAGACTTTCCTAACTGACGTCCCTTCTGGTTCCTGATGCTGTTTGCTGCTTCCGACTACGCTGATCTCTGGCTTCCTGATTTACTGGCTTGCACTGGCTACCCCCTTTGATTACCTAACCCTGGTTATGTTTTGACTACGTTTACTTATCTGTACAATTTATACCATTTTACTGCATTGTCTGTCTCCATCTTTTTAAAGGTTCCCGATAATGAGTATAATATGCTTGTTATATATTTTTTTGTAAATTACCATTAGAATCACTTTCGTGACACAAATCAAAGTGTTTAATGAACAAAGGCATCAAATGAAGTCTACGTGTTTTGGGGAAATGCCTCCCCCCCTCCTCAGGGCTGAAACCATGGGTATGAATGGATTCACAATGAGATTAATTTAGTAGATTTATATATAAGGGCTTGATCCATACTGTCAAAACCTGGAATTTTCTGCAAGGAGACAGCACATTAGACCATTGGGCAGCCACTACGGGGATGGCCTGTCTTTAATATTGATTGGACCCTGGGCAAACAAATTCTTGGGCCCCCCCCCCCCCTCCATGCAGTTTCGCTCTCCAATTTCTTTTTGAGGCATACAATAAATAGCAGCTAGACTCAAAATCTGTTTACTGAATCAGATCAGGCAGTGATTGGTTGCCAGAGGTTAGTGTATCATTATCGCTCACTGACTGGTTGCTAAAGATTACAGCACACATTACGGCTCACTGATTAGTTGCTAGAGGTTACAGCACATGATTTATGCTTGTTGATTTGTTGCTAGAGATTACTGTACATCAATACTGCACACTGATTGGTTGCTAGAGGTTACTGCACATCATTACTGCTTACTAATTGGTTTCTAGAGGTTACAGCACATCATTTCCTCACTGCCTGCAAACCATGGACTGAGTAGGGGAGGGGACCCATTAATAGACAGAAAACTCCTAGGGATCCTAGGACTCCTGGGATCAGTGGCAGCGCTGGGGGGAGGGGAGGATGTGATCAATTTCCAGCATGCCCCTTTATCTCCCCAGTGGGCAGCATTCCGTATAGGTGATGGTGCATATGACCTCAGGGGGGCATGATATACATATAAATACTGCCTTTATTTACATATCAATGCTGCCGATCTGCTGCTATTTACATATGAATGCTGGTATTTAAAAGTTAACACAGGGGGCCAGATTCAGGTAGAGCGGCTTCAATTTTCGCGGGCGTAACGTATCTCAGATACGCTAGGCCGCCGTAAATTAGAGAGGCAAGTGCTGTATTCTCTAATTGACGGCGGCGTAGCGTAAATGGGCCGGCGTAAGCCCGCCGAATTCAAATGTGTTTGATGTGGGCGGGTTTTAATTAAAATAAGTGTGACCCTACATAAATTAAGTTTTTTTTAAACTGCGCATGCGCCGGTCGTGAACGTATCCCAGTGCGCATGCTCCAAATGACGTTGAAAAGAGTCATTGAAAACGACGTGAACGTAATTTACGTCCAGCCCCATTCACGGACGAGTTACGCAAACAACGTAAAATTTAAAAAATTTGACGCGGTCCCAACGTCCATACTTAACATTGGCTGCGCCATCTTTTTGTTGGAATATCTTTACGCCTGAAAACGCCTTACGTAAACGGCGTATCTGTACTGCGACGGCCAGGCGTACGTTCGTGAATCGGCGTATCTAGCTAATTTGCAAATTTTAGATGTAAACCCCCTAACGAATAGTAAATATTCAGTTAAGATACAATGGCGTAAGAGACTTACGCCGGTCGTATCTTAGCAAGATTTAAGCGTATCTCGTTTGGAGAATACGCTTAAAGATAGAACGGCTCAGGTTCTGAGTTACGCCGGCGTATCTACTGATACGCCGGCATAACTTTTCGTGAATATGGCCCAGGGTCTGCAGGTGAGTCATCTGTACACAACAATAGGGCAGAGCTGGGCAGCATTAGTAACAGAAATTCACACTGAGATATCAGGACACAGCACAGGACTAAAACCTCAAGGGATGAGGGAATTTAAACTGGGATAGTTGGCAAGTATGGGGCAGCTGATTTGGGCCCCACAATAATTACAGGGCCCCTTTTCCCTGCCTTAAAGATGGCCCTGACTGTTGGTGCACCCCAAAGTTGCATTGCTCTGACTTCATTCTTGGCATCTTACAGGTGAATGAGCCAGGATTGTACACAGCTGATTAAAAATAATAGAATATCGCTAAGGACACGAGAAGGAAGTTTTCTTCATAAGAAGAGGCTGCATGCTTCTCCTGCCAGAAAATCTACCTCCTGGCAAAAAAAAAAATATTTAGGGACTTTATTTCCACTTTTAATAACCATATTTACTTTACAGATATAGGACTGAATTCTACGTATTGCAAGGTTTTCCCAGTTTTATTATCTAAGATTTAATACGTGAGATTATTATTTCTCCGGCACTGATGTGAAGATGTCACCGTACAGTATTTAGCAGCCAGTCATTCTGGCGGATAATTCACCATCCATCTACCAGCTGCTGAGTTGGCATCGCACCACCTCTTGTTTCCATGGCAAACGCAGCAGGCAAACGACATGCAGCATTGGAGCCCGGCCAAGGTAATCTGATGGCGAGGCTTTTTTTTTGTTAGGACCCGGAGAGGAAACAGCCCCGCGAAGCCGCCTTCTGCCTGCCAACAAGAGTTGAACTTTGAGCGTGGCGTAGGCCTAATTACCTTCTTCGACCAGTTGTTGGCTGGAGCCCGGAGAGAAGCTTCTAAGTGACCAAAACAGGCATGGATAATTAACCCATTCAGCGGAACAATGCATTCCTTCTCTCCATGATGTCATCCTGACATCTGTTGAATCCGCTTCTCCCTGCAATTTCCAGAAAAGCGCGCTTGTTAATGCATATTAATTGGAATTTTTAGAATGCAAAAAAAGGCCCCGCCGAAGAGTTGGCCCAAAGTTCATTCGGCAGCTTTATTTGCCACAATAGTTATTTCGTAACAATCCATCTATTTGAGTTTAAAAAGCAGCTGCCTTGGCACAAAGACAGAAAACGAAAAAAAAAAAAAAATATTTAAAGCGAAACCTTTGGCAACAAGCTAACATGGGCGCCTGCAAAAAATGTTGTAAGCCGTAATAAAAAGAGAGAAAAAAAATCAACCGCACCAATAGGACGGAGGATGTCATTTAAAGCTAAACTCCATACATAACCATTTCAGCCCCGGAAGGATTTACCCCCTTACTGACCAGGTTTGCGATATGGGCCTGACCGTTTGCGCGGTCGTGCGACGTTGTACCCAAACAAAATGTATGTCTTTTTTTCCCCACAAATAGAGCTTTCTTTTGGTGGTATTTGATCACCTTTGCGGTTTTTATTTTTTGCACTTTAAAAAAAATTTGCACTAAAAAAAAATATATATATATATTTACTTTTTTGCTCAAATATATATCCCCCCAAAAAGTAGAAAAAAAAAAAAAGTCTTCATTATTTTAGGCCAATATGTATTCTTCTACGTATTTTTAGTAAAACAAATACAAAAAAAATCATCAGTTTGGCCGATATGTATTATTCTTCTACATATTTCCGGTAAAAAAAAAAATTGCAATAAGCTTTTATTGATTGGTTTGCACAAAAGTTATAGGGGTAGATTCAGGTAGAATTGCCTATCTTTAGGCGTGCCTAGCGTTTGATATTTATACTACGCTGCCGCAACTTTATCAGGCAAGTGCTTTATTCTCAAAGCTCTTGCCTGTAAAGTTGAGGCGGCGTAGCGTAAAAGAGCCGGCCGAATTCAAATTCGGCGGGTAGGGGGCTAGTATTATTTAAATGAAGCGCGTCCCCGCGCTGAAGGAACTGCAAATGCGCAAGCCGTGAATTGATCCCAGTGCGCATGCTCCAAATCTCAACGTCAATACAATGCGTAAACGAGGTGAACGGCACTTACGCAAAGCCCTATTCGCGAACGTTTTACGTAAACTACGTGAAAAAAAACCCTGGCACGCCGTCCATACTTAACATTAGCTGCACCTCATATAGCATGAATAACATTACGACGGTACTACGGTAACGCAAATGGCGTACGTTCGAGAATCGGCGTATAGGCTCATTTGCATATTTTAGACGGTAACGCCACCTAGCGTCCAGCCTAAAATATGAAAATAAGATTCAACGGCGTAAGAGACTTCTGCCAGTTGGATCTTATGGAAATCTATGCGTAACTGATTCTATAAATCAGGCGCATAGATAGGAGGGCTCAGACTCAGAAATAAGAGGCTTATTTTTTTCCTGAATCTGGCCCATAGCGTCTACAAAATTGATTTATGGCATTTTTATTATTTTTATTTTTTTTACTAGTAATCAGGGGTTTTTAGCGGGACTGCAACATTTTGGTGGAAAGATTGGACACAAGATTTTTTAAGGGGTTAAATGTGTTTCCTGGGAGAGGTTTCTAACTGTGGGGGGAGGGGACTGACTAGCAGTACAGAGGGATTGCTGTTCCTTATCGCTAGGAACAGAAGATCTCTCTCTCTTCTCCTGTCAGAATGGGTATCTGTCTGTTTACATTAACAGATCCCCGTTCTGGCTCCCTGGGGAGCGAACATCACATCTGCTGGCCACGCACATTGGTTCCGGCGATGCGCAGCGGGCCTGCTATTGCTCTTAAAGTGGCAGACGTACACCCAAAGCCGCACCATAATGACAGTCGCTGCATTTTATAGGCACAGTGGCTGCAATTGATGGCACAGTAAGGGCCCTTTCACACGGGGCGGATCAGTATTGATCCGCTCCGTGTGTGTCCGTAAACTCAGCGGGGATCCGCCGTAAAATCCCCGCTGAGCTGTCGGCTGACAGGGCGGTCTCCGCACACTGTGCAGAGACCACCCTGTCTTTCATCCGCTCTCCCCTATGGGGGGATCGGTGAACACGGACCGTATGTCCGTATTCCTTTCGATCTGATCCGCCAGACGGAAGAAAAATAGGACACTCTTTCGTCCGAAAAATCGGATCATTGCGGATGCGGACAATTACGGGTGTCGGCGGATCCGCCGACACCCGTAATCACATAGGGACCAATGTATGTTGCGTTTTCATCCGCAAACGGATGGATGAAAATGCAGACATACGGTCCGCACATGTGAAAGGGGCCTAAGGCTGCAATTGATGGGTTCTTTTTTCAGAATTTTTCAGTTTGTTTGCGTCCCCTTAAAAATGTTGAGCACCAGCTGCCACTGCATACAGGTAAGCCTATAGTAAGGCCTACCTGTAGGTAAAATAAATAATTCCTAAACTTGCACTGTTTAGGAGATATTCACCCTGGATGCAGCCGCTGATGTGACCGACACAAGCGCTCTGAAGGTGCGACATACCAAGTGCATGCCCGGGAGTGACGTCAGCGCAGCCCCTGGCCATCCACATAGCCCGAGCACACAAACCCAGAAAAAAGACCATTGGAAAATATCAGCCCTCTCAGCGGTGACATCGCACCGCTAGAGAGCTTCGTCCAAGGTACGTATTTCATAATGTGCAAGTAGAATTTTGGTTGACTGTCCTGCAGAAGACTGGGAACAGGATGGAGTCCCATGGAGGTTGGTTGACTCTCCTTCAGAAGTTTGTGAACAGGATGGAGCCCCGTAGAGGTTGGTTGACTCTCCTGCAGAAGTTTGTGAACAGGATAGAGTCCTGTAGAGGTTGGTTGACTCTCCTGCAGAAGTTTGTAAACAGGATAGAGTCCTCTAGAGGTTGGTTGACTCTCCTGCAGAAGTTTGTGAGAGGATAGAGTCCTGTAGAGGTTGGTTGACTCCTGCAGAAGTTTGGGAACAGAATGGAGCCCCGTAGAGGTTGGTTGACTCTCCTTGAGAAGTTTGTGAACAGGATAGAGTCCTGTAGAGGTTGGTTGACTCCTGCAGAAGTTTGGGAACAGGATAGCGTTCCATGGAGGCTGGTCAGTGGTTAACACTCCTGCACGTTTGGGAACAGGATGGAGTCCCATGGAATTTGGTTGACTCTTCTACAGAAGAAATAGGATGGAGTCCCATGGAGGCTGGTTAACACCCCTGCAAGGGTTTGGGAACAGGATAGAGTTCCATTGAAGTTGGTTGACTCTTCTTTGGAAAAAGAATGCTGTTTCTACCGATGATGAATGTGATGAGTTCTACCACAGGAGTGTTGGTCTAAGTTAACGGCTATTTTCCTGTGCTGTTCCCCTGAGGTCCTTAGCATATACAACCCCAACCCTCTCTACCATGATCCGTGAGTAATATACCCCCTTTGTGTTTCATCTAAATGTGACTATCCACTTATCTGTCCACATGTCCCACTAAGTAATCTACCCAAGGTGAAATGTTAGCCCACCCTATCTCTGGGGGTACCACCATGCCTCTGGGGGTGCTACATTTATATGAGTTTAAATGCAAAATATTCCTTCTTGACGTAACAACTCCTATAATTATAAGGTCCCTTTAAATGGTTTGTTGGCCATCGGTCTCACCTGGAAAATATGCGATCACACTCGCACTTGGCAGGCTTGTGCTTTGTTTGCATTGCTTGCCTAGAGCTTCCATGTAACCTGAAATACCAACATTTGGACTCATCCCATTACAAATATGTTTGTTCAGCCACACAGAACTGTGAATGATTTCCATTGCAGCAGCACGCATGATATTCCTGGGAGATTAGAATCAACTCGCTTTCAATTTGTTTTTAACCAGACCTGGTCACCTGGTAACCTGGTCACACAGCTTACATTCTGTACTGCTTATTTACTAAGTTAGCCATACACATACATAGACTTCCATATAGACTTTCATGGGCATCGAATAGGTTCCTAAACAGAGTGGATGGAGGAATCTTCCTATTCCTGTATTCTGACAGCTGGTACCCGAACCTGAACAATGAGGTCTTTACACATGTGGTTAGGTGGCGTTTTTACCACCCCCTCTAAGGCCTCATGCACACTGAAGCTGTGTTTGACTTTTTTGCCCCTAAAAGCCCCTCTATGTTCGCCTACGGTATCTCACAAAAGTGATTACACCCTCACATTGTTGTAAATATTTTATTTTATCTTTTCATGTGACAACACTGAAGAAATTACACTTTGCTACAATGTAAAGTAGTGAGTGTACAGCTTGTATAACGGTGTACATTTGCTGCCCCGTCAAAATAACTCAACACACAGCCATTAATGTCTAAACTACTGGCAACAAAAGTGAGTACACCCCTAAGTGAAAATGTCCAAATTGGACCCAATTAACCATTTTCCCTCCGTTACCATTAGTGTTACAAGGTCTCATGCCGCGTACACACGATCACTTTTTGTGATGAAAAAAAACAGACGTTTTCAAAAACGTCATTTAAAATGATCGTGTGTGGGCAAAACGTTGTTTTATGTCTTCAAAAAAACGACCAAAAAAAAAATTCGAACATGCTTGAATTTTTTGTGTCGTTTTTCAAAATGTCATTTTTTGTGTCATAAAAAGTGATCGTGTGTGGGCAAAACAACGTTTTTAAACCCGCGCATGCTCAGAAGCAAGTTATGAGACGGAGCTTCAATGGAACAGAGTGGCGTCGAACGTGGTGTACGTCACCACGCTTTGCTAGAGCATTTTGTAAAAACGATGGTGTATACGCAACGTCGTTTTGGAAAATGAAGTTCGAAAAACATCGTTTTTTTCATCACAAAAAGTGATCGTGTGTACGCGGCATCAGGTGTGACTGAGGAGCAGGTGTGTTATATTTGGTGTTATCGCTCTCACTCTCTCATACTGGTCACTGCAAGTTCAACATGGCACCTCATGGAAAAGAACTCTAATGCCGTATACACACGATCATTTTTCGGGTTGTAAAAAACTGTTTTTCAGGCTCTAGAAAAAACAGAAGCCTATTAGACCCAGCGGCTCTGATAGGCTTTCCGATTAGACCCTTTGGGCTCTAATCAGCTTCCAAATGGTTAACCAGAGGGTGCACAGGGTCTGGTTACTGGTGACCTGATTGGCTGAAGCGACATCGAGGGCGGGAGAAGACATTGA
Organism: Rana kukunoris; assembly: GCA_029574335.1. Classification (NCBI taxonomy): domain Eukaryota; kingdom Metazoa; phylum Chordata; class Amphibia; order Anura; family Ranidae; genus Rana; species Rana kukunoris. The sequence continues at coordinate 448,486,179 of CM056053.1, read as the reverse complement.
GAGAACGTGGAGGAGGATGGCTGACCCGAGAAAGGTACGTGCCGGGTGGGGGTAAACTGGCCGTATTTTGGGGCAATCTGGGGGCATTTTACGGGGCAAACTGGCAGCATTTTATGGGGCAAACTGGCTCTATTTGAGGGGGCAATTTGGCAGCAATTGATGGGCACAGTGGCGAAAATTGATGGCACAGTGGCTGCGTTGGATGGCACAGTGGCGACAATTGATGGCACAGTGGCTGCATTTGATGGCACAGTGGCGACAATTGATGGGCACAGTGGCTGCGTTTGATGGCACAGTGGCTGCGTTTGATGGCACAGTGGCTGCATTTGATGGCACAGTGGCAACAATTGATGGGCACAGTGGCTGCGTTTGATGGCACAGTGGCTGCATTTCATGGCACAGTGGCGACAATTGATGGGCACAGTGGCTGCGTTTGATGGCACAGTGGCGCCAATTAATGGACACAGTGAGGCTGCAATTGATGTTTTTTTGGGGGTTTGTTTGCTCCCCCCCAAAAAAATTGAGCACCAGCCACCACTGGTTCCAAGGGCTGAATAAAGGCAAGCAAAGGGCCACATCTGGCCTTCAGGCCTCAGTTTGGAGACCACTGGACTAGAGTGACAAGGCTATTCCTCCATAGATACAGTACAGTGAGTGTAGCCACCCTAAGACAGGAAGTGTGTTACTGGCAGGATGACCAGGCGAATCTAAAGGTAACAAAGTCTGAACCAAGAAAGCTAATGCAGCCACCACATCTATTGACCGCTAAGCTGCAATATTTTCTATTCTTGTTCTTGGGTTTAGATTCGCCTTTGCTTTATATTGTCCTGTTCATGAAGACATGATACAGCTCCTGATCCTGAAATCCCTTGAATAATGCATCTGAGGACGTGCCCTGAACTGTCCCTACAACATTTGCATATGTCTTCACACGCTTAATATAAAGCGCTATAAATATGCTCTAGTGTCTGCTGCCAAGAGGAGCAGATGCTATAGATTGAGAGCCATTTAAGCTCCGTCTATATATAATTCCGATATAAATAGACAGACTAACAAATCAATCTTAACAGCCCCGATATGACTCCATTAGCAATCTTCTCACATCCATCAGATACATGAATAAGGTTTGAGGTACGTAGAGGGGAGGACAATGTATTCATGAACGAGGCGCAAAAAGCCTGCGTTCTGATACTAATCTTAATACAATAAACAGGACCGATGGAGAGTCAGCTCAGAGAAGTCACCCTGGGTCCCTTATTATTGGGGCCATTATTAATATTCAGTGGCGGCTGGTGCTCCATTGTGTGGGGGGTGGGGGCAAACAAACCACCCGCCACCTCTCCCCTTCAGTCCGTCATTCAAACCCCCCACCCCCTATCCAGTTGGTCGGTTCGTCAGTCAAAATACCCCCCCCCCATTGCACAGTTGATCAGCCGCCCACCCACCAGCCCCACACTTACCCCATCTAGGTCACTGTCAGCTTTGGCGGCTTCCCCCTGTGTCCCCTATTTAGCAGCTTCCCCGTGTCTCCTCCCCAGTTGCTTCCCCCTGTGTCTCCTATTTAGCAGCTTCCCCCTGCATCGCCTTATTGATTGCTTCCCCCTGCGTCTCCTCGTCTGTTGCTTCCCCCTGTGTCTCCTCTTGAGCAGCTTCCCCCTGCATCTCCTCCTCGGTGGCTTCCCCCTGTTTCCTCCTCAGCAACTTCCTTTTGCCTCTCTCCCTTCCTTCTTGCAGGGGTCATGCTATAGACTTGCAGAGCTCTTGCGATAGACTTGCTGGGCTCTTGCTATAGATTTGCCGGGCTCTTGTGATAGACTTGCCGGGCTCTTGTGATAGACTTGCTGGGCTCTTGCTATAGACTTGCAAGGCTCTTGCTATAGACTTGCCAGGTTCTTGCTGTAGACTTGCGGGGGTCTTGCTGTAGACTTGCCTGGCTCTTGCTATAGACTTGTTGGGCTCTTCCTGTATATTTGCGGAGTTCTTTCTATAGACTTGCGGGGCTCTTTCTATATACTTGCGGGGCTCTTGCTGTAGACTTGCGGGGCTCTTGCTGTAGACTTGCGGGGCTCTTGCTGTAGACTTGCGGGGCTCTTGCTGTAGACTTGCCTGGCTCTTGCTATAGACTTGTGGGGCTCTTCCTGTATATTTGCAGAGTTCTTTCTATAGACTTGCGGGGCTCTTTCTATAGACTTGCGGGGCTCTTGCTGTAGACTTGCCGGGCTCTTGCTGTAGACTTGCCGGGCTCTTGCTGTAGACTTGCCGGGCTCTTGCTGTAGACTTGCGGGGCTCTTGCTGTAGACTTGCGGGGCTCTTGCTGTAGACTTGCCGCACTCTTGCTATAGACTTGCCGGGCTCTTGCGATAGGCTTGCCGGGCTCTTGCTATAGACTCACCACTTCAACTTTGCTCTTGCTAGAGACTCGCCATGCAAATTTGCTACAAATTGGAAAAGGGTCAACTAGAACTTGTGCTTCAAGTGCTCTGCAAGTGTACAACTTGCCAGGGAAGATATGCAGCAAGTTTACAAGACTTACAATTCAACACTGCCACAAATGTGTGGCAACTTATCTTTGCTATCTGTGATGGACCCGAAAACACACCGGGCTGCATGTAAAAAAGTCCCTGCACCCTTACAAAAAATGCATTAGACCCAAATGAAGTAAGGTTAAATGGATTGTAGTGCGTTTCTGTGGACCTGCAAATGCGCTAAATGAATAGATGTAAGCCTTGCCCTAATGGCACCTTGAGTGGCAAACATTAATGCCTGCGGTGTGTCACAGCAGCATGCTAGGCATGAATGAGCCCCAGGGGGAATTCTTGCAGCTGAACTCTGGGCAGATATAAAAGACATGAATGCAGCTCTGATATTATTCATACATCATTAAGCCCCCATTCACACCGGTGCAATTTGTCATACCATATGACAGTTCCAAATTGCATGACAAGTCGCACCTCATTGCTGGCAATGGAACTGTTCAATTAGCCACGACTCATGTTGCGGTGACTTTGAAAAAGGTTCCTGTAGTACTTTATTAGATTTCATTGCAACTTTCAATGACTTCTGTTAAATTAAGTCGCAAGCTGCAGTGTAATTGGATGTACAAATCGCACTGATGTGCGGCTTTGAAATTGCGCTGATTTCAAAACTGCACCAGTGTGAACGGGGGCTAAATGTATTTTGTAAACAAGGGCAATTTAAGTCACAAAGTTTGACCTGGTATCATTCTTTTGTAGTCCCTGTACAGCAGAGCTGGAGTGTGAGAGGAAGAACCAGCACAAGTGGTTCAGCTCATGTGCTGACAAACAGCAAGCTGATAAGAGGAGAAGGCAGAATGATAAAGAGATGTGCTACTTCTTCTTTCACTGTCCAGTCACAGGTTGGGCTTTTCCGGGATGACCTGGGCTTTGAGGAGGAAGTGTGTTAAACAATGTTGGTCATCAGACTAAGGACATCTAGTGGCAGACAAAAGTACTGCAGGGGGAAATCTCTGGATTGAAGCTAATATTTGCAGTAAAAGCTGGTTGTGTTATTTATTTTTTTATAGTTTGTTATTTTTAACTGGAGTTCTGCTTTAAAAATCGGTGCAGAAGAGCGACCGGGGAAGGTGAGGGGGTTAAATAACAGTAGAGATGTGCTTTATTTAAGCCAATTATTTTACTGAAACAAACCTCCAGTCCCATCACTGTTACCTTGCACAGACATATTTGCAGATTAGCTGCTTGCAGGTTGGCACGGCTGCGCGAATCGCCATAGGTGTACGTCGGCCACTTTAAGAGCGATATATATCTTTTAAGAGATATATCTGCACCGCGAGACACCGGAGCTGACGCGTGTGACTGCCCGTGACCTGCGATCGCTCCACAGAGAGCCAAAGCGGGGATCTGTCACTGTAAACAGACAGATCCCTGTTCTGTCAGGGAAGAGAGAGATCTGCTGTTCCAAGTAATCAGGAGCAGCGATATCTCTCTACTTCAGTCAGTCCCCTCCCCCCACAGTTAGAAACACCTCCCTAGGAAACGCTTAACCCCTTGATCGCCCCCCTGGTGTTAACCCCTTCCCTGCCAGTAACTTTTATACAGTAATCAGTGGCTATTTTAAGCATGGTGTATACATGTCACTGGTCCCAAAAAAGTGTCAAAGGACACTCTACTCCCACTTTCTTCTTTGTATGAGAAGGGGAAATTACACCCCGCATTGGTGAAGCGGAAAAGGTTCTAAGCAGGCTAGGCAGCCAAAATAGGTTACTACCAGCAACTTTGTTTCCAAACCATCTTCTCGGATCGCCCCTCTAAGAAGCCTGTTACTGCGTGTGACAGACTCACCAAGGACATCCCTGGACCGTCTTATGTCTAAAATCATCATGTCCACTAGGGGCATAGGATGACTGAGAAATTATATCTTGGACTACCTGAGATGAGATCATTATGTTATTATTATCCACAATATATTTCAGGATTTCTGTAAAGAACTATTTACTGTTTGTTGATTCTGAACTCAATGGGTTAATTGTAAGAGTGACTCATTCATACTGTTGGGACACATATGCCTTGTTTCCACTTCACGGAACGGTTCGGGTCAGTAAACTCGGAGCGGTTAGGATGGGACCGGTCTATTCCCGTGAGTGTTTCCACTGCAAATCGGACCGTCAGGGACCATTCAGGTTTTAGAAAAAATTCCTAGCGCGTCCACCAATCAGTGAGATGTATTTGTAGGTCTGCCCTAATGGAACCGTTCCACTCTCTCTGGACCCTCATCTGAAGCAGGACCCTTGCTGGTGCGGTACGGTTCGCTTTTTTGGCACGCTTTCATAATGGAAACACCCAAAATAGCGAACCGTACCGAACCGTTCCGAACCGATCCGTTCAGTGGAAACGAGGCAATACTGTTAGATGCTAATGCCATCACCTCCAGCCATCTGTCTGTTCTCTGTGCTAATTGAACCTTCTATTGTGTGAAGATGTCCTGTTTTTACACCTATGATAATGTGTATTGTATAGCAGGTGAATGAGGAGACGTGACGTCTACTCTAAAAGGTCATATCTAAGAGTCGCCTAGTCTGGGTAAATGATTAGTTAATTAGCTCATGTTAATTTATGTTCTAATTACCTTATATAACTGTATATAAGATTGTAATCTTGGTTCTATTAAACATGGAGTTCAGAAGACAAAGAAGTCTCGTCTCGTTGTGTGTTGAGGGCAGCTGGAATATCTGATATCTATATCCAGACTGAGAGGAAGCGGTATATGACGGAAGCACTCAAGCGGAGTGTGGGACATTCTGTCACACTGCGGCGGACTAGGCTTGATACATGGCCAGCCCGTTGCAGTACTGGGGATAGGGCTGGTGGGCATGGGGCCTGGGAGAGGCCAGGCACTACCACAGTGAGCTCCCAAAGGGGTGGTGTGCTGGGCAACTCCCGGTGCAGGTGGCTGGCCACTCTAATGATCCCAAGGGTACTTCTCAGCATGGCACACAGGTAACAGAAGGTGGGAACCTCCTGGAAGTGGGGAACCCATCCTCACAGATCTAAAGGAACTGATCTCACTGTCCAATGGAGACTCCTAGCCTACAACCAATGGCTTGTGATAAAAACTATACACCTTGCGGCAAGTAACCGATACTATCTGCTCTTATTGTTTTATGTTGTTCTGTAACTGTGAATGTAGGCCGACGACAAGAATGTTATTGTATGTTATCCTATTCCTGTGAAAACGAAATAAAAATATTAAAAGTAAAATGTGTCAAAAGTGTCCGATCTGTCTGCCGCAATGTTGCAGTCCCCGTTAAAAAAAAAAAAAAAATGCCATAAATATACACCCTCTTTTGTAGATGCAATAACTTTTGCGCAAACCAATCAATATCCGCTTATTGCGATTTTTTTTTGTTATTTTTTTACTTAAAATATGTAGAAGAATACATATTGGCCTAAACTGATATATAGTAAAAAGTACTATATATATATATATATATATATCTATATTTGAAATTATCGCTCTTTTTTTGATTTGAGTGCAAAAAAAATGCAGAGATGATCAAATACCACCAACAGAAAGGTGGGGAAAAAAATACATAAATTTCGTTTGGATACATCGTCACACAACAGCGCAATTGTCAGTTAAAACGACGCAGTGCTGTGCGGAAAAAAATGGCCTGGTCATTAAAGGGGGCAAATCCTTTGGGGCTAAAGTGGTTAAAATACACTGAGATGCCTTGTCTGTCTGTATCCTCCATAATATCATCCACATCACTGGCTGATGTTACATCTTACCGGGAATTTCATCTCATGCATATTAGGTGCTCCCATTGGCCAGGAGCAATGTCCTTATTCAGGTCACACGAATGCAAAGTCCCTGAGCTTGTAGGAAATACACAGCAGACGGTTTGTGGTCGCTTTACTTTTTACACATTCCCATGTCAGTTAACCTCACACAGTTTTGGTCACTAATGATAAAGTTTTGCATTTTAATCAAACTGAAATCCCATTTAAAAAAAAAAAAAACAATATAGGATAAAATGAGTAAATTTCTGGAAATACATTATTTAATGTGCAAGTTATATCTACTACATACACAGAATTATAAGGAAGATGACAAAAATTATACTATGCACCTTTTTATGTATGCACTTTCTTTAGCTTCAGCTGCACATCATTGATCAATTTCCAGACAGAGAACATTGGACCATGTCTGCAGGGCTGGTGCTACCACTAGGCAAACTAGGTAACCGCCTAGGGCGCACAGCTGCCTAGGGCACCTGGAGCATGTGTCCAAATTTTATGTAGCCACTTCTCCAGACATAATGGGCCGGATTCACGTAGAGAGGTGTATTTTTGTGTGGGCATAGCGTATTTTCTTTACGCTACGCCGCCGCAACTGAGGCGGCGTACACACGACCGAGAAACTCGTCGGGCGAAACACATCGCTTTCCCCATCAAGTTCCTTGTTCGGCAGTCAAAAAGCTTGTCGAGCCAAATGTTCCTATTGCCCAACGAGGAAATAGAGAACATGCTCTCTTTTTGGCTCGACGAGTTCCTCGTCGGGTTTCTCGGCGAAAAGTGTACACACGACCGGTTTCCTCGGCAGAATACGTCTCCCATCGAGTTTCTTGCTGAATTCTGCCGAGAAAACCGGTCATGTGTACGTGGCCTTAGAGAGGCAAGTGCTGTATTCACAAAGCACTTGCTCCCTAAGTTACGGCGGCATAGCGTAAATGGGCCAGCGTAAGCCCCAGTAATTCAAAGTAGCAAGGCAGTGGGCGTGTTGTATTATAATGAACTGTGACCCCATGTAAATGATGGGTGCATGCGCCGTCCGTGGACGTATCCCAGTGCGCATGCTCAGAATCACGTTGAATAGAATGCCTAAGATACACATCGAACACTGCCTACGACGTGAACGTCACAGCCCCATTCACGTACGACTTACGCAAACGACGTAAAAACGACTGCTGTTCCGACGTCCATACCTTTGCATGGAATGCGCCACCTTTTTGGTGGTTTATCTTTACGCCGGAAAAACGCCTCACGTAAACGGCGTAGATTACTGTGTTGGGCGTATGTACGTTCGTGAATCGGCGTATCTTGCTCATTTGCATATTTATAATGTGAACGCCGAATGCGTCCAGTGTAAATATGCACCCAAGATACATACAACGGCGTAGGAGACTTACGTCGGTCGTATCTTGGCAAAATTCAGGCGTATCTGATTTAAAGAATCAGCGCATAGATACAATGGCGCACATTTAGACTTACGACGGCATATCAGTAGATACGTCGGCGTAAGTCTTTGTGAATCTGGGTCAATATTAAGAAAAATTAGCGCTTAGCTTAAAACAGGAAAGCTAAGCCCGGATTCACAAAGCACTTACGCCAACGTATCTCCAGATACGCCGACGTAAGTACAAATGTGCGCCGTCGTATCTATGCGCCGACCCACAAATCAAGTTACGTCGAAAAATAGGCTTCAGCCGCCCAACGTAACTTTCCTACACCGGCGTATAGTGGGCGCATATTTACACTGGACGCATATTGCGCTCCCGTTGATTTTGGGTTCAAATATGCAAATGAGGCAAATACGCCGATTCACAAACGTACTTGCACCCGGCGCATAATATACGCAGTTTGCGCAAGTCGTACGTCCGGCGTAGAGTTATTCTCTATATAGGAGGCGCAACCCATGCAAAGGTATGGGCCAGGGAACGAATGCCGTCAAATTTTACGTAGTTTACATAGTACGTGAATAGGGCTGGGCGTAGGTTACATTCACAACGTAGGCAGTGATTCGACGTATCTTAGGCAGTTGTTTCGACGTGATTGTGAGCATGCGCACTGGGATGGGTCCACGGGAAGGCGCATGCGCCGTTTGATTTAAGTACTTGCCTAGCACTCGGCACATCATTTGCATGGGTTCACGCTTCATTACCATGTATCACGCCCACTTCCAGCCCACTTCCACCTACTTCCACTTACGCTGCCTTACGCCTACGAATATACGCTACACACGCAGAGTTGGGAGCATTTTCTTTGTAAATTCCATGCTTCCCTCTCCTCTCTGCGCTGTGCCGGCATAGCGTAAAAGACATACGCTACGGCGGCATATATATGTGCCGATGTATGTGAATCCAGGCCAAAGTATATATTGGACCGCTGCAGCTAAATAACCCAGACACTGGGCCAATAGAAATCTGAAACAAAAACTAGTGCACTGGCCCTTTAAATTATAAATGTTGAAATTAAACTTATGCTAAAACAATCTCTGAACTTTAAAGTGTAAAATAAACAAAACCAAATGTGTAAAACAAGCAATATATGGAGCATAAGTACCCGCAATGTGCAACTGAATGTAAAAGTGCAAAGCAAACAGTGGTTAAGTGCAAACAAATGCAATACAAAATCAATAATTAAGTGAACCTCATTGAAAGGTTCATATTTAAAGAGTCCATATAAATATAGAGATGATCAAAGTGCAAAAAAAAACGCTTCACAGAGCGCTGAAGTGCTCAAAGGTGCTCCTTCAAAAAAGATTATTGCCCTCTTACCAAACAATATTGATCCCAAATTACAGGGAAAAAGCACATGACATCTCCAGATGAAAAAACTTCCATGCTAAGCCAGGTCTTACCAATATGTTTTCATAGTAGACGGTAATGGATAGTTAAACACCAGCCCTCCCTCCCGATATCATAAGACCGCTGTCTGTGGTTCATATAGGAGGAACAAGCCGGGAATAAGTCATAATGCGATACAGCCAAATTCACTTTTATTAAAAAAAGGAATTACATTTACACTTTGGCAGTATATAAAAGCTTCACATATGAGTGCGCATGCGCGTGGACTCAGGTGCGGACATGTTCTGACCGAGCTCTGCTCGGCTTCGGTCCTTCCGCAGCAATCTACAGTTCGGGAGCCTCTTACCCTCGGCGGAGTTCGGTAGCCCACGATGCAGTTGCGAGCCACCGGGACGGCCAAGAAAAATCAGTCCCGCTCGACCGCCGCAGCCCGATCAAACAGCATCACGCTGTCAGCACAGCAGGCCTCACCTCTCAAGATGGTGCAGTCACGCAGGGGAACGGGACGGGAGAATAGCACTCTGCAGGGCCCAGCTCATCCTCCCGCTGCAGTGAAGGCTCCACAGATCTCTTCTAAAGACACATATATGGAAGGAGAGCAAGTATCCCCAGGATCGAGAGTTGTGGGATTTTTGAGGCAAACCAAATAAAAGAAAAATAATCAATATAATATAAAAATATATATATAATTTAATGATGATTGACAAAATATAAGGATATAAAATGGTGTAGGAGACACCAATAATGAAAGACAATATACACAGAAACAATGTTGAGTCTGTGATAATGATCATAAGTCCAACCGGCGTGTTTCGGGACACATGGGTAGTCCCTTCATCAGGGGTTTGTCTGGGATGTACGGATCATAGCAATTTCAACTCAAGTTGCGAAATTGTCGAAATTGCTATGATCCGTACATCCCAGACAAACCCCTGATGAAGGGACTACCCATGTGTCCCGAAACGCGTCGGGTATACTTATGATCATTATCAACGACTCAAAATTGTTTCTGTGTATATTGTCTTCCATTATTGGTGTCTCCTACACCATTTTATATCCTTATATATTTTGTCAATCATCATTAAATTATATATTTTTTTATATTATATTGATTATTTTTATTTTATTTGGTTTGCCTCAAAAATCCCACAACTCTCGGTCCTGGGGATACTTGCTCTCCTTCCATATATATGTATCGGGATTGGCAACCTTATATATGTCTCCATATTGGTAGTAATACATTTGTACTTCTAAAGACACAGCTTTGCCGCAAGCCAGCCCACACCCTGACCCGTTCTCATCGCAATCCCAGGATGGGATGTCGGCATTTGGAGGTGAACACACTCTGTTCTCCCCTGTCTCTGACTGTCATGGTGAAGGCCCCATAAGCGCAGCATCCCCAGCCTCCTCTTTGGATAAGCATATGGCAGACTTGACAGAGGAGATCCTAAGCCAGGCAGGTTCCGCTCAGGCCCATTCTCAGCCCCTATCACCTGCTCCTTATTCAGGGGATGCAGCTTTGCTGGCTCGTTTCTCAGCTCTGCTACAACAGGAGCTGACCAAGGCCTGCAAAATTATATCTGAGGAAATGAGGACAGATTTTCATGGCATATGGGGAAAGGTTGGACGTTATTGAATCAAAGATGGATGGCACGGTGGCCTGGGTGAACCAGAATACAACTATGATTTCATCCCTGCAAGACCAGCTGGACCAGGCCAATTTAAAAATCTAAGACTTGGAAAATAGGTCCAGGCGCTATAACTTCCGTATACGCGGATTGCCAGAATCAGTGACGGATTTAGAGAGTGTGGTGCACGCTTTGATGCAGGTTTTAATTCCTGATATTTCCCCGAATCATATGGAAATCGATAGGGTGCACCGGGCTCTAACAGCTCCGAGATCTGGCAGTCTCCCCAGAGACGTGATCGTTAAGCCACACTTTTATAAAATTAAGGAGAAGATCATGTCTGAATCCAGGGAAATGGGGGATATTTCTCTTTTGGGCCACTCTGTTCAGGTGTTTGCAGATATATCCCAAATGACCATTCAGAAGAGGAGATCTCTGAAGCCGTTGCTGACACACCTAGTGAATTGCCAAATCAAGTATCGCTGGTCTTTCCCCTTTCGGTTGTCATTTACCTACAAGGGCAAGTCGCATTCTTTCACAACTGTCTTTAGGCTGGGGAGGAACTTCTCCTGGAACTTGGTCTGGTCTCACACGATCCGTCTTCTTCCTTTTCCCCCCAGCGAGATAAGGATCGCCCAAACTCACCCATATGGTCTCTTCAAGGACGCCCGTCCTCTTCGAAGAAAGCATCTACCTCGGCTGGGAAATTTGGATGATGTTGCATCGCTTGTTTATCTATTATTTTTTTCCCTTTTTTGAATGGACAGAGAACCCAAGAACTTCCCATCATGATGGCCATGCTTTACTGGCTAAGTTTTCAGCTCATCCCCCCATCCCCCTTCTTTTTTCTTTTTTTTGTTTTTGTTTTTTGTTTTGTTTTTGTGGGGAAATGGGGGGAAAAGATTGGGAAGGGAAGGGTAGAACAATATAAAAGGGGAAAGAAAAAGGAACTTGGACTTAACATAAATCGACTGTCTCAGATGCGGGCAGGGTAGGTCCTGTTGAAAACAGTTCATAATATTTGTGTCATGAGCTTCATGGTTATAGACTCTATAGTTTTGCGCATATCTTTATTTTATTTTTATGTATTTGTTTTTTTATAAGCGGTTATGGGCTTGTTTTGTTTGGTTCTTGATTTTGAAAAATCTGATGCTCCTGTACCATTTTCTGTTATCTGAATGGAAGGTAACCAGGGCGTATACGTATGCCACTTCTTGTGAGCTTGTCTCCCCCAGTTAGTGAGGGCGACAACCTCGCGCAATATGAAGGGAATGTTGACTTACCAAGGCTCGCATTTTAAAGTTGTATTGGATACATTAATGTTCTTTCTGTCACATGCGACCTATGGACGCACACACATCTGGTGTGTGTTTTTTTTCTTTTACTTTCAACTAACTGTCTCTTTTCTTTTCTACTGGGCTTTTGTTTTAGTGCGCTCCTTCTTTTTGATCCAGGGATCCCCGTGGGATGCAGTGATACCTCAAGGGCTGAATTGAATTCCCATATCAGGCGAGTGCAGTCTGTCGAACCATGATGATGAATCAATCTTCTCAAGGTTTTAAAATTTTAAGTCATAATGTACAGGGGTTTAATTCGCCTACTAAAAGAGCTATGGCTTTCCGCCGGTATCATAAATGGGGAGTTTGTGTTGTGTTTCTGCAGGAAACACGCTTCTCTAGCCTCTCGGCTCCCAGGTATTTGAATTCTTATTTTCCCGCATATTATTTGTCAAACAGGCCTAAGAAAAAGGGGGGAGTGGCAATTTGCATAGCAAAGAACGTCCCGTTCCTTCCAGATATGGTTCTTAAGGATAAAGAGGGGAGGTACATCATGGTGGTCGGGAAAGTACATGGCCAGGCAATTGCTTTGGTTTCGTATTATGCCCCTAATGTAGAACAAATCGTACCAGGCCACATGCCCAACATGGCAGATCCTTCCCCCTATGCATTCCAGATTAGGGTGACCAGACATCCCCAGTTTCAGGGGACAGTCCCCTGATTGAGGACACTGTCCCCGGACCAAGTCTGTCCCTGGTTTAGTCCCCAGATTGGATTTAATAGGGGGCAGAGGCAATTTCAAAGACAGTCAGTGCAGAATTAAAATAAAAACAATTGAATTACACCCCCCCGCGCTCTGCCGTGCCTACTAGCATAGGGGGGTTGTATTTTTCTTCATTATATGTGCCCCTTTCTGATGATCATGTGCTGGTCGGAGCGGAGGGAATTTTTTTTTTAGTTTCGGGTGCCCATTCAGCTCCTCTCGCATGTTCTTCTGCATTGGCTCAAATCCTGGCCAGCCACCTGCCTATCTCCGTGCCTTCCCTGGCGGAATGATATTCCTCCGCTCCCCATCCAGTAGTAGCCGGGGCCCGGAGAGTAAGACTTGAGAGGCTGTGAGGCAGGCGGTGGGCAGAGTCACTGATTGTTGCCATTGCTAGTAAAGAAATAATATGTCCCAGTTTTCATTTAAAAAATGTGGTCACCTTATTCCAGATGCTTTTTTTCACTGTAGTGGGGCCTGGTGTTGCTTTTTTTTTATGTGTTCCAGTGCTTTCTTGTGCGTTTTTGAGGTGTTTTACCACATTCCAATACAGTCCAGTGCAAGAAAACCACACTGGTGTGAACTATGCCATTGGAAACCATATACCCTACTTTCCATGCATTTTTGATGCAGAAAAATAAATGCACTGGACTGCATGTGGTGTCAACTGGCCCTTAGTGTGTACCAGGCTTAAAAGAGTTGTAAGAGTACATTTTTTTCCCCTAAATAGCTTCCTTTACCTCAGTGCAGTCCTCCTTCACTTACCTCATCACCCCTTCCATTTTGCCTTTAAATGTTCTTATTTCTTCTGAGAAATCCTCACTTCCTGTTCTTCTGTCTGTAACTTCACACAGTAGTGTGAGGCTTTCTCCCTGGTGTGGAGTATCGTGTTCGCCCCCTCCCTTGGACTACAGGAGAGTCAGGACGCTCTCTACATTGCAGATAGAGAAAGGAGGTGTGTGTTAGTGGGCATCCTGACTCTTCAGTAGTCCAAGGGAGGGGGCGAGCACGACACTCCACAACAGGGAGAAAGCCTCGCATTGCTGTGTGGAGTTACAGACAGAAGAACAGAAAGTGAGGATTTCTCAGAAGAAATAAGGACATTTAAAGGCAAAATGGAAGGATGAGGTAAGTGAAGGAGGACTGCACTAAGGTAAAGGAAGCTATTTAGGGAAAATATTGTACCTTTATAAAACCCCTTTAAGTGATTAAATCAGCTGCTGAAAGTACTTAAAAAATTAAAGCGGTTGTATACCCTCAGGCTATACTTGCACCTACAGGTAAGCCTACATTAAGGCTTACCTGTAGGTGCTTGCAATATCTCCTTAACCTACATGGATATTTTCAGACAACGGCGCAGGCGCACTGAGCGCGACGGCTCCTGAATGAGAGCCTGCCGGAAAGTGCTGGAAATGTGCGCATGCGTGGGGATCGTGACGTTCTGCGCGCACATGCAGGAGTGACGTCATCGCCGAAGTCATTCCGGGTATCATGGCGGCGACAGAGGACGTGTCTGAGGACCTCTTCGGGGGCTTCAATCTAAGGTAAGTAATTGATAATGAGCTAGTATGCTAGTCATTTTATTTATTTATTTTTATCTTTTTAAGGGTATACAAATGCTTTAAGGGTTTAATATTGCTTTGATGAATACAGAGCTATTTGCCTTTATTAAACTAACTCCATCGTTTCTCATGAAGTCAGTAGTAATGCCGCGTACACACGATCACTTTTTGTGATGAAAAAAAACGAAGTTTTCAAAAACGTCATTTAAAATCACTGTGTGTGGGCAAAACGTCGTTTTATGTCTTCAAAAAAACGACCAAAAAAAAAATTTGAACATGCTTGCATTTTTTGTGTCATTTTTCAAAACGTTGTTTTCTGTGTCATAAAATGTGATGGTGTGTGGGCAAAACGATGTTGAAAACAACGTTTTTAAACCCGCGCATGCTCAGAAGCAAGTTATGAGACGGAGCTTCAATGGAACAGAGTGCCGTCGAACGTGTCTTACGTAACCGCGCTTTGCTAGAGCATTTTGGAAAAACGATGGTGTGTATGCAACGTCGTTTTGGAAAATGAAGTTTGAAAAACGTATTTTTTTTCATCACAAAAAGTGATCGTGTGTACGCGGCATTAGAAGTATCAATATCTTCTCATAGCCACCAAAAATCTAAATCTAGCCTGGGAAATGAAAGTCAGAACTTGAAAGCTGGACTCTGATTGGTCGCTGTGATAAAATATTGATAATGATGATGTGCAAAACAAATGTGGGTTGTCTATATTAGTATATTATTTCCTTTCTTGTGAAGCTGACTTGCAAACCAGAAAACCCCCGTCTCTCTCCTTCTGCTGGTTTACCTGTTTCATTTCCCGTTTGCGCACTCACCCCGGACAGAGGGGCTCCCCCATCCTACACGGTGACAGTATTCAAGACCTGTGGCAACTTTCCACGTGTCACTCTCATGATGTGTCACCTGATGACAAACAGACCCGATACATTTACAAATGCCTGAACAGCGAACTATTTGGGGTGTTCGCGGCAAGTTTGATTTGATTAGATTTCAAATGTTTGAAATCTAAAGTGCTAATTTTAAAGGCTAATATGCAAGTTATTGTCCTAAAAAGTGTTTGGGGACCCGGGTCCTGCCCCAGGGGAGTGTTTGGGGACCCGGGTCCTGCCCCAGGGGACATGTACTGTATCAATGCAAAAAAAAGTTTTAAAAACTGCAGTTTTTTTGGTGATTTTAATAATTCCTTTAAGTGAAACAATAAAAGTGAAATATTCCTTTAAATTTTCTCACCTAGGGTGGGGGGTTGGTGTATAGTATGCCTGTAAAGTAGCGCCTGTTTCCCATGCTTGGAACTGTCCCTGCACAAAGTGTCATTTCTGAAGGAAAAAAAGTAATTTAAAATCACTCGCGGCTATAATGAATTGTCGGCTCCCGGCAATACAGAGAAAAGTCATGTGTGGGGGTCCACGGCATTTTTTTTTTTAATTTGGGGTGGAGTTCCCATTAAAATCCATACCAGACCTGAAGGGTCTGGAATGGATATTTGGGGGGAACCCCACTTTTTTTTTTTTTATTTGACGCAGGGTTCCCCTTAATATCCATACCAGACCCGAAGGGCCTGGTAATTGAATTTGGGGGGACCCCCACTCATTCTTTTTTTATGAATGACTTTTCTCTGTATTGCTGGTATCCGACAATTCATTATAGCCGCAAGTGATTTTAAATGACTTTTTTCTTCAGAAATTACATTTTGTGCATGGACAGTTCTAAGCACAGGAAACAAGCGCTACTTTACAGGCATACTATACACCCCCCTAGGAACGAAATTTAAAGGAATATTTCAATTTTATTGTTTCACTTTAAGCATTTTTAAAATCACTGCTCCTGAAAAAACTGCCATTTTTTAAAACTTTTTTTGCATTGATACATGTCCACTGGGGCAAGACCCGGGTCCCCAAACACTTTTTAGGACAATAATTTGCATATTAGCCTTTAAAATTAGTATTTTAGATTTCAAATGTTCGAGTCCCATAGACTTTAACAGGGTTCTAAAGTTCACACAAACTTTTGGTCTGTTCGCAGGTTCTGGTGCGAACCGAACCCAGGGGAATTCGGCTCATCCCTAATCAGAATGGTTTATGTGTCGGTTGTTTGCGATCAAGGGAGCATTTAACCTCTTCAATACCGGGCACTTTCGCCCCTTCCTGCCCAGGACAGTTTAGAACTTTCAGCGCTGTTGCACTTTAAATGACAATTGCGCGGTCATGCTACATTGCACCCAAACTAAATTTTTATCATAGAGATTTTTTTTGGTGGTATTTGATTACCTCTGCGGTTTTTATTTTATGCTAAACAAACTAAAAATGCAGACATTTTTGGAAAAAAAAATAGTTTTCCTTTGTTTCTTTTAGAAAATGTTGCTTTCTCCTTCACTGACGGGCACTAATGAGGCGGCACTGATGGTCACTGATAAGGCAGCACTGATGAGGAGGAACTGATATGTAGAATTGATAGGCACTGATATGCAGCACTGATGGGCACCAATAGGTGGTACTGATATGAAGCACTGATGGTAACTGACAGGTGGCACTGATGGGCACTAAGAGCAGAAAGAAAAAGAACGGAGGGCGCACCGACCTAGTGTGATACCGTTTGGGTAACTTTTATTAAAATATTAAAATCAATCATTATACTCACAATTTGAGTTTTAAAATAGAGCCTTGAAAGACAGCGCAGCAACAAGACACAGCAACACCAGCAGACTATGATAGTCACTTGAGTCTACAATCGATGTTTTCAGAGCTGACGCGTTTCAGGGGCGTACCCCTTTCTTCAGAGCTTGGTGGTCTGTAGTGGTCCCCCACAATGATACTTGCAAGAGTATCTTTCTGCTCTTAGTTTCATGAATTCCCACGATTCTGAGGAGGGCTGCAAGACTCTGGAAGATACCGTCTAATTGGATTACACCACCCCATAGCAAGAGATACCAGAGCGCAGGAGATTTGTCTTTGACTGATGGGCACTGACAGGTGGCATTGATGGACACTTAGGCTACTTTCACACCGAAGCACTGGGTGCGCTGGCGGTAAAACGCCGCTATTTTTAGCGCCGTTTTACCGTTTTGTTTGCAGCCACTAGCATTGCTGTTTTAACCCCAGCTAGCACCCAGAAAAGGGTTAAAACCGCCTGCAAAAATGCCTCTTTGCTGCATTTTGTGGGTGGGTTGGAGGCGCTACCCCATTGTTTTCAATGGGCAGGGGCGCTATAGGAGCGGTATTTTTACCGCTCCTACCGCGCCTCAAAGATGCAGCTGGCAGGACTTTTTTTAGCGTCCCGCCGGCACAACGCTCCAGTGTGAAAGCCCTCAGGCTTTCACACTGGATAGAAAGGAGCGGCTCTTTCCGGGCGCATTGCAGGCGCTATTTTTTAGTGCAATAGTGTCTGCAAAGCGCCATAGTGTGAAAGCAGCCTAATATATGGCACTGATGGGCAGCACTGATTGGACAGGTACTGGACAGGTGTCAATGCTGGGCACTGATTGGCACTGTGATGGACACTGATTGGTACAATGGTGGGCACTGATTTACACTGTGGTGGGCACTGATTAACGCTTTATTGGGCACCGAGAGGGGGTTATGATGGGGCACAGACTGGGCACCGATTGGCAGCTGATGGGTACAATTAATGGGGTCTGTGCTGATAGTCAATGTGCTGATTATCAGCACAGACCCCCCCCCCCCCTGACAGGGATAGCCCCCGATCGGCTCAATATTAACAAATATTGCGATTTTTTTTTCTTGCCGAAAATAGCAGAATATATTGGCCTGAGTTGATGTAGAAATATTTTTTTTTACATTTTTTATTGTATATGTTTTATAGCAGACAGTTCAAAATATATATATATGTGTTTTCAAAATGTACGCTCTTTTTTGTTTATAGCGCAAACAATTAAAACAGCAGAGGTGATCAAATACCACCAAAAGAAAGCTCTATTTGTGGGGGAAAAAGGGATGTAAATTTTCTTTGGGAGCCATGTCGCACGACCGCGCAATTGTCAGTTAAAATAACGCAAAAAATAGTCTGGTTATGCAGGGGGTAAATCCTTCCGGACAGTGGCGGCTGGAGCTCAAATTTTTTTTGAGGGCGCAAACAAACTGAAAAGAAACAGCAATTGCAGCCACTGTGCCCATCAAATGCAGCTACTGTGCCATCAAATGCACCCACTATGCCCATCAAATGCAGCCACTGTGCCCATCAAACGCAGTTACTGTGCCATCAAATGCACCCACTATGCCCATCAAATGCAGCCACTGTGCCCATCAAACGCAGATACTGTGCCTGTCAAACGCAGATACTGTGCCATTAAATGCAGCCACTGTGCCATCAAATGCATCCACTGTGCCCATCAATTGCAGCCACTGTGCCCGTCAATTGCTACCACCGTGCCCATCAATTGCTACTACTGTGCCCATCAAATGCAGCCACTGTGCTCATCAAATGCAGCCACTGTGCCCAATAAACGCAGCCTCTGTGCCCATCAATTGCAGCTACTGTGCCTGTCAACTGCTGCTACTGTGCTGATCAACTGCTGCTAGTTTGCCCATCAACTGCCACTACTGTTCCCACCAATTGCTGCCAGTGTGCCCATCAAATGCTGCCACTGTGCATCCCCCTACAGTTTTATTCAGGTGCTTCCAAAAAATACCCTGCCTATGTAATTCAATTTGAATAGGGGTCAGGCACATGAATAGGTGGTGGCAGCAGCAACCATAGATAGAGTCATGCAATGCATGAATCTATGGTTGAGAAAGAGAGGGCGGTGCCCATGCGCCCTTTATGGACGCACCGCCACTGCTTCTGGGGCTGAAAAATGTCACAGTAGCTGTATTTCCAGAAGGCAGCACCCAGACCCTGCTCTTTAATAACTAAGGTGTAGGGGCCACCCGGAGATGTCACCTGGTGAACCCGCCTCCTTGCGACATCATTGACTGAGGGCATGCTGGGTCATCGACGTCACAAGGGGTGAGGTCACCGATATTCACTGGTTGTTAGGGATGCTGGTGGCCCCGCTCTTAATGCTGGCTCTTAACGCTGCCTGAGCACAGCAGCATTAAGGACCCTTGTCCCTCAAAACTGGGGTAATGCATTGGGTAAGTTAGGTGGCCGCGAGGCCCCTGTGAGTTTGAGGCCTTAGGCGACCGCCTAATTGGCCTAATTAAAGAGCCGCCTCACAGAAGAGGAGCGGAGAGCTCTGACAGGGGGACCCCAGATGAGGAGGATTGGGACTGCTCTGTGCAATACAGTATAACTTTTTTTTATTATTAAAGAAAAAAAATGAGCCTTTGTAACCAACTTTAAATTTGTTATTTAGACAGGGCATGGATGTAAAGAGGCCGCAGGGGATCAGCAGAATGGAGATGTAAGGTAAAAAACAAGTATTTGATTTACTCTTACAAATACAGTGCTTTAGCACAAATATCGTGCTGGGGATTAATCCAAGCTGATCACTTGTATGTGGATTTCAATGCAACACATTCAAATATGGTTTCCCTTTAAAGGCGCACGGCTGACAGTTTTACCTCCAGGCAGAAAAGATGAAATCCATTTTTTCTTCCAAAGACAAGATTATTATGTAGCTTTCAGAGAACACGAATCTTCTCCCTCTCCTTAGGCAGTTCTGTTTTAATCTGCTGCATGTTTGCGTCTGATTTCCTGGAAGACCCAAATGTACCATTATACTGCCTTGTAAAAGGCTAAAAGCGTCCGGTCCGGGCTCCTTGGTGGGGGTCAGAGTGTATTTGATCCATAAGATCAGCGGAAATGATCTGCAGCTCTGCTATGTACCTTGCTGGTACTAGGAGAATATAAAGGCCATTGCTGACCTCTCCTTCTGTAAATGCAGGGCCGATCCTAGGCAGGGTGCACAGGGTGCATTGCACCCAGGCGCCTGCAGAAGTGGGGGCGCTGAAATGCCAGAGTTCTCCCCTCCCTCCTTCTCTCCTTGTTTGTGTCCGTCCAGAACTAGTGTTCTGAGCATAGGTATGTGTCCATGTGAGCATAGGGCAGCCCGTCCAGCCTGGCAGTGCTCGGGGGAGATGCTGCTCCTCTTCCTGACATGAGAGTTCTAGTTTTCAGTGGCTGCTGAGTGCTGATGTGCAGGAATTAATTCCTAACACTGGGAGTCTTGGATCCCGCACTGTCTCCATCAACTCCAGTTGGATTGCCTCCCACTCCCATCTCTATCTCAGGCTGCACAGAATCGAGGTGAGTCTCAGTGTGCTGTGTGCTGGGGGATGGCACCCCCAGCATCCCTTTACATGTGCTCTGGGCTGCCCCTGCTCTAGATGTTTTATGGCATGATAGATTGCATAGGATACACAGCCCCTGCCCATTCCTGCGCCTAGTCCATCTACAGATGTGATGTATAATGAGGTGTAAAGGGGAGGAGTTAGTAAAATGACAACGCCCATGTGGGGGCGCCAGAAATATTTCTGCACCCAGGCGCCTGTGACCCTAGGATCGGCCCTGTGTAAATGCCACTTGCCTGGCTGTCATGCTGATCCATTAACTTCATTACTTTGAGGAATGGATCCAGTCTGAAGCCGCGTACACACGGCAGAGAACCTCGACGGGTAGAACACATCGTTCCGCCCGTCGAGGTTCTCTGCCGGCCGTCAGATTCGGTGACCCGCCCGTCGGGAATGGCAACCAGTCATTCATCCAGGCGGGCCGTCAAGCAAATAGAGAACATGCTCTCTATTTCTGCTCGACGGCATTCCCGACGGGATGCTCGCCGAGAGCGTACACACGGCCGAGGTTCTCACTGTAATGCAGCTTCCAGCGAGGTTCTCGCTGGTTTCTAGCGAGAACCTCGGTCGTGTGTACGCCGCCTGAGTCACTCTTTGTATTGTGCTTGTTCCAGGTTAGTGCCTCAGAAGTACTGAAGGTGGAGATAGCCAGGCAGTTAGCATTTTCAGAATGGCATCACAATGAATACAGGTTTTCTTTAACTTGTTGTCGCCAGCCAAAACCATATACACTATATTGTCAAAAGTATTGGGACGCCTGCCTTTACATACAAAGCACCTCCTCTCCATGATGTAGTGAAGATTTGTAGCCCAGATCAGCACAGCAGATTGGAGGGGGGCAATGCTGCATCTCTATGCAGTAAAACCTTGGTTTGAGAACGTTTTGCAAGACAAGTTAAATATTTAAATACATTTGATATAAGAGTAGCGTCATATCACCACTGAGTATAA
This sequence comes from Rana kukunoris, assembly GCA_029574335.1. Classification (NCBI taxonomy): domain Eukaryota; kingdom Metazoa; phylum Chordata; class Amphibia; order Anura; family Ranidae; genus Rana; species Rana kukunoris. The sequence goes on along the minus strand of CM056053.1, from coordinate 448,464,677 downwards.
AAGAGAAAAGAGGCGCCTCTAAGTGTAGCAATATGGTTAGATTTAACCGGTTAAGCCCCGGACCATTATGCAGGTTAAAGACTTATAGAGTTTTCTTTCCGTGGTATTTGATCACCTCTGCGGTTTTTATTTTTTGCGTTATAAACAAAAATAGAGCGACAATTTAAAAAAAAATCGATATTTTTTGCTATAATAAATATCCCCAAAATATATATAAAAAAACATACGTATTCTTCTACTTATTTTTAGTAAAAAAAAACGCAATAAGCGTTTATTGATTGGTTTGCACAAAAGTTATAGCGTTTACAAAATAGGGGCTAGTTTTATGGCATTTTTAATAATATTTTTTTTTTTTACTAGTAATGGTGGCAATCAGCAATTTTTTTTCATGACTGCGACATTATGGCGGACACATCGGACACTTTTGACACATTTTTGGGACATTGTCATTTTCACAGCCAAAAGTGCTATAAAAATGCACTGATTACTGTGAAAATGACAATGACAGTGATGGGGCTAACCACTAGGGGGCGCTGTAGGGTTTATGTGTGACCTCATGTTTGTTTCATACTGTAGGGGGGCGTGGCTAGACGTGTGATGTCACTGATCGTCGTTCCCTATGACAGGGGACAGACGATCACTGACATTGCCACAGAGAAGAACGGGGATGGGGGAAGGTTTGTTTACACACACCTCTCCCCGTTCTTCAGCTCTTGTTACCCGATCGCTGGACACCCGCGGCAAACAGGCTCGCTGGTCTCGCGGCGCGGTCATGGAGCTTCGGACCGGGTCGCGACCCATGGCTGGGTTCCTAAATGGGATGTACATGGATGCCCTTGTGCCCAGCCGTGCCATTCTGTCAACGTATATCGTTGTGCGGCGGTCCTTAAGTGGTTCATGAATGTACAACATTTAGCAACTTATTGCTACACTTAGAGGCGCCTCTCTTCTCTTTTTTTCTCATAGAATAGGTGCAGGAACTCCCTCCTTCTGAGTCACCTCTTGTGTCCACCCCCTACCCACCTCCAAGAACCATTCATTAGTTTCACCCTCTACCCACCTTTGAGCACAATTTCTTGGTTCCACCTCCGAGGCACCATTCTTTGGTTCCACTCCCTCCGAGTACCATTCCTTTTCTCCACCTCCTACCCACCTCCGAGCACCATTCCTTGGTTCCACCCCCTACCCACCTCCGAGTGCTATTCCTTGGTTCCAACCCCTACCCACCTCCGAGCACTATCTCTTGGTTCCACCCCCTACCCACCTCCAATCACCATTCAATAGTTTCACCCCCTACCCACCTTTGAGCACCATTTTTTGGTTCCACCTCCGAGGCACCATTCTTTGGTTCCACTCCCTCCGAGCACCATTCCCCTTCTCCACCTTCTACCCACCTCCGAGCACCATTCCTTGGTTCCACTCCCTACCCACCTCCGAGCACCATTCCTTGGTTCCACTCCCTACCCATCTCCGATCACTATTCCTTGGTTCCACCCCCTACCCACCTCCGAGCACTACTCCTTGGTTCCAACTCCTACCCACCTCCGAGCACCATTACTTGGTTCCCCCTCTACCCATCTCCAAGCACCATTCCTTGGTTCCACCCCCTACCCACCTCCGAGCACTATTCCTTGGTTCCCCTACCCACCTCCGAGCACTATCTCTTGGTTCCACCCCCTACCCACCTCTGAGCACCATTTCTTGGTTTCACCCCCTACCCACCTCTGAGCACCATTTCTTGGTTCCACCCCCTACCCACCTCCGAGCACCATTACATTCATTCAGAGCTGGTGGTACCGGAACTGCGTTCCCCCGCGTATCTGCTGAAAAAAATCCTTCTCTTCTATACTCTGTAGCTCCTGCTGTATTTTGCTTCTAATCCCCTTGTGGAGGCTTCCATTTGTGGATGGACATTTTATGGTTACACAACCTATCACATTGCTATAATCTTTTTATATGGACTATAAACTGAAGGACTTATGAATAAATGGTTGTGGAACGAATCATTTGAGATTCCATTATCTCTTATGGGAAAATTTGCTTTGATATACAAGCGCTTTGGATTACAAGCATGTTTCTGGAACGAATTATGCTCACAATCCAAGGTTTTACTGTTTATAAAATATGGTGAAGGAGTGTTGTGTTATTTGCAGGACCACCAGGTAAAAAAGAAAAAGAAAAAAAAAAAGAAAACTAATATGCAGCCATCAGATCTTTGGATCGGTAAGCTGCAATATACAATATTACATTTTGTTGGTTTTGATACATTAGGGGATATCTTGTTATTTCTTTTCTCTTGTTCTCGGGAGCTCAGAGGCAGTGCGATACATTGTGTATCCTCTGTGTGGTTCACAGATTATGGTCCTGATCACACTGTACACTCCAACACTTTCTATGCAATTCTGCAGACACCAGATGCTTCTATGAGGCTGTACTGAGAGAGGCGTCTGACGGGTGCGATTCTCATCTTCCCTGCTTTGTGTCTGAGCGTCTTCACACTGCTAGTCAGAGAATGACCTCATGTGGTTGTCACCGGTACTTGTTCATCAATCGCAACATCCATCCGAGTGTCAATCCCGTCTCATTAACCACTTCAATACCGGGCACTTATACACCTTCCTGCCGAGACCAATTTTCAGCTCTCAGCGCTGTTGCACTTTAAATGCGCGGTCGTGCGACACTGCACCCAAACTACATTTTTATCATTTTGTTCCCACAAATAGAGCTTTCTTTTGGTGGTATTTGATCACCTCTGCGATTTTTATTTTCTGCAAAAAAAAAAAAAAAGAGACGACAGAGAATTTTGAAAACAAAACAAAAAAAAAACTTTATTTTTGTTTTAGTTAAAAAACTTTGTAAATAAGTACGTTTTCTCCTTCACGGGTGGGCACTGATGGGGCTGCACTGACGGGCACTGATAAGGTGGCACCAATGAGGTGGCACTGATGGGGACTGATGATGGTCACTAATATGCGGCACGGATGGGCACGTATAGGCGGCACTAATGGGCACGTAAAGGCGGCACGGATGGGCACATATAGGCGGCATGGATGGGTGCGGATAGGCGGCATGGATGGGCACTGATAGGTGGCACTGATGTAATGTATTGTACTGATGGATGCCAATCAGTGCCAAACAATAATGCCTGCCAATCAGTGATGCCCATTGTGGACACTGATTGGCATCCATTTGGGGCAATGATTGGCATCCCTGGTGGTCTAGGGTGGCATACCTGGTGGTCTGGTGGCATCCCTGGTGGTCCAGTATGGGCATACTCGGGGGGGCTGTGCTGATAATGGATCAGCACAAACCCCCCCCCCCCCTGTCAGAGAAGCAGCTGATCAGCTCACCTACTTGGTTCCAACCCATAACCACCTCCCAGTACTGCCCCTTTCAGAAAATACAGAACCAAGTAACATTTGGGGTACTAACAGGGCTGGACTTACCATTGGGCTTGACTGGGCTCAAGCCTAAGGGCCTAGCCCAATTTGCTGAGCAGTCAGGGACAACCGCGGCAACCCCCTCCCTCTCAACAACTTCGGCAGATGGATGTAATCCTCAGGTTCCCCCAGCCCCCCTGCTCGACACTTCTCTCCTACATGTTACACATTGCTGTGTAAGGGGCCCCAAAATTACTGAAGGCGGCCTGTAATCCATCCAGCGGCTGCCCCCCCCCCCCTTAACAACCTTGATCGATTGGTCAGTGAATCCCCCCTGCTCAACAAGTATAATCAGTCAGCGGTAACAAACCCCCCCCCCCCGCTTCAGGCTCCAGGGGGTCCCTTTGATTATTAAGCCCAGGGGCCCCCACCACCCTAAGTCCTGCCCTGGGTACTAAGTAATGTGTATTGAATTTTTTAACGAAAACAAGAAAAGCAAAAAATAGATCCCCTGCCTCCAGTAACAGTAGACCCACTCAAGAAACAATGGACTCCCACAGCAAAATACTTACCCAGCTACAATAGGCTCCTTACAGCAACAACAGATCTCCCCGCAGCCAGCATCGATAGACCCTTTTCTCAACAGTAGATCCCTCACAGCAACAACTGATCCCCCAGCAACATAAGACCCACCCCCAGCAACAAAAGATTCCCCCACCAGCAACAATAGACCTCCCCAGCAACCAACAAACCCCCCTGCAAAAATAGATCCCATTCAGTGAAAATAGATCCCCTAGCAGCCAACATCAAAAGACCCCACAGCTCACCCCAGAATCCCTTGTCATTACATACATCGGATGTGCCTGAACTGCGTTCCTGCTGAACAAAATTAGCCCTGTATTTTTTAAAACAGTTTATTGATATTAATTATTTATTTTTACTCTGTATTCTAAAAACAGTTATTTTTTTTGTTCCATATTTTTATTTTTATTTTTTATATTTAACATGTGACCAGCAGCAGAGGACTAGAAGCTCCTCCTGCCTATGTTTCCCTGCAGGCAGGCTGGGAAAGATCTGAGATCTGGGTCATGTCACAGCTGTATATTGATTAGGAAAAAGGTACTTAGATTATTTTTTTTTTTTATTACAATAATTACATTGCCGCCATCCGCATACAGAAATAGAAGGAACGATGTAAATTACAAAGGGCCAGATTCTCAGAGGAGTTACGTCGGCGTATCTCAAGTTACGCCGCGTAACTTCTAAGAAGCGCCGGCGTATCTATTTTCTGTATTCAGAAAACAAGATACACCAGAATTTTGCTTAGATACGAGCGGCGTAAGTCTCTTATGCTGTCGTATCTTAGTTGCATATTTACACTGGCCGCTAGGTGGCGCTTCCGTCGATTTACGCTTTTGAATATGCAAATGAGCTAGATACGCCGATTCACGGACGTACTTGCGCCCGGTCGTCGTATTTTACGTTGTTTGTGTAAGCGTAAAGTTACCCCTGCTATATGAGGCGTAACTTTGCGTTTTAATAAACATACACTTACCTGCTCCAGCGTTCCAGTGACGCGCCGGCCGGGGCTCCGCTCCGCTCCCCCCCTCCCCAGCCAGCATCCTCATTGCTGCTGTGGGCACCCGGCCGTGACAGCCTTTGGCTTCACGGCCGGGCACCCACTGTGCATGCGCAAACGGCACTGCGCATGCGCGCGCGGCCCGGCGCTGCGCCGTCCTATTGGACAGGTGATCGCCTAGGACAGGGGTCCTCAAACTATGGCCCTCCAGTTGTTCAGGAACTACATTTCCCATCATGCCTAGTCATGTCTGTGAATGTCAGAGTTTCACAATGCCTCATGGGATTTGTAGTTCCGCAACATCTGGAGGGCCGTAGTTTGAGGATGCCTGGCCTAGGACCTGTCAGTGTCATAGGCCATCGCCTACAGGGAGGGGCTGCAATAAGGGGATTAAGCTTTATCGCCTTACCAGCCCCTCGGCAGAAGGAGGAAGTGGTGCATGAAGTCCCACTCCTCCTGAAGCCCCCACTCCCCCCCAAAAAAATGACATGCCAAATGTGGCATGTAAGGGGGTGGGATAAGCGGAAGTTCCAATTTTGGGTGGAACTCCGCTTTAAGTATGGACGTCGGGACAGCGTCAAATTTTCCGTTGTTTGCGTAAATCGTTCGCGAATAGGGCTGTCCGTAAGTTACGTTCACTTCGTAGGCAGTTTTCGGCGTATTTTAGGCATACTATCCGACGCATGCGCACTGGGATTACGTTCACGGATGGTGCATGAGCCATTCGTTAAAAACGTCAAATACGTGGGATCACGAGTAATTTACATAAAACACGCTCACCACCGCCACATTTGAATTAGGTGTGCTTACGCCAGGACATTTAGGCTATGCCGCCCTAACTTAGGACGCAAGTGCTTTGAGAATACTGCACTTGCGTCCAAAGTACGCTACGCCCCGCTGCCAGATACGCCAAAATACAAGAATCTGGCCCAAAGTGTGTGTTTAGTAGCACTTCAAGTATAATGTGCAGAGCAGTCAGGGACAACAATTTATAACACAGGTCAAATGTTTGCACATGTACCAGACAGAGGCAGAGAATGGATATAACAGATGTATGTTATGGGCAAAGAATGAAAAATCTGGCTCTCCCAGAATCAACTTTAAGGTCAAGAAGATCTTCAGACCAACTTGAATATTTACGTTCCCTGACCATGTTTGACAACTGTGTTGGGAATTGTACTTCCTCTCTCTATTCTTAGCAAATTAAATAGGTCTCCTTACTCTCTGACCTTCAGTTAGGAAGTCGTGAAGCAGGTCAACCTGGACATCAAAGCATAGAGGTGACAGTGAGGATTCCAAAGGACCCCGTGCCATTTTATTCCCATGCTCTCATGTCCAGGGTCATGGGCTGCCCTGCCTGTTCGTTTCCTACCAAAGGTCAAAGATTGAGGAAGCCACATTTGAATTCTCTATATGAATGACTGAAAGTGGAGAGGCAAAATAAGGAATAAGGCCGCGTACACTAGGGTGACCAGACGTCCCCATTTTCAGGGGACAGTCCCCTGATTGAGGATACTGTCCCCGGACCAAGTCTGTCCCTGGTTTTGTCCCCAGATTGGATTTGAACAGGGGCTGGGGCAATTTCAAAGACAGTCAGTGCAGAAAAAAAAATTCTGAATAATAGCCGCTCCTACTAGCTTAGGGAGGTGTATTTTTTTCTATTATCTGCACCCCTTTCTGATGATCATGTGCTGGTCGAAGCGGAGATCAAACTTCTTCAGTTTCGGGTGCATGCCCATACAGCTCCGCTCGCATGTTCTTCTGCCTTGGTCACGTCCCGGCCAGCCGCCTGCCTGCTTATCTCCTTGCCTTCTCTGGCAGAGTGATGTTCCTCCGCTCCCCACCCAGTAGTAGCCCGGACCCGGAGTGTGACACTTAACAGGCTGTGAGGCGGGGGGTGGTGGCGACAGGCAGAGAGTCGCTGATTGCCGCCATTACTAGTAAAAAAAAAAGATGTCCCCGGATTTCATTTAAAAAACTGGTCACCTTAGCGTACACACGACCGAGGAACTCGTCGGGCGAAGCACATAATTTTACTCGTCGAGTTCCTTGTTAGGCTTGTCGAGGAACTCGACAAGCTTGCTTTGCGTACACACTGTCAAGACCAAATCTCGTCGTTCTCAAACGTGGTGACTTCAACACATAGGACGGCAGGGGATGTTCGATTCCACTGGCACAACTCTTGGGGCTGCTTTTGCTAATCTCATGTGTTTGCGTGTTAAGTAAAAGTTTGGTAAAAGAATATTTGCACTTTTCAGTCTGTTACAGCTTGAAAAATGTGTTATCTCCATTACAAATGCTACTTTTACTCCCGTCTCCTACTTTTATCTGAGCATGCGCGGGTTTCTTAGCATACACACGCTCGAGTTTCTCGTGGGAAACCAGCCCGACGAGGAACTCGACGAGACAAATTTGATTCCCGTCGAGAAAAAAGAGAACATGCTCTCTTTTTGGCTCGTCGAGTTCCTCGACAGATTCCTCGATGAAAAACGTACACACGACTGGTTTCCTCAGCAAAACACGTCTCCCAACAAGTTTCTTGCTGGATTCTGCCGTGGAAACCGGTCGTGTGTACGCGGCCTAAGATTCCCCACCCTGTTCTTATGTCATCTGTCCAATAAGGGAGATGTGCTTATACAGTGAATGGCATAACTATATCATGACAGTGTATGTACCTGAATGTGACCAGGTATCAGCCTCTTGCAATCCTTGTACAGCAGAGCTGGAGTGCGAGAGGAGGAAGCAACAAAAATAACCAATCACTTTATGTCCTGAAAAGAAGCATGTTGATAGGAAGAAAGAGCAGATCGACAGAATGATGAGCTCATCACTCTGCTAGTTCTCCTTTCACCATGCATTCACAGGCTGTAGGTGGTTCCAGGATGACCTCACTGTGCTGCTTCTTCTTTCACTGTCCAGTCACAGGCTGTGGGTGGGTCCAGGATGACCTAAATGTGCTGCTTCTCTTTTCACTGTCCAGTCACAGACTGGGTGTGGGTCCAGGATGACCTCACTGTGCTGCTTCTCCTTTCACTGTCCAGTGACAGAATGTGTGTGGGTCTAGAATGACCTCGCTGTGCTGCTTCTCCTTTCACTGTCCAGCCACAGGCTGTGGCTGGTTCCAGAATGACCTCAGTGTGCTGCTTCTCCTTTCACTGTCCAGTCAAAGAATGTGTGTGGGTTCATAATGACCTAACTGTGCTGCATCTCCTTTCACTGTCCAGTCAGAGGCTGTGGCTGGGTCCAGGGTGACCTCAATGTGCTGCTTCTCATTTTGACTGTCTAGTCTCAGAATGTGGGTGAGTCCAGGATGACCTCACTGTGCTGCTTCTCATTTCACTGTCCAGTCACAGGCTGTAGGTGGGTCCCGGGTGACCTCACTGTGCTGCCTCTCCTTTCACTGTCCAGTCACAGGCTGTGGGTGGGTCCAGGTTGACCTTACTGTTCTGCTTCTCCTTTCACTGTCCAGTCACAGGCTTTAGGTGGGTCCCGGGTGACCTCACTGTGCTGTTTCTCCTTTCACTGTCCAGTCACAGTATCTGGGTGGGTCCAGGATGACCTCAATGTGCTGTTTCTCCTTTCACTGTGCCGCTATAGCCACCCCCTATTGGGCATAAAAAAAGACACATACAATTATTTTTACAATCTTTGTAGGGCCCCTTCCCCCACAGCACCTACAAAAACACATGCATCGGTACGTATGAAAACAGTGTTTGCCCTACACATGTTATATATCAGAGCGCAATGCCGGAGTTAGAGCAATAATTCTAGCACCTGTGCTCCTGCAAATCTATGATGACCTGTAGGGGCTTTTAAAGTGTTGTAGGCGTGAACAATTTCAAGGTTTGACATACCCTATTTTCCAGCGTATAAGACGACTTTTTAACCCCTGAAATTTTTCTTTAAAGTTGGGGGTCGTCTCATACGCCGGTAACCTAACCACGGCTGTCCCTTTTTTCAAAAGCCGCGCCTCCTCCTTCTGCTGTTTCATGATAGGTGGAACACACAGCTTCCCAGGAGACACTGTGTTCAGTGTTCCGCCTATCACGGATGCCCTCTCGTCCTCGGTCTCGGACGAGAGGACATCCGTGATAGGCGGAACACTGAACACAGTGTCTCCTGGGAAGCTGTGTGTTCAGCCTATCACGGAACAGCAGAAGGAGGAGGCGTGGCTTTTGAAAAATGGACGGCCATGGTCTGAGATTCTGCATGTCAGGGATAAGGTAAGGGATCAAGACATGCAGTGACACAGTCTGCATGTATTACCGGCACAGTGAGGCATGTATTACCGGCACAGTGAGGCATGTATCAACGGCACAGTGAGGCATGTATCAACGGCACAGTGAGGCATGTATCAACGGCACAGTGAGGCATGTATCAACGGCACAGTGAGGCATGTATCAACGGCACAGTGAGGCATGTAACAATGACACAGTGAGGCATGTAACAACGGCAGAGTGAGGCATGTAACAACGGCACAGAGTGGCATGTAACAATGGCACAGTGTGGCATGTAACAATGGCACAGTGTGGCATGTAACAATTGCACAGTGAGGCATGTAACAATGGCACAGTGAGGCATGTAACGGTGGCACAGTGAGGCATGTAATGGCAAAGTGAGGCATGTAATGGTGGCACAGTGAGGCATGTAATGGTGGCACAGTCTGGCATGTAATGGCACAGTGAGGTGAGGCTTGGCATTTTAGCTGGAAAATTAGGGGGTCGTCTTATACGCCGGCAAATACGGTAGGTATCTATTTACTCAGTCAGGACAACCTCATCTTTTATATTTTACCCCAAAAAATTGTTAATTAATTGCATTTATGTGCCTAGAAATTTAAATAAAAAACGAACCTTCAAAAAAGGGAAAAGAAAGGCGCACCAGCCTAGTGTATTACCATTTGACGATTTATTAAATAGAAATAATAATAAAAACTACTCACAAGAGAATTGGTATAAAAGGCTTGTCAAAAATCGAACCACACTCCAGAATAGGGGGGATAGAGGTGTGTCACTGCCGGCTGACACGTTTCGAGGCGACAAGGGCCTCTTCATCAGAGCCCAGCAGTCGAAAAAACAAACCTTCGTCTGTGCAGACAAAGTTCTTGCACCAGCCCTGGTTGCAATTCAGGTGTCCAGTAGGGTTGAGGTGCAGGCCACTCCAGTTCCTCTACATCAAACTCCAAGTTAGTTGGACATCCGATTCCAAAACCATGGTCATTAAAATCTTCAATCAATTGAGTTGGACCTACTTTTGGAGCTTTAACAGCCTCCACTCTTCTGGGAAAGCTTCCCACTAGAGTTTGAAGTGTGCCTGTGGGAATTTGTGTCCATTCAGTCAAAAAGCGCATTTGTGAGGTCTGGCAATGATGATGATGGATGAGAACATCTGATTCACAACCAGCATTCCAATTTATCCCGAAGGTATTCAGTAGGGTTTAGGTCAGGGCTCCGTGCAGACCACCATATCTATATGGAGCTGGTTTGTACATAGAGGACAATAATACTGGAACAGAAAAGTTCCATCACCAAACTGTTACCATCAAGTTGAAATCTCACCATTGTCTAAAATGTATTTGCATGTGCAGAGTCCAGGGGGTTACAAAGCAGTCACTTGTAAACACAGAAACCAGACTTCTGTGTTCACAAGTGATTGTGGTGAGCGGGCACCAAAGGGTCTGAGCCAAAGGTGGTGGAACTGAGTTCCACCAAGTTCCCCCAGAAAAAAAGCCCTGCTCTTCACTGGAGACACCTGATCTGTATTTACTTTAAGCTCATTTCTGACCGATGATGAACTTTTACTGTTTAATTATCTAAGGATAGGATAACTTGAAATTCATAAGAGCTTTGGAAAAAATTCCAACACACGCTAATATTATATATATATATATATATATATTTTTTTTTTACTGATAATTGTTTTGTGCTTTTCCAGGAAAGTTTACAGAACAAAGGGAGTAGTGGGGAGGTTCAAGTGACAGCTTAATACAAGATTTGTAATGGATATAAACACATCATAATACATCCATGCCACACCTCACTCATCAACCCATCAAAGGGAAAGCCTTGTGTGACATAAATGTATATTAAAATATAAATTGCGTATAAAATGGAACCCTTTATTGTCACAATTGTTTTTTTCTATATTTTCTTTTTTTTTTTAACCACTTTAGCCCCAGAAGAAAAGCTGGCCAATGAGCTATAACTGACAATTGTTAATCCGGCCCTGACCTGCCACACTGCCAAAAGCACCAAAACCTGGTTCAATGACCGTGGGATTACTGTGCTTGATTGGCCAGCAAACTCGCCTGACCTGAACCCCATAGAGAATCTCTGGGGCATTGCCAAGAGAAAGATGAGAGACATGAGACCCAACAATGTAGAAGAGCTGAAGGCCACTATTGAAGCATCCTGGTCTTCGATAACACCTCACCAGTGCCACAGGCTGATCACTTCCATGCCACACCGCATTAAGGGGCCCAAACCAAGTACTGAGGGGCCCAAACCAAGTACTAAGTACATATGCATGCTTCTACTTTTCAGAGGTTCAATATTGATCTATGTACATTCCTTGTTTTATTGTTTTATTGATTGCTTGAAATATTCAAATTTTCTGAGATTGTGGATTTGCGGTTTTCATGAGCTGTAAGCCATAATCATCACAATTATAACAAATCACGGCTTGAACTATCTTGCTTTGCATGTAATGAGTCTCTCTCATATATTAGTTTCACCTTTTAAGTTGCATTAGTGAAATAAATAAACTTTTGCACGATATTCAAATTTTTCGAGTTTCACTTGTATGTGTGTCCCAGATTCAGGCTCTATGCCGATTTATACCACTAGGGGGAAGTGCTAAGAGTCCTGCAGGGGTAGAGGTAATGAGCCAACTTAATTCAGCTGGGCTCATTACCTCTACCCCTGCAGAACTCTCAGCACTTCCCCCTAGTGGTACAAATCAGCTTAGAGCCTAAATCTGGGACACACATATTTGCCATCCTGGATGCAACCAGGGCCGATCCTAGGCAGGGTGCATGGGGTGCACCACACCCAGGCGCCGCAGAGGTGGGGGCGCCGAAGCTCCAAAGTGCTCCCTTCCCTCCTCCTTGTCTGTGCCCAGAGGCAGAGCGCATGTAGCGGGTGCTGCGATTTCCCATACCGCTTGCTCACTCCGTTGGCAACGGACAAGAACGCATACCTCCCACTGTCCCCAGAATCCGGGTTGGGTGCCACAGCAGAGCCTAGTACCGGAAACACGTTCTAGCACTAGGCTCTACTAATTAATTCTGTCCGGTGTGCATGGATCAGTCTCCTGTCTGCCTCGCCCCCTCTGTGTGTGTAGGCTCTTTTCCATAGGCGGTGATAAAATACTTCTGGGTTGGCTGCTGCCAATCATCCTGTGCACTTCCAGAAATGCTCTCCGAGGGCCACCCTCCAAGTAACCAAAGATGCTACGTATGCCCTGCCCCCTGTAATGTGCTTCTGCTCCCAGCGTGCCCAAGCTACAGGGATCTATTGGATAAGTACTGATCTATGGGGACACCTGCTGTGGGGGGGGGGGCTCTGATGGGGGACACCTGCAGTGGGGGGGCTCTGATAGGGGAAAACCTGCAGTGGGGGGGCTCTGAAGGGGGAAAGTGCTGGGGGGGCTCTGATGGGGGACAACTGCTGGGGGGGCTCTGATGGGGGACACCTGCTCGGAGGCTCTGATGGGGGACACCTGCTGTGGGGGGCTCTGATGGGGGACACCTGCTGTGGGGGCTCTGATGGGGGACACCTGCTGGGAGGCTCTGATTGGGGACACCTGCTGGGGGGACTCTGATGGGGGACACTAATGAAGACTTCTTAGGGGAGCATCTCTGTGTTTGAGTCGTAGCCATAGAAACATGTGTAAAGGGGAGGAGTTAGTAAGATGACCACGCCCATGTGGGGGCGCCAGAAATATTTCTGCACCCAGGCGTCTGTGACCCTTGAATTAGTCCTGGATGCAACCAGGCGTTTTTACCTGCCTGCTGTCACAATACTTACATCAGTCCAAGGTTCTAGGATGGTCCAAAGTGAACCAATGTAACTATAAAATAAAATCCATACCTGAAGTTCAGCTTTAAGCTATAAAAATGATGCGCTAAATGGAAGTTTTTACATAGAAGTCTGCAATGGTGGAGATCAGTAATAATGGATATGTAAAGGGGGGGGGTATAATTTATGTGTTCCTTTAAGGAAAGGAACTTCTTTTTTTATTTCCCTCAAAGTGTTGAGGTGGAATAAGGCGACTCAATAAGAACGAAAGAGGAAGAAGGGGAACTTTGAAGTTCAAAGCGGTGAAGCCGTTTGCGCAGCATATGGTGCTACGTTCAGGATCTAAAGCAGATTGCCACACGGCCTCATCTAACGGAGAGGAAACTTCAGCTGATCTCCAGGTGATTGATGGCGTATGTTTACGTATTGTCCTCGGCGCCCTGTCCGGGCCCAGCTCGGCAATATTGCCAAAGTGATTCTTATGAAATATCAAATGGTTGTTTATACCGGGGCTTGGCTAAGTGCGCAAAGAGCGAACATATGGAGTAGAATCACGAGCACATAAAAAGCGTGTAGACACGGCCGTCATGAAGGCTTTGAAATGGGCCAGATGTGGCCACTCGCTATTTGTGATCTGAAATATAGAAGCCAGCATTTCCACCATCTGCAGATCTCTCGGGAAGTTTTAAGACCAAATTTAGAACGCCTTCCATTGAAAATCAAATAATGACACAAAGATTAAAGCTGAACTGCAGTAACAGTTAAATAAACACTTCTATTAAAGAGCTGCAAAGGATTTGTAATTCTGTATTTCTGTCTATGCATTTCTGATGTAACACCTACTAGCTAATGTGTAATGATCGCGTACAAATGATCGGAAATTCCGACAAGAAAACCGTGGATGGAATTTTGGCTCAAACTTGTGTTGCATACACACGGTCACACAAAATTCAGACCGTCAAGAACACAGTGACGTACAACGAGCTGAGAAAAATGAAGTTCAATGATTCCAAGCATGCACCAAATTGATTCCGAGCATGAGGGCTGATCCTAGGGTCACAGACGCCTGAAATATTTCTGGCGCTCCCCCCCCACATGGGCGTGGTCATCTTACTAACTCCTCCCCTTTACACATGTTTCTATGGCTACGACTCAAAAACAGAGATGCTCCCCTAATAAGTCTTCATTAGTGTCCCCCATCAGAGTCCCCCCCAGCAGGTGTCTCCCATCAGAGCCCCCCCAAAAGGTGTCTCCCTTCAGAGCCCCCCAGCAGGTGTCCCCTATCAGAGCCCCCCACAGCAGGTGTCCCCCATCAGAGCCCCCCACAGCTGGTGTCCCCATATATCCATGTAGTTTGGGCGCACTGGGAGAAGAAGCACATTACAGGGGGCAGGGTATATGTGGCATCTTTGGTTACTTGGAGGGTGGCACTTCTGCATTTCTGGGAGTGCACGGGATGATTGGCAGCAGCTCCGGCCAACCCAGAAGCCTCTCATCACACCGCCTATGGCAAAAGAGCCGACACACGCAGAGGGGGTGGGGCAGACAGGAGACTGCTCCATGCACACCGGACAAAATTAATTAGTGGAGCCTAGAAACGGAACGTGTTTTTTTGCGCATTGGTGGGCAGTTTATACCATATACTTTATCTACAGCGCATGATCACCACACTGGGCTGCACAGCATCATTGGCTGTTATGATGCAGGTAGTTGCCTGTACCATAACAATTAATGACGTGATGCAACCCAGCATCTTGTAACCTAGCAACCAATGATACTGTGCAGCCTTTTTGCAGTCTTTTGCCACACAGGCTTCTTTGTTGCTTGGACGCAAGCACTACCTGCCACACAGCATCATTTGTTGTTATGGTGCAAGTGGCCCCCTGCATCATAACATCCAATGATGATGTGCAGCCCAGCCACCTTTGTCCTAACAAGCAACTGATAACATTGTTCAGCCTTTTTGTAGCCCTTGCTGCACAAGTTCCTTTCACTAGGATGCAGGTGGCACTGTGTCCAGACTATCCATACCACATACTCTGTCTACAGCGTATGTTCAGCCCTCAGGCTGCACAGTATCATTGGCTGTTATAGCGCAGGCAGCTGCCTTCACCATAACAACCAATGATGCTGTGCAGCCTTTTTGCAGCCCTTGCTGCACAGGCTCTTTTTGTTGCTAGGACGTAAGCGGTACCTGCCACACAGCATCATTGATTGTTATGGTGCAGACAGCTGCCTGAGTCCAAGCAACAATTGACCCTGTTTGGCCTGATCATCAGCATCCTAGCAACCAATGACAAGGGGAGCAGCAAAAATGGCCATCTCAGATAGCATCTTTCCTCAAAAGAGCCTGCCTATGTGTTGCTGAGCCCCCATGACTGAAAGAACTAAAAAGCAATGAATGAAAGTGAACAGTCAGACTGGGGATCAGTGCCGGGACAAGGTCATCCAGGGCAAAAATGCCAATTTGCATCCAACGCGCAAGTACTGCAATTTTGCCTCAATTTTGCTTATTTTTTTACACTGTATATAGCTGGTTGCTAAGGAGTGGGCCGGGCAGCTGGCTGCCACATCCTTAACAACCGCTGACAGCTGAATGTAAAAAAAAATTGCTGGCTAAAAAAAATCATAATAGAAAACAGGCTGGGGTCCCCCCAAGGTCCATGCCAGGCCCTTGGGTCTAGTATGGTTTCGGAGGGGACCCCCCAGGCCAAAAAAAAATAAATGGTGTGGGGTCCCCCCAAAATCCATACCAGAGTCTCATCCGAGCATGCAGCCCAGCAGGTCAGGAAAGGGTTGGGCGATCGTCCCCCATCTGAACCATACCAGACCGCATACCCTCAACATGAGGGGGTGTGCGCTTTGGGGTGGCAGGTTGCTCTATGCCCCCCACCCCCAAGCACCTTGCCCCCATGTTGATGGGTACAAGGGCCTCTTTCTGACAACCCTGGCCGGTGATTGTCGGGGTCTACGGGCAAGGGGGGCTTATCAGAATCCAGAAGCCCCCTTTAACATTGGGTCCCCCAGATCCCGGCCTCCCCCTATGTTAATGAGTATGGGGTACATTGTAACCCCATCCATTCACCAAGAAATAGTAGTGTAGTGTGACAACAGACAATAGACCGTTTTTGACAAGTCCTTTATTAAAAATGTCTTCTTCCCTGCTTCTTCTTCCTCTGGGCTTCTCCATCTCCTGCTTCTTCCTCCTCCGGGCTTCTCCTTCTCCCGCTGACAGCTGATGACTCATCGGTTGTTAAGGACACAGCGGCCGGCTTCCCGGCCACTCCTTAGCAACCAGCTATATACAGTGTTAAAAAAAACGCAAATTGCGGTAAAAATTAGGCTAAAAACTGCAGAAAGCACTGCAGAAACGCTCAAAAGCAACATGCATAGATGTGAATCGAGCCTAATGCCGCGTACACACAACCGTTTTTCCTTTTCAGCAAAAAACCTTTTTCTCAACGTGATTCATCGTGATTCTTCTCAAGCCTGCCTTGCATACACATGTTCGTGAAAAAAAAAAACGGTCAAGCAAAGCGCAGTGACGTACAACACGTACGACAGACTATAAAGGGGAAGTTCCTTTCAAATGGCGCCACCCTTTGGGCTGCTTTTGCTGATCCTCCTGTTAGTAAAACTTTGGTGAAAGATGATTAATGCTTTTTGTCAAGTTCTAATATTTTTGCGGGCGAGAACATACACACGACCGGTTTTCAAGACCAATCTAAAAAATAGCAGTTTTCACGTCATGGTCGTGTGTACGCAGCATTAGGGCCGGGTGTCAGGAAAAGGTCCATCCGCTGGTGCTATTGATATTCTGTCTTGCAGTGCTGCGTCCCACCAGCAGGGGTCTCCTGGCAGTTCGGAGCTGTCAGGGGAACTTCCCCCTGCTGGTATATCACCTTTGGGATGCAGTACTGACCTCCACCAGCGGATGGACCCTGGCAGTGTGGAACACCTGGCCTTTGCTGCATTCAGGTGTGACCTGAACCCAATCAGTACACCCACTATATATACCCGGCGAGTTCAAACAGAACGCGCCCTGGTATCTGTTTACTAACCGGACCCTGAACCTGCTCTGGACCTCTGACCTGATCCGATCCGATCTGATCTGTCCTGACCTGATCCCGATCCCTCTCCTGGACATTTCCTTCCTGCCCCTTCCCTGTCTGCAGCCTCTTTGGATGATCTCCTGGTATTTGACCCCGGCTTGGCTTTGGCTTATGAGTATTGCATTCTCCCTGAACTTGTATATAGACTTTGTGTTATTCGTGCACTTATCTGCTCACCTTTGTAAATAAACACCTTTTTCCACTATATACAGTGTTGGTCTCCTCAGTGTAGGCACACAGTCCTGGTCCATCTAGAATCCCTGACAGTATACCAGGGCCAGTTGACCAGACGTGCCTGCATAGGGAACCATCCTGTTGTAGTGCGGTTTTTTTTAAACATGGATTTCAATGAAATTACTTACTTTTCTCTGCTAGCAGAGGAGGATGAGGAGTATTGTCGTCAGGTGTTGGAGGGATGGACAAGGGATCAGCTGATGGAAGCCATCCGATCGGCCCATTCCATGGTGGATCTGGGTTATATGTCTTACAATGATGTTCAGCCATTAATCAAGTTATGTGTTAAACCAGCCCTGTCAGTTATTCCAGCTGGTGGTGATGACTTCTCTCCCCCCTTCAGTCCTGACCAAGTTGAATCCCTAGTATGGTTGATGGAGGATGATCCAGCCTCCTTTGATGAACACTATTGCTCTTGTTCCCAGCAGAAGTTATCTGACTGCATTAGTTCAGTGCAGTCTTTGATTAAACAAGGTGTGTGTGAACCAGCCTTTGTTCAACCTGTGCTGCAGGCATGGTCAGATCTCCTGCTTCCAGCCAAGCCACTGCATTCCAGCCCTACCATTAACCACTTACCTTCCCAAGGTTCTGTCTGTCCATCACCAATGGCAACTCCAGCCCAGATAATTCCACATCCCACCAAATATTACTACCCAGTTTCTACTAATTGTACCTACCCTGCCTTTAATCCACCTGTAACTACTCCACAAAAACCTCCTCCAGTCACCATCCCTTTGTCTCTGCCATACTCCAATCCTTCCTCCTACTTATCTCCATCCTCTTCATACATCACTTCTGTTAACAAACCTGTAGTGACTAAGTGCAAAAAGAAACGGAAGTATTTCCCAACTCATACCATCGTGCCAGTTACCCAGCCTGTCCCAGTGCCCTCTGTTCAACCTGTCCCGGTGCCATCTGTCCCTGTGCCAGCTGCTCTACCAGTTCCAGTGCCAGCCGCCCAGCTTGTGACATCCGACCAGCCTGCTCCGGTGCCAGCCGCTCTGCCTGTACCAGCTGCTCTGCCCGTTTCAGTGCCAGTTGCTCAACCTTTCAACCCTGTGCCAGCCTCCCAGCTTGATGTTTCTGTGCCAGCCTGCCACCCTGATGTTCCTGTGCCAGCCTGCCAACCTGGTGTTCCTGTGCCAGCCTGCAACCCTGGTGTTCCTGTGCCAGCCTGCCACCCTGGTGTTCCTGTGCCAGCCTGCCAACCTGATGTTCCTGTGCCAGCCTGCCAACCTGATGTTCCTGTGCCAGCCTGCCAACCTGATGTTCCTGTGCCAGCCTGCCAACCTGATGTTCCTGTGCCAGCCTGCCAACCTGATGTTGCTGTGCCAGCTTGCCAGTCCGATGACTTCCAGTCTGCTGCCCAGCCTGATGACTTCCAGTCCGCTGCCCAGCTTGATGACTTCCAGTCCGCTGCCCAGCTTGATGACTTCCAGTCCGCTGCCCAGCTTGATGACTTCCAGTCCACTGCCCTGCTTGATGACTTCCAGTCCGCTGCCCAGCTTGATGACTTCCAGTCCGCTGCCCAGCTTGATGACTTCCAGTCCGCTGCTCAGCTCGATGACCCGGAGCCTGCTGCCCAGCTCGATGACCCGGAGCCTGCTGCCCAGCTCGAAGACCCGGAGCCTGCTGCCCAGCTCGATGACCCGGAGCCTGCTGCCCAGCTCGATGACCCGGAGCCTGCTGCCCAGCTCAATGACCCGGAGCCTGCTGCCCAGCTCAATGACCCGGAGCCTGCTGCCCAGCTCGATGCCCCGGAGCCTGCTGCCCAGCTCGATGCCCCGGAGCCTGCTGCCCAGCTCGCTGACCCGGTGCCTGCTGCCCAGTTCGCTGACCCGGTGCCTGCTGCCCAGTTCGCTGACCCGGTGCCTGCTGCCAAGTTCGCTGACCCGGTGCCTGCTGCCCAGTTCGCTGACCCGGTGCCTGCTGCCCAGTTCGCTGACCCGGTGCCTGCTGCCCAGTTCGCTGACCCGGTGCCTGCTGCCCAGTTCGCTGACCAGGTGCCTGCTGCCCAGTTCGCTGACCCGGTGCCTGCTGCCCAGTTCGCTGACCCGGTGCCTGCTGCCCAGTTCGATGACCCGGTGCCTGCTCCCCAGCTCGACGACCCGGATGTACCCACCTCTCGGCTCAAACCTCCCATTGCCCAGTTGGTCACTCTGGACTTTCCCCGGCAACGCATAGTTGGAGCGTCCAGAGGCCGCTCCTTTGAGGGGGGGTACTGTCAGGAAAAGGTCCATCCGCTGGTGCTATTGATATTCTGTCTTGCAGTGCTGCGTCCCACCAGCAGGGGTCTCCTGGCAGTTCGGAGCTGTCAGGGGAACTTCCCCCTGCTGGTATATCACCTTTGGGATGCAGTACTGACCTCCACCAGCGGATGGACCCTGGCAGTGTGGAACACCTGGCCTTTGCTGCGTTCAGGTGTGACCTGAACCCAATCAGTACACCCACTATATATACCCGGCGAGTTCAAACAGAACGCGCCCTGGTATCTGTTTACTAACCGGACCCTGAACCTGCTCTGGACCTCTGACCTGATCCGATCTGATCTGTCCTGACCTGATCCCGATCCCTCTCCTGGACATTTCCTTCCTGCCCCTTCCCTGTCTGCAGCCTCTTTGGATGATCTCCTGGTATTTGACCCCGGCTTGGCTTTGGCTTATGAGTATTGCATTCTCCCTGAACTTGTATATAGACTTTGTGTTATTCGTGCACTTATCTGCTCACCTTTGTAAATAAACACCTTTTTCCACTATATTCAGTGTTGGTCTCCTCAGTGTAGGCACACAGTCCTGGTCCATCTAGAATCCCTGACACCGGGGTGCCCTCTCTGCAATAAACCATTCGCCCAGGGCAGCCACCCCTTGTCTTGGCCCAGATTGACATCCTCCTCCAGCCTGAAAAAGAAACAGGGCTCTGTCTGTAGGGTGACCACATTTACAAACTACCATTCAGGGACACCCTCCCTTCCCAAAAATCAGCTTGTGCTGTAACGAATCACAGCACATTGATTGGACACAAGAGGCAGGATTTATGATTTCTCCAATCACAAGCAGGGGGCGGGGACTGTGCTCCTCCAGGCATTCCCGGCCAGGACAAGTACTGTCAGCAGAGCTTTTTTTCTCAGAAAATAGGTGCAGGAACTCAACCACGACCCGTTCAGATTTCACAAACAGTAGAGGGTCTTAAAGGGGCATTAAATACCAGAATTGCATTACATACAGTGTGCAGAGTTCAGGGGGTTACAAAGCAGTCACTTGTAAACACAGAAACCAGACTTCTGTGTTCACAAGTGATTGTGGTGAGCGGGCACCAAAGGGTCTGAGCCAAAGGTGGTGGAACTGAGTTCCCTCAAGTTCCCCCAGAAAAAAAGCCCTGACTGTCAGTGAGTAAAGCGGTGATGTGGCGGCCTCTTTTGGGGGCATCAGATTGGCCCGGAGGGTGGCTGTGTCAGTTTCATTCCGGGACACTGTATTGTCCTGGAATGAAGGTGCCCGGGACAGACCTGCAAAATGCGGGACTGTCCCGGGCAATCCGGGACACCTGGTCACCCTATCCGTCAGACTTGCTGCAAATTTTAGTAAATGAGAGAAGTCTGTACAAATATGCAAGACTGACGGGACTTTACAGATGCAGAAATTATTTTTTTGCAGTAGCGTTTCCACAGACAGAAAATCTCATGAACATCAGTCTTCAAGCCATGCAAATGCCATTAGTATTTTGAATGTGAGAATCTCAGACACAGAAGAGCAGCCCCTGGAAGAAGTGTCAAAGCCGCACATGTGAAGCTACTCAGGATTCAAACAGGAAAGGGAGTAGAAAGAGGAAATCCCAGGAACAGCCGGGAAGGGGGTTCTGATAGGTAACGGCAGAGGCCATCCGATACTCCCCCTCGCTCACCGATGACTACGCAACCCGCGCTCATCAGGACAAGAATGCATTTCCTGCACCGCTGTTTGCAATTACATTTAAGAGGATTATCATTCCTCAGAGGAGGTGTCAATTCCCAATACGGCACTTAAAACATTGTTTGTCTCAAAGTTTCAGTGTTCCCAAAAACTGTCATCATTATTACTTCCTAAATCCACTCCATTGTTTTGGTGCTATAAATAGATCTATTAAGAATACTAAATAAATTACTCTTGGAAATGTAGAGGTCATGTAAGAAATCTGTGGCCATGACACTTTTTATGGCCTTACATTGGCGCTGTCATTAAAGCTGAACTCCGGGCACCAACATGTTTATTTGGCACTTACCTACAGGGCTCTTTTACCCCCTACCTGCCCATGCCAATTTTCAGCTTTCAGCACTGTCAGGCCGCGTACACACGACCGAGGAACTCGACGGCCGAAACGCATCGTTTTCCCGGTCGAGTTCCTTGTTCGGCTGTCGAGGAACTCGTCGAGCCAAATTTTCCCATTCCCGTCGAGGAAATAGAGAACATGCTCTCTTTTTGGCTCGGCGAGTTCCTCGACAGTTTTCTCGGCGAAAAGTGTACACACGACTGGTTTCCTCGGCAGAATACGTCTCCCATCAAGTTTCTTAAAGGATTCTGCCGAGAAAACCGGTCGTGTGTACGCGGCCTCACACTTTGAATGACGATTACGTGGTCATGCAACGCTGTACCCAAATAAAGTTTTTATAAAACAAATTCACACAAATAGAGCTTTCTTTTGGTAGTATTTAAAGGGTTTGTAAAGGATTTTTCCTTTAATCTTAATAGCTTCCTTTACCTTAATGCAGTGCTGTTTTTATGTCCTCATTGTTCGTTTTTGCTCTCAAGTTGCTGTAATCCTTCTCTGATCTCCACACTTCCTGGCTGTTTCCTGATCACCACAGTACTGGAAGCTTTTTCTCTGTGGTCACTAATCAACGAGGTGTGATTACTGTGCGTCTAAAACCCCTCAGCACCAATCAGTTTTGTTTTACAAACCATCACTGCCCTGTATTGGCTCTGTGGCTCTGTACATCACAGACAGGAAACAACACGCAAAAACGAAACTAGAAACTGCAGGTACATTATATGATTGATTTTTATCTATGTTTAATCATTTTTAAAAGGAATCCGTTAACTATTATGTCTCTATACCCTGTAAACAGTAATTTCAGCAAAAAAATAAATGTTTTATTTACAACTCCTTTAACCACTTAAGGACCGCCTAATGCCGATTTACGTTGGCAGAATGGCACGGCTGGGCACAGGCACATACAGGTACATTGCCCTTTATGTGCCCAGCCGTGGGTCGCGCGCGCACCGACCCGGTCCTAAGCTCCGTGAACCCTGCCCACGGGACCTGATCGCCGTCTGTGTCCCACGATCAGGTCACAGGAGCTGAAGAACGGGGAGAGATGTGTGTAAACACACCTTCCCCGTTCTTCTCTGTGGCAATGTCACTGATCGTTTGTTCCCTGTTATAGGGATTGACGATCAGTGACGTCACACATCCAGCCACGACCCCCTACAGTAAGAATTACTCCCTTAGGTCACACTTGACCCCTTAGCGCCCACTAGTGGTTAACCCCTTCACTGCCATTGTCATTTTCACAGTAATCAGTGCATTTTTATAGTATTTTCGCTGTGAAAATGACAATGGTTACATGTGTCAAAAGTGTCCGATGTGTCCACCATAATGTCGCAGTCATGAAAAAAAATCGCTGATCGCCGCCATTACTAGTAAAAAAAAAATTATTGATAAAAATGCCATAAAACTATCTCCTATTTTGTATATGCTATAACTTTTGCGCAAACCATCTAATATACGCTTATTGCGATTTTTTTTAAGCAAAAATATGTAGAAGAATACGTATCGGCCTAAAATGAGGGGAAAAATATGTATTTTTTATACATTTTATGGGGATATTTATTATAGCAAAAAGTAAAAAATATTGATTTTTTTTCAAAATTGTCGCTCTATTTTTGTTCATAGCGCAAAAACGTAAACATGTTGTTTGGGAGCCACGTTGTGCGACTGCGCAATTGTCAGTTAAATCGACGCCGTGCCGAATTGCAAAAATGGTCCTGCAGTAGCCAGCAGTTACAAACACTGCAGCTGCTGACTTTTACAAAATAGACACTTACCTGTCCAGGGCGCCCACGAGGTCGGCAGCCAAAACCGATCAATCGCTCGGCTCTCGGCTGCCCCCACCGCCATCCTCAGTGAGGGAATCAGGAAATGAAGCCTTGCGGCTTCACTTCCCGTTTCTCTACTGCGCATTTTCTGGGACCTGCGTGTTTCCCAGAAGACAGCATTCAAGGACAATGTAGGTGCCGGACATGACGTAGGTCACCGCGATCACCGCAGTGATCTATGTCAGGAAGTAGCACCAAGATTCAAGAAAGAGTATATGTATTTAGACAATGTTTGCTTATTACCCATTGACATCCCGCCCATAGTCATATGACGTCCACAGATGGGATCTCCCATCCTGGGTGGAAGTCATATGACGTCCTGGTCTTCCCGGCTATCTAGGGAGCATGCGCATTGCCCGCAATCGCTCGGGACCAGGTGCGTGTGCCTGGCGGCCGTGATGTCCGCCGGGCACCCGCGATTGCCCGTGGATCTGTGTGTGTAAACACACAGATCAACTTCCTGTCAGAGGTGAGGAGACCCATGTGTGTTACCAGTACAGAGGAACACACATCGGTCTCCTCCCCTTGTGAGTCCCCTCCCCCTACAGTTAGAATGACACATTAGGGAACATATTTAGCCCCTTCAGCGCCTCCTAGTGTTAACCTCTTCCCTGCCAGTCACATATACACAGTAATCAGTGCAGTTTTATAGCACTAATCGCTATATAAATGTGAATGGTCCCAAAAATGTGTCAAAAGGGTCCGATATGTCCGCCGCAATGTCACGGTCACAATAAAAATCGCAGATCGCCGCCATTACTAGTAAAATAAAAAAAAGGCAATAAATCTATCCCCTATTTGTAGACGCTATAACTTTTGCGCAAACCAATCAATATACGCTTATTGCGGGTTTTTTTTACCAAAAATATGTAGAAGACTACGTATCAGCCTAGAAAAGTTGGGGATGTGGCGCCAAATAATAGTGATATTTAAGTAAAAACAGTCCGCTGTACAGCAATCTAGTCCTTTTTAGATCAAATGATAAAAATAATAAAAATAAATATAACCTGAAATGCTGGAAAGATGAGGGGAATGGTAAAGAGTACTCTGCTTTGTGATGAGTTAAATCTTCCAAAGAACAACGCTGCTCCCGGGGCAAGCCTGCCAGATGATGAGGGGGGGGGGGGGGGGAGCCTGAGCAGAGACTCCAACATGTGCAAGAAAAAACAAACAGAAGGCGCCTCCTGGTTAAGCGCTGTAAAGTTTTAATAAATCACAAATAACAGTGCACAGCCAGAGGCCACATCATGCGGGGGAACCTCTTGGCCAGTGGAAAGCAAGAGCACCCAGTGACGTCACCAAGGCTCACGCTGTGCCCTGGGTTCTACTATCCCAGCTAACCTCGATCAGCTGAATGAAAATATCACAGGAGGTCTTTACCCGGCGGCATCATCAGCACATCAACTAGCATGGTTGGACGTCACATTCTTTTCAATTTGGGATCGCTTTGGACTGTATCCCCACATTGGATTTCATGCTTTTTTAATGTAAGTGTGCACTGTTATTCGTGATTTATTAAAACTTTACAGTGCTTAACCAGGAGGCGCCTTCTGTTTGTTTTTTCTTACGTATCAGATTAAACTGTGGAATTGTTTTTATTTTTTTTGGGGGATATTTATTATAGCAAAGAGAAAAAAATATTATTTTTTTTTCCAAATTGTCGCTCTATTTCTGTTTCTAGGGCAAAAAATAAAAACCGCAGAGGTGATCAAATACCACCAAAAGAAAGCTCTATTTGTGGGGAAAAAAGGATGTCAATTTTGTTTGGGTACAACAGGAACGCGCACAGATGTCTGTCAAATCACCCCTGTGGATGTACCAAGTCAGCAGTTGACCATACTGTCCGGACAGACGGGATCTAAGGAGATACAGTTGCAAGAAAAAGTATGTGAACCCTTTTGGAATGATATGGATTTCTGCACAAATTGGTCATAAAATGTGATCTAATCTTTATCTAAGTCACAACAATAGACAATCACAATCTGCTTAAACTAATAACACACAAATAATTAAATGTTACCATGTTTTTATTGAACACACCATGTAAACATTCACAGTGCAGGTGAAAAAAGTATGCAAACCCTTAGACTAATGACATCTCCAAGAGCTAATTGGAGTGAGGTGTCAGCCAACTGGAGTCCAATCAATGAGATGAGATTGGAAGTGTTGGTTACAGCTGCCATGCCCTATAACAAAACACACACCAGTTCTGGGTTTGCTTTTCACAAGAAGCATTGCCTGATGTGAATGATGCCTCGCACAAAAGAGCTCTCAGAAGATCTACGATTAAGAATTGTTGACTTGCATACAGCTGGAAAGAGTTATAAAAGTATCTTGAAAAGCCTCTGTTCATCAGTCCATGGTTAGACAAATTGGGCCAGATTCAGAAAGAGATACGCCTTCGTAACTCCGAATCCGCACCGTCCTATCTTTAAGCGTATGCTCAAACTGAGATACGCTTAAATGTTGCTAAGATACGACTGGCGTAAGTCTCCTACGCCGTTGTATCTTAGCTGCCTATTTACGCTGGCCGCTAGGGGTGTGTACGCTGATTTACGCCTAGAATATGTAAATCAGCAAGATACGCCTATTCACGAATGTAAGCACGCCCGTCGAAGTAAGATACAGCGTTTACGTAGGCCATTTTTCAGGCGTAAAGATAAACCACCAAAAAGATGGCGCAGCCAATGTTAAGAATGGACGTCGAATTTCACGTCGTTTGCATCGTTTGCGTAAGTCGATTCAGAATAGGGTTGGGCGTAGGTTACGTTCACGTCAAAAGCATTGAGTAGCTGCGGCGTAATTTGGAAAATGCGCACTGGGATACGTCCACGGACGGCGCATGCGCCGTTCGTTAAAAGCGTCAATTACGTGGGGTCACGATGAATTTTCATAAAACACGCCCACCTCTTCCACATTTGAATTAGGCGCGCTTACGCCAGCACATTTACGCTACTCCACCATAACTTAGGACGCAAGTGCTTTGTGAATACTGCACTTGCCTTACTAAGTTGCGGCGGCGTAGCGTAAATACGATACGCTACGGCCGCTCAAAGTTACGCCGCCCTATGTGAATCTGGGCCATTGTCTATAAATGGAGAAAGTTCAGCACTGCTGCTACTCTCCCTAGGAGTGGGCGTCCTGTAAAGATGACTGCAAGAGCACACAACACAGACTGCTCAATAAGGTGAAGAGGAATCCTAGAGTGTCAGCTAAAGACTTACAAAAGTCTCTGGCATATGCTAACATCCCTGTTAGCGAATCTACGATACGTAAAAAACACTAAACAAGAATGGATTTCATGGGAGGATACCACAGAGGAAGCCACTGCTGTGCAAAATAAACATCGCTGCACGTTTACAGTTTGCACAAGAGCACCTGGATGTTCCACAGCAGTACTGGAAAAATATTCTGTGGACAGATGAAACTAAAGTTAAAGGGGAGTTCCAGTCAAAAATTATGTTTATTAAAAGTCAGCAGCTACAAAAAGTGCGGTACTGCGCATGCGCGTGCGGCGCAGCCCGCTGCTGATTGGACAGGCGATCGTCTAGGACCTGTCAGTGTCCTTGGTGATCGCCTAGAGGAGGGGCTGCAATAAGGCGATTAAGCTTAATCGCCTTACCAGCCCCTCGGCAGAAGGAGGAAGTGAGACAGGAAGTTCCACTCCTCCTGAAGCCCCCCTCCCCCCCCCAAAAAAAATTACATGCCAAATGTGGCATGTAAGGGGGTGTGGAGTGGATTAAGTGGAAGTTCCATTTTTGGGTGGAACTCCACTTTAAGTTGTTTGAAAGAAACACACAACACTATGTATGGAGAAAAAGAGGCACAGCACACCAACATCAAAACCTCATCCAAACTGTGAAGTATGGTGGTGGGGCATCATGGTTTGGGATTGCTTTGCTTTGTCAGGGCCTGGATGGATTGCTTTCATCAAAAGAAACATTTATTACCAAGTTTTTCAAGACATTTGGCAGGAGAACTTAAGGCCATCTGTCCACCAGCTGAAGCTCAACAGAAGATGGGTGTTGCAACAGGACAACGACCCAAAGCATAGATGTAAATCAACAACAGAATGGCTTAAACAGAAGAAAAAACGCCCTCTGGAGTGGCCCAGTCTGAGTCCTGACCTCAACCCGATTGAGATGCTGTGGCATGATCTCGAGAAAGCGATTCACACCAGACGTCCCAAGAATATTGCTGAACTGAAACAGTTCTATAAAGAGGAATGGTCAAGAATTACTCCTGGCCGTTGTGCATGTCTGATCTGCAACTACAGGAAACGTTTGGTTGAAGTTATTGCTACCAAAGGAGGTTCAACCAGTTATTAAATCCAAGGGTTCACATACTTTTTACACCTGCACTGTGAATGTTTACATGGTGTGTTCAATAAAAACATGGTAACATTTAATTCTTTGTGTGTTATTAGTTTAAGCAGACTGTGATTGTCTATTGTTGTGACTTAGATGAAGATCACATCACATTTTATGACCAAATTGTCCAGAAATCCATATCATTCTAAAGGGTTCACATACTTTTTGTCAATGCATAGAGTGGCATTTGAAACAGAACAGTGGGCAATGCCTAGTTTTTGCCATGGCAATAACAGACCAGCTTCACTACCTACTAAAGGTTCCAATAATGTATGAGAATTCTGTTTTTATGAAAGCCTACAAAAAATACATTGATATTCACTTTATATGTTTCTGATTGAAGTTTATGATTGCAGATTGCTGGAGTCACAAGGTAGGGTTATGTTCAGTGGTCTATGTTTACCTGAAGTAGAAAACCACAGAGGAGTTAGGTTTCCTAGAAGTCTTTTTAGTAAGAAAAAAACTAAATGAATGTAAATAATACACGGGGACAGCTGTGTCGGGGCCTAGCGTCTCTTTGTCTGCCCTGTTTCTATGCCTGCTAATTTGGATTCCATTATTGACGACCTTGAATTGAATAATGATTATTCTCTGAATTCTTCCTGCCTTTTGACTACAGATCGACCCGACTATTCTGAACCTTGCCTGCCTTGTACCTGTAGGCCTGCTTGCTCTATGGGAAAGGAGGCTGCTAGAGGTGAAGAACACAGAAGCTAGCTATAGTGTCTGACCACCTACGTTAGGAGTAATCGTGACAATTTTAAGCTATTTTCTCATTGAATGTTCTTAGGCTATTATTTTAGGCTGTTTTCTCCTCTGGTTGAATGTTCGTAGGGTATTGTTTCAGACTTAGGCCTTGTACACACGAGCAGACAGATTTGTTCAAATCTGTCCGTCCGACAGATTTGAACAAATCTGTCTGCTGGGATTTTGGTTTGCTCGCGTGTACACACAAGCAAACCAAAATCCCCGCCAGCAGACGGCGTGCTGACGTGTCGGTGACGTGGCGGTGACGTTGACGTCGCCACGTCACCGCACCAGGAAGTAAAACACTTCCGGGCATGCGCCGAATCCATTCGGCGGCGGTGCGGCGGCGGTGCGGCGGCGGTGCGGGACGACATGTCTGCTGGTAAGTGTACTAACCAGCAGACATGTCGGGCGGACGGATTCCCACCCGATAGATTTCAAAGCATGCTTTGAAATCTGTCGGGTGGCCAAATCCGTCGGCTCGGCCGTACACACGATCGAATCTGTCTGCTGAAACGGTCCAGCGGACCGTTTCCAGCGGACAGATTTGATCGTGTGTACGAGGCCTTAGGGCCAGATTCTCGTAGAATGGCCGCTGGCGTAGCATAAGGCATTTACACTACGCCGCCGCAATTTAACAGAGCAAGTGCCGTATTCCCAAAGCACTTGCTCCGTAAGTTGCGGCGGCATAGTGTAAATGGCCCAGCGTATCCCTGCGTAATTCAAAGGGGGCGGCTTGTATTTAAATTAAGCGTGCCCCCGCGTCGATCGAACTGCGCATGCGCCAGCCTCACAAATAGCCCAGTGCGCATGCTCCAGCTCACGGCGGAAAAAGTAAATGAAACCGACGTGAGCGTCGTTTACGTAAATCCCTATTCGCGAACGACTTAGTAAAACAACGTAACCGACGTAAAAAGACGGCGCTGACCCGACGCCATACTTAACATGGCAACGACGGAACTTCGTAAACCTACCCCTCATATGGCAGGGGTAGGTTTACACTTACGGAAACAACGTAAACGACGACAGGGCAGCGTAAAAACGTTCGGAAATCGTCGGATTAGGCTCATTTGCATAGGCAAATGAGAAATCAACGTAAAGGCCACCTAGCGGCCAGCGAAGTCATTACATCTACGATCCGACGGTGTGATTGTTTTATACCTGTCGGATCTTCACTGTATCTATGCGTAAATGATTCTAGGAATCACACGCATAGATACCCAGTAAAAAAAAAAAGAGATACGACGGTGTTTCCTATGATACACCGTCGTATCTCTTTCGAGAATCTGGCCCTGATTGTAGATGGTATACCCCAGCTCGACTGCAACTGGTGCTCATTCAGGCTGGGAGGTTACATTGGCTACATTTCAGAGCATACTGTGTGTAAAAAAGGCTTTCAGGCTATTTTCTCTTCTGGTGAAATGTTCTTATATTATATTAGCGTATTTTCTCTACTAGTTGAGGCTTTTATTTAGGCTTTAGCTACACCAGTTCTAGGGTTGCCAGACCAGTGCAGCCAGCAACAATCTTCCCTATCACCACCACATCGACCACAGTGTCACCAGACCAACAACAGTTACACCAGAGCCAGTCAAGCTGATAGCCACACCAGTTCTAATCTCAGCAAAGCCATTCAAGCCAACAACAGTTTTCTGATCATTGCCACACCAGTACAATGTCACCAGTAACCTGATCACCATTGTCAATAACCTGATCACCAAACAGAACTAGCCAGCTTATCAGGCACCAGTACAACTACTAGCAAAACATGTCCCAAAAAAGGTAGACAAGTGGAAAGTCTCTTCAAATTCCTAGCATGACAAATGAGATAAGCAAGCAGGAGCTCTCAGTGTCATATTCTCATTAGACTAAAGCAGCAGTTCAATAATGGCCAGCTCTGATTCAGAGGATGAAAGGGTCCCTACTAAAAGAGTCAGACATATTGAATATCCTACTGAACTGCAGCAGGCAAGCACCAGTAGTGCTGTACATCCTAGTGAAGTGACAAGTACTACACCAAGAAGTAGTGGAGTGTTACAACATCAGCCACAAAGAATTAGGATGGCACCAATAGGCACTGATTAGAAGTACTGATGGGCACTGATAAATGGCACTGATGGGCATGGATTTTCAGCACTGGAGGGCACTGATTAGCAGCGGTGGCACTGATGGACACAAAAAGGTGGCACAGATGGGCACTGATAGGCGCACTGGTGGGCACAGATCAGGAGGCACTGGTGATGATGCACTGATGGGCACTGATTTGCAGCACCGATAGGTGGCACTGGTAGGCATGGATTAGCAATACTGATGGGCACTGACAGATGGCACTGGTAGGCATGGATTTGTGGCACTGGAGGGAACTGATTAGCAGCACTGGTTGGCACTTAGGGGACCGATGTCCCTCTAACAGAAGCTGATTACCGGCTTTATCCTTTTCTGCACACTGACAACGTGAACAAAACAACTCTTTGATTAGCTGATTGTCTGACAGCTGATTACGTGGTAAAGGGCCCGCTGTGATTGGCCCTTTGCCCTGCTCTGTGATCAGCTGAATCCGAAGAACTTTTTAGCCATCACAGAAAATGGGACGTCGTACATGCTGGTATTTGAGGCCCGTGCTGTAGCGGTCTTTCGGTTATAGCGTGGACGTCAATCGGTTTATTAACAACTTTGTATTGAAAAATACATTTTAATTTTCTTTCTGCATTTTCCCAGAAATTGTAGTAAAATAATAAACATTTCAAAAGATTTGTTATGCCACATAGAAAATACATTGGGTAGTTTGCTTTTCAAAATATAGTCTATTGGTGGGTGTTTCCATTGTCCTGGCACTTCAGGGTCTCAGGGAAATTAGATGAGTGAGTTATGCACCTTGACTGCTTGAAGGTGCTCATGAATTTTTTGGCTCCTCTATGCAGCTAGGCTGTGAAAGTCTCACACATGTGCTATGCCCATACTTGGGAATGTGCTTTGGTTTGTAGTTCTAAGTATGCTTATGTCATGTGTAGTGATGAGCGGAATACGCCATATTCGATTTCGCGATATTTCACGAATATATAGAAGAATATTTGCGAAATATTCGTTAATATCGAATATTCGTGATATTTTATAAAAAAAAAAAAATTGCGAAATTTCGCTAATGCGAATGCGAAATTTCGCTAATGCGAATGCGAAATTGATTGCGAAATTCTCGTCAACACGCGAAAACGGAGATCATTTCCTGGATTACTAAACTAATATGCACTAAACACTAATTCTACTTACACAAACTTATATGACTAAACTAAAGCTAATTTTTTTTTTTTATACACAAAACACAGAAGGGCAGAGAAAGTATTCGCGAATATTCGTAATGCGAATATTCGCATTGCGAATATTCGGCAACATAAAAGGATCGCCTCAGCTACTCGGCCCAGGGTCTCTAATCATACCAGCAATGCTTTTAGACGTCGATGGAGATCACTAGGATGTGATCTGTTTTAAAAATAAATTTGAAAAAATACGAATATTCGCAATAGCGAATATTCACCGCGATATTCGATTTATTAGCGAATACTCGAATATGCAATATTCGTAACGAATATTCGCAATGCGAATATTCGTGAGCAACACTAGTCATGTGTTATAAATGGCAATTTTGTGTAAAAAAAAAAAAAAAATTTTCTTTCCACATTTTGCAAAACTTGGGGCAAAAAGGTGCCTCTTAGAAAGAGTGTTTAGAGTGTTTTCTTTTTGAAATGTGGACATTTTATTGGTGTTTCTCCTGCCATGGAACTTCTGGGCCTTAAGAAAGATAGATGTGTAACTCATGAGGAAGACTGAAATGGTCAAAATGTGTTAGCATTTTGTACTGTATCTATGCTCTGTAGGTAATAAAGATTAATAAGAGGAGCACTGAGTTGCCAGCTTTGTTCTACCATAGACTTTATTGCATGGGTCCATGGACACACCAGCCTGTGCACTGGTCTTCAGCATTTTCACTTCAGACACAAGCAGTGGAACTGGTGTATGTTTTCTGCTTTCAGATGCTTAAATAATTTTTTTTGAAAGCCTGAAGGCGTTCCTTGGATTTTGGGCCCCTCTATGCATCTAGACTGTAAATAACAGATATGTGGTATCCCCATTTTTTTTTGGGGGGGGGGGTGTGTTAAATAATATGTTTGGGGTGTTATTGTAAATATGCCCATAATGTGTGTGAGAAAAAAACGTATTAAAATAAAAACTTTGTGAACAAAAATTTGTGGCAAAAGAATACAACTTCAAAAAACTCACAGTACCTTTTACTAAATACCTTAATTAGCCTATTTAAAAAAATAAAATAAAAATGGTCATTATGGTGTTTGTACTATCCTGGCATTTTAGGGTCTCGGAAAATGAGATACATCAAGGTTGATACATTTCATATAGACTAAATAATATATAATTATTTTTTATGTTTCGTTTTTTGTTTTTTGTTTTTACCAAAGAAATTAATCAGAATACATTTTGGTCTACATTTATGTAGAACGATTATTTATTTGCAACATTTAAAAACCGAAACAAACAAAAACTGTTTTTTTTTTTTTTTCATATTTTTTCTTTATATAGTAAAACATGAATTACTCCATGGTAATTAAAGGGTCACTAAAGGAAAAAAAGTTTTTTGCTGAAATGACTGTTTACAGGGTATAGAGACATACAAGTTAACTGATTCCTTTTCAAAATGATTAAAAATAGATAAAAATCAATCATATAATGTGCCTGCAGGTTAGTTTCACTTTTGAACTGGCTTCATGTTTCTGCAAAGTAGAAATAGACACACAGAACAAAAACAAACAAATCCAGGGCAGTGTTTTGTTTTTAAAATGAATCTGATTGGTTCTGGGAAGTTTTAGACACACAGTAATGACAGCTTAGACCACTGTGAGAAAGCTCCCAGCACTGTGGTTATAAGGAAATAGACAAGCAGGAAGTGTGGAGAACAGAGCAGGATTACAGCAACTTCAAAGCAAAAACGGACAATAAGGACATGAAACCAGTACTGCAGTAAGGTAAAGGAAGCTATTTAGCTAAAAAAAAAAATTCCTTTAGTGATCCTTTAAATACCCAAAGAAAGCTCTATCTGTCTACTAAAAATATTAAATACATTTGGGCACAGTGTTGCATGATTGAGTAATTGTCATGCAAAGTATCACAGTGCTGAAAACTGAAAAATTACCTAGACAGGAAGGGGGTTTTACGATACAAACAGATTTATTATTGTTGGTTTTAGCAGCTGTCACCATGAGTTTGCAGCTTAACAGAAATAATGATCTGATTACAAGGAAAAATGCAAATGCATCTATTTTCTCACCTGCATCATAGCTAACATTGAATTCTGTAGCCACAAGTATTTATGTACAATGCGAATAAAGATCTTTAGTTCCTTGTATCACCAGGAGCAATTAGGATCTAAACTAGGGTGACCAGACATCCCCAGTTTCAGGGGACAGTCCCCTGATTGGGGACACTGTCCCCGGACCAAGTCTGTCCCTGGTTTTGTCCCCAGATTGGATTTAATAGGGGGCAGGGACAATTTCAAAGACAGTCAATATCTCTTCAGTTTCGGACGCATGCCTATTCAGCTCCGCTCGCATGTTCTTCTGCCTTGGCTCAAATCCTGGCTAGCCACCTGCCTATCTCATTGTCTTCCCTGGTGGAGGGATCTTCCTCCGCTCCCCATCCAGTAGTAGCCGGGGCCCGATTGGGAAAGACTTGAGAGGCTGTGTAGCAGGCGGCAACAGGCAGAAAGTGCTGATTGTTGCCATTACTAGTAAAGAAAAAAATATGTCCCCGGATTTCATTTTAAAAATCTGGTCACCTTAATCTAAACTATGTGAATTGATTGTTATGTATAAGGCCGCATACACACGACCGAGAAACTCGTCGGGCGAAACACATCGTTTTCCCCGTTGAGTTCCTTGTTCGGCTGTCAAAAAACTTGTCGAGCCAAATTTTCCCATTGCCCATCGAGGAAATAGAGAACATGCGCTCTTTTTGGCTCGACGAGTTCCTCGACAGTTTTCTCGGCGAAAAGTGTACACACGACCGGTTTTCTCGGCAGAATACCTCTCCCATCGAGTTTCTTGCTGAATTCTGTCGAGAAAACCGGTCGTGTGTACGGGGCCACACACTACATTCACACATGGGATTAATGCATACTGCAATTCCAGTAGGAAGTATCTGCTAATTCCTGCATCTGGAATGACAGGTGTGTGCGAATACAGTAGCTCTGGCTGCTCAGCCCAGGTAGTGCAGTGACAGGTTGAAGATGGCGGCCTTGACCAGCTTTGATTGTGGCTGGACGCACACAGGATGGGCCAGATTCAGGTAGATTGCCGCATCTTTCTGGCGGCGTAGCGTATCTCATTTACACTACGCCGCCGTAACTTAGAGCGGCAGGTCCCGGATTCACAAAGAACTTGCGCCCTAAGTTACGGCGGCGTAGTGCAAATGGGCCGTCATAACCGCGCGTAATTCAAAGTAGGCTGGTAGTGGGCGTGTTGTATGTTAATGAATGTTGACCCCACGTAAATGACGCGCCAAACGAACTGCGCATGCGCCAACCGTGGACGTATCCCAGTGCGCATGCTCAAAATCACGTCGCAAATAGTCAATGCTTCCGACGTGAACGTAACCTACGCCCAGCCCCATTCTGAATCGGCTTACGCAAACAACGTAAACGTCGTACAATACGATGCTGTTCCGACGTCCATACTTATCATGGGTTGCGCTTCATATAGCAGGGGTAACTTTACGCCGCTCTGACGCCGTACGTAAACAACGCATACCCTGGACGCAACTACGTTCGTGAATCGGCGTATCTACCTAATTTGCATATTCAACCCGTAAATCTACGGAAGCGCCACCTAGCGGCCAGCGTAAATATGCAACTAAGATACAACGGCGTAATAGACTTACGCCGCTCATATCTTAGCAAAATTCCGGCGTATCTTGCTTTCTGAATACAGAAAAAAGATACACCAGCGCATCCTAGAACTTACGCGGCCTATAAACAGATACACCGACGTAAGTTCTTTCTGAATCCGGCCCGATGTGTCCAGCTTTCATCACTGCAGGGAGTCCCCAACGTGTGAACATTCACAAATAGCTGCAGCCACCATCAGCCTATCATTGCACTGTATGGAGTGCAGCTATTCACACATACCTGTAAATCCAGAAACAGGAATATACAGATTTTTGGTGCTGGAAACCGCAAGTTGATGAAATGAGACTATGGGCCAGATTCTCAGCTGAGATACGACGGTGTATCTCAGATACACCGTCGTATCTCAGTTTTTTTCAATGGGTATCTATGCGTGCGATTCCTAGAATCACTTACGCATAGATACACTAAAGATCCGACAGGTGTAAAACAATTACACCGTCGGATCGTAGATGTAATGACAACGTGGCCGCTAGGTGGCCTTTACGTTGTTTTCTCATTTGCCTATGCAGATGAGCCTAATACGCCGATTACTGATCGTTTTTACGCCGCCCCATCGTTGTTTACGTTGTTTCCGTAAGGTTTTTCCTGCGTAAAGATAAAGCAGCCCAAAGATGGCGCATCCTATGTTAAGTATGGACGCCGTGACCGAGGGAAATTTGAAAGTTTTTACGTCGTTTGCACAACTCGTCCATGAATGGGGATTTACGTTGATTACGTTCACGTCGAAAACACCGTCATAATTTGGAGCATGCGCACTGCGATTTTACTATGGCCGGCGCATGCGCAGTTCGTTGGGCGCGGGGGCGCGCTTAATTTAAATACAAGCCGTCCCCTTTGAATTACGCGGCCTTACGCTGGGCCATTTACACTACGCCGCCGCAAACTACAAGCAAGTGCTTGGAGAATACGGCACTTGCTCTGTTAAGTTGCGGCGGCATAGTGTAAATGGCTTACGCTACGCCGCCGGGAAATGTACCAGAATCTGGCCCATAGTTGAGGTCTCCTTGCCCACACCCCTGACCCAGTGGATGTGGGGATTTGTGGCCAAGGGGTTTATTAGAGGCTGGAAGCCTCCTTTAAAAATAAGAGGGGCCTCCAGATGCCGCCCCCATCCCTATGTGAATGAGTAAAGAATACCCCTACTCATTTACAAAAAAATAAATAAAAAAATGAATCAAAGGGACCCAAACAGTTGAGTCTTTTTATAAAAAAATAAAAAATCCCCCAAAACGTCCCTAATTGAAAATCCATTGTCAATCACGTTGCCCGCTGCCACCTACTGAAATGTAAAACCCAATGCACATGACCAATCTTAACTGTACTGCTGACCTATATAAGGAAAAAGGTGGGGATAGTAGTGATATCATTAAAAAAAATCATGCTCCAGAGTTGATTCAGCCAACTGTATATGCTTAATGTAAAATTAATGTAAAATTACAATTAAATGAAAAATCAAGTTTAATGTACTATAGGTACTCACTTAACAACCAGGTTCTGTTCCAGTGAGCAGGTCATTAAACAAATTGGTCGTTAAACTTGGAGCCACAAGTAATCAATATTTTAAGCATTCTTAACTACTGTACTATACTGTATTGTTAAAAAAAAAAAGTCTAAACACAAAACTCCAGCTTAATAACGTTGTTTTAATTTGCATAAGTACAAAACACAAACGAAAATTCTGTATTGTACAATACAATATTGTGCAGTAGATCATTCAGGTGGGGAGAGCTGGTCGCAAGTCTAAGGACGCGTACACACGATCAGTCCAAACCGATGAAAACGGACAGAAGTTCAGTTTCATCGGTCCAAACCGACCGTGTGTACGGCCCATCAGTCTGTTGTCCTTCAGTCCAAAGTTTTAAAACTTGCTTTAAAATCGGACTGATGGACGCCTGACCATTAGTGATGAGCGGAATACGCCATATTCGATTTCGCGATATTTCGCGAATATTTCGAAGAATATTCGCGAATATTCGTTAATATCGAATATTCGTGATATTTTATAAAAAAAAAAAAAAAATTGCGAATTTTCGCCGATATTTACGAATATTCGCTATATTTTATAAAAAAAAAAATAGCGAAATTTCGCATATGCGAAAGCGAAAATGATTCGCTATTTTTTTTTTTGGATAAAATATCACGAATATTCGATATTTACGAATATTCGCTATATTTTATAAAAAAATAAAATAAAATTGCGAAATTTCGCTATTGCGAATTTTCGCTATTGCGAATTTTCGTGAATGCGAAATTTATTGCGAAATTTATTGCGAAATTTGAAAAATACGAATATTCGAAATAGCAAATATTCGCTGCGATATTCGAGTTATTCGCGAATACTCGAATATGCAATATTCGTAGCGAATATTCGCAATGCGAATATTCGTGAGCAACACTACTGACCATCAGTCAAAACCGATGGTTAGTACGCAAAAGCATTGGTTCAATAACCTGCGCATGCTCAGAATCAAGTCGACGCATGCTTGGAAGCATTGAACTTCGTTTTTTTCATCACGTCGTTGTGTTTTACGTCACCGCGTTCTGACACGATCGGTTTTTGAACTGATGGTGTGTACGCACATCAGACCATCAGTCTGTGAACCAATGAAAATTAACTTCAGTCAGTTTTCATCGGTTTGGACTGATCGTGTGTACGCGGCCTGAGTGGTCGTTAAACAGGTAAGTCATTAAAAGAGGAGTATCTGTAATATGATGTAAAATTTTGTATTGTCTATTTTGTTTTGTATAGCGTTTATTTTGCTACAAACCTCCTGAAGAAGCCGCAAACTTGGAGAAACATGTTGAGAATGTAAGATCTGTTGTAGCATGAAATATGCTGATTTTGTCATTTACTGTTGAATGAAACCAGAATAGGGCTATTGGATATTAATCTATTTTTAATGGACTAAATAAAATTCCTGTGTAATAATCGAGCACCCTAAAAGACACATTTTTGTACAATTTTCTATTTAATTCTTGGGATGTGGTGTAAAATATAAACCTTCTCCTACCCATAGCGGGCACTGGATACATTGACAAAATATGGCTATGACCTTATTTGGTCAATGTCATTGCTCAAATGTGGGCATACACCATATTAGGGCAGTGATGTCACTGATATCTCTACCCCTTTGCTGACATGGCCAGGGATTGCTAGTGGTTGCAATGGACTCAGCGGGTGCCAGCACCCACTGCTTCCTTGCAAACAATTGATAGCGGGAAGCTCTTATATATAGAAGCATGACATGTTAAAGGGGTTGTAAAGGAAAATATTTTTTTCCCTAAATAGTTTCCTTTAACTTAGTGCAGTCCCCTTCACTTACCTCATCCTTCCATTTTGCTTTTAAATGTCCTTTTTTCTTCTGAGAAATCCTCACTTCCTGTTCTTCTGTCTGTAACTCACCACCGTAATGCAAGGCTTTCTCCCTGGTATTAAGAAAGCCTATTGGGGGGAGGGGGCGAGCAGGAGTGTCAGGACGCCCACTAACACACAGCTCCTTTCTCTATCTGCAAAGTAGAGAGAGTCCTGACTTGCCTGCTCGCCCCCTCCCCCCTCAAGGGGCTTTCTCCACACCACGGAGAAAGCCTTGCATTACTGTGTGG
Source organism: Rana kukunoris (assembly GCA_029574335.1). NCBI lineage: Eukaryota > Metazoa > Chordata > Amphibia > Anura > Ranidae > Rana > Rana kukunoris. The sequence continues at coordinate 448,425,533 of CM056053.1, read as the reverse complement.
AGTTACAGACAGAAGAACAGGAAGTGAGGATTTCTCAGAAGAAATAAGGACATTTAAAAGCAAAATTGAAGGATGAGGTAAGTGTAGGAGGACTGCACTAAGGTAAAGGAAGCTATTTAGGGGGGGAAAAAAATCTTTACAACCCCTTTAAGGACAGATATATTGGTCCTTAACCTACCGGATAGACCATAATCTCCCCAACTCCCACCATTGTCCAATAAACCATGTGACAAAGTTGTGGAGTAAAATGGCCTTGCAGCCTATTTATTTAACAATTACTAAACTTAAATAAATAAAAAAAATTAAATAACATCAGTCAAAAACGTTTCCCATATCTTGGTGGTTTTGGAGGGTAAAAACACACAACTTGGTCACTGGGACAAAACTTCTTTAACTTAGGCCTCATTTGCAAGACTCTGTGGGCCAGATTCTCAGCTGAGATACGACGGTGTATCTCTGTTTCTGGCCCTGGGTATCAATGCGACTGATTCTTAGAATCAGTTACGCATAGATTTTGCTTAGATCTGACTTGTGTAAGTCACTTACACCGTTGAATCTAAGTTGTAATGTTACGCTGGCCGCTAGGTGGCGTTCCCGTCGATTTCTGCGTCGAATATGCAAATGAGCTAGATACACCGATTCCTGAACGTATTTGCACATCGTCGTCATAGTTTACGTAGTTTGCGTAAGCGTAAGGTTACCCCTGCTATATGAGGGGTAACCTTGCGTAGGTCAGGCGTAAGCCATGTTAAGTATGGACGTCCGGACAGCGTCGTGTTTTTCCGTCGTTTACGTAACTCCTCGCAAATAGGGCTGTGCGTTAATTACGTTGCCGTCGAAATTAATGTATTTGCGGCGTACTATGGAGCATGCATAGTGGGCTACGTTTATGGCCAGCGCATGCGCAGTTCGTTCGGCGCAGGGGCGAGCTTAATTTAAATACAACACGCCCACCTACTTCCTACTTTGAATTACACGGCCTTAAGCCAGCCCATTTAAGCTGCCCCGCCGCAAAATAAGGAGCAAGTGCTTTGAGAATACAGCACTTACCCGTAAATAGTGCGGAGGCGTAGCCTAAAGGGGATACACTACACTACGCTGTTAAAGGGCAGATCTACGAGAATCTGGCCCAGAGATGTTACACTTAATCCGCCCCAGAGATGTTACACTTAATCCGCCCCCTGCATCATAACATCCAATGATGATGTGCAGCCCAGCCACTTTTGTCCTAACAAGCAACTGATAACATTGTTCAGCCTTTTTGCAGCCTTTTTCTTCCACACTTTTCCCTTCCACATAACTTTCTATCAATGTGCTTTGATACAGCACTTTGGGAACATCCAACTTCTTTTGCAATTACCTTTTGAGGCTTTCCCTCCTTATGGAAGGTGTCAATAATGGTTTTCTGCACAACTGCCAGATCAGCAGTCTTTCCCATGATTGTGATTCCTGCTGAACCAGACTGAGGGACCATTTAAAGGCTCAGGAACCTTTTGCAGGTGTTATGGCTTAATTGGCTGATTAGAGTGGGACACTGAGGCCGCGTACACACGGCAGAGAACCTCGACGGGCAGAACACATCGTTCCGCCCGTCAAGGTTCTCTGCCGGCCGTCGAAATCGGCAACCCGCCCGTCGGGAATGGCAACCAGCCATTCATCCAGGCGGGCCGTCGAGCAAATAGAGAGCGTGCTCTCTATTTCTGCTCGACGGGATTCCCGACGGGAAGCTCGCCGAGAGCGTACACACGGCCGAGGTCCTCGCTGGAATGCAGCTTCCAGCGAGGTTCTCGCTGGTTTCCAGCGAGAACCTCGGTCGTGTGTACGCCGCTTGAGCCTCGAATATTGCACCTTTTCACAATATTCACATTTTCTGAGATTGTGGATTTGGGGTTTTCATGAGCTGTAACCATAATCATCACAATTGTGACAAATCGAACTATCTTGCTTTGCATGTAATGAGTCTCTCTCATATATTAGTTTCACCTAAGATGCATTAGTGAAATAAATCAACTTTTACATGATATTCAAATTTTTCGAGTTTCATCTGTAGATAGAAGATTCAACATGACAGTGATCTGTGTCTATCGAACCTGCGGTTGAATGTGCCTAACTTAAAGGAGTTGTAAAGGAATTTTTTATTTTTTTTTGCTGAAATGACTGTTTACAGGATATAGAGACATAGGGCCAGATTCAGAAAGAATCTCATATACACTACGCTGCCGTAACTTAGAGAGGCAGGTACCGTATTCTGAAAGAACTTGCTCGGTAAGTTACGGCGGCGTAGTGTAAATGGGCCGGCGTAAGCCTGCGTAATTCAAATTAGGCTGGTAGTGGGAGTGTTGTATGGAAATAAATCGTGACCCCATGTAAATGAAGCGTCTAACGAATGGCGCATGCACCGTCCGTGGACGTATTCAGTGCACATGCCCCAAAAATTCACGTCGGATAGAATGCCTAAGATACGTCGAACACTGCATACGACGTGAACGTAACTTACGACTTACGTAAACGACGTAAAATTCGACGGCTGTTCCAACGTCCATACTTAACATTGGCTGCGCCTCATATAGCAGGGGGAAATTTACGCCGGTCGTACGCCTTACGTAAACGGCATATAGTAATACGCAGGGGGTAAGTACGTTCCTGAATCGGCGTATCTAGGTCATTTGAATATTTTACATGGGAATGCTGAATGCGGACGGCTGAAGCCATGTTTTTCAGCGTATCTTGCTTTCTGAATCGGCGTAAAGATGCGACGGCCCACATTTGAAATTACGGCGGCATATCAGGAGATACGCCGGCGTACATCTTTTCTGAATCTGGCCCATAATAGTTAAAGCGGAGTTCCACCCAAATTCGGAACTTCCGCTTAACCCACACCTCACCCCCTTACATGCCACATTTGGCATGTAATTTTTTTGGGGGGGAGTGGGGGCTTCAGGAGGCTTCAGGAGGAGTGGGACTTCCTGTCCTGCTTCCGCCGAGGGGCTGGTTAGGCGATTAAGCTTAATCGCTTACAGCAGCCCCTCCCTGTAGGCGATCGCATGGGACACTGACAGGTCCCATGTGATCGCCTGTCCAATCAGCGGCGGGCCGCGCCCCTCGCGCATGCGCAGTGCCGCTCGCGCATGCGCAGTGGGTGCCCGGCCGTGAAGCCGAAGGCTGTCACGGCCGGGTGCCCACAGTTGAAATGAAGACGCCAGCCGGGGAGGGGGGGAGAGAAGCGGACCCCCCGGACGGCGCTTTGCTGGATCGTGGAGCAGGTGAGTGTGTGTTTATTAAAAGCCAGCAGCTACACTTTTTGTAGCTGCTGACTTTTAATAAACACTAAATGTGGCTGGAACACCCCTTTAACTGATTCCTTTTAAAAATGAGTAAAAATAGATAAAAATCAATCATATAATGTACCTGCAGTTCTAGTTTCGTTTTTGCATGCTGTTTCCTGCTTCTGTGATGTACAGAGCCACAGAGCCGATACAGGGCAGTGATGGTTTGTAAAACGAAACTGATTGGTGCGGAGGGGTTTTAGACACACAGTAATCACACCTCCTGGAAGTTAGTGACCACAGAGAGAAAGCTTCCAGTACTGTGGTCATCAGGAAACAGAAAACAAGGAAGTGTGGAGATTAGAGAAGAATTACAGCAACTTGAGAGCAAAAACGAACAATGAGGACATGAAAACCCCACTGCATTAAGGTAAAGGAAGCTATTAAGATAAAAAAATGTTTTCCTTTACAAACCCTTTAATTCTATTAGTCCAAGATTATTCGACATAAAGAGAACATATTCGACATTATAGAGACATGGAGATTTGACAAAGCAGCTAAAAACGATCACCACGGACATTTATGGTCAAATGCTCCGCCCATAGTCTATAGAAGAATTCTAATGTTGTATGACTAGTAATAATAATTTATAAATATAATTATTACCAGTCATACAACATTAGAATTCTACTATAGCTTGTGAGCGGAGCATTCAACGGGAAATGTACGATTGCGGCGTCGTACAGTTTAGCTTAGAACATTCGAGAGATACCATAAGCCTTCAATGACAGATTCAACCTTAATTCATTTGGATTTTCGGAGGAATGCATTTTTTAACGAAACAAAATAAATAAAAACTAATTTCGTGAGTAACTAAATGTATTTTTCGGACAAAAACGAAATTCCGAAACAAAATATTTCAGTGTGCACATGTCTGTCTAGTAACAGGTACTTCAGGAACGTATACCGCGCACTTTTTTGCCCTGAAAATCAGGGCAAAATCGTGGGTGCGCGATATACGCCGATACCCGCTTTCCCGCGCCGAGTTTGAATACTGTGCCTGCATATACCGAGCGCAGTACACTCGTGTATAGTCGGGCAGGCTCGGCTCCTCTCCCACTCACGTCCTGGACGTACAGGACGTGAGCGCGAGAGTAGCCGAGCCTGCCCGACTATACACGAGTGTACTGCGTTCGGTATATGCAGGCGCAGTATTCAAACTCGGCGCGGGAAAGCAGGGATCGAGCGGGAAGGACGCCGTAGAAGGACGCCGGACCCGACGAAGAGGACACCCGAAGCCGCAGACGGACGCCGGACCCGACGATCACGTAGCTATACGTCACCTCGCAGTTCAGCCAATAGGGGCGCGCCCCCCTTCAGTTAGAACACACCCAGGGAACATGATTAACCCCTTCCTCGCCCCCTAGTGTTAACCCCTTTCCCTGCCAGTGGCATTTTTATAGTAATCAATGCATTTTTATTGCACTGAAATGTGTCAAAAGTGTCCGAAATGTCCGCCATAATGTCGCAGTACGAATAAAAAATGCTAATCGCCGCCATTACTAGTAAAAAAAAATATTAATAAAAATGCCATAAAACTATCCCCTATTTTGTATAACTTTTGTGCAAACAAATCAATAAACACTTATTGCGATTTATTTATTTTTTGTGAAAAATATGTAGAAGAATACGTATCGGCCTAAACTTTTTTTTATATATTTTTTGTATATTTAATACAGCAAAAAGTAAAAAATATTCTTTTTTTTTTTTCAAAATTCTCGCTCTATCTTTGTTTATAGAACAAAAAATAAAAACCGCCGAGGTGATCAAATACCACCAAAAGAAAGCTCTATTTGTGGAAAAAAAAGGACGCCAATTTTGTTTGGAAGCCACGTCGCACGACCGCGCAATTGTCAGTTAAAGCGACGCAGTGCCAAATCACAGAAAGTGGGCCGGTCATTGACCAGCAATATGGTCCGGGGCTGAAGTGGTTAAACAGTAATTGTATACGACAAAAAGGGTAGCTTTCAAAATGTTTATAATCGGCCAAGCCAAACCTGCTTTCCATGTGGTCACAACACCCTCTCCTAGATACGGCTGTCCTAATATGCTCCAATGTGTGTCCGCCATTGGCCACTATGTAAGCCTGCTCTTTCATTTCCACTGTCTGCATTTCTTTTCTGAACAATATTATAATATATTCTATTTCATGATTAATATTGAATATAAATAGAGCAGTAGGGTGCTCTGTACTCCACTATCTTTATTCTATTTGTTATTATATCTACAGCTTACTTATCAAGCTTGTGCCACCATAGTCATTTATTAGGGGTTTCTTAGCCATGAGCATTTTTTTCAAGGGTTCCTCTGTTGTAAAGGTTGAGCAAGGCTAGTCAAGTATCAAAGATGAATGAAGAGTTGGGTATTCAGGAATACGACCCTCTTCTGTGTCTAATTAGATCCTCTCTATTATTAAAGGGATGTTGTTACAATCTTTCTGCAACATCTTATCTGCTGAATGCTAATTGTTTCCAATATCTCTTTCTTCCTCTCCACTGGGACTTTTTGTGAGGTCTCGTCCAAACCACCCCCCAAGCCTCCCTTGCCAGCACGTGGATAAAATCATTAGCAGCTCTCTAAGTAGTCAGATCCCTGCGGAGATAATGGTACCCAGGTCTCTGTCCTCACTAATAGAGGCTTTTTAAGGACTTCCAATGGTCCACATGTCCTCAACTGTTAGATGTCCATGAACCATGGTAAGATCCATCCATCAATGACTCACTGATATAACAATCGTTTTTGTTTTTTTTCAAAGACAATGCCATGAGCATGCCAGACAATAGGTTTGATCTATTGGGCTGTGTACACACGATCGGTTTAGACCAATGAAACTGGCCTTAAAGCCAGTTTCATCGGTCCAAACCGATGGTGTGTACGGCCCATCAGACCATCGTCCATCGGACCAAAGTTTTAAAACTTGCTTTAAAATCGGACCGATGGATGCCTGACCATCGGGCCAAACCGATGGTTAGCACGCAAAAGCATCGGTCCAAAATCCGCGTATGCTCAGAATCAAGTCGACGCATGCTTGGAAGCATTGAACTTTGTTTTTTCAGCACGTCGTTATGTTCTACGTCACCGCGTTCTGACCCGATCGGATTTTGGACTGATGGTGTGTACGCACATCAGAACATCAGGCCACTTCAGCGGTGACCCGATGAAAACGGTCCGTCGGACCATTCTCATCGGGTTGGACCAATCATGTGTACGCGGCCTTATAGTGGTTGTAAACCCCAAAAAAAAAATATATATTTTTTTTTTATGTCACAATGTAGAGTTATAGATTTCCTATCATCTGTGCCCAGTCTTGCCACACAGAGTTAATCCAGCATCCTCTTTTAATGTTCAGTGAAAATGAACAGCCTTCCAGAAAAAACCCTGCCTAAATCAAAAGTCCGTTTTCTCTCTTCTTGCTTTGAGTGAGAGGTTATTTACAAATATAGCTAGGACATGTTTATTATATGTTATGTTTTGTTTACAATAACATGAGGTGATATAACATCATAACACATCCTAGTAATATACAATGAACTTTGGATCACCTCTTGTTATGATAAACATGTCCAAGCTAGATATGTAAATAACCTGTTACTGAAAGCAATAACAGAGAAACGGACTTAAAGGGGTTGTTCCCCTAAAAAGAAACTTTTAACATTGCCTCTCTCTTCTTAATAAGATGTAGAATCGGCTGGTAGTTTAAAAAAAAAAAGTCCGTACATACCATTTTCGGCATGTAGTCTCACCGCCACTTCCGGGTATGATGTGTGGGGACAGGCATCCGATCGACGCATACAGCGCGTCACGAGATGCCGAAAGAAGCCAAACGTTGGTGCGGCTCTATACGGCGCATGTGCACCAACGTTCGGCTTCTTTCGGCATCTCGTGACGCGCTGTATGCGTTGATCGGATGCCTGTCATTTAAGTAGGCACGCCCATCCCCGGCCGCCAGACCCGGAGGCGACGGTGAGACTACATGCCGAAAATGGTATGTACGGATTTTTTTTTTTTTTTAAACTACCAGCCGATTCTACATCTTATTAAGAAGAGACAGGCAATGTTAAAAGTTTATTTTTAGGGGAACCTCCCCTTTAACCTAATTTGGCAAGTTTTTATCTGAAATTCTGTTAATTTGCACTGAACATTAAAAGAGGATTACTCAGCGCTGGATTAACTCTGTATGTCAAGACAGGGCACAGATGATAGGAAATCTTATACTCTACAACCACTTTAAGGGAGCAGAAACAGTTCTTTCAACAAAATTAATTAAAGTAAACAAGTTGAACCGCTGTTGCCTTTGAATGCCGAATACAAGTAAAATTAAACAAACCGGGTATTTTGATTGTCCGCAGCATTATTGCACCACTCCATGTTCCAGCCTGATCGTGTCCTGCTACAATTCAGGTGCTGCTCCGGCAACCGCAGAAAGTAGAAAAATCTTGTATAGATGACTGATGCCAGTAAAACACTGACTTCTTTATTATAGCAATTAAAAGTGAGATGAACCCTCTCAGGCCGCGTACACACGAGGGGATATGTCCGCTGAAAACGGTCCGATGGACCGTTTCAGCAGACATCTCCGCTCGTGTGTATGGGCTAGCGGACAGATTTGTCCACCCGACAGATTTCAAAGCAAGCTTTGAAATCTATCCGGTGGGGATCTGTCCGCCCGACATGTCTGCTGGTTAGTACACTTACCAGCAGACATGTCGTCCCCCACCGCCGCCGCGCCGCTGCCGAATGGATTTGGCGCATGCGCGGAAGTGTTTTACTTCCTGGTGCGGTGACGTGGCGGTGACGCGGCGGCGTCAACGTCACCGCCACGTCACCGCGCCGTCCGGCGGCGGGGAATTTGATCCGATGGTGTGTACACGCCATCGGATCAAACTCCCGATCGGACATATCCGATGGAAATGGTCCGCGGACCGTTTTCATCGGATATGTCCGATCGTGTGTATGGGGCCTTAGACACAGTGGCGGCTGGTGCTCAATTTTTTTTTTGGGGGGGGGGGGCGCTAACAAACTGAAAAAAAAAAACATCAATTGCAGCTACTGTGCCATCAAATGCAGCTACTGTGCCCATCAATTGCTGCCACTGTGCCCATGAAGCGCAGCGACTGTGCCCATCAATTGCTGCCACTGTGCCCATGAAGCGCAGCGACTGTCCCCGTCAAACGCAGCCACTGTGCCCATCAAACGCAGCCACTGTGCCATCAAACGCAGCCACTGTGCAATCAAACACAGCCACTGTGCCATCAAACGCCACCACTGTGCCATCAAATGCAACCACTGTACCCATCAAACACAGCCACTGTGCCATCAATCAGCATCAATTGCTGCCAATGTGCCCATCAATTGCCGATACTGTGCCCCATCAAATGCTGCCAGTATGTCCATCAATTACCATATGTTTATCCCCTTTCTCGATCCGGTGACGTCCTTTGTTCCCGGCGATCTAGGGCGCACGCGCCCGCGGCACCGCTCGTGACCCATCGCGCGTGCCCGGCGGCCGCAATTGCTGTCGGGCACCCGCGATTGCCGGTGATCATGGCAGGAGTGTGGATCTGTGTGTGTAAACACACAGATCCACCTCCTGTCAGCGGAGAGGAGACTGATGTGTGTTCCCAGTACAGAGGAACACACATCGGTCTCCTCCCCTTGTGAGTTCCCTCCCCCCTACAGTTAGAACATACTTTAGGTAACATTTTAACCCCTTCAGTGCCCCCTAGCGTTAACCCCTTCCCTGCCAGTCACATTTACACAGTAATCAGTGCATATTTATAGCACTAATCGCTGTGTAAATGTGAATGGTCCCAAAAATGTGTCAAAAGTGTCTGATGTGTTCGCCGCAATGTCACGGTCACAATAAAAAAATCGCAGATCGCCGCTATTACTAGTAAAAAAATTAATAAAATAAAAATGCCATAAATCTATCACCTATTTTGTAGACACTATTACTTTTGCGCAAACCAATCAATATACGATTATTGCGATTTTTTTTACCAAAAATATGTAGAAGAATACGTATCGGTCTAAACTGAGGAAATTTTTTATTTTATTTTTGAATTGTGATATTTATTAAATAAAAAAGTAAAAAATATTGTGTATTTTTTTTTTTAATTGTCGCTCTTCTTTTGTTTATGGCGCAAAAAATAAAAACCGCAGAGATGATCAAATCTATTTGTGGGGGGAAAAACATAAAGATTTAGCCCTGGTTCACACTGGGCTGCGGGGGTGAAGCCGTGCGAGTTCAGCCGCGATTTAAGAGATATCTGTGCGGGTTTCTGCACAGATGTCAATGTAAATCGCAGGACTAAAAGAACTACTACAGGAACTACTTTTTGAAATCGGCGTGGCGTCACACCGATTAGGACGGTGTTATTGCCGACAATTGCCGGCAAAAGCCGCCGATTTGAGATGCGATTTCACATGTGAAATCGCATCTCAAATCGAAGCAAATCGTACCCAGTGTGAACCTGAGCTTAATTTGGGTACAGTGTTGCATGATCGCGCAATTGTCATTTAAAGTGCAACAGCACTAAAAAATAAAAATTGGTCTGGGCAGGAAGGGGGTGAAAATGCCCTGTTTGGAAGGGGTTAAACACCACGGCCTACCTGAGTATTGTTGCTGACCATGTCCATCCCTTTATGACTACAGTGCCCCCATATTCTGATGGCTCCTTCTAGCAGGATAATGCACCATGTCACAAAGATCTAATCATCCAAAGCTCTAATGGCCTCCACACTCGCCACATCTCATCCAATAGAGCACCTTTGGTATGTGGTGTAACGAAAGATTTGCATCGTGGATGTGCAGCCGACAACCTTGTGATGCTATCATGTCAATATGGACCAAAATCTCAGAGGAATGTTTCCAACTAGGTATGAGCTTCGAGTTCAAGTAGAACTCATGTTCGACTCGAACATTGCCTGTTCGCCGAACAGCGAACTATTTGGGGTGTTCGCGGCAAATTCGTGTGAACTTTAGAACCCTGTTAAAGTCTATGGGACTCGAACGTTTGAAATCTAAAGTACTAATTTTAAAGGCTAATATGCAAGTTATTGTCCTAAAAAGTGTTTGGGGACCCGGGTCCTGCCCCAGGGGACATGTATCAATGTAAAAAAAAAGTTTTAAAAAATGCAGTTTTTTGGCAGCAGTGATTTTAAGTGAAACAATAAAAGTGAAATATTGCTTTAAATTTCGTACCTAGGGGGGGGGGGGGGGGTATATAGTATGCCTGTAAAGTAGCGCTTGTTTCCCATGCTTAGAACTGTCCCTGCACAAAGTGTCATGTCTAAAGGAAAAAAAGTAATTTAAAATCACTCACTGCAATAATGAATTGTCGGCTCCCGGCAATACAGAGAAAATTCATTCATTAAAAAAAAATGTATGGGGGTCCACGGCATTTTTTTTTTAAATTTGGGGTGGAGTTCCCCTTAAAATCCATACCAGACCTGAAGGGTCTGGAATGGATATTTAGGGGGAAACCCACATCATTTTTTTAAATTTGACGCAGGGTTCCCCTTAATATCCATACCAGCCCCTAAGGTGAGTGATTTTAAATTACTTTTTTCCTTCAGAAATTACATTTTGTGCAGGGACAGTTCTAAGCACAGGAAACACGCGCTACTTTACAGGCATACTATACACCCCCCTAGGCACGAAATTTAAAGGAGTATTTCGATTTTATTGTCTCACTTTAAGAATTGTTAAAATTACTGCTCCTGTAAAAACGCCTGTTATTTTAAACTTTTTTTTGCATTGATACATGTCCCCCGGGGCAGGACCCAGGTCCCCAAACACTTTTTAGGACAATAACTTGCATATTAGCCTTTAAAATTAGTACTTTAGATTTCAAACGTTCGAGTCCCATAGACTTTAACAGGGTTCTAAAGTTCACACAAACTTTTGGTCTGTTCGCAGGTTCTGGTGCGAACCGAACCCAGGGGAGTTCAGCTCATCCCTATTTCCAACACCTTGTGATGCTATCATGTCAATATGGACCAAAATCTCAGAGGAATGTTTCCAACACCTTGTTGAATCTATGCCACCAAGAATGAAGGAAGTTACGAAAACAAAAGGGGGTCCAAGCCGGTACTAGCAAGATGTACCTAATAAGTAACTGGTGGGTGTATATTGTTACATTGTTATTCAGCCCAATACAGACTATAGTTCAAGTTTAGATTTCTCCACATTCTTTTTTTTTTCCCATGGTGAACACATATTCTAATCAGATACCCAGCATGCCTTGCGGCACCTGCACAATGTTACTCATTTTCCTAACAATGACCAGATTTCAATAGATCAATAACACTTTTTTTTTTCTCTCCCCCTTCATTGAAGGCAGGAAAATTTTACGTCCACCCTCCGGGGGTTTTATCCGAGGCTCTGTTGTCATAAAAATAATCTATCCTTATTGCCTATTTAACTGAAGGAATTCCATTCTCAGTGAGAGCTGCCACTTCCTTAAGAAATTTTCATAAGAGGAGCCCGGTTGTATGAGGTAGAATTCCAAGAAGGCCTTTGTCTTGCTAATGAAAGAGCGGAGAATCGGGCCTCCAGCTGAGCTTGTGTGTTTCCTGTCCAGTAAAGGAGCGCTTTGGCCCACAGGAGGAGAATGGAAGCCATCAATAAGGTCTTAAGAAGTGCCTCTTCAGAAGACACGCGGGTCAGGGGCCTGCGCAGTCCTAACCGAACGCAAAATTCCTCTTTGAGCCTTAAGATGGGAACAGAGGAAAGATGGAGGTCAACAATAAAAAAAAAAGGAAGATGAAAGAATTTCTGTGAAGCTATTAAAGTGTGAGGAAGCGGCCGTGGCTGTGAAAGGCCACTTGTATGGATCAACGGGCAGGACATGTTAGGGCTGCTACTAAACGGGAGCTGACAAACCAGATTATCGAGTAAAAGAAACAAGATTTGTGCCTCTCTGGCTGGCCTTTGTTTGACCATCAGAGTTTGTTAATGCACAGAACCTTTTATAGCCGGAGCTGCTGGTCGGAGACAGCTTTAAGGGACAAAGATCGGAAGGCTCGCTCTACACAAAACCTTGCGTTGTGCCTCAAACTCTACTTTATATTCTACATTTGGGCAAGAATAGAGAAAAGTTAAAAAGGATTGTATAGTTGGAAGGCCATTTTTACCGCCATTATTTAATTTATTTTCAAATTTGAAGGGTAATGCCGCATACACGCGACCGTTATTCATGTCATGGAAAAAAACAAAGTTTTTCTCAACGTGATTCCTCTCAAGCCTACCTTGCATACACACAATCGTGATAAAAAATGCTGGAGCAAAGCGCGGTGACGTACAACACGTACGACGGCACTATAAAGGGGAAGTTCCATTTGAATGGCTCCACCCTTTGGTCTGATTATGCTAATTTCCCGTCTCATAACTTGCTTCAGAGCATGCGTGTTTTATTTCCACCTCGTTAAAGTGTACACACGACTGTTTTTCACGACGACGTGAAAAACGACAAGAAAAAATAGAGCAGGTTCTAAATTTTTAATGCCCATTTTTCGCGTCAAGAAAAATGCTCTGGAGCCTACACACTATGGTTTTTCACGACCAATTTTAAAAATAGAATTTTTCTCATGAAAAACGGTCGTGTGTATGCAGCATTAGAGTAGGTAATGCAAGAAATAAAGCTTAAATCCAGAACATATATACAAATTCCAAGAGATAGGAATACAGACAGAGGGAACTGAGTACATTGCCACATTATATTTTTTCCTTATTTTGCTATGTTACAGCCTTATTACAAAATAGATTAAATCATTTTCCTGAAAATTTTACAAACAATACCCCATAATGAAAACGTGAAAGAAGTTTGTTTGAAATCTTTGCAAACTTATTAAAAAGTATTTACAGCCTTTGCCATGACACTCAAAATTGTGCTCACGTGCATTCTGTTTCCCCTGATCATCCTTGAGATGTTTCTACAACTTTATTGAAGTCCATCTGTGGTAAATTCAGTTGACTGGACATAATAGGGAAAGGCACACACCTGTCTATAGAAGGTCCCACAGTTAACAGTGCATGTCAGATCACAAACCAAGCCATGAAGTCAAAGTCAAAGACAAAGAATTGTCTGTAGACCTCAGAGACAGGATTGTATTAAGGAGGAAACCAGGCACCGTTGATCACCTGGCCAATACCATCCCTACAGTGAAGCATGGTGGTGGCAGCATCATACTGTGGAAATGTTTTTCAGCGGCAGGAAGAGGGAAACTAGTCAGAATAGAGAGAAATTTGAATGCAGCACAGAGACATCCTTGATGAAAACCTGCTGCAGATCGCTCTGGACCTTGGACTGGGGTGAAGGTTTATATTCTAACAGGACAATGACCCTAAGCACACAGCCAAGACAACAAGCTACGGGACAACTCTGTGAATGTCCTTGAGTTGCCCAGCCAGAGCCCAGACTTGAACCTCATTACACATCTCTATAGAGATCTGAAAATGGCTGTGAAACCGATGCTCCCCATCCAACCTGATGGAGCTTGAGAGGTCCTGCAAAAGAAGAATGGAAGAACCTGCCCAAAAATAGGTGTGTTGAGTTTTTAGCATCATACTCAAAAAGACTTGAGGTTGTAATTGGTGCCAAATGTGCTTTAACAAAGTATTGAGAAATGTCTGAATACCTTCAGCAACCAGTCCTCTCATTTAGCCCAGCTGACGCATCCCGAACCTCAAGCACATGGCAGGGCTACCTAAGAGTGCAACCAGCTCTCCTTATGTACACACAATCAGAAATTCCCACAACAAAACCGTGGATTTTTTTCCGACAGAATGTTGGCTCAAACTTGTGTTGAATACACATGGTCACACAAATGTTGTCTGTAATTCCGAACGTCAAGAACGCAGTGACATACAACACTATGACGAGCTGAGAAAAATGAAGTTCAATGATTCCGAGTGTAACGGTCACCACCAGCTTATACGACAGTCCGACAATCCATGTAGACACGATCCATCCCATTTCCCAGAATAACGAGACTCAGCTCTGTTCTCTAGTTTCAAAATGTATGAATGAACTCTTAAATGGTTAGCTCTCTTATATACAGTACAGCCATGTTACAGTTATCAAAGGAACAAAGAAACTCTCCACCCTCCTCATCACACAGTGGGGCTTCAATCACATTCTTTTAGATAATGACATTCAGGTGCGTTAATTATCCCCCAGACGTCCCGACTCTGACAATAAGTATTTCACCTGCAGAATACACATTCCTATGTCAGACGTTCTGTCTCTGACAATAAGCTATTCACACCTGATCATCAATAGGCTTTAGACAGTGTTATTAGCATCACACAATGGAAGGTCTTAGGAGCTGAAGCAATTAACACCTCAAAAGCATGTGTCCCCACCTTGAATGAAACATTGACCTGTACAGCTTGTAATATGTCCAGATCTCCTGCAAAACATGAATTATCATTTATCAGTCACCCTATGCCCAAAAGGGGCACAAGGTGACCTTAGACCCAAGAGTCCTTAGTGACGCTGGCACAGGAGTATCCCCCATCCCTCAAAAGTCTCTGGGCGTCACGGGTCATTCCGTTACACCGAGCATGTGTTAAATTTATTCCGAGCATGCATAGGATTTTCATGTGTCGGAATTGCATACAGATGATCGGAATTTCTGACAAGAACTTTTTCTTGTTGGAAAATTTGAGAACCAGCTCTCAAATTTTTGTTGTCAGAAATTCCGACAGAAAATGTCAGATGAAGCCTACACACGGTCAACCAAAAGCTTACATTGAACATTTCTTGACGGAATTTCTGATCGTGTGTATGCGGAATTAGGCCGCGTTCCTCTCCTGCAGGAAAAGACCTGGAAGCTCTGTGGCTCAGAGTATTTATACAGACTCCCAGCGTCCATCTTGGCCAGCCTCCCAGGAATTGACCAGGACTGTATAAATAGTTATTCTGTCCATTTACCTTGCTCCACACCTATGTTCCAGAGTGATCCACAGTTCTCTAGAAAACAGAGAGAGCAATCAAACCTTAACCACTTACCCACTGTGCACCTACACCCCCTTCCTGCCCAGACAAAATATAAGCTTCCGGCACTGCGTCGCTTTAACTGACAATTGCGCGGTCGTGCGACGTGGCTCCCAAACAAAATTGGCGTCCTTTTTTTCCCACAAATAGAGCTTTCTTTTGGTGGTATTTGATCACCTCTGCGGTTTTTATTTTTTGCGCTATAAACAAAAATAGAGCGTCAATTTTTAAAAAAATGCAATATTTTTTCCTTTTTGCTATAATAAATAACCCCAAAAAAATATAAAAAAAATATTTTTTCCCTCAGTTTAGGCCGATACGTATTCTTCTACATATTTTTGGTAAAAAAAAAAATGCAATAAGCGTTTATCGATTGGTTTGCGCAAAATTTATAGCGTTTACAAAATAGGGGATAGTTTATGGCATTTTTTTTTTTTTTTTTTTTTTTTTACTATTAATGGCGGCGATCTGCGATTTTTTTATTGGGACTGCGACGTTATGGCGGACATTTCGGACACTTTTCTGACATTTTTGGGACCATTTACATTTATACAGTGAAAAATGCTATAAATATGCATTGATTACTGTATAAATGTGACTGGCAGTGAAGGGGTTAACCACTAGGGGGCGGGGAAGGGGTTAAATGTGTGTCCTATGAGTGTTCTAACTGTAGGGGGAGGGGGGGTGACTGGGGGAGGTGACCGATTGTGTCCCTATGTACAAGGGACACAACCGCTCTCCTCTCTCCCTGACAGGAACGTGCAGCTCTGTGTTTACATACAGAGCTGCACGTCCCCGCTCAGTTACTGAGCAATCGCGTGTGCCCGGCGGCGATCGTTGCCGCCGGGCACTCGCACGGGATCCCCGCAGAGCGGCGGGTGCGAGCGCGCGCCGCAGGCAACGCGCGCGCGCCCGCGGCTTTAAAGGGACATCACGTCATATGACGTGATGTCAGAACAATGGAGTCGTCTGCCCACCGTCATTTGACGGTGGGCAGATGACAAGTGGTTAAGCAGGTGAAACACGGAACAGACCACAATAATCAAAATAGCTGCACCGATGAGCAACACTAAATTTGCCTAACAACAAAAATACAGTTAGCCGGTTCTAAATTTACCTAGTCCTAGCACCTAGGAGGATGCTACACAGACTTATGTCCCTTAGGCGTGTGCACAGGGTGTGCCAGTTGTGCCCAGGCACACCCTAATCACCCTGTGCAGAACAGATTCCCCCTACTGACCTAGCTCCCCCTCCTTCTCCCAACAGCACTACCGGCTTCCCCCCTCTAGCACCGGTTGTTGCTGTGGATGTTTTAGGATGAGTGGGGGAAGGGGCCGGTAAATATGCTATTTATCGGCCCCTTCCCTTTCTGAATGAACATTGTGAGTGATCGGTAGAGTGTGTTTATGTTTTGGGGTGCGTACCCTAATGCCAAAGGCTGCGCACACCTATGTTGTGTCTGTTTACTACTGCCTACATACGGGTCCACCAAAAAAAATTCCTTTTCCATTTTTGCGGACCGGATCAGAGCTAGCCAAATGTAAATGGACAGCAGTGTCCATTTACACCCAACTGCCCATAGAACTGACATCTGTTTTCCCATGCCCACGACGCAGAAACTGAATGGGCACAAATATGGCATCTGTCTCTTTTGGTTCCAATGAGCAGGAGATCTGCTTCAAACCCCCTGCTTATCGGAGAAGACTTTGGTTCGTTTGAAAGGAGCCTTTCGTTATACTTTAGGAATAACATTCTTTTTAAAACATTAGTCTGTTCCCTAGGTACTCTGCTTCCAGAATGCATATTGTTTGGGAATCTTTACTGAGGTTTTCAGTCTGTATTGCACATTTCATGCATGTGAAAAAAATGGAAAGACTGTCCCGTGAGCGAAGGAGTTAAAGGCACAGACACTTGAAATCGTATTTGCAGACAGGAAGTATTTGTAACTTTCACACACTGTATTCTGAATTCTTGTATCATCTGGGCTCTTCAAGTAATTACTGAATCCTCCTGAGCTTACTTAGAGAACATGACTTGGCTACTAAGAGCATTAAGCCTAAAGAGACCCTGCCGGCCTCTGAAAAAAATATATTTAGATTTCCTTGACGGAAAAGAGGTTTTACTCATTTGTCTGGTGGCCGTGTCTCCTAACTCCCCTCCATTGCAGCCCCATCACCTCCAGGTGGCAGCGGTGCGTCCATAAAGGGCACAGGAGCGCCCCCCCCCCCCTCTCCTGTCACTCTCTAATTACCATAGATAGATTCATGCATTGCATGACCCGTCGTCTCCTGGCGCTCGTGGGTGCGCTGGACAGGTAAGTGTCCATTTTTTAAAAATCAGCAGCTGCAGTAATTGTAGCTGCTGGCTTTAAAAAAAAAAAATTTGGGTGGACCTCCACTTTAACCATTTAAGGACCGCTATACGTTGACTGAGTTGTGAGCGACCCGGTCCGAAGCTCCGTGACCACGCCCGCGGGACACCCACGGCGATCGGGTCACAGGAGCGGAAGAACGGGGAGAGGCGAGTGTAAACACAGCTTCCCCGTTCTTCTGTGTGGCAGTGTCAGTGATCATCTGTTCCCTGATATAGGGAACGACGATCACTAATGTCACACATCCAGCCCCCCTACAGTTAGAAAACACACATGAGGTCACACTTAACCCCTACAGCGTCCCCTAGTGGTTAACCCCTTTACTACCATTGTCATTTTCACAGTAATCAGTGCATCTTTATAGCACTTTTCGCTGTGAAAATGACAATGGTCCCAAAAATGTGTCAAAAGTGTCCGATGTGTCCGCCATAATGTCGCAGTTATGAAAAAATCGCTGATCGCCATCATTAGTAGTACAAAAATATATATTAATAAAAATGCCATAAAACTATCCCCTATTTTGTAAGCGCTAAAAATTTGGCGCAAACCAATTGATAAACGCTTATTGCTATTTTCTTTACCAAAAATAGGTAGAAGAATACGTATCGGCCTAAACTGAGGAAAAATAATAATTTTCTATCTTTTTTTGGGATATTTATTATAGCAAAAAGTAAAATATTGCATTTTTAAAAAAAATAACGCTTTATTTTTGTAGCGCAAAAAATAAAAACCGCAGAGGTGATCAAATACCACCAAAAGAAAGCTCTATTTGTGGGAAAAAAGGACGCCAATTTAGTTTGAGAGTCACGTTGCACGACCGTGCAATTGTCAGTTAAAATGACGCAGTGCCGAATCGTGAAAAAGGGGCAAGGTCCTTAACCTGCATATTGGTCCGGGTCTTAAGTGGTTAAGCAACACAGAAAGGTCACCTCCCAGCCAGTGATTGGACAGTGAAGAAGCAGTGGTCATCCTTCTGCTCTCTCTTTTTGTCAGCACATGTGCATGCATCACGCCTGATTAGACCCAAGAACTGCCCTTCCAACTCCCAGTATAAGTGCTACTGTTCAAAAGAAAATAATCAAATAAAATCAAATTTTGTTAATTAGTGTATTTAAAAAGTTTTGATGCAGGTAAGTATAACGTTTATAACGTATATATGTTTGTTATTTTTATAGGGGAAAAAACGAGACATTACAATCACTTTGAAGAAGTTGTAAAGTAAAAAAAAAAATCACCTTAATGTAATCTATTTATTAAGGTGAAAAAAACATCTGATGCTGCCGTCAGCCCCCCCCCCCCCCCCAGCCCCCGTTTTACTTACCTAACCCCTCGAAAGTCCCGCGCGGTCCCGAGATCCTCTTCGCCGCTCAGCCTGGCCACTGATTGACTATAGCGGATGGATTGAGAGCAGCGCTTCTGTCAATCACATCCAGTGATGCGCACGCCGAGGGGCGGGCCCGAGTGATACAGTGAGCAGCTATGGCCGCTCGCTGTATCATGGGAGCACGCCCGCAATTACTGACCACCGTGTGAGCTCTCGCATGACTGTGGTGAGTACTTGCGGGGAGGACCAGAGACAGCCGCCAAGGGACCCCAGAAAACGAGGATCGGGGACACTCTGTGCAAATGAACTGCACAGTGGAGGTAAGTATAACATGTTTGTTATTTTAAAGGAAATGTTTTTTTTCCTTTACTAACCCTTTAAACTGGTTTTGTAATAATTGTATATGCCTTTGTTTTCTTATATCTGCTTGGAGTACAACTTCAAAGTCTATGTTCACCTTTTCCAAAAAATAGCCTATGCATTCAAGGGGTCCCAGTCATTATGAGAATAACTGTGCAGCTTTGGACAATGTAACATTTTCATTAAAGCGGATCTCCACCCTAAAGTGAAGATCCGCTGATCGGAACCCTCCCCCCCTCCGGCGTCACATTTGACACCTTTCAGGGGGGAGGGGGGTGCAGATACCTGTCTAAAGACAGGTATCTTCACCCACTTCCGGCCCGCAGTCTCGGGCAAAAGTCGGGTTTTTCCCGTTGTGTGCTGGGAACTCTCGGCTCCCAGCACACAGCGGGAGCCAATCGGCGGGCGCAGCGCGACTCGCGCATGCGCCGTAGGGAACCGGGCAGTGAAGCTGCAGCGCTTCACTTCCTGGTTCCCTCACCGTGGATGGAGGGGGGAGCAGCAGGGTTACGAGCGATCGCTCGTCCTCTGCTGCGGACGCCGCTGGACTCCAGGACAGGTAAGTGTCCTAATATTAAAAGTCAGCAGCTGCAGTATTTGTTGCTGCTGGCTTTTAATATTTTTTTTTTGCTGAACCATCCGCTTTAATTATATTATTATACCTTTGGCCCACCTTTGCCCAGAAGCTTAGCCAGAAAACTCCCAGTTAGCACTCCCCACGTCCCGCCTTGTTAATAGGATGTGAACACTTTTGGATGCTTACTCCCAGCATTAAAAGAGTGAAACTTAAAGCGGATGTCCCATTAAAAAAGTATATTAAAAGCCAGCAGCTACAGATACTGCAGCTGCTGACTTTTAATATTAGGACACTTACCTGTCCTGGAGTCCAGCGGCGTCCGCAGCAGAGGACGAGCGTTCGCTCGTCTCTCTGCTGTCCCCCCCCCCCGCCATCCACGGTGAGGGAACCAGGAAGTGAAGCGCTCCGGCTTCACTGCCTGGTTCCCTACGGCGCATGCGCGAGACGTGCTGAGCCTGCCGATTGGCTCCCGCTGTGTGCTGGGAGCCGAGAGTTCCCAGCACACAACGGGGGGGGGCGACGGGATGTCGCAAAAAAAAACGACTTTTGCCCGAGACTGCGGGCCGGAAGTGGGTGCAGATACCTGTCTTTAGACAGGTATCTGCACCCCCCTCCCCCTGAAAGGTGTCAATTGTGACACCGGAGGGGGGGGGGATTCCGATCAACGGATCTTCACTTTAGGGTGGAGATCCGCTTTAATAGTTTTCACATCCTATCAACAAGGCAGGACCTGGGGGATTGCTAACTGGGAGTTTTCTGGCTAAGCTTCAGGGCAAAGGTGGGCTAAAGTATCTACAGGTACACTATATTGCCAAAAGTATTGGGATGCACATTTGTGAGGTCGGGCACTGATGGAGAAGAAAGGGCCTGGCTCGCAGTCTCTGCTCTAACTCATCCCAAAGGTGTTCTATTAGGTCAAGACTCTGTACAGGCCAGTCAAGTTCCTCCACCCCAAACTCACTCATTCACACTATATTGCCAAGTATTGGGACACCGCTCCAAATCATTTGGTGGAGGGGGGATTATGGTGTGGGGTTGTTTTTCAGGGGTTGGGCTTGGCCCCTTAGTTCCAGTGAAGGGAACTCTTGAGGCATTGGCATACCAAGACATTTTGGACAATTTCATGCTCCCAACTTTGTGGGAACAGAGATGGTGTTGTGACAATTATTTAAGAGGGTCCAAAATGCATGGCCCTATACTCACCAAAGGCTGGATCAGGCTACCCATTGCTGGATGCCCAGAGGCGGCAGTAATGAGCGTCCGGCTTGAGAACATAGGAAAAAAACAAACCCAACAGAGCACAAACGGGGGGCAGACATGGCTGGGGTGGGGGAATGTGATCTGGGTTTGTTTTTTTCTCTGCCTCCTTATTTTCCGAGCCGGACGCTCATTACTGCCGCCTCTGGATATCCAGCAATGGGTAGTGTGATCCAGCCTTTGGTGAGTATTGGGCCTTGCGTTTTGGACCCTATTGACTAATTGTCCTGATACCATCTCTGTGTTGACACTCATTTGGTTCATTATACCCCCTTCAGATGTACTACACACGCATCTACCCCTGATGAAGCGAGCATGGTCTTGTGAAACGCGTTGGGTACTTTTAACGCCTGTGTACTTCAATCTAAATTTTTTACCATAATACGTGTAATGACATTTTTACGGTATGTATCATTTTAGTGGCTTGGCTATTATTCATGTTTATGTTTGAATGACAATTGTAATATGTTTTGAGACGCATTTATTGTTGGCTAACCGCATTCACCTCAATTAAAGTCCCAGGGTGATCTCCTGTTTTTTGTAGCAATATAATTAATGAACATTTCACAAATCAACACAGTTTTTAAACCTACTGGGGCCCCTTGATAGCGTAGGCTATTTCTGGAAAAAAGGTGAGCTTAGCCGTTACTTTAGATCAGGGGTGGCCAACCAGTGGCCCGCGGAGGCCTCTGATGTGGCCTGTGACCTCCTGCTCTGGAATGGTGGGTTGGCAAGACCTGATCGCAGGTTGCCGACCCGTCATACCACAGCATCAGTGTTGTGAATGAAGCTGGTGGCAGAGGAAGAAAGCGGCTGCAGAGCAGAGCCCCATAAGCCGATGTGTCCTCTACAGCACTGGCTTTTTCCACAGGTAGAGTCTATGGCACAGTTCAGCTAACCTGCAGGATAGACACAGGTGCACTGCGACAGATGTCCGTTTACGCCTGCCTACCTCCAATCCGAAAAACAGAAGGGAATTTGTCCCCTTCCACCTAGGCGGATCGGAGGGCCTATAGAGTAGCCGTGACCTGTCATCCGCCCGCTCCGCTCATTGTGGCCCGTGACTGGTTACCAAGTTGCTTAAGTGGCCCTTGCTCTTCAAAAGATTGGGCACCCCTGCTTTAGATGTGAGCAGGGCCGATCCTAGGGTCAAAGACGCCTGGGTGCAGAAATATTTCTGGGGCCCCCACATGGGCATGGTCATCTTACTAACTCCTCCCCTTTACAAATGTTTATATGGCTACGACTTAAACACAGAGATGCTCCGTTAAAAGTCTTAATTAGTGTCCCATATCACAGTCCCCCCCCCCAGCAGGTGTCCCCCATCAGAGCCCCCCACAGCAGGTGTCCCCCATCAGAGACCCCCACAGCAGTTGTCCCCCATTAGAGCCCCCCACAGCAGGTGTCCCCCATCAGAGCCCCCCTCAGCAGGTGTCCCCATCAGAGCCCCCCACATCCGGTGTCCCCATAGATCAGTCCTTGTCCAATATATCCATGTAGCTCGGGCGCGCTGGGAACAGAAGCACATAACAGGGGGGTGGGGCATACGTGGAATCTTTGGTTACTTGGAGGGTGGCACTCGGAGAGCATTTCTGGGAGTGCCACGGTATGATTGGTAGCAGCTCCGGCCAACCCAGAAGCCTCTCATCATACCGCCTATGGGAGAAGAGCGGACATATGCAGAGGTGGTGAGCCAGACAGGAGACTACTCCATGCACACTGGACAGAATTAATTAGTGGAGCCTAGTAACGGAACGTGTTCCAGTACTAGGCTCCGCTGTGGTACCCAGCCCGGATTTCGGGGACAGCGGGAGGTATGCGCTCTTGTCAGTTGCCAGCGGAGAGAGCAAGTGAGATATGGAACCGCAGCACCTACATGCGCTCCGCCTCTGGACACAGACATGGAGAAGGGAAAGGGAGCACATTGGAGCTTTTGCGCCCCCACCTCTGTGGCGCCTGGGTGCGGAGCACCCCGTGCACCCAGCCTAGGATCGGCCCTGGATGTGAGCACCAATTATTTTTTTGTCCATCATCCAACTTAAGATCTCTTTTTTAGATTTATTTATTTCAGTAGCATTTAAGGTTCTAACGTGTACACCGAATGTTCATATAAATACTTATACTGCTCAACTGGAACATAACGTAGACCAATCTATTAGAGGATTCACAGAAGCCGAGTGTTCTGTGTTTTCATGGTATAAGATTATCCTTCAGAACTCTCAGAATGCCCCATCTTTGTACTGCTGGTGGTACCATCTCAGATTGAATATCCTTCTGTGTGTAATTCTAGGAAGTACCATGTACACTTCTACAAAAGTGGCCTCGCATGTGTCATGTCATAAATAACACTTTGACTGTCTGGCTTCAGATCAAGGATCTCAGGACCGTACACTTCATTACAACGTCCTCCTCCACTTCCTCTATCCTCACATAACAAGAACTTGGAACCAATGTACTGTTAAGACACATTTAAATCGTACTTTGCATTTTTATTAGGGCTGTTACAGATTAAAATTTTCGTGTTCGATTAATCGACTAATTTTGATTAATCATAACGCACATAAATTTTTCAGATCACCACCATATACAGTCCCCACTGTAATATCCACAGACATCTCCCCCACTGTAATATCCACATACATCTCCCCCACTGTAATATCCACAGATATCTCCCCACTGTAATATCCACAGACATCTTCCCCACTGTAATATCCACAGACATCTCCCCACTGTAATATCCACAGACATCTCCCCCACTGTAATATCCACAGACATCTCCCCCACTGTAATATTCACAGACATCTTCCCCACTGTAATATCCACAGACATCTCCCCCACTGTAATACCCACAGACATCTCCCCCACTGTAATATCCACAGACATCTTCCCCACTGTAATATCCACAGACATCTCCCCACTGTAATATCCACAGACATCTCCCCCACTGTAATATCCACATATATCTCCCCACTGTAATATCCACAGACATCTCCCCCACTGTAATATCCACAGATATCTCCCCACTGTAATATCCACAGACATCTCCCCCACTGTAATATCCACTCTCCCCACTGTAATATCCACAGACATCTCCCCCACTGTAATATCCACAGACATCTTCCCCACTGTAATATCCACAGACATCTCCCCCACTGTAATATCCACAGACATCTCCCCACTGTAATATCCACAGACATCTCCCCACTGTAATATCCACAGACATCTTCCCCACTGTAATATCCACAGACATCTCCCCCACTGTAATATCCACAGACATCTCCCCCACTGTAATATCCACAGACATCTCCCCCACTGTAATATCCACAGATATCTCCCCCACTGTAATATCCACAGACATCTTCCCCACTGTAATATCCACAGACATCTCCCCCACTGTAATATCCACAGACATCTCCCCCACTGTAATATCCACAGACATCTCCCCCACTGTAATATCCACTCTCCCCACTGTAATATCCACAGACATCTCCCCCACTGTAATATCCACAGACATCTCCCCCACTGTAATATCCACAGACATCGCCCCACTGTAATAGCCACAGACATCTCCCCCATTGTAATATCCACAGACATCTCCCCCACTGTAATATTTACAGACATCTCCCCCACTGTAATATCCACAGACATCGCCCCACTGTAATATCTACAGACAACTCCCCCACTGTAATATCCACAGACATCTCCCCCACTGTAATATCCACAGACATCTCCCCCACTGTAATATCCACAGACATCTCCCCACTGTAATATCTACAGACATTAGCTAGGCCGAAGCATTTCCTATGGCCGAGGCAGCAGGGGCGCTCCACAGATCACGTGGTGTACTGATCCGTACATGGTGATCCATTCAGATCACGGATCATTTATGATCCGTTGCACCACTAGTACCGATCAAAAGAATTTTGATGGTTTAAAAAAATTAACGATTAATCAAGGAATTCATCTTTAATTTCCACAGCCCTAATTTTTATGTAAGTGAATAAACAACGCTAAAGTATATCTAAACCCAAACAGTAGTGGCTTCATTTGTTTTATTTTTCAGACTAAGCACATTTTCTGCAAGATATGGTAAGACAAATGCAAACTGCTTATTGCATAAACCCTCATACACTAATATCCCATAATAAATAACCAGACAACAATTAACCATAACATTTATTTACAAACAATACTCTCCCAGATAGATCGTAACCATGTTGTGGATTATTGAAGGCACTGACAAAATGTTCTTTGTATCAGTGTGGCCACACAAGGTCTCCAGTCGCAGCACGCCGACTCGAGGACAATACCACTCTGCACCTTTCCACGCTAATACCCATCTCCAAATGCCAGTTAAACCTTGGTTAACTGACATCTAGCCGAGGATCTCATACCATGATGGTTCCACATTATGCCATATTGGTCTTAATTTAGAATGCCTCCAAAGATCCCAACCGCCACCGCCCACAGGTGTGAAACCTTACAACTGTGGACACCTCAAAAAAGCTCTTTGGATGCCATCTTCCAGTCCCAAGCACCAAAATTGATGCCCACAGCGTTAAGGTAAACAGCATCCCCCTGAGATGCCGGCTAGTATTTACCTCCAAGTTCCGAAGCCTGACGACAAAAACACCATTATGAGTAATGAATCTGTCCACCTCCTTTTTAAACTTAATGCGGGTCTTGTTGACCTTGTCCACCACCCTGGCCAAACGCCAAGACGTGAGTCCGACTTTTCTAGACCACATGACAAGAGTGTGAGGAAAATCCTTGCGGGTGTGAAGGACATCAAATTTAATATCCCTAATCAAGTGCCGCATGGACCTAACCCCCAAGTCATTGCCTCCGACGTGCAAAACTAAGACGTCAGGGGCACGATCCAGGCGGGCATATTTGTGGACCTCAGGCAACACCCTGCTCCACAGCGTGCCCGGAACCCCAATTCAACTGACCCTGGCCACTTCCCTAGGAACTCCCAACTGGCGGCCGTCAGGCCGGACATCCGCTCGTTTTGCAGCCCAAAAGACATAAGAATGTCCCATGATCCACACGAGACCAACCGCACATAACACCAACCATTAGAATCCCAACGACGTATGCACTGTATGACTGAGTTGTCCAAACCCCACCGGGCTGCCTCAGTGGAAGCCCCGCTGCGGAAGTAATGAGACGAATAGGCCAAAGGGTCATAACCCGCTGCCCCCAAGCACCGGCGAAACACTGAACCGAACTGGAACACAGATAAAGACAAACCATCCTGGTGAACTAAGAAGGGTCCCCCGATCGGCAGGCGGATGCCCAAGAACTCCCGCATCGCTGCCACTGGACAAACCAAATCCCCCCGGACCCCATAAACATGTACATACTTACCCCTCCCCAACCGGAACGCATTAGAAAATAGAGCCACCAAAGTACTTCAACAGTGCACACCACTTACCAAGATACCCCATTGAGCTGTCCTGGAAGGGCTAACCAATTCACCCTCTTTAAAAGCCCCAAAGAAAGCCAATGTGAATGTTACCCTGAGCAAACAGGCCTCGTAGCTAGAGTCACATACCAAACTTACCTGTAACAGCAACTGTTGCAAAATGGAGGAAATGACCGGGTGCCGGCAAGACGTTTCTTATGACCTCTCCTATACCCCTTCAAAGCCTGCCAAACCATAAAGGCTTTAGTAACATCACCACCATCCATCAACTTAAACCAAAAGGCTAAACCCGCTATCTTACGGTCCATTGCCGAAACCCCCTTCTCTTAATTCAAACCAATAAAATACAGCAAAAACGTGACCACCCCTTCATCCGTAACTTGTCCCACCCATCCCAGCAGCCCGATCCACTCATGCCAAACCTTTGCATAAGCAGACCATGTACCAGCGCCCACGGAATTCCGGAGCAATCCTGCCACAACTCCAATGCAATCTGCCACAGCTGCAGGGTACAAGGAAACCTGAGCTGCTCCGCTCCCGGTGCCAACTCTCAGAATCTGTCCCACTGAAACAGAGACAAAGCATCAGCCACTGCGTTAGACATCCCTTGAATGTGCATTGCATACATGAAAATATTTAATTGCAAACAACGCAACACCAGGTGTCGCAATAGGCGTACCACTGGCGCTGACGAATCTGCAACCTGATTGATGACCTGAACTACCCCCAAATTGTCACAGTGGAAAAGGAATATTTCTATCACGAAAGATATCCCCCCAAATCTCTACCGCCACAATGACCAGAAACAGTTCCGGAAAAAACAGATTCTTGAGAAAACCTTCTCCACACCAGTCCACCAGCCAGCGCTCTGCACTCCTCTATCCCCCAAAATAAGTCCAAAAACCTGACGACCCAGCCACATCAGTATAAGTCTAGATCAAAATTACTCACCGGCCCCTCCATCCATAATGACCGGCCATTATAAGAGTCCAGGGAGACATGCCAAACATGCGGGTCCACCCTATAGTCCCATGTCAGAGTAATGAAGTGAGTAGGAGAAGAGAAGCCCGCGGCAAAAAAATACCCTCCCCATGGGCATGATCCTACATGCAAAATTTAACTTTCCTAACAGGACTGAAGCTTCCGCAGTTAGAGTTTGCTTTTTCTTACTACCAAGCAGATCTCTGCCTGGAGAGCTTGCATCTTATCCTCCAGCAGACAACACTCCGTCGTCCGTGACTATACCCCAGAAAGCTAAGTTCAACCACTGGACCGACGGTTTTGTCAGGTGCCAGCAGTATTCCAAAGTGTTCCAAAATATGCTGCAAAGTAGCCAGCAAAATCCTGCACCACCTGGAAGAAGGAGGGCCCACGCATAAAAAATCGTCAAGGTAATGGATGATGGAATTGATACCCGACACGTCCCGCACTACCCACTACACAAATTAACTGAAGGTCTCAAACAGGGAGCATGAGATCGAACAGCCCATGGGCAAACACCGGTCGACATAAAAGGCATCTCGCCAATGACACCCCAGAAGATAAAAACTGTCCAGATGAACCGGCAGCAGCCGCAAAGGCTGCCTCCACATCAGTTTTTGCCATAAGCGCACCCTGCCCGTAATTCCGGAACCGACAAATCATGGCATCAAAAGAGGTATATGATATCGAGCATGCATCCGGGTCGATTGCATCGTTAGCCGAGCCCCCTTTAGGAAAGGACAAGTGGTGAATTAAATAAAATTTACCAGGCTCCTTCTTGGGCACCACCCCCAATGGTGAAACCACCAAGTCTGCCAATGAGGGAAATGGGAAGGGGCCACACATACGCCCTAACGCCAACTCCTTGCATAGATTCTCAGAAACTACCAAAGGATGCTGCAAAGCCAAACGTAAATTCTGTGACATGGGGGGGGGGGTGCGCTGCAGCGAGCATGGAATACCAAACCTGTTTGTAAAACCCAATTCCAAGAGCTGGGCAGACGCCCGGTCCTGTTACCTATTTAGGAAAGGAAGCATCCTTCCCACTCTCACCGGAGTCATCCCAGGACGGCTTTCTCCCTGTTTAAAAGACAGAGACAGAGTGTGACTGAACTGCCAACACACCTCGTTTCGGGGCTGGCTGTCCTGGGGCATCTGACCTACCGACCATGCTGGGAAAAAAACACTGTAGAGGCCTGCCCCGAAGACATGAGCTTCATCCACAAGCTGATGTCCTTGTGGTCCCATCACACCCGCTGTGCCTCCAGATGGCATCCAGGTAGCAAAAGAGAGGGAGTAAGGAAGAAAGAATGAAAGGAAGGATGGCAGAGAGGAAAAAATAAAAGAAAGAAAGAGGGAAGAGAGGAAGAAAAAAAGAAAGGAATGAGGTAAGAGATGGAAAAATAAAAGAAAGCAAGGGAAGAGTGGGGGAAAAAAAGAAAGAAAGAGAGAAATAAAAAGAAAGAAAGAAAGAAAGAAAGAAAGAAAGAAAGAAAGAAAGAAAGAAAGAAAGAAAGAAAGAAAGAAAGAAAGGAGGGAAGAGAGGGAGAAATAAATAAATTAAAGGGGTTGTAAAGGTTTGTTTTTTATTTTCTAAATAGGTTCCTTTAAGCTAGTGCATTGTTGGTTCACTTACCTTTTCCTTTGATTTCCCTTCTAAATGTTTTTTTTTTCTTTGTCTGAATTTCTCACTTCCTGTTCCTCCTCAGTAAGCTGTTCTGGATGACTAAACCCCAGCCAGAATGGCTCGGATGATGGGGGCAAGCTTACTGAGGAGAAACAGGAAGTGAGAAATTCAGACAAAGAAAAAAAAACATTTAGGGCCAGATTCAGGTAGGAGAGCAGATCTTTATGTTGGAGTAACGTTTGTCATTTACGTTACTCCGCCGAAATTTTAGGAGCAAGTACTGTTATTCACATAGCACTTGCTCCTAAAGTTGCGGCGGCGTAGCGAAAATGAGCCGGCGGAATTCAAATTGGGCGGGTAGGGGGCGTGTATTATTTAAACTAGGCGCGATCCCGCGGCGAACGTACTGCGCATGTGTCGACTGTCAGTGCGCATGCTCCAAATTCTGTCAGTGAACGTCAATGACGTCAATCCCCATTCACGGACGTTTTACACAAACGACGCTAAACTTTTTAAATTCGACGCGATGACGACGGCCATACTTAACAGAGGATACTCCACCTAGGGGGCATGTTTATCTTTACGCCGCGTATCGCTTACGGAAACGTCGGAAAGTCACTGCGTCGTGAATTTCCGTCTCTCGCTGATTTACATATTCTTGGCGTAAATCAGCGGGAACGCCCCGAGCGCCCATTTTCAAATTGCAGTTCCGATACGACGGCGAAATTCAATTACTCCGCTCGTATCTGAACTCAATCCCGGCGTATCTTGTTTTCTGACTACAGAAAACAGATAAGCCGGCTCAAAGTGTGAGTTATGCTGGCGAATCACTGATACTCCAGCGTAACTCTACTTAGAAGGGAAATCAAAGGAAATAGTAAGTGAACCAACAATGCACTAGCTTAAAGGAAGCTATTTAGAAAAACCTTTACAACCCCTTTAAGAAAGAAATAAAGAAAGAAAGAAAGAAAGAGTTCAGGAAGATGGAGAGTAAATTATGCGATGGAACAAAACAAGCTGCACCAAGCCATGTTGTACAATTACATCAACAGATTGAACTTTTTGCTGAATTATCGAATATAATGTTTAGCAGAACCATTTTATTCCAAATAAAAAGGAGATTTCAGCTCCTCCATCCACTGATCTGCTCAGAGCTTTGCAGTGGACTGATGGGATTTGTTCTTACAAATTGCGCCTATTGCTGAGCACGGATTGCTTTCAGTGCGTTTCTCCTTTATTGCATTGTTTCTGTTGCCTCAGTTGATGTAACGCAGAGATAGGGCCAGAAAACAATGCAGACAAAGTGTTATCTCCACCGCTTATATAAATCAAACCCAATGCAGCAAATGGCTAAATAGGAGCTGCGGGCGGCCTGCCCAGGAAAATTCTTTTATAGCTGACATATTTTACTTTTCTCAGTATCCAGTTCATGGCTGAAATAGGAAATTGCACTTTTGTTTAAAGAGACATGGTTACCATGCCCATGCAAGGGAAAATGACAATGTCTATGGAAAGGGGAAACTTCCCAACACTCTAATAGTCACCTGCTCTGCGCTCCCTTGCTTCTTTCTTTATAGCTTGCGTTAGCGACCCAGACGCATAGTGACATCACTGCTTCAGTTATGTGCACTATTCAGTGTAGTGATATGTTTTATTTCCAGTGCTCTGCAATAAAAAAAATATCACTTAGTACAAATGATTAGGTTGGGACTTAAAGCCCCAGATCGGGCTCATGTTAAATTCTCAACTGCTTGCTTAGCTGGGATTAAGGGAGAGGAATAGGTGCAAATACTTACCTTCAGGGCTTTTTGTCACGTACCTTACCAGAGGCCGAAGTGCTGAGAGGGCTTCCCTTGCGACTCAAGTGCAGAACGCCCCCTGGAGGTGAGACAGGGGACGCTATGCCCAGGGGTGCAGGAGTTGCCGGCTGCGACTTGCTGGAGCGATGTTGGGGATCAGATGTGCACCAGGATACGTAGTCCGGCAGGGGTACCATGGAAGTACCAGATGAGGTAGACTGGCAGGAAACCCAGGGGGGGAGTCAGGAGCCAAGCCGGTAGTCATACATAGGAAGCAGGAAGAGACTGGAACAGGTCAGAAGGCAAGCCGAGGTCATACACAGGAACCAGCAGACAGGAACAGGACAAAGGATAAGCCGAGAAACAAGCCAGGGGTCAAGCACGGAGAAGTCTGGTCAGGCAGGCCAGGTCGTCAACGGGAACACAAGGAAACAGGAACAAGAACTCAGCATCACATCCAGGGCTGAAGATCATGCAGCAGTTGGTCACTGCTGCAGCATGGTTTGAATAGAGCACTGACGCCAGGAGTCCCGCCCGCATCGCGAACAATGCTTTCATGAAGTTGTTGCTCGTTGGTCTGTGCAGGACAGGTCTGACAGTTCTTTCACGGTTGGTTCTCTGACACTTTTTTTCAGCAGGAACTAGGGGGAACTCAGTTCCACCACCTCTGGCTCAGGTCTTCTGCTCCCTGCTCACCACTATCACTTGGTAACCCAGAAGTCCAGCTTCTGTGTTTACAAGTGATAGCTTATCTACCCAGGGCAAGATTAAGAACATCATGGGCCTGGTGCTGAGGATTTTGGTGGGGTCTATTATAAATAATAAATAAATGCGTGGGAATCACAGCGCAGCAATGGAGGGCCCAGTCTGAAAATGTAAGTGTACCCTAATGTGCTAATATGCTGTGCATACTTGTACATTGTGGCATAACCTACCCCAGGGCCTCTAAAAAAGTAGTAATGTCAGGAAAGTTTACTACCGCTTTATTATACCAGGATCTCAGAAACCTCTCATGGGGCCCCCTACTGACCCAGTGGCCCTTGGGCAGTGCATAGTTGCCAACATTTAAAAAATATTTTAAGGGACACTTTTTTTCACAAGTGCTATATAGAGTAGCTGAGATCCCCTATGTTCCTCTGTACATCACAGTAGTAATCACAAAATTAAATAAGTTCTAATAATGGGACAGAACAAATATGAGAACTGAGATTTGCTTTAGTTGAACTAACAAAAGTGTCTCCATTTTAGAGCTGGTAACATTGAGGGTATTCATAATCATTTTAAAGAACTGTTTTTGCAGGTAAGCGACATAGGGGAGGAGTACGGACGGTATATAAGTGGGAAGTATGTGCAGGTGAGGGAGAGGAATGTGGAGGGTCTAACATTGGGCACTATGTACAGTAGAAGAGTGCAAAGGGTACGGCAAAAGGCACAATGTACAGGAGAGAAGTGTGGAGGGTATGACAGTGGGCAGTATGTACAGGAGAGGAGTGTGGAGGGTATGATGATGGGCACTATGTATAGGAGAGAAGTGTGGAGGGGAGGACAGTGAGCAGTATGTACACGAGAGAAGCGTGGAGGGTACGACAGTGGGCAGTATGTATGAATGAATGAAAACTTATATAGCGCAGCACATGCAAACCAAATCGCCTCTGGGCGCTTGTTGTTCCTGTCTCCTTTGATATCAAAAGAGGTGAGTTTTAATCTTTCTACTGAATGCCAAGTGGTTCTCCTCCAACCGAATGCTGGTTGGCAAAGCGTTCCATAGTCTGGGACCTTGGACCGCGAATCTTCTATCTCCTTCGGACTTGTAGTTTGTTTTCGGTATCTGGAGTAGATTTTGATTGGTGGATCGCAGGACGCGATTGGGATTATGAGCTTTTATTTTTTCGCATAGATAATGAGGAACATTCCCATGGACACATCTATTCGTTAGACAGAGTGCTTTTAAAGTAATTTACTGGTAACCTTTGAAGGGCTCTCAGTGAATGTGAGATTGATTCCCAGGGTTTTTTCCCAGTCACAAGTCTAGCAGCCGTGTTTTGAACGACCTGCAGACGAGCGATTTGGTACTTGGGGAGTCCGAGGTAAAGGGCGTTTGCATAGTCCAATCTGGAGTTCACAATTGCTCCCACCACGACCGCTATGTCTTCCTTAGGAATAAAAGGAATAAGTCTGCGTAGTAGGCGCAGCAGATGGTGAGATCCGCTGACTACTGACCCTATTTGTGCGTCCATTGTCATATAGGAGTCAAAAATGACCCCGAGACTTTTGACTTTGGCGCTAGGGGTGATGATTTTGCCCAGAATGGGCGGGGGTGTCCAAGTTGTTGCAGGTTGATTCATACGCTTGGCGTGAAACAGGAGAAGTTCTGTTTTCGCTCCGTTGAGTTTAAGATAACTCTTTGTCATCCAGTCCTCTATCAAAGAGAGGCATGCCTCTAGATTGAGGCGGTGATCCTTTTTATTGCAAATGCGGAAGTACAGTTGCGTGTCGTCTGCATATGAGTGATAGAGCAGTTTTTGGCTGCTGATGATTTCAAAAAGAGGGCGAAGATAGATGTTGAATAACACCGGCGACAAAGGACATCCTTGAGGGACTCCACACGATAGTGTGCGTTTCTCAGAAGTGAAAGGTCCCAACTTCACCATTTGTGATCGGTTCTCCAAAAAGGAGGAGAACCAAGATAAATCTCCTTCTGCGACTCTGGCTACTTCAGCTAGCTGAGTCAATAAAAGCTTGTGGTCTACAGTGTCGAAGGCTGCGCTTAGGTCCAGCAGAAACAGAAGACAAGATTCTCCTTCGTCTGCGGCCTTGAGAGCGTCGTCCCATATCTTGAGCAATGCAGTTTCTGTCCCGTGTCTGGGCCGGAATCCCGATTGAAATGGATCAAGTAGGTTGTGGGTATCTAGATGCTGTTGCAGCTGTTGTACCACTACTTTTTCCATTACTTTTGAGAGTACATTTAGGCCTGTTATGGGACGGCGGTGGAGTGGGTCCTTGATGTCCAGGGTGGGTTTCTTCAAGATGGGTCGAATTGTGCCCTCCTTCAACTGCCCTCCCTGAAAGATTGGTTAATAAGCTGCGTGATAGGCGGTGCCAGGATGTCGGTGCATTCCTTCAGAAGTTTGGTGGGGATAATATCATTCGGCACAGTGCTGTTACGCAAAGTACCGATGATATTTTTAGTGGCATGGATAGAGATGGGTTCCAGCGTGAACTCACCTGGTTGTGGCGAGTTACTGCAGGTGTTGTGTAAATAATTGCAGGGGGGCTACGGGGGGAATTGTTTTGCTGAATGCTTTGCCAGATTCCCTCGATTTTATTAATGAAGTAATCCGATAATTCATTACAAAATTCTTGGGTATCCGAATTGGGTGCTTCAAGACATCCTGGATTCATGATCTGAGTGACCAGCTTGAAGAGTTCGCAGGGGCGATTAAGGGCGCTGTTGATAGCCTCAGAAAAATAGTTTTTCTTGGCTGTGAAGATTTCTTTGTGTTATTTTCTTGTTAT
Organism: Rana kukunoris; assembly: GCA_029574335.1. Taxonomy (NCBI): domain Eukaryota; kingdom Metazoa; phylum Chordata; class Amphibia; order Anura; family Ranidae; genus Rana; species Rana kukunoris. The sequence goes on along the minus strand of CM056053.1, from coordinate 448,390,965 downwards.
TGCCTTGTAGGTGGAGAGGTTCTCATCTGAAGGGCTTCTTTTCCAGGCGGCTTCCGCCCTTCTGCGCTCTTGCTTCAGTAACGCCAGTTGGTTGTTGAACCAGCTGGAGTTTTTTTTCCGGGTGTGGGTTTTTGGTTTCGGCGCTATTAAGTCAGCTGACTGTAATAGGGCTGTGTTTATGGCATCCAGTGTTTCTTCAGCCGTTTGATGTGGCTGAATTGTTTTTACAGGAGAGAAGTGTATGACAGCAGGCAGTATGTACAGGAGAGAAGTGTGGAGGGTATGACAGTGGGCAGTATGTACAGGAGAGGAGTGTGGATGGTATGATAGTGAGCACTATGTATAGGAGAGGAGTGTGGAGGGTATGAAAGTGAGCAATATGTACAGGAGAGGAGTGTGGAGGGTGCGACAGTGGGCACTATGTACAGGAGAGGAATGTGGATGGACTAACAGTGGGCACTATGTACAGGAGAGGAGTGTGGAGGGTATGACAGTGGGCAGTATGTACAGGAGAGGAGTGTAGAGGGGATTACAGTGAGCAGCATGTACGGGAGAGAAGTGTGGAGGGTATGACAGTGGGCGGTTTGTACAGGAGAGAAGTGTATGACAGCAGGCACTTTGTACAAGAGAGGAGTGCGAAGGGTATGACAGTGGGCAGTCAGGGCCGTCTCTACCATAGGGCAAACAGGGGCAGCTGCCCAGGGCCCTGTCACTGTTGGGGGCCCAAAGCAACCCCCTTTTTTTTTTTCTTTTTTTTTTAGGGGTCCGGAGGTCCCCAGGGGCCCGGAGGCCCCCAGGGCCCAAGATGGCAACCCCCTTTTTTTTATTTATTTTTAAATACAAAAATATATTTATTTAATACATTTTTATTTTTTATTAAAGGGCCAATTTTTTTTAGGGGTCCCCAGGGACCCGGAGGCCCCCAGGGCCCCAGATGACAACCCCCTTTTTTTATTTATTTTTAAATAAAAAATATATTTATTTTATTTTTTATTAAAGGGCCAATTTTTTTTAATATATGTTTATTTTTTATTAAAGGGCCAATTTTTTTTAGGGGTGCCCAGGGACCCGGAGGCCCCCAGGGCCCCAGATGACAACCCCCTTTTTTTATTTATTTTTAAATAAAAAAAATATATTTATTTTATATATTTTTATTTTATTTTTTATTAAAGGGACAATTTTTTTTAGAGGTCTGGAGGTCCCCAGGGGTCCGTAGTTCCCCAGGGCCCCAGATGACAACCCCCCTTTTTTTATAATTTTTTTTATATTTTATTTCTTTTTTTTCTTTTTATTTAATAAATAAATAAATAAAAAAAAATATATATATATATATATATATAATTAAAGGGCTCAGAGGTCCCCTGGATGGCAACCCCACTTTTTTTTTTTATAAATGTTTATTTTTAATATATTTTTTTTATTTTATTTTTTATTAAAGGGTCCAGAGGTCCCGGATGGCAACCCCCCTTTTTTTGTAATTTATTTTTATAAACAAAAAAAATATTAAAGGGCCCAGAGGTCCCCAGATGGCAACCCCCTTTTAAAAAAAAATAATATATTTATTTATTTATTTTTTTCTTTTTATTAAAGGGCCCAGAGGTCCCCAGGGCCCCGGATGGCTACACCCCTTTTTTTATATATATTTTTCTTTATTAAATCTTTTTTTTGTAAAGGGCCTCCCGCTTCTAAATTCGCGGCAGCCCCGCCCCCGCTTCTCAATTTAAGGGGGCAGCACCCCCCCGTTCCCTGCTCCAGGGGGCCCATGCCTGAAGCTGTGTAAGGGGCCCCATGATTCCTGATGGTGGCCCTGCCGCCCGTTAAGCCCCTGTGCTGCCCACAAATCAGGCTGAAAATCATCAGCGGCACACAGCCAGGTGACAGTACTGCTTCGCTTTCCAGTGTTTTAAAATGTACAGAACCCCTGGCTTCCCTTTAGACGTGCACTTCTCCCTTCCTGCCACTGGGTGCTGCTTGTATATAAAAGTGAATTAGAATGTCATTTTATAACATCCCCAGTTTGTTCTTCCCGAGGCTGACTTCCTCATGTCCTGCTCCTCAATGTATGTCACTGTTTGCTATATTGTAAATACAAGTTTTCTGTAGAGTGTGCCCAAAGTCTTTATAATATTTGATGATTCACTGCGGGTCTGGTCAGTGTTTTAAAAAGTTCCTGTAATTTACACATGGCATGGCATGGGGTCACAGCACCGTCTGTCCATTCTGCTTTAGCACCATGGGACCCCATGCCATGCCATGTGTAAAATAGAGGAACTCTTTAAGTCACAGAGCAGACCTGCAATTCAGGCTGAGTAAGGCCTCAGAGCACATGGCATTACTGTCTGTATTTAACTTCTTGATGGGCTTATTTTGGGCCTGACTGGTTCACATGTATGTGTTTTGGCGGCCCACATTTGAATGGGCCGCCATGCCTGCATTTCCTGCAAAGAAAAGCGCATGCCTCATGTAATAGGCTGCGCTCACGGCACACCTATGCCCATCAAGCACTGAAATACAGCACTGTCTGTCCATTCTGCTGTCTGCTGTGACTTATCTGCAGTTCCTGCACTGTCAAACTTGCTGCATTTTTAGACGTTTAGGTCACGCTTTTAAAAACACAGTGCATTTGTGTGTGCAAGAACTGCAGGTAAGTAGCATGGTGCAAAAGTAGAATGGATTTCAAGGTAGCTGATTTTTAAAATGCTGAATGAACCTTTTTTCTGCAGGAAACAAAGGCATGGCAGCCCATTCAAATCAATGGCTGTGCCTGCACAAATGAGGGCCGCCAAAACACATACATGTGAACCAGCCAGGCCCAAAATAAGCTGGAGGGGGGGCCCAAAAAAAATGTTTGCCCAGGGCCCAAACCATATTAAAGACGGCCCTGTGGGCAGTATGTACAGGAGGAGTGTGGGGGTATGACAGAGGGTAGTATGTACCAGAGAGAAGTGTGGAGGGTATGATGGGGCAGTATGAATGAATGAATGAATGAATGAATGAATGAAAAATTTATATAGCGCGGCACATGCGAACCAAATCGCCTATGTACAGGAGAGGAGTGTGGAGGGTATGACAGTGGGCAGTATGTACAGGAGAGGAATGGGGACGGTATGATAGTGGGCACTATGTATAGGAGAGGAGTGTGGAGGGTGTGACAGTGGGCACTATGTACAGGAGAGAAGTGTATGACAGCAGGCACTATGTACAGGAGAGGAGTGTGTGGGGTATGACAGTGGGCGCTCTGTATAGAAGAGGAGTGTGGAGGGTATGACAGTGGTCACTGTGTACAGGAGAGGAGTGTGGAGGGTATGACAGTGGGCATTATGTATAGGAGAGAAGTGTGGAGTGTATGACAGTGGGCATTATGTATAGGAGAGAAGTGTGGAGAGTATGACAGTGGGCACTATGTACAGGAGAGGAGTGTGGAGAGTATGACAGTGAGCACTATGTATAGGAGAGAAGTGTGGAGAGTATGACAGTGGGTGCTCTGTATAGGAGAGGAGTGTGGAGGGTATGACAGTGGTCACTATGTAGAGGAGAGGAGTGTGGAGGGTATGACAGTGGGTGCTCTGTATAGGAGAGGAGTGTGGAGGGTATGACAGTGGGCACTATGTATAGGAGAGAAGTGTGATGAGTATGACAGTGGACACTATGTACAGGAGTGGAAGAATGTTTAGGGACTGCGTAGAGGTTAAGCGGGTCATACATGAATTGAAATTTAAACCAATTATGCAGAGACCAGCCATAGTCGATCTATGTATGGGCTAGCTGGTTTTACACAAGTCAATCTATTAATCGACTTGAGGAAAAACCAGCCTGTTTTTCCCAAAACAATCAGTGCTGCCAGCTATAGTTAGCAACACTGATCATTGTACTCAATGGCAGAAAACAATAACACTACAGAAGTGATTCCTCCATCTACAGGTCAGCAGGTGAGAGGGTGTGTGGGGACAGACTGGGGAGAGATACCAGTCAGTGGCTGGGTAGACACTGGCTAGTATCAGAGCCAGATACACACAGGTTACATACGTCGCGATCGTTAGAGCGAGAGCAATAATTCTAGCACTAGACCTCCTCTAACTCTAAACATGTAACCTAAAAAAAGCATCGCTTAGGATACCAAAAAAAGATCATTAGTGTTTTTTTTTTTTAATGAATGAAACAGTTTATTTCCTAAAAAAAACATGTTCGAAAAATTGCTGCGCAAATACAGTACCGTGCTAGAGCTGCACAATTAATCGTTAAAAAATTGTGATCTCGATTCAACCCCCCTGATATCTCCAATGCAGAGTTTGCTGATTCTTGTGGAGAGACTTTCAGCTGTCAAAAGAAAATATCTAGGAAGTCTGCCAAGTTCTTAGCAGGAAACATTGTAACTAACGCTTTTTTCTTAGATCAAAGGGATAAACTTCTGTGTGTAAAGAAAATATCCGACTGTCTGCCAAGTTTGTAAACAACATGAAACCATGTAACCAACTTTGTTCTTAGATCAAACTTCTGTGTGTAAATGCACAAATTTAAGTCCAACACTTGTTAAAAAGCAATATTTTTTGCCAGAAAATTACTTGGAACCACCAAACATATATATTTTAGCAGAGACAAAAATGGCAATTGCTGCAATATTTTATGTCACACTGCATTTGGCTACTTCAATGAATAATAAAAACAAAACAGAAAAGTTAGCTTATTTTTTTTATTTTATTGTTATTTTAATGTGAAAGATGATGTTATTTCGTACGAATCGTGAGAGAATCGTGATCTATCTTCTAAGCAAAAAAATTGCAATTCTCATTTTAGCCAGAATCGTGCAGCTCTATACCGTGCAACATAAAACGTTACAAAGACCACCATACAGTAATTTTCTAGCAAAAAACAAATGATGATTTTTTTTCTCAGTCTGCTGCAGTGTGTCAGCTCTGTATGTAGCTCTAATGGCTGCTCTGTATGTAGCTTCTGACAGGCTGTGCAAGCAGGCCCGTATCTCTGGAACCATAAATGACAGCCATCCCATATTTTGACAGGTTGTGGGGTAGGTCTTCACCTACGTCCCCCCCAAATGTAGGGTTTCTGTGACCTCTGGTCGTTGAACTACAACCTCCGAAGTCGATCTTTTTTCATTTTGGGCAAATGGGCCTATCTTGAGAAAGGGGCCTGGAGCTGCAGCTCCAACAACCCCTATGTTAATCCGACCCAGTATCTACCAGAAGTGGGGACACTAGACTGGTGATCAGTGAGTAAAAAGCTGTAAAAAACACCTCATACTCACTGATCACCAGCCGGCTACAGCGATCCACTTTCCTCTTCTCACAGACATCTTCTGTGTGAGGAGAGGAGAGCCGATTGCCTAACAACCGGCTCTGTATTTATATCACATGACGGCTGTGATTGGACACAGCCGTCATGTGATCAGGAGGGCCAATTACAGAACCATCCTGCTGATGGGAGATTTGCCGTGTCCGGGTGACACGAGCGCATCGGGATCGCGCTGTTGAGTGGGCCCGCGCTTTGATCCCCCTCCTTCTAAAGGACTTCGCTGAATGTCCACTCAGAAGGAGCAAGCGCCCATCCAGACATATATGTACAAGGGTCGGGTGGGAAGTAGTTAAAGTGAGGGAGCGGCCACTGCCTGGAAAAATACAAATTTAAGCCAACCTGAACGCAACCATCAGATGAGCAGCATGTGGGGTGGAAAGCTGCAACATGTCTACCTATTTCCATCCCGCACTGTAGCTCATCCGTAGCTTGGATTATGTCTGTATTTCTTTGCACCACAGCTGGACTGCATTTTATCATGCAGGTAGTCTGAATCGTCTCATACTCTTCATCATTTGAAGAAAGATGCTTGTTGTAGAGAAGTTAAATTTACTCCTGTGGCGGGAAGATCTTTGTGTGCTCACTGCTCAGTCGGAAGTTGTGGCATTTGCGGTCTCTGGAACATTTCCACTTCCTCAGAACTGGGGAGGAAAGTTAAGTTACAGTTTAATTCAGAGAGAATGTTCACAGATGGTACAATATTATCTGTTTTGTCAGCATAAGCAGGCATGTATGATGTAATAATAGATCCTGAGTGGTAGGGATGAGCCGAACACCCCTGGGTTAAGTTCACACCAGAACCTGCGAACAGACCAAAAGTTTGTGTGAACTTTAGAACCCTGTTACAGTCTACGGGACTAGAACGTTTGAAATCTAAAGTACTCATTTTAAAGGCTAATATGCAAGTTATTGTCCTAAAAAGTGTTTGGGGACCCGGGTCCTGTCCCAGGGGACATGTATCAATGCAAAAAAAAGTTTTAAAAAACAGACGTTTTTTCAGGAGCAGTGATTTTAATAATGCTTAAAGTGAAACAATAAAATTGAAATATTCTTTTAAATTTCGTACCTGGGGGGATGTATAGTATGCCTGTAAAGTAGCGCTTGTTTCCTGTGCTTAGAACTGTCCCTGCACAAAATGTAATTTCTGAAGGAAAAAAGTCATTTAAAATCACTTACCTTAGGGTCTGGTATGGATATTAAGGGGAACCCTGTGTCAAATAAAAAAATTTTTTTTTAAAAGAAAATGCCGTGGACCCCCACACTTTTTTTTATGAATGACTTTTCTCTGTATTGCCAGAAGCCGACAATTCATTATAGCCACGAGTGATTTTAAATTACTTTTTTTCCTTCAGAAATTACACTTTGTGCAGGAAAAGTTCTAAGCACAGGAAACAAGCGCTACTTTACAAGCATACTATACACCCCCCCCCCCCCCAGGTACGAAATTTAAAGGAATATTTCACTTAAAGAAATTATTAAAATCACTGCTGTCAAAAAAACTGCAGTTTTTAAAACTTTTTTTGCATTGATACATGTCCCCTGGGGCAGGATCCAGGTCCCCAAACACTTTTTATTACAATAACTTGCATATTAGCCTTTAAAATTAGCACTTTAGATTAAATTAGCACTTTAGATTTCAAACGTTCGAGTCCCATAGACTTTAACAGGGTTCTAAAGTTCACACGAACTTGCCGCAAACACCCCAAATAGTTCGCTGTTTGGCGACCAGGCAATGTTCGAGTCGAACATGAGTTCTACTCGAACTCGAAGCTCATCCCTGCTGAGAGGTATGGGTCGTAACTTTGACACTATATAATAATATAGGCCAGTGGCGACTGGTGCTTAAAATTTTTGGGGGGAAGGGAGCTGTGGTGGCTCAACGTGATTGGCACTGCGCTGACAAGCCGTTCACCTCTGCAGCCAAGGGTTCGGATCCTGGTCTCGGCTACATGTGAATTGAGTTTGGTGGTCTCAGCCCAGCTCCCGGTGGGTGTGCTATGCGAGGTACGCCTGCGCTTAGTACGCCCACCCTCCCCCACAAAAACCACCACACTTGCACACACACGAAATTGGTTTAACACGCACGCACTTTGGCCATGCGGTCTCCTAAAAAAGAGAGGCGAAGGACCTACGGGGCTGGCTGAGCAGGCTAGACCCCATCACTTCCTCATAGGGGGAGTCCCTCTGCCCCATTGGCCCCCGTCGGGCTCCCAAGCGGAGCAGGTTGGAGCGGGGTAAGTGGGAGGTCCTCCCTCACACCCGCCATTGCCACCGGGGGCATGGCGAAGGATGGCAGATTGCCTCTGGGGGGAGGGTCTGCCTACTCCCAACTCCTGCAGTTTGGCTCCTCTCTCTCGAGTTCACGCACAAAATACACTTTAAAACATTTTTTTTTTTGGGGGAGCAAACAAACTGAAAAAGAAAAAAAAAAATCAATTGCATCTACTGTGCCCATCAAACACAGCCACTGTACCCATAAATTGCCACCACTGTGCCATTAAATGCAGCTACTGTAACCATCAATTGTTGCCAGTGTGCCCATCAATTACCGCCACTGTGTCCATCAATTGCAGACAGTGTGCCCTATCAATTGCTGCCAGTGTGCTCCATCAATTACTACCAATGTGCCATGTACTAAACCATGCCCCAGTTGAAGTCCCTCTAGGACGAAACGTGCAGGGCTTGGTTTTTACCTTTTCCCACATTGCCTTTTATTTTTTGTGATCACTTTTTATTGTACAGTTTGGTTTTATTTCAATAAAACCGATATCTTTTGACCTGCACCATTGGGGTTGCATTTTCTTTTTTCCCCTATGGTGTTCAGAGTCATCCAGGTCCATTCGTTCCACCCTCCCAAGGGTTGTATCACAATCTCTTCACACTCCATCCTCAGAACGGATTATTTAAAAACAAGGATACCATTCCAGGACACCGTGCACATTTGGCCCTTTCCTGATGATTGGAATCCTCTTCATCTAGTTCGAGGGAGCCGAGCAGAATGCGCCCCGGGAGTGTTCAAGCCTTACTGATCTACTGTCCACGACAGAGAGGTCCAACATTTCTGGTAAGCGCATTTTATCTTCATTCTAGATAAGTGTCATTCTTACTCTGAGGATCTACGAGGTCATCCAAGATCTATCTACCTATCATTGTGGATGGACTATTTCCTTATTCATTTGGCCTGGTTTTGTGTCATTACAGCACCATTTTATACAAGGACTTTACTCCACTGTTGTTGTTTCTGTTTTGTATTACCATCATTGTTTCAGTTCAGTGATTATTGATTTTTATTCACCTTGGGATACCACAGTCCTTTTGGGTTTTACAGCGTTTATTTCTCCACACTTCCATGTACTAAACCCCCTGAGCCATAATTGGCCAATTCCACCCTGACTTTGGCCAATTACGGCTCTCTGTACTGACGGCACTGTGATTGGCCAAGCATGCGGGTCATAGTGCATGCTTGGCCATTCATAAGCCAGCAATGCCGCAGTGAATTATGGGCTGTGGCGCCAACGACCTGTTTTGTTCATATTTCGAGAAACGATCGAATACGAAGCTTATCCCTATTAGCTGACAACTGAGCGGCCAGCACAGAGAAGGGAGGGCTGAGCCCAGCCCTGATAGAAAGTAAGTTAGGGACCTTAGATTAGGGTGACCAGACATCCCCAGTTTCAGGGGACAGTCCCCTGATTGAGGACACTGTCCCCGGACCAAGTATGTCCCTGGTTATGTCCCCAGATTGGATTTAATAGGGACAGGGGCAATAAAAAAAAATTTGAATTACACACCCCATGTTCTGGTCGGAGCGGAGGGAATATTTCTTCAGTTTGGGGCGCATGCCCATTCAGCTCCACTCGAATGTGCTTCTGCCTTGGCTCAAATCCTGGCTAGCCACTTGCCTATCTCTGTGCCTTCCCTGGTGGATTGATCTTTCTCCGCTCCCCACCCAGTAGTAGCCGGGGCACGAAGAGTAAGACTTGACAGGCTGTGAGGCGGGCGTGGATGGGCAGAGAGTTGCTGATTGTTGCCATTACTAGTAAGCCCAGGTTCACACTGGGTACGATTTAGTTCGATTTGAGATACGATTTCACATGTGAAATCGCATCTCAAATTGGCGGCAATTGCCGGAAACGACACCGTCCTAATCAGTGCGACGCCGCATCTGCGGCGCTGCACCGATTTCAAAAAGTAGTTCCTGTACTACTTTTTGCGATTTCAGGATGCGATTTACATTGACATCTGTGCAGAACCCTGCACAGATGTCTCCTAAATCGTGCCGAAATCGGGACTGCCAGAGGAAGTGAAATCGCGCGATTTCACTCCTGCAGCCCAGTGTGAACCAGGGCTTAAGAAAAAATCTGTCCCCGGAATTCATTTTAAAAATCTGGTCACCTTACCTTAGATTGTAAGCTCCTTGAGGGCAGAGACTGATGTGAATGTAGAATATGTATGTAAAGTGCTGTGTAAATTGACTGCGATATAAAAGTACCTGTAAGAAATAAATATATAAAATAAATAAATATTAATGACTGCATAACCAGATTAACCTATGATTGTTCAGCTGCCTGGATCTCAGATTCTTTGCACTAAGTTAGAACACAGTTAGAACACTAGTCCATTCCAGATCATTACTGTCAAAGTCAACACCCAGAGGCAGGAAACCATAAACCCGACTATCTGCATCAGGTGTGTCGTCTCTTTGTACTGCATTGACGTGGTACTTTCTTTCAACAACAGACTACAAAGAAGAACCGTAGACCACAAACTGGAGGCTACTTGTGTTATGTTGCTTATACATAGTACAAAACAACAAGCACACACACGCAAAAAAAAAACAAAAAACAACAACTTAAAACACAAGTCTCAGTCGACAAACCACACGTGCATCTAGTTTAAAAGACTCGTTGGCAATCAGCTCAATAGTTGCTTGTAAAAATGTTATCTGTTGACTCACCGCTGATGCCAATCATGTTAGCCTTGCCACCAATGCCTGTACCATGGAGTTATAAATAAATATATACTCTGTGCACTAGACTTTGTTTCACACTTGAGATTCACAAACCCACATAGAGCTTAGAAGCAGTCTGCTTTCACTAAATGCATGCGAAGATAATTTTTTGTCACCAGTTGCAACATAAAGCTGCAAGCAAAAAAAGTGAGTGAGTGTTTATCCCATCAAAATACAGTTGAACCTCGGATTACGATTAGTCTGTTCCAGGAGAATCGAAAAAGAAAAAATACTGCGCTATCTTAAAATACAAAAAGCCGCTAACACAGCAAGAGAGATCAAAAAATTGCTAATAGAAAATGTGTGGAAAAGTGTAGCGCTAATAATGACACAAATAATGATAATACAATAAAGATTAAATCATGCAACACCACATGTGAATGAATGGTATTCAAAAGTCCATAAATGTTTTGAATGAATCGGTGAGTCGGTTTCTTTGAGTAAAACAGATAAACAAAATCCAGTGCATAAAGAAGTGAAAAATCCACCACCGCTTATGACAAGGGGCTTACCGGACCGATTGGACCTAGACAGGCATATACCCACTAGGCCAATCAAGCTTTGTTAAAGTTGATATACTGAAGCGGGTACACCATACACGTCATGCGATTCGGTATCAATGAAGGCAAACCTCAGACAGATGATTCAAAAATACTTCCCAGCAAGCAGCAACTCTCAACAGATCACTCAGAGGGCATATCAGTACTCCAACCGATAAGCATGAAAAAGAGAAGGCAAGGCGTACATAGCGTAATTCCGTAATAAAAATCGATATTTATTATAAAGAGAAAAACTCACATTTTGCAATGGTCAATAGAGCTTATAGAAAAAGGGTAGCAGGAACAACAGTAGTCCATCCCGACATGTTTCGTTACAAAAAGAACATCATCTGGGGTGCTGTCATCATGCTACACTTACCCTTATATACAGCAAAAGGTCCCCACACTCATATCAAGGCTCCCATAGGCAGCTGATGGTAATAACATGGCACTTCCTGTAAATTGCAATGGAGGATATGGTGTGCGGGTCAAGCCTCTCTTTCAGTACAGGAAGTACATCGAGAGGGTAATTATTCAAACCAGACCTCAAAGAACAGAGCTATAAGCTCATAAAATGGCATCCGCTCTGATAAAGCGGAGAATTAGCCATGCAGGAAAAAATAAATAAAAACACAGGCACCTGTATTGATAAAAAGATGTGCACTCCAAGCTCAAACAGCATGTCACAGCACATCACATGATATTAAAACCAAGCCTCGTTCTGAGGATGAGAACGAATCCACATTATTTTCCCCCTATTGGTAGATTGCGGTCACATGACCGCACTACCAAGCCTCATAGTGGATCCCGGGCTATGTGTTCCACAGCAGGCTAAAAAATAATGAAAAAGCCACACTGTGGAAGCACATTGAGAACGAATCAGCATTCTCTCCCCCTGTTGGTAGATTGCGGTCACATGACCACATCACCAAGCCTCGTAATGGATCCCAGGCTGTGTGCTCCACAGCAGGCTAAATGATATTGAATAGCCACACTATGGAAGCACATTGAAGCAAGAGGCACAGAAAAAATGGATTGGTTTAAAAACAGCATAATGGAGGCTGAATCCAAAACGCATCATTGTGATAGACACAGTGTGTATGTTAAAAATTAGGGATTAACCTATAATTAAAATAACAATATGGTGTTAGATGACATAAGTGACAAAAAATTGTGCACATCATGTCAGAAACCTAAATAAATAATTTTATGTAATTTAAATTGTATTACATTTTGGCAGTAATAGGAAAATAATTGAAATTATAAAAATGTCTTAATTAACCCCCTATGATGAAAATCAGGGAAAAAAAGGGACATGCATCCTATAGGAGCCAAGATTGAATATAGGTTTACAGAAAACACTCATATCATAATGGTAAAAAACAATAATAATATATTGAATAGAATCAATTTTAAGACTGGTTAATGAATGCGTTAATATCCCACTCTACATTCATACCCTGGGGAGAGTGGGATTGCAATTCATATATCCAGTAGGTTTCAAGTCTGGATACTCCTCTAGTCTTGGCTCCCCCTCGCCAAGGTGGGATATATCTGTCAATGATCAAGAACTGCGACCCCTTAGGATCCCGACTGTGACAGGATCTATAATGTCTAGGTACAGTATGTTTAGTGTCACCTCCCACAATCTTGGCTATGTGCTCACCTACCCGCACAGAAAACGCACGCGTCGTGCGACCCACATACTGCTTCCCGCATGGGCAAGTGATCAGATAGACAACGTGGGTGGTAGCACATGTACAAAAGTGTTTGATCGAATAACTCTGATTGGTCACTGTAGATTGAAATTCTAAAGTTTTACGTCTCCCACACAAATTGTACTGACAGACTGTGCATTTTTTACATGGAAAGTATCCCTCCATGTTTTGAAAAAAGGTGGGACGCACAGGGGGGTCAACCGTATTTGGAGCGATACTATTCCTCAAAGAAGGAGCACCTTTAAAGATGATCCTAGCCTGTTCCGGTAAAACTTGTCCAAGGATTTTGTCCTTTCTTAACACGTTCCAATGACGCTTAAAGATGTTTTTTATATCTCTATGTTGGTTGGAATAAGTTGTAAGCATAGAGTAACGGAAAGAATTATCGCTAACTCGTAGAGGTCTATCTGTTAAAAGAGATTCCCGGTCAATCTGCTCTACATTTAGCATCTCTACGTTCACAGAGGATTCGTCATATCCCTTTTCAATGAACCTATGTTTGAGCATAGATGCTTGGGACAGGTATGTGTCAGTATCACTACAGTTCCTCCGTAAACGTAAAAACTGGCTGCGGGGCACAGATTTAAGCCATGACCTATGGTGACAGCTATCCATGGGGATGAAGCTGTTACGATCTGTGGTTTTAAAATGAGTCTGAAACTTAAATTCCCTGGACTCCAACCTAATCTCAAGATCAAGAAAATTGATCTTGGTAGTACTCCATTCAAATGAAAGGGAGATACCTCGGTTGTTATCATTTAATGTAGAAAAAAATTCTTCAAGGGTTTCTGGAGGGCCATCCCATAGGAGGAGGATGTCGTCTATATACCTGGCCCATAAGACCAGGGAGGGATTCCTCTCTGAATAGACGACATCCTCCTCCCACTTGGCCATAAATAAATTCGCCAGGCTTGGGGCAAACTTGGCGCCCATTGCCACTCCACGCTTTTGCAAAAAGAACCTCTGGTCAAACCAGAAGTAGTTGTGGGTAGTGGCGAATTTAAGTAGTCTGCTGTGGAACACATAGCCCGGGATCCACTATGAGGCTTGGTAGTGCGGTCATGTGACCGCAATCTACCAATAGGGGAAAATAATGTGGATTCGTTCTCATCCTCAGAACGAGGCTTGGTTTTAATATCATGTGATGTGCTGTGACATGCTGTTTGAGCTTGGAGTGCACATCTTTTTATCAATACAGGTGCCTGTGTTTTTATTTATTTTTTCCTGCATGGCTAATTCTCCGCTTTATCAGAGCGGATGCCATTTTATGAGCTTATAGCTCTGTTCTTTGAGGTCTGGTTTGAATAATTACCCTCTCGATGTACTTCCTGTACTGAAAGAGAGGCTTGACCCGCACACCATATCCTCCATTGCAATTTACAGGAAGTGCCATGTTATTACCATCAGCTGCCTATGGGAGCCTTGATATGAGTGTGGGGACCTTTTGCTGTATATAAGGGTAAGTGTAGCATGATGACAGCACCCCAGATGATGTTCTTTTTGTAACGAAACATGTCGGGATGGACTACTGTTGTTCCTGCTACCCTTTTTCTATAAGCTCTATTGACCATTGCAAAATGTGAGTTTTTCTCTTTATAATAAATATCGATTTTTATTACGGAATTACGCTATGTACGCCTTGCCTTCTCTTTTTCATGCTTATCGGTTGGAGTACTGATATGCCCTCTGAGTGATCTGTTGAGAGTTGCTGCTTGCTGGGAAGTATTTTTGAATCATCTGTCTGAGGTTTGCCTTCATTGATACCGAATCGCATGACGTGTATGGTGTACCCGCTTCAGTATATCAACTTTAACAAAGCTTGATTGGCCTAGTGGGTATATGCCTGTCTAGGTCCAATCGGTCCGGTAAGCCCCTTGTCATAAGCGGTGGTGGATTTTTCACTTCTTTATGCACTGGATTTTGTTTATCTGTTTTACTCAAAGAAACCGACTCACCGATTCATTCAAAACATTTATGGACTTTTGAATACCATTCATTCACATGTGGTGTTGCATGATTTAATCTTTATTGTATTATCATTATTTGTGTCATTATTAGCGCTACACTTTTCCACACATGTTCCAGGAGAATGCTCGTAATCCAAAGTACTTGCATATCAAAGTGAGTTTTCCTATTGAAGTCAATGGAAACGAAAATAATTTGTTCTGCATTGATCTCAATGGGATGCAATACCGAGTGCTGCCAGAGGTGGAGGGGGCACCAGAGAGGACCGAAAATGTCCGAAAAGGCCCAAGGACACTTTGGGCTCATTTTCTGCACCCCTGAAACTCAGGCCAAATGAGGTACTGCAGGCCAATGTTCAGCTTTTCTTGGCTCCTGCGCCCCCGTATCTTAGGCCAAATGAGGTACTGCAGGTCTTTTTTTCCGCCTCTGCTCGGCTTCTGCTCCCCCGTACCTCAGGCCAAATGAGGTACTGCAGGCTTATTTCGGCTCTCCTCGGCTTCTGCGCCCCTGTAGCTCAGGCCAAATGAGGTACTGTGGGCTTATTTTTGGCTCTGGTCGGCTTCTGCGTCCCCGTACCTCAGGCCAAATGAGGTACTGCAGGCCGCTAGTAGCACCCCCTCCCATCGAATGAAGAATGTGAAAACAAAACATGGCGCCTCTGACCAGGACTACGCCCGAATTGATGACGCCCAGATCCTGGAGGAAGTTCACCTTACACGGACACAACCAATCAGAAACTATTAATACCTAGATAACATTATGCTAAGGATGCAGATGCTCATCGAATTAGTAGCCCACCTATAAAACCCCCATGGGCCAGATTCAGGTAGATGGGCGCTTTTTTACTTTGGAGTAACGTTTCTCATTTACGTTACTCCGCCGACACTTTTGGCGCAAGTACTGTTATTCACATAGCAGTTGCGCGTAAACTTGCGCCAGAGTAACGATAATGCGCTGGCGTAACCCGACGCAAGTGGAAGTGGGAGTGATCATATGTAAATGATGGGCGGAGCCCAGCGCAGAGGCTTACGTTCAGCGCATCATCCACGGAGCATGCGCAGTAAGTGAGGCTTCACTCGGCCCCCTTGTGCGCATGCTCACAACTTCCGTCGGCACCACTTCACGGGAAACGTCATCGCAATGCGTTCCGTTGGGCGTTTAAATGCGCCCGTAGATGCGCCATTCCGGCACTAAATTATATCCTGTTCCCCCTCCCCGCAGTGAAGTTACTTTTGTTCTGAGATGGCTGCTCCCGTTCCCCGCAAACACACAGGAGAAAGCTGAACTCTAAAGGCCAGGAGCTGTCAGCCGTCATCTTCCTCCATGGCTGTAAAAGTTGACAGACAAGCAGGGACAGAGGTGTTGTCCTGCAAGTGGGGGTGCTCAGCTAGCTCTTATCGTCGGTAACGCTGCTGTAGCTGCTCTCCTGCTGACCTGTGGCCGTCTGGAGTAAAGATAAAGCAGCTATTTGTAGAAATAACTTTGCGCCGGACGGACGAGATACGCGGCGGCGCATGTAGCCAGCGTATGGTGCTAATCCGTTCGCGAATCGGGAAATCTCCCTCATTTGCATATTTGCAGGGGAAATCAATAGGCGCGACTGATGCGCCAAGCGAAATTATGCGCTGACGAGACTCTGGCGTCGGAAAGTTAAGCCGATCGGAAATGGCCCGTTTTCTGTCGCATCTAGTTTGGTGGGTACGGCTACATAGAAATGACGGCGCATCTTCACAGTTACGCGGCGCATATCGAATTACTCCAGCGCAAGTCTTGCTGAATCTGGCCCCATGTATCCAAAATCAATAAAGAGAGTATCATCAATCTGAGTACAGTCTCAGTGTGATCTTTTCTCGTGTATGCACTAAGTCATAAATGTTTAACCACTTAAGACCCGGACCATTATGCAGGTTAAGGACCTGGCCCCTTTTTGCGATTCGGCACTGCGTCGCTTTAACTGACAATTGCGCGGTTGTGCGACGTGGCTCCCAAACAAATAGAGCTTTCTTTTGGTGGTATTTGATCACCTCTGTGGTTTTAATTTTTTGGGCTATAAACAAAAATAGAGTGGCAATTTTGAAAAAAAAATAATATATTTTACATTTTGCTATAATAAATATCCCCCAAAAATATATAATTTTTTTTTCCTCCGTTTAGGCCGATACGTATTCTTCTACATATTTTTGGTAAAAAAAAAACGCAATAAGCGATTTGGTTTGCGCATACGTTTTCAAAATAGGGGATAGTTATTTATTAATACATTTTTTTTTTTACTAGTAATGGTGGCGATCAGTGATTTTTTTTCGTGACTGCGACATTATGGTGGACACATCGGACACTTCTGACACATTTTTGGAACCATTGTCATTTTTACAGCAAAAAGTGCTATAAAAATGCACTATTACTGTGAAAATAACACTGGCAGTGAAGGGGTTAACCTGTAGGGGGCGCTAAAGGGGTTAAGTGTTCCCTAATGTGTGTTTCTTAGTAGGAGGGCGTGGCTGGGCATGTACTGTCACTGATTGTCATTCCCTATAACAGGGAACAGACGATCAGTGTCACTGCCACAGAGAAGAACGGGGAAAGTGTGTTTACAGAAATAAAGAAAAGAAGGGAGGGCGCACAGATCTAGTGCATTACTACTTAAAATGTTATTAAAAACAGAATAAAAGCAATAATCCTACTCACAAGGAAAACTTAAGTAAGCACTTTTCAGACAGCTGGACTTGACCTTGCGGCACCTGTCAGTGGAACCTCAGACATCTGGACGCCTGACGCATTTCTGGGGTGTACACCCTTCCTCAAAGCCTAAGTGGTCTGTGGTGACTCTTTTGTATGCCCTCAGTTACATTCACCTCTCCCCGTTCTTCAGCTCCTGTGACCGTTCGTGGGACACCGGCAGCGATCGGGTCCACAGGTCCCATGGGCGTGGTCACGGCGATTTGGACCGGGTGCACGCAGAGGCATTGCTAGGGGGGTGCGGTCCGCTAGAGGGGTGACACTATCCCGACTATGAGGACATTTTTTATTTATTTTTTATTTTAAATTTAATGGGTGTGCGGGGGTGCAGACGTGCGGAGGGTGTTGGGGGGGGTGCGGGGGTGCAGACGTGCAGAGGGTGTGGGGGGGTGCGCGGGTGCAGACGTGCGGAGGGTGTGGGGGGGGGGGGGTGCGGGGGTGCAGACCGTGCGGAGGGCGTGGGGGGTGCGGGGGTGCAGACGTGCAGAGGGTGTGGGGGGGTGCGCGGGTGCAGACGTGTGGTCCGTGCGGACGTGCGAGCACCGCTAACACTGCCCGCTGATCAGCACTGATGAAGCGGATTGAAGCCGTCGGCGCCTCCTCCTCTGTGTTTACATTCAGTGAGGAGGAGGTGCCAGAGGGACACACACTGCTGTGTGTGTGTATGCGGCCGTGCTGTTCTGAGGTCTGAACGTGTACTAGTGATAGACATGTGCGTGGGGGGGGGGGGGTTAGAGGGCCGTCTATGCTGATGGGGGGTGTTTATACTGCAGGGTCTCTGTACTAAGGGAGGATTCTGTACTGATGGGGGTCTCCACTAAGGGGGGTGTGTATACTCCGGGGGTCTCTGTACTTAGGGGGGATTCTGTACTGATGGGGGTCTGCACTAAGGGGGGGGGGGTGTATACAGCGGGGGTCTCTGTACTAAGGGGGGATTCTGTACTGATGAGGGTCTTCACTAAGGGGGATTCTGTACTGATGGGGGTCTGCACTAAGGGGGGTGTGTATACTCCGGGGGTCTCTGTACTTAGGGGGATTCTGTACTGATGGGGATCTTCACTAAGGGGGTGTGTATACTGCGGGGGTCTCTTTACTAAGGGGGGATTGTGTACTGATGGGGGGTCTGCACTAAGGGGGGGTGTGCGTATGTATACTGTGGGGGTCTGTCTGTACTAAGGGGGATTCTGTACTGATGGGGGTCTGCACTAAGGGGTGTCTATACTGATGGGGGGTCTGCACTAAGGGGGATTCTATACCACGGAGCAACAGACGGACCGGACCAGCAGGCAGTGCGGCGTCATCCTGAAGGCGACCTATTGAGGGACACGTGAGCTGCCCGGTGCACAGATTTGGAAGTTGGAACCGAGCGAGGAGGCCCACACCAGACACATCAGACTCGTATCGGGAATCGGGATCGGGAGCTGGCTGAAGTGGGAGCGGTATGTAATATAACAAAGACAAAGTGCACGTGGTATGCTGCATTGTATTGTATTATTTTGTATTGTGCATTGTATAATACAGCAGCACAATGCTGAACACCAGCAGCTATAGTGGAACAACAAATCCCAGCAATAATACATTATACAGGCTGGTTAATATATTATTGCTGGGATTTGTTGTTGCTCTATAGCTGATGGTATTCTCCATTACGCTGTATAACCACTTGACCACTGGGCACTTAAACCCCCTTCCTAACCAGACCAATTTTCAGCTTTCGGTGCTCTCACAATTTGAATGACAATCACTCAGTCATACAACATTCTACCCATTTGAAATTTTTGTCCTTTTTTTCACACAAATAGAGCTTTCTTTTGGTGTTTTTTTATTTTTTGCGCTATAAAAGAAAAACGACTGAAAATTCTGTAAAAAAAAAAAAAAAAAAATCTTGTTTCTGTCATATTAGCAGGTTATTTCTCACACACAGCATATGCATACCACAAATTACACCCCAAAACACATTCTGCTATTCCCCCCGAGTATTGCGATACCCCATGTGTGGGACTTTTATACAGCGTGGCCACATACAGAGGCCCAACATGCAGGGAACGCCATCAGGCGTTCTGGAACACCCACACCAATTCTGACATTTCTCTCCTACATGGAAAAATCATCATTTATTTGCTAGAAAATTACATAGAAACCCAAAACATTATATATGCTTTTTTAGCAAAGACCCTAGAGAATACAATGGCGGCCGTTACAACGTTTTATCTCGCACGGTATTTTCGCAGAAATTTATTGAACGCGTGTTTTTTAAAAAACTGTTTTGTGCTTAAAACAAAACAAAACAGTAAAGTTAGCCCAATTTTTTTTCATAATGTGAAAGATGAAGTTACGCCGAGTAAATAGATACCCAACATGTCACCCTTCAAAATTGCGCACACTCGTGGAATGGCGCCAAACCTCGCTACTTAAAAATCCCCATAGGCGGTATTGCAGAGTATCGCGCAGGGTATTGCAGAGTATTGGGGTATTGCAAAGTATCATGCAGGGTATTGGGGTATTGTCGAGTATTGGGGTATTGCAAAGTATCATGCAGAGTATTGGGGTATTGCCGAGTATTGGGGTATTGCCGAGTATTGGGGTATTGCAAAGTATCATGCAGAGTATTGGGGTATTGCCGAGTATTGGGGTATTGCCGAGTATTGGGGTATTGCAAAGTATCATGCAGAGTATTGGGGTATTGCCGAGTATTGGGGTATTGCCGAGTATTGGGGTATTGCAAAGTATCATGCAGAGTATTGGGGTATTGCCGAGTATTGGGGTATTGCCGAGTATTGGGGTATTGCCGAGTATTGGGGTATTGTTGAGTATTGGGGTATTGTTGAGTATTGTTGAGTATTGGGGTATTGTTGAGTATTGGGGTATTGTTGAGTACTGGGGCATTGCCGAGTATTGGGGCATTGCCGAGTATTGTTGGGTACTGGGGTATTGTTGGGTACTGGGGCATTTCCGGGTACTGGGGCATTGCCGGGTACTGGGGTATTGCGGGGTACTGGGGTATTGCCGGGTACTGGGGTATTGTTGGGTACTGGGGTATTGTTGGGTACTGGGGTTTTGTGGGGTATTGTTGGGTACTGGGGTATTGTTGGGTACTGGGGTATTGTTGGGTACTGGGGTATTGTGGGGTATTGTTGGGTACTGGGGTATTGTGGGGTATTGTTGGGTACTGGGGTATTGTGGGGTATTGTTGGGTACTGGGGGATTGTTGGGTACTGGGGGATTGCTGGGTACTGGGGATTGCAAGGTACTAGGGGATTGCAGGGTACTGGGGGATTGCAGAGCTGGGATGTTTTGAGGGATGGCTGGATCTGTGACTGCATTTGTCACAGATCCAGCCACAGCTCAGCTGCTGACACCCCGCTCCCCCCCTCTCCTCGCACACTGTACCGAACGGTACAGAGAGGAGACGCAGGAGAGGGAGGAACCGGCGTCATCAAATGACGCCGGTTTGTTTACAAGTTATCGCGCCGTCATTCGACGGCGCGATCACGTGGTAAACGGCCGTGATCCGTGATGCGCCGGGTCTTCTAGACCCAGCGAGCACGGACACTTTCGCGGAAGTGCACGAGGACGTCCCAGGGACGTCGTGTCAAAGCAACTCCACCGCGCCGTAGCAGTAAAATGCTTATGGCGCGGTGGGGAAGTGGATAATATATTATTGCTGGGATTTGTAGTTCCTCTATAACTGGTCAGTGGTAATCTGCATTGCCAGTACAAATCCCAGCAATAGTACATTTATGGAACAACTGTTGATAAAATGCACTTTACAAAACCACAAATTGTTTGTTTGCAATCCACCTGCACTCTGCACCCACTCTGTGCCCACCTGCATTCTTCACCCTGCAGCCACCTGCACTCTGTACCCTGCACCCACCACACACCTGCACCCTGCACCCAGCACTCTATACCCACCTGCACTCTGTCCCCATCTGCATCCTGCACCCACCTGCACTCTGCACCCACCTGCACTCTGCACCCTGCCCTCTGTACCCACCCTGCACTCTGCACCTACCTGCACTCTGTACCCTGCACCCAACTGAACTCTGCACTCTGTATGTAGCACCCTCATGGTATTTAATGACCCTTTAGGACCCTCCCACACCCAGTTGCTGTGGCACGCTCAACCCCCACCCCTCTACTTTGGGGTAAAATGTGGTGCGAGGTTGAGTTCCTGCACGTTTTCCCTAAGAAGAATGTCCTGGGTGACACTACCAATTAGCACTGTGGCAGGCTGGGGAAGGATAGAACGACAACGTGAGAGGCGTGTAATGCCCTACTGCCTGTTCTGCTAGGGGGAGGGGGGGTGACACCATGTTTCACAGCACCGGGTCACGCCAACCCTAGTGACGCCACTGGGTGCGCGCGACCCACGGCTGGACACTTAAAGGGCAACGTACCTGTACGTGCTTGTGCCCAGCCGTGCCATTCTGCCAATGTATATTAGCATTGGGTGGTCCTAAAGTGGTTAAAAAATTGCATTTTTGTCGTGTGTACGCGGCATAAGTCCTATTGGTTTAACCAGGACGGGGGCAGATACTCACCAGACGATTGGTCTGATCCAAAACACCATATTTGCCCGAGCTAAGCTGGCTCAAGGATAATTCCATCACCTCAATTTACTCTTTTTTTTTCCATGAACAATTTCTCCAAACGTAGAAAGTCCTCCTTGCTGTAATATCGCTAAAGAAAGCTTTCCAAGGCTTTAAATTACAACCCTCCATAAAATGATTTAATATTAAATATTTATGACCCCCATACTCGCAGAGAACTATCATTTTATGGCCTTTTCTCACTGAAGTTTTCCTTATGGGACCATTTTTACTGTAAGTCTAAAATTTCCCAGAGGCCCCCATGAGGATCCATTGCACCGACCATCACATTATGGTTCTGGCATTTTTTTTTTTTTTCTGGTATTATACGTTCCGCTTTGTATGGATATACTGTGAAACTTCTCTACAATAACTTAATGGATTGAAAAGGAATCTAAGGTATTTCCGTAAGCCGAGTATCGCTATATTCCAGATGTGCGGAAGGTCTGCAGCTCCGGCTATGATGTAGTTGTTGTAAAACGGGCGAGGGGCTGATGTGACATTATGGAATGGGTTCATATTTAGTGGTGAATAATTCATGGTGAAAATGCAATATTGGGAAAGATCTCGGGGTAATTTACATAGAGGATTAATTTGACATTGGACCTTAATACCTGCAAATGTAAAACACATGACGGGAATCATGGTAATGGTATGTTCCATCCTCCCTGTCTCTTGAGGAATGGAGGATTCCATCCAGCCTCCGCTTGTCCTTAGCTTATACCAAATGACCCCAGACTTTAAATTTTATTTTTGACATATGAATATAAGCAAGGAAGTACTTAGCGAGGTTTCTTCGTATAAAAAAAATAAATTCTTTTTAACTGATGTGGTAAATTTGCCCAATTTGGAAGGGGAGGGGCTCCAAAAACATACATTTCAAGGCACTTCGAGGAAAAATACATAACTCAAAGTACAGCATGAAAGGTTGGCAAGTAACGAAAATGTCAGGAACTTGTGTAATAACAGAAGTGGTCATGAAGCGGAAAGGGGGATTTTGTACATGGAAATGAAATGTTCTCTGTGTTATTTTGCACTGAAACATGTAAAACAGAGAATGTTCTCGTTCCCCCAGATGCCATTAAAAATCAGACTCACCGGGAGCGTGATTTTCAAAGCTTAAAGCATATTTAAACCCAAAGTCATTTAAAAAAATATATTTCAGCTTACTACTGTAGTCCTTAGATGTGGTGGCTGCATTACTTTTCTCTTTATTCCTACAGCAATGGTCTCCAAACTGCGGCCCAGGGGCCAGATGTGGCCCTTTGCTTGCATTTATCCAGCCCTTGGGGCACTTTTCATTCCACTGACACAAGACACTGTTATCCCCTTAACAATGGGGGCAATAATTCCTGCTACTGACATCACCAATGGGGCACTATTTCTCCCATTGGTGCCAACAATGGGGTAATATTCTTCGCACTGATACCAATTATTGGGCACTATTCGTCACACTGATACCAATGATGGGGCAATATTTCTCCCACTGATACCAAAGATGTGGCAAAATTCTTCACACTGATACCACTGATAGGGCACTATTCCTTCCACTGATACCAATAATAGGGCATTATTCCTCCCACTTATACCAATAACAGGGCATTATTCCCCCCACTGATACCAATAATTAAGAACTATTCCTCCTACTGATACCAACACTGGGGCACTATTTATCCCACCGATACCAACAATGGGGTATTATTCCTCCCACTGATACCAAAGATGAAGAACTATTCATCCTACCGATACCAACGCTGGGGGACTTTTCCTCCCACTGATACCAGTGATGGGGCACTATTCCTCCCACTGATACCAATTGTAGTGATATCATATATAGTGTTGTCCAGTTAGATAATTGATATTTAGGTATTAGTATGATGACTATAATTTATGTTCCGCAGCAATACCCAAGTTCTCCAGAGAGTGCATTTTATTTGACTTCCAACACAGAACAAAGTTTAAATTCCACAGATGATACAAATCCAACAGAGTATATAATTCAGAGTCTCATCTTTTCATAGATCAATTCTAGACCTGTGCCATATTCACAGAGTGACAAGACTGACTGATGCCAGCTTGAATGTCTCAAATACTGGTCTCACCCTGGAGGGAGGGGTTCTTCCAGGTCAACCAAATGTTTCCCATGAATGAATACCCCCTCAAGTCTAATTACCATCAATAAATACTTCCTTTACGTAGGTAAACAATGTACCCTTCGAGGTTAACGGTCCACCTCACACACCTAGGTAGTCTTGGATAAGATTAACACATCCAAGGGTCTTCAGCTGTCCCTTTGATATGTGTAGTAAATCTTGTTTGGCCACTAACCCCTTTGGTCAGCAAACACCCTTTGATGTGTAATCTTGAATGCCTGTATGTAACACATATATATATCATGCCATACATATAACACATTATATTAAATATCTACACATATATATTAATATTACAACACCAATGATGGGGCACTATTCCTCCCACTGATACCAATGATGGGGCACTATTCCTCCCACTGATACCAACAATGGGGCAATATTTCTCTAACTGATACCAGATGGGACACTATTCTTCCCATTGATACCAATGATAGGGTACAATTCCTCCCACTGATACCAATGAGGAGGCACTATTCCTCCCACTGCAAGATGTATTGTTTACTCCCACTGATGTCAGGTACATTTCTATTACCAATGGCCACAGTTTGGCCCCCCCTAAAGTCTGAAGGACTGTAAAATGGCCCTGGGCCAGATTCTCGTAGATGCCGGCGTAGCGTAGCGTAAGCTATTTACACTACGCCGCCGCAACTTACAGGAGCAAGTGCCGTATTCTTCAAGCACTTGCTCTGTAATTTGCGGTGGCGTAGTGTAAATGGCCCGGCGTAAGGCCGCGTAATTCAAAGGGGGCGGCTTGTATTTAAATTAAGCCCCCCCCCCTGTGCCGAACGAACTGCGCATGCGCCGGCCTTAAACGTAGGCCACTGCGCATGCTCCATAGTATGCAAATACATTGATTATGACAGCAACGTAATTAACGTACAGGCCTATTCGCGAACAAGTTACGTAAACGACGGAAAAACAGGAGAGGTTTTAGGGCATGGGATACTCCAAAACGCTGCACAGTAAACCGGAGGACTCTCTTCTCTAGGCTCACACTACAGGATTCTGCTGAGAATAGGGGAATGAGCAGCACTCCAAAACACTATGAGAGCTGTCTCAGTCCAAGCTACCTCTGGCATGTTTATCCCAAAAGTACACACAGTCACCGGGAATCAATTCCGGGTCATTACTCACAAGTCCCTGGGGACAGCTGTACACCTTCCAGCTTCCTCAGGACAGGTTCTAGTTAGGGAGACAATCCTTACCCAGACCCAATCTCTATGCTGAAGTTCCACAGCCAGCTCCTCAGAAAGTTTACTCCAGACCCTCCGACCTGACACTGCTGAGGCCTCAAGAACAGCTACACATAGGCTACCTCAGAGGGGCAGAAACCCCCCCCCCCCTCCCAGGCTTGCTGGGGAAAGAGAACAATTACCCCAGGGCTTCACACTATTTAACACTTCATCAGCCACCTTCTGGACACTCCTCTCCAGGGATTGGCCAGGCCATGATAAATATTCTGGCTGGTAATTTGAATCTCCCTTCCTATCTAGTGGAAGTGTCTTCCAGAGGCAGAGGGAAGCAATCAAACTCCCAGCATGTGAAATTCTGAACAGACCAGGACAATCAGTTGCTGCTCCCTTGGCTGCAGAAGGAGCCTAGCACCCTACACTAGAAGTCTTACAAAAGGCGGACTTTAAAGGCAATATGAAGACCTTTTATTGTTTTATTGTTTGTATTGCAGGCAAGCTCAGAATCCTTAGCCCCTTTTCTCGGGGACATAGTCCTTACTGTAAAGCAAAGGTACTATCCACAAATATAAATGCAATCACTGTTGTGTTATAGTCTTACAATACACATATATTAGCTTACTGCACAACCTGATGCCAAGTAGGAGTCTTAGGTTTGCCTGGTTAAATCCACAGGAATGCTTACAGCCCACAGCTCTGTGCCCATGCCACTTACAGAAGGCTCTGGCGTGCTGGGCTTTTGAACCAGCCTCTTGGCGCCTGAACACAGGTATCCTGCATTGTGCATGGGCACTAGCAACCACTTTGGGCCCTCCCTCATCCATGTCTCCATACTGACAGAAACGATTGTTTCCGTCACGAGGAAGCGGGGGGAGAGATTACTGGGGGGGGGGGGGGGGATCTTGTGGACCCATGTATGCGTATCGTGGCAGAGCCTGCAGTGGAAAGAGGTGAGTGGTTTTATTATGACCGACTTCACTGAGCATGTTTATCCTGGAAGGCTATGTAAGAAAACACCAGGTTGCACTCCCTCCAGTGGTGAAAACCAGGAAAGACATCCTACTCCAAAAAGATAATACATAAATAAAAATGATCCATGCCGCAGGAAAGCTTCCAAAAGTAGTTCCAGCTTTCGCCCATCACGGCGGGCAAGTTGTGCCAACCTTCAGGTTTACAAAGGGTTTTATTAGAGAAAACCTTATACCTGGACCTGTGGAAGACTCTGCCAGAAACTTTTCGTGCCACGGATGTATTAGTACACTAAAGTCTGGATACCAGAGCCCAGACCTCCGAAGAGAGACATTACAGGCAAACCTTGTTTCTTCTTACACGAGGCCCGGGTACCAACCATCTTAGGCCTTTGATATTAGCCCGAGGAATGGATCCGGTTATAGCTCCTAGGTCTCCGCAGCCAGACCATCAAAAGAGCATTTTTCTTCTTAGCACATGTTGAACGTGACCAACCACCTTAACACTGATGAATAAAACTGAGACACTCTCCATTTGTGAGGGGTTATATAAGGGAGGAACTCAATTCTAATTGGGTTAACCAGTGGCCAATCACCTGTGGTGACTACACAACCCATTAAGTAATTAAGGCTATGTGTCCCTTGATGTATGATCAAGAAATAATGTTACTAATATTTTACCAAATTGTATTAATGTTCCAAAAAGGTTTCATCTTGCTCACCAACATAAACTTTGCTAAGAGAACAGTCTCTACTACTTTAGGGATCATGAATTGTGAGCTCCTTGTGGGTAGGGACTGATGTGAATGTACAATATGCAAAGCACTATGTAAAATTGTCAGTGCTACTGTATATAAATACTTATAATAAATAATATAAATAGAGGGGTATACAGGTGCAAAAGCTCCGGATGGACAAGATTTTTTTGTTGGCTCTGAATCAAGACGAGACAAAATTCTGGCTGGCATCCAAGGAACAAATGAACTCTGTCACAGCCATATTCGCTACATCAGCACTGTCATTTTCGGCGTCCTGTCTATAATTCTATCGTCAAGGAAGGATTGTACTGTTCAACTCTATATTAATAACAAGCAGACACCGCCAGTGACATTACAGTAATGGAATATAATTCAATAAGCGTGCCAGAAAGCACATATCCTCAGATGAGGAGCTTAGCAAGCTTGGGAGACAACGGCGAAAGGAGTGGGAGATCTAAGTACATTTATTTATATCTAATTCTGTCATTCTGTTTGGATTTCATTAATGCGCAAACAGATTGCACGGCTATTGCAACATATGCACCAACCAGGCTGGTCCATTACTGTAAACTGCAGAGATAATCGTGTTACATTTCTATTCTGCTGGTGGAGTGAGAAATGTTGCAGCGTACATTCTTTTTTTTTATTTTTTTAACGTAATTCCAATATTAAAATAGCTGGTAATCCAGGTTTACAATTTTCTTTACAATGCTAATTTCTTTTTAGATTTTAGCACAGAAAATGAGATGCAATAAAAGGAGGTGGGTAGGATAGGCAGGCACAGTCCACATATACAGTGCCTTGCGAAAGTATTCGGCCCCCTTGAACTTTGTGACCTTTTGCCACATTTCAGGCTTCAAACATAAAGATATAAAACTGTATTTTTTGTGAAGAATCAACAACAAGTGGGACACAATCATGAAGTGGAACAAAATTTATTGGATATTTCAAACTTTTTTAACAAATAAAAAACGGAAAAATTGGGCGTGCAAAATTATTCAGCACCCTTAAGTTAATACTTTGTAGCGCCACCTTTTGCAGCTGTAAGGCCCCGTACACACAAGGAGATATATCGTAGGACCGTTTTCATCTGACATGTCTCCTGGGTGATTTTGGTTTGATCTGTGTACATACGATCAAACCAAAATCCCCGCGGACAAACATCGCGGTGACGTGTCGGTGACGTTGATGCTGCCACGTCACCGAACCAGGAAGTAAAATACTTCCACGCATGCGGAAGATTTCGGTCCGCTGGTTAGGCGTACTAACCAGCGGACATATCCGACAGACGGCTTTCCAGCAGACAAGTTTTAAAGCATGCTTTTTTTGTCTGCTGGAAACCTGTCTGCTAGCCCGTACACACGATTGAAACTGTCCGCTGAAACTGGTCTGCGGACCAGTTTCAGCAGATACTGTATATTCGATCGTGTGTACGCGGCCTTAGTTGCTTGGGGTATGTCTCTATCAGTTTTGCACAACGAGAGACTGACATTTTTGCCCATTCCTCCTTGCAAAACAGCTCGAGCTCAGTGAGGTTGGATGGAGAGCGTTTGTGAACAGCAGTTTTCAGTTCTTTCCACAGATTCTCGATTGGATTCAGGTCTGGACTTTGACTTGGCCATTCTAACACCTGGATATGTTTATTTGTGAACCATTCCATTGTAGATTTTGCTTTATGTTTTGGATCATTGTCTTGTTGGAAGACAAATCTCCATCCCAGTCTCAGGTCTTTTGCAGACTCCATCAGGTTTTCTTCCAGAATGGTCCTGTATTTGGCTCCATCCATCTTCCCAACAATTTTAACCATCTTCCCTGTCCCTGCTGAAGAAAAGCAGGCCCAAACCATGATGCTGCCACCACCATGTTTGACAGTGGGGATGGTGTGTTCAGGGCGATGAGCTGTGTTGCTTTTACGCCAAACATAACGTTTTGCATTGTTGCTAAAAAGTTTGATTTTGGTTTCATCTGACCAGAGCACCTTCTTCCACATGTTTGGTGTGTCTCCCAGGTGGCTTGTGGCAAACGTTAAACGACAATTTTTATGGATATCTTTAAGAAATGGCTTTCTTCTTGTCACTCTTCCATAAAGGCCAGATTTGTGCAGTATACAGGGACTGATTGTTGTCCTATGGACAGAGTCTCCCACCTCAGCTGTAGATCTCTGCAGGTAATCCAGAGTGATCATGGGCCTCTTGGCTGCATCTCTGATCAGTCTTCTCCTTGTATGAGCTGAAAGTTTAGAGGGACGGCCAGGTCTTCGTAGATTTGCAGTGGTCTGATACTCCTTCCATTTCAATATTATCGCTTGCACAGTGCTCCTTGGGATGTTTAAAACTTGGGAAATCTTGTTGTATACAAATCCGGCTTTAAACTTCTCCACAACAGTATCTCTGACCTGCCTGGTGTGTTCCTTGTTCTTCATGATGCTCTCTGCACTTTAAACGGACCTCTGAGACTATCACAGTGCAGGTGAATTTATACAGAGACTTGATTACACACAGGTGGATTCTATTTATCATCATTAGTCATTTAGGTCAACATTGGATCATTCAGAGATCCTCACTGAACTTCTGGAGAGAGTTTGCTGCACTGAAAGTAAAGGGGCTGAATAATTTTGCACGCCCAATTTTTCAGTTTTTTATTTGTTAAAAAAGTTTGAAATATCCAATAAATTTCGTTCCACTTCATGATTGTGTCCCGCTTGTTGTTGATTTTTCACAAAAAATTACAGTTTTATATTTTTATGTTTGAAGCCTGAAATGTGGCAAAAGGTCACAAAGTTCAAGGGGGCCGAATACTTTCGCAAGGCACTGTATATTTCTATAAGTGTAACTTAAAGCTAATACAATGTGATGTATGTATTACACTGATGCTATATTTTAACCGGATGTTTTGTATTGGAGAAAAAATAAAGAATATTTAAATAAAAATATATACCGTATATACTCGAGTATAAGACAAGTTTTTCAGCACATTTTTTTGTGCTGAAAATGCCCCCCTCGGCTTTTACTTAAGTCACCGTTTTGCGCCTGATCTCCCAGACTTTGGGGACCGGGTACCGGCCGGCCGTAGGTCCCCTGGACCCCAAACTTGGCACGATTTTTAAAATCCAGTCACCCCTTCCATAGACTCCTATTTTAAACGTCAGTCTAGTCATGGGCACAGTGAGGCAAAGTGAGGCATGCAGATGGACACCCTAGGCTTTTACTCGAGTATATATGGTGTGTGTGTGTGTGTATATATATATATATATTTCTATTTAATAAATCTGCTCGTTTAAATAACTGCTAATCTTAATTTGCTATTGTCTCTAAAGCCCTGTACACACAATCGGTTTGTCCGATGAAAAAAGACAGTTGGACTGTTTTCATCGGACAAATCGATCGTGTGTGGGCCCCATCGGTCTTTTTTCCATCGGTGTAAAAAAATAGAACATGTTTTACATTTTTCCTATGGATAAAAAAAAGATAGGAAATTCCGATCGTCTGTGTGGAACTCCATCGGAGAAAAATCCACACATGCTCAGAATCAAGTCGACACATGCTTGGAAGCATTGAACTTCATTTTTTTCGGATCGTCGTAGTGTTTTACTTTACCACGTTTTGGCACGGTTGGAATTTAGTCTGATGGTGTGTATGCAAGACTGATGAAAGTCAGCTTCATATCCAACGAAAAAATCCATCGGATTAGATTCCATCAGAAATCCGATCATGTGTACATGGCTTAAGACCCCTTTCACACTGGGGGGGGGGGGGTTAGTGGTAAAGTGCTGCTTGTTTTAGTGGTGCTTTACCGCTGTTTAAAGATCCCCCTTAATGACCAGGCCATTTTTTTGCGATACAGCACTGCGTCGTTTTAACTGACAATTGCGCGGTCGTGCGACGCTGTACCCAAACAAAATTGATGTTCTTTTTTTTCCCACAAATAGAGCTTTCTTTTGTTAGTATTTGATAAACTCTGCGATTTATTTTTTTGCGCAATAAACAAACAAAGAGCGACAATTTTGAAAAAAATATACAATATTTTATACATTTTACTATAATAAATTTCCCCAATTTAAAAAAAAAATAATAATTTCTTCTTCAGTTTACGCCGATATGTATTCTTCTACATATTTTTGGTAAGCAAAGTCACAATGAGCATATATAATTATTATTATTTATTATTATACACGATTTATATAGCGCCAACAGTTTACACAGCGCTTTACAATGTATAGGGGGACAGCACAATTACAGTACAGTTTAATACAGAAGGTACAGGAGGGCCCTGCTCGTAGAGCTTACATTCTAAAGGGAGGGGTAGGTGGTACAAAAGGTAATAATTAATACAGTAGCTATATTGATTGCTTTGTGAAAAAGTTATAGGGCCAGATTCACAGAGCGATTACGCCTGTCTAACTTGTGTTAGACTGGAGTAATTTCAAATTACGCGCGTTTTTTAGCTAATCGGAAACCTCAAGCCATAAATAGACGGCTGCGGGCTTCAATTCGACTGGATTACGTGTTTGTACACCTTCGGATCTACGCTGCAATAAAATTGCGGCCACTGGGTGGACTTCCCGTCGTTTTCCGCGTCTGGGTATGCAAATGAGCTTTTGCCGGCGATCCCCGAAATTACGATCTTCAATCGCAATCTCTTACGGCACCTTTAGTCATCTTTTTTTTGCGTAACACTATACCAGCTTTTTGCTGGTCTAATATTAGACAGCCCATGTTAAGTATGGCCGTCGTTCCCGCGTCGAATTTCTACGTTTTCCGACGTCTTTTATTATTTTTTACGTAAGTCGTCCGGGAATAGGAATGTTCGTAAACGACGCTACTCAAACTAAGAATGACGTAACGACGTTATTTCGCGCAATGCACGGCGGGAAATTTCTGAACGGAGCATGCGCAGTTCGATCGCCGCGGGGATGCGCTTAATTTAAATGCTTCACGCCCCCCAATCGCGTATTTCGATTACGCGGCGAGAAATAGACTACGCCGCCGTAGCGTACGGGAAAAAATCTACCAGGATTCGGTGTAGAGCCTGGTGAAATACGGCAGCGTAGAGTATTTTGATTACGCAGCGCAATATTAAGTGTATCTGAATCTGGCCCATAAAGTCTACAAAATAGGATTACACACAAGCAAATGAATCTGTTCAAATCGGTCTGACAGACCGATTTGATCAGATTTGTCTGCTGGCTATTTTGGTTTGATCACTGTACACACGATCAAACCAAAATCCCCGTCGGCAGACAGCGCGGTGACGTGGCGGTGAAGTTGACGCCGCCACGTCACCGCACCAGGAAGTAAAACACTTCCGCGCATGCGTCAAATCCATTAGACGCATGCGCGGGCAGATATGTCTGCTGGTTAGCGTACTAACCAGCAGACATGTCTGACGGACGGGTTCCCAGCAGACAGATTTTAAAGCATGCTCTAAAATCTGTCTGCTGGAAAAACCCGTCTGTCCGCCCGTACACACGATCGAATTTGTCTGCTGAAACGGTCTGTCGGACCATTTCCAGCAGATAGATTTGATCGTGTGTACGCGGCCTAAGTGTATATTTATTGGTTTGTGCAAAATATCTACAAAATAGGATATCGATTTATATGGCATTTTTATGGCACTTTTATTATTATAATTTTTTTTACTAGTAATGGCGGCGATCTGCAATTTTAAGCGGGACTGCGACATTGTGGCGGACAGACACTTTTGACACTTTTTTGGGACCCTTGAATTCTATACAGCAATCAGTGCTAGAAAAATGCACTGATTACTGTATAAATGTCACTGGCAGAGAAGGGGTTAACACTAGGGGGCGATTAAGAGGTTAAATGTGTTCCCTCATGTGTGTGTTTCTAACTGTGGGGGAATGGGACTGGATAGAGGAGGACACAGATCGCTGTTCCTAATTAGTAAGAACAGACGATCTGTCTCTCCTCTCCTGTCAGAACGGGGATTTGTGTGTTTATACACACAAATCCCCATTCTGACTTTGTACCTGCAATAGCGGGTGGCCAGCAGACATCACCGCCGCCGGCATCGCGCATCGGGCCCCTTGCTTTGCAGCGGGCGGGCGCGGGCCTCCCGCTGTAACTCAAAATATGAAACCTGTAGAATTTTTAAAACGTCGTCTATGGAAAATTTTATTGGTAATAGTTTGTCGCCATTCGATGAGCGGGCGCAATTTTGAAGCGTGACATGTTGGGTAATTTACTCGGTATAACATTATCTTTCACAATATAAAAAATTGGGCTTACTTTACTGTTACTGTTTTTAATTCAAAAAAGTGTATTTCTTCCAAAAAAAAAGTGCGTTTGTAGACCCTTGGGCAAATACGGTTGACAGAAAGTATTGCAACGACCGCTATTTTATTCTCTAGGGTGTTAGAGAAAAATATATATAAAGTTTGGGGGTTCTAAGTAATTTTCTTGCAAAAAAAATGATTTTAACTTGTAAACACCAGATCTCAGAAAGAGGTTAAGTACAGTATTGTCATACTGTACTTTTATTGTGTGAGTATAAACTTTATTCTTTGGGACATGGAACGTTTTGGGGGGATTTACTGGGCCCTGATCTCCTGCACATACAGTACAGACCAAAAGTTTGGACACACCTTCTCATTCAAAAAGTTTTCTTTATTTTCATGACTATGATTTGTAGAGTCACACTGAAGGCATCAAAACTATGAATTAACATGTGGAATTATATACATAACAAAAAAGTGTGAAACAACTGAAAATATATGTCATATTCAAGGTTCTTCAAAGTAGCCACCTTTTGCAGCAGACACATCTCTAGAACAACTGGTAAGAGGAGACTGTGTGAATCCGGCCTTCATGGTAGAATATCTGCTAGGAAACCACTGCTAAAGAAAGGCAACAAGCAGAAGAGACTTGTTTGGGCTAAAGAACACAAGGAATGGACATTAGACCAGTGGAAATCTGTGCTTTGGTCTGATGAGTCCAAACTTTAGATCTTTGGTTCCAACCACCATGTCTTTGTGCGACGCAGAAAAGGTGAACGGATGGACTCTATGGACTCTACATGCCTGGTTCCCACCGTGAAGCATGGAGGAGGAGGTGTGATGGTGTTGGGGGGCTTTGCTGGTGACACTGTTGGGGATTTATTCAAAATTGAAGGCATACTGAACCAGCATGGCTACCACAGCATCTTGCAGCGGCATGCTATTCCATCCGGTTTGCGTTTAGTTGGACCATTATTTATTTTTCAACAGGACAATGACCCCAAACACACCTCCAGGCTGTGTAAGGGCTATTTGACCAAGAAGAGTGATTGGGGGGCTGCGTCAGATGACCCCGCCTCCACAGTCACTGGACCTGAACCCAATCAAGATGGTTTGGGGTGAGCTGGACCGCAGAGTGAAGGCAAAAGGTCCGACAAGTGCTAAGCATCTCTGGGAACTCCTTCAAGACTGTTGGAAGACCATTTCAGGTGACTACCTCTTAAAGCTCATTAAGAGAATGCCAAGAGTGTGCAAAGCAGTAATCAAAGCAAAAGGACCTAGAATATGACATATTTTCAGTTGTTTCACACTTTTTTTTATATAATTCATCATGTGTTAATTCATAGTTTTGATGCCTTCAGTGTGAATCTACAATTTTCATAGTCATTAACCACTTAAGGACCAATATGCTGCTAAATGACCCAAGGGGTTTTTACAATTCGGCACTGCGTCGCTTTAACAGACAATTGCGCGGTCGTGTGACGTGGCTCCCAAACAAAATTTGTGTCCTTTTCTTCCTACAAATAGAGCTTTATTTTGGTGGTATTTGATTGCCTCTGCGATTTTTATTTTTTGTGCTATATTCAAAAATAGAGCGACATTTTTGAAAAAAAAACAATATTTTTTACTTTTTGTTATAAGAAAAATCAAATAAACTAAATTTTAGTCACACATTTAGGCCAACATTTATTTAGCCACATGTCTTTAGTAAAAAAAAATCGCAATAAAAAAAAATAGCTACCTAGCGGTAACAGCGACACTAATACAGCGATCAGAAAAATGATCGCTTAGTGACACTGGCAATAGGGAGTGAAAGGGTTAACTAG
Source organism: Rana kukunoris (assembly GCA_029574335.1). Taxonomy (NCBI): domain Eukaryota; kingdom Metazoa; phylum Chordata; class Amphibia; order Anura; family Ranidae; genus Rana; species Rana kukunoris. The sequence goes on along the minus strand of CM056053.1, from coordinate 448,355,961 downwards.
GGCGGTGATCAAGGGGTTAAAACTTTATTAGGGGGGGTACGGGGGCTACCCTGGACCTAACACTAACTGCCTGTCACACTGACACTAAATGCAGTGATCATACATATATGATCACTTCATTCAGTGACACTGTGACAGGGGGGAGGGGTGATCGCAAGGGGTTAAGTGTGCCTGCGTGTCCTGGTGTCAGTGTAGTGTTGTGCAGACTTACTATGTGATGTGATCTCTCCTCAGCGGCGGTTGAAAAAAACGCCGAGAGCAGAGATCACATCACTTCCCTCTTCCTGTGTTTACACAGGAGGAGGAAGTGACACTGCAGGGGAGCGGGCGCATTGGCTGGGAGCGATCCGGAGGGGGCGGACAAAAATGAACCGCCGCCCCCTCAGCATGGATCGCTCCTACAGCCACCAGGACCGCCGCATGTACCAGGGGGGGCAGGGTCCCGATCGGACCCCCGACCCACGTTAAGGCAGCCACATACAGGTACGTTGATGTGCCTGTCCGTGCCATTCTGCCGACGTAAATGTACATGCGGCGGTCCTTAAGCGGTTAAAAAAAAAAAATCTGTGAATGAGAAGGCGTGTCCAAACTTTTGGTCTGTACTGTATATGTCGGCAGAATGGCACGTTTGGACACAAGCACGTACCTGTACGTCCTCTTTAAGTGCCCGGTCTGAAGCTCCGTGACCGTGGCCGCGGGACGGGCGGACCCGATTGTCGCCGGAGTTCCTTGATTGGTCCCCAGAGCTGAAGAACTGGGAGAGCTGTGTGTAAACACAGCTTACCCGTTCTTCACTGTGGTGCTGTCATTGATCGTCTGTTCCCTGATATAGGGAAAGGCAATCAATGACGTCACACGTCCAGCCCCACCCCCCTACAGTTAGAAACACAGATAAGGTCACACTTAATCTCTTCAGCACCACCTAGTGGTTAACTCTCAAACTGCATTTGTCATTTTCACAGTAAACAATGTGTCAAAATTGTCCGATGTGTCCGCCATAATGTCGCAGTCACGAAAAAAATCGCTGCCATTAGTAGTAAAAAAAAAATTATAAATAAAAATGCCATAAAACTGTTCCCATATTTTGTAGACGCTAAAATTTTGTTCAAACCAATCGATAAACGCTTATTGTGATTTTTTTTACCAAAAATATGTAGAAGAATACGTATCGGCCCAAACTGAGAATTTTTTTTTTTTATATATATATATATCTTTTTTGGAGGATATTTATTATAGCAAAAAGTAAAAAAATCTTGATTCTTTTTCAAAATTGTCGCTCTATTTTGGTTTATATCGCAAAAAATAAAAACCGCAGAGGTGATCAAATACCATCAAAAGAAAGCTCTATTTGTGGGAAAAAGGGACGCCAATTTTGTTTGGGAGCCACGTCGCACGACCACGCAATTGTCAGTTAAAGCGAAGCAGTGCCGAATCGCAAAAACTGGCCAGGTCCTTTACCTGCGTAATGGTCAGGGTCTTAAGTGGTTAATGGTCCGGGTCCGTAATGTTTCGGGTCTTAAGTGGTTAAAGTAAGCCTTATTTTTAGTTCATTTATAATTCGTACTTTCGGTAGAGTACATTGTTTTTCGTTGTTGAATCGAAACTTGTTTTGATTCGTTGATTCGTAATTTTCCGTGTCTCTCTCACAATGGCGCTGTCTAACGTGCTTTGCATGGATTTGTACTTTTCTAAATACAATACTATTTGTAATGATTCAAAATCTCGTATTTTACTTTCGTTTTTGACATGCGGCTATAGCCTCCGCCCCTGTACACCATTTTGAGAGGGAGATCAGCACGATGAGGGAGGAGCAGAGAGCAGGGAGTGTTATTGTTGGATGTGTGGTTGGGATCACAACAAGTCGACTTGCTGTTGAATACACACGACCGTTTTTCACAACCAATATAAAAAATGGCAGTTTTCTCGTCGTGAAAAACGGTCGTGTGTACAAGGCATTACTCTTTCATTACCAATTGCATAAGCATAACCTTAACATACGCTATTCTGAGATTTATTGGATTTGACTTTAGTAGTTGGAGATTTTGGCTCCCAACCTGCTACATTACATATTTGTAATATCCTCATTTTCATTTTATTAAATTAGCCTTAAGTCACCCAGACTAATTCCAGAGAACATGCATTTTTTAGAAGAAATATTCCACTAAACAGTTTATTCACACATTAACCTCCTGAGCTAGAAACTGCTGAGTACAGGAAAATGTAAAATAAATAAAAATAATGTAATATAAATATAGCAGTAATTAATGAGTCTGAAGTTTCAGACAGTAAATCCCCCAGAAATGCAAACTTTAAAATACTAAAGAGGCAAATTTAAAGGGAAAAAAAAACACATGATAAAAAGCAAAAAAATATATATATTTTTATTAGTAGTAGCAATAGTAGTAGTAGTAGTAGTAGTAGCAGTAGTCGTAGTATTATACAATTATTCTTGTTGTTATTACTTGTGTTATTTTTTGTTTTGTTTTAAACAGTAAATGCCCCAACAAAGAACACTTTTAAACACTTTGAAAACTTCAACGTTATGAAGATTGAATAATATTAATAATAATAGAATGTGAAAAAAAATAAAAATAAAAACATTTTTTTTTATTATTATTATTATTATTATTATTATTGTTATTATTAGTAGTAGTAGTAGTATACAATTATTCATGTTGTTATTATTTGTGTTATTTTTTGTTTTGTTTTAAACAGTAAATGCCTCAACAAAAGATACTTTTAAACACTTTGAAAACTTCAACGTTATGAAGATTGAATAATATTAATAATAATTGTATAAGAATAATAATAAAGAGCAACAATTTATATTTTTTATTATTATTATTATTAGCAGCAGTGGTAGTAGTCTTATATAATTATTTATATTGTTATTATTCGTTTTATTTTTTGTTTTAAACAGTAAGGGCCAGATTCTCAGAGGCGTTACGACGGAGTATCTCAGATACCCCGTCGTATCTCCTTTTTTTTGTCCTCGTATCTATCGAGTGATGCTTAGCATCACTTTTGCATAGATACGCTTCTACATCCGACAAGTGTAAAAGCATTACACTTTCGGATCGTAGGTGTAATGACAACTCCGGCCACTAGGTGGCCTTCTTGTTGTTTTTTCATTTGCATATGCAAATGAGGCTAGTACGGCGATTCCCGAACGCTTTTACGCCGCCCCGTCGTCGCGTACGTCGTTTACGGACTCGTAAGGTTACCCCAGCTTCTATGTGGAGTAACCTTACGAAGTTCCGTCGGATGCCGTCGGGTGCTGTCGGACGCCATGTTAAGTATGGCGTCGGGTCAGCGTCGGCTTTTTCCGTCGCTTACGTCGTTTTACTAACTCGTTCGCGAATAGGGACTTGCGTAAATGATGCTCACGTCGTTTTGACGTTGGTTTCAACGACGCTTCCCGACGTGAGCTGGAGCATGCGCACTGGGCTTTTGCCCCGGCCGGCGCATGCGCAGTTCGTTCGACGCGGGGGCGCGCTTAATTTAAATACAAGCCGCCCCATTTGAATTGCGCGGGTTTACGCTTGGCGATTTACGAGACGCCGGCGAAAACTACGGAGCAAGTGCTTTGAGAATAAAGCACTTGCTCTAGTACGCAGCGGCGGCGTAGTGTAAATGGCTTACGCTACGCCGCCGAAAATATATGAGAATCTGGCCCTAAATGTTCCAACAAAGGACACTTTAAAACACTAAAGAAAACTTCAACATTATGAAGATTGAATAATATTAATAATAATAGTATGTGAATAAAAATAAAATGCAAAAAAATATATTTTTTATTATTATTATTATTGTGGTTAGTAGCAGTAGTAGTAGTAGTAGTATACAATTATTCATGTTGTTATTATTTGTGTTATTTTTTGTTTTGTTTTAAACAGTAAATACCCCAACAAAGAACACTTTTAAACACTTTGAAAACTTCAACGTTATGAAGATTGAATAATATTAATAATAATAGTATATGAATAATAATAAAAAGCAAAAATCTATATTTTTTATTATTATTATTATTATTATTATTATTATTATTATTATTAGCAGCAGCAGTAGTAGTAGTAGTCTTATACAATTATTTATGTTGTTATTATTTGTGTTATTTTTTTGTTTTGTTTTAAACAGTAAATGCCTCAACAAAGAACACTTTAAAACACTAAATAAAACTTCAACGTTATGAAGATTGAATAATGTTCATAGTAATAGTATGTGAATAAAAATAAAAAGCAAAAAAATATATTTTTTATTATTATTATTATTATTATTATTATTATTATTATTGTTGTTAGTGGCAGTAGTAGTAGTAGTATTATACAATTATTCATGTTGTTATTATTTGAAGATTGAATAATATTAATAATAATTGTACATGAATAATAATAATAATCAGTGCTTTTTTTCAGCAGAAACACGAGGGGAACACAGCATGCACCTCCAACACAGAACGTATATAATGGAAAGGGGTACTAGAGTTTTCTAGAGGGTCTACTGATGCTGGCTGCAGGGGGATCTTTGGTCAATGAAGGATCTATCTACTGCACATCCCCACAGCATAATGCTGCCACAACCATGTTTCACAGTAGGGATGGTGTTCTTTGGGTGATGTGATGTGTTGGGTTTGCGCCAGACATAGCATTTTTTTGATGACCAAAAACTAAAATTTTAGTCTCATCAGACCAGAGCACAGTCCTCCATACATTTTGGGAGTCTCCCACATGCCTTTTCCCAAACTCATAACGTGCCATTTTGTTTTTTGCTGAAAGTAATGGCTTCCTTCTGGCCATTCTGCCATAAAGCTTAACTCTATGGAGCGTACGGCTTATTGTCCTCCAATGTACAGATACTCCAGTCTCTGCTGTGGAACTCTGCAGCTCCTCCAGGGTTACCTTAGGTCTCTTTGCTGCCTCTCTAAATAATGCCCTCCTTGCCCGGTCCGTGAGTTTTGGTGTTCGGCCGTCTCTTGGCAGGTTTGCTGTTGTGCCATGTTCTTTCCATTTGGTTATGATAGATTTGATGGAGCTCCTCAGGATCATCAAAGATTTGGATATATTTTTATAACCTAACCCTGACTTGTACTTGTCAACAACATTGTCCCTTCCTTGTTTGGAGAGTTCCTTGGTCTTCATGGCAGTGTTTGGTTAGTGGTGCCTCTTGCTTAGGTGTTGCAGCCTCTGGGGCCTTTCAGAAAGGTGTATATATGTAATGACAGATCATGTGACACGTAGTGAAATGATATCCACTTGTGTGCAATCTAATTATGTGACTTCTGAAGGTAATTGGTTCCACCAGAGCTTGTTATAGGCTTCATAACAAAGAGGGTGAATACATACCCAAATGCTAATTATCAATTTTTTTATTTCTGAAAAAAATAGTTTTATGTATATATTTTTCTAATTTTACTTCTCCAACTTAAACTATTGTGTTCTGATCCATCACATATAATTAAGATAAAAAAACAAAACATTAAACTAAAGGCTGTATTGTAACAAAATAGGTAAAAAGCCAAGAGGGGGGGGGGGGGTGAATACTTTTGCAAGGCACTGTAGGTCACCCAACTGGTAGATCTGAAGCGAGGACCCTTTTGTTGCTGAAGCCAATTTTTTATTTTGTGCACTAAAATGCACTTTTTTTTAGCTCTGAAGATTAACAAAAAACTAAAACTAAAACAGTAAAATGCACATACTTTTGACAATATAGGCCCGGATTCACATACCTCGGCACATATATATGGCGCCGTAGCGTATCTTCTTTACGCTACGCCGGCACAACGCAGAGAGGGAAGCATGGAATTCAAAAAGAAAATGCTCCAAACTCTGAGCCGGTGTAGCGTATATTCGTCAGCGTAAGGCAGCGTAAGTTATACATGGTAATGAAGCGTGACCCCATGCAAATGATGTGCTAAGTGCTAGGCAAGTACTTAAAACGAACGGCGAATGCGCCATCCCGTGGACGTATCCCAGTGCGCATGCTCACAATCACGTCGAAACAACTGCTTAAGATACGTCGAAACACTGCCTACGACGTGAACGTAACCTACGCCCAGCCCTATTCACGCACTACGTAAACGACGTAAAATATGACGGCATTCGATCCCTGGCCCATACCTTTGCATTAGTTGCGCCTCCTATATGGGGAATAACTTTACACCGGACGTACGACTTACGCAAACCACGTATATTATGCGCCGTGCGCAAGTACGTTCGTGAATCGACGTATCTCCCTCATTTCCATATTTAATTAGGAAATCAATGGGAGCGCCAGATGCGTCCAGCGTAACTATGCGCCCACGATACGCCGGCGTAGGCAAGTTACGTCGGTGGACTGAAGCCAGTTTTTAGACGTATCTTAGTTTGTGTGTTCGGCGCACAGATACGACGGCGCATATTTACACTTACGCGGCGTATCTCGAGATACGTCGGCGTAAGTGCTTTGTGAATCCGGGCCATAGTGTATATCATTTGCTAATCTCCACACTGCAGAAGGCACATTCCCCACACTGCAGAAGTGATTGAACAACTTCATTTCATAACCTGTAGTCTGCAGAGAAAAGGTTAAAAAAACAAAAAATCCCAGCTGTTATAGGTTAAAGAATCAGCAGGACACATATACATCTGTACAAACACAAATAAAATACAGCCTAAAGCTGGCCATAAAGGGCCAGATTCACGTACATTGGCGCATATTTTGACCAGAGTAGCGCACCTCCTTTACGTTAGACCGGCGCAATGTAGAGGCGCAATTACCGTATCCTCGTAGTATTTGCGCAGAAATTAGCGCCGGTGCAACGTAATTTCCGAGGCGTAAGGCAGAGTAATTCAAATTGGGAAGGACGTGGGCGTGTTACATTGAAATGAGCCGTGACCCCATGCAAATGAAGGGCCGGCCGGATCGCGCATGCGCACATGAAGCAGACCATGGTCAGCACCTCTCTGCGCATGCTCACAACTCGGGAATGGCGCAATCAGTGAAATTGGAAGTGGACCCGGGCAACTTAGTGAGCTACGCAGAGAGCTTGAATAGACAGACACAAACGCACTTCCTTTGCAAAAGTACATCCCTTTGTATCCCTTCCTATACAGCAGTGTTTCTCAACTCCAGTCCTCAAGCCCCCCCAACAGGTCATGTTTTCAGGATTTCCCTCAGATGAAAAGGCTGTGGGAATTACTAAGGCAGTGAAACTGATCAAATCACCTGTGCAAAATAATGGAAATCCTGAAAACCTGACCTGTTGGGGGGCCTTGAGGACTGGAGTTGAGAAACACTGCTATACAGCAAGGTGCTTTTGTTCTGTTGTTTGTTCGCGTTTGTTGCTTTGTGACTTGTGTTTGATATATTTGTTGACTGTTTGGGCTAGTGTTTTGTATAATATATTTGATAGAGTTTTTCCTGCTTGTTTTTGTGAGTGATTTTTGGTGATTGTTTGGGAGAGAGTTGTTGTATGAATATGACTGAAAGGAAGCGCAAGACCAATTTTTCTTTGGGGGAGAAACAAATTATTGCCCGGGCCCTTACCCAATATGGGCGTTTCCTACACGGCCCGGAGAGTGCCAACACCACCCCGGCCAGGAAGAAGGAGATATTGCAGAACATTACCGACCAGGTAAATTCATTGGGGGGGGGGGAGACCCGGACACGCGAGGGGATCGCCAAGAAGATCAATGATCTCTGGCGTCTGGTCCGTGGGAAGCTGGGGCAGATGGCAGCACATGCCAGGGGCACTGGAGGGGGCCCACCATGCCCTGTTAGGCTGACAGCGGAGGAGCGTGCGGTGGCCCAGACCTTTAACAGGCAGCAAGTGGAGGGCCTGCCTGGCTTTGACTCCATTAAGGAGGCTGTGAGGACAGGTAAGGTTTTTTTTTTTTTTCTATCTGCTGTGTAGCATGTGTGGGGGGGGGGGTAGGAAGGGAATATGTGGCAAGTGTGTGGATCCTCCCACCTGTGAATGTTTTGTGTCATCCACAGATGTGCAGGAGGGTGCTGGGCCATCTGGCCTGACCGCACCATCCCCGGGACACCAGCCTGATGAGGACCCCCCGACAAGGCCGGAGACCTCGGAAGAGCTTGAGGAGGAGGAGTTTGAGTTGGAGGAGGAGGTCATGTCAGGCAGGGGCTTGTTATTTTTGGAGGACTCTTACCCTCTGGCTGGCAGCAGCCAGCCCTCCATAAGGGGTAGCCCCTCCCACTCCTCCCCCAACAGGGCTCCCCTCCCAAGGGGCTCCCCTTCTCCCCAGCCACAAGCATCATCTGGAGGCAGGAAGTCGTCCCAGAAGACCAGGGGGTGGCAGAGGTTCTGCCTGCCAATCTCAGAATGGACCAGGCCCTTCAGACCCGCCATCTGGGACAGGTCAGCCAGACTTTGGTGCGGATGGAGGAGAGCCTGTCCTCCATAAAGGATATGCTTGGGGACCTGGACTGCCACTCCCGGGCTCTTACAAACTGCCTAAACGAACTGCAGACTACTACAGCAGACGTTGGGCAGGATATGAGGGCCCTCATCCAGGCTATCCAGGTCAATACGGCAACACTAAATGCTGACCTGAACAGAATAGCCGTGGCCTTGGAGACCAGGGGCTGCTCCTCCTTCCCCGGATTACCCCCCCCCATGAGTCCACCCTGAGGAGCCGGGGCTGTGGCCGTGGGCGCCCCAGGCTTGGGTCACGCCAGCGGCATTAATTTTGTTTCCCCCTTTTTTTTTTTTTTTTGCTGGACTTTTTTTTTTTTTTTTTGCTGGACATTTTTTTTTTTTGGTTTTGCCTGATTTTTGAATTTGGGGGTGACATTCCTGCCGGAAAAGGGGTGTCACCCTCATTTGTGGTGGAGAAGGGTTCCCCAGGACCAGGGAGAAGTGATCCGCAGGTCCGTGTGAATGGTGTATGAATGTACAGTGACATAATTGGAGCCGTGGCGTGGCGTTGCTGCTCACAAGTCCTGCATGGTGGGCTTGTGCTAATCCAATTTGACGAGGATGTGATGTGTCTGTGCTAGGGACCACAGTGGTGTGCATGCATGCATTCTCATTGTGCCATGATTAATGTGTGTGTTTAACGTGCAAAGATGCCTAATGTGATCTGTCTCCTGGCTGCTCTTCCCTCAGAAGACGGGGTAGCCTCGGTTAGGGGGGGTGGTCTGGTTCGGGGGTCAGGTCATCACGTATGTCAATCTGCAGGCCCTTTCTCACTGCGAAGTTTTGCAGCATGCAACATGCATCGATGATCTGGCACACAAAGTTTCGGGAATACAACAGGGTACCCCAGACTTATCCAGGCATCGGAAACGTGACTTCAGGAGGCCAAAGGTACGCTCCACGACTGCACGGGTTTTGGTGTGTGCTTCATTGTATCTTTTCTCTCCTGGGGTTTGGGGGTTCCGGATAGGAGTCATGAGATGGGGTCCAAGTTGATATGCAGAGTCACCTGGAAGGGAAAAGACAGGAGGATGTTAGTAGTGCATGTGCCCCTTGTGATGTGTGCATCATGGGGGGGACAGTCATGCCTGACTCCCATGTCACTCACCAACCAGCCAGGGGTCCCCATACACGTTCTGTTCGAATTCCATTGGGATAGGGCTATGATTGTATATGTAGCTGTCATGGCTGGATCCGGGGTGTTTGGCACGGACGTGCCATATGAGGCCTTGGGCATAGACTATCACCTGTACGTTGATGGAGTGCCAATGCTTCCGATTGCGGCATATGTGCTCTGTCTCACGGGGGGGCTGGAGTGCCACATGTGTGCAATCAATGGCCCCCACGGTGCGTGGGAATCTGGCAATTCTGTAGAAATCTGTCATTGCCTTCAGACGCAGGTCCTCCTGGGTGGGTTTGATGATTTGGTTGGCCATGCGTCTGAGGATTGCTGGGATAACCTGGTGCACACATCTGCTCATTGAGGATTGTGACATCCCAGCCACCACTCCACTTGTTCCTTGAAAAGAGCCTGTCACGTACCTGGTTATGGAGCCCAATGTGCAGGGAGCGGCCTCTCATGAGCCTCTGACTCGGGTGCCCCTGGTAGAGCAGACAGGGGGTACGGAGTCTAGAGGGGCACTAGCGCCTGATGGTAAGCTGGTGGCGGACCGGAAGAGGAAGCAGACAGGTGCTGACGAGGTCCTGGCAGGGAACCAATGGACACAGGCACGGTGTAGTAGCGCTTGCTGTAGCGGAGCCAAGGGATTGGCAGACACTGGGTCAGGCAGGGAATCAGGAAACCGGAACAGATCCAAAGGGTTAATCAGGTCCAGGCCGGGTCGGTAAGTCAGGCAGGCAGACAACAGAGCAAGGGGTTTTGCGGAATTGGTAGTCAGATCAAGCCGGGGTCGGAGGCGGGCTGCAGGCAGAGGTAGGTCACAGGAAGCCGGGTCAGGTACACAGTAGTCAGGCAGGTAGCAGATTCAGATTATCTCAGGAAACGCTGTCGACTGGTCAGCAAGAAGCAGTGGGAACAGACAGTTTAAATAGCGTTCCTTGGCGCCGAAATGACGTCACGCGCATGCGCCGGGACTGGTTTCTCCTGACGTTGCCAGTACTGGTGGGATTGCCGGATCTTCTATCGTGACAGAGCCACTGGCAAGGAAATGGAGTGTTGCCAGGACCTTGACCAGTGGCTGCACTGCATGTGAGCGGTGTGTTGGGCTGGTGATGTCCTCCTGCAGGTTTGTGGTTAATTCCATGATGGCATGAGGGGTGAATCTGAAGATGCGATACACCCCAGAATCACTCATGCCAAAGATGTCTATGCGTGTGCGGTATATCCTCTCCCGTGCCCTTCTCCTTCTTTGCTCATCTAAAGTCAGTAGTATAGCTATGAGCAAGGATGCCCCTGGCATGTTGTCATACAGATTGTTGTCCTGCAAGTGTGACTGCTCAGCTCGTCCCTAACAGTGTTGCTTTAGCTGACATGTAGACGGATTGTCTAATTTTAAACCACCTTTTATATGGACTAATTTTAGACAGGACGTCCAGCTGTTGCGCACAGCGCGTAGCCTGCGCTACACCAACTTACTTTTGTGGATCCCCGTAACTCCCTCATTTGCATATTTGACTAGCAAATCAATGATGTGTCTAGCGCAGTTTGCGTGCACGGATGCGCCGGTCTATCGAAATTACGCCGGTCGAAAAAAATTAGATTTCATGCGTATATCGTTTTGGGGATGCGGCACATCGATACGCATGCGCAGATTTAGACTTACGCCGTGCATCTCCTGTAACGCCGGCGTAATGGCTCTCTGAATCTGGCCCAAAGTGTTCATATTTTGTACAATTGCTGCTGAAATTGGAGCAGTAGATGGTCCTGCTGGCACCGCCTGATTAGACAAAAGTCCATTGTTCAGCTGAACTTTGTCAAAGGAGCCTGTTTACAAATTGTCAGCCAAACATTGACTGCAGCAAATCAGCTCCTGTCATTGCTTAAAGTTTTTTTTTTTTATGCCACAATGTAGAGTATAAGATTTCCTATCATCTGTGCCTAGTCTTGCCACACAGAGTTAATACAGCTCTGAGCAATCCTCTTTTATTGTTCAGTTAAAATTAACCTCCCTGGCGGTATGATTCTGTCTGGAATTACATACCAAAAGCGGTACAATTTTTTGCATGGAAATTTGGCGTTTTATACTGTAGGCCTGCAATTCTTAGGAATAACTTGCTTAAATCTGTCCAAACAAGAGTCTAGTAGACATCCCGGGTATGATAAAGATTGAAAAACAAAATCATAAATTTTAATATAATAAATAATTATAAATAATTATAACAAATAATAATGTAATTATAATAAAAAATATACAATAATGTAATCAACTCAAAAACACTGAAATGTGCTCAGTTGCAGAATTGTCCCTGTCATTATTATTATTTTTTTATGACGAATTTCCCCGCAAATCGCTGTCGCTCAATTCTGCAAGTGATTATAATTTATTATCGCTGATTTCTACCTGATCTAAAACCATTTTTGATATAAAGGGACACTTTTGGTTGCTATAGACAATCTACAGTTTCCAGGCAGAAAGAACATTTTTTATTATATAAAAGTACATGTAGGACACTGGACAGACCACTAGGGACAAGGGGGGGGGGTGTATTTTTTACATACAGTACTGTAATCTATAAGATTACAGTATACTGTATGTAATGTGTTTGTTTACTTTTTTGAATTTGGCGCAGTTCTCCGCCCCTGTGCGTCGTAACGTCGCAGGGAACGGGGATTGGGGGCACACGGGGACACTGTGTGAATCGAGCGAGCACCCGCTCGCTCACACAGCGTGGATGCATCGCTGGATCCAGCGCGCGCTGCAGGCTCTGCATAGCTACCCCGAGCGTGACTCGGCGATACCGATCTTAGCAAAAAAAAACACCCGAGTCACGCTCGGGGATACCGCCAGGGGGGTTAATAGACTTCCAGATAAAAACCTGTCTAAATAAAAAGTCAGTTTCTCTCTTCTTGCTTTGAGTGACCGGTTATTTACATATCTAGCTTGGACATGTTTATCATATGTTCTGTTATGTTTATCATAATATGAGGTGATCCAAAGTATAAAAAGTGAGAAATTTACCCTTCCCCTACATAACACATCCTGGTAATATACAATGAACTTTGGATCACCTGATATTATGATAAACATAACATAACATAACATAGCATTTTGGGTTTACATCCACTTTAAGTATTCTAACAGCTGCCGCCCTGTAAGCATTGATGCAGGAATCTATTAGATTGCAGAGTGCAGGTGTCAGGAGTATATATTGTACAGCGTGCAGGTGTCAGGGTCATGTAACATACAGGGTGGAGGTGCTAGGTTTATATATTGTACAGTGTTTAGGTCCAGAAGTAGCTGACATACAGGGTGCCGTCTCCGGAGCACGCACTGTACAGAGTGCAGGTGTCAGGCGTTTGTAATGTACAGGGTGTAAGTGTTAGGAATATGTATTGTACAGCGTGTAGGTTCAGGAATAGGGGACGTACATGGTGCAGGTTCAGGAGCATCGATTGTACTAAGTGCAGGTGTCAGGAGTATGTGTTGTACAGAGTGCAGGTCATGAGTATGTATTGTACAGGGTGAAGGCATCAGGAGCATGTATTGTACAAAGTGCAGGTTCAGGAGTATGTAACGTACAGGGTGTAGGTGTTAGGAATATGTATTGTACAGAGTGTAGATTCAGGAATAGGGGACATACAGGGTGCAGATTCAGGAGCATAGATTGTACTAAGTGCAGGTGTTAGGAGTATGTATCATACAGAGTGCAGGTTCAGAAGTATGTAACATACTGTTGATTGACTGTCGAGAGCTGAGCCACTTAATATTACTCTGCCTGCTGTACAGGATGCCATTGCTGGGTCCTGGAAGGACGTTATGTTTCCCCTTTATTTGGGCTATGGTCCTTTTAAGAGAACGGAAAGGGTTAATGCACCTGTCCAGTAGGGTTGTCCCGATACCACTTTTTTAGGACCGTGTACAAGTACCGATACTTTTTTTCAAGTACTCGCCGATACCGAATACCGATACTTTTTTTAAATGTGTCCCCAAATGCAGCCATGTCCCCCACATATGCAGCCATGTCCCCCACATATGTAGCCATGTCCCCCACATATGCAGCCACGTCCCCCACATTAGCAGCCATGTCCCCCACATATGCAGCCAAGTCCCCCACATATGCAGCTATGTCCCCCCAGCCATATCCCCCACATATGCAGCCATGTCCCCCCAGCCATGTCCCCCACATATGCAGCCATGTCCCCCCAGCTATGTCCCCCACATATGCAGCCATGTTCCCCCCCCCAGCCATGTCCCCCACATATGCAGCCATGTCCCCCCAGCCATGTCCCCCACATATGCAGCCATGTCCCCCCAGCCATGTCCCCCACATATGCAGCCATGTCCCTCCAGCCATGTCCCCCACATATGCAGCCATGTCCCCCCAGCCATGTCCCCCACATATGCAGCCATGTCCCCCCAGCCATGTCCCCCACATATGCAGCCATGTCCCCCCAGCCATGTCCCCCACATATGCAGCCATTTCCCCCCATACCTAGCCGCCACCGCAACAAAAGCCGCCGCCGCCGCATGGTTAAACAGCGTGCGGGGAACATCACAGCTTTCATTTAAATAGCTGTTTTCCCCCGCCGCGCATAGACACTCCCCCTTGCTTGGGATTGGACAGATCATGATCACCTATCCAATCCCGAGCAAGGGGGAGTGTCTATGCGCGGCGGGGAAAACAGCTATTCAAATGAAAGCTGTGATGTTCCCCGCATGCTGTTTAACCATGCGGCGGCGGCTTTCGTTACGGCGGCGGGGGGAGGGCAAGTATTCTATTGAGGCATCGGGGGCATTTGCGGGAGTACAAGTACTCCCGTAAATACTCGGTATCGGTCCCGATACCGATACTGGTATCGGTATCGGGACAACCCTACTGTCCAGGATATGGCTTAAGTCAGGACAGGAAGTTGCAGGTGAGAGTGAAGGAGTGTAGTAGAGACTATGCATGGTAATGCTGGACAAGTAAATGCTGCGGTAGCTATGAGAAGCTGTGAAAAGCTTTGAAAGGACTTGGCTGTGGCCTGCCTGAAAGCCTGCTGCTGGAGGACTTACCTGCAAGGACTGTTGAACTGTGATAGGAGTACTGAGCTCTACGAGTCGGTGAGACTGATTATTTATTTCGTTTTGCTGCTGTGAAGCCATTTATGTTTATTAAAGCTCAGTTTTTGATTTAAAAAGCCTGTGTCCTGCGGTCAAGCTGGTCCCCCGAAAATTACACTGCTTAATATTACTCTGCCTACTCCCGAAAGCAATTTATATTACTCCGCCTGCTAAATATTATTCTGCCTGCTCCAAAAATTCCCACCCAGGCTCTCCTTATGGGGTCCAAGTTACTTTCTTAGAAGTGCTGGGAGACGAGACTACTACTCTGCCTGTACCCCTATGGAAAATAAAGTCCCCCCTCTGCCTCTGGGCTGGCTCTACCCTCCTATTGGCTGCCCTGATTATCACCCATGTTCAGTGGGCAGGGAGTTGACCCAAGAAGCAACAATGCTAAACTAGGAAGAAGCGAGAGTCATTACCTTGACAGGCGATGGGATATCAGACTGGCGTCCAAAACTACACATCTCGTGCATATTTCAATCATGTTTTTAGCTCTTTGTCTAGAGTTTCACTTTAAATATTTTATTGTTACATTTAGTATTATAATTATTAGTATACCGTATATACTCGAGTATAAGCCGACCGGAATATAAGCCGAGGCACCTAATTTTACCACAAAAAAATGGGAAAAGGTATTGACCTGAGTATAAGCCTAGGGTGTCCATCTGCATGCCTCACTGTGCCTCACTTTCCTCACTGTGTCCATGTGCATGCCTCATTGTGCCCAGGTCTCACTGTGTCTATGACTAGACTGACGTTTAACATGGGAGTCTATGGAAGGAGTTCCAGGCTTTGAAAAATCGGTGCTCCCCAGCCATAGGTACCCCAGACAACAGACTTATAGAGGAGAAATGGGGCTGCATGTGTGCCAAGTTCCGGGTCCAGGGGGCCAGTACCGGGTCCCCAAATTCACCAGAGAAATAACAGTTTAACATGGGAGTCTATGGAAGGTGTGCCCGGGTTTAAAAAACCGTTGCTCCCCGGCCATAGGTCCCTCGGACAACAAACCAGGTCCCCAAAGTCCGGGAGATCAGGCGCAAAAAGGAGACTCGAGTATAAGCTGAGGGGGGCATTTTCAGCACAAAAAAAATGTGCTGAAAATCTCGTCTAATACTCGAGTATGTACGGTAATTTCCCTTTAACAGCTTATGCTCCATTGTCAACATTCACAAAGCCCGGGCAGCTAAAGCCTCATTAATGCTTTGTACATTTTATGGAATCTGTGAGCAGCATCATGGCGCACGGCACCGTGGTGTACATGATAGATTACGCCATTCACTTATTATTTAAACAGTTTCATTCAAGGCCTGTGAGTTACAGAGAATCAAGTTCTTCTACTGTCAGCAGTCAGTCAGGAGCCCTCAGTGTGCCTCAATTACAAGTGTCAGAGGTTGACAGCAGTAAGAACACAGCAGCTGTGTAGCCATTGATGGCACAGGGGAGGGACACATCGGTGGTGGTGTGTGTATGTGGGGAGTATAGGGGGGGGGTAGTAGTTTTAGACTAATTACAAAGGAAATTCCTGGACTTCCTGCAAGCACACATTGACCTTCTCTGGACCTTTCATGTCCGTTTGACAGTTTGTGACTTTTTATGCTTGGAGGCCTTTGTATCATTCATTAGTTGGAATAACAATTGTCAGCCACTGGAACCCACACTTCTCCAGCAGGCTACAAAAACAGCATCCAAAATATAACTTTTTTTTTTACAAACATTAAACTATTTACATTGAAAAGCTTAGATTAGTTTATAAATTAAACCCTAAATGGTCTTGGACCAACTCTTTTTATAAGTTTATAAGTTAGACCAGCCTTTTTTCAACTAGGGTTCCTCCAGAGGTTCCAAGGGGTTTGATGTGCAATGAGCAAGTTCTGCCTTTAAGATAATGTTGATAAAAGTAAAGTTATGCACCTAGGGGCTAAGAATATGCATGCATCATACATACTAGGGGGAGTACAACTGGGGGGATCTGTAGTGGAGAAGGATCTGTTTTTTTTTTTTTTGTAGATCATAAGCTCAATTATAACATGCAATGCCAAGCTGCAGTTTCCCAAGCAAGGAAAGTCCTTTCCTTTATTAGGAGAGGTATGGACTCCAGAGAGAGAGAGATATAATTTTGCCCCCTGTACAAATCATTAGTAAGACCTCATCTGGAATATGCAGTTCAGTTTTGGGCTCCAGTTCTCAAGAAGGATATCAGGGAACTGGAGAAAGTGCAGAGAAGGGACACCAAACTGATAAGAGGCATGGAGGAGCTCAGCTATGAGGAAAGATTAGAGGAACTGAATTTATTCTCTCTTGAGAAGAGGAGAATAAGGGGGGATATGATCAACATGTACAAATATATAAGGGGTCCATATAGTGAACTTGGTGTTGAGTTATTCACTTTACGGTCAACACAGAGGACAAGGGGGCACTCTTTACGTCTAGAAGAAAAGAGATTTCACCTCCAAATACGGAAAGGTTTCTTCACAGTAAGAGCTGTGAAAATGTGTGAAAGCTGTGACTCCCTGCAGAGGTGGTTCTGGCCAGCTCAGTGAAGTGTTTTAAGAAAGGCCTGGATACTTCCCTAAATGTACATAATATAACTGGGTACTATTATTTATAGGTAAAGTTGATCTAGCGAATATCCGCAGGGCTGCCATCAGGGGGGTACAGGCAGTACACCTGTAAGGGGCAGGGGGTCCCCAGGGGCCCAGATGGGAGCCCCCTAAAAAAAGGGGGTCCCCAGGGCCCCCATGTGGCAACCCCCTCTTTTTTTATTTATTTTTTATAAAAAAAATATATGTTTTAATATATTTCTATTTAATTTTTTATTAAAGGGACAATTTTTTTTTCTTTTATTTTTTTTTTAGAGGTCCGGAGGTCCCCAGGGGCCCGGAGGCCCCCAGGGCCCCGGATGGCAACCCCCCTTTTTTTATTTATTTTTTATAAAAAAAAAAAAAAAAATTTAACTGCTTAACGCCCACTGTATATATACGTCCTATTTTTAAAGATGGATATCTCGGTAACAGCAGCAGCTGCTGCCACAACCGAGATATCCATCTTTACAGTGGGCGGGCCTGTCTACGATAACGGCGGTCTCTGCGGCGGATTCGCTGCGAAACCGCTGTTATCGGTGGCGGGAGAGGGCGGCAGAGGGCCTTCGGTAGCGGCGGAGGCGATCGGGTCCTGTCGGCAGCTGTGTGGGAATGCGAGTGAGGAAAAAATCGCCCTCACCCGTCCCCATAGCTCTGCTGGGCGGAAGTGACGTCAATACGTCAGTCCCGTCCAGCATCTTAAAGGGACATTTTTTTGTTTACCTTTTTTTAAATGACAATTTTTTTTTTCTTTTTTTGCTTTTAAGTCTAAATATGAGATGTGAGGTCTTTTTGACCCCAGATCTCATATTTAAGAGGACCTGTCATGCTTTTTTCTATTACAAGGGATGTTTACATTCCTTGTAATGGACTTGATGGGCTGTGAGGAGGACAGCCTCGGATTTCATTAAAAAAAAATCTGGTCACCTTACACTTAGACCCCTTTCACACTGGGTCACTTTGAAGGTGCTATAAAGCTAAAAATAGCACCTGGAAAATGACCTGAAACAGCCGCTGCTGTCTCTCCAGTATGAAAGACCCAAGGGCTTTCACACTGGAGCGGTGCGCTAGCAGGACGGTAAAAAAGTCTTGCTAGAAGCATCTTTGGAGCGGTGAAGGAGTGGTGTGTAGAAATCATTGGTGCACCACGGCTATACCGCCAGCAAAGTGCCTCTGCAGAGGTGGTTTTTAACCCTTTCTCGCCCGCTAGCGGGGGGTAAAATCACCCCGCTAACGGCCAAATAGAGCTGTGAAATTGACGGTAAAGAGCTGCTAAAAATGGCGGCGCTTTACCACAGACCCCGCACCCGCCCCAGTGTGAAAGGGGCCTAAGGTATCATGAGCTGTAATTAGAGTAATTACTAGACGGGGTTTCCTGAGACCAGCAAGTTATTTCAAGGGTTCCTCTATGTTAAGAAAGAATTGAGAAAGGCTGATGATTTACAATATATACTATTTATAATACATTTTTTTTAAAAATATATATATCATTTTTTACTATCTGGACATTGATGGGTCACAGGATTCTATAAGTTTTTCTAAAGAGAGCATGGCAGAGACTGTTTTCTTTGAGGCTATCTCTGTCTAATTTAAACTTTTGGAGGGAGCTGTCTGTACTGAGAAAGATGGAAGGGAAGAGAGAGGAGAAAGAGTGACCTGACTCAATCAGTTACATGTATAAAGCTTGTTCCCTTAAACTCACGTAAACAAGCAATAATAATAATAATAATAATAATAATAAATTCCAGTTGGATATTCAATAATGCATCAATTTTCCAATAGATCTAATGGTATGACATACGGTCTTTAGTAGTTACAGAAGTTTTGACAGTTTTCCCTTTCAAAAACAATTCTCAATATTGTTTTTTCTTCTGTCTTGTCAGTAAAACACATTTACATTTTTTATAAATGTATCTAATTTTTTTCATAAAATATGGAATTGTGAAAAGTTTAAATTTGTTCTGTGTCACTGATAATCAACTGTGTTTACTCTTAATAAATTATAATGGCAACAGAAACTACCCAAATGACCCTGATCAAAAGTTTACACACCCTGGTGATTTTGGCCTAATAACATGCACACAAGGTAACACAAAGGGGTTTGAATTGCTATTAAAGGTAACCATCCTCACCTATGATGTGTTTGCTTTTAAATAGTGTGTGTGTTTAAAAGGTCAATACGTTTCTGGACTCCTGACAGATCCTTGCATCTTTCATCCAGTGCTGCACAGACGTTTCTGGATTCTGAGTCATGGGGAAAGCAAAAGAATTGTCAAAGGATATGCGGGAAAAGGTAGTTGAACTGTATAAAACAGGAAAGGGACATAAAAAGATATCCAAGGAATTGAGAATGCCAATCAGCAGTGTTCAAACTCCAATGTGGAAAATTAGGGATTCTGTTGAAACCAAACCACGGTCAGGTAGACCAACTAAAATTTCAGCCAGAAAAATTGTTCGGGATGCAAAGAAAAACCCACAAATAACTTCAGGTGAAATACAGGACGCTCTGAAAACATGTGGTGTGGCTAATTTAAGATGCACAATAAGGAGGCACTTGAAGAAAGATGGGCTCCATGGTCGAGTTGCCAGAAGAAAGCCATTACTACACAAATGCCACAACGTATCCCGCTTACAATATGCCAGACAGCACAGAGACAAGCCTCAAACCTTCTGGCACAAAGTCGTTTGGAGTGCTGAGACCAAAATTTAGCTTTTTCGCCACAACTATATACGCTACATTTGGAGAGGAGTCAACAAGGCCTATGGTGAAAGGCCCACCATTCCTACTGTGAAACACGGAGGTGGATCACTGATGTTTTGGGGATGTGTGGGCTACAAAGGCACAGGAAAATTGGTCAATATTGATGGCAAGAGGAATGCAGTATGTTATCAAAAATACTGGAGGAACATTTGCATTCATCAGCCAGGAGGTTGCGCATGGGACGTACTTGGACATTCCAACATGACAATGATCCAAAACACAAGGCCAAGTCGACCTGTCATTGGCTACAGCAGAATAAAGTGAAGGTTCTGGAGTGGCCATCTCAGTCTCCTGACCCCAATATCATTGAGCCATACTGGGGAGATCTTGAGCGTGCCGTTCATGCAAGACGGCCCAAGAATTTACAGGAACTGGAGGCTTTACCACCTGAGAAGATAAAGAGCCTCATCCACAAATACCACAAAAGACTTCAAGCTGTTATTGATGTTTAAGGAATTAACACGTTATTAAGAACTGGGTTATGTAAACTTTTGTTCAGGGTCATTTGGGTAGTTTCTGTTGTCATTATGATATAAAAAGAGTAAACACAGTTGATTGATAATCATTGGCTTCAGCCAAACACTAATAACCATGAACGAAAGAAAAGTTGTTGTGTTATCATTCATATTCTCTGAGAAATGGCCAAGAAATCATAAATTCTGCCAGGGTATGTAAACTTATGAGCACAACTGTAGATAGATAATTTACTCAACTGATAAGGCTTTAACATATTGCTAATGCAGAAATCCAGACATTATTATTACTGATTCCGTGAGTTCTTGAAATGACTGTCTAATGTTTGAATCAAAAGGGACTTTGTTAGGGCAGAACAGATATTCCTTGTCCGCAACGTGAAAATTGATTCCATCTCTAAATCCCATTCTTACTGCAAACACTGAATATCATTCAAGCCGGCCGGCAGCAGGATCCTGATGAAGGCAATTGCTTTGCTGCAAACCCCTAACTACTCCCTGACCCCTCACTCTCCCTTAGAGGTTACAGAGTGATTCCCATTTAAGTGGTGCCAGAATAGTATCATAAACATGTGTAATTTCTGCTGCATAATGCCCTCAAATTAAATCTCCCTAAATGCCTTTAGGCAGATAAATATTTTTGTGTTGATTGACGGTTTCTGCCATTTAAATAAAGAATGGAAGAGATTATATTGACTGATCACAACCTTTCTTGTTTTGCCAGGGAACAAAAAAAAAAAATCAGCATGTTCAAGATTACAAGTCACTGTTAGAATAAAATTGAATTTTGCCCAACTCTGCTCAACCGTTTAGGGTTTGATGACTAAGTCATTGGAGTAATAAACTAAATGTTTTTTGGTTTTATTTTTGGATTAAAATAGCTATTTATTAGACATGTGCATTAGTCTGCATTTTCGTTCGAATTTCGGATAACTTCGTTATCGTTGTAACAAACAAAAATGAACGCGCAGAATCCGAAATCCGAAAGATCCGACATAAAAGAAAAATGTTTTATTTTCGCTTTCGTTGCTACAACATTTGGATATAGATAGGAGATTCGACATGGCGCTGACAATAGTGATCTGTGTTTATTGAACCTGTGGTCGAATGTGCCTAACATAACTCTATTAGTCCAAGATTATTCTACATAGAGAGCAAGGATTCGACATAGAGATAAAAGATTCGACATTATAGAGACAGTGTTGGGGTAGACCAGGGGTGTCCAAACTTTTTTCAAAGAGGGCCAGATTTGATGAAGTGAACACGCGTGAGGGCCGACCATTTTGCCTGACATTCTTTGAACCATTAAAATTCGGTTCAACTGTGTCCGTCCAAACATTAATACACGGCCCAACAAGAATTCTCTTGCCTTTGTTGCTCTGGGTGCTGAAGAGATGAGCTTGTGCGTGATATTTGGATGTGCCGTATTTATCGGCATATAAAACGCACCTTCACTTTAAGGCCTTGTACACACGAGCAAACCAAAATCCCCGCCAGCAGAGAGCGCGCTGACGTGTCGGTGACGTGGCGGTGACGTTGACGCCGCCACGTCACCGCACCAGGAAGTAAAACACTTCCGCGCATGCGCCGAATCCATTCGGCGGCGGTGCGGCGGCGGTGCGGGACGACATGTCTGCTGGTAAGTGTACTAACCAGCAGACATGTCGGGCGGACGGATTCCCACCCGATAGATTTCAAAGCATGCTTTGAAATCTGTCGGGTGGCCAAATCCGTCGGCTCGGCCGTACACACGATCGAATCTGTCTGCTGAAACGGTCCAGCGGACCGTTTCCAGCGGACAGATTTGATCGTGTGTACGAGGCCTAAGAGGGAAGTTTCATGAAAAAACGAAGGGCCAGATTCTCGTAGATATACGTTTTTTCGGCGTAGCGTAGCGTATCACATTTACGCTACGCCTCCGCACTTTTTACGGGCAAGTGCTGTATTCTCAAAGCACTTGCTCAGTAATTTGCGGTGGCGTCGAGTAAATGGGCCGGCGTAAGGCTGCGTAATTCAAAGTAGGAAGGAGGTGAGCGTGCTGTATTAAAATTAAGCGCGCCCCCGCGCCGAACGATCTACGCATGCGCCGGTTGTAAACGTAGCCCACTGCGCATGCTCCATAGTATGCCGCAAATACATTCATTTTGACGGCAACGTAATTAACGCACAGCCCTATTCGCGACGAGTTACGTAAACGATGTAAACGACGGAAAAACACTGTCCCGACGTCCATACTTAACATGGCTTACGCCGGACCTATGCAAGGTTACCCCTCATATAGCAGGGGTAACCTTACGCTTACGCAAACTACGTAAACTACGACGACGGCACGCAAATACGTTCGGGAATCGGCGTATCGGCTCATTTGCATATTCGACGCAGAAATCGACGGGAACGCCACCTAGCGGCCAAGCGTAACATTGCAACTTAGATCCGACGGTGTAAGTGACTTACGCCAGTCTGATCTACGCCAAATCTATGCGTAACTGATTCTAAGAATCAGTCGCATAGATAGGAGGGCTCAGGTACGACGGTGTATCTCTGAGAATCTGGCCCTAAAATTTTAAATAAAGAACTGTGAAGCAAAATTGCCCATCAATGCAACCTCACCAATGCCACGAATGCAGCCTCACCATTATAATCATTACTCCATTGCAATCAATGCCACCTCTCCATTGCAATAAATGCAGTCTCTCCATTGCAATCAATGCAGCCTCTCCATTGCCATAAATGCAGCCTCTCCATTGCCATAAATGCAGCCTCTCCATTGCCTTCTACATTGCGTTCAGGAAAAAGCTGAAGACCTGGCTATTCTGCAAAGCATTCCAATCCTAGGCCAATTCTCCTCCGTTCACCCACGCTGATTTCTAAATCTTTTTCTCCTCCTCCCTTTTCTCTCCTTCTCTTTTCTTCTCCATCTCCTCCTCTGCTATGCAGCAGTTTCGTTTATTTATGCTGCCCTCGCCAGAACATCCGGGCAATCTGTCACAAAGCGCGTTTGCACCACCGACTGGTGGTATATGTGCGCTTCACAAACAAATAGTAATAAATAATAATAATTGCCATGAATCCAGCCTCAACATTGCCATGACTGCAGCCTTAACATTGCCATCAGTGTAGCCTTAACATTGCCATAAGTGCAGCCTTATCGATGGCCATCTGCAGCCTCGGAGGGGACAGGGAGGGGGCAGGACAAGTGCCAACAGATTACAGCGACAACAGATTGTGGGCCCCCTGGCGGGCCATAAAATATATATATCCATATTACCAGGGGGGCCACATTTAACCTTAAAGCGGGCCGCAATTGGCCCGCGGGCCGGACTTTGGACATGCCTGGGGTAGACCATTCGACATGAACGACGAAGATTCGACGAAGCAGCGAAAAACATACAAATGTCAAATTTGTCATTGAAGGCTCATGGTCGAAAGTTCTAAGAATATTCGATGGAGCAGCTAAACTGTACGACGCCGCAATCGTACATTTCCAGTCAAATGCTCGGCCCATAGGCTATAGAAGAATTTAAATGTTGATTGACTAGTAATAATAATTTATAAATATAGTTATTACTAGTCATACAACTTTAGAATTCTTCTATAGCTTGTGGGCGGAACATTCGACCGGAAATGTACGATTGCGGCGTCGTACAGCTTTGCTGCTTCATGGAATCTTCTTAGAACATTCGACAGACACCATAAGCCTTCAATGACAGATTCGACCTTAATTAACTTGGATTTTCGGACAAATGCATTTTTTTTTACGAAACAAAATAAATAAACACATTTCGGGAGTAACTAAATTAATACATTTTTCGGACGAAAACGAAATTCCGAAACAAAATATTTCAGTGTGCGCATGTCTGCTATTTATGACCTTGAAGCCCAAATACATTTTTTGCTTTTGCATAGACTTCTCCGAAGCAAGAAGATCTGAACAAATTAATGGAACTACAATATTAACTACATGGAAAATTAGGTCCAATGTAGACATTTTTTAAATAATGCATTTGGGTGGCAAAGATACGAATGTAATATATACACTGGGGGGAGAACCTCTGGGGGAAGGGATCTAGGATGGAAAAGGACCTGGGGGTCCTAGTAGATGATAGGCTCAGCAATGGCATGCAATGCCAAGCTGCTACTAATAAAGCAAGCAGAAAATTGGCATTGGTCCAGCCGCACCTGAAGTATGCTGTCCAGTTCTGGGGTTGTTTTTCAGGGGTTGGGATTGGCCCCTTTAGTTCCAGTGAAGGGAACTCTTAAGCCCCATACACACTATCAGTTTTCCTGACGGTTTTCTCTTCAGGTTTACCAAAACCATGTAGTGCAAGGGCCTGCCTGATTGCATACAAATTGAAACTCTCGAGGTTTGACCTCATATTAGATAGTTTTGGTAAACCTGAAGAGAAAACCATCAGGAAAACTGATAGTGTGTATGGGGCTATAAAGAGGATGTAAACCCTGATGGGCTTCCTCTTTATTTCCCTGCAAAGGTAAAGCATAATGGGCTACTATGCATTGCATAGTAGCCCATTATGTGTCACTTTCCTGAAACCGAAGCCTGCAATGTCACCGCTGTCCCCTGTGCAGGAAGCGTCCATTCTTCACCCCTCTTACTTCCGTGACTGGCCGGAGTCGCGTGGTGCCACTCCTACACATGCGCATGGGAACTGCCAGTCATGGCATGCACCATAGACATCGTGCTGTTTCTAAAGTGCGCCTGCGCCGGTGTCTATGGTGCATGGGCCGTAGACATTGATGCACGTCTCTATTGTAAATACCTCCTAAACCGTGGAGGTTTATGCGATATTTCCAGCACCTATAGGTAAGCCTTATTAGGCTTACCTGTAGGGAAAAGTGGTATACCACCACTTTAAGGCGTCAGCATACCAAGACATTTTGGACAATTTCATGCTCCCAACTTTGTGGAAATAGTTTGGGGATGGCCCCTTCCTGTTCCAACATGACTGCGCACCAGTGCACAAATCAAGGTCCATAAAGACATGGATGATGGGGTGTAGGAACTTGACTGGCCTGCACAGAGTACTGACATCAACCCGATAGAACACCTTTTCGATTAATTCAAGCAGAGACTGGGAGCCAGGGTTTCTTGTCCACATCAGTGCCTGACCTCACAAATGTGCTTCTAGAAGAATGGTCAAACATTCCCATAGACACTCCTAAACCTTGTGGACGGCCTTCCCAGAAGAGTTGAAGCTGTTATAACTGCAAAGGGTGGGCCACCTCAATATTGAACCCTACAGACTAAGACTGGGAAGCCATTATAGTTCATGTGTGTGTAAAGGGAGGAGTCCCAATACTTTTGGTAATATAGTGAATAAGACTGACTCAGCTCCACCTATCACTAATATATAAGTTGTGGGTAGACTGTTCTTTTAAAGCCTAATAACAGTCATGGGGAAGGGTTAAAACCCCCATTCATTTTACTTTTACTTCTGTAGCTGGGATTTTTTTTTTTTAGTTTATGTGTGGTCAAGATAGGAAGTGGTGTACGCCAAGGTGAAACATACAGTTATAAAACTGAACAAGGAAAACTCTGAAAATGTAATTCCCCCCCCCCCCCCAAAGCATTCTCACCTGGTAACTTTTATTTAAAAACAAAAAACTTCACATACTGTAGATTTTGTGGAAGTAATAAGTCGTCGGATCAATCTTGTGAAGAACTTGTTTATTTCCAGCCAGCAGTGAACCGCGTGTAAAAACTTTTTTTTTTTTAGTTTCACATTATACAGTATCTCACAAAAGTGAGTACACCCCTCTCATTTTTGTAAATATTTTATTCGATCTTTTCATGTGACAACACTGAAGAAATGTCACTTTGCTACAATGTTGTGTAGTGAGTGTACAGCTTGTATAACAGTGTAGATTGGCTGTCCCCTCAAAATAACTCAACACAAAGCCATTAATGTCTAAACCGCTGGCAACAAGTGAGTACACCCCCTAAGTGAAAATGTCCAAATTGGGCCAAAGGTGTCAATATTTTGTGTGGCCACCATTATTTTCCAGCACTGCCTTAACCCCCTTAGGCATGGAGGTCACCAGAGCTTCACAGGTTGCCCCTGGTGTTCTCTTTCACTCCTCCATGATGACATCACGGAGCTGGTGGATGTTAGAGACCTTGCGCTCCTCCCCCTTTCATTTGAGGACGCCCCCACAGAAGCTCAATAGGGTTTAGGTCTGGAGACATGTTTGGCCAGTCCATCATCTTTACCCTCAGCCGACCATTTTGCCTGACATTCTTTGAACCATTAAAGTTTGATCTAAGTGTGTTAGTTTGAGCACCAATAAACGGCCCAATAAGAATTCTCTCTTGAATTTGTGTGTGAGTAAAGAGATGAGCTCAGGCGTATTATTTGGATATACCGTATTTATTGGCATATAAACACGCACCTTCACTTTAAGAGGGAAGTTTCAGGGAAAAAATGTTTAAATAAAGAACTGTGAAGCAAAATAAAGGTCAATGCCCATCTGCAGCCTCACAAATGCAGCACCCCCAATTGCCAGGAATGCAGAACCCACCATTGCCAGGAATGCAGCACCCACCATTGCCAGGAATGCAGCACCCACTATTGCCAGGAATGCACCCACTATTGACAGGAATGCACCCACCATTGCCAGGAATGCAGCACCCACCATTGCCACGAATACACTCACCATTGGCAGGAATGCAGCACAGACCATTGGCAGGAATGCACTCACCATTGCCAGGAAGGCAGCACCCGCCATTGGCAGGAATGCACCCACCATTGTCAGGAATGCACCCACCATTGCCAGGAATGCAGCACCCACAATTTCCAGGAATGCACCCACCATTGCCACGAATACACTTACCATTGCAGCACAGACCATTGGCAGGACAGATGCAGCACAGACCATTGGCAGGAATGCACTCAACATTTCCAGGAAGGCAGCACCCACCATTGCCAGGAATGCAGCACCCACCATTGCCAGGAATGCACCCACCATTGCCAGGAATGCAGTACCCACCATTGCCACGAATACACTCACCATTGCCAGGAATGCAGCACAGACCATTGGCAGGAATGCACTCACCATTGCCAGGAAGGCAGCACCCACTATTCCCAGGGATGCACACACCATTGCCAGGAATGCACCCACCATTGCCAGAAAGGCAGCACCAACCATTGCCAGGAATGCACTCACCATTGCCATCAGTGCAGCCTTCCTATTACAGAGGCTGCCGTGTAAACAGGAAATACTACTCCTGTGTGCACGGCACTCGTCCTGCCTCCTCCCTATGAGGCAGCCAGCCTATATATCTTTTATTGGCCCCAGTGCTGGGAGATCGTCGTGGGCCACAAAATATATATATGGTTAGATAATCAGGCTGGCCATTCAAAACCAGACCGTGTGCAGCGATTGGCCCGCGGGCCGGTCTTTGGACATGCCTGGCCTAGAATGACAATCATGGCTTCTTCCAAACACACAATGGCAGAAAATATATAATGTTTGAACTGATCTTTTTTTTAAACACGTGCAAAGAACTTTACAAAAAAAGCCAAATGCCAAATACACTTATTGCTTATGCAAGTCTGAGAAGAGGAATAGAAATCATATTCCTGTTTTTTTTTACATAAAATACATATTTATTAAATATGTGCAGAAACAGATATATGAGGCTCTTGGTGGGTATGAAACTGAGATCTGGCTCTCCTAAGGGCCAGATTCAGGTAGATGAGAGTATCTTTCCTCTGGAGTAACGCTTCTCATTTACGTTACTCTGAAGACCCTTTCAGCGCAAGTCCTGTAATTCACATAGCAGTTGCGCGTAAACTTGCGCCAGAGTAACGATAATGCGCTGGCGTAACCCGACGCAAGTGGAAGTGGGTGTGATCATATGTAAATGATGGGCGGAGCCCAGCGCAGAGGCTTACGTTCAGCGCATCATCCACGGAGCATGCGCAGTGAGTGCGGCTCCACTCGCCCCCCTTGTGCGCATGCTCACAACTTCCGTCGGCACCACTTCCTGGGAAACGTCAGCGCAATGCGTTCCGCTGGGCGCTTAAAAGCGCTGGCGGAAACGCCATTCCGGCGCAAAAGTAGTTCCATTTCCCCCCACCCCAGGGAAGATACTTTTGCCCTGTAATGGCTGCTCCCGCTACCCCCAAAGAGAGGAGGAACCTAAACTATAATGCCCAGGAGGTCACTGTGATAATCTCGGCTATGGAGGCATTTAATGATTTTCTCCATGGGAAAAAAAGCAGGAAGACCAGCCGGGAAAGGAAGCAGGCTATCCTGGCCACCATTGCTGCCAGGGTCAATGTGCTGGGGTACTCCACCCGGAGTGCTTCAGACATTCAAAAAAAAATCAATGACCTGCGGCGCAAGGTGAGGGGCAAGGTGTCCACCATTAGGAGCCATGAGAGGGGCACAGGTGGTGGTCCCCCATGTCCTGTCACCCTGACCGCGGAGGAGGAGGTGGTTGCCCGCTGCCTGGACAGGGAGCAGTTGGAGGGGGTCCCTGGCTATGACTCCGTAGAGGAAGGCTCCAGGACAGGTAAGTGTTTTTTACCCCCTTTTTGGTGTGTTGCATGTGGGGGGGGGGGGGGGGTGGGTACATGTGCCAAGTGTGTGGGACCACCAACATGTGTCTGCTTTGTGTCATCCACAGATGACGGTGCTGGGCCATCATCTCGTGCCGGCCAGTCCACCCCAACCCCCCAACGGGATGCTGCTGACGAGGCCCTGGGTGCTGGAGACACCGAGGTGGAGGAGGAGAGTACCCACACCACTTCAGCAGAGGTGGTTGTGGAGGAGCCTGTCCCTGAACAGGAGTTTATTTTAATGTTGGAGGAGTCCTCCTCCTCTGCAGGGCCCTCTGTGATCCCCTCCCCCATCCTAGGTAGCCCCTCAAGGGCGACTCCATCCCCACGGGGACAACCTTCCTCTGCCCCCAGGAAGGCCACCCGGAAGACCAGGGGGGTGTGTGATTTGGTCGAGGACCAGGTGCTGTTGGACCACGCCAAGCAGACCCAGCAGATGGGGGAGATTGCTGGCCACCTGGACCGGGTCGCTGACAGCCTGGGCTCCATGCCCAGTGGTGTTCAGAACATTGTTACCAGCCTGGGGGAGGTGCAGGCTGATATACGGCACCTGACAGCAGCTGTACATGCCAACACTGCTGCCATTCGGGAAGAGGGGAGGCAACGGCAGCGTGACCAGCGGCACAATATCACCCGCCAGTTGAGGATGCAGGCCCAGACGAACCTTTATCTGAGCAGGATTGCAGTGGCCTTGGAGGGCAGGCAGCCAACAGCTGGCCGGAGTGGCCCATCCGGGGAACAGCCTCCTCAAGATGCCCCCACACCCCCACCACCACCCACTCCCTCCAGGCAGATGAGGAGCCTGAGAGTGCCCCCAAGGAGGAGCCCCCGTCATCCTAGATGAGGGTTATTTTTGATTTGGTTTATATTTGTGCATTTTTTTATACTCAGGTTATGAGTTTATATTTTATTTTCATGCTCAGGTGATGAGATTTTTTATTTCTTTGGAACTGCACACGGTCAGGAGTGCAGGGGACAGTGTGAATGGTGTTTGAATGTGAGAGGGTGGCACTCCTGACAGTAAGGGGTGTCACCCTCGGCCGTGGTGGTGAAGTTAACCCCACGGCTGAATGAATGACGTGTGAAAGGTGTGTGAATGGACAGTGACATCATTGGGGCCTTGACGCTGGCGTTACTGCTCCCAACTCCTACATGCTGGACTTGGGCTAATCCAATGCGATGTGCATGTGGTGTGTGTGATCTAGGGACATCAGTGGTGTACACGCGTGCACTGTCTGTGTTATTAATGTTTTGGTTTAGTGTCCAAAGATGCCTACGGCGAGGACCCTCCTGACTGCTCTTCCATCAGCAGACTGGGTGTCCTCTGGCAGGTGGGGACTGTGTGGGTCGGGGGTCAGGTCATCACGTATGTCAATCTGCAGGCCTTTTCTCATGGCAAAGTTGTGCAGAATACAACATGCAGCGATGATCTGACACACAAAGGTAGGGGAATACAATAGGGTCCCCCCAGACTTATCCAGGCAGCGGAAACGGGACTTCAGGAGCCCAAATGTTTGCTCCACCACTGCACGGGTTTTGATGTGTGCTTCATTGTATTTTCTCTCTCCTCTGGTTTGGGGGTTCCGGAAAGGAGTCATTAGATGGGGTCCCAGTGCATATGCAGAGTCACCTGTAAGGTAAAAGACAGGAGAATGTTAGTCATGCATGTGCGACTTCTGTTGTGCATCACGGGAGGGGATAGTCATGCCTGACTCCCATGTCACTCACCAATCAGCCAGCTGTCCCCATACATGTTCTGCTCGAATTCTGCTAGGATGGGGCTCTGACGGTATATGAAGCTGTCATGGCTGGACCCGGGGTGTTTGGCACGGACGTGCCATATGAGGCGCTGGGCATCAGCTATCACCTGTACGTTGATGGAATGCCAATGCTTCCGATTGCGGTATATGTGCTCTGTGGCACTGGGGGGCTGGAGTGCCACATGTGTGCAATCAATGGCCCCGATGGTGCGTGGGAATCTGGCAATGTTGTAGAAATCTGTCATTGCCTTCAGCCGCAGCTCCTCAGTGGTGGGTCTGATGAACTGGTTGGACATGCGTCTGAGGATTGCAGGGACAACCTGGTGCACACATCTGCTCACGGAGGATTGTGACATCCCAGCCACCACTCCACTTGTACGCTGGAATGATCCACTGGCAAGGAAATGAAGTGTTGCCAGGACCTTCACCAGTGGCTGCACTGCTTGTGAGCGGTGTGTCTTGCTGGTGATGTCATCCTGCAGGGTTGTGGTTAGTTCAAGTATTGCATCTGGGCTGAATCTGAAGAGGCGATACACCTCCTCATCCCCCATGCCAAAGAGGTTCATACGAGTGCGGTATATCCTCTCACGTGCCCGCCTCCTCCGTAGCGAGGGACCCAGTACTAGTCTTAGGACCACGAGTGCCCCTGGCATGTTGGCACACAGAGGTGTTGTCCTTGCAAGTGTTGTTGTTCAGCTTGCTAGTTTCGTCGGTAACGCTGCTGTAGCTGCTCTCCTGCTGACCTGTGACCGTCTGGAGTAAAGATAAAGCAGCCTTTTGTAGAAATAACTTTGCGCCGGACGGACCAGATACGCGCGGCGCATGTAGCCAGCGTATGGTGCTAATCCGATCGTGAATTGGGCAAAATACCTCATTTGCATATTTGCATGGGAAATCAATGGGCGCGACTGATGCGCCCAGCGAAAATAAGCGCTGACGATACTCTGGCGTCGGAACGTTCCGCCGGTCGCAAATGACCCGTTATTGGGCGCATCTAGTTTGGTGGGTACGGGCACATAGAAACGACGGCGCATCATCACAGTTACGCGGCGCATATCGAAATACTCCAGCGCAAGTGTTCCTGAATCTGGCCCTAAGCCTACACATGGAACCAGCTTGTTCAAAGCACCACAATGGAATTTGTGACAGGTTTCACTAACGTGTTGACCATGCACAATTTCACACACATTTCTGTATGACATATGTCTGTTGAGAAAGAAGTACAAGACACTTGTTGGGATGTTTGGCATGGCTGGGTTCTGAGAATGAGTTTATTATAGATATAGAATGCATACAAAACTGAATTAGCTGCAGGAGCTGACAGCTGTTGAGAATGCGGAATGTGCTTGACCAATGGACTAATCCGAGGTGTTCAGGCTAAGACTCCTAATTAGCACCTCTACAAATTAAATCTCTTAAGTGATATGGAATTGTCATGTAACTATCCTTGTGTTGTATTCCTAACAAGCTTGATTGTTTTTTTTTAAATACAGAGATGCTGCAATTTCTATAACCTGATTTTCACAACCTAACCTCCCAATGCTGCTATAGCAGAAAGGAGCCCTATAGGACAGAGTGGGCTTTGACAAAGCAATTTTAAAACCATAATTCTTAATCATTAACCACTTCCATACCAGGCACTTACGCACCTTCCCGCCCAAGCCAATTTTCAGCTTTCAGCACTGTCGCAATTTGAATGACAATTGCGCGGTCATGCTACACTGCACCCAAACAAAATTGGCGTCCTTTTTTCCCCACAAATAGAGCTTTCTTTTGGTGGTATTTGATCACCTCTGCGATTTTTTTTTTTGCGCAACAACTAAAAATAGAGCGAAGATTTTGAAAAAAAAATAAAGTTTGTATTTTTTTCTGTTAATTTTTTTGTAAATGAGTATGTTTTCTCTTTCAATTACGGGCACTGATATGGTGGCACTGATGGGCACCGATGAGGTGGCACTGATGGGCACCGATGAGATAGTTCTGATGGGCACCGATTAGGTAGCACTGATGGGCACTGATAGGCGGCGCTGGTATGGGGTAAAATGATGGGCACTCATGGGCGGCACTGATGGGCACTCATGGGCGGCACTGATGGGCACTCATGGGCGGCACTGATGGGCACTCATGGGCGGCACTGATGGGCACTCATAGGCAGCACTGGGCACTCATAGGCGGCACAGATGGGCACTCATAGGTGGCACAGGTGGGCACTCATAGGTGGCACAGGTGGGCACTGATAGGTGGCACAGGTGGGCAGTGATAGGTGGCACAGGTGGGCACTGATAGGTGGGCACTGGGCATGGATTGGCACTGTGGGGTGGCACTGACAGACACTGGGGTGGCACTGATGATCACTGAGGGGTGGCACTGATGGATCAATGTTGCCAATCAGTGCCCATGTGTGGGCACTGATTGGCATCATTTTTTTTTACTGCCCCTTTTTTTTTTCTTTGTCCTTTTTTTTTTTTGTCCTTTTTTTTTTTTTTTTAAGTTCCCTGGTGGTCTAGTGTGGGCACTCCCTGGTGGTCCGTGTGGCGATCCGAGGGGGGGCTGCGCTGATAAACAATCAGCGCGAACCCCCCCTGTCAGGAGAGACGCTGATCGGCTCTCCTGTACTCGCGTCTGTCAGACGCGAGTGAGGAAGAGCCGTTGGCGGCTCTTCCTGTTTACATCGTGATCAGCCATGATTGGTCACGGCTGATCACGTGGTAACGAGGCTCCGCCCACGGGCGCGCGCGGCATTGAAATCGTGCTAGACGTTTGAGAACGGCTAGTCACGATTTCATAACCACTTCCCGGCCGTAAATCTGCTATTGGCCGGGCGGGAAGTGGTTAAAAGATGCTTCAACTAGTCCAGTGGTTCTCAACTCCTGTCCTCAGGATCCACTAACAGGCCAGATTTTAAGAATTACCTTGGGGAGATGCAGACTAGAATACTGCAATCACTGAGCAGTAGGGATGAGCTTTGAGTTTGAGTCAAACTCATACTCGGCTCGAACATTGCCTGCTCACCGAACAGCGAACAATTTGGGGTGTTCGCGGGAAATTCGAAAACCCTGGAAAAGTCTATGGGAGAAATCTAAAGTGCTAATTTTATTGTTATTGTCCTAAAAAGTGTTTGGGGACCCGGGTCAATGCAAAAAAAGTTTAAAAAAAACTGCAGTTTTTTCGGGAGCAGTGATTTTAATAATGCTTAAAGTGAAACAATGAAAGTGAAATATTCCTTTAAATTCAGTACCTGGGGGGGGGGGTGTATAGTATGCCTGTAAAGCAGTGCTTGTTTCCCGTGCTTAGAACTGTCTCTGCACAAAGTGTCATTTCTGAAGAATAAAAAGAAATTTAAAATCACTGCTCCTGAAAAAACTTTTTTTTTGCATTGATACATGTCCCCAGGGGCAGGACCCGAGTCCCCAAACACTTTTTAGGACAATAACTTGCATATTAGCCTTTAAAATTAGCACTTTAGATTTCAAACGTTCGAGTCCCATAGACTTCAATGGGGTTCTAAAGTTTGGTGTGTTAGCAGGTTCTGGTGGGGGGGTTCGGCGCATCCCTACTGGAATTTTGGGGCCCCTTACACAGCTTCAGGCATGGGCCCCCTGGAGCAGAGAACCGGGGGGGGGGTGAATTGAGAAGCGGGGGGCCCTTTACAAAAAGAAGAAATAAAGAAAAATATATATATATAAAAAAAAAGTGGCTAGCCATCCCGGGCCCAGGGGACCTCTGGGCCCTTTAATAAAAAGAAAAAAAGAGAGGAAAAAATATATATTTTTTTAAAAAGGGTGGTTGCCATCTGGGGCCCTGGGGATCTCTGGGCCCTTTAATCAATTCTTTTTTTTATAAAAAGAAATTACCAAAAAAGGGAGCTTTCCATCCGGGACCTCTGGGCCCTTTAATAAAAAGAAACCTCTGGGCCCTTTAATAAAAAAAAAAAATATATATATTAAAAAACATATATTTTTTTATAAAAAATAAATAAAAAAAAGAGGGGGTTGCCATCTGGGGCCCTGGTGGCCTCCGGGCCCCTGGAGACCTCCGGACCCCTAAAAAAAAAAATCATTTTTTTTTTTAATGGGTTCCCATCCGGGCCCCTGGGGACCCCCGGCCCCTTACAGGTGTACTGCCTTTACCCCCCTGATGGCGGCCCTGCTACTGAGCAGCAAATTATATCACCTGTGATGTATTTCAGTTATCTTTGCAAACCTGGCCTGTTAGTGGGTCCTGACAACAGGAGTTGAGAACCACTGAACTACTACTGAACTATTACCACTACATGTGGTATATCCAAAAAGCCCCGGAAGAGTTGGCTTCTGAATGATCAGTCCATTTTTTGCAATTCGGCACTGCGTCACCTGATCCGCTCTGCAGATGGATGGGAAAATAGGATTTTCCTCCGTCTGCAGAATCGGAGGATTGCGGACACTGATGAGATCGGGTGTCAATGAATGCAGCGCCACCTCTAATGCCTCGTACACACGATCGGTTTTCCCGGCGGTCAAAAGTCCTCCGGGAAAACCGAGAACCTGCTTGGTGGCTTTTCCCCGTGTACACATGGCCGGTTTTCCCGACAGGAAAACTGCCATGACAGCCAGGGCCATCTTATAATGCCATCATGGGCCCTGGAGCCCCTACCAGCCTGGCCCAATTTATGCACCTGCTCTCAAGAGTTTAAAGCGGAGCTCCACCCAGCATAACAACATTTTACAATGTTGTTTGAAAAAAATAAAAAAAAAAAACCTGAAAAAAATAAAAAATAAATACTCACCCGAAATAGCTGTTGCTATGCGGAAGTCCGTAATCTGCCTCTTCCTGATCCGCGGTGTGTTTTCTTCTTCTTCTGCTTCTTGTGAATGGGGCGCGCTGCTTCCTGGGAACTGTGTGTGTTCTCAGAGAGCAGCGCGCCCATTCACAAGCCAGCGTGAGACTCGCGCAGGCGCAGTAGGAAACGGGCAGTGAAGCCGTACGGCTTCACTGCCTGTTTCCCATATTGTGAATGGCTGCGCGGGACCCGGAGCGATCGTGGGACCGGCATCGGGGGGGCCCATCAGCGCGGGCGCCTAGGACAGGTAAGTGTCTTTATTTAAAGTCAGCAGCTACACTGTTAGTAGCTGCTGACTTTAAAATTTTTTTTTACCGTGGCTGGAGCTCCTCTTTAAGTATTAAACGTTGATGAAATCAAATATATATTCCTTAGAAATTTCAATAAAATCGATTTTAAAACATGCCATAAATCAAAGACTAATTAATCAACACAAAGAAGGGGGAAAGTAGAATGGCACAGTACAGGCGGGATCAGGAAGACACAATACAGGTTCCGAGATACTGCCTGGGACACGGACATTCTGTGACAGCTTAGTAAAAAGCATGAGTGTCCTGGCCAATCTGGGACAGTTAGCAAGTATGATGAAATAAGACATTATCATGGGGCCCCCATGAACCAAGGGCCCCTGGGCAGTGCCCAGGGATGCCCATGCATTCAGACATCCCTGATGACAGCTTTTCTCGGGAACCGTCCCTTTGTATGCGCCACTGCAGTGTTTCCCATAGGAAAACTGCAGAGCAAAACAACGCAGAGAATCGCAGCGGGAAAAAAGAGAACAAGTTCTCGTTTTTTTTTTGCTCGTAGTTTTCCTGTCGGGAAAACCGATCGTGTGTACGAGGCATTGGAATTGGTAAGCCGTAATGTATAACATTTTCGTTTTGGGGTTTAATACATCTTTAACTCACGCCAAAGCACCCACAAATACAAGTTTATTGGTATGTAAGTCTATGAAATTAATAATTAAATGTCTCAGAGTATTAATTGGTGTTTTTAAAAACATGGCTGTTGAGACGTTGGGCGCCACGCTGCAGACAGTGACCATGGATGAACAGTGAGCGGTCTTTTTTCTCGCGCTACATTGTAATCAGCTTTACATTCATTTTTCTGTTGCCGTGTTGTTACTTTAACTGAATGACACAGATAAAATTTAGAGAGACAATCCAAAACATACGCACTTCCGAACATGCCGCCGAAGTCTTCACATGTCGCTAAGCCTTGGAGCATAATTGATTGTTACTGATTGAACAATAAAATCACATTATATTTGCGTTGTCATCGGAAGGACACTTCTTTGACCCATGAAGCTGGGATCAAAGCTTAGTGATCTAGGAATTATTATTATTCAACTCAAATTACAGCATCATTAGTGAGCAACATTTTTAGGACTTTCCCAAAAAAGTTCATTTTTTTTATTTATTTTTTATGGATGTTCAGGAGTGTCTAAAATAAGTTGTTTTTATATGACGTGTAAAAGAAAATCCCCTCTGGGTGCTCAATGTACATTGCAGAGATTATAATAATCATTGGGGGTTATTTACTAAAGCCGGAGATTTCAAAATCTGGTGTACTCTGCACAGAAACCAATCAGCTTTGAGGTTTTATTACCAAAGCAAATGCTGAAATTAGAAGCTGATTGGCTACCATGCACAGCTGCACCAGATTCTGAGTCTACAGCCCTGTACACACGGCCCAGAATCTCGTCAAGAAAAAAACATTGGGCCGTAACTTTGTGCGGGCGTAGTGTGTCTTGTTTACGCTACACCGCCGCAACTTAGAGAGGCAAGTGCTGTATTCACAAAGCACTTGCGTCCTAAGTTACGGCGGCGTAGCGTAAATGTGCCGGCGAAGGTGCGCGTAATTCAAATTAGGCAGGTAGGGGTCGTATTGTATTAAAATTAGCCCTGACCCCACGTAAATGACGCACCTAACGAACTGCGTATGTGCCGGCCGTGGACGTATCCCAGTGCGCATGCTCAAAATTACGCCGCAAATACTCATTGGTTTCGACGTGAACGTAACTTACGTAAAGCCCTATTCGTGAACGACTTACGTAAACGATGTAAACGACGGAAAATTCTACGCTGTCCCGACGTCCATACTTAACATTAGCTATGCCTCCTATAGCAGGGGTAACTTTACACCAGAAAAAGCCTTGCGCAAACGATGTAAAAAAATGCGCCGGCCGCACGTATGTTTCTGAATCGGCGTATCTAGCTCATTACCATATTCGACGCGTAAATCGACGGAAGCGCCTCCTAGCGGCCAGCGTAAATATGCAACTAAGATACGACGGCGTAAGAGACTTACGCCGGTCGGATCTTAGCAAAATTTCGGCGTATCTTGCTTTCTGAATACAGAAAAAAGATACGCAGGCGCATCCTAGAACTTACGAGGCGTATCAACAGATACGCCGATGTAAGTTCATTCTGAATTCGGCCCATTGTTTTTCCGGATAAGATTCTTGGCAAGATTCTCTTGCCCGCCGAGTGTATCCACGGGCCATTCAAAAGAAGCGCCGTTCTTTTGAATGACACAAACGCGGTGACGTCATCGAGCACGACAAGCATGCGCTCATCACATTCGATGCCGTCGCCGCCATCTTGCTTCACCCTACCTATTCCTTGGAAGCTACCGTGCATGCGTCAAAGTCATTTTGAGCATGCGCAGGTTTCCATGGAGAGGTAAGTATACACTGCTGAGAATCTCACGACGAGAAAATAGAGAGAAGGCTCTCTATTTTTCTTGTCGAGATTATGGACAGTTTTCTTGACGATAAACCTCAAAGCCTCGTACACACGCATGGTTTACTCGGCAAGAAAGCTCTGCTGCCAAAAAACCGTGTGTGTGTGTACGAGGCTTACCAGTTTTAGTGAATCTCCCCCATTCTAAAAGATTTACACTTTTCTGTCCTGAAAAAATAGCTGTTGATTTCACCAGACTTACTAAAGACTGATTCTTAATGGGAGGGTCTGGTTCATTAAAGTCAACTGGTTCATTCTCAGTGTTCTTATGAGAGAAGTTACATTGTCAGCATCCGTATAGAAATTGAGATGGACTACGTGGCACCCAGCCTGGGTGCCTCCATCAAAATATAGCTTCCTCCACTCTGGAACCAAGAACCAGGTATTATAGCTGAGCTGAGCACCCAAGAACTAGACAACACTAGCTTAGGTGCAAAATGGAACTGACTTTATTGTAAATTCACAGAATATATACCACACAAAATCAGGAACACATTATCCTAAACAAAGCAGAGTCATTAGAGTCTCACTCTTGCACATCACATTGGAGTTTCCCTTTCACATCAGAAGCCCCCCCCCATTACCTCAAAGCCACTCTTGCACATCAGAAGCCCCCATAACATTGGAGTTCCACTTTCACATCAGAAGCTCTACATTACATCAGAGTCCCTCTTTCACATGAGAACCACTGCCCGCATTACATAAGAAAGTCTCCCTTTCACATCAAAAGCCCTCTCTTCACATCTGAAGCCTCCCCATCTAATCAAATCAGAAGTTGCCTTTTCACATCAGAAGCCCCCCATCATATCAAAGTCACTCTTTCACATAAGAAGCCCCCATAATATCGGAGTTTCTATTTCACATTAGAAGCCCCCCATTATATCAAAGTCACTCTTGCACATCAGAAGCCCCCATCACATCAGAGTACCTCTTTTACATCAAACACCCCCCCACCTCACAAAAGAAAGTCTCCCTTTCACATCAAAAGCCTCCCCATCACATCAGAAGTTGCCTTTTCACATCAGAAGCCCGCCATCATATCAAAGTCACTCTTTCACATAAGAAACCCCCATAACATTGGCGTTTCTCTTTTACATCAGAAGCCCCCCATTATATCAAATTCACTCTTTCACATAAGAAGCACCCATACCATCGGAGGCTCCAAGAATTAACTTCATCCCCCCTCTCACATCAGAAACCCCCCCATCACATCAGACCAGAGTCCCTTTTTACATCAGAAGCCCCTCATCACATTGGTGTCACCCTTTCAAATCAGAAGCCCCCTATCACATCAGAAGCCCCCCCCCCATCACACCATCACATCAGAAGCCCCCACCAATCACATCAGAGCCCCCCTCTCACATCAGAAGCCCCCATAACATTGGAGTGCCCCTTTCACCTCAGAATCCCCTCATCACATCAGCGTCCCTCTTTCACATCAGAACTAGTGTTGCTCACGAATATTCGCATTGCAAATATTCGCTACGAATATTGCATATTCGAGTATTCGCGAATAACTCGAATATTGCGGCGAATATTCGCTATTTCGAATATTCGTATTTTTTCAAATTTCGCAATTTCGCAATCAAATTCGCAATAATTTTCGCATTTTTTATAAAATATAGCGAATATTCGTAAATATCGAATATTCGTGATATTTTATCAAAAAAAAAATAGCGAAATTTCGCATTTTTTTATAAAATATCACAAATATTCGATATTAAAAGTCACACAAAAAAAATAGCGAAACTTCGCATTTTTTTTATTTTTTTATAAAATATCACGAATATTCGATATTAAAAGTCACACAAAAAAAAAATAGCGAAATTTCGCATTAGCATAACATTGGAGTGCCCCTTTCACCTCAGAATCCCCTCATCACATCAGCTTCCCTCTTTCACAGCGAATATTCGCTACGAATATCGCATATTCGAGTATTCGCGAATAACTCGAATATCGCGGCAAATATTCGCTATTTCGAATATTCGTATTTTTTCATTTTCGCATTCGCACTAGCGAGATTTCGCATTAGCAAAATTTCGCAATTTTTTTTTTTTTATAAAATATAGCGAATATTCGTAACTATCGAATATTCGTGATATTTTATCAAAAAAAAAAAAATAGTGAAATTTCGCATTGGCGAAATTTCGCATTGGCGCAATTTCGCATTTTTTTTTTTTATAAAATATCACGAATATTCGATATTAAAAGTCACACAAAAAAAATAGCGAAATTTCGCATTAGCGTATTTTTTTTTTATATAAGATATCACGAATATTCGATATTAACGAATATTCGTGAATATTCTTTGAAATATTCGCGAAATCGAATATGGCGTATTCCGCTCATCACTAATCAGAACCCCCCCCCCCCTATCACATAAGAAGTCTCCCTTTCACATCAAAACCCTCTTTTTACATCAGAAGCCTCCCCATCACATCAGAAGCCCCCCCCATCATATCAAAGTTACTCTTTCACCTACGAAGCCCCCATAACATTGGAGGCTCCAAGAATTAACTTCATTCTCCCTCTCACATCAGAGACCCTCCATCACATCAGAAACCCCCCATCACATCAGAAACCCCCCATCACATCAGATTAGAGTCCCTCTTTCACATCAGAACCCCCCCCCCCCCCATCACATAAGAAGTCTCCCTTTCACATTTACAAGCCCTCTTTTTACATCAGAAGCCTCCCCATCACATCAGAAGTCTCCCTTTCACATCAGAAGCCCCCCATTATATCAAAGTCACTCATTCACATAAGAAACCCCCATGACATCGGAGGCTCCAATAATTAACTTCATTCCCCCTCTCACATCAGAAACTCCCCCTTCACATCAGACCAGAGTCCCTTTTTTACATCAGAGCCCTCCTCTCACATCAGAAACCCCCCAATCACATCAGAGCAGAGTCCATTTTTTACATCAGAAGCCCCTTATCACATTGGTGTCACCCTTTCAAATCAGAAGCCCCCTATCACATCAGAGCCCTCCTCTGAGTCCTCTCACATCAGAAGCCCATCCTCCCCCAATCTCACCATCACATCAGAAGCCCCCGCCATTCACTTCAGAGCCCTCCTCTCACATCAGAAGCCCCCCTATCACACCATCACATCAGAAGCCCTGACCAATCACATCAGAGCCCCCCTCTCACATCAGAAGCCCCCATAACATCAGAGTGCCCCTTTCACTTTAGAATCCCCTCATCACATCAGAGTCCTTCTTTCACATCAGAACCCCCCCATCACATATAAAGTCCCCATTTCACATCAGTAGTTCTCCTTTTACAAGAAGCCTTCTTTTTACATCAGAATAACTTCTTTTACATCAGAAGCCTCCCCATCACATCAGAAGTTGCCCCCTCCTCCCAATCATATCAGGGTCCCCATCAGAAACAGAGACCAACAGATCTAATTTCTCAGTTGGTGCATTGATCCCGAGGATACCCAACTGACCTTGGTTTAATAGAATCTTGTAGTGGGCCAGATGTGGACCGCAGGCCATAGTTTGGAGACCCCTGGAATAGGAAAACACAGATGACAGTATAAAAGAAAGCAACAAAAGGGCCACATGAGTCCCCTGGACTGCAGGTTGGGCACCAGGGGCATAGCGGGATGTGCAGAATGTGTATTGTTGTTATTACGCCCGAGCAGACATAAATACATACACTGCTATAGAAGGGAAAATAAAACACAATAGCTGTCCTGTCCTGCACTGCTAAGCAAGACACACTGTCTACCGCTGTAATGAATAAAAATGACTGCTACACTTATAACTATGAATTATTTATAACTAGCAAACTACGCATATAAAACTAGATTTTATAACATAAGCAACCATCAGTTGGATTATTAAATTTTAGCTGATCATGTTCACATAATATGATACTTTAACCCAGTGGCGGCTGGTGCTCAACATTTTTGGGGGTGTGCAAACAAAAAAAAAAAATAACATAAATTGCAGCCACTGTGCCCATGAAACGCAGCCACTGTGCCCATGAAACGCAGCCACTGTGCCCATTAAACGCAGCCACTGTGCCATCAAATCCAGCCACTGTGCCCATCAAACGCAGAGCTACTGTGTCCATAAAACGCAGCCACTGTGCCCATCAAATGCAGCTACTGTGCCCATCAAACGCAGAGCTACTGTGTCCATAAAACGCAGCCACTGTGCCCATCAAATGCAGCTACTGTGCCCATCAAACGCAGCCACTGTGCCCATCAAACGCAGCCACTGTGCCCATCAAACGCAGCCACTGTGTCCATCAAATGCAGCCACTGTGTCCATCAAATGCAGCCACTGTGTCCATAAAATGCAGCCACTGTGCCCATCAAATGCAGCCACTGTGCCCATAAATTGCCACCACTGTGCCATCAAATGCAGCTACCGTACCCATCAATTGCTGACACTGTGCCCATCAATTGCTGCCAGTGTGCCCATCAACTGCTGCTACTGTGCCCATCAACTGCTGCCAGTGTGCATCCCCCACCTGCACGGCAATTACGTTATTTTGGTGGGGCAGCTCGACAGCTCCTCGATGTCTTCTCCCGTCCTCTCTTCCCTTTCTCTGCTATGATTGGACGCCTGATAAGCGGCGTCCAATAACAGCACCTGTAATTTCAGCCAATCAGGTGACAGGTAACAAACCCGAGCACCTAATTGGCTGAAAGATGCGGTTCCGCGTTAGGAAAGCGAATATATATTTGCTTTCCTAACACAACGCAGATCGAACACCGAGCGTCCAGCATGGTGCCCGCCGTTGACCTTTTTGGGCGCTTATTAAAGCCTATGGCTCTCAGGTGCTTCTAAAAAATACCCCCCGCTGTAATTCAGGTGCCCAGTGCCTGAAAAGGGGTCGGGCACCTGAATAGGGGGTGGCAGCGGTGACCATAGATAGATTCATACAATACGAGCCCCTGTTTTACTTACCTGAGCCCTCGAAAGTCCCGCGCTCACCCCCATCATCCTCCTCGTTTCTGAGCCTGCCCGTTGATTGGCTACACTAGATGGATTGAAAGCAGCACAGCCATAGGCTTGCGCTGCTATCAATCACATCCAATGGCGCGGAACGGCGGGGGCGGGGCCGAGTGATACAGAGAACGGCAATAGACGTATCACAGGAGCGCGCCCACAGGAACTCGACACCATGCTTGCTCGCTCGCATGAAGTTGTTGAGTTCTTGTGTGGAGGAGTCGAGACAGGCCCCGGGGGACCCCAGAAGATCAGGTTCAGAGACACTCTGTGCAAAACGAACTGCACAGTGGAGGTAAGTATAACATGTTTGTTATTTAAAAAAAATAATGTTTTAATTTTACAACCCCTTTAATGCACCCTATGCATTAAGGTAAAAAAAACTTGCACTCTCAGCCCCCCCCCCCCCCTGTTTTACTTACCTGTGCCACGATGGCTTCCCCCAGCTTGAGGCAGCCCTTCATTGGGGATTGATAGCAGCACAGCCATTGGCTTCCACTGTTGTCAATCAAATCAATGACGTGGCGCGGCCGAGTGGCGGGAGCGCACCAAGACAAGTTAACCCCCTTGATAGAGGGCTTTCCAAAATGGGGGCTAGCTGTTGCGGGGAGGAGCCAAGACAATCGCCGAGGGACCCCAGAAGAGGAGGATGGGTGCCACTTTGCACAGTGGAGCTAAGTATAACATGTTTGTTATTTAAAGTGGATGTAAAGTCATTTTCATCCTTTCTAAACTACTGCCATAGTGCTGGATATAAATGCCTCCTGCATGTATCCTCACCTGTCACATGTCTCCCCTCTGTCTGTTATAAGAACTGAAAAACTGCAGATTCTGTGGGTGGATCTGTTGTCTGGAGCTCTGTGGGTGGAGTCGTGATGTCAGTAGACTCCCCGCCCTCCTCTACACTCCCCTTGTCAAATTGCATTTTTTCCTGTGTATTCCTTACACTAATTTCTGCTATGATCACTAACAAGTCAAAAACACAGAAAAATAACCACATGACTTCAGAAAAGAAGTGGGGGTGGGAATTAAAAAATAATGCCTGTCTCCAGGCTAGTGCATGAGATAT
This sequence comes from Rana kukunoris, assembly GCA_029574335.1. Classification (NCBI taxonomy): domain Eukaryota; kingdom Metazoa; phylum Chordata; class Amphibia; order Anura; family Ranidae; genus Rana; species Rana kukunoris. The sequence continues at coordinate 448,311,559 of CM056053.1, read as the reverse complement.
GTAAAAAATCTGTCACTCACAGCAAGGGGGTGGAACGGACTAAGGTTTTTCTCTGTAAGTCCATTTTTCTGAACAGCAAAAGAGGATTGCTCAGAGCTGGATTAACTCTGTGTGGCAAGACTGGGCACAGATGATAGTAAATCGTATACTCTACATTGTGACAGCAAAAAAATAAATAAAAAACATTTCGGGTTTACATCCACTTTAAGAAAAATAAAAATAAATACCTTTACAACCCCTTTAACCACTAAAGACCGGACCTTTAGGCAGCTAAAGGACCTGGCCAGTTTTTGCAATTCGGCACTGCGTCGCTTTAACTGACAATTGCGCGGTCGTGCGACGTGGCTCCCAAACAAAATTGTCATCCTTTTTTTCCCACAAATAGAGATTTCTTTTGATGGTATTTGATCCTCTGGACCAAGCCAGGAGAGAGGACTTAACCAATTCCTCTCCCCATCGCCCCTGAAAATCCCCCCCCCCCCGGTGTATTGGCGATCATGGCATGTCGGCAATAATCTGCCGAAACCATTTGGAGTTTGAGGCAATGCGCCGCAATACTGCCAGCCATCACCAAAAAAGCCCTAAGAATTGAGCGACTATTGAGAATCGATCATAGATCGACAGTCAGACATTTCAGCCATTTACCCCAGCTCAAGCACATATCATGTGCTTTGATTAACACAAGATCGGCAGTAAAACACCGACTAGAAATCCGCGTCTTCATTCAACAAAATGATCTAGACTGTCTCTTTATTACAGAGAGCTGGCTCACAGCCGACTGTAACACCATTCTAGGAGAACTGGTGCCAGAAAATTACCGTATTATCACGGAAAATAGAATAGGGCAAAGAGGAGGCGGCCTGGCGGTGATCCACAAGACTCATCTTATGATCACCAAACCAGTCCGCCAAAACCCTCTTCCATTCATGGAAACCCTTACTCTGCAACTGCAAGCAAATTCAAAGGAGACCGTCCACATTCTGCTCTGCTATAGGCCACCCGGCCCAAAATCGCACTGCTACCATTATGGACGGATTTCTTCTCCACTTATACCCTCAACAGCAAACATCTTTTGCTGCTCAGGGATTTTAATCTCTGGGCCAACTCCTCACAAGACCCCATTGCCGACGCCTGTATTGACCACCTGGAAGGATTAGGATTACAGCAACTAGTATGTGGGCCCACACATGCTTCAGGTCACACACTTGATCTTATTTTCAGACAAGCTCTGGAAATAAAAATTTTGGAAAATGAAAAGTTGCCATGGACAGATCACCATGCAATTATATTCAGTATTTCCACCATCCCCCCCACAACAAAAACATCAAATCCAGTGACAACACACTGGACTAGATGTCAGAAGAAGCTCCACTCGGAACTCTTCAAAACGACTTTAAGGAAAAAAATAGAAACAACTCAGCCGCATCAAACGGCCGTTGAAACATTGGAAGCCATAAACTCGGCCATGCTACAGTCAGCCGACTTGGTAGCGCCGAAACGAAGAACCCGCATTCGGAAAAACAACCGCAGCTGGTTTAACAACCAGCTGTCGTTACTGAAGCAAGAACGCAGAAGGGCAGAATCTGCCTGGAAAAGATGTTCTTCAGAGCTAAACCTATCCATCTACAAGGCGACTACAAGAAAATACCACAAAGGAATTTTCCAAGCCAAGAAAAATTATTTTTCGGAGGCTATCAACGGTGCCCTAAACCGCCCCCGCGAACTCTTCAAGATGGTCACCCAGACCATGAAACCAGGTTGCATTGAAGCCCCCAGCTCGGACACACAAGAATTTTGCAATGAACTATCGGATTACTTCATTAATAAAATCAAGGCAATCCGTGAAAGCATTCAGCAAAACAATTCCCCCCTTAGCCCCCCCTGCAGCCTCTCACACAGCACCCATAGTAATTCTCCGTTATCAGGTAAGTTTACCCTGGGACCCATCTCCATCGAGACCACTAAGAATGTCATTTGTACTCTGCGTAATGGCACAGCGCCAAATGACATTATCCCCACAAAACTGCTGAAGGAATGCGCCTACATCCTGGCTCCTCCCATCACGCAGCTTATCAACCAGTCTTTCTTGGAGGGCATAGTGCCCTCACAGTTGAAAGAGGGTATAATCCAACCCATCCTGAAGAAACCCTCCCTGGACCCCAAGGACCCACTCCACCGCAGTCCCATAACAAGTCTCAATGTACTCTCAAAGATAATGGAAAAAGTAGTGGTACAACAGCTGCAACTGCATCTAGATACCTACAAGCTACTTGACCCATTGCAATCAGGCTTCCGTCCCGGACACGGGACGGAAACAGCATTGCTGAAAGTATGGGACGATGTTCTCAAGGCCGCAGACGAAGGAGAATCTTGTCTTCTAGTTCTGTTGGACCTAAGTGCCGCTTTCGACACTGTAGACCACAAACTGTTGCTGACTCGGCTTACTGAAGTAGCCAGAGTCGCAGAAGGCGATTTATCTTGGTTCTCCTCTTTTCTGGAAAACCGATCGCAAACAGTGAAGTTAGGACCTTTTACATCTGAGAAACGCACAGTAACATGCGGAGTCCCTCAAGGATCGCCTCTGTCACCAGTGCTGTTTAACATCTATCTTCGTCCTCTTTTTGAGATTATCAGCAGCCAAAAACTGCTCTACCACTCATATGCAGATGATACGCAACTGTATTTCCGCATCTGCAATAGACAGGATCACCACCTCATTCTAGAGACATGTCTCTCTTTGATAGAGGACTGGATGACAAAGAGTTATCTTAAACTCAATGGAGCGAAAACAGAACTTCTCCTGTTTCACGCCAAGCGCAGGAATCAACTTTCAACAGCGTGGACCCCCCCGCCTATTTTGGGCAAGCTCATCACCCCTAGCGCCAAAGTCAAAAGCCTAGGGGTCATTTTTGACTCCTTTATGACAATGGACGCACAAATAGGGTCAGTAGTCAGCGGATCTCACCATCTACTGCGCCTACTACGTAGACTCACTCCGTTCATCCCTAAAGAAGACCTAGCGGTCGTGGTGGGAGCTATTGTAAACTCCAGGCTGGATTATGCAAATGCCCTTTACCTCGGCCTCCCCAAGTACCAAATCGCTCGTCTGCAAGTCGTTCAGAATACGGCCGCCAGACTTGTGACTGGGAAAAAACCCTGGGAATCCATCTCACCTTCACTGAGATCCCTTCATTGGCTGCCAGTTAAAGACAGAATTGCTTTTAAAGCTCTCTGTCTTACGCATAGATGTGTCCATGAGAGTGCCCCCCTTTACTTATGCGAATTAATAAAAGCGCATAATCCAAATCGCGTTTTGCGATCCACGAATCAGAACCTGCTCCAGGTTCCGAAAGCCAACTTCAAGTCCAAAGGAGAGAGAAGATTTGCGATCCAGGGTCCCAGACTATGGAACGCTTTACCAACCAGCATTCGGTTGGAGGAGAACCACCTAGCATTTAGGAAAAAGGTCAAGACTTTTCTCTTTTGATATCAAAGGAGACAGGAACAACAAGCGCCCAGAGGCGATTCAGTTCGCATGTGCCGCGCTATATAAGTTTTCATTCATTCATTCATTCAAAATAGGGGGTAAATTTGTGGCTTTTTTTTTTTTTTTTAACTAGTAATGGCGGTGATCAGTGTTTTTTTTTTAAGTACTGCGACCTTATGGCGGACACTTCGGACACTTTTGACACATTTTTGGGACCATTGGCATTTTTTTAGCGATCAATGCTATAAAAATGCATTGGATTACGATAAAAATGCCATTGGCAGTGAAGGGGTTAACACTAGGGGGCAGGGAAGGGGTTAAGTGTGTTGCTGGGTGTGTTCTAACTGTATGGGGGGGGGGGTGGACTCACTAGGGGAAATCACTGATCTTCTGTTCATACGCACGCGCACGCCCCCTAGTGGCCGTCGAAAGTGCAGACGTAGAGCTACGGGCTCTCGCCCAGGAGAGCCGACCTGCCGCCGTATAACTGCGGCGGCTGGTCGGCAAGCGGTTAAAGAGAATGTACAGGTACGTGGATGTGCCTAGCCGTGCCCTTCTGACGACGTATATCGGCGTGAAGGGGTCCTTAAAGTTAAACTACGGTTAAAGGCAGCTGGTCATACAAATGATCAAATAAAACATACATAAACAGTAGAGTAAAAACCCTGTTTACCCCATTGAGTTGGTATTTCAGTTTTGAATAAGTAATAGCGATGTGAAGGAATACTGACACTGCTAAATTTGTAATTTCATTGACCTTTTATAACACCAAGGATTTATAGCACAAGAGAAATATAACTGTGTTATTACCGAAAATTCGGAATGACTGCTCATATGATGTAATAATCATATTAAATTTACTTTTCATCTTTTTATTGGTTTTGCAGCCAATGAGTTCATCGGTCACGGCAAATAGAGATTTATGGGCTGTCACCGAGCTCTGCGGTAATGTGGTGTCCAGAGACAAATGCCTTTCTGTTGGTTGACTGGCTCCTCTATGACACTTTGATCAGATGATTATTACAAAGACTGGAGAAGGAGGATAGTCCTAGGACAAGCTTTCTTTATGATTCACTCAAGCTCATCCTCCTCCTCAGAAACAATACCACAGAGGATGAAAGCTACTTCTTCATACATGGGAGTTATTAAAGGGGTTGTAAAGGTACAATGGGCTAGATTCAGGTAGAGCGGCTTAAATTTTTGCGGGCGTAACGTATCTCAGATACGCTATGCCGCCGTAAATTAGAGAGGCAAGTGCTGTATTCTCTAAGCTAATCTACGGCAGGGTAGCGTAAAGGGGCCGGCGTAAGCCCGCTGAATTCAAATTTGTTTGATGTGGGCGTGTTTTATTAAAATTGACCACTTAAAGCGAAGGTTCACCCAAAAATCAACTTTCTGCAGTTAGATCCAGCATACTGCTGACATCTGCAGTATGCTGGTCTTTTTTTTTTGGTACTTATCGTTTTAGCCGTCTTTCTTCTATGGCTCCGAGCGGGGAATCCTGCAGGGAATGGGCGTTCCCAAAAGCAAGCAAGTTGATTGACGGCCTTCGATAGCGCGTCACGGCTTACGTAAATTGCCGAGTGTCACTTTGGCTATTTTCGGAAGCCGTGACTCGCTATCGAAGGCCGTCAATCAACTTGCTTGCCTTTGGGAACGCCCATTCCCCGCAGGATTCCCCTTTTGGAGCCATAGAAGAAATACTGCTAAAACGATAAGTACCAAAAAAAAAAAGACCAGCATACTGCAGATGTCAGCAGTATGCTGGATCTAACTGCAGAAAGTTGATTTTTGGGTGAACCTTCGCTTTAACGACCGCCGCATGTATATGTACGTCCACAGAATGGCACGTACAGGCACATGGGCATACATGTACGTCCCTGCCTTCTTGCGGGTCGGGGGTCTGATTGGGACCCCCCCTCTACATGCGGCGGGCGTCTTACCTGCGGGAGCGATCCGGGATGAGGGGGCGGCTGTTCGTTTTTGTCCGCCCCCTCGTGATCGCTCCCAGCCAATCCCCTGAGCCTCTGCCGTGTCACTTCCTCTGCCTGTATAATGTAAACACTGGCAGAGGAAGTGATGTCACCTCTCCTCTCGGCGGTATTTTCAATCCGGCGGGAGGAGAGAAGACATCACAAGTAAGTCGCACCAACACTACACTGACACCACACACATAGGCACATTACCCCTTCAGATCACCCCCCCCCCCAGCCCCCTGTCACAGTGTCACTGATTTCAGTGATCATATATTTACTAATCACTGCATTTAGTGTCAGTGTGACAGTTAGTGTGACAGTCAGTTAGTGTTAGGTTCAGGGTAGCCCCGTACCCCCCCTAATAAAGGTTTAACCCCTTGATCACCACCCTAGTTAACCCTTTCACCCTCTATTGCCAGCGTCACTAAGCGATCGTTTTCTGATCGCTGTATTAGTGTCGCTGTTGCCACTAGATAGAATTTTTTTTTTTATAGCGATTTTTTTTTTTTTTACTAAAGACATGTGGCTGAATACATTTTGGCCTAAATGTTTGACTAAAATGTAGTTTATTCAATTTTTCTTATAACAAAAAGTAAAAAATATTGATTTTTTTTCAAAAATGTCGCTCTATTTTTGTTTATATCGCTTTTTTTTTAAACTGCGCATGCGCCGGCCGTGAACGTATCCCAGTGCACATGCTCCAAATGATGTCGCAAAGAGTCATTGAAAACGACGTGAATGTCATTTACGTCCAGCCCCATTCACAGACGAGTTACGCAAACAACGTAAAATTTGAAAAATTTGACGCGGTCCCGACGTCCATACTTAACATTGGCTGCACCATCTTTTTGTTGGAATATCTTTACGCCTGAAAACGCCTTACGTAAACGGTGTATCTGTACTGCGATGGCTGGGCGTACGTTCGTGAATTGGCGTATCTAGTTAATTTGCATATTTTAGGCGTAAACCCCCTAGCGGCCAGCGTAAATATGCAGCTAAGATTCAACGGCGTAGGAGACTTACACAGGTCGTATCTTAGCAAGATTTAAGCGCCAGGATCTCCTTCAAACAGCTTTAGTCATGTCAGGAACTGATAGGCGACCATCGTCAAATTGCAGACTCAGTCTATCTACTGAGTCTACATGTAGCGCTACCCCCGAAGGATGTTGGGATCGGCACATTACGTTACCCTCGTGTTGTCTAGGGGTGTGATGCAGGAACAAAGTAGTGAGCAGAGGTCCAGACAGTCAATAAAGGTTTTTCCAATGCTTTATTTCCAGGTCAACACAGCCAACATCAACTTCAACATCAACTTCAGTTAGGAGAGAAAGGTTGATGAAAGGAAAGAGGTGAACTTGCGGTGTCTGGCCTGGATGTGGACGGGCAAGCCAGCCCTTAGTAGTACCGATTTGTAAGCTCGTTGTCGCTTCTGTCAAATGAATGAATAGGGCGAATCTTTCCAATAGACTCCAGCCCAGGTCACCGGGAGACAGTAATGCGTACCTGTAGCATCCCGGTCACCAGATCCCCGATTGGTTCGGCACTCAGCCAGAGATCCGTTTCAATGGAACCAGGAACCCGGTTGAGGCTCGGTGAAGCCTGTAAGCTTGGCCAGGAGGGCCACGCCGACGGGCCCATAGGTGCGCGCACCCTGAAGGTGCACCGGGACCCGCAAAGATTTTAGAACACATGACACCTGTCACAGATATACTCCTCCCCAGCATGCCCTGCGAGGGAGGAACTCCTCCAATTGGCTGCTGGGGAAGACTTGCTCTGCCAGAAACCCCTCTGGCGCCAACTGCTGGCCAGAGATGATACCACATCCCTAGAATGCAGACTGGTACAGAAGACTTTTCTGGAATCACAGAAGTCATAATTTAAATAAATCACCAATGGGAGCAATGTAACTCTCCCATTCCAACTAACTTTAGCGTAGTGCCCATACTGAAAGTAAGGGGGCGCTACATACAAAGTAGATTAATGCTCCGGACCAACATGGCCCCGGAGCCAGGAACACTGCAACACACACCCCGGCCAGGAGGGCCACACACGGTGGTGGTGGGTCGACTACCCAGGTGGATGGCGGCAAGGCGATGACGCAAACCAATGGTGTCTGCCCTTTAAATACCTCTCCCTAGCATGCATAGCGAGGCGATAAACCTTCCTGATTGGCTGCCGAAGAGAAGTATCCACACGACCCTGACCTCACTGCTGCCACCTGCTGTTCGGGAGGATGAGAGTCCCCAGACAGCAAGCATGGGCACACAGTACAGCCAGAGCTGGAACAGAGGCCTTAAATTTAGCCAAATAAACATGATCAGAGGCAACTAACTCTCTGACCCCCTTCTAAATTTACAGCAGCACCTTCAATGAAAGTAGCCTGGCGCTACATATATATTTTGGATGTTGGCATGGTGAGAGTATTCTATAAAAAAAAAGGTAAGATTAGAAACTCCTAATGTGTCTAAACGCATGTAAATAAATGCAGGTTCATTTAACCACTAGCCGACCAGCCACCGCAGTTATACGGCGGCAGGTCAACTCGGCTGCACAAAATCAGATAAACGTCATTTCGCATTTCAGCCAATAGGGGCTGCCCGACACGTGCCCGGTGCGTGCCCGGCAGGGGACGATCACCGACAGTCACCCGCGATCGCTCGTTACAGTGCGAGAACCGGGAGCTGTGTGTTTACCTGGCCCTGTCAGGGGGAGAAATGACTGTTCGTCTGTTCATACAATGTATGAACAGCGATCTGTCATTTCCCCTAGTCAGTCCCACCCCCCCTTCAGTTAGAACACACCTAGGGAACATAAATAACCCCTTCCTCGCCCCCCTTCCCTGCCAGTGACATTTTTATAGTAATCAATGCATTTTTATAGCACTGATCGCTAAAAAAATTCCAATGGTCCCAAAAATATGTAAAAAATGTCTAAAGTGTCCGTCATAAGGTCGCAGTACCAATAAAAATCGCAGATCGCCGCCATTAATAGTAAAAAAAAAAATATATTATTAAAAATGCCATAAAACTATCACCTATTTTGTAGACACTATAACTTTTGCGCAAACCAATCAATAAACGTTTATTGCAATTTTTTTCCGAAAAATAGGTAGAAGAATACGTATCGGCCTAAACTGAGGAACATTTTTTTTTATATATATATTTTTGGGGGATATTTATTATAGCAAAAAGTAAAAAAATATTCATTTTTTTTTTCAAAATTGTCGCTCTATTTTTGTTTATAGCACAAAAAATAAAAACCGCAGACGTGATCAAATACCACCAAAAGAAAGCTCTATTTGTGGGGGAAAAAAGACGCCAATTTTGTTTGGGAGCCACGACGCACGACCGCACAATTGTCGGTAAAGCGACGCAGTGCCGAATCGCAAAAAGGGGCCTGGTCATTGACCAGCAAAATGGTCCGGGGCTGAAGTGGTTTAATGCAGGAGAATGTGATCTGGGAAGTATCAATGTATCTCCATTTAAATAACACAAAAGAGAATTTTCTTTTTTTTTTTATTCTACAAATTTGGAGCTTCACATGAACCAGCACAGCAAGAATTCCGGACTTCGCCAGGCCCTGGCACTACAAATAACTCTGGCCAATTAGGGGTTAAAGGGGTAATCGGTCTTTAAATCCCTCATTGTAACCGTATCATTGTAGCGCCATAGTTCAGCGGCTCTTCTGTAAGTGCGCAGACAATGGCAAACTATGTTGTCTATCGGACTGTCGATCTTTTCAGCGCTGTGCGGGGACCTTAGCGGCGTTCCTTTCTGGACTATATTCACAGTGAGCTGTATTGATGGTTTGGACAACACAGTAATTTATCACCCGAGCCTCTGAGTGATTCACGCTCACGGCCCCATTATTTACATATCACACGCATTCCTGGAATTACCTTCCGCTGACGGAGGGTGACTTGTGTGACGGTAAGGGACACAAGGCATAGATTTGCTGTGTGGGCCACATAGGGAATCAATGGCGCTGAGTTGATTCACCGATTAACCTCCGTGTCCTTCATAGATTCCACTTGCCAATGTTGGAAAACAAATGTGTTATGAAAAGCGTTTGGCGAGAGGCCGTCCTTGGTGTGCCCCAATATTTATCTCAGTCATTGCAGATCTGATGGAGAATGATTACCAGAATTTATAGGACTGGGTGTTGCCCACAATAATTTTGCCTGGATCTTCCCTATGAATTGGTTATATGAGAGTATGGGGCATGCAATGATAGTATGAGCTCTTGGTGGAGGAGAGGAGACATGAAGGGAGGAGAGAAGAGGGGACACAGCAAGAGAAGGGGACATGAGACAAGAGAAAGGGAGAGAATGGGAGAGAAGAGGCGATGAGATGACAGAAGGTGAGAGAAGAGGAGAGGAAATGAGATAAGAGAAAAAGAGAGGACATAAATAGAGAAAGGGGAGAGAGGAGGCAAGGAAATTAGATGAGAGGGAGGAGATGAGAGAAGGAGAGAGAAGAGGAGATGAGATGAGAAAGGGAGGAGATGAGAGAAGGAGAGAGAAGAGGAGATGAGATGAGAGAGGGAGAGGAGATGAGAGAAGGAGAGAGAAGATGAGATGAGAGAAGAGGAAGGAAGAGGAAATGAGATGAGAGAAGGGGAGAGAGGAGGAGATGAGATGAGAGAAGAGGAAGGAAGAGGAGAGGAAATGAGATAAGAGAAAAAGAGAGGACATAAATTGAGAAAGAGAAGAGAGGAGGCAAGGAAATTAGATGAGAGAAGAGGAGATGAGATGATAGAAGAGGAAGGAAGAGGAAATTAGAGAAGGGGAGAGAAGAGGAGATGGGATGAGAGCAGGGGAGAGAAGAGGAGATGAGAGAAGAGGAAGAAAGAGGGGAGAAATGAGATGAGAGAAGGGGAGAGAAGAGAAAGGGAAATACGATTTGAGAGGGGAGAGGAAATAAAATGAGACAAGGGGAGAGAGAAGGAGAGGAAATGACAGGAGAGAGGGGGGAGAAGAGAAAAAAAATGGTAGAAGGTGGGAAGAGAAAAGGAAATGAGATGAAGGAAGGGGAGAGAAGAGAAAAGGAAATTAGATGAGAGAAGGGGAGAGAAGAGAAAATGAGACGAGAAAGGCGAGAGAAGAGAAAAGTAAATGTGATGGGATGAGATGAGATGAGATGAGATGAGAAGAGAAAAGGAAATTAGATGAGAAAAGGGGAGATGAGAGCAAAATTAGATGAGAGAAGGGAGAGAAGAGTAGAGGAAATGAGATGAGCGAAGGGGAGAGAGGAGGAAAATAAATGAGATGGGAGAAGGGGAGAGAAGGGAAGAGGAAATTAAATTAAAAAGGAGAGAAGAGGAAATGAGATGAGAGAAGAGGAGAGAAATGAGAATGAGATGAGAGAAAGGGAGAGAGGAGGTAATGAGATGAGAGAGGAGAAGGGGGAGAAGAGAAAATAAAATGAGAGAGGTGAGAGAAGGGAAAGGGAAATGAGATGAAATGAGAGAGGGGAGAGAAGAGAAAAGGAAATGAGCTTAGGGAAGAGTAGAGGAAATAAAATGAGAGAAGAGAAGAGAAGAGAAGAGAAGAGAAGAGAAGAGAAGAGAAGAGAAGAGAAGAAAATAGAAGAGAAGAGGAAATAAAATAAGAGGGGAGAGAAGAGAAATGGAAATGAGATGAGAGAAAGAGAGAAAGGAGAAATGGAAATGAGATGAGAGAAATGGAGAGAAGAGGAGAGGAAATGAAATGAGAGAAGAGGGAATGAGATAAAAGGGGAGAGAAGAGAAATGGAATTGAGATGAGAGAAAGGGAGAGAAGAGAAATGGAAATGAGATGAGAGAAAGAGAGAGAGGAGGAGAGGAAATGAGATGAGAAAGGAGAGAGAAGAGGAGAGGAAATGAGAGGAGAAAAGGGGAGAGAAGAGGAGAGAAAAATTAGATGAGAGAAGAGGAGAGGAAATGAGATGAGAGAGGAGAGTGAAGAGAAAAGGAAATGATACGAGAGAAGGGGAGAGAAGAGGAGAGGAAATGAGATGAGAGAAGAGGAGAGGAAATGAGATGAGAGAAGAGAAATGAGATGAGAGAAGAGGAGAGACATGAGATGAGACATGAGATGAGAGAAGAGGAGAGGAAATGAGATGAGAGAGAAGAGAAAAGGAAATGATACGAGAAAAGGGGAGAGAAGAGGAGAGGAAATGAGATGAGAGAAGAGGAGAGGAAATGAGATGAGAGAAGAGGAGAGAAATAGGGGGCCCCTCTTTTTTTTTAGGGGTCCGGAGGTCCCCAGGGGCCCGGAGGCCCCCAGGGCCCTGGACAGCAACCCCTACTTTTTTTATTTATTTTTTATAAAAAAAATATGTTTTTTTATATATTTATATTTATTTATATATAATATATATATACATATATATATATATATATATATAATTATTATTATTATTATTATTATTATTAAAGGGCCCAGAGGTCTCCAGGGCCACCGGATTGGAAACCCCCCCCTTTTTTTATATTTTTTTTTTACATTTTAATATTATATATATATATATATATATATATATATATATATATATATATATATATATATATATACACATTTTTATAAATGTTTATTTTTTTTTTTTTTTTTTTTTAGGGGTCTGGAGGACCCCAGGGGCCCGGAGGCCCCGAGGGCCCCGGACAGCAACCCCTACTTTTTTTTATTTATTTTTTTATAAAAAAATATGTTTTTATATATATATATTTATATATTATTATTATAAAAGGGCCCAGAGGTCTCCAGGGCCCCTGGATGGCAACCCCACCTTTTTTTTATAAAAAATTTTACATTTATATATATATATATATATATATATATATATATATATATATATTTATCAAAGGGCTCAGAGGTCCCCATGTGGCAACCCCCCCTTTTTTATTTTTTTTATAAATGTTTATTTTTTTTTTGTTTATATTTGTTTATTTTTTATTAAAAGGCCCAGAGGTCTACAGGGCCCCCGGATGGCAACCTCTCTTTTTTTGGGGGGGGTCTGGAGGTCCCCAGGGGCCCAGGGCCCCGGACAGCTACCCCCACTTTTTTTATTTTTTTATAAAAAAAAATGTATATATATATATATATATATATATATATATATATATATATATATATTATTATTATTATATTATTATTAAAGGGCCCAGAGGTCTCCAGGGCCCCCAGATGGCAACCCCAATTAAATTTTCTTTATATTTTTTATAAATGTGAATTTTGATTTTTTTATTAAAGGGCCCAGAAGTTTCTTTTTTCTTTTTATTAAAGGGCCCAGAGATCCCCAGGGCCCCGGATGGCTACCCCCTTATATATATATATATATATATATATATTTCTTTATTTCTTCTTTTTTTGTAAAGGCCCCCCCTGCTTCTCAATTTCAGACGGCAGCACCCCCCCCCCCCCCGGTTCTTTGCTCCAAGGGGGCCATGCCTTAAGCTGTGTAAGGGGAACCAAAATTCCTGATGGCGGCCCTGCGCATACCTCCCAACACGCACGGATTCTGCGGGACTTTCTGCTTCTTCCCGCAGTCCTGCGAAAGGGTTAATTTTCCCGCACTGCAATAGGAGGCAGCACGGAAGAAGGAGGAACCGGAGCAGTGTGTGGAGGACTGTGGCTGCTGAAGGGAAGAAAGCCGACAGTCGGGCTAATGACAGTCTGTGGCCCCGGCTGTCGGCACAGGTGAGAGGGACTCCCCCCGCTCAACAACTGCAAAACCTCCCCCAGGAGGAACCGGAGCGGTGTGGTGATGTCTGCTGAAGGGAAGAGAGCCGACACATTCCGTGCACAGGTGAGAGTCACCCCCCCGCTCAACAACTGTAATGCGCACCCTCCGCCCAACAACTTCAATTCGCCCCCCCCCCCCCCGCTCAACAACTTTAAAGCGCACCCCCCGCTCGACAACTATGATCCCCCCCTCGCTCCAGGGGGTCCCTTCAACACTCAAGCCCAGGGGCCCCCACCACCCTAAGTCCTGCCCTGGTGCCCACGTATACTGGATTAACATTTGTGTCCCAGGCACCTTCATTCCGGGACAATACATTGTCCTGGAATGAAATGAGGACACACAGCCACCCTAATAGACAATTGCCAAACTGCTTGCTAGGGACGCCCCGCCTGGGGTCTAGCAACCAGTGACATCACATTCGCAGAGTCTCTCAGAGCGAGGTAGGAAGGAGCAAGGCCTTTATCCAGTGCTGCCCTGCACTCCAAGTCCACCCACCACCTCTCCTTCACCAACGGCAGCAGCACCTCCTGACTCCTCCAGTCCTGACTCCCACAGTGCATTGCCCGAGCTGCCCAACTGCCTGGACCAGGGATAAAAGACTGGCTCTCAACCGCCCACCATACAACATCCAGATTAGAAGGTGAGCAAATGGAAGCTGATTGGAGCAGGTCAGGTAAGGTGACAAGTCGGAGCACTGGGGCTGGGGACAGTATAAAAATAAATGAGGCTTACAAAGTGGGACCCTGCCCTGGGGGGGGGGGCAATAAAAATGAATCTGACAAGTGGGGGCAATAATTGGGGGAAATAAAAAATGAAGCTGACAAGTGGGGGCAATAAAATGAGGCTGACAAGTGGGGGCAATAAAAAAATGAAGCTGACAAGTGGGGGCAATAAAATTAGGCTAACAAGTGGGGGCAATAAAAGATGAAACTGGCAAATGGGGGGAAATAAAAAATTAAGATGACAAGTGGGGGCAATAAAATTAGGCTCACAAGTGGGGGCAATAAAAAATAAAGCTGACAAATGGGGGGAAATAAAAAATGAAGATGACAAGTGGGGGCAATAAACTTAGGCTGACAAGTGATGGCAATAAAAAATGAGGCTGACAAGTGGGGGGCAGTAAAAAAATGAAGCTGACAAGTGGGGGCAATAAAATTAGGCTAACAAGTGGGGGCAATAAAAAATGAAGCTGACAAATGGGGGCAGTAAAAAAATGAAGCTGACAAGTGGGGGCAAAAAAATTAGGCTAACAAGTGGGGGCAATAAAAAATGGAGCTGACAAATGGGGGGGAAATAAAAAATGAAGCTGACAAATGGGGGGGGGGAATAAAAAATGAAGCTGACAAATGGGGGGGGGGGGGGAGAAAAAATGAAGCTGACAAATGGGAGCAATAAAAACATATATGTAAAACATGTCTAAACTGGTGACCACTGTTTGCTTTTGTTTTTACAAAACTTGGCAAAAAAAAGTCTAAAAAATCATCTTTTTTGTGGCTGTCGCGAGGGGGTGTGCGGGGGTGTCCCTGAATGGCAGTTTGGAAATTTGATCACCCCACCCCCAGACCATTCATTCCGTAGAGGATAGCTGCGCTTGAATGGGTGTAAAAAACATTTGAGACAGTTCAGCCTCATAAAGCTTCACCCCAAGCTGTGCTTTGATCACTGTCAGCAGGGAAATCAGCGTATCATCTGTAATAGAGGTAAAATGAGGCCGGTTCTTATTTTGTTAGAGTTGGGTTCCTTTGAAGGTCCAGGGAAGAGTATTGTCTGCAGACCTGAAGACCACTGAACCTACCAGAGAGGTCACACACTGGTCTTGCTGGGGTCATGCTAAAAGAATGTGTAGCGCTCACCCCCGAAGGAGCCGCTGATTAGTTTGGGACCGGCATGTTAGGTTACCAGTGATTCTTGTCTAGGGATAATATTAGTGAAGGTGGTTAAAGAGCAAGGGCCAGATTCAGGTACGGAGGTTTAAAGTTTGGTGGGCGTAGCGTACAGTATCTTGTTTGCGCTATGCCGCCGTAAATTAGCGCGGCAAATGCTGTATTCACCAAGCTAAGTTACGGCGGCATAGCGTAAATGATTTATGGCAATGTGCTGTGACCCCACGTTTTTTACGTTTTTTTTTTTAACTGCGCATGCGCCGACCGTGGACGTATCCCAGTGCGCATTCTCCAAATTATGACGCTACGACGCATTGTTTTCGACGTAAACGTAATTGACGTAAATCCCCATTCACGGACGAGTTACACAAACGGCGTAAAATTTTTAAAATTTAGCGTCCATACCTAACATAGGATGCGCCATCTTTTTGGTGGTTTATCTTTACGCCGGAAACCGCCTTACGTAAACGACGTAAATTCACTGTGTCGGCCAGGCTTACGTTCGTGAATAGGCGTATCTCGCTGATATATGTATATCTAGGTAGAAATCAGCAGGAACGCCCCTAGCGGCCAGCGTAAAATGCAGTTAAAGTGGAGGTTCCCCTAAAAATAAACTTTTAACATTGCATTTCTCCTCTTAATCACATCTAGAATCGGCTGGTATTTAAAAAAAAATCCGTCCGTACATATCATTTTCGTCATGTAGTCTCACCGCCGCTTCCGGGTCTGAGGGTCGGGGGTGGGCGTGCCTACTTGATTGACAGGCATCCGATCGACGCATACAGCGCGTCACGAGATGCCGAAAGAAGCTGAACGTTGGTGCGCATGCGCCGTATAGAGCCGCACCAACGTTCGGCTTCTTTCGGCATCTTGTGACGCGCTGTATGCGTCGATCGGATGCCTGTCCCCAACCATCATACCGGAAACAGCGGTGAGACTACATGACGAAAATGGTATGTACGGACGGATTTTTTTTTAAATACCAGCCGATTCTAGATGTGATTCATAGGCATGCGCACAGGGTGTGCCAGGTGTGCCCAGGCACACCCTAATCACCCTGTGCTAAACAGATTCCCCC
Organism: Rana kukunoris; assembly: GCA_029574335.1. Classification (NCBI taxonomy): domain Eukaryota; kingdom Metazoa; phylum Chordata; class Amphibia; order Anura; family Ranidae; genus Rana; species Rana kukunoris. The sequence goes on along the minus strand of CM056053.1, from coordinate 448,295,417 downwards.
TACTGACCTGGCTCCCCCTCCTTTCCCCCACAGCACTTCCGGCTTCCCTCCTCTCCCACCAGTTGTTGCTGTGGATGTCTTAGGATGAGTGGGGGAAGGGGCCAGTAAATATGCCATTTCCCAACCCCTCCCCTTTCTGAATGAACATCGTGAGTGATCAGTAGAGTGTGTTTGAGCTTTAGGGTGCACACCCTAATGCCAAAGGCTGCGCACACCTATGATGTGATTAAGAGGAGAAATGCAATGTTAAAAGTTTATTTTTAGGGGAACCTCCCCTTTAAGATACGCCGGTCGTATCTTAACAATATTTAAGCGTATCTCACTTTGAGAATACGCTTAACCACTTAAGACCCGGACCAATACGCTGGTAAATGACCCAAGGTGTTTTTGCGATTCGGCACTGCGTCGCTTTAACAGACAATTGCGCGGTCGTGCGACGTGGCTCCCAAACAAAATTTGCGTCCTTTTCTTCCCACAAATAGAGCTTTCTTTTGGTGGTATTTGATCACCTCTGCGATTTTTTTTTTTTGCGCTATATACAAAAATAGAGCGACATTTTTGAAAAAAAAAACACTATTTTTTACTTTTTGTTAAAAAAAAATCAAATAAACTAAATTTTAGTCAAACATTTAGGCCAAAATTTATTTAGCCACATGTCTTTAGTAAAAAAAGAAAAATCGCAATAAAAAAAAAAAATAGCTACCTAGCGGGAACAGCGACACTAATACAGCGATCAGAAAAATGATCGCTTAGTGACGCTGGCAATAGGGAGTGAAAGGGTTAACTAGGGCGGTGATCAAGGGGTTAAAACTTTATTAGGGGGGGTGGGGGGGCTATCCTGAACCTAACACTAACTGATTTTACACTGCCTGTCACACTGACACTAAATGCAGTGATTAGATCACTGCATTCAGTGACACTGTGACAGGGGGGGTGGGGGGGCAGATCACAAGGGGTTAAGTATGCCTATGTGTGTGTGTGTCAGTGTAAGGAGGAGGAGGTGACACAAAGGGGAGCGCAGCGATTGGCTGGGAGCGATCGCGGGGGGGGGCGGGTAAACACCGACATCCGCCCGCTCGTCCCGGATCGCTCCCGGAGACACGGGGACCTCCGCACGCCGCGGAGGGGGTCCCGATCGGACCCCCGACCCGCTACTGGGCGAGGACGTAAATTTACGCCCTTGTGCCCATTCGTGCCATTCTGTGGCCGTAAATGTGCGTGCGGAGGTCCTTAAGTGGTTAAATATACTTTGGCGCAGATTCTTAGTTACGCCGGCGTAACTAATGATGAATCTGGCCCCAAGTGTCCAGACGTCAACTTGAGTTTTCAATGCTTTATTCCAAGGCCCAACATGGCACACAATAGAGAAAGGTTGATGAGCAAGGAGAGAACTGTAGTATCAGGCCTTGGTTATCAGAGAAAGAACAAGCCTGCTCTCAGCATAGTCAAATTTAAACGTCGCCACTCTCGCCAGAGTGGGTAAAGTGCCCCTGGACAGGCGATTCACATGAGCCAGGCATCCGGAGGGTCACTTTTAAACAAAGTCACTGGGAGGAAAACAGGGCCTCTGCCACAGGCCTGATGAATTTCTCTTAGGTTTGTCTAGAACCAATGAATCCTCCCATTAATTCCAATTCCAAGGTCACCGATTGACAGCTAAAGTGTACCCGTCATGTGGCGTGGTGACCGGATCCCCGGTGGTTCGTCCAGGCCTCGTGGACAACCTCTGCCTCTGGGTTCTCCCGAGCCGATCCCCCACCGTTCAGCTCCCGCTTAGGATCTGGGACCCAGCAAGCCGCTGGGACCCCTCTTTGCATCAGAATAAGGTTCCGCTGGGTACGCAACCTCGGGGTGGATGCCGCACCTGGAACTCGGGCCCCTCATAGCACAACTCACGCAGGCGACTGCCCCAGATATACCCTCCCGCCAGCACATCCAGAGAAGAAAAACGCTCCTCTGATTGGCTGCTGGGAGAAGGTGGGTCCGTCAGAACCCCTTCTAGCGCCGACTGTCACTCAGGGGTAATAACACCCCCCTGACATGCAGACCGACCTACAAGGCAATTCCAAATGGCAACGGCCCAAATTTAGGCAATTTGTGAATGGGAGTAACTTAACTCTCCCATTCCCCACTAACTTTAGCGTAGCACCCCGCTACATACAGTACCTGTCACCGAGAATGTGTTTCCAGCACGACGGCATCGCGCTGATTCTCGGCGACAGGCTGCCGACATCTCGCACTCGCTGGAATAGAAAAAGCACATTCCAGTGATCGCGTCATAGAAGCGACGGGGATCCGACTTGGATTCCCACCAAATCTACATGCGGCGTTTGGTATGAATCATGAGGGGAACTCCACGACAAAATTTGAAATAAAAATCCGGCATGGGTTCCCCCCCAGGAGGTATACCAGGCTCTTAGATTGCCTGCTGCCTAGGCTGCCTCATGGTGGCCCTGTCTGCGCCCCTCTAAATGTTGCCCCTGGGGCGGCTTCACTGATTGTCCTCCCCACGCTACGCCACTGTGAGCCATGCCAACTAAGCTGCAATGTATTGCATTTTCGTTTTTCGTTTTTATATATATATATATATATATATAAATATATATATATATGTACTGTAGTCAGGGCTGCCATCAGGAATTATGGGGCCCCTTACACGGCTTCAGGCATGGCCCCCTAGAGCAGAGAACGGGGGGGCTGTTGTGAATTGAGAAGCGGGGGGGGTGCCGCTAACTGAGAAAATTGAGAAGTGGAGGGGGGCCGTCAATTGAGAAGCAGGGGGGTGCCAGGAATTGAGAAGGGGGGTGTTGCCTCTGCGGATTAAGGTTGGGGGGGCTTTGGGTGCTGACGAAAAAAAAGGGGGGGTTTCCCTGGGGACCTCTGGGTCCCATACAGAAAAAAAGAAATAAAACAAATATATACAAAGATTAAAACTTTTTTTATATAAAAAAAAAGGGGGTTGCCCTCTGGGGTCCTGGGGACCTCTGGGTCCTTTAATAAAAACAGGGGCGGACTCTGCGATCCAGCGGGAAATGCCTCCTGAGCATACCGGTGCCTAGGAGGACTCGTCGAGGCGGCAGATCCTTCTCCCACCAGGGTGCCATGCTGTGGAACTCCCTCCCGGAGGACATCCGGGAGGCAGGATCTCTGGCGGCCTTTCGCCGGGGCCTAAAAACCTGGCTATTCCTTCAGGCCTACCCGGCTTAAGGCGTCGGCTAACCTGAGTGTATCATCTGAGCAGGACCATCAGTCCAAGTCATACCATCTTGCTGTCCACTTGTCCCTGGGTTCACCCAGGGACGTCGCCAGCGTGTCGGGATCCTCCGGGGTAATTGACCACGCTATAGAAAGTGCACCTCAACTCATATAAAAAATATATATATATTTTTATATAAAATAAAGGGGGGTTACTATTCAGGCCCCTGGGGACCTCTGGGCCATTTAATAAAAACTAAAAATAAAATAAATAAATATATAAAAAAAAATATATATATATATATATATATATAATGTTTTTATAAAATAAAGGGGGGTTGCCATCCAGGCCCATGGGGACCTCTGGGCCATTTAATAAAAACAAAAAATAAAAGAGGCCAGGAGGTCCCTAGGGACCTCCTGGCCCCTTACAAAAAAAAGGGGTTGCCATCCGGGCCCCTGGGGACCTCCGGGCCCCTCACAGGTGTACTGCCTGTACCCCCATGATGGCGGCCCTGACTGTAGCCCCGGCTCTGAGGACCACCGCTGCACAGATCAGGCTGTCACTGCTGCCCTCATACTGCAGCAGTCATTCCCATTTCCCGCTATGCTCCTGTCAATGACCCATCCCAGACCAAAGCTGCTGGAAATAGGGTGACCACATTTTCAAACTACAATTCAGGGACACCCTCCCTTTCCAAAAATCAGCTTGTGGTGTAACGAATCACAGCACAGTGATTGGACACAAGAGGTGGGATTTATGATTTCTCCAATCACAAGCAGGGGGCGGGATTGTGCTCCTCCAGGCATTCCCGGCCAGGACAAGTACTGTCAGTGAGTAAAGCGGTGATGTGGCGGCCTTTTTTGTGGGAATCAGATTGGCCCGGGGGGTGGCTGTGTCAGTTTCATTCTGGGACACTGTATTGTCCTGGAGTGAATGTGCCCGGGACAGACCTGTAAAATGCGGGACTGTCCCGGGCAATCCGGGACACGTGGTGACCCTAGCTGGAAACCTTTGGAATTCTTTGTGAATGTTCCTCTACTATCTACTCATTCTTCACCCTAGTTTCCAGGTGAATACCTGTGTGGGCGGTAAAAAAGAGCGGAGGTATAAAAAAAATCCAAACCTGAAAAAGCTGCATTCTATATTTAACACCCGGCCATACATTCTACCCTCCCGAAACTTTATAGTAGACAATAAGAGCGAATAATTCATGACAAAAATTCTGTTGTCTTTTCTAGCATTTGTGGGAAAACATAATTAGAGGCCCACACACGCACATTCCTATCGGATGGCAGAATAAATTGCAACTCTGCAGTTCTGAGCGCAGCGGTTTGCAATTGGCTGCCTGCTGCCTGCCAGAACCCAGGAGACGTTTGATGTGGAAATCTAAAGTGGCTCGAAAGCTTTAACTATAGCAGGAACCTACTAGGAGATCTGCCGAACCCCTCTTCTGTGCGTATCTCACACATTGCCCTTCAGATACTCGTACGCTTGTGTGTACATGGAAGGCCTGTGGTTGGGGGAACTGGAAGTTTCCAAGAAACTGAGTTAGCAGATTATACATTCCATATGCTGTAATTATACATTCCATAGATCGTAGGTGTCAACCAACCACACAGTGCGCCTTGTATTAAAGAGCAACACCAGGCAACAATGCACAGTCACTGATTACAGATCATTGGGTTGGGGGGGGGTGGGGGGTACATTTTGGCACTTTTTTACCATTCAGTATATGGTACTGTATACGGGCAATTTTTTTTTACATACTTAAGGGTCGCACCAACACCCCCCCCCCCCCCCCAAGCTGTAGGGTGGGACGCACAGTCCGTGCCCACAATGCTTTGCGGTCACAGACTTTAATTTTGTAAAATTGGAATTGTAATAGCAATACAAACAATAGTTATTTCATAAGCTTACTTGAAAAAATCCCCTTGCATGTTGTGAGCACAGTGCAGCATTGAACATCAGAAGGAAATCTTATCTCAAATGTTAGAAATATGCAACATAACACTTATGTTGCATAATTTTCCGTCAGAAAAACCTTGGATGTTTTTTCTGACGGTATTCTGCTCAAGCTTGGCTTGCAAACACACGGTCACACAAAAGTTCTCTAAACTTTCGATTGTCAAGAATGCAGTGATGTACAACACTACGACGAGGCGAGAAGTTTAAGTTCAATGTATTCAAACATGCGTCGAATTGCTTCCGAGCAGGCGTCAGAATTTTGTGCGTCGGAATTGCTCCAGCTCTCAAATTTTTGTTGGAGGAAATTCCGACAGGAAAAGTCCGATGGAGCCTACACACGGTCGGAATTTCTGACCAAAAGCTCACACGCGTGTACGGAGCATTAGGGGTCATTTACACTAGTGGTTGTAGGAGTGGTAAAACTGTGGCTCTTTATGGCACTTGGAAGGCAGGAAGGAACGATCACTATGGCACATGGAGTATAGGAAGCAGGGGCGGACTGAAAACTCATGGGGCCCCCGGGCAATAGAAGATTATGGGGCCCCCAGGCTTACAGATGGCCACCAAGCCAGATGGCAGTACAGAGGCGGGGCAGCTAAAATCTCAGGATTTTCACATCAAAAGCATGTAGGTTTTGGACATATCAGGGACAGATGTAAAAAAAAACATACTGTTCCTGGTTTTAATGTGCCTGGCAACCCTGATGGGGCCCCCTAGTGGCATGGGGCCCTCAGGCAGTGCCCACGTTATTCAATTGTCAGTCCGCCCCTGGTAGGAAGGATCACTTTGACACCTGGAAGGCAGGAAAGATCACTATGGCACATGGAAGGCAGGAAGGAAGGATCACTATAGCATATGGAGGACAGGAAGGAGGGATCACTATGGCACATGGAAAACAGGAAGGAAGGATCACTATGGCACTTGGAAAACAGGAAGGATGGATCACTATGGCACATAAAAGTCAGAAAGGAAGTATAACTATGGAACATAGAAGGCAGGAGGGATCACTATGACACATGGACAGCAGAAAGAAAGAATTATTATGACACATGGAAAGCAGGAAGGAAGGATCACTATGGCACATGGAAAGCAGGAAGGAAGGATCACTATGGCACATGGAAAGCAGGAAGGAAGGATCACTATGGCACATGGAAAGCAGGAAGGAAGGATCACTGTGGCACATGGAAGGCAGGCAGGAAGGACCATGGGGAGGAAGTGGAGAAGACCTAGCCCACCTCCTCTAGCCGGTGGGGTAGGTTGGGGGGGGGGGGGGGCTGTGCTGTGCACGATGTGCCATGCACCTGACCTGGGGGGGGGTTAGTGAACTCAGCCCAGATTCGTGGGATAATGGGATTTACTTGAAACCCCGGGATGGTCTCGGCGAATCCAGGATGGTTGGGAGGTATGTTGTGTGTGCACTTCCTTCCAGTTTCCTACTTTTTAAACCCACAGCAGTTTTTATTTCCATTATAAAGTATTTTAAAAGCTCTACACTAACCTCAATATCCAGAATTCCAATATATGTGTGATCAATATTCCAATCGCACACGTTCCTGGTAAAATGGCTCAAAAAAATGGTGGGTGCAACAACGATTACCAGTTGGGTCCTGGAGACATCAATCGAATATATTCGCCAGCACACCATGGATCGTACAATTACGTTCAAAAAAGTTTTATTGCAGAAAAATCACATCACAAAGGTGCAACGTTTTAGAAGTCACGAAGGACCTCTTCGTCAGGCACGTGACATGTCACATGCCTGACGAAGGGGTCCTGCTTGACTCCGAAATGTTGCACCTTTGTGATGTGATTTTTCTGCAATAAAACTTTTTTGGATGTAATTGTACGATTCATGGTGTGCTTCCAATATATGTAGCGATTTCCTCCAAGCTGCTCCTTTGGCAGCGTAGTGATTAATTATATATTCCAAAATGGTCTTCCGAATATCCCTGCCTACCTCTGCCTCATTATCAGTCTTGCAATTATTCTACAATTAGGCAAGCAGCTAACACTTTAATAATTCCACACTTACGGAACAAAAATGATTTTGAAATTATCCAGCAAGGTCTCATTATCTCTGAGCTTTACGTTTCTTGAGATCTTTTACTTTCTATTCCTGCATAAGAAAAGATTTATTTTCACTGTGAACAGCTCATATAAATACTGAATGAACCTGAAATAAGATGATTAGACAGACTGATACAAAATGACATTTTTATTAAAAAAAATAAAAAAAATGCTTAAAGATGAACGCCTGTCAAAAAAAAAAAAAGATAATTTATTATTATTATTTATTATGGATAAAGTCAACCGTTGATTCCTTTGCATTTCCTGTGGAGCTTTTCCTTAATTGTATCCTCATGTACTCCTGGTTATGTCAGCTGTCTGATGCCCCGTACACATGACCGTGTTTTCAGACGGGAAAACTGCAAGGAGAGCTTTTGCCCAGGAATCCCGGCCGTGTGTATGCTCCCTCGCAGTTTTTTCGAAGGGGAAAACTGCCAAACCCGCCGGACAGAAAAAAAGAGAACCAGCTCTCTTTTTTCCCGTCGGGATTCCCAGCTGACTTTTTTCCGTCAGAAAACACAGCCGTGTGTAGCAAAAAATTGCCATTTTTGGCCGTTTTCCTGTGGGGAAAAACTCAGATGGAGCATAAACACGGTTGGGATTCCCGAGGAAAAGCTCTCATCAATGTTTTCTCTACAGGAAAACCGATCGTCTGTACGTGTTGGAGATACAACAAAACAACAGCTTAGCCTATTATATTGGATGCAGTTTAGAAAAAGAACACAAGATGTTGCTAATGCTTAATGATATGCTATGCTATGTATTCTCTATGATGTGTTGTATTTTCCTGCCCACAGTGATCTACTTGTTGGTTTCTTTTTCCTGCCTGTGAGCTGTGTGTGTTTTAATTTTTTTTTTTTCTGCTAGGGTAGGAAAATTTGGCTTGGCTGGCAGCCAAGCCTGTGTTGAATCTGGGTTAGGATTAAGTGACTTAAGTGAGGTACCTCCTCCTTTTTGCTGGAACCTTGGAGAAGCTTCCAGAAGAAAGAGAGGGAGGTTAAAAGGAGCTGCCTAGGGAATTGAGGAGGGTCCCAGCCAATCCCCAGCAAGTGGGCTGGCAGGGGGTGGGCACCTCTTAAATATTCTGGGTCATACCAGCAGGGGGAAGTCGGGTGGAAGCTGGAGATGAAGTGCTGAGGTGGCTGTCAGTGGCTGTTGAGGGTGCACCCTAGTCTGGGGGGAGGGGTGACATAAGGCCTAGTGGGAAGGGTGCTGTAGGGATCCTCTTACAACACACAGAGGTGCTGTCCTGGATGCATAGGAGCAAGAGTGAGGACAGCAGGAGAGAGTAAGCATGTCCAGGAGATCTCGAGGGAGTCAGCCGGGTGGCTGGTGAGTGTGCAGTCCTATGTTGTAGAAAGAAGGCGCAGGCTCACAGTTGTAAACACTACACTGTTTACATATGTGATCGCTGTGATTGGTCTCTTAGTAATCCTAAAGCCTAGTACACACTAAAGCTGACAGCTCAAGAGGAGCCACCGTACTAACTATCCGCTGTAGTAATTATGCCCTGCCCCCCCCCCCCAACACCAAAACACTCTGGCTATTACAGCACTGATTGGGAGACGATTGTCAGACCTTTTGTTGTCATGCCGCAGTACACACATAGGTGGAATGTTGGCCGTTTTCTATTGAACCGGTCGATGCCACATTTTGCCCGTATTTACTAGGCTTAAAAGAGAAGTACAGCCAAAGCTCATTTAGCTGTACTTCTCCTGTGAAGCACAGCAGTGCAGTTCATTCTGCACTCTTGTAACCTACTTTCATCAGACAGCGGGCTGTCACAGAGCCAGGCCATGCTGGGTAAAGAGTGCGATCATATGATCGGGATCCACCCACATGCCTGGACTGGCACCTGGTCCTGCCCCCTCCACAGCTCAGTGCTCCAGTGAGCGCGGGGGGACAGAGTTGTGAGAACCGAGCAATTAGCAGTGTGTGATCGCTCGGTTCTCAGTGTTAGAGCTGGTGGGGGAAGATAGCCTAGGTAAGTATAATTTAAAAAAAAATCCCAAACTTCTCTTTTAACTACATAGACACCTCTGCACACACATATACGTCTACACAATGGCACGGTAGGCAAATGGGCGTACCTGTGCATCCCTTTAAATCCCTTTTTATCCAGCAGGTGGGCACGCGTGCCCGTCGCATGCCTTGTGCGTGCGCTCGCGGGTCCTGGGAACTCAATGTTCTTGGGGGGGGGGGAGGCCACGATTGCGGTCGGCAAAGGCAGAACAGGGGGATGCATTTGTAAACATGCATAGTGACATGTCACTGATCTACTGTTCCCCGTGTCACTGGTAGCTCCTCCCCCCAACAGTTAGAATCACTCCCTAGGACACACTTAACCCCTTCAGCGCCAACCAGTGGTTAACCCCTTCACTGCCACTGTCATTTTTACAGTAATTAGTGAATTTTTATAGCACTGATCGCTGTAAAAATGACAATGGTCCCAAAAATGTGTCAAAAATGTCTGATGTGTCTGCCATAGAGTCACAGTCATGATGTAAATCACAGATCGCCGCCATTACTGGTAAAAAAAATCAATAATAAAAATTCCATAAAACTATCCCCTATTTTGTAGACGCAATAAACCTAAACCAATCTATATATATGCTTATTGAATTTTCTTTTTAACAAAAATATGTAGAAGAATACATATCGGCCTAAACTGAGAAAAAAAATGCTTTAAAAAATAAATAAAACAATGGAGATATTTATTACAGCAAAAAGTACAAAATATTGCTTTTTTTTACAAAATTGTCGCTCTATTTTTGTTTATAGCGCTAAAAATAAAAACCGCAGAGGTGACCAAATACCACCTATTGTGGTAAAAAAAATGGGCGTCAATTTTGTTTGGAAGCCACGCCGCACGTCCGCACAATTGTGAGTTAGGCCGCGTACACACGATCAGACCGGTCCGATGAGTATGGTCCGACGCTGAAGTGGCCTGATGGTCTGATGTGCGTACACACCATCGGACCAAAAATCCGATCAGACCAGAATGCGGTGACGTAGAACACAACGACGTGCTGAAAAAATTAAGTTCAATGCTTCCAAGCATGCGTCGACTTGATTCTGAGCATGCGCGGGTTTTTGGTCCGATGCTTTTGCGTACTAACCATCGTTTTGGTCCGATGGTCAGGCGTTAATCGGACCGATTTTAAAGCAAGTTTTAAAACTTTGGTCCGATGGACAACGGTCCGATGGGCTGTACACACGATCAATTTGGTCCGATGAAACTGGCCTTAAGGCCAGTTTCATTGGACCGGTCTGATCGTGTGTACGCAGCCTGAAAGTGACGTAGTGCCGAATCGCAAAAAGTGGCCTGGTCTTTGGCCAGCCAAATGGTCCGGGGATTAAGTGGTTAAGTTAAGCCGCGTACACATGATCGGTTCAAACCGATGAAAACGGACTGAAGTTCGTTTTCATCGGTCCAAACCGATCGTGTGTAGGCCCCATCGGTCCGTTATCCTTCGGTCCAAAAACAGATGGCTTGCTTTAAAATCGAACCGATGGACGGCTAACCGATAGGTCAAAACCGATCGTTAGTACGCACAAGCATCGGTTAAAAATCCACGCATGCTCAGAATCAAGTCGACACATGCTTGGAAGCATTGAACTTCATTTTTTTCAGCACGTCGTTGTGTTTTACGTCACGGTATTCTGACACCATCGGTTATTTAACCGATGGTGTGTACGCACATCAGTCTATCAGTTAACTTCATCGGTGAACCGATGAAAACGGTCCGTCGGACCGTTCTCATCGGATGGACCGATCGTGTTTATAGGGCTTTACAGAGCTGCTCAGATCAGCTCTGTACACAGAAATCTATAGCAGTGTTTTTCAACTCCAGCCCTCAAGGCACACCAACAGGTCATGTTTTCAGGCTTTCCATTATTTTGCACAGGTGATTTGATCAGTTTCACTGCCTAAGAGCCCTTTCACACGTCCGTTCCGTTCGTCCGTTTTTTGGACGTCCGGTAACGGACCTCAATGCTTCCCTATGGGAGTGGATCCGTTAGCGGATGATGCATCCGCTAACGTCCGCCAGATCCGCATCCGTTTTTTCGGACGGAAGAATGTCTTATTTTTCTTCCGTCCGGCCAAACGGATCGGATGCAAACGGACAGACGGTCCGTTTCCATCCGATTCCCCATAGGGGATAGCGGAGGAGAGACAGGGCGGTCCCTGCACAGTGTGCGGGGACCGCCCTGTCCGCCCGACAGCTCAGCGGAGACCCCCCCGCTGAGCTGACGGACACACGGAGCGGACCGAAAAACGGACCGCACGTTTGAAAGGACCCTTAGTAATCACCACAGCCATTTCATCTGAGGGAAATCCTGAAAACTTGACCTGTTGGTGTGCCTTGAGGACTGGAGTTGAAAAACACTGGTCTATGGGGCTCGTCTTTCTGCACCTCTTGGCTGGGAGAAAAAAGGTCCCTAGAGAGGTCTATGGGCTTCTACTAAGCAAGCATGGCCAATAATGGTAACGATTGGTACTAGGAAAATCCATTTAAGAAAATGTTGCTAAGCCTTCTCTTATGTCTCTGATTGACTTTGGGGCATAGGAGAATTCTGAGTGGGATGGGGGCATTGTTCAACGCTTGCTAGCTTTGTTTTTTTCCACCAAACAGACATCTTTATTCAGTTTCTTTTATATCCTTCTTTTTTTTTTTTTCACTCCATCATTTGTAATGTTTCCTCTTCTGCATTCTCATCAGATCTGCAAATACAATTCACCCCAGCTGACTTTCTAGGAAACGGCAATAGACTCGCTCAGCAGTCACACTGGCACACGCACAACACGCTCTCTAATCTGCGATTCATGCCAAGAGAAAAATACTCTCCAGTCAAGCTTACCCAGGGAAAGCTTCCCATAAAATGAAACATCGAGCAGACGAGTACAGAGGAATGACAGCAACGCTTTTTCATATTTCCGCCTGTAATTAAATATGAAAGAGACCACGGAGTGGATCAGGTGGATGATGATGAATTTATGTAGAGCGAGCCAGTGCATGTGTGGAAACCAGTTATTTATTTACTCAGGAGATTCTCTAGTCATGTATTATTTAAGGTGTATTTAAGGCCAAAACTTGATTTTTTTTTCTTTTTGGAGGGAGGAATGGATAGATATTCTGTTATGCCACGTACACCCGATCGGTTCATCCGATGAAAACAGACCGATTGATTTTTTCATCAGATATGCGATGAAGCTGACTTTCATCAGTCTTGCCTACACACCATCAGTTAAAAATCAGTTTGTGTCCAACGCAGTGACGTAAAACACAACAACGTGCTGAGAAAAATTTAAGTTCAATGCTTCCGAGTATGTGTCCACTTGATCCCGAGCATGCGTGGATTTTTAACCGATGGACTTGCCCACAGACGATCGTTTTTTTCTATTGGTTTTTTAACCATTAGGCCTCGTACACACGACCGGTTTCCTCGGCAGAATCCAGCAAGAAACTTGATGGGAGACGTATTCTGCCGAGGAAACTGGTCGTGTGTACATTTTTCGACGAGGAATCTGTCGAGAAACTCGACGAGCCAAAAAGAGAGCATGTTCGCAGCACGTCAGGGGACTTTTTTTTTTACAGTGTAGGATGTCGGCAGTGCCGGCTGCCGATTGGCTGCTATAGGCCAGCAGATAGCAGCGAGCGGGCCCCTCCTCCTCTGTGGGTGTAAACAGACCGGTATGGATTTGGGGGGCAACCATCATGCCGTTTTTTTTTTTTTTTTTTCGGGTTTCCCCTCAAAATCCATACAAGACCCAAGTCTTACTCATCTCAAAGTCGGTTCAAAATCAGAGCCAGTTCATTAACTGCTGCGTAGACTCATTCCCTTCATTCCAAAAGAAGACACAGCAGTAGTGGTGGGAACAATAATCAACTGCAGCCTCGACTATGCAAATGCCTTTTTCCTCAGACTACCAAAATACCAGATTGCCCGTCTACAAGTCGTCCAAAACATGGCGGGACGGTTTGTAACAGGAAAAAAATCCTGGGAGTCAATCACTCCCTCCCTCAGGTCCCTCCACTGGCTGGCCGTAAAGGACCGGATGACATTTAAGGACCTCTGCCTGACACACAAGTGTGTACAAGGAATCGCTCCCCAATATTTATGTGAGAAAATAAAATACCACAACCCCAAACGCGTTCTCTGATCAACCAACCAAAATATACTTGAAATCCCCAAGGCCCGCTACAAGACCAAAGGAGAACGAAGATTTGCAGTCAAAGGACCTCGACTGTGGAACACATTACCAACCAATATCCGAATGGAAGTGAATCACCAGGCCTTTAGAAAAAAACTCAAGACCCACCTAGAAAAAGAGAAGGTGTTTGGGACTTTAAATGAGATGCAATTTTAAATTGCATCTCATTTAAAGTCCCAAACTCCTTCTCTTTTTCTATTACCAGGGATGGAGGCATGTGCTCTTATGCCTCATTTAAAGTCCCAACACAAGCTCCATTTCACATTATAGGGATGGAGATGCAATTTTGATATTTATATATATATATATATATATATATATATATATATATACCCTTATGCATCTTTTCCAATGCTCTTCATTACCATACCATTATTAGATGGAGGCGGTGACACACACCCCTAGTCACCTGTCCTCTATCTACTCATTAGCATTTGTATGCCTCTGTTGAGGAAACTATAAAAGTTTAGTTAGGACTACAGAAACGCAGAGAGCCGTGACGAGGCCTGCGAGGCCTGTAGCTTATCCATATATTTGCAAATGTGTGCAACTAATCCTCTGCTTTTAACATACAAAGTTAGACAGTTGAATTTGGTCTGCTGTTTGGGTGGTAAGTTTGAGCCTGGTTATTACGCGTTTAATTATTTTACCTACTGTTTGCATCAAATTGCATCTCATTTAAAGTCCCAAACTCCTTCTCTTTTTCTATTACCAGGGATGGAGGCATGTGCTCTTATGTCTCATTTAAAGTCCCAACCCAAGTTCCATTTCACTCAAGACACACCTATTCTGAATGCCAAATAGAAGGAAATGGATACCAAGCGATTCAGTTCGCATTTGTAGCGCTATACAAGTTTTTCACTCACTCACTCATTAACCACTTAAGGACCGCCTACTGCACATTTACGTCGGCAGAATGGCACGGCTGGGCACATCAACGTATATATACGTTGATTTCAGTACCCAGCCGTGGGTCGCGGGCGCGCGCCCGCGACCCGGTCCGAAGCTCCGGGACCGGGACCGCGGGATTCGCGGACCCGATCGCCGCTGCAGTGCGGCGATCCGTCCCTGGAGCGGAAGGACGGGGAGAGCCGTGTGTACACACGGCTTCCCCGTGCTTCTCTGTGGCTGTAGCATCGATCGCGTCATCCCTGTAATAGGGGGACGCGATCGATGACGTCACACCTACAGCCACACCCCCCTACAGTAGTAAACAAAACACATAGGCACACATCCCCTACAGCGCCACCTGTGGTTAACTCCCAAACTGCAACTGTCATTTCCACAGTAAACAATGCAAATTTAAATGCATTTTTTGCTGTGAAAATGACAATTGTCCCAAAAATGTGTCAAAATTGTCCGAAGTGTCCGCCATATTGTCGCAGTCATGAAAAAAAATCGCTGATCGCCGCTATTAGTAGTAAAAAAAAAAAATTTATAAAAATGCAATAAAACGATTCCTTATTTTGTAAACGCTATAAATTTTGCGAAAACCAACCGATAAACGCTTATTGCGATTTTTTTTACCAAAAATACGTAGAAGAATACGTATCGGCCTAAACTGAGGAAAAAAAATGTTTTTTTATATATTTTTGGGGGATTTTTATTATAGCAAAAAGTAAAAAATATTGCATTTTTTTTAAAATTGTCGCTCTATTTTTGTTTATAGCGCAAAAAATAAAAACCGCAGAGGTGATCAAATAACACCAAAAGAAAGCTCTATTTGTGGGGAAAAAAGGACGCCAATTTTGTTTGGGAGCCACGTCGCACGACCGCGCAATTGTCAGTTAAAGCGACGCAGTGCCGAATCGCAAAAAGGGGCAAGGTCCTTTACCTGCATTTTGGTCCGGGTCTTAAGTGGTTAAAGTCAAATCGATGTTGTACCGAAATCGCAGGGCAAAGTCGAATCGACTCAGTGTCACATAAGTATAAACCGGGCCTTATATCTAATCTACTAAAAGAAAATCCTATCTTGGGGGCTAAGAACTTTAATACAAACCTGCATTTACACAATGTTCTTGCTCATGTGACCCAAGGCAGCCAATCATGACTTTCTCGATAAACAGGCAAAGTGGGTTTGCTGTATTTAAACTGTAAAAATGATTAATACATTTCATGGCTACACCACAAACTGGAAACTATTTTACGCTTGCATTGTAATTTAATGGTGGAATATATATTTTATTATACCTATATATAGATCAGCCGGTCTGAGGCACTTTTACCATTCCAAACTTAATTAATCAAATAGAAAGTTTTCCTTTCATTAGCAGTAATTTAAAAGAAGCAGGAGATTCATCAATAATATGAAACCTCATACTCCTGGACGCTATACATTTTTTTGTGGAGTGAAGTGATTAGTCACATACTGGATAAATGTCCGTTTTAATCCACATGGAATTTGTGTAGATCATTTATAAATCTCTGTTTTATATTTATTATCCTAATATATCACCTCCTCTGGGTGGTATATATGTATATCTTTTGCTTTTATTACCATGAAAGCAAATCCTTATTCTTATCCCCATCTGAAAAACATAATCCCTTGGATTCAATATGTAGAGAGTCCATTATTCTATCTCTTGTCGTGTCCATATGTATCATTTCCCTCACTGACAATAAGGAAATCCCCACAAACTGAAAACATCATTCAATTCATTTTTAATATTCAAAGTAAACTCTCCATCCATCCCTGTCTCCATGCTTTAAAGCGGAGCTCCACCCTGATTTTTTTATTTTTTTTTCAAAAATCTAAAAAAAAAAAAAAAAAATTAAATGGAAAAAAAAAAAAAAATACTCACCCTAAATAGGCTGTTGCTATGCGGAAGTCCCGAATCTGCCCTCATGATCCGCGGTGTGGTTTTCTTCCACCTCCTCTTCTCGGTGTCTTCTTGTGAATGGGCCGCGCTGCATTCTGGGAACTGTGTGTATCCCAGAAAGCAGCCGGACCATTCACAAAGCGGCGCGCTGCTCGCATATGCGCAGTAGGAAACGGGCAGTGAAGCCGCACGGCTTCACTGCCTGTTTCCCTGACTGTGGATGGAGGTGCCGGGATCGAGGATCGGCATCGGCGGGGGACGTCAGCGCGGGCGCCTAGGACAGGTAAGTGTCATTATTCAAAGTCAGCAGCTACACTGTTAGTAGCTGCCGACTTTGAAAAAAAAAATGCGGGTGGAGCTCCGCTTTAAAGTAAAGTTGAGAAATCACTTTCTAGCTGCAGCCATTTGAGGCTGATAAGCCTAATGCCGCGTACACACTGGGCTAGATTCATGATGGAGAGCGTAAGTTTCTGCGGGGGCGTAGCGTATCCCATTTACGCTACGCCTCCGCAACTTTTACGGGCAAGTGCTGTATTCACAAAGCACTTGCCTGTAAAATTGCGGCGGCGTAGCGTAAATGGCCCGTCGTAAGTCAAATTGGGCGGGTAGAGAGCGTGTATTATTTAAATTACGCACAATCCCGCGCCGAACGTACTGCGCATGCGCCGGCCGTGAATTTATCCCAGTGCGCATGCTCCAAATCACGACGCAAATACTCAATGAAAACTTACGCAAAGCCCTATTCGCGAACGTTTTACGTAAACGACGGGAAAAAATACGCCGGCACGCCATCCATACTGAACATTGGCTGCGCCTCATACAGCAGGGGTAACATTACGCCGGACCTACGCTTACGCAAACGACGTAAAAAAAAAAAGCCCTGGCCGGGCGTACGTTCGGGAATCGGCGTATTAGGCTCATTTGCATATTATAGACGGGAACGCCACTTAGCGTCCAGCGTAAATATGCAATTTAGATACGAAGGCGTAAGTGACTTACGCCAGTCGGATCTAATACAAATCTATGCGTAACTGATTCTTTGAATCAGTCGCATAGATAGGAGGGCTCAGACGCAGAGATACGACGGTGTATCTGGAGATACGCCGTCATATCTCTTTCCTGAATCTAGCCCACTGTCCGTGCAAATGTCCGCTGTGAGTCCTTCGGAAAGAAAGAGAACAGATTCTCTATCTAAGGTCTGTCGGACTTCCGACAAAAAAAGTCAGATGGAGGCTACACACAGCTGGACTTTCTGAGAGAAAGAGCCAGTCAGACTTTTTTTCTTGTGTAGCGCTACCCCATTCAGGAGCTGCTGGTTAGATGTGGGATCGGCGTAAGTTAAGTTACGTTTGATGTGCCTAGGGAAATTGATGGTAGCAACTGTGAGAGCAGTAATAGAATGTCCAAGCCAATGGTTGACGTTTTCTAAGTGCTTTATTTTCGGTTCAACACGACCAACAGTCAATTTGAGGTAGACAGGATAGATTGGTGAAAAGAATAACTTTGCAGAGTCAGGCTATGGATAATGAACAGAAGCAGTCCTGCCTCTAGAGTGTATTCTTTTCTCCCGTCGCCACTCCTGCCGCACCAGTGCACCTGGACAGGCCTCTCCCACAGGCCTGGCAGCCAGAGTGTCACTGAGAATGCTGAGAAGGAATAAGTCTCTGCCACCGACTTGGCTCTAGAAAATTAGTAAAGGCCTCTGCCACAGGTCCGATACTCGAGAGCAATAGAGCGTATCCTTTAAGTCAATTCCTCTTGAAGTATGGGGACCATAAAGGGGAAGTTCCAATCGAATGGTCGCCACCCTTTGTGTTGATTATGCAAATTTCCCTGCTCATAACTTGCTTCTGAGCATGCACGTTTTTTTACCTGCCATTAAAGCGTACACACGACCATTTTTCACGATGAGAAAAACGATGACGTGAAAAACAACGAGAAAAAATAGAGCGGTTCTACATTTTTAATGCCCATTTTTCTCATTGAGAAAAATGCTCTGGAGCCTACACACAACCGTTTTTAATGACCAATTAAAAAAATTGCATTTTTCTCATCATGAAAAACGGTCGTGTGTACGCGGCATTAAGGCAGATGACTCATGTAAAATGTACTTCCTAGAATCCATCTGTCATTAGCTCAGGCGTGCAGATTCAGAAGTGTGTGCTTAGCTGAAAAAGACCCTCCTCCAGATGAAAGAAAAAAAAAAAGCTCCCAGCACTGTGGTTATAAGGAAACAGACAAGCTGGAAGTTTCCAGAACAGAGCAGGATTACAGCAACTTCAAAGCAAAAACGAACAATAAGGACATGAAATTCCTTTAGTGATCAGCAGAACAGGTGCCCTTAAAAAAAAAAAGTGGGTGGAACTCTGCTTTAATTTAAATATAATAAACCTTCTTATCTATTTATTAGTGTTGAGCAGAATATGCCATATTCGAATTCGCGATATATCTCGAATATATAGTCGAATATTCGACAGATATTCGCTAAATACGAATATTCGTGATATATTTTCGAAATGAAATGATTGCGAATTTTCGCTATCGCGAATGCGAATGCGATTGCGAATTGCGAATTGCGAATGCGAATATTCGAGAAATGCGGAAGGAGCACTCTGATTGGCTCAGAATATTCGTGATATATTACAATACACAATAATTGCGAATATTCGAGAAATGCGGAAGGAGCACTCTGATTGGCTCAGAATATTCGTGATATATTACAATACACAATAATTGCGAATATTCGGCAAATGCGGAAGGAGCACTCTGATTGGCTCAGAATATTCGTGATATATTACAATACACAATAATTGCGAATATTCGAGAAATGCGGAAGGAGCACTCTGATTGGCTCAGAATATTCGTGATATATTACAATACACAATAATTGCGAATATTCGGCAAATGCGGAAGGAGCACTCTGATTGGCTCAGAATATTCGTGATATATTACAATACACAATAATTGCGAATATTCGAGAAATGCGGAAGGAGCACTCTGATTGGCTCAGAATATTCGTGATATATTACAATACACAATAATTGCGAATATTCGAGAAATGCGGAAGGAGCACTCTGATTGGCTCAGAATATTCGTGATATATTACAATACACAATAATTGCGAATATTCGAGAAATGCGGAATGGAGCACTCTGATTGGCTCAGAATATTCGTGATATATTACAATACAAAATAATTTCGAAATTTCGAGAAATGCGGAATAGAGAACTCTGATTGGCTCAGAATATTCGTGATATATTACAATACACAATAATTGCGAATATTCGAGAAATGCGGAATGGAGCACTCTGATTGGCTCAGAATATTCGTGATATATTACAATACAAAATAATTTCGAAATTTCGAGAAATGCGGAATGGAGCACTCTGATTGGCTCAGAATATTCGTGATATATTACAATATAAAATAATCGCGCGATATCGCTATTTGCCGAATAATCGCATTGCGATTTTTCGGCAATATAAAATGAGCGCTGCAGCTACTCGGCCCAAGGTCTCTAATCATACCAGCAATGCTTTTAGACGTCGATGGGGATCTCTAGGATGTGATCTGTTCTAAAAAAAAATTTAAAACATTCGAATATTCGAAATAGTGAATATTCGCCGCGATATTCGCGTTATTCGCGAATACTCGAATATGCAATATTCGTAGCGAATATTCGCAATGCGAATATTCGTGAGCAACACTACTATTTATCAATACAGATTATTTACGGGGCAGCATATGGGGATCACACAAACTCAGTATTCTTACTGTTAAAACTCCTAAAATTCAAGGACAACTATATATAATAAATATAAATATATATTATATATGATAAAAAAATGGGTGTATGCAGCGCTAGAAGCATAAAACTAAAAGTAAGAGTCCATAGTGTATATATTATATATGAATATTTAAAGCAAAAAACAATTTACTACCAGAAAATATACAGAAATCATTTATTGCGAGCTTAGGGGAATATTTAATTTTAAGATTGTGCGCGGACAACTAGGAAAAGCTTCTGTATTTCTATTTGTGGAGTCAAACTGTGGAACAATTTTAATGTGGAGCTCCAGAAATGTTTACGCATAAACCAGTTTAAAAAGAGTTATAAAGAGATGATATTTACAAGGTATAAGAATGAAAGTGTTTGAACTATTATTGTTTTTTTAATAATATTTGTATTGATTTATTTTTGGTCTGGGTATGTATGTATATGTGTATGATTGTGTCGTTAGATTATTGGTAATTACTATATTATATTTAAATAATTAATTATTGTATAACTTTATAGTGATGGGTTTGTACTTCTTCCCACTCCTTTTTGGATATGTAAATTACATTTTTTTTTATAGTTTTTTTTTTTTTCTCTTGTAGTTGTTTTGTGATTGTCTACTATTGAATGGTTACTTTTTTTTATTTTTTATGTTTTTGTTTTTTACATGTTCAAAATAAACTAAAACAAACTAAATGAATGCATGGAGCATAAGTGCCTGACTTACAGCACGACTTTGCAAGGCGATTTGGAGGCGACTTCAGCACTACTTCAAGGCCACTTTGAGCAACTTACAATGCAACTTAAAGTTGCCTCCAGGACAGGTGACTTTGCCTGTGGCCAATAACAGAATAATCAGCTCTGTGGGAGGGAAGGGTTTGTCTAGGTAAACTATTTTCTTTTTCCTGTAAAGTCGCTTCAATATAGATGGAGATCTGACTTGGAGGCAACTTCCATTGAAATCTATGGGTACAAGTTGCCCAGAAGTCGCCTTGAAGTAGTACAGGAACCTTTTCTGAAGTCGGAGCGACTTCACTAGTGTGCATTAAAGGGGTTGTAAAGGTAAAAGTTTTTTCACCTTAAAGGATCACTAAAGGATTTTTTTTTTTTAAGCTAAATAGCTTCCTTTACCTTACTGCAGTCCTGGTTTCATGTCCTCATTGTTCATTTTTGCTTTGAAGTTGCTGTAATTCTGCTCTGATCTCCACACTTCCTGCTTGTCTGGCTCCTTATGAAAAATCTCATGGCAGCTTTTTACTGTGGTCCAAGCTGTCATTACTGTGCGTCTAAAACTCCTCAGAACCAATCAGATTCATTTTAAAAACAAACACTGCCCTGGATTTGTTTGTTTTTGTTCTGTGTGTCTCTCTACTTCATAGAAACATGAAACCAGTTTAAAAGTAAAACTAAACTGCAGGCACATTATATGATTGATTTTTATCTATTTTTAATCATTTAACTATTATGGGCCAGATTCACAAAGAGTTACATCGGCGTATCAGTAGATACGCCGACGTAACTCCGAATCTAAGCTTGTCGTATGTTTAAGTGTATGCTCAAACTGAGATACACTTAAACATGCCTAAGATACGACGGCCTGCGCCATCATATCTTAGGGTGCAATATTTACGCTGGCCGCTAGGTGGCGCTTCCATTGAGTTTGGCGTAGAGTATGCAAATTAGTCGTTACACCAATTCAGGAACGTACGCTTGCCCGTCGCAGTAAAGCTATGCTGTTTGCGTAAGAGATACGCGGCGTAAAGATAAATATGCCCCCTAGGTGGTGTACTCAATGTTAAGTATGGCCATCGTTCCCGCGTCTCAATTTGAAAATTTTACGTTGTTTGCGTAACTCGTCCGTGAATGGGGCTGGACGCCATTTACGTTCACGTCGAAACCAATGACGTCCTTGCGACGTCATTTGGAGCAATGCAGCCTGGGATATTTTCCGGACGGCGCATGCGCAGTACGATTGGCGCGGAAACGTGCTTAATTTAAATGCTCCACGCCCCCTACCCGGCTAATTTGAATTAGGCGGGCTTGCGCCGGGTGATTTACGCTACGCCACCGCAACTTTACAGGCAAGTGCTTTGTGAATAAAGCACTTGCCTGATAAACTTGCGGCGGCGTAACGTATATCAAAAACGTTACGCCAGCCAAAAAATACGACCATCTACGTCTATGTATCTATACCCTGTATACAGTCATTTAAGCAAAAACTATTTTTTCCTTTAGTGACCCTTTAATGCATTCTATGCATTAAAATGAAAAAACATCTGCGGATTAGAGGCCCCCCGAACACCCCCCCCCTTTACTTACCTGACCCCTCGAAAGTCCCACGCCCTGAACACGCAGGCTTCTCGGCCGTCTTCCCCGCTCAATCATTGGTTGATTGAAAGCAGCGCAGCCATTGGATCGCGCTGCTGTCAATCACATCCAATCACATCCATCACTCACTCACCCCTGAGTCCCGGCAGTCGCTTCTCCTTCTGGTAAATTTAGACTTAGGACTCATGGGCCAATCGATTCTTAGGACTCTCCACCAATCGGGTGACAGAACCTGCTTCATGATTTGCCGGGAAGAGAAACAGGAAGACATTAGTAAAAATGTATTTGCTAATGTCACACAACTGGGTGGGCTCCAGGCGCAATGATCTGCGCCCCAAGCCCACCCTTTTTAAAGCCAATTAAAGCCTCAGGCTTTGAAAAAAAAAAACAATGCGTTTGGCACCCTGCATTTAGATTAGGGGCCAGGCGCATGGATAAGTGGGTGGCACCCCTCGAATGAGCAGACGCCGCTGGTCAGAGATAACCAAACATATTGAGTTTGAGAGTTCAAGAGGATGGGAGAGGCACCGGAGAAGTTCTGGAGACGAGCATGGGAGGAGGAGACAAGAGAGCTACAGAGCAGGAGGTCTTTAGAAGAGCCGAGAGGATGGTTTGGGTGATATTTGGGGACAAGATAGGTAATGTAGCTTGGGGCAGATTTGTGAATGACTTTGTATGTTGTGGTTAGTATTTTGAATTTTCTTATCGATCGGGAGCCTGTTTAGGGATTGGCGGAGAGGGGTGGCAGATACTGAGTGGTTGGTAAGGAGGATAAGTCTGGCAGCAGCATTCATGATAGGCTGAAGAGGGGATAGCCTACGGAGAGGCAGGCCAATGAGAAGGGAGTTACCATAGTCAAGGCGAGAAATAACAAGGGAGTGAATGAGGAGCTTGGTGGTTTCATTCGTTAAAAGGGGAGAATTTTAGAGATGTTACAGAGGTGAAGTCCACAAGCTTTTGACAACAATATGATTTGGGGCCGAAAGGGCAAGTCAGAGTCTAGGTTTACACCTAGTACCCTGGCATGAGGGAAGTGATTTATGGTTGCATTATTGACCTTGATGGGAAAGTCATGGAGGGGGGCACGGGCGGGGGGGGGCAATATGAACAGCTGGCAATAACAGATTCCTGCATGTACCTTACAACAGGGACAGATCTTCAGAATCTGACTGATAGGTTTAACTCCCTGCAAGGTGAGGTGGAACTGCCTATACAGGTAGAAGAAATGCCTACACAGGGAGGAACTAGGGCCAGGTAGGAGAAAGTAGAGCTGAAGCTTGGGAAGGACATAGAGGGGGTGAGGTCAGTGAAGATGTGGCAGGAGGCCCTGCACTGTATGGAGTGTAGCACTCCTCATCCCTGCACTCTGTTCATAGCGGACACCTGAACTCTGTACTCTGTACACAACTCACTCTTGAACTCCATACTTAGCACACCCCTGATGTCTGCACTCTGTACGTAGCACACCCCTCAGCTCTGTGCGCTGTACTAGCGCACCCCCGAAATTCGGAATATATCACACTCCTGAACTCTGCACTCTATACGTATTTCACTTCTGAACTCCTCACTTTGTATGTAACGCACTCCTGAAATCTGCACTCTGTACGTAATGAACTCCTTAACACTGCACTCTGTAGGTATTGCACCCCTGAACTCTGCATTCTATATATAATGCACTCCTGAACTCTGCACTCTGTAGTCAATGCACTCCTGAACTCTGCACTGTGTAGGTAGCATCCCTGAACTCTTTACTACCCTGCACATAGACTCTGCACTCAGGACGTATCGCACCCCTAAACTCTGCACTCTGTACATAATGCACTCCTGAACTTTGCACTCTGTATGTAGCACATATATTAAGCACTCCTGATCTCTGCACTCTGTACGTAGTGCACTCCTGAACGCTGCACTCTGTACATACTGCACTCCTGAACTCTGCACTCTGTACAGAGTGCACTCCTGAACTCTGCACTCTGTACGTAATGCACTCCGGAACTCTGCACTTTGTAGGCAATGCACTCCTGAACTCTGCCCTCTGTAGGTATCATCCCTGAACTCTCTACTAGCCCACACATAAACTCTGCACTCAGGACGTATCGCACCCCTAAACTCTGCACTCTGTATATAATGCACTCCTGAACTTTGCACTTTGTATGTAGCACACCCTTAAACCCTGCACTCCATACTTAGTGCACTCCTAGAGCACAATCGGCCCTTTGAGGGCAACCATATTGCTGATGCGGCTTTTGATAACATTTAGTTTTTTCATAGCTGAAAACTGGAAGTAAAAGAGAGTATAATCAAAACATAATAAAATTATAGCAGGACAAAGATCAAGGCTGATATATGTGTTCACACAATGGCCCCTACCTCTTATTCCGTTTTGCTCCTCCTTATAGGCTTATTATATGATGTAATTGGCAGTCATGATAGAAGGTGCTTTTATAAGCACCTAATAGCATTTTAATGTTATCCATATTAATTCACTAAATATTCCCCTTTATCCTTTTCTTTGTGCTGCAATCATTAGACAATTACCCAAAAGCTTTTCACTCCCGTTCAGTACAATTACCTAATGAGGACTCATTACCTTTTATCTCCTCGGTTAATTTCATAGCATTTGATTGACTAATTTGTAGAATATTCAGAAGTTCATTTGCATAAATCCCCAGTGTTCCCCAACAGATTCACAAAGACTCTGCAACAAAAATTACTTTTTTTTTTTTTCTGCCTGATTTTTTTTCCAGTTTTCCTGGGAAAATAAGTGATTTCCCACCAAACAAGAGCTCTTTTGAGAATAGTAAACACATGATCATATTCAGGATAATATTCCGCAATTCCTGTTCTACTGAATTGAACATCTACTGCTGTACATGACTGTATTTACTATAATGGAATTTGTGGGCCAGTGCCCAGGGCAGCAGGGTTAAAGGGGCAGCACCAAGCCTTGAAATTTAAAGACTTTGATCACTTTTTTTTTTTTACGAGCAAAGTAAATTGGGCACCATTCGTTTTTCCATGAAATTACCAATGTCGTCATCGTCAAAATACTAGAAAACTTCATTATCTTTTTCTGAACTGCTTAGTTGAACTTTATTTTTTTCTTATGCTTTGTACACACGACAGGAAACCTGTCATGTTTTCTTTTGGTCGAGAAAACCGCTCGTGTGTGCGCTCCCCAGCAGTTTTCCCGAGAACTTGTTCTCTTTTTTCTCATCGCAAATCGCAGCGTTTTTTCCCCGCAGTTTTCCTATGGGGAAACAATGCTCTGGAGCATACACACGGCCGATTTTCCCAACCAAAGCTCTCAGGCAGTTTTCCTGTTGGGAAAACCGGTCGTGTGTAAGCAGGGAAAACTGACCGAGCCGGTTGCCGGTTCTCCCGTCGGGTTTCCCGGCGGTCTTTTGACCGCCGAGAAGCCCGATTGTGTGTACAAGGCATAAGAGGGTATACGCCTAAAAACAGACTTCATCCCACCGGCGTAACTTATGGGCGCATATTAACGCTGGACGCATGTGGCTTTCCCATTGATTTTCTATTCAAATATGCAAGTGAGGGAGATGCGCCGATTCACGAACGTACTTGCGCCCGGCACATGATATACGTGGTTTGCGTAAGTTTTACATTCGGCGTAAAGTTATTTCCTATAGATGAGGCGCAACGCATGCAAAGGTATGGACCAGGGAACACAAGCCTACGTATTTTACATGGGACGTCTGTGAATATGGGCCGACGTGGGTCTGGCTGGGCGTAGGTTACGTTCACTGTGTACACAGTGATCCGGCGTATCTTAGGCAGTTGTTCCGACGTGGTTGTACGCATGCGCACGGGGATACGTCTATGTCCCGACGCATGCGCAGTTCATTTTAAGTACTTGTCTGGTGCCCGGCCCATCATTTGAATTTGGGGTCATGCTTCATTAACATGGATCACGCCCAATTCCAGCCCAATTCCACCTACTTCCACTTACGCCGGCGCAGAGTTGGGAGCATTTGCTTTGTGAATTCCATGCTTGCCTCTCCGCACTGCACCGGCATAGCGTAAAAGAGATATGCTACGGCGGCATAAATATGCGCCGATATCTGTGAATCCGGGCCAACATCTCCCCGTTCTTCCTAGTGACATGTCACTGATCGTCTGTTCCCTCTCATCGGGAACAGCGATCAGTGACATGTCACTCATAGCCACCCCCCTAACAGTTAGAATCACTCCCTAGGACACACTTAACCCCTTCAGTGCCCCTACAGGTTAACCCCTTTACTGCCAGTGTAATTTTTACAGTAATCAGTGCATTTTTATAGCTGTTCACATAGACCAAGGATCTCCAAACTACGGCCCTCCAGCTGTTTCGGAACTACATTTCCCATGAGGCATTGTAAAATTCTGACATTCACAGACATGACTAAGCATGATGGGAATTGTAGTTCCTGAACAACTGGAGGGCCGTAGTTTGGAGATCCCTGACATAGACCATCATATTGAGGCTAGAGCCCTGAATGTGGGTTCAATAGCCCAGAGTGTCTAAGCGGGTCCAGCTTTTGAAAAAGGGAGAAAGGACAGACAGCAGCGACGGTAGCTGCATTTTACCATCTGTGTAATTCGGCCGTTGCAGTGCCGCCCACTGCACCCTGACAGAGTGATATGCCGCCTGAGGAAAGCAACAGGTGATCAGCAAAATGGCATCAGTGATCGATTCCCCTTGTATGGAGCTGGCGCGGTGACGCCCCCTTCTCCCTCCACCTCCAGAGTCACACTGTATGGAGCCATGGCGGCGACGCCCCCTTCTCCCTTAACCTCCAGAGTCACGCTGTCTGGAGCTGGTTGCGGCGATGCCCATTCTCCCTTCACCCCCAGAGTCACGCTGTATGTAGCCAGCATGGCGACGCCCCCTTCTCCATCCACCCCCAAAGTCATGTTGTCTGGAGCGGCGTGGCGATGCCCCTTATATCTCCACCTCCAGAGTCACGCTGTATGGGGCCGGCGCATCGATACCCCCTCCTCCCTCCACCCCCAGAGTCACGCTGTATGGAGCCGGTGCAGCGATGTCCCCTTCTCCCTCCACCTCCAGAGTCATGCTGTATTGAGCCGGCGCGTAATGCCCCCTTCTCCCTCCACCTCCAAAGTAACGCTGTATAGAGCCAGCATGGAGATGTCCCTTCTCCCTCCACCTCCCAGAGCCACGCTGTATGGAGCCAGCGCGGCGATGCCCCCTTCTCCCTCCAACCCCAGAGTCACGCTGTATGCAGCCGGCGACGCGATGCCCCCTTCTCTCTCCACCTCCAGAGTCCGTACTCAGACTTTGGGCTGAAGCCCCTGGTCTTTTTGCCACCTAGAAACACCCCTGCTACGCAACGATGGCTCTCACTGCTGTCACTCTGCAATCGTGACCGGGAAGACTACCCTGCAGTAGAGCAATTTAAAAAGCGAGGCTTGAAGTGCTCGTGGAGCGCTGTGTGGAAGGGAAACATCAATGGCGGTGCAGAGGATGGTCTATGTGGATCTCTTTACCCTGGATACCTGCATACTTATGTAGCACACCCCCGAGGGAGCTGCTTTTGTTTGCTCAGTCTGTTACTCTGCTTTTCAACTCCAATGAACTGTCCCAGCCCCTCTGGCACACCTAGCAATGTGATTAATGGAATACCTCAGTAGGAATACACAACACAGTTCCGTTTGTAGTTTATTTAAAGAAAAGCAAAGTTCAAGTTGACATTTGTCATCCAATACCTGTATAAGTACCCAGGACTTGGCTGAAGCTGTTTGAAGAAACAATCAGGAACACTATGCAACCAATGAAACAATAAGTAACAATATGCACAGATTAAATAGACTCCCCAATAACTTTTGGTATGTGTAGGGTTCTGTGGCTAAAGGGGAACCCCAGGCTGGCCTACGATACCTCCAGTACCCACCCAGTGAAATGATATTAATACTCGCGGTGTGTCCCCTTTAAGAGCAACCGCAGTAATGTCCTGGAGGCAAAGATTTGCGTTTTATTATCTTCACCGGCAATGTAGGAGCTCTGTGGACAATATTTGGATGTGATGTTCTATGAAAAGCATTAAACGTTTCTGGGCAAAGCCCCCTCACCAAATCCTGTACACAGTCAGCGGTCCTCCCCTGAGCGATCGATTGATCTTAGATTCAGGTGTGTCTAATTGGCATTCAGTCCTTGAGCTGTTGCAGGGTGTCCTTCTTTAACATGGACAGTCTGTTCCTCTGGGCTAGAGCTGCATGAACAATCTGTTCCTCTGGGCTGAAGCTGCAAGAACAATCTGTCTCTCTGGGCTGGAGTTGCAGGCTTTGTGCCCCTTGGTAGACCAAGTTTCCACACACACATAGGGGTAGATTCACGTAGAAATGCCTATCTATAGCATCTGGCTTTTAAACTAGGCCGCCGCAACTTTTTCAGGCAAGTGCTATATTCTCAAAGCACTTGCCTATAAAGTTGAGGCGGCGTAGCATAAAAGAGCCGGCTGAATTCAAATTCGACGGGTAAGGGGCGTGTATCATTTAAATGAAGCACGTTCCCACGCCGAACGAACTGCGCATGCGCCGGCCGTGATTGGTTCCCAGTGCGCATGCTCCAAATCTCGACGTCAATTCGACGTGTTAACGACGTGAACGGCACTTACGCGAAACCCTATTCGCGAACGTTTTACGTAAACGACGGGAAAAAAAGCGTCGGCACGCCGTCCATACTTAACATTGCCTGCGCCTCATATAGCAGGCATAACATTAGGACGGTACTACGCTAACGCAAACGACGTAATTGAATAGCGCCGGCCGCGCGTACGTTCGGGAATCGGCGTATAGGCTTATTTACATATTTTAGACGGGAACGCCACCTAGCGGCCAGCCTAAAATATGAAAATAAGATTAGACAGCGTAATAGACTTAGACGCATGTCTGATCTAAGGAAAATCTATGCTTAACTGATTTTATGAATCAGTGGCATAGATTGGGCTCATAAAACGCAGAGATAAGATGGCTTATCTGGAGATAAGCCGTCTTATCTCCTACCTGAATCTACCCCATAGGGCCAGATTAAGGTAGAGTTAGGCTGGAGTATCAGTGATACTCCAGCCTAACTGTCACTTTAAGCCGGCGTTTCTGTTTTCTGTAACCAGAAAACAAGAAACGCCGGGTTGGAGTTCCGATGCGATCGGCGTAATTGAATTTCGCCATCGCATCGCAACTTTAATTTAAAAATGGCGCCGGGGGCGTTCCCGCTGATTTACGGCGAAAAAATATGTTAATCAGCGGGAATCGGCAATTCACGATCGTATTCGGGCGCGACGCAGTGACTTTCCGACGTTTCCGTAAGCGATACGCGGCGTAAAGATAAAGCAGCCCCCTAGTGGAGTATCCTATGTTAAGTATAGCCGTCGTCATCGCGTCGAAAAAAAATTTGCGTCGCTTGCGTAAAACGTCCATGAATGGGGATTTGACGTCATTGACGTTCACTGACAGAATTTGGAGCATGCGCACTGAGATGCATTGACAGACGACGCATGCGCAGTACGTTCGCCGCGGGATCGCGCTTAGTTTAAATAATACACGCCCCGTACCCGCCCAATTTGAATTCCGCCGGCTCATTTACGATACGCTGCCGCAACTTTAGGAGCAAGTGCTTCATGAATAACAGCACTTGCTCCTAAAATTTCGCCAGAGTAACGTAAATGAGAAACGTTACTCCAGAGCAAAGATGCTCCCATCTACCTGAATCTGGCCCTACGAGTGCAGATGCTCTCCTGATGAGGTGCAGACAAAAAGAGGCTCTGGCCTAGTTCCTTTAGCTTTGTGAGTTGCTAAATGTTGTACCTTCATTACATATAACCATATTGCTACACTAAGGCCTTGTACACACGAGGGGATATTTCCGCTGAACATGGTCCGACGGACCATTTCAGCCGAAAAATCCCCTCGTCTGTAGGGGCAAACGGACGCTTTTGCCGGATTCATCCGGCGGAAAAATTTCAAAGCATGCTTTGAAATAATTCCGCCGGATAGCTGGCCGTCAGATATGTCCGCTGGTTAGTACGGCAAACCAGCGGACATATCTTGCCGCACATGCGTCGTATCCTGTGAATGGATCCGACGCATGCGCGCGGAAGTGTTTACTTCCTGGTGCGGTGACGTGGCGGTCACGTGGCGGCGTCAACGTCACCGCCGCGTCACCGCGCTGTCCGCCGGCGGGGAATTTGATCCGATGGTGTGTACAGCCATCGGATCAAAACATCCCGGCGCAAATATACGCTGTAAACGGTCCGGGGACCGTTTACAGCGGATATTTCCCGTCGTGTGTACAAGGCCTTAGAGGTGCCTCTATGTTATACTCAGTGGTGACATGACGCTACTCTTATATCAAGACATCGCTTGTATATCAAGGCAAAATTTATCAAAATATTTAGCTTGTCTTGCAAAACGCTCTCAAACCAAGTTACTCTCAAACCAAGGTTGTATTTTGTGTTGCTGCATTAATTTGTGTCTCTTGAATCCACTTGGAGTACGACTTTAAACTTCTCTCGCTCATCTGTAACTCTGTTGAAGTCTTCATTTCCCTTCCCATTCTGATGACAAACATATGTTACCAAATACTTGGCTGTTTCAAAGAGAATTCCTTTTGAGAACGGGATCTGTGTCAGATGACTTCATACTTCTCCAGCAAACAACGACCCGTCTTATTTATTTTAGTTCCAAGTCATATTTTTAAACTGTTTTAATTGCCTGTGTGTGAACAGCGCAGCGCATGGAGGGTCATGACAAATCGCATGGCAAATATCCTCTAGGCAGGAGGAAGTGGATGTCGCTTGGGCACATGACCCCGTACAGGAAACACAAACTAATGAAGGATCCGTCTAATTTCACAGGAAATTATTTTGTGTTTAGGATGTCTTTTGCTTCTTTACAAAGCGTCGCAGTGATCTATAACATGAGTCACATTTTTATAAATAGTGATGAGATCAATGTGGTCGGAAGTGTCAGATACTGGGATAATATTAGGTTCTTGTTGCTTCTCATCTGCTTCAATTAAATCTCCGCACATAAAATACATCAATAAATTCCTAATGCCATTAAGGAACCTTTGCAGCGAAGGAAGTCCACTTATTTTATCTCAATCGAAATTTTATGAAACCCCCATGTCAGTGGCGGCTGGTGCTCAACGTTTTTTGGGGGGGCGTAAACAAACTGATAAAAAAAACCATCAATTGCAGCCAGGGGCGGACTGATAACTCATGGGGCCCCCGGGCAATAGAAGATTATGGGGCCCCCAGGCTTACAGATGGCCACCAAGCCAGGTGGCAGTACAGAGGCGGGGCAGCTAAAATCTCGGGATTTTCACATCAAAAGCATGTAGGTTTTGGACATATCAGGGACAGATGTAAAAAAAACACAGATTTTTACATACTGTCCCTGGTTTTACTGAGCCTGGCAACCCTGATGGGGCCCCCTAGTGGCATGGGGCCCTCGGGCAGTGCCCTAGTTCCTCAATGGTCAGTCCGCCCCTGATTGCAGCCAATGTGCCCATCAAACGCAGCTACTGTGCCACCAAACACAGCTACTGTGCCCATCAATTGCCGCCACTGTGCAAATCAAGCACAGCCACTGTGCCCATCAAGTGCAGCCACTGTGCCCATCAAGCGCTGCCACTGTGTCCATCAAACACACTCACTGTGCCCATCAAATGCTTTTACTGTGCCATCAAACGCATTCACTGTACCAATAAATTGCCACCACTGTACCAATAAATTGCCACCACTGTGCCCATCAATTGCTGCCAGTGTGCCCATCAATTGCTGACACTGTGCCCATCAATTGCTGCCAGTAAGACCATTAATTGCCACTACTGTGCCCATCAAATGCTGCGAGTGTGCCGATCAATTGCCACTACTGTGCCACATCAAATGCTGCCAGTGTGCATCACCCGTCACTTACCTGTCTCGCAGCGGGTCAGCGGCGGTGTCCTGCACAACCTCAATGTC
The DNA here is from genome assembly GCA_029574335.1 of Rana kukunoris. Taxonomy (NCBI): domain Eukaryota; kingdom Metazoa; phylum Chordata; class Amphibia; order Anura; family Ranidae; genus Rana; species Rana kukunoris. The sequence continues at coordinate 448,263,058 of CM056053.1, read as the reverse complement.
TTATTCCCTCCTCTCTATCAGGCGTCCAATCACAGCGCCTGATGTTTCAGCCAATCAGGTGACAGGTAACAGACCCAAGCACCTGATTGGCTGAGAGGCAGTTCAGTGTTAGCAAAGAAAATTAATTTGCTTTGCTAACACAATGCTGAGTGAACAGCCCACTGCTCACCTTTTTGGGCGCCTATTAGAGCCTATGGGTCTAATCAGGTGCTTCCAAAAAAACACCCCTGCAACTGTAATTTAGGTGCCCAGTGCCCAAAAAGGGGCCGAACACCTGAATAAGGGGTATCAGCAGCGACCATAGATAGATTCATGCAATGCATGAATCTATGGTGATATAGCGATGCCAGGAGAGAGGGGGTGGCGTCCATGCACCCTTTAGGGACGCAGGGCCACTTCCCCAATGTACTGCTTGCAGATATGCCAGGAGGCTTCATTAGAGCTGTGATTGCAATCTATTGTGCAACCTTCTATACAAAACAACAATGTCCAAGGGGACTTTAGTAGACACATTGAGATAGATAAAAAGTTACAGTTAATTCGAAATACATATCCTAAAAGATTACAAATCTAAAATGTTGAGCATCTCTGCAAAAATGCACATGAGGAATAAAGATAGTTACATTAATTACACCATAACATATAATCCATAGGGATAGAATTCTTGTATATAATTTCTTGACGCGTTTCACAAGACAACACTTGCTTCTTCAGGAGAATTAGTATCTCTGCAAGGAGAAACCAGGTCATTAGAAATGGCCAGAAAAAGAAAGGGGGAGAGGGGGAGGTTCCATATATGTACTTACAGTTAAAATAAATGTAAGTACATACATATAAATTCATATAATTGAATTAACAATTCAATTATACATTGTATTACCAAAAGTATTGGGACACCTGCCTTTACACACCCATGAACTTTAATGGCATCCCAGTCTTACTCCATAGGCCCATCCTTTGCAGCTATAACAGCTTCAACTTTTCTTAGAAGGCTGTCCACAAGGTTTAGGAGTGTGTCTATGGAAATGTTTGACCATTCTTCCAGAAGCGCATTTGTGAGGTCAGGCACTAAAGTGGATAAGAAGGCCTGACTTGCAGTCTCAACTCTAATTCATGGGACATATATGTCCGCAACAGCTGGTGGGCCGTAGTTTGAAGATACTTGCTTTAAGCCAACCCTTTTTTAACATTTTTTTACCAGGTTTTGAGTAACCTATTCTAAAATGGCCCCTATATTGGTGGTCAAGAATGCAGCCCTGACGGTAATGGTCAGATTGTCACCCTTACAGGCAGCTAAGAAGATAATTGGGTCCCTGCTTATTTTTTTTCCAAATAGCATTGACCCTTGAACTATGCAGGTACCATCAGATGGTAGGTAGTGATGAGCAGAATACGCCATATTCGATTTCGCAATATTTCGCAAATATTTCGAAGAATATTCGCGAATATTTCGAAGAATATTCGCGAATATTCGTTAATATCGAATATTCGTGATATTTTATAAAAAAAAAAAAATTGCGAAATTTCGCTATTTTTTTTTTTATATATATATATATATTTTTTTTTTATATATATATATTTTTTATATATATATTTTTTATATATATATAAAAAAAAAATTGCGAAATTTCGCTAATGCGAAATTTCGCTAGTGCGAATGCGAAATTGATTGCGAAATTGATTGCGAAATTTGAAAAAATACGAATATTCGAAATAGCGAATATTCGCCGCGATATTCGAGTTATTTGCGAATACTCGAATATGCAATACGAATATTCGTGAGCAACACTAATGGTAGGTCAATCAGCCATGGCTTTAAGAAAATCCTAGCAACCACTGGAGGAACCCTAGGGTTCCGCGAACCTTGGTTGAGAATGGCTGCTTTAAAGTATGAATTTATGAAATATGGAATTATGATACTAAAATAAGTTTACATTTTTGGTTGTAACATGGCAAAATGTGGAACATTTCAAGGGGTGTGAATACTTTTTCAAGTCACTGTATATCCTCTCAATACATTACCAAATGGTCTTTATAAAAGTGGAAATCTCTTTTAAACTTGTTTGAATCATTTTAACCACTTAAGGACCGCCGCATGTACATTTACGTCGGCAGAATGGCACCGACAGGCACATCAACGTATATATATGCGGCGGTCCGCGCGGCTGCAGGAGCGATCCGACAAGTGGGGGCGGCTATCCGTTTTCATCCGCCCCCTCCGGATCGCTCCCAGCCAATGCGCGCGCCCGCCCGCCCTGTCACTTCCTCCTCCTGTGTAAACACAGGAAGGAGGAAGCGACGTGATCTCTCCCTCGGCGTTTGTTTCAAGCGCCGCTGAGGAGAGATCACAACACACCAAGTAAGTCTGCACCAACAGCACACTTACACACAGACACAAACACATTTAACCCCCGCGATCGCCCCCCTCCCCCCTGTCACAGTGTCACTGAATGCAGTAATCATACATGTATGATTACTGTATTTAGTGTCAGTGTGACAGACAGTGTGACAGTCAGTCAGTGTTAGTGTCAGGGTAGCCCCCCCACCCCCCCCCCCAATAAAGTTTTAACCCCTTGATCACTGCCCTAGTTAACCCTTTCACTCCCTATTGCCAGCGTCACTAAGCGATCATTTTTCTGATCGCTGTATTAGTGTCGCTGTTCCCGCTAGGTAGCTAATTTTTTTTTAATGCGATTTTTTTTTTACTAAAGACATGTGGCTAAATACATTTTGGCCTAAATGTTTGACTAAAATGTAGTTTATTGGTTTTTTATTATAACAAAAAGTAAAAAATATTGATTTTTTTTCAAAAATGTCGCTCTATTTTTGTATATAGCGCAAAAAATAAAAATCGCAGAGGCGATCAAATACCACCAAAAGAAAGCTCTATTTGTGGGGAAAAAAGGACGCGAATTTTGTTTGGGAGCCACGTCGCACGACCGCGCAATTGTCTGTTAAAGCGACGCAGTGCCGAATCGCAAAAACCCCTTGGGTCATTTGCCAGCTTATTGGTCCGGGTCTTAAGTGGTTAAGGAGGTCCAAATATATTTGCTCTCTTTTAGAGGACAGCCATGGGTTGTTCTACAGCCATGCTATGACCTCCATCTATATCCAGTTCAGATTGGTGTGTTTACACTAAGGTAATCCATCTCTTGAAATTAAGATCTTGCCTTACAAGAGACAACACTAATTTAGAGGAAATGTGTCCAATTATTGGTGGAAAAGTGGAAATGAAAAACACATGCAGAACCTCCTGGAGAGAAGATGATAGAAGTTCTCAAAAGGCCAATGAAACAAATCATTAATGTATTTCCACACCCCTGATATAGAACTCGATTTACCTGCCCTGAATCAAAGGCCTGGACTGGACGTTGATAAAGATCCAAACCTGGCTACAAATAAATGATCACTGTGCTTTAAAAGAGATGAAATGCTTTATACCAAGGTTACTTAAGGGACAGAGACAAGACATATCACTTGTTTGAAAGATGGCCCATCATGGTGCCTCACATTTTTTCTTTATTACGTTTCTCTACTTGTGGACCAGATTTACAATTAGATACAACAAAATCCTGCCTGGGGATGACAGTAGTCCAAAAATACTGGTCTACCGGCCTGGCAATTGTTACATCACCCCCTTTCCTAGTCTTCTTGCAGGAAAAAATGCTATTGAAATTGAAATATTTTAAACAACAATGATCCAAAGGGTTCATGCTACAATTGCCTAAATAGGATCAGCCCACTATAGTGCAGCAGGCATATCCTGCATGAGAGTGGCAACTCTGCTCTAAATTCCAGAGCAGTGCAGCATGGTTGTCACTCCATCACAGGATGCTGCATTAGGTGGACTTTACTGGCAGAATCAATAGGTATTTGTGCGTGTAACGGTCAGGGGTTAACGCCGTTTACGATATTCCATTCCACCAAACCAAGACTGCTTATCCACACTCCACAATCCTGCAGATGAACACGGCCCATAGAATTCCCCATAAAACGAGACATACAGCTCTGTTCTCTGGTTCAAAACGGATAGATCTTTTAATGGTAAACTCAGGCTTCTTATATACAGTTTGCAACCAAATAACAATGGCTTAACTCCACCCACAATATGACACAAGGAGCCCAATACACGTTTTTTAGTCAGACTTTCTGATTCCAGGTCAGACATAATTAACATGAGCTAATTACTACAGCTGACAAGTCAGACATCAACACTCATCAAGGCTTTTCTCACCTTCTACACAATACATTTTTTTTAGTAAACATAAGTCAGACATCTGACCCATTAGATTGTGCTAACTCACAACACACATATTAGGGTTGTCCCGATACCACTTTTTTAGGACCGAGTACAAGTACCGATACTTTTTTTCAAGTACTCGCCGATACCGAATACCGATACTTTTTTTAAATGTGTCCCCAAATGCAGCCATGTCCCCCATGAATGCAGCCATGTCCCCCCACAAATGCAGCCATGTCCCCTCACAAATGCAGCCATGTCCCCCACAGATGCAGCCATGTCCCCCATATATGCAGCCATGTCCCCCACAGATGCAGCCATGTCCCCCACAGATGCAGCCATGTCCCCCACAGATGCAGCCATGTCCCCCCACAGATGCAGCCATGTCCCCCACAGATGCAGCCATGTCCCCCATATATGCATCCATGTCCCCCATATATGCAGCCATGTCCCCCATATATGCAGCCATGTCCCCCACATATGCAGCCATGTCCCCCACACAGGGCCGGCCTTAGGCCTTTAGGCGCTCTGTGCGAGAAAGATTTACAGCGCCCCCTAGTGACCACGCCCCTTGGTATCCACGCCCCTCAGTAACCACACCCATTTCTCCAATACCGGCTCCATTTAAAGCCTTCCATTCCGTTAAGTTCCCAAAAAAAAGATTACAAGCTATGATAAAAATACAATTTTTATTCACACACTATAATAACGCCTCCTATACTGCAAATCACACTCTCTAATAACGCCACAAATAAAGTAAATCACACGGTATAATACCACTACCTGTAAATTTACTATCAAATTTCAAACATAATTACAATAAAGTCTTTTTTAACTTGTGTATTTACTGTTCCTTTAAGAAACACCTTATTTAAAAAAGAAAATACAAAAACAGACATTAAGCAGTACACTGCATTTATAAAAAATAATTTACTTACAGAAAAATGTTTTTACATCCGCTGCCTGCTTCTGTGGATTCTTGCCCTCCTTTGTCTTCTCAGTGCACATGGCATATGAGCTCCTCATAGCAAGGCAAGGACAGTCACCCACGCCGACTTTCCGGTAGAATCCGCCTGTGGCCTGCCAGGTGTACCTAGAGCATTTGGCACCTGGGGCGGATCCTATATCTGCCCCCCCCCCCATAAAATGTAAAAACACCCCATTGTGCCCCCTGCATCCTTCAATATCTCTGTCACTACTGTGTACCCCTCTCCACAACTGCACCTCTGGACCCCTTTACATTACACAGCACCCCACAGCTCTGGACCCCTTTACATTACACAGCACCCCACAGCTCTGGACCCCTTTACATTACACAGCACCCTGCATCACTGGCCCCCTTTACACTACACGGCACCCTGCATCACTGGCCCCCTTTACATTACACAGCACCCTGCACCTCTGGACCCCTTTACATTACACAGCACCCTGCACCTCTGGACCCGTTTACATTACACAGCACCTCTGGGCCCCTTTACATTACACAGCACCCTGCATCACTGGGCCCCTTTACATTACACAGCACCCTGCACCTCTGGACCTCTTTACATTACACAGAACCCTGCAACTCTGGACCCCATTACACTACACAGCACCCTGCACCAATGGACCCCTTTATATTACACAGCACCCTGCACCTCTGGACCCCATTACACTACACGGCACCCTGCACCTCTGGGCCCCTTTACATTACACAGCACCCTGCACCTCTGGACCCATTTACATTATACAGCACCCTGCAACTCTGGCCTCTTTACACAGCACCCTGAACCTTTGGGCTCCTTTACATTACACAGCACTCTGCACCTCTGGGACCCTTTTCATTGCACAGCACCCTGCACCTCTGGACCCCATTACACTACACGGCACCCTGCACCAATGGACCCCTTTATATTACACAGCACTCTGCACCTCTGGGCCCCATTACACTACACGGCACCCTGCACCTCTGGGCCCCTTTACATTACACAGCACCCTGCACCTCTGGACCCGTTTACATTACACAGCACCTCTGGGCCCCTTTACATTACACAGCACCCTGCATCACTGGGCCCCTTTACATTACACAGCACCCTGCACCTCTGGACCTCTTTACATTACACAGAACCCTGCAACTCTGGACCCCATTACACTACACAGCACCCTGCACCAATGGACCCCTTTATATTACACAGCACCCTGCACCTCTGGACCCCATTACACTACACGGCACCCTGCACCTCTGGGCCCCTTTACATTACACAGCACCCTGCACCTCTGGACCCATTTACATTATACAGCACCCTGCAACTCTGGCCTCTTTACACAGCACCCTGAACCTTTGGGCTCCTTTACATTACACAGCACTCTGCACCTCTGGGACCCTTTTCATTGCACAGCACCCTGCACCTCTGGACCCCATTACACTACACGGCACCCTGCACCAATGGACCCCTTTATATTACACAGCACTCTGCACCTCTGGACCCCATTACACTACACGGCACCCTGCACCTCTGGGCCCCTTTACATTACACAGCACCCTGCACCTCTGGGCCCCTTTACTTTACACAGCACCCTGCACCTCTGGGCCCCTTTACATTACACAGCACCCTGCATCTCTGGACCCCATTACACTACATGGAACCCTGCACCAATGGACCCCTTTACATTACACAGCACTCTGCACCTCTGGACCCCTTTACATTGCACAGCCCCCTGCACCTCTGGACCCCATTACATTACACAGCACCTCTGGACCCCATTACATTACAAAGCCCCCTGCACTTCTGGACCCCTTTACATTACACAGCACCTCTGGATGGACCCCTTTACATTACACAGCACCTTGCACCAATGGGCTCCTTACATTACACAGCACTCTGCATCTCTGGACCCCTTTGCATTACACAGCACCCTGCATTTTTGGACCCTTTTACGTTACACTGCACGCTGCATCTCTGGACCCCTTTACATTACACAGCACCCTGCACCTCTGGGCCCCTTTACATTACACAGCACCCTGCACCTCTGGACCCCTTTACACTACACAGCACCTTGCACCACTGGGCCCCTTACATTACACAGCACCCCACAGCTCTGGACCCCTTTACATTACACAGCACCCTGCATCTCTGGACTCCTTTACATTACACAGCACCCTGCATCTCTGGACCCCTTTACATTACACAGCACCCTGCATCTCTGGACTCCATTACATTACACAGCACCCTGCACCACTGGACTCCTTTACATTACACAGCCCCGGACACCTGTATTTTACACAGACACCCCCCTAACAGTTCTGGACCCCCTGCATGTTACGCAGACCCCCGTACAGTGCATACCCCTCCCCCTACAATACAGATCTCTCCTTACAATACAGAACCCCCTCTACAATACAGATTCACCCCTACAATACAGACCCCCCCTACAATAGACCACCCCTACAGTGCAGACCCCTACAACAAAGAATCCCCCCACAATACAGAACCCCCCCCTACAATACAGATCAACCCCTACAGTGCAGACCCCCCTACAATAAAGAACCCCCCACCCCACAATACAGATAGAACCCCCCCCTTCAGACCTGTAAAGCAAGCAGATAATCTGCTTGCCGCGTGCTGCACACACAGCACAGTACAGACAAGGAGGAGGGGGAGGCGGCTTCACTGCTCGGCTGCGTGACTGAGACAGTCACAGGCAGCCGAGACTCAGACCGCGGAGCTGCCTAAGGAGAAGGGGGATCACTTCGGCCAGGTCCCGGGCTGGGATGCGGCTTGCACGGCACCCCCCCCCTGCAAAGCCAGGCACCCGGCACCACGCCATGCTACCCAGCAAGGTCCTCTTCAGTCGCGGGGGGGGCGCCGGCCTGACACCCCCGTGTGCGGCACGCCCCCCCCCGCCCACTACTTAATACGAGGGCGAATTAAAGAATCTGTGCGGTCGCCAGGCGCCCATGTTGCTATGGCGCCCTGTGCGATCGCACTGGCCGCACACCCCAAAAGCCGGCCCTGCCCCCACAGATGCAGCCATGTCCCCCATATATGCAGCCATGTCCCCCACATATGCAGCCATGTCCCCCATATATGCAGCCATGTCCCCCACATATGCAGTCATGTCCCCTATATATGTAGCCATGTCCCCCACATATGCAGCCATGTCTCCCATATATGCAACTATGTCCCCCACATATGCAGCCATGTCCCCCATATATGCAGCCATGTTCCCCTATATATGCATAATGCAGCCATGTCCCCCACATATGCAGCCATGTCTCCCATATATGCAACCATGTCCCCCACATATGCAGCCATGTCACCCATATATGCAGCCATGTCGCCCACATATGCAGCCATGTCCCCCAAATATGCAGTCATGTCCCCCCACATATGCAGCCATGTCTCCCCAGTTAATCAGTGTGCGGGGAACATTACAGCTTTCATTTGAATAGCTGTATGTTCCCCGCCCCGCTGCGTATAGACACTCCCCCTTGCTTGGGCACTTTGATAGACAGATCACCCGTCCAATCCTAAGCAAGGGGGAGTGTCTATACGCGGCGCGGCGGGGAACACACAGCTATTTAAATCAAGGCTGTAATGTTCCCCGCACGCTTATTAACTCGGCGGCGGCGTTGCGGTATGTGGAGGCGTTGCGGCGGCGCCATAACGGTGGCGGGCGGTGGGCGGCGGGCGGGGGGGTAGTATCGGATCTGGCATCGGGGGCATTTGCGGGAGTACAAGTACACCCGCAAATGCTCAGTATCGGTACCGATACTGGTATCGATATCGGGACAACCCTAATTATCATCAATAGAACTTTCACACAATACAGTGTCATTAAGCATCACACACTGAAAAGGTCTTTAGAAGCCAGGCTAAGGCTAGTTTACATGACAGTAGCAGATTTAGTTACCCCCTTAAAGCGGTTGTAAACCGCAAAAAAATATATATTTTTTTTTTAGACCTGCAAGGGAAAAGCCATAATGAGCTAATATGCACCGCATATTAGCTCATTATGAAATACTTACCTCGGAACGAGGTGTAGGGAACTTACCTGGTGCACGCCGAGCGAGATGTCATCTTGACTCGGCGTGTCTTCCGGGTATCGCCGCTCCAGCGCTGTGATTGGCTGAAGCGGCGATGACGTCACTCCCGCGCGTGCGCGCGGGAGATTTAAAACCGGCCAGGACGGCGGTGGCCGGTCCTTTGGCCGTAGATTCCCCCCTGCGCATGCGCCGCTGCAATCAGCGGGGGTAATATCTCCTAAACCGTATAGGTTTAGGAGATATTCTTTATACCTACAGGTAAGCCTTATTATAGGCTTACCTGTAGGTAAAAGTCGAAAAAGTGGGTTTACAACCACTTTAACAGTCTATGTTCCACATTGAATGAGCCACTCTATTGACCGGTTGCAATTAGTTCTTCTAGACATTCTTGAATATATTGTGGATTAACGACTCCGGTTAAAGCAATCCAAGATATGTCTATTATTTCCTGGCTCAATCTGTGCCCAAAAGTGACTCCCGTTACAGTGGGTCTTTAATTGGAACTAATAGAAAACCTTAAGTTTTCATGCACTTACAATGTATGTGCTAAAGCACATTTTTTGGGAAGTCATAGTTCTGTTTTGGGAAGCCATAGTTCTATTTTAAAGGGGTTGTAATTGTAAACATTCTATGCATTAAGGTGGAAAAACTTCTGACAATACCGGCCTCCCCAGCCTTACCTGACCCCTCGAAAGTCCCACGCTGTGAACGCGCTGGCCTCTTGGCTGGCTTCCGGGCTCATTCATTAGTCGATTGAAGCAGTGCAGCCATTGGCTCACGCTGCTGTCAATCACAACCAATGACGCGGTGCGTCGGGGGGCGGGGCCGAGTGATACATTAAGCGGCAATGGCCGTCGGCTGTATCACGGGAGCGCGCCTGCAAGGACTCCACACAATGCAAGCTCCCTTGCATGAAAGTGTGGAGTATTTGCGTGGAGGACCAGAGACAGCCGCCGAGGGACACCAGAAGACGTAGATCAGGGCCACTCTGTGCAAAACGAGCTGCACAGTGGAGGTAAGTATAACATGTTTGTTATTTTTGAAAATAAAAATAAATTCTTTAGTGTTCCTTTAATCAATACTCGATTGACCCTTCTTTCTTTTGTAGAGCTTCCAACATTCCATAGCCACTTGAAGACCAGGCCTTTTCTGGAACTTTTGTTTACAAGTTTAAATTTGTATTTTTTGCTAGAAAATTATATATGTATAATTTTTTTTTTAGCAGAGACCCTAGAGAATATAATGGCGATCATTGCAATATTTTATGTCACGCAGTATTTGCGCAGCAGTCTTTTAAACAACATTTTTGGGGGGAAAAATACACTTTGACGAATAAAAAACAAAACACAAAAGTTACCACAATTTTTTTGTATAATGAGAAAGATGATGTTACGCTGAGTAAATAGATACCTAACATGTCACACTTTAAAATTGCGCACACTTGTGGAATGGCGACTGTGACGAGACCCTTTCTCGCCCAGGTCCTGCTCTCCCGACACTCCTCTGCTTCTATTCGATCAGCTTGCAGATTGCAACATCTGATGGACCAGTCATCCAAGATTCCGGGGTCCGACCTACAGCTATGTGCCGATCGAACCCGTTAAGAACACACACCAAGCGAGTTGTATGTATGTTCAAACAGAACTCCTCTTTATTGAAACACTCTGCTGGTTATATACAGGTTACAAGCTTTCATCAATCAAAGAACAATAAAATCTCCACCCCCTTTTCCACACACTGGGGTTTCCGTACAGAGACATTTCGGCACCGCAAAGCTTGACACACCACATTCCGTTATCAATAGAATTCAATTAACCTTTTAGATAATGACATGGTAATCCAATACTCCTGACAGGAAAATGAAAAAACAGTTTTATCACATAATAGAAAGGTCTAGGAGCAGACCTGAATTAACACCCCTACACACTGGACAATGAAATGTCTCTCACAAGCCCGGCTTCACTTAGCATTTCACTAGTCGGAGCTAAGCATTGAAGGGTCATTGTCCTAGTGACCTAGTCACGACAAATTAAGCCACTTCTAGTATCTCTTGCAATATGTACTATCCACAATGTCTCATCTTCTGCAATACATGAATTAGGATTTCACTTAGAAACACTTAAAAATATCCATAGTCAACATTTTTTTTATTTTTGCAGGCTAAATGTTTAGAGTTACAGAGGAGGTTACATAGTTACATAGTTAGTCAGGTCGACACAAGTCCATCCAGTTGAACCACAAAAAAAATAAACACACAAAATAAAAAACACAGTACAATTCCATAAACCCAACTCGATACCCACAGTTGATCCAGAGGAAGGCAAAAAAAAACAGGAGAGCGTGATCCAATTTGCTACAGCAGGGGAAAACAATCCTTCCTAATCCCCCAAGAGGCAATCCGATTTACCCTGGATCAACTTTACCTAGAAATCTTAGTACTCAGTTACTGTATTTATCGGGGTATAGCGCGCTCCCGCGTATAGCGCGCACCCCTAAAGTTTCCCCCATTCCTGTGGAAAAAAAGTTTTTCGTACTTACAGTTTTGGGGTCTTGCGCAGCGTCCATCGACGGCTTCGGGTGTCCTCCTCGTCGGGTCCGGCGTCCGTCTGCGGCTTCAGGCGTCCTCCTCGTCCTTCTGCGGCGTCCTCCTCGCTTTCCCGCGCCGATTTTGAATACTGCGCCGGCATATACCGAGCGCAGTACACTCGGGTATAGTCGGGCAGACTCGGCTCCGCTCTCGCTGACGTCCTGGACGTACAGGACGTGAGCGCGAAAGGAGCCGAGCCTGCCCGACTATACGCTGAGTGTACTGCGCTCGGTATATGCAGGCGCAGTACACTCTTGAATAGTCGGGCAGGCTCGGCTCCTTTCGCGCTCACGTCCTGTACGTCCAGGACGTCAGCGCAAGAGGAGCCGAGTCTGCCCGACTATACCCGAGTGTACTGCGCTCGGTATATGCTGGCGCAGTATTCGAAATAGACGCGGGAAAGCGGCTATCGGCGTATACCGCACACCCACGATTTTGCCCTGATTTTCAGGGCAAAAAAGTATGCGATATACGCCGATAAATACAGTATATTATGTACATTTAGGAAATAATCCAGGCCTTTCTTAAAGCAATCTACTGAGCTGGCCAGAACCACCTCTGAAGGGAGTCTATTCCACATTTTCACAGCTCTCACTGTGAAGAAACCTTTCCGTAATTTGGGGATGAAATCTCTTTTCCTCTAGACGTAAAGAGTGCCCCCTTGTCCTCAATGTTGACCGTAAAGTGAATAACTCAACACCAAGTTCACTATATTGACCCCTTATGTATTTGTACATGTGGATCATATCCCCCCTTATTCTCCTCTTCTCAAGAGTGAATAAATTCAGTTCTTCTAATCTCTCCTCATAGCTGAACTCCTCCATGCCTCTTATCAGTTTAGTTGCCCTTCTCTGCACTTTCTCCAGTTCCCTGATATCTTTTTTGAGAACTGGTGCCCAAAACTGGACTGCATATACCAGATGATGTCTTACAGGGGGGCAAAATGATATCTCTATCTCTGGAGTCCATACCTCTCTTAATACAAGAAAGGACTTTGCTCGCTTTGGAAACCGCAGCTTGGCATTGCATGACATTGTTGAGTATATGATCAACTAAAACCCCCAGATCCTTCTCCACTAGAGAAGGTCTTGCACTAGAATTATTGCTCTTGCTCCAATGACCATGGCGATACCTCACATGTGTGGTCTGAACACCGTTTACATATGTGGGCATGACTTACTTATGCATTACCAGAACAGACAAAAATGACTAATATCCTTTGTGGAGCCACCAACCACAATAAAGATATTGATAATAATATAAATATAAAATGATTATCCAGTGATGTTACCTGACAATTTTTTTTTACTTTTAATACTATTAACTATTCGGTAATTGGTTTTAAATATGATCCTGAAGAGGGAAATACTGTATTGATATTATAGTGATATGTAGCTTTCCTTATGTTTTTTTATTAGCCCTGATGAAGGGGGTTCTCATATACCTCAGAAACGCATTGGGAACTTTTTCGATTGTCCTTCCTGACTTTTATTGGAATAAAGTTGTATCTGGACCTCACAGTAGTGTGGCGCTTCCATTTCCATGTTTGTTACATTATATTACACTACAATACAAAGGGGTCCTCTGGGGTGTAGAAGCCGCCTGCCTGTGAACCAGATCATTTACATCAATACTTTAAGGCCTTATTCACACAGGCGGACTCCGTCGCAGTCCGTCGCGATGAAGTCCGCCTGCTTCCGCCAGCTCAGCGGGAGATCAGTCCGCAGATCTCTGCAGAGCCGACGGATGACAAGCTCCTCTCTGCTCACTAAGCGGGGAGGGGCTTGTCGGGCACCGCTGATTGATATGGATCTGATGAAAACGGACAGCATGTCCGTTTTCATCAGATCTTACCCGATCCGATCCGCATGGACGGATGGGGACGTGCCCCCCATACGTCTGTTTTTAGCGGATCGGATCGGGTCGGATGTCAGCGGACATGTCTCCGCTGACATCCGATGCTCCATAGGGATTCATGGAACGCCCGTTCAGGTCCACTGTCAGTGTGAATGAGGCCTAAGATAGCAATACTAGTAAGATAACCCTATGAGTCTGATGCTAGCTTTCCATTTTCCTTGGTGTTATAAAATCTGACAGTGGTTTCACTACTTTACTTACATTTTTATTGAGGAGAACTTCTGATGTACAGAGAATGATGTTGCTGTATGAGGGCAGGAAACACTGTGAATAATGGTGGGGAAGGCTCTAAGGAGCTCTGAGCAGCTCTGTTGCAAAGATAGAAGATCCCAATTTCTAAGTACCCAAGAGGAAAAATAAGCCAGAAGTGGACTCAGTTCTCCAGGTTCAACCTATGAATGAAAGATCACTTTTGGATGAACCAACATTTAGCCACTCATTTTAACAAGTGGTAAAATGTCACAAATTCATCAATAGTTCTTTTAAGCCACTCTAATTTATTTTACGTCTTCAGGCACAGACTGTACAACTATGAAATATTTACAAGCTCAATTTAATTTCAGGAGAATGATTAATCATTGCCACATGAACTGTGCTGAATCATACTATGATCCCCATCCAAGGGTACCACAGAGGAGAGCTTTAGATATATATATATATATAAAAAAAAAAATATTTGCTTTGATCAGAACCATTATTTAAAGGTCAAAAAAGTATATAAAAAAGTTTAACACATCTATCCAAGCATGAGAATTACACATTCAAGCGGAGTTCCACCAATTTTTTTTTTCTAAAGTTAGCAGCTACAAATACTGCAGCTGCTTTTAAAATAAGGACACTTACCTGTCCAGGGTACCCCACAATGTTGGCACCCGAAGCCGATCTATCCCTTGGCTCTCGGGTGCCATGCGCGACTCTCACGTGATCCCACTGGTCCCTGCCGTCTTCTGGCACCTTTGTGTCTCCCAGAAGACACTAAGGGGGGGAGGGCGGAGAAGGTGCCGGAAGTGGCGTAGATACCCGCGGGTGGCTCTGGTATCTATGCCCGGAAGTAGGAACAAAATATCTGTTTTGGGTGGAACTCCGCTTTCATAGTCACTCAGTTAAAGAGTTCCATAATACTACAGTAGGAGACAGCGCCGATGGTGTATACAGGTTAGAGTGGCCTAACAAGCACTTTAATAATAGCATGCAATGCCAAGTTTCGGTTTCCAAAGTGAGCAAAGTCCTTTCTTGTATTAGGAGAGGTATGGATTCCAGAGAGAGAGATATCATTTTGCCCCCCTGTACAAATCATTAGTAAATACCTCATCTGGAATACGCAGTCCAGTTTTGGGCACCAGTTCTCAAAAAGGATATTGGGGAAAGGGAGAAAGTTCAGAGAAGGGCAACCAATAGTGATGCGCTTGGGCGTGTTCAAAATCCCACATGCCCGATCCCGCCAGGAAGCCAACACTGCACAGCGCTAATTACAGGCAGTGAGACATTTCCCGATCTGTGCAGCTGTGGACTGGGAAATGTCTCACTGCCTGTGATTAGCGTTGTGCAGTGTCTGCTTCCTGGCAGGATCTGGCAGGTGGGACCCTGAACATGCCTGAGCCCATTCTTAGCAACCAAACTGATAAGAGTCATGGCAGAGCTCAGCTATGAGGAAAGATTAGAGGAACTGAATTTATTCACTTTTGTGAAAAGGAGATTGAGGGGGAATATGATCAACATATATAAATACATAAGAGGTCCATATAGTGAACTTGGTTTTGAGTTATTTACTTTAAGGTCTACACAGAAGACACGGGGGCACTCTTTACGTCTAGAGGAAAAAGAGATTTCATCTCCAAATATGAAAGGTTTCTTCACAGTAAGGCCTCGTACACACGAGGCAATCTATTTGTTCAAATCGGTCGGACCGACCGATTTGAACAAATCTGTCTGATAGGATTTTGGTTTGCTCGCGTGTACACACGAGCAAACCAAAATCCCCGCCAGCAGACGGCGCGCTGACGTGTCGGTGACGTGGCGGTGACGTTGACGCCGCCACGTCACCGCACCAGGAAGTAAAACACTTCCGCGCATGCGCCGATTCCATTCGGCGGCGGTGTGGGACGACATGTCTGCTGGTAAGTGTACTAACCAGCAGATATGTCGGGCGGACGGATTCCCACCCGATAGATTTCAAAGCATGCTTTGAAATCGGTCGGGTGGCCAAAACCGTCGGCTCGGCCGTACACACGATCGAATCTGTCTGCTGGGACGGTCCAGCAGACCGTTTCCAGCAGACAGATTTGATCGTGTGTACGAGGCCTTAGAGCTGTAAAAATGTGGAATAGACTCCCTCCAGAGGTGGCTTTGGCCAGCTCAGTAGATTGTAGAGTTGTCATGATACCACTTTTTTAAGACCGAGTACAAGTCCTTTTTTTCAAGTACTCACCGATACCGAATACCGATACTTTTTTTTAATCTCATGTGACAGCGGCACATGTGTCAGTAGTTTTTTTTTTTTTATCTTTAATAATTTGTTTTAAATTTTTTACAATTTTTTTTTTACATTTTTTATTTTATTTATAATGCTTTCTTTTTTTTTAAGGGGGGGGGGGTGGACCGTGTCAGTGTGTTTTTCTTAAATTTTTTTCATTATTTTCTACAATCATTTTTTTATGTTTTATTATTCTTTATTAATTTTTTTCAGCCCTGTTGGGGGGCTTTGGTGAGATATCAGGGGTCTTAACAGACCACTGACATCTCCCCTTTGAGACAGAGAAAGGGACTAGGGACACATGTTCCTCAGTCCCTTTCATAGCAGCCTTAGCTGTGTTGAAAATGAATGGAGAGAAGACAGCGTCTTCTCTTCATTCATAAACTGAAACATTGTAATCACAGTTTACGATGTTTCAGTTATGTGAATGGACAGAATCAGGGATCACTGACTCTGTCCATTCAGGGCAGTAAGGAGCCGGATTTACCGGATCCTACCCCGCTCTCCATCCTGACAGTTCTAGGGGGTGGAGGAGGAGCACGGAAGGAGAGAGAAACACGGTGGGATACACAGAGAAATGCACGGCGAAATACACGGCGGGATACACGGAGCAATACACGGGGGGATGCACGGAGGAATACACGGCGGGATACACGGAGCAATACACGGCGGGATACACGGAGCAATACACGGCAGGATACACGGAGGAATACACGGCGGGATACACGGAGCAATACACGGCGGGATCCACGGAGCAATACACGGCGGGATACGCGGAGGAATACACGGTGGGATACACGGCGGGATACACGGAGCAACACATGGCGGGATACACGGCGGGATTAGGGTGACCACATTTCCAAACTGCCATTCAGGGACACCCCCCTCCTTCACAAAAGTTTGCCAATTTTAACCACTTAAGGACCCCCGCACGCACATATACCGCCACAGAATGGCTCGTACAGGCACAAGGGCGTAAATTTACGTCCCCGCCTTCGTGCGGTTCGGGGGTCCCATCGGGACCCCCTCCGCGGCGTGCGGGGGTCCCCCTGCCTCTGGGAGCGATCGCCAACGAGCGGGCGGATGTCCGTGATTTCCGCCCCCCCCGCGATCGCTCCCAGCCAATGGGAGCGCGCTCCCATCGTGTCAGTTCCTCCTCCTGTGTTTACACAGGAAGGAGGAAATGATGTAATCTCTCATCGCAGCGCTGTTTCCCAGCGCTGCTGATGAGAGAAGACATCACAAGTAAGTGTGCACCAACACAACACTGACACACACTCACATTAACCCCTTGTGATCGCCCCCCCCACCCCCCTGTCATAGTGTCACTGAATGCAGTGATCTAATCACTGCATTTAGTGTCAGTGTGACAGGCAGTGTAAAAAACAGTTAGTGTTAGGTTCAGGATAGCCCCCCCACCCCCCCTAATAAAGTTTTAACCCCCTGATCACCGCCCTAGTTAACCCTTTCACTCCCTATTGCCAGCGTCACTAAGCGATCATTTTTCTGATCGCTGTATTAGTGTCGCTGTTCCCACTAGGTAGCCATTTTTTTTTATTGCGATTTTTTTTTTTTACTAAAGACATGTGGCTGAATTAATTTTGGCCTAAATGTTTTACTAAAATTTAGTTTATTTGATTTTTTTTATAACAAAAAGTAAAAAAATTGTGTTTTTTTTTCAAAATTGTGGCTCTATTTTAGTTTATAGCGCAAAAAATAAAAATCGATCAAATACCACCGAAAGAAAGCTCTATTTGTGGGAAGAAAAGGACGCAAATTTTGTTTGGGAGCCACGTCGCACCACCGCGCAATTGTCTGTTAAAGCGACGCAGTGCCGAATCGCAAAAACACCTTGGGTCATTTACCAGCGTATTGGTCCGGGTCTTAAGTGGTTAAAGTTTTTCAGGAGCAGTGATTCTAATTATGCTTAAAGTGAAACAATAAAAATGAACAATTCCTCTAAATATAATGCCTGGTGGGTCCCCTTAGTCTGCCTGTAAATTGGGGAATGTGTACCATGTGTAGAACATGCTGCAGCAAAAATGAAATTTCTAAAGAAAAAAAAAGTCAAATCACATTTAAATTGACTCACAGTTGCAATTGCTGGCACCCAGCTATTGATAAAAAAAGAAAGATCAAAAAAACCTAGTGCCCCCCCATGTCCATATCAGCACCCACAGGCTCTACCCCCCCCCCCCACCCAAAAGCATCACGTCCCCATCTTACACTGGCTGGTGGTTGTGGTGGCATGCAGACAGGGGGGTTATCAGAATCTGGAAGCTCCCAAAGGACCTGGAATGAACTAGGGGAGGGGGACCCCTTTATTTTTTATTTAGCTGTCGGCGAGAAGGCCCATTGACAGCTGAAGACTCATCAGTTGTTAGGAATGCCGGCTTCCAAGCCCCGCTCTCTCATCCAGTGGCTGCGTCAGTTTCATTCCGGGACACTGTATTGTCCTGGAATGAAGGTGCCCGGGACCCGGGACAGAACTGCAAAATGCAGGACACATGGTTACCCTAGGCGGGATACACGGAGGAATACACGGCGGAATACACGGCAGGATACACGGCGAGATACATGGAGGAATACACAGAGAAATACACGGCGGGATACACGGAGGAATACACAGAGAAATACACGGCGGGATACACGGAGGAATACACAGAATAATACACGGCGGGATACACGAAGAAATACACGGCGGGGACAGTCAGTGATTGTGTGTTGGGAAGTTACAAGCACCGATCACCTCTGATTTTAAAGCAGCTGAAAGCTGCACGCAGGGGGAGAGAGAGAAGAGGAAAAATTACTTTTATATCTATATAGTTGTGATTGGTGCTTGTAACTTCCCCATGCACTGATCACCGCTGACAGGACAAGTATCGGGTGAAGCATCGGGAGCATTTGCCCGAGTACAAGTACTTGGGCAAATGAGTGGTATCTGTCCCGATACCGATACTAGTATCGGTATCGGGACAACCCTAGTAGATTGCTTTAAAAAGGCCTGGATTCTTTCCTAAATGTACATAATATAACTGGGTACTAACATTTATAGGTAAAGTTGAACCACGAAACATCAGATTGCCTCTCGGGGGACCAAGAAAGAATTTTTCCCCTGCTGGAACAAATTGGATCATGCTTTGCTGGGGTTCTTTGCCTTCCTCTGGATCAACTGTGAAAAAAAAACTATGAAATTAAACTATGATTTTTACACAGCTGTTGTTCAGTAAGGAAACTGATTGCTATTCAGATATGAAATCGAGTACACGCTTAAAAATATATCATATATGTTAGGGTTGTCCCGATACCACTTTTTTAGGACCGAGTACAAGTACCGATACTTTTTTTCATGTACTTGCCGATACCGAATACCGATACTTTTTTTAAATGTCATGTGACAGTTTTCAAACCACAATACAGACTAAGGATATTTTCTTTAGAATTATGAAGAACTCTAAAGCCCCATACACACGAGCAGACAGATTTGTTCAAATCTGTCCGTCCGACAGATTTGAACAAATCTGTCTGCTGGGATTTTGGTTTGCTCGCGTGTACACACAAGCAAACCAAAATCCTCGCCAGCAGAGAGCGCGCTGACGTGTCGGTGACAGGGCGGTGACATTGACGCCGCCACGTCACCGCACCAGGAAGTAAAACACTTCCGCGCATGCGCCGAATCCATTCGGCGCCGGTGCGGCGGCGGTGTGGGACGACATGTCTGCTGGTAAGTGTACTAACCAGCAGACATGTCGGGCGGACGGATTCCCACCCGATCTGTCGGGTGGCCAAATCCGTCGGCTCGGCCGTACACACGATCGAATCTGTCTGCTGAAACGGTCCAGCGGACCGTTTCCAGCGGACAAATTTGATCGTGTGTACGAGGCCTAAATCAAGACATTATAAAAGAATAAAAATGAGTAAAAATTAATAAAAATGTTATATTTTCTTGTCACACAGTAGTAAAAAACTCAAAGAATTTTCACAGAACATGTTGATAAATACAAAAAAAGTATTCTATTTAGGTATCGGGAGCATTTGCGCGAGTACAAGTACTCCCGCAAATACTCGGTATCGGTCCCGATACCGATACTAGTATCAGTATCTGGACAACCCTAATATATGTAAAATGTGACGTGACAAGAAAAACAATTAATAAGTCAAAATACTACAGTGGTAGGTCCCCCCAACCCTAGAAGGAAAGATAATTGTATAGTAAGGTGACCAGATTTTTTTAATGAAAACCAGAGACACTCTCTGCCCGTCGCCGCCCACCTTACAGCCTATCAAGTCTTACTCCCTGGGCCCCGGGTACTACTGGATGGGGAGCGGAGGAAGATCACTCCACCAGGGAAAGGCAGGCAGTTGGCCGGGACTTGAGCCAAGGCAGAAGAACATGCAAGCGGAGCTGAATGAGCATGAACCCGAAACTAAAGAAATATTCCCTCCGCTCCGACCAGCACATGGTCATCAGAAAGGGGCACAAATAATGGAAAAAAATACACCCCCTGAACTAGAAGGAGAAGTGTGTGGGGGGGGGGGGGGGTGTAATTCCTGTTTTTTTTTTGTTTTGTTTTTATTCTGCACTGACTGTCTTTAAAATTGCCCCAGCCCCTGTTCAAATCCAATCCAGGGACAAAATCGGGGACAGACTTGATCCGGGGACAGTGTCCTCAATCCGGGGACTGTCCCCAGAAACCAGGGATGTCTAGTCACCCTATTGTATAATGAAGGAAATGTGTGCAAAAAAGCAAGAAGCCTCCAAACCGTTGAATTTCGGGGGAAATTAAAAGGTTGGCTCGTCTGATCCAAAAGGTGCTTTTAGTACATAAGTGCTGGATGGATTGTTTGAAATGTGTGCGTCTTTAGTACTGTAACTTAAACACAAAGACGTGTACATGTTTGAGGACTTGCCAGCATAAAAAATCAAAAGAAAACGAATCTGAGATTCATTTTTTTGAAGTAGATGAAAGAACAACCTCACTTCTTTTACTGTTATAACTTTCAGTAATTCGGCAGATACAATTTTTTTTAAAGACTCCTATATGAGGATGAGTTTTATAAGGTTGCAACCTGATTTGTAAAGATTTTAAAGAATCAGTCAACGACATTGGCAGGGTTTCCTAAAGATAAATCAAAGGGTTCAAAAGACACAAATTAATGCAGCTCTGTAATCACTAAAGCGGTGGTCCAGTCACAATAGTTTTTTTTATTCTGCAGTTACAAACACTGTAGCTGCTGACTTTTAATAAAGACACCTACAGTACCTGTCCAAGTCGCCCCCAAGAGGACATGAAGACAAGAGAACATCACGTCCTGCTCTGCGGCACGGCTAAAAACAGAAGTACACTTAGTATTTAAAAAAAGGTACTAAAGATTTTTTTTAAATATCTAAAAATGAGGGGTGGAGGGGTGGTCTTTAGTTTAAGACCACCTTTCAAAAGTGGGTGGAACTCAGCTTTAATACCAAACTGAAGGGGTTTTTTTGGGAGGGGGGGGGGGGTTGCGATCAGGCAAGCGATTTATTGCAAAATAAATAGGCACTGTTTTTTTTTTACTAAAACCGGAGAGTGCAAAATCTGGATCAACTATACATAGAATCTCAATTAAACATTGGCCTCTTATATCTGAATTATTTGTCCCTCCTATTGGCAATAATATATATACAGTTGAACCTCAGATTACATGCATAATCCGTTCCAGGAGTATGTTCGTAATCCAAAGTACTCGCTTATTAAAGTGAGTTTTCCCATTGAAGTCAATAGAAACAAAAATAATTTGTTCCGCATTGACTTCAATGGGATGCAATACCGAATGCGGCCAGAGGTGGGGGGGCGCCAGAGAGCGCCAAAAATGGCCATTCGCTTCGGCTCATTTCCTGCGCCCACGTACCTCAGGCCAAATGAAATACTGCAGGCCAATGTTTGGCTTTTCTTGGCTCCTGCGCCCCCGTACCTCAGGCCAAATGAGGTACTGCTGGCCTATTTTTGGCTCTGCTCTGCTTCTACGCCCCATACCTCAGGCCAAATTAGGTACTGCAGGCCTATTTAGCTTGAATTTTGCTCATCTTACCAGTCAACACTCATAAACCGAGTCTGAATTTAAAAAAAAAGTTGGTCGCAAATCAAAACGCTCTCAAACCAAGTTACTCTTAAACCAAGGTTCCACTGTATATATACCTGGGAAAACAGCACTATCCCCTTATCACGTGTCACGTGATATATAAAAATCTTCAAGTTTTAACGTTGTTCTTTGTCATATACAAAATTAAAAAAAGGTCACAGAGGTCCTGAGGAAGCAGTAACTCAGCGAAACGTGTCGACCTCACCCACAATGCATCTGAGAAATACAATATTATTATTATTATACAGGATTTATATAACGCCAACAGTTTGAGCAGCACCTTACAACATCAGGGAAGACAGTACAGTCACAATACAATTCAATACAGGAGGGATCAGAGGGCCCTGCTTGTTAGAGCTTACAATCTAGAAGGGAGGGTCAAGTGGAACAAATGGTAGTAGATGTGGGGGATGATCAGATGGACAAAATTTAAAAAAAAACAGTTGTTAGGTGTGGGTAGGGTAGGCTTCTTTTGAAGAGGAGGGTTTTCATTGATCCACTAAAAGCTAATAGAGAAGGAAATAGACGGACGGATTGTGGTAAGGAGTTCCATAGGCTTGGAGAGGCTCTGGGAAAGTCCTGGAGACGAGCATGGGAGCAGGTAATGAGAGAGCTAGAGAGCAAGAGGTCTAGAAGAGAACGATTAGGTTGGTATTTAGAGACTAGGTCAATGATGTAGCTGGGGACCTTAGGAAGGTCATCTGTGACCGTTTTTTCAAAATAATGTCTTTATTGGTCTGTGTCTTTTTTGATACCTAAAATTAAATATTTTTTTTCTAATAAAATATGTGTTATTACTCTTGAGGGTATATACAAAGTACCAATCTCAAACATTTGTTGCATTGAACCATTAAGAAGGGATGATACCATCTCAAGCAGCTTATAAAACGAGAAGGAGTAACTAGCCAATGTGTTTATAGTGCTAATAAACAGGTTAGCAGGGGGTACCCGCTAACTTCTTCACTATATCCAAAGCTAGAAAAAATCTTTTTATATTGACTCACAGTATAATATACTGTATATGTTGTCCTGGTGCCCAGCCTTAACGATATACTATGTGGCGATGACACCCTCTTCAGATTACTATGTTTTATATGATCGGAAAGTAGAAAAAATGGCACATGCAGCATCAGGTCAACACATACCCATAAGGCCATGCACAGTGCCCTCTTATATGAGGCAAAGTTTGGTTAACATATTAAGTGGAGCGCAAACCAATATGACCAGTGAATAGGGTAGAGGGCACTCATTCTCCACATTGGCGCCCAATTTTGGCAAATGAACTGGTAAGGGTTACAAATGCAATAGCGGTGGTCCACAGAGGATAATCTGCCCTGGGAAATGGATCACCTTTAGTTGAGTTGTTTTTAAGTGAGCTTTAGGGTAGGAAAATTTGGCTTGGTTGAGAGCCAGACCTAGGCTGAATCTGGGTCAGGGCAGAATGACTCAGGGAGGCTGGATGAATCAGCCAGCAAGCAGCAGCTATGGTGCCTCCCTCTGTTTCTGGCACCTTGGAGAAGCTTTCAGATGTAGTGGGTGGAGGCGCTGTGTGCCATATTTATGAGGTCCCTGACCAACAAAAAGGGACTGGAAAGGGGGTAGGCATCTCATAAATAGGCATGAATCATGCGAGCAGAGGCAGTCAGGTGGAAGATGAAGATGGAGTGCTGAGAAGGCTGTCGGTGGCCCTTGAGGATACCCCTAGTCTGGGGGGGGTGACCTCAAACCTGGAGCTTGGGTGTTGGAAGGATCCCCCACAACACATGGAGGACCCTTTTCCTGGAGGCACAGGAGAAAGGAGAGGACAGCAGGAGCAGATGAGCATGTCTGGGAGATCTCCTGAGAAGTCACCTGGGTGGGCTGGTGGGTGATCAGTCTGGGAGGACTGTGGAGAGGTTAGCCAGGAGGGCTAGTGAAAGCTGCAGTCAGGTGGGCTGGCAGTGCCTGACGAGGAGGTGCTGGGATCAGTAGCCACAGGAGTGATTAATCTGGACACTGAATTCTTTGCTACACACTCAAAGGGGCCTTGCGTTCCTGCCTATAACTGGCTATTGCTATTGCTATCTGACTGAGGTCATTTTGTCAGATCCACAAACAGTGTGCCAGCTGGAGTTCTGCAAGCAAGTGTGGTAGAAGAAGTGAGGGCTGTATATAGACTGCGATGGTGGCCAGTGGTATATTTTTTGGGGCGTTCGGTCGGTCACAAGCCCTGCATATACCCCATCTAGGTCGCGGGCAGTGCTTCTTCCGGGGCGGGGGCGGGGGCGGTGGCTTTACCCAGCACCTCCTCCTCCTCGACTTTACGGCAGCTTCCTCTCCTCCCCGGCGGCCAAATGGATTGCTTCTCCTCTCACTCCTCTTCACTATTGTCTTTCTGATTCTCCTCCCAGGTCAATCAGGAAGACAATAGTGAATATTAATTTGCTATTGTCACACAACTGCTCTGCGCCCCGAGCCCGCCCTTTTTTGAAGCAAATTATAGCTTCAGGCTCTAATCATGTGCTTCTAAAAACAATAAAAAACCCATTGGAATCCATACATCCGGGCGCATTGGTTTAGGGGGGCGGCGCCCCTGAGCCCCGTATGGGCAGGCCACAACTGATAGACTGTATATAGGAAAGTTGTCCCTGAAGTTGTTGGAAGTGGGCATCCCATAATTTCCCAGTCCCTATCCGAGTTATTTCTCCTCAATAAAACAAACAAAAAAAAGTACGTGGATGTGCAGGGTGGGGGATCCCAGTTAGTTGCAGCTATTTAGGGGCTGCGCTACATATCCCAAATATGTAGCGCAGGTAAAAGTGGTCTCTGCGGAAGATTCGCCGCAAGATCACTTTTAACGGCGGCGGGAGAGATGCCCTTCCACCTTCCGCTTTCGGGTCATCCCCGCTGCTTACCGGAGCCGGTGATAGCGGCAGAGACGATCGGGTCCTTTCCCCTGTGAGTCTTGTGATGTAATGACGGCCCCACTTGACACTATATCATTGGATGACGGAAGCGACTTCAAACATCACTTCCGCCCAATGGTCTTAAAGGGAAAAAGCATGTATTGAAAAAAAAATGACTTTTTCTATTTTTTTTTATTGCCTTTAAGTGTAAATTTGAGATCTGAGATCTTTTTGACCCCAGATCTCACATTAAAGAGGTCCTGTCATGCATCTTTTCTATTACAAGGGATGTTTACACCCCTTGTAATAGGAATAAAAGTTATCCCAATTTTTTTTTAAAGGGACAGTGTAAAAATAAAAAATAAAATAAATAAGGTTTATATTTTTTTTAAAGTGCCCCGTTCCGCCGTGCTCGCACGCAGAAGTGAACGCATACATAAATTGTGCCCCCATATGTAAACCGTGTTCAAACTACACATTTGAGGTATCACCATGATCGTTAGAGCGAGAGCTAGACCTTCTCTGTAACTCAAAACTGATAACCTGTAGACATTTTAAAAACATCGCCTATGGAGATTTTTAAGTGTCAAAATTTGTCCCATTGCACGAGCGGATGCAAATTTAAAGCATGATATGTTGGGTATCAATTTACTCGGATGCCGACTTCCAACTTTTTTTTTTACAGTAATTATCTTTCACAACATAAAAATAATTGGGCTAACTTTACTGTTTTCTTATTTTTTTATTTAAAAAAGTGTATTATTTCTCAAAAAAACGTATTTGTAAGACCGCTACGCAAATACGGTGTGACATAAAGTATTGGACATGACTGCCATTTTATTATCACTTGGTGTTTACAAGTTAAAATATTTTATTTTTTTGCTAGAAAATTACTTAGAACCCCCAAACATTATATATATATATTTATATATATGTATTGAGAGAGAGAGAGAGAGAGAGAGAGAATTATTTTAACTTGTAAACACCAAGTGAAAAAAATAGGCCTGGTCCTTAAGTGGTTAGAAATCATTACCAGAAGCTCTGGCACCCTGCATTGATAACATTTTTTTTTGCATAGTGAATGGCTTCGGAGTGGGAAATAATGTGAAGCAGTCACAAGTGACTCAGCAAGCAGCCCATGCGATTCTGCTTATGCCCCATTATAGAGTGTTTTGAAGTGGTTTTGTAGAATTTTGACTCGCTGTAAATTTAGCAGTAAAGCACAGCAGCCTCCCACATACTTTCTTTTTTTAAATATTCCAGCTTTAGACAAGTAGCTAACTACAATACGCACTTGAAAAATGTAGATAACCACGCTGAGAAGAGACCTCAATTTATAACAGCAGCTTTTCATGTATTTTCACAAGGCAGCTTGTAGCTCTTTGATGTGCGCTCAATAAAAGAAGTCAATAAAATAATTTATAGATGAAGTAACAGGTTCTCTTGAAAGAGCCCCCCTCCCCCAACCTCCAATACTTACCGTATATACTCGAGTATAAGCCAAGTTTTTCAGCACATTTTTTCTGTGCTGAAAGTGCCCCCCTCGGCTTATACTCGAGTCACCTTTTTGCGCCTGATCTCCCGGACTTTGGGGACCCGGTACCAGCTGGCCGTAGCTCACCTAGAGCACACATGTAGCCCCACTCTTCCTCTACAGGTGTGCAAAGTTTGTTGTCCGGGGGGCCTACGACCGGGGAGCACTGATTTTTCGAAGATGGGAACCCCTTCCATAGACTTCTATGTTAAACGGTCATTTCTCCAGTGATTTTGGGGACCGGCTGGTCGTAGGTCCCCTGGACCCGGAACTTGGCACACATGTAGCCCCACAGTTTGTTGTCTGGGGGACCTACGGCTGGGGAGCACCGATTTTTCAAAGCCGGGTACCCCTTCCATAGACTCCAATGTTAAACGTCAGTCTAGTCATGGACACAGTGAGGCATGGGCACAGTGAGGCATGGGCACAGGGAGGCATGGGCACAGTGAGGCATGGGCACAGGGAGGCATGCACATGGACAAAGTGAGGCACAGTGAGGCATGCAGATGGACACCCTAGGCTTATACTCGAGTCAATACGATTTCCCATTTTGTTGTGGTAAAATTAGGTGCCTCGGCTTACATTCGGGTTGGCTTATACTTGAGTATATAGTATACAGTGCTGCTTGCTCCAATGAAGGACTTAGTAAATGCTGGTGCTAACATTGACATCTGATGAAGTGGGCGGGGGGGGGGGGGGTGCAAATTAACCCTTCATAATTTTGACCCCTTCCAACACAGAGCTTACACAGGTCTAGGGCTCAGATGGAAGAACCGCACAGCAGGAGAAGACTGGGGAAGGTGAGTATTGGTGTTTCGGAAGGGTGGGTCAGGACTAGGGCTTTTAGGAACAGGAGGAAATGCTGTTCCAGTACCTCCATTACAGAATATATGCAATGACAAGGTGTACTAGAGCGTGCTGGATGGTCTATCGATGCTGACTGCTGGCAGATCTATGGTCGCTGGTTGGAACTAGTATTGCTGGGTAGGTTTATTGTTGCTGGTGGAGGATCTCCTGTTGCTGAATGGGGCTTCTATTGTTGCTGGAGTGGGGGGGTAGTTGTTTGTGGTGGCTCTATTGCTGCTGGGGGGACTATTGTTGCTGGGTGGATCTTTTGTTGCTGGGGAGGCTCTATGGTTGAAGTGGGGAACTGTTGTTGTTGGCTGCAGGGGATCTATTGTATCGCTTTTCTTGTTAAATCAATGCTCCTTTAACCGGTTAAGAGACGAACCATTATGCAGGTTAAGGACCTTGCCCCTTTTTGCGATTCGGCACTGCGTCGCTTTAAGTGATAATTGTGCAGTCGTGCGACGTTGCTCCCAAATATTTTTTCCTACAAATAGAGCTTTCTTTTGGTGGTATTTGATCACCTCTGGGGTTTTTATTTGTTGCTCTATAAACAAAAATAGAGCGACAATTTTGAAAAAAAAACATATTTTTTTTTCTTTTTGGTATAATAAATATCACCAAAAAATATATTAAAAAAAAATGTTTTCTCAGTTTAGGCCGATACGTATTCTTCTACATATTTTTGGTAAGAAAAAATGCAATAAGCTTTTATCAATTGCTTTGCGCAAAATTTATACATCTAATTCGCACCCCCGCTTCTCAACTCGTAGCATCCCCCCCACCTGTTCTCAATTTGCAGCAGCCCGTTCTTAATCTGCAGGGCACCCCCCTCTCTGCTTCTCAATTCGTGACCATCAGGAATTTTGGGGCCCAAAATTCCTGATGGCGGCCCTGCCGAGAAGACAGCGGGGGACGAAGGAAATGGTGTAGATACTCACGGGGGGCTCGGGTATCTATGCCCGGAAGTGGGAGCAAATACCTGTATTACACAGGTATATGTTCCCCCTAAAAGGTGCCAATTGTGATACCGGAAGGGGGGGAGGGCTCTGAAAAGCGGTAGTTCCATTTTTTTTTTTTAAATCAGCAGCTACTAACAGTGTAGCTGCTGACTTTGAATAAGGACACTTACCTGTCCTACTTTCCCTCGCTGATGGCCCCCCCCCGATGCCGATCCTCGATCCTGGCAGCTCCAGGCGCCGCCATCCACAGTAAGGGAAACAGGCTTCACTGCCCGTTTCCTACTGCGCATGTGCGAGCAGCACGGCACTTTGTGAATGTTCTGGCTCCTCCCAGAATGCAGCGCGCCCCATTCACAAGAATACACCGAGTGTAAGAGGGGGAAGAGAATCGACCACGGAAGATAAGGGGCAGATCCGGGACTTCCGCATAGCAACAACTATTTAGGGTAAGTACATTTTTTTATTTATTTTTTTCATTTAATTTAATTAAATTTTTTTTAGATTTTTGGAAGAACATTTTTTTCCAGGGTGGAACTCCGCTTTAAGGGGGCTTCTGAACTTAATTTCATTAAGGAACTGGTGTTCATTGTCTCAGGCTAAAGTTTCCCATTGATAAGTAAACTTTATGTTTTCTTACACACTGGGGTGCCTTGAGGTTATGCATACTTTAAAAGATTGGTGAGAAAAAAATGTTGAGAAATTTTGCTCTGGAGGAACCCTGCTCTATATTTGCACTTTCCAAAAGATTCAGCTGACTAGTTCTTGAATAATTTCTTTAACATTTAAAATGTATCCCGTTTAGATGAGCAATTGCTGTACCCTTTCAAGTTGCTCTAATTGCTACAGTAAATATTAACAAAATACGCTTTTTCCAACAAAACAATTCTTTCTGTTTTTCAGCGTATAATGAACCTCTTACATGAGCAATCATTGCTGAAATACTAAAGGCCATATTCTAAGTCTAACTATTAGTTGTTTTTCATTTTTAAACTTGCAGCTTGTGGCGTATGTGCTTCAGCGGGTTATTTGGTATTAAAAATGTAAAATGGAGTACAGGTTCCTATTTACACCCTCTTCTGACCCTTGAGGATTATTGCAGAGCGTTACATAGTTACTTAATTAGTCTGGTTGAAAAAAACACAAGTCCAGCTGGTTCAACCAATAAAGCATTAATGAGTTGTATTTTGCATGTTAAAGCGGTAGTAATGCCCGCTTTGTTATGTTTACCTACAGGTAAGCCTACTGTATATAAAAGGCTTACCTGTAGGTAAATGTAATATCTCCTAAATGTGCATCATTTAGTACAGGGGTCAGCAACCTTTTTCCAGGGCTGTGGACAAAAGTGGGATACAGCGGTGGCTGTGGACAGGGGAAGGGGTACAGTGGTGGCTGTAGACAGAGGGGGGATACAGAGGTGGCTGTAGACAGGGGGGTACACTGGTGGCTGTGGACAGGGGAAGGGGTACAGTGGTGGCTGTAGACAGAGGGGGGATACAGAGGTGGCTGTAGACAGGGGGGTACACTGGTGGCTGTGGACAGGGGAAGGGGTACAGTGGTGGCTGTAGACAGAGGGGGGATACAGAGGTGGCTGTAGACAGGGGGGTACACTGGTGGCTGTGGACAGGGGAAGGGGTACAGTGGTGGCTGTAGACAGAGGGGGGATACAGAGGTGGCTGTGGACAGGGGGGGTACACTGGTGGCTGTGGACAAGGGGAGGGGGTACAGTGGTGGCTGTGGACAGGTGTGTACAGAGGTGGCTGTGGGCAGGGTGGCGGGGTACATCGGTGGCTGTGGATGGGGGGGGTACCGAGGTGGCAGTGGACAGGGGTGGTACCGAGGTGGCTGTGGACAGGGGGGTACCGAAGTGGCTGTGTGTGAAGAGGGGGTACAGCGGAGACTGTAGACAGAGGGGGGATACAGAGGTGGCTGTGGACAGGAGGAGGGGGTACAGATGTGGCTGTGGACAGGGGAGTACAGCGGTAGCAATAGGACACAGCTGACGTGTTTTACACTAGTACTTAGTGCTTAGTCATAGCTTAACCAAACCCGAACACTTAACTGGTGCCCCAAGGACAGTAGTAAGGCAGAGTGGATAGCGTACCACAGAGAGCTGTAGGTGTGGCCAAATTGCTCTGACATCATCGCCCTGCCCCCCCCCCCCCCAGTGATGCCAAAACTGCTCCCAGACAGCTGTCCACAGCTCCCGAACAGCAACAGATGTGTGTGTGACTATCTTGGTTATTTGGGGAGCCACAGCCCAGTCTGAATAATGTGTCCGGGTTTCAGATTCAAAACCTGGACTGTCCAGGTGAACCCCGGACAGGTGGCAACCCTAATCATATGCCCACATAAAACTGCTTACTTTATGTGATCATTAGATGAACAATTAAAACAATTTGGACTCCCTCACCATTTGATCTGGATCTTCTCTTGTATGATTTATGCTCCCTCAACCCGCTGCAGCTTTGCACAAACACTCAGCCAGTTGGCACCAGGGCCAATCCCAGGCAGGGTGCATTGCACCCAGGCGCCTGCAGAGGTGGGGGTGCTGAAGTGCTAGAGTTCTCCCCTCCCTCCTTCTCTCCTTGTTTGTGTCCATCCAGAACTAGAGTTCTGAGCATAGGTGTGTGTCCATTCAGAACTGATGAGTGAGCATAGGGCAGCCCGTCCAGCCTGGCAGTGCTCGGGGGTGGGGCCACTCCTCTTCCTGACATGAGAGTTCTAGTTTTCAGTGGCTGTTGAATGCTGATGTTCAGGAATGAATTCCTCACACTGGGAGTCTTGGATACCGCACTCCCGTCTCCACCAACTCCTGTTGGAATGCCTCCCCCTCCCATCTCTATCTCAGGCTACACAGAGAGAGAATTGAGGTGAGTCACAGTGTTCAGTGTTCTGTGTTCTGGGGGATGGCATCCCCAGCATCCCCTTTACATGTGCTCTGGGCTGCCCTTGCTCTAGATGTTTTATGGCATGATAGATTACATAGGATACACAACCCCTGCGCCTAGTCCATCTACAGATGTGATGTATAATGAGATGTAAAGTGGAGGAGTTAGTAAAATGACAACTCCCATGTGGGGGCGCCAGAAATATTTCTGCACCCAGGTGCCTGTGACCCTAGGATCGGCCATGGTTGGCACATTATAGAAACATATGACAAGAAACTGAAGCTCCACCCATAAGCCACCTAAATCAGGCCAGGCTCAACTTAATAAGAATCAGATTGCGGTAAAATTAGTTAACTTTTTGGCCTTGGCACAAGTACAACGATTCCTTATTGCTTGTCATTACTGTTTAGCTGAATTGGGAAATGTACTGAGGTCTCTAGATGTTTATATTATAGCACTTTAAATGCATATTATTCATCGGCCGTGCGCATACTTTTGCGGGCACATATCTTACTAATTGTTATTTTAGGTAATCTAACAGTGCTCTTTGACAGCATCAATCCCTGGAGTAAACCAAAATGATTGGTTGATTGCTGCACAGAAGCTTCTGAATTCTTTGTCTACTGGCCAAATTTAAAGTTAATTTACTGGAAAATGGATCAGTCTCCGGCCCCGCAGGGATATAAATGCTGTTCATGCCTGAATTATAACAGACATGGATTTTTTTTTTTTTTATACATAACCTCAGGAATATAGGTCAGCTTGCTTCCACTAAACAGACTCTCATCTATGGACCCGTAATAAGTGGCGATCAAATGTTGGGCGGAAAAGAAGAAAGTATGTTCTCTGGGGCTGCATAGGGAATTGGGTCCTGATTAATGTGTACAGTTACAGTCCAAGCATTTCATCAGTTTGTCCCACATGTCAAAGTAAAAAGAGTTTAGTTAAACTTAAAACCTTATATGATCCTACAGAACAAGAAGAGATGGAGCAACAGAGAACGTTCACCCTTTCTAAAGTGTATCTAAAGCCCAAATCCTTTTTTTTTTATTGGTTTTGGATCAGGTGTTGGGGGTTACAACCTTTGTCGGGTTTTTGTTTTGCTCTTTGTCTACATTTGGGAGATTTGCCTTCTATATTTGTTCTAGTGACCATTGTCACTGAGACTGCTGGTGAGGGAAAACAGAATACTTTGGGCATAGTGTTGTAATATGTTGGCCAATTTATGTGGGATATTATATTATAAACAAGTCAAGTGGGGCTTCTGCGCTACTACACAGGTCTATCTAGGGACAGTAACAATATGCAGCAAGCACAAAAAATGCATACACAGCACCTAGTGAGAATAATAGTGAATAAAGTGATAGCGCAAATTGTAGACCAAACATAACATAAATCAATACATGTGATAAAGTGCAACAGTGCTAAATTAAAGTGCATATGGAGCCAAAGTCCAAAATAGGTGCAACAAATATTCCAACAAGTGCAATAGTTTTCCGTAATGGTGAAACAATAGAGGAGGATGCCCACTGATCCGAGAGTTGTGAAGAAAGACACCCACACACCGGGTCTGGTCTCCCAGAACTCTCACCTTCAGCAGGTATATCAGAGCATCAACAGATCCTTTCACTGTCAATCTCCCGGGAGATCCTGGTCACCACCACGGATCGGTGGAAAGGTAAATGCCTGCGGTCTCAGGGAGACAACATAAAAAGGGGAAGAAGGAGGAAGACAAAGAGGCCTCCAATCGTGTATTATCTTTGATGATCCGTTTTAATAAAAGTAAAAACACACTTACAATGAATGAATAAAATCGAGCCTGTATTACAGCGGTAGCCGCAGCGCAGGTGGCACGTCACTCGATGCACGTCTTCTCCCGTTCCCTACGCGTTACGACACTGAATCACGTGTCTTCATCTGGGGTATTCTATTGGCCGTGTCAGAGTTCATTTTGTTTATGTAAACCGGAAGCTCCGCATCCGCATCCAGTCCACTATATCTAAGTGCGGTATGCGGGAGCTTGTTATGCCCGTATGGACAAACTTATAGACAGATGCTCCTCTAACAGGCATTGTAAAATAAAAACCGTGTATAAAGGTATGCATACTAAAAAATAAAATAAATATAAAATATCCGGGACCATCTCGTGTCTGTAGACAGAGTTTCCATACTTCTATGCTCACTCCGCCTTTATATGTCGCCATCTAGCGTCAATATATGGAATCTATATACAATTCATGGAATCTATATACAATTGTAAGTCAAGCTGCAGATCTCTATCGGCTTATGTGAAGCAAAAACTTCCCTATTGGGATGATCGTGCATCTGAGTGTCATGTGTACATACTAATCAGTTCCACAATAATGTAACTAGGATCCTATACAGCTTGAAATTGCCAAAATACATATGTATTCAAGAAAGGGGACCATACCCATATGAAGTATGTACTGCTAGAAACCAGCTCTCGACGGTTAAAAATACACCTCACTGTAAAATTCTAAGCAAGACATATAGTAATTCTACATAAATAAAAATTCCCTAAAAGTTACTTAAAAAACAATTTAAAGCGGTATTTCACCCTAAACATAAGATCTCCCATGCGATCCAGCATACTGGCGTCAGCGCCAGTATGCTGTTTTTTTTTTTTTTTTAATAGCACACTTACTGTATTATTGTAGAATTCCTTTTCTGTCCCCCGTGGTGGACGGCGCCAGTATAGCGCGTCACATCTTCCTAAAATACCCGATATGGACTCGGGTAATCTCGGCGAAAATGCGGCGCCTGCGCACAGACCTAGGAGCTGACTGCGCAGGCGCCGTATTTCTCCGAGTCCTACGGCTATGGCGCGTCACGCCCTCCGAAACAGGACTCGGAGAAATACGGCGCCTGCGCAGTCAGCTCCTAGGTCTGTGCGCAGGCGCCGCATTTTCGCCGAGATTACCCGAGTCCATATCGGGTATTTTAGGAAGATGTGACGCGCTATACTACAGCCGTCCACCGCGGGGGACAAAAAAGGAATTCCACAATAATACAGTAAGTGTGCTATTAAAAAAAAAAAAACCCAGCATACTGGCGCTGATGCCAGTATGCTGGATCGCATGGGAGATCTTATATTTAGGGTGAACCTCCGCTTTAAATCAAAGTCCACGTTCAACCCCCCCGGGGTAAGAGTTCTCATTTTATGGATCCATTGGGACTCTTTTTGGCTAATAGTCCTTATTTTATGACTACCTCTCCAGTTTTTTGTGTATTTGTCAATCCCCCAAAACTCCAAGCATGTAGGATCCTTATTGTGTACTTTCTCAAAATGTCTCGACACATTATGCTTGGAGGAACCTTTAATAATATTCTTTACATGTTCTTTAACACGTACTTTCAGAGCTCTTTTTGTCCTACCAATGTATTGTAAATTACAACTACACTGTAGGACGTATACTACTCCTTCAGTATAGCAGCCTATGCATTCCTTAATATCAAAGGATTCTCCTGTGTTTGTAGCTATAAACTGGGTACATTTCTTTTGGGGTTTTCTGGTTTTAACGCATGCAAAACAACTTCGGCAGGGAAAGAAACCTTTTCCTGTCATAAATGAAAAAGGAGGTTTCGGTGGAGGATCCACAACAGACTTCACCACTAGATCTTTAAATGTCGGGGCTTTTTTGTATAGAATCTGTGGTTTCTCAGGAAGTATAGTACAAAGATCTTTGTCATTTTGTAGGATATACCAGTATTTTTTGATGATCTTGGCTACATCTTTATATTGAGAGTTGTAGTTCAATACAAGAGCAGGAGCTTCCTGTTCTCTCAGTACTGAGGTCTTTACTTGCAGCATTTTTGATCGATCAAGTAGACCTACTTCCCTAATTTGGTTCTTAATGGAGGATTCATCATATCCTTTATTGATGAAACGTGCCCCTATCACTTCCGCCTGACTCTTGTAATCTTCATCCTTCGTGCAATTTCGCTTCATTCTGACTAGTTGTCCTCTTGGTATATTAAATAGCCAAGGTTTAAAATGACAACTGTCCATCGATATATAGCTATTGGTATCTACATTCTTGAAGAAAGTTTTGGTTATAATTGTGTCACCTTCTATAGTAATATTTAAATCAAGAAAATCAATAGATTTATCATCAATTTTCCAGACCAATTTTATATTCTGCTCGTTGGAATTCAGTTTATTGAGGAAGTTTTCCAGAGATTCTTTACTTCCATTCCAGAGGATGATAAGGTCATCAATGTACCTCTTGTATAATGTTAGCTCCGCTGGCATTTCCTTATATACTGCTGACTCTTCCCACTGTGCCATAAAAGTATTGGCTACGCTAGGGGCAAACTTTGCTCCCATTGCGATGCCAATGGTTTGTTTGTAATATGATTGGTCATACCAAAAGTAATTACATTTCAGGCATATGTCGAGGCATTTTTACAAGATATTTCCGTTGCAGGCATATAAGGTTACTGAAATTCCTCAGCAGCCATTTGGTGGCATGGCATGCGTCATGGTGTTTGACAATCGTATACAACGATGAAACGTCGGCAGTCGCAAGGATTGTTCTTCCTTCCAGAACCGATGTTGAGTCCAATAGCTGTAGAATATGCTTTGTATCTTTTAAAAAAGCACTCGTTTTTTGGACAGCTGGTTGCATGAAGTGGTCTATATATTGACCTAGCCTTGACGTCAGGGAATCAATCCCATTGACGATGGGTCTACCCGGAGGGTTCTCTTTTGACTTATGTATTTTGGGAATGGTGTATATCACCGGTACCCTACAAGATTCAGGAATAAGGTATCTAGCCTCCTTTTTATTTAGGATACTTTTTTTCCACTCCCAAATTAATTATTCTTTGAACTTCTTTCTTATATTTCAATAGTGGATTTCCAAGTAGTTTACAGTAGGTTTCCCCATCCTGTAACTGTCTGTTCAGTTCACCTTTATATTGCTGCGTTGACTGGACAACCACCGCCCCCCCTTTGTCCGCTGGACGGATCACAATGTCCTTCCTCTGGGTAAGAAGTTTAATTCCTTTTTTGATGTATCCAGGGTCAAGTTTGGGTTTCAATTTTAGGGTTTCAAGATCTTTCAATACCAGTTTTTTAAATACATCAATATGTTGGTTGTTCGTAACCTGAGGATTGAATACCGATTGATTCCTCAAATTACTATGTATAGGTAGTATTGGATCCATTCTTGTTGGATATGTAACTTTTGAAGGATTGCTAAGGAAGTATTTTTTGATGTTTA
The DNA here is from genome assembly GCA_029574335.1 of Rana kukunoris. Taxonomy (NCBI): domain Eukaryota; kingdom Metazoa; phylum Chordata; class Amphibia; order Anura; family Ranidae; genus Rana; species Rana kukunoris. The sequence continues at coordinate 448,226,334 of CM056053.1, read as the reverse complement.
ACTTCCTTATATATTTCCGAATGCCAATGTATGTTTCAAATTTATTGAGATTTTTAGTTGGTGCGTATTTCAGACCTTTATCCAAGACAGCTAGTTCTTCTGCAGAAATGGTACATCCGCTGATGTTTACGACATTCTCTCCACATCTTCTCTTTTTCTTTTGGTATCTCTTTCCCGCTCTAGTGCCTCTCTTAGTTCGGGGCTGAGTTTGTTTTCTTGAGGGCGGGTCTTTGGAGATCGATATGGTTCTTGTGTCCGCTGGGGGGAGTAATTTCTCCTCTCCCGGTCTAAAAAAGGCCGTTGGGAGTTGTAGTCATATTGGTATTGTCGATATTCTGTGGGATAGGGTTCTTGATGGTATCTGATAGGATCAAATATATTATGAGTGGGGATTGGTGATCTCAGGAGTCTTCCATATTGGTCATAATAGGGAGCCTCATTCTGTTCTCTATAGTTTCTATCATTACCATTCGCATTATTTTGGGGTTTCTTGAAGCGTTTTTTAAAAGGTTTCTTTCCAGTATTTCTTGGAGTCCTAGGCCCTTGATAACTATTGGATGGTGGTCCATAGTAAGGTCTGGATGTCCCTTGATATTGGTCCCTCCCTTCATATCTTGGTTCCTGTCTTGTCATTTCAGGATATGGATCCCTTCCTTCAAATCTCGAATCCTGCCTTATATGTGGTATCACAGGTTCCTGTATTCTTACCTCTCTTTCAGGGGTTGAATAAGTTGAGACCGGTTGTGTTGGTTCAGTTTTCTGTTGCCATTTAAAAACCTGTTGCGCTTTGTAGTCCGCCGTGTCTCGTTGGTATTTCTTCATTTTTCGCAGCTGAACTTCAAGATCCTTGGCAATCAGGTCTTTGTTCAGTTGCGTTGTAAGTCTATTGAAATCACCCGATTCCTTATGGGGTTCAATTTTGATTTTTAATTCCTCTATCTGTTTTTCAATAGTTCTCAATTTCCGCTGTTTGCGTTTCAGCAGGAACTTAAGACCTTCTAAACTTTTATTATTAAAAAAATCGTACCATTCGTCCATCGATTCTTTATCAATAAGACCATCATTGGGAGGTATATCCCATCGAAGTCTCCGAGGTACTAAACCTTCTCTAATGTACCTATCAAAGGTATTAATGTCCCACCATAGGCATACTTTTTTATCCATGTGGTGTCCTAGCTTTCTTATTAAGCTTTGTAGGTCCAGGTTATGAGTCTTATTCTGTGGGTTAAAAACCTCATCTAGATTGACCTTTCTGTTCTCAACAAAAGTGAAAACATCCATAGTGGCAGCAAAAGAAAAAGTGTAAATAGAGTAAACAAGTCAAGTGGGGCTTCTGCGCTACTACACAGGTCTATCTAGGGTCAGTAGCAATATGCAGCAAGCACAAAAAATGCATACACAGCGTGTTTTCACCATTACGGAAAACTATTGCACTTGTTGGAATATTTGTTGCACCTATTTTGGACTTTGGCTCCATATGCACTTTAATTTAGCACTGTTGCACTTTATCACATGTATTGATTTATGTTATGTTTGGTCTACAATTTGCGCTATCACTTTATTCACTAATATTATATTATAAGTCCAAAATTGACCAGGCCAGATTTCAGTTGACATTTGGTACCTGTTAAAATAATTGCACATATCAAAAGAGGCTTGTCGATTGTCAATATGCAAAGATCCAGGATACGTCTATTTTACACATCAAACATGTACTCAGGCCACATTTTGTACCTGTAATCTACCGTATTTATCGGCATATAACGCGCGCCGGCGTATAACGCGCACCCCCAATTTAAGAGAGAAATTTCAGGATTTAAAAATAAATAAATAAACCCCTTAGAAGCGTGTGTTCCTCTGAAGCCTGTGTGTCCCTCTGAAGCCTGTGGGCCAGATTCTCGTTGCTGGCGGTGTAGCGTAGCGTTTCCTATTTACACTACGCCGCCGCAACTTACAGGAGCCAGTGCCGTATTCTCAAAGCACTTGCTCCGTAATTTGCGGCAGCGTAGTGTAAATGGCCCGGCGTATCCCCGCGTAATTCAAAGGGGGCGGCTTGTATTTAAATTAAGCGCGCCCCCGCACCGAACGAACTACGCATGCGCCGGCCGTAAACGTAGCCCACTGCACGTGCTCCATAGTACGCCGCAAATACATTGGCTTTGACGTGAACGTAATTAACATACAGCCCTATTGGTGACGAGTTACGTAAACGACGTAAACGACGGAAAAACCAGACGCTGTCCCGACGTCCATACTTAACATGGCTTACGCCAGACCTACGCAAGGTTACCCCTCATATAGCAGGGGTAATCTTACGCTTACGCAAACTACATAAACTATGACGACGACGCGCAAAAACGTTCGGGAATCGGCGTATCATGCTCATTTGCATATTCGACGCAGAAATCGACAGGAACGCCACCTAGCTGCCAGCGTAACATTGCAACTTAGATCCGACAGTGTAAGTGACTTACGCAAGATCTAAGCAAAATCTATGCGTAACATAGATACACAGCCCCGCAAACAGAGATACGACGGCGTATCAGGAGATACGCCGAGGTATCTCCTTTCAGAATCTGGCCCTGTGTGTCCCTCTGAAACCTGTGTGTCCCACTGCAGCCTCACCTCATCTCCTCATGCAGCCGCCAGTCATCTCGTACAGCCATCATCTCAGTCACATACAGTCCCGCCTTGTGTCCCTCTGCAGCCTGTGTGTCCCTCTGCAGACTCACCATCTCCTAATGCAGCCGCCCGTCATTTCGTACAGCCGTCATCTCCTGTTCACTCGGCGTCTGCAGTCACATACACAGTCCCGCCTCTGCCATCAGCATTGGACCAGCTCCTGTGATTGACAGAACACTGGTCCAATGCCGGTGGTGGAGGAAGGACTGTGTTTGTGAGACGTCAAAGCCGAGTAAAGGGAAGATGATGGCTCGGTGAATTCTGGCGGCACTCATTCCCCTCCGAGTCTAAGACCGCGTACACACGTCCGAGAACCTCGTCGGGCTAAACCCATCGTTCCACCCGAGGAGGTTCCCGATGAGCGGTCGAAAAGGTCGTCGAGCCAAATTTCCTCATTGAACAACGAGGAAAAAGAGAGCATGCTCTCTATTTTGGCTCGACAAGCTTCCCGACTGGACGCTCTTCGGAAGTGTACACACGACCGAGAACCTCGGCAGAATATGTCTCCCAGCGAGCTCCTCGCTGGATTCTGCCGAGAAGCTCGGTCGTGTGTACAGGGCTTAAGGTGCGCTATCGGCGTATAACGCGCACTCCTGCTTTGTCCCCGATTGTCAGGGGAAAAAAGTGCACGTTATACGCTGATAAATATGGTAATTTCACATATCAAAAGGGGTTAGTGGCCAAACAAGATTTACTACACATATCAAAGGGGACAGATAATGATTCTGATGTGCTCAGGCCACCTTTGGTATCTGTAATCTAATTGTACATATCAAGGGAAACGTGTTAGAATGCAAATTAGGGCATGTCTACGGCTGGGGTCATTATCTGTCACTTGTAGAGACAGAATGTGGATCAAAGATGGCCAATCAAATTGCTCAGCCATTCAGTGAATAGGCAATATCATTCTGGAGGTCAGTTTAGTCATTCTCAGAATGTTCTCTATGAAATATGAAGGCACAGGTCTAGAATTGATCTAGAAGACTCTCAGAATATTCTCTATGATCTAGGAAAAGATGGGACTCTAAGAGTCCATCCACACTGAGGCAACACGACTTCTAGCACGACTTTGGGAGGCAACTTGGACACGACTTGAGTATGAATCATCAAGCAACTTACAAGGCAACTTCAAGTCGCCTCCAGGACAGGAGACTTTCCAGTGGCCAATCAAACATCAATCAGCTCGAGGGGAGGGAGGGGAGGGAGAGGTTTGCTTGATAAATGTATGTTATCTTCCTGTATTGTTGCTTCAGTTAAGACAGTGATCGGACTTCTGAGGCGACTTTCATTGAAATCAATGGGTACAAGTTGCCTACAAGTTGCCTAAAAGTCGGATTGAAGTAGTACAGGAACCTTTTCTGAAGTCGGAGCGACTTTAATAGTGTGTATTAAGACGGCTCTCATTCACTTCAATTGATTTTCTCAACCACACAACTTGGGACGACTTGGGGCAACTTCAAGTCGGATCCCAAGTCGCCCCAGTGTGAACCGGCTCTAAATCTACTTTTCATTGTCATATTTACTCTGTGGATTTGTATCATCTGTGGAATTTGGACTTTGTTCTGTGTTGGAAGCCAAATAAATTGCACTCTCTGGAGAACTTGGGTGTTGCTGCGGAACTTATAGTCATTATACTAATACCTAAATATCAATTATCTAACCGGACACCACTATACATGACTTCACTACACATAGGTGTGCGCAACCTATTGCATTAGGGTGTGCACTCCAAAGTTCAAACGCACATATACGCCACCTGCTATCACAGGAAGGGGGGCTCTGGTGGTGGGAGACAGTTGATTGGAAGCATAATCACGTATTCCTAAAGTTGAACCTAGACTTTGATATATTGGGAGCATTTACACTGGCCAATGGCACCCGCAACCACCCACCTGGTGCTGCTCCTGGTTAATGCTAATGCATATGAGGTGATTAGGGTGTTCCCAGGCACACACGACACACCCTGTGTGCACGCCTATGACTTTGGGGTTGATTTACTAAAACTGGAGAGTGCAAAATCTGGTGCAGCTGTGCATATAAATAAATCAGCTTCCAGTTTTTTTTGTCAAAGCCTAATTGAACAAACTATGTTGGCCATACACTATATGAAAAATCAGCCGAAATTCGGTCATTTAGACAGTTTTTTTTTCTGTTTTTCGGCCACTTAATGGGCACAAAATTGATAATTGTTTAGACGTTTTTGAGCCGAAAAAACCGAAGGACAAGTTTGTAAATTTTCTGTCGAACGAACGATAAATTGAAAAGTTAATGTATTTCCCATCCGAACTGTTTGCACTAGATATATGTAAAAAAACGAACAAAAAAATATTTATTTATGTCGACTGAACGATTTATCGGTCATTACATGATGGCACCATCATTTGCGCTCACGACTGAAGGTTCGTTTTTGGAAAATGGGTTCGGAGGTTTTTTTGTATAGTGTATGGCCAGCATAAGAAGCAGATTGGCCAACATGCACAGCTGCACCAGATTTTGCACTCTCCAGTTTTAGTAAATCAATCCCCATGAGTTGTCATTGAAACAGAAATAACGAGGGAAATCTTCCAGTTGGGACACCTGTTCAAGTGGCAACTGTTTAAGGCCCCTTGAACATGGGGCTATCTAGCTGCAGTACGTCCCACTTGGAATTTTTATGCGCCCAGAAGGGACAGGTGTAGCAGCGTACAGCCTGTCAAAGTCTATGGTAGGCTGCAGGAAGGCAGAGCTGAATGCTGTCTTGAGTGGTAACCAGCTTTAGAGTCCTATGCATTTGGATGAATGCCCAGAATGCATGAGACCCAGTAATGGCTGGTGCTCAAAGTTTTTGGGAGGGAGCAAACAAACTATATGTTCTGAAAAATACTGAAAACAATCCCCATCAATTGCAGCCTCACTGTGCCATCAAATGCAGCCACTGTGCCCTTCAAATGCAGCCACTGTGCCATCAATTTCAGCCACTGTGCCATCAAATGCAGCCACTGTGCCATCAATTGCAGCCACTGTGCCCCTCTCTGTCAACCCCACCCCCCTTCCACCAGCCCACCCCTCTCTGTCAACCCACCCCTCTTCATCAACCCACCCCTCTCCGTCAGCCCACCCCCTCCATCAACCCACCCCTCTCCGTCAGCCCATCCCTCTCAGTCAGCCCATCCCTCTCTGTCAACCCACCCCCCTCCGTCAGCCCACCCCCCTCCACCAGTCCACTCCTCTTCGTCTGTCCACCCCTCTCCATCAGCCTGCCCCTCTCCATCAGCCTATCCCTCTCTGTCAACCCACCCCTCTCCGTCAGCCCACCCCTCTTGGTCAGCCCACCCCTCTCCATCAGCCCACCCCTCTCCGTCAGGCAATCCCTCTCTGTCAGCCCACCCCCTCTCCATCAACCCACCCCTTTCCGTCAACCCACCCCTCTCTGTCCATATCTTTCTTAATACAAGAAAGGCCATTATTGAGCTTATGATTTACCAAATGCCCCAGATCCTTCTCCACTATGGATTCCCCAAGTTGTTCTCCACTGGTATGTATCACGTATTCATATTCTTAGCCCCCAAGTGCATAACATTTATCAACATTAAACCTCATCTGCCGCATAGTCACCCAATTAGACAGAGCATTGAGGTCGGCTTGTAAATTGGAGACATCCTGTAAGGACGTTATTCCACTGTATATCAAATGCATCTGAACAATAAGGTAGAGGACCTTTATCAACCCAGAAAAAAAAATGCATTTCTACCATACAGCAGGGAGTAACAGTTGTCATAAGATATCATCACATCTGGTGTAAATACGGTAACGGCGCTGACATTCTTCCTAACAAGTCTCTCTAAGTTTGATCATCTCTGGGGAGTTGTAATGTACAAGAGGCTGAACAGGTGCCGATACAAGGCATACCAAGCATTCAAAGTGCGGATATCATTAGATCTGCAAGTGAACTTTGCTTATGTTTCCCAGGATATTGTGAAGATCGAGAAAACCATTAGCAAGCAAATTTTACATTTGAATACAAGGATGGCAACGCTAAAGTGTTCTGTTCTGGAAAAATTGTCAAAAAAGTGATTCTTTGGAAGAACTGAAGAAATAAGTTTCATATATGGGGGTATTCGGTTTCACAGACTTTCTTGAGTGTGACAAGAAAGTCCCTTTATTTCTATGAAGCTTCACACAGACTTTAAGCAATAGTAAAATTGTCTATTCATCTCCCATGTGTCATACTAAATGTGAAAATGATATATGGCTGTGGAGTTCTACCTTTGTGTATTATGTTCAAAATACTCATGGTATCAAAAGCCCCTAAAACCTAAAAGTTGCTTTCAGGCCATTTTTTTTTAAGAAAAGCAAAAGGCTAGCAACGTGTGCCCATTTATTTTCCAAATGTATATATTTTTCAATGAAGGGTTCTTATTCTTGAGGTGTATCTCAAGTCAACTTTTTTTGCGCAAGCAGGGAACAAGCCCTGTGAAAAGCGTAGAGGGACATGACATTACCATAATAAAGGACATTACCTGTTAAGTGGATTTCAATGCCCATTACGGTATAAATTGTTCACTAGTAGTAGACTTTGTCAGTGTATGATTACCTAAGAGGGATTGACTATGAGCAAATTTTTTAGTGTATTCTTGTCTGATCTGTAGAAAAGTGTGTAGTTGTTAAATTGTATAATTTTTTTAAGAATAAACTTATGTTGGGATGTAAATTCACCCTTGTTTTCCTCGGTTGTATCCTGTGGCTTTCTTGGGGCACCTTAAACCCTGTATTTTGCTTTGGAGTTTATGCTATTAGTAATAATTAAATAATTTAAGTGTATTTTATTAAGTCTCGGTATTTTTATTCAAATTTAAAGATATGTGATATGTGAACCCTTAAAACAGCTCATTCAAATAGAAGGTTGGACCAGATGGACTTGTGTCTTTTTTCAACCTCACCTACTATGTAACTACAGGGAGTGCAGAATTATTAGGCAAATTAGTATTTTGACCACATCATCCTCTTTATGCATGTTGTCTTACTCCAAGCTGTATAGGCTCTAAAGCCTACTACCAATTAAGCATATTAGGTGATGTGCATCTCTGTAATGAGAAGGGGTGTGGTCTAATGACATCAACACCCTATATCAGGTGTGCATAATTATTAGTCAACTTCCTTTCCTTTGGCAAAATGGTTCAAAAGAAGGACTTGACAGGCTCAGACAGGCTCAGAAAAGGCTCAGAAAAGTCAAAAATAGTGAGATATCTTGCAGAGGGATGCAGCACTCTTAAAATTGCAAAGCTTCTGAAGCGTGATCATCGAACAATCAAGCGTTTCATTCAAAATAGTCAACAGGGTCGCAAGAAGCGCGTGGAAAAACCAAGGCGCAAAATAACTGGCCATGAACTGAGAAAAGTCAAGCGTGCAGCTGCCAAGATGCCACTTGCCACCAGTTTGGCCATATTTCAGAGCTGCAACATCACTGGAGTGCCCAAAAGCACAAGGTGTGCAATACTCAGAGACATGGCCAAGGTAAGAAAGGCTGTACGACCACCACTGAACAAGACACACAAGCTGAAACGTCAAGACTGGGCCAAGAAATATCTCAAGACTGATTTTTCTAAGGTTTTATGGACTGATGAAATGAGAGCGAGTCTTGATGGGCCAGATGGATGGGCCCGTGGCTGGATTGGTAAAGGGCAGAGAGCTCCAGTCCGACTCAGACGCCAGCAAGGTGGAGGTGGAGTACTGGTTTGGGCTGGTATCATCAAAGATGAGCTTGTGGGGCCTTTTCGGGTTGAGGATGGAGTCAAGCTCAACTCCCAGTCCTACTGCCAGTTTCTGGAAGACAACTTCTTCAAGCAGTGGTACAGGAAGAAGTCTGCATCCTTCAAGAAAAACATGATTTTCATGTAGGACAATGCTCCATCACACACGTCCAAGTACTCCACAGCGTGGCTGCCAAGAAAGGGTATAAAAGAAGAAAAACTAATGACATGGCCTCCTTGTTCATCTGATCTGAACCTCATTGAGAACCTGTGGTCCATCATCAAATGTGAGATTTACAAGGAGGGAAAACAGTACACCTCTCTGAACAGTGTCTGGGAGGCTGTGGTTGCTGCTGCACGCAATGTTGATGGTGAACAGATCAAAACACTGACAGAATCCATGGATGGCAGGCTGCATGAGTGTCCTTGCAAAGAAAGTTGGCTATATTGGTCACTGATTTGTTTTTGTTTTGTTTTTGAATGTCAGAAATGTATAATTGTGAATGTTGAGATGTTATATTGGTTTCACTGGTAAAAATAAATAATTGAAATGGGTATATATTTGTTTTTTGTTAAGTTGCCTAATAATTATGCACAGTAATAGTCACCTGCACACACAGATATCCCCCTAAAATAGCTAAAACTAAAAACAAACTAAAAACTACTTCCAAAAATATTCAGCTTTGATATTAATGAGTTTTTTGGGTTCATTGAGAACATGGTTGTTGTTCAATAATAAAATGAATCCTCAAAAATACAACTTGCCTAATAATTCTGCACTACCTGTATATATGAAAGTGCACAATTGTAAGGGGGATGGGAACAGTGTTGCCAACCTACCAGATTGAAATTTACTGGCGCAGCTACGATTTTACTGGCATTTCACAAAAGTTACTAAATTAAATTTTTATGTGCAAATTTCAGTATTTAGGCTACAAACAAGTACTCTAGGCAAATAGCAATGTGATTTAACCTCCCTGGCTGTATGATTCTGTCTGGAATTACGTACCAAAAGCGGTACAATTATTTTGCATGGAAATTCTGCGTTTTATACTGTAGGCCTGCAATCTTTAGGAATAACTCACTTAAATTTGTCCAAACCAGAGTCTAGTAGACATCCCGGGTATGATAAAGTTTGAAACACAAAATCATAAAATTATAATATAATAAATAACTATAAATAATTATAACAAATAATAATGTAATTATAATAAAAATTATTCACTAATGTAATCAAATCAAAATCACTGAAATTTGCTCAGTTGCAGAATTGTCGCTGTCATTACTTTTATTTTTTTATGACGAATTTCCCCACAAATCGCTATCTCTCAATTCTGCAAGTGATTATCATTTATTATCGCTGTTTTCTATCTGCTCTAAAATCACTTTTGACATAAAGGGACACTTTTGGTTGCTATGGACAATCTACAGTTTGCAGGCACAAAAAAAATGTTTTTATTATGTAAAAGAACATGCAGGGCACTGGGCAGACCACTAGGGACAGGGGGGGTGTGTACTTTTTACATACAGTACTGTAATCTATAAGATTACAGTATTCTGTATGTAATGTGTTTGTTTACTTTTTTGAATTTGCCGCCGGTCTCCGCCCCCGTGCGCCGTTACGTCGCAGGGAACGGAGATCGGCGGCGCGCGGGCACTGTGTGAGTCGAATGGAGGACGCCACTCGCTCACACAGCGGGGATGCATCGCTGGATCCAGGGACAAGGTAAGTACAGTACCCTGCCTGGATACAAGGTAAGCCAGCGCGCGCTGCAGGCTCTGCATATTCACCCCGAGCGTGACTCGGGGATATCGATATTTACATAAAAAATCCACCCCGAGTCGCGCTCGGGGATACCGGCAGGGGGGTTAAAGTAGATATTGAGGTAAAAAATATATATTTTTGTTATTTTCGATATAATAAGGGCAAATTATTTAGTCACATCACCCCCTGCCTCCATCCCCTCTGTCACCAACACCCCCTGCCTTCACTCCCCTCTGCGGTGCCACAATATCCCCCTGCCTCCAATCTCCCTCTGCCTCCAATCTCCCCAGGCCCCCTGCCTCCATCCACCTCTGCAGTGCCACCAACAACCCCCGTCTCCATCCCCACCCTCTGCAATGCCACCACCCCTCTCCGCTGTGCCACTAACACCCCCTGCCTCCAATCTTCCCCTGCCACCAATCTTCCCCAGGCCCCCTGCCTCCAATCTCCCCCTGCCTCCATTGTCCCCTGTCTCCATCCCCCTCTGCAGTGCTACCAACATCCCCTGTCTCCATCCCCCACCCTCTGCGGTGCCACCATCCCACTCTGTGGTGCCACCACTCCCTGCCTTAAATCACCCCCTGCCTCCAATCTCCCCCTGCCTCCAACCCCCCCCCCTCTGCAGTGCCACCGCAGCCACCATCACCCATTGCTTCCAATCTCCATGCGCAATTCCAAGCAAAACCGATCTCGGCTATTTGTACTGGCACATTTCCGCAACCACGGACATTTACAAATGGGGGGAAAAGTGCCCATTTTTACGAACTGTCCGTAAAAATATGGACGGTTGGCAACACTGGATGGGAATTGAAATAAAATCTTCATATTACGGAATTACGCTATGTGTATGCATCTCTTTGTGGTGAGTGAATGAGATGGAAGGACAGGCTCCTGATTGAAAGAACGGATTATAACACAGGTGTATTTTTTTGGTCTATCTGGTGAGTTCATTACCACGCAGTGTGGTGACGGGAACTTTGATTGGATATACACCCTATATGAACTATATGGATGGACTTTATATATTATTTATGTATCTAATTTTACTATGGACAGTTGAATAAGCACTATGGGCTAGATTCAGGTAGGAGCGGCTTAATTCTAAACCTGCCTAGCGTATGGTATTTACACTATGCCGCCACAACTTTTTCAGGCAAGTGCTTTATTCTCAAAGCACTTGTAAAGTTGAGGCGGTGTAGCGTAAATGGCCCTTATTAAGTCAAATTGGGCGGGTAGGGGGAGTGTACTATTTAAATAACGCGTGATCCCGCGCCGAACGTACTGCGCATGCGCCAGCCGTGAATTGATCCCAGTGCGCATGCTCCAATTCACAACGTCAATACGCAATGTAAACGACATGAACGTCACTTACGCGAAGCGCTATACGTGAACGTTTTACGTAAACGACGTGAAAAAAAATGCCGGCACGCCATCCATACTTAACATTGGCTGCGCCTCATACAGCAGGGTTAACATTACGAGGGACCTACGCTAACGCAAACGATGTAAAGAAATTGCGTCGGCCGGGCGTACGTTCGGGAATCGGCGTATAGGCTAATTTGCATATTTTAGACGGGAACGCCACCTAGCGTCCAGCCTAAAATATGAAAATAAGATTCGACTGCGTAAGAGACTTACGCAAGTCGGATCTAATGGAAATCTATGCGTAACTGATTCTATGAATCAGTCGCATAGATAGGAGGGCTCAGACGCAGAGATAAGACGGCTTATCTGGAGATAAGCCGTCTTATCTCTTTCCTGAATCTGGCCCTATATGTGAAAGATTGTCACCGAGTACTGAATTTGTCAAGCGCTGCTAATATTGGGATCCTTTGATTTTAACATATGTATGGTGTCAAAAGATATCATCACATCTGGTGTAAATACGGTAACGGCGTTGACATTCTTCTTAACAAGTCTCTCTAAGATTGTTCATCTCTGGGGAGTTGTAATGTACAAGAGGCTGAACAGGTGCCGATACAAGGCATAACAAGCATTCAAAGTGCGGATATCATTAGATCTGCAAGGGAACTTTGCTTATGTTTCCCAGGATATTGTGAAGATCGAGAAAACCATTAGCAAGCAAATTTTACATTTGGATACAAGGATGGCAGCGCTAAAGTGTTCTGTTTTGGAAAAATGTTCAGAAAAAGTGATTCTTTGAAGAAACTGAAGAAATAAGTTTCATATATGGGGCTATTCTATTTCACAGACTTTCTTGAGTGTGACAAGAAAGTCCCTTTAAACAATAGTATGGGCTAGATCCACAGAACGATACGGCGGCGTATCTCCAGATACGCCGTCATATTTTCAAATCTGCGCCGGCGTATCTTTGTTTTGTATCCACGAAACAAGATACGCCGTTTTTTTGCTTAGATACGCCGTCTTACGCCGTTGTTTTTAAGTTTCATATTTACGCTGGACGCTAGGGGCACTTCCGTATATTTTCTGCATTGAATATGCAAATGAGCTAGATAGGCCGATCCGCGAACGTACGTACGCCCGGCGCAGTATTTTTACATCGTTTGCGTAAGCGTATGTCTGGCGTAAAGTTACCCCTGCTGTATGGAGGCGTACGTAATGTTAAGTATAGACGTCGGGCCAGCGTTGAATTTTCCATCGTTCACGTCGTTTGCGTAAACCGTTCGCGAATAGGGATTTGCGTAAGTTATGTTCACGTCGTTTTCATTGATGTTTTGCAACGTCCACGGCCGACGCATGCGCAGTAAAAAAAAAAACGTCATTTACGTCGGGTCACGATTGATTTAAATAAAACACACCCACCTCTTCACCATTTGAATTGCGCGGGCTTACGCCGGCCCATTTTCGCTACGCCGCCGTAACTTAGGACGCAAGTCCTTTGTGGATACGGAACTATACGCTACGCCGCCGCAGAGATACGCGGGGCTTTGTGGATCTAGCCCTATATGTCTATTCATCTCCCATGTGTCGTACTAAATGTAAAAATAATATATGATTGTGGAATTCTACCTTTGTGTATTATGTTCAAAATACTCATGGTACCAAAAGCCACCAAAATCTAAGAGTTGCTTTAAGGCCATTTAAATAAATAATTCCCATAAGATTATAGTATGTTCATTTAATTTAATTTAACCACCAGCCCCGGAAGATTTGGCTGCTCAATGACCAGGCCATTTTTGCGATACGGCACTATGGCGGTTTTAACTGACAATTGCGTGGTCGTGCGACGCTGTACCCAAAATTGGCATCATTAACGACAATTTTGAAAAAAAAAAATTATACTTTTTGCTATAATAAATATCCCCATTTTTGTTTAAAAAAAGCAAATTTTTCTTCAGTTTAGGCGGATGTGTATTCTGCTACATATTTTTGGTAATAAAAATCGAAATAGGCGTATATTGATTGGTTTGCGCAAAAGTTATAGCGTCTACAAAATAGAAAAAAGATTTATGGCATTTTTATTACTATTTAATTTTACTAGTCATGGCGGTGATTATCAATTTTTATCGGGATTGCGACATTATGGTGGACAGATTGGACACTTTTGACACATATTTGGAACCTTTATACAGCGATCAGTGCTATAAAAATGCACCGATTACTGTGTAAATGACACTGGAAGGGAAGGGATTAAAAGTAGGGGGTGATCAAGGGGTTAAAGCGGAGGTCCACCCTAAAACAAAAAAAAATATATAAAAAGGCTCCTAAAAAAGGGATAAAAAAATGAAAATACATTTTTTTTTACTTACCAGAAATGGCTGTTGCTAGGCAGTCTTCCTAATCTGCTACTTTCTATACCACGGCTAGCTTTTTTCTTTCTCGTCCTCCTCACATTGTCTTCTGGGGAATGGGGTGCGCTGTCCTCTGGGACCTGTGTGTCCCCAAGAAGACAGCCGGCCGTTCACAAAGCGCCACGCGTTTTGCACATGCGCAGTAGGAAACGGCAGTTTCCCTTAGTTCGAATGGTGGCGCCGGCACACGATCCAATGGACGGATCGACCTTGGGGTGCCGACATTGCGGGCCCCCTGGACAGGTAAGTGTGCGTATTAAAAGTCATCAGCTACAGTGTTTGCAGCTGCTGACGTTAAAAAAATATATAAAAATCTCAGCTGGAACACTGCTTTAACTTGTTCTTTGAGAAAAAAAAAGCCCTGGACACCAACATCTATAAAAATCTAGCAAGGGTTCTAACACCTCACAATTTCCACAAATAAAAAAAACATACGTAAAAATTGTTGGATTTAGATAAACTTTAAATCCATGAATTCTCTACCACTCTATCAAAGTAAAAATAAATAAAAATAAAGTTGACTGGAGATACACCTCCATTGAACAAGATATACATTTGGAAAAGAAATGGGCACACATTACTAACCTTTTGCTTGCTTTGTGTAGTTACACCCTAATGATTTATTGATGTTACAAAAGAAGAGAAGACAGCTGAGCAAATGGGATTACTGAGTTAATCTCAAAATTATGAACATGAAAATGATACTTAATCCATTATCTTCCACCGCAATTACTAGATAAATGTTTCATCACTTTCAGCCAGTGACACATGTTCAATTGGCATAGCAAATCAATGAGCATTAGAAAAAAAAGACATTTCTTCCATGTCATTTGCAATTCCAAGCTTATACCGTATGAATTTCCTACTCATTCATTACATTAATACTCATAAATTTACCAGGTGTCAAACTTAGAAATTCAAGGCATACTTCACAAAGATAAAACATTTAGAAGAGTATTTATCAAGCAACTTAAACAGTGCTAGTCCTGTGCAGAACTAGCTGGGCACGAATTCCAAACAGTTCCTAGTCCAGTTGGGTAAGGGTTCAAAAATCATCATTATTCTTACTGGGTATGAGTGGTATGAGTTCAAAACTATCGCTGGTCTAGCTTGATATAAGTTCAAAATCATCCCTGGTCTTCAATTTGGGGTTACATTTTCTTTTTAGGCACGATGGTTGTTGTAGTGATTCATACCCCAGATGACTTCTAAGGAGACGAAACACGTCGGGTGAATCATATCAACAACATTGCGCTGTTCCTTATTTCCAGATGAGCCTTTTTTATACTACTTAAAGCGGATGGTTCACAAATACAAAAATATTAAAAGCCAGCAGCAACAAATACTGCAGCTGCTGACTTTTAATATTAGGACACTTACCTGTCCTGGAGTCCAGCGCCGTCCGCAGCAGAGGATGAGCGATCGCTCATCACCCTGCTGCTCCCCCTCCATCCACGGTGAGGGAACCAGGAAGTGAAGCGCTGCGGCTTCACTGCCCGGTTCCCTACGGCGCATGCGCGAGTCGCGCTGCGCCCGCGATTGGCTCCAGCTGTGTGCTGGGAGCCGAGTGTTCCCAGCACACAACGGGCGGGAGAGGGGATGTGATGTAATGCCCGTCTTTTGCCCGTGAATGCTGGGCCGGAAGTGGGTGCAGATACGTGTCTATCTGCACCCCCCTCCCCCCTGAAAGGTGTCAATTGTGACACCGGAGGGGGGGAGTGTTCGGATCAGCGGATCTTCACTTTAGGGTGGAGATCCGCTTTAAATGTGAGTTTTCCTGTTTACCCTTTTTTTACATTAAACGTTATCGCACTATGCTGTATTTCTCGTCACTTTATGGTTATAATGTATGAATAAGTGGATACCCATTGACCTCCTTTTATGTGAACTAGGGTTGTCCCGATACCACTTTTTTAGGACCGAGTACAAGTACCGATACTTTTTTTCATGTACTTGCTAATACCCAATACCGATACTTTTTTTAATTGTCATGTGACAGTTTTCAAACCACAATACAGACTAAGGATATTTTCTTTAGAATTATGAAGAACTCTAACTCAAGACATTATAAATGAATAAAAATTAGTAAAAATGTTTTATTTGCTTGTCACGCAGTAGTAAAAAACTCAAAGAATTTTCACAGAACATGTTGATAAATACAAAAAAAGTACTCTATTTAGGTATCGGGAGCATTTGCGCGAGTACAAGTACTCCCGCAAATACTCGGTATCGGTCCCCTAATGTGAACCCCACTACATAATTATTGAGACTCTGCTGATGACCAGACCTGTGGAGACTAGGATACCGATCAGCATCATTGACCAGCTGTACCCATTTGGTTGTTATTACCAACAAGCCCTTATGACTTTAGAGGTATATGCCCCTTTAAGTTCAAGACTTCCGGTAAGCCTCTTTCCAGTTGGTGGCGGTCCTTCTAGAAATTTTCTCTTCACTCTTCACCATTGCACCTACGAAATCATTCATTTGATTTTAGGACTTTTCAGGACTTTTCAGTCATACAAGTCAGTGGCGTAACTAGAAACTTCAGGGCCCCGGTGCAAGAAATCATGAAGGCCCCCCCCCCCCCCCCCGAAAAGACTGATTTTGATATTTAATTTTTTTACACTGTACAACAAAGTAAAACAATTCTGTTTCTGATTTCACTTGAGGGGGTGGGGGTGGCTGCAGTGGCAGTGCCATCCTCTCCCACCACCACCTGTGCCTCTTACTGATCTCATTCCCACACCACTGATCTCATCACTATTCCCCCACCACCTCTGTTGTAGAAGTAATAGGGGGATAGGGATGAGATCAGTGGTGCGGCTGTAGGGGGATGGGATCAGTAAGAGGCACAGGTGGTGGTGGGAGAGGATGGCACCACCACTGCCACCCCCCTCAAGTACCACCGACACCACCCCCCTCATGTATCACCACTATCACTCCGCTCTAGTATCACCGCTACCACCCCCCCTCAAGTACCAGCAGTGGTACTTGAGGGGGGTGGCTGCAGCGGCAATGTTGGTGCCATCCTCTCCCACCACCACCTGTGCCTCTTACTGATCCCATCTCTCCATCACTGATCTCATCCCTATCGCCCCATCACCTCTGTTGTAGAAGTAATAGGTGGATAGGGATGAGATCAGTGGTGGGGGGATGTGATCAGTAAAAGGCACAGGTGGTGGTGAGGGAGGATGGCACCACCACTGCCAACCCCCCTCAAGTACCACAGCTACCACCTCCCTCAAGTATCACCGCTACCACCCCCCTCACGTATCACCACTACCACCCCTTCAAGTACCACCACAGCCACCCCCCTTCAAGTACCAACAGTGGTACTTAAGGGGGGTGGTAGCAGTGGTACTTGAGGGGGGGTGGCTGCAGTGGTACTTGAGGGGGGTGACTGTGGTGCTACTTGAGGGGGATGGCTGCAGTGGTACTTGAGGGGGGTGGCTGTGGTGCTACTTGAGGGGTGTGGCTGCAGTGGCGGTGCCATCCTCTCCCACCACCACCTGTGCCTCTTACTGATCCCATCCCCCCACAACTGATCTCATCACTATCCTCCCATCACCTCTGTTGTAGAAGTAATGGGTGGGATAGGGATGAGATCAGTAGTGGGGGGATGGGATCAGTAAGGAGGCACAGGTGGTGGAGGATGGTATCAATTGCTGAGCTGAGCTCTGTCAATCACTGTCAATCGATATCCCCCAGAAATTCCCTTTGAGTCAACTTTGATCTTTTCTGTGGCCTGTCTGGGTCTGACTGAGTCACCTTCACGACTGTGCCTTCTCCCGCCGACCCGCCAGGATGCCTTGCCTCATGCCTGGGTAGACACACCGGCTAGGTAATCCACGCACGTACGCTGCCGCAGAGGGGAAAGCTCCTCCCCGTCGTCTCTCATTTGCTGCAGAGTCCGCCCTGCCTCACTACATCTGTGCTTCTGGATAGGCGGAGGCGGGGGCGGGGACGTGCTGCCTCAGCCTCTAGTCTGCATTATTTCTCTAGGCTCAGCGGCAAAAGCACGCCCCGCGGCTGAACGAACAGCACGCAGTGCGTGCCGCGCCACATCATCAGCCAACCAACTAACACACTGTGAAAGTGAGGGGCCCCCAGGAATTGGCAGAATTACAGGGCCCAGTCGCAACTGTGACTGTTGCGACACTGAAAATTCTGCCAGTGATACAAGTTATATATGTTGTGAATTTCACTTCACTTTACAATATTAGTGTGCTACATTATAATTGTTTTATATATCATAACTCTTTTTTGTGTTAATACCAACATGCACAAGCATATATATGAGCGCTGCATTTCTTTACTTTATTACATAAAACCTAGCCTGATAGTGGGCCCTGAAGACAGGGTTGATGACCACTGGTTTAGAGCAGGGGCGTTGTTAGGCCTGGCCTTGGGGGGCTGGAGCCCCGAATGTGCCCTCGAAAAGCCCCAAATCTATTTATCTATGATTTGTATTGTTGGCGCCGGGGCCCGGGACCGATCTGATGGCCGAGTGCGGCTGTGGCCGAGTTTGGCCAAGTGCGGCCGAGTGCGGCTGGGCCGAGTTTGGCCAAGTTCATCCCAGTGCGGCTGGGGCCGAGTTTGGACGAGTGCGGCTGGGGCCGAATTTGGCCAAGTTCGGCCGAGTGCCATAGGTCCCGCCTTCAGGAGCCTGCAGCGCCAATCCAGGAGGTCCATGGGACGTGTGACGTGGTGCGTCCATCATAGTCCATCCAGAAGGCAGGAATTTCAAAATGCAGCCGCCAAACACTATCCCTACTCGGGCGGGCGGCTCTCCTCCCTCTGCTCCTCGGCTCGGCAGCTCCTCTCCTCGGCATGGCAACTCCTCTCCTTGGCATGGAAGCTTCTCCTCCTCCTTGGCATGGCAGCTCCTCTCCTCTGCATGGTAGCTCCTCTCCTTGGCATGGCAGCTCCTCCTCCTCCTTGGTATGGCAGCTCCTCTCCTCGGCATGGCAGCTCCTCTCCTCTCTGACAGTGACGAGTGACTGACACCACGGCTGAGCTCAGGTAAGTCAGTGTGTGTGCAGGGGCGGACTGACAACCCATGGGGCCCTCGGGCAATAGAAGATTATGGGGCCCCCAGGCTTACAGATGGCCACCACGCCAGGAGGCAGTGCAGAGGCGGGCAGCTAAAATCTCTGGATTTTCACATCAAAAGCATGTCAGTTTCAGACATATCGGGGACAGATGTAAAAAAAAACACTGATTTTTTTTCATACTGTCCCTGGTTTTACTGAGCCTGGCAACCCTGATGGGGCCCCCTAGTGGCATGGGGCCCTCGGGCAGTGCCCGAGTGACTCAATGGTCAGTCCGCCCCTGTGTGTGTGTGTATCTATGCCATTGTCAGTAGGTCAGTGTGTGTTAGGTCATGCAGGTCACTGGTCAGTGTATGTAGGTCAGATAGGTCAGTGTAGGTAGGTCAGCGCTCCAACCCCCCCCCCCCCCTGGTTCCGGCTTTGGGCTGAAGCCCCTGGTCTTTTTGCCACCTAGCAACGCCCCTGGTTTAGAGGGATTATGTGGAATTTAAATGAGACAGAGCCTGAAAAAGATAAAATATACAGTATTTTAGGTATGAGTCTTAAAACATGTTCACTACATTTTTTTTAATTACATTGACCCCAAAGCCACTGCAATTTCCCTTTAATTTATCACCTCTAATGAACCAATCACACCTGAATGCTCGTTGGTGTATTGAAGTATGTTGTGTTAAGCTCCCCATTCAAAATTGATAGGCTGCAATGCATCTCAACACAAGAAAATGTAGGTCTTGATGCATTTTTTGCAGCATATCACAACGCCTTCTATTCATTAATACAGCTGCACTCTGGAGGTTTATTAGGGTAGTTGTAACATGTGTTACCGCACTGCTGTAAAAATACAGTGGTAATTTAGTTGAGTATTTGTTTTTCTATATGTTGCATCATCGTCAAAGTAAAGGTACTTTAATAAATGTTAATAATAATTGTAAATTGTTATTACTGTTAATATAATTGGTGTTGTTATTATTATTATTATTATTTAATATGCATTTTAATATTATTAATTAATTTGCATTTTTTTTAAAAGGTCTTATTTAACAGAGATACGGGGCTCTAACCAGCAGTTAGTCTCACCTCTGCAAAGAATCACAATCCCTCGCCGGCAGAAACTTGAATGAATGTGTCATTTCCTCTGGCTCCATGCCAGCCCACTGATGAAATGCCAACTCCACTGACCCACTACAGCTGGGTGTTTGCATTGACACTGGCCTGGAAACCATTAGGATCTCGTGTTCAGAATAAAGTCTGGTTAATGTATGTACAATATGAGGAGTAGATGTTGTGGTTATTAAACCGCTGTGGCCTCTAACTGTAGGAGTGAGCGTGTGTGGGCGGTTGATGTGGTGGTTGAACCACAGGGCAAAATATCCAGTAACTCTTTCACAACTCTCTTATATAATTGCTGATTAAAGTGTTTGGTAATGGTTTTTGAAGTCTCTGGGACAGATCAGTAGTCCTTTAAAAGTGCATTCTTTATTTACGTTTAAAGGAAATTAGGCAATTCAGATTTAGCATATAAAGATGCAATGCATAGGCACATGTTATTAAATATAAAAATAAAAATAATAATAATATTAATAATAATAATAATAATAATAATAATAATAATATTAATAATAATTATTATTGGTGTTATTACAATTTATTTATTAATAATTTGTATTATAGTTGTTATTATTATTATTATTATTTATTATTATATTAATATTCTATTAGTGTTAAAAATATGATATAAAATAATCTGATTTTTATATTAATAATTATTATTAGACTAGTACAATGAAAAATGGGCGCAAAACGATATATATGATACATTTATAACTTGCTGTTTAGTTTTGCTACAATCAAAAATGGACATCACCCTTGGATGAAATGCCAAAAAAATATATTTAGACAATGAATAAATTGCGCTAACCTTAAAATATGAACCAAATTTTTAGGATAAAAATATATATATATATATATTTGTATTGTTGTATAATAAGCACATATTAAAAGCCTAGTGGTTTCACTGAATAGAGGATAAGCCCTTACGGGTTTACTTTATAAAAATAGGTTGTTCACAAATTTGGTTCATATTTTAAAGCGGATCTCCCACGCCAAATCGAATTTTTGTTTAGGTGTTATTTCAATAGTTAATAGCGCTGCATTGCTACACTCACTTTTCTGATCTCCCGCGGCCGCTCCGCTCTCATTTGTTCCAAAATGTGTAGTTATATTCTGCTTCTCTTTTGCGTTTCCATCTTAGCTTTGAGCATGAAACCCCCGTGAGCAGGAACTTCCTGTTTGCAGTGGATGCTGTCCCAGCATCCACCGCTCGATCTCGCGCGTGCGCACTGGCAAGGGTGAGCAGCGTCGATAGCTGCCTTTGTCCTCGCTGTAATGGAGAATTTTGTAATGCCCGCCCTCCTTGCTTTGTTTATGTCACGCGTCACTTCCTGCTAAGGAAATAGCGCAATATTTCCTAACACGGCTGCGCAGTGAACTCGGGGAGCTATGGAGAGAAGCTCCCAGAGGGCACTGCATTTAGCAGGAAGTGATGCAATGCCCGGATAATTCCCGCAGTCTTACAAACCGGAAGCCACAGGACTGTAAAGGTACTGTACCTAATCTGAGAAAACAAATGCTCGTTTTTACTATATTGCATAGTGGGAAGGTTATTAGGAGGATGTTGTAAATAGGGTGGAGATCCGCTTTAAGGTTAGCGCAATCCATTCATTTTCTAAATATATTATTAAACTAGACCCAGTGATGGCGAACCTTGGCACACAGATGTTTTGGAACTACATTTCCCATGATGCTCATGCACTCTGCAGTGTAGTGAAGCATCATGGGAAATGTAGTTCCAAAATATCTGGGGTGCCAAGGTTTGCCATCGCTGGTAGAGTATATCTATGAGTCCAAAGTTCTTTTTTGTGGAGTAGGGCAGCATTTCTCTACTGTGGTACTGTTTGGGCTCCTCTGGGGTGCCGCGAGCGCAGGACCCAGTTTGTGCTGGATCAGCTTCATGGGTTGCCAAAACAACCAATGATGGTCTAGGGCAGGGGTGCCCAACCTTTTGAAGAGTGAGGGCCACTTAAGCAAATTGGTAACTGGTCGCAGGCCACAATGGGTGAGGCGGGGAGGATGACAGGTCCATGTCCCAGCGGACACAGCCCACTCTACTCTATGGGCCCTCTGATCCAATCTGATTCACCCAGATGGAAGGGGGCAGATCCCTTTCTATTTTTTTTAGATAGGCAAGAGTAAACAGACACAAGTCTGCTTACATCTGCTGCTCCATAGAGGTGAATATTAAGTCTGATTGGGTTGGACCGATCATGTGAAAGGGGCCTAAGGCTGCTTTCACACTGATGCACTGCGATTTTCCCAAACTGCAGGTCCAGCGCAGTGCACCTCTGGATTTTTTTCGGGTTAGCTGCACTTTGCCGTAAACTTCTATTATATCCTGCAGGTGTGGCACATTTTCTGAAAGTGCAACAAACCCGCAGGTAATAACAGAAGTCTATGGCTCAGTGCTTGATTCCTCTACCAGTGGCTTTATTCACAAAACTGCTGCTCTGGGATGGTAGGCGGCAACCTGTGATCTGGGATTGCCAACCTGCTATGCCAGAGCAAGAGGCCGAGGGCCACATCAGAGGGCTCCGCAGGCCACATGTGGCCCCCGGTTGGGCACCCATTGTCTAGGGCCTGGACACACAGCGGCACGACATTGATCCAAAGCAGGTGGCTACCCCCAGCATTCAGGAGAGGGTAGAAGTGCACCACCTCCAGACCAGTTCCACCTCCTGCCCTCTGCTGCTGGAGCCAAATAGTAGGGATCTGATGTGAAGAGGGGACTGTGATGGGGGACTCTGTGACTGGGGGATTTTGTGGTGGAGGAGATTCTGATAAAAAGAGAGGATTCTGTGATGGAAGGAACTGTGTTGTAATGAGGGCCCCCCCCCCCCCCCCGATATAATGAAGAGACTCGGATATGATGGAGAGACTCTGCTGTGTTTTTCATGTATAGTGGGTCTCTTAATGAAAGAAAGCCCTTGTTGTGATGTGGGGTCTCTGATGTAAAGGGGGACCTCTGAGGCCGCGTACACACGATCAGACATGTCCGAGGAAACATGTCCGACGGACCGTTTTCATCGGACCAGGCTGAAGTGGTCTGATGTGCGTACACACCATCGTACCAAAATCCCCTTGGACCAGAAAGCGGTGACGTAGAACACGACGACGTGATGAAAAAACGAAGTTCAATGCTTCCAAGCATGCGTCGACTTGATTCTGAGCATGCGTGGGATTTTGGTCCGATGATTTTGTGTACTAACCATCGAACATGTCCGACGGACAGGTTTCCAGCGGACAGGTTTTTAAGCATGTTTAGAAACTTTTGTCCGCTAGAAAACTGTCCGATAGGCCGTACACACGATCGAACATGTCCGCTAAAACTGGTCCGCGGACCAGTTTCAGCGGACATGTTCGATTGTGTGTATGTGGCCTGACATGATGGGGGACCTTGGATGTGATAGGGGAACTTCTGACGTGATGCAGGGGAACTTGGATGTGATTAGGGAATAAAACAACCATTAGGTTTCCAGGGCCAAAAACCTTCCCCTCCCCCCTTCACCTGGGCTTAGGATCTAGCAAGAGCCAAGGTTGCTGCCATTAACTTTGCCACCACTGATCAAAGGTAACTTTTGGCACTGCCAATAACTCAGGTAAATATTTTACCTTTGCAGAGCAATATATTGTCTTTCCTTTAGTCCAGCCTACATTTTTACTAGATACTAAGCTCTTGATACTAAACGTCTTTGGCCCCTGAAATACATTGGCTGTTTTATTGTGAACCATGAAAGCTACTTTGACTCTTTACAGATTTTTGTCTTGTGCTCCTTCTGTTGGTTTAAAGGGTGAAGCAAATCCAAATATTCTGGCCACCCTTCTGGACCCCACTGCACTTAGTGGCTATGATGCCATACACCACAATATACTGTACAGCCATATGCCACGTACAGACGATCAGACATTCCGACAACAAAACCGTGGATTTTTTTCCGACGGAATGTTGGCTCAAACTTGTCTTGCATACACACGGTCACACAAATGTTGTCGGAAATTGCAAACGTCAAGAACGCGGGGACGTACAACACGTACGACGAGCCGAGAAAAATGAAGTTCATTAGCTAGTGCGGCTCTTCTGCTTGATTCCGTGGAATTGTGTGCATTGGAATTGTGTACACTTGGAATTTCCAACAACAATTTTGTTGTCGGAAAATTTGAGAACCAGTCCTCAAATTGTTGTTGTCGGAAATTCCGACATCAACTGTCCGATGGAGCCTACACACAGTCAAATTCTCAGACAAAAAGCTCCCATCGAACATTTGTTGTCAGAAATTCCGACCATGTGTACGTGGCAAGAGAGTGAGTATCCATCACAAAGCTCTCAATGGCAGCGTTCATTGGTCCGTGATGGTACTGACCAATGAGAAGCACATTCAAGCTTCTTCTTCCGGTAAGGGGTCCCGGAATAAAGAAGGGCTTTTTATTGGTCAGCACAGTCATGTGGTTACACTGACTAATGAGCACTTTCCATTGCGATCAGTATGATGGATACTCACTCTGGGGCTGTGTATAGCATTTTAACCCTTCCCTACTGCATCTAAAACTATTTTTTTTTTTTTATTCAGTTGCCTGTATTTCTGCATACTTTTCAGATTAGTACATAGCTTTAGTTGCCTATATTTGACCTACTCATCACGTTGACAAGTGTTCTTGGTTTTGCCATTTGTTTTGATTTGAATAGCTTGGGTTTAGATTTGGTTTACCTGAAAGCAAACCTGTCACAAATGTGACTTTACTAAAGTAAACTTACATAAAATGGATGTGATCTGATATTATATGCATTTAATGATAATTTTTGTTTTAAAAAGAAACTGAAAGAAAATGGTAGCGCAGTAGCTGACGCATTGCTGTGGTCTGGAAGACATTGGCAGCCGCTGACATTACAGTTCATGGCCTCCTGTAATATCTAGTAACCAAATGTTACTAAACAACATATTGTACTAATAAAAGACAGAATGCACAACGCCCTTTCTGTATGACATAAAACATGAAGGCAATCAGGATGATACATAAGGAGGATTTAGATACTCAACCAAAGAATCAATAACACTCTAGCAGGAAGGTTTAGGCTAACAAAGATAACTTATATGAGGTTTAAAGAAGAATTATCACTAATAGCTTGAATATGGTATGGGTGACAGTATAGTATTTGGTACCTCATTCCTATTAAGTATAAATTACAGGGTATAGCGGGATTATCATGGTGCCTATAATCAGAGAAAAACACACTTCATAAAATCAATAAAGTTTATTCATATGGGATAAAAAATTAGGGTTCAGTAAAACACAGTAATTATACATGTGTGATCACTGATGTCCATATATAGAGGTGGTCAAGATGTGGTTTCAAATTTCAACATGTTTCGCAAAAATTGGCTTCTTCACTCTTTCCTAGCTGTACACGAGAGCGGGGGCACCCTGTCCAAAGTCACAGCCAATATTTTAGGGCACCTATGGAGATGGGACAAGGTACTACATGTACTTTGTCACATGGGGGAACTCAATAATGTAAAAAATATGACAATTCTTCTTTAAAGGCACTTTGCAACCTTAGGGCAAAGTTACAATATCTCCTGAAAGCCCACTCCCAACCCCCTTATACTGACTTTCCTTTCTCTTTCCTGCTGCTCTACATAGTTACATAGTTAGTCAGGTTGAAAAAAGACACAAGTCCATCTAGTTCAACCATAAAAAATATCATACAATCCCATATACCCAATTATAGACCCACAGTTGATCCAGAGGAAGGCAAAAAAAACAGCAGAACGTGATCCAATTTGCTACAGCAGGGGAAAAAATTCCTTAGCGATCCCGATCCCTTTCTGAGTGAAAGAGCCCTTACTGTGAAGAAACCTTTTCCGTATTTGGAGATGAAATCTCTTTTCCTCTAGACGTAAAGAATGCCCCCTTGACTGTAAAGTGAATAACTCAACACCAAGTTCACTATATGGACCCCTTATATATTTGTACACGTTGATAATATCCCCCCTTAATCTCTTCTCAAGAGTGAATAAATTCAGTTCCTTTAATCTTTCCTCAAAGCTGAGCTCCTCCATGCCTCTTATCAGTTTGGTTGCCCTTCTCTGCACTTTCTCCAGTTCCCCGATATCCTTTTTGAGAACTGGTGTCCAAAACTGAAGTGTATATTCCAGATGAGGTCTTACTAATGATTTTAAGGGGAACAATTATATCTCTCTCTTTGGAGTCCTCTATCTGAGCCCTCAAGAAATAAGAGCACTTCTGGGTAAGGGGAACATGTGACCACCTCCAAGGAGGTATCAACCCTGTGTAAGCTCCAACACCATGCAACATCGAGCTTACAGTTTTGGTGACTGATTGGCTGTGTAGTACAGCCAAGAAGACTTTACGTAAGTGTGTCAAGAGTTCATTTTCAAGAGGCATAGTGGTGCAAACCTTCAGTAAATTTACTGACAATATGTAAAAGTCAGGGATTTTTACAACTGTTTTTACAACTGTCTGTAATATCAGACAACTGTCTGTAATATAAGGGGCTAATGTTGTGTTGACTTTTTAAGTGCAAACCAGGCAAATTACTTGATATGAGTATTGTCAGTGTTTCCATATTGTGTTGAAATATCAAATGTCTTAGTATTTAATAGGAGTTCTGCCATTTTTCAGGTTGTCAGTAAAAATTGTGCTCCACCAGTAATATTTCAATGTTGTGTCAGTAAAAAATGCTGCCGGAGGTTGGCGAAGTATGTAAACACTATCAATGTATCTGCTTGTACACAAAAACACAAACTAGGTAAAAAGTTAATCAGCAAGATCATTTCGAAAACTGACAAAAAAATTATAAAAATGTGACCATATCTAAGAAACTTGAAATGATTAAGTCTAGCCAATGCAATTTTCAGAATTAGTGCCCCAAATAACTCCAAAGAAAGGTCTACAAAGCAAGGAACCAAAAAATAAAAAATATTTTGGGTCTGGGACTGAAGAGAGGAGAGACACACACCCATTCTTGTCTCTAGCTCCACATGGCCCTATATGGATTTTGGCATAGTTATGACTAAGGATTTGGCTGAAATGCATTAGTATTCTGCTTGGTTTGTTTGAATGTCACAGATTGCTTGTCTTTTACCAAATAAAGTACTGTGAAGGATTGCTATGGGAATCCAGCTCTCTCTTTTAATTTATGCTTATATTGGATACATGAATGAATGAATGAATGAATGAAAACTTATATAGCGCAGCACATGCAAAGTAAATCGCCTCTGGGCGCTTGTTGTTCCTGTCTCCTTTGAGATCAAAAGAGATGAGTCTTGATCTTTCTCCTGAAGACTAAGTGGTTTTCCTCCAACCGAACGCTGGCTGGTAAGGCGTTCCATAGTCTGGGACCTTGGACAGCGAATCTCCTGTCTCCTTTAGACTTGTATCTGGCTTTCGGTATCAGAAGTCGATTTTGATTGGTGGATCGTAGAATACGATTGGGATTGTGAGCTTTTAATTTTTTGCATAGATAATGGGGAGCATTCCCATGGATACATCTATGCGTTAGACAGAGTGCTTTAAAGGTGATTCTGTCTTTAACTGGTAACCAGTGAAGGGATCTCAGTGAAGGTGAGATTGATTCCCAGGGTTTTTTCCCAGTCACAAGTCTGGCGGCCGTATTTTGAACGACTTGAAGACGAGCGATTTGGTACTTGGGGAGTCCGAGGTAAAGGGCATTTGCATAGTCCAGTCTGGAGTTTACAATCGCTCCCACCACGACCGCTATGTCTTTCTTGGGAATAAAAGGAGTGAGTCTGCGTAGTAGGCGCAGCAGATGGTGAGATCCGCTGACAACTGACCCTATTTGTGCGTCCATTGTCATGTAGGAGTCAAAGATGACCCCAAGACTTTTGACTTTGGAGCTAGGGGTGATGGTTTTGCCCAGAATGGGCGGGGGGATCCAAGTTGTTGTCGGTTGATTCCTACGCTTGGCGTGAAACAGAAGAAGTTCTGTTTTCGCTCCGTTGAGTTTGAGATAACTCTTTGTCATCCAGTCCTCTATCAAAGAGAGACAGGTCTCTAGATTGAGGCGGTGATCCTTCTTATTGCAAATGCGGAAGTACAGTTCCGTGTCGTCTGCATATGAATGATATAGCAGTTTTTGGCTGCTGATGATTTCGAAAAGAGGAAGCACATAGATGTTGAATAACATCGGCGACAGGGGAGATCCTTGAGGGACCCCGCACGATAATGTGCGTTTTTCCGAGGTGAAGGGTCCTAGCTTCACTATTTGCGATCGGTTTTCCAAGAAAGAGGAGAACCAGGATAGATCGCTTTCTGCGACTTTGGCTATTTTAGCCAGCCGAATCAATAACAGCTTGTGATCTACTGTGTCAAAGGCTGCGCTTAGGTCCAGCAGAACCAGAAGAGAAGATTCTCCTTCGTCTGCGGCCTCGTCTACATGGAGGATGACAGTGATCTTTTACTTAATTTCTGTCTGTTCGTGGATGAGCCTGGTTTCATGACATATAGAAAGTAAAAACATACAAAGAATTCTGAGATCAGAAATGGTCAAAATCCTTACTCGTAAATTTTGATCATGTGTAGTCTAGGGATGAGCTTTGAGTTTAAGTCAAACAGCGAACAATTCGGGGTGTTCGCGGCAAATTCGAAAAGCCGCAGAACACCCTGGAAATGTATATGAGAGAAATCTAAAGAGCTAATTTTAAAGGCTTATATGCAAGTTATTGTCATAAAAAGTGTTTGGGGACCCGGGTCCTGCCCCAGTGGACATATATTCATGCAAAAAAAGTTTAAAAAAAATGCTTTTTTTTTCGGGAGCAGTGATTTTAATAATGCTTAAAGTGAAACAATAAAAGTGAAATATTCCTTGAAATTTCATACCTGGGTGGGTGTATAGTATGCCTGTAAAGCAGTGCTTGTTTACCATGCTTAGAACTGTCTCTGCACAAAGTGACATTTCTGAAGGATAAAAAGTCATTTAAAATCACTGCTCTCAAAAAACCGGGCGTTTAAAAAAAAAGAAATTGCATTGATAAATGTCCCCAGGGGCAGGACCCAGGTCCCCAAACACTTTTTAGGACAATAACTTGCATATTAGCCTTTAAAATTAGCACTTTAGATTTCAAACGTTTGAGTTCCATAGACTTTAATGGGGTTCTAAAGTTCACACAAACTTTTGGTCTGTTCACAGGTTCTGGTACGAACCGAACTGGGGGGGGGTGTTCGGCTCATTCCTAGTGTAGACTATTCCGAAACACAAAATTCCACACATGCTTTGAATCAAGTACAAGACGAAAGCGCTCAGTCTGGTAAAACTAGCGTTCATAATGGAGATAGCACATTCGTCACACTGTAACGGCTGAAAATCACAAAGCTGAAAAGCGAGAATCATTTCTCACCAAACTTCTACATCGTACACGTTGTACGGGACCGTGTTCTTGACGATCGGAATTTCCGACAACATTTGTGTGACCATGTGTATGCAAGACAAGTTTGAGCCAACATTCCGTTGGAAAAAAATCCACGGGTTTGTTGTCAGAATGTCCGATCGTCTGTACGCGGCAGAAGAGTCTGTGAAGGTCCCAGAAAGAGGTCACAAGACTATCTACAGCTTAAGTTACAGACAGCCAACTCCTGTTTCTCTACAGCAGGGGTGTCCAACCTGTGGTCCACGGGCAGAATGCGGCCCAAGACAGCTATGAATACAGCCCAACACAAAATCGTAAATTTACCTAAAGATGTTTATTTTTTATTTCTTTTGTAAAAATATACTATACTATACTATACTTAGTGAACACATACAGCCGAAGAAAAAACTGTGACAGTGTCTGTTTACTGGACTTTTATATGTTTTATATTCCTATAGAAAAATATCCCACTCTTCACAATCACGACTGAATCACGTCATCAGTCTTTGGCAGCACCTATACAGGGGGTCCCCGACTTACGAACGCAATAAGGACTGTAGGTTTGTTCGTTAGTGAAATCTGTTCGGAACACTGCTTGTAAGTGTAACTTCCGCCTGTGCAGGGATGTGAGTAAGGTGACCGTGTGTCCCGGATTGCCCAGGACAGTCCCGGATTTTGCAGGTCTGCCCCAGGTGTCGGGCACCTTCATTCCAGGACAATACAGTGTCCCGGAATGAAGCTGACACAGCTATCCCCCCTCCCATCTATCTGTTGCCCCCAAAAAAGGCCGCCACATCGCCGCTTTACTCACTGACAACACTTGTCCGGGCCGGGAATGTCTGCAGAGGCACAGTCCCCACCCCCTGCTTGTGATTGGAGAAATCATAAATCCCACCTCTTGTGTCTTATCACAGCAGGGCAGTGTAAGGTAAAACGGTTCTCGGCCAGTCAGGACAATGAGTAGTGGCAATGCGGCTGCCTTTTTTGAGGGCGTGATCAGTTCTTCTTTTCTTAGAACATTCGACAGACACCATAAGCCTTCAATGACAGAGTCAACTTAGAGAGACATGAAGATCCGACATGAAGATTCAACATAGAGAGACATGAAGAGTCACATTTTTTTTTTTATATAAAGATTCTGTCGAATCTTCTTTTTCTTTTTTTTTTTCTTAGAACATTCGACAGACACCATAAGCCTTCAATGACAGATTCAACCTTAATTTGGATTTTCAGACTAATAATTTTTTTTAACGAAAAACAAAATAAATAAAAACAAATTTTGGAAGTAACTAAATTAATTTCTTTTTTTAGACGAAAACTAAATTACGAAACAAAATATTTCAGTGTGCACGTGTCTATATGTGAGTGATATGATGTAGAGAACCCCCAAACTATTATTTCTCTGATTAGAGTGAAGCTTGGGGTCCGGTACTGATAATCACTATACATAGAGTAGTTTATTGTAATCTTTCAACGCTAGGGGTTAAAGGCATGTTGTAATACCTCCGCCCTTAGTAGCTCAACACATTCCTATATGTGAGAGTGATGATGTAGTGAACCCCCAAACTCCTTTTCTCTGATTGGAGTGACGCCTGTGGTCCAGTACTGAAATTTCACATAGCATAGAAAGGTGCATTAAAATCTTTCCCTAACTGCAGTTGTGGTTCACTCCCGAACACCGTAGTTTGTGACACCTAAAAATAACAGACCTCTGTGTCTGAAAATGGACACCATCACCGCCCACAAATGGTACACTTCCCAATTGGGCTTTGCTGCATTATTGTGGATTTCAGTTAGATCAGGCATATGGTTTTCCAAAATTTGGCAGGACAATGAAAAGACAGAGACCTCCTCATTATGCTGCAAGATCTCGGAGTTCATGACAAAGCAGTGAGGAAGACTTAGCATCTTAGGAATTGGGTGGAGTAGAACACAAAGGCACAAAGAGAAATGCACATGGAATGAACTAGTCCAAAAAAAAAATGGTTTGTTAAACAGAACAACCTACAGATGACTTGACCAGATCTGAGCCAAGCCAAACCTTCACATTAAACATTGCACTCAATGTTAAAAAAAATATATATGGAATTTTGCCAGAATTGCATCAGGCATTCATTGTGGATAAAGGAAATGATTTTACTTAAGACAGCTGTGACATCAAAGGGATTTGTTTCAACATAAATTGTGGGGAAGGGTTCCCCCTCCAGTAAAACGTGGAAAGTTCAGCCAAAGTCAGTACAATGAGCTGGAGCACAAAGTTTTTTTTTCTTCTTGAAGAACACTCGTGCTTAGAAAAAAAGAACTCCGCCAATCACGGTTCGTAAGCTAGTAAAAATTTGCCAAAGAGGAGTGACTTAAATCTGGTCCTCAACTTCACGTCTCACAATTTTTTCCTGACACATGTTTATTGTGAATTCATTATGTAGCAATTTACAGGCCAGCTAAGGAGAAACCCCAAAAATTAAATTAAGAACAAAACCGGCTAAGAGGAAGAGACTTGTAATGCAAGTTAGGGCCATTTCATAGATGCCAACTGTCTTGGATTTGCCAGGAAAATTGTTGACTTCTGTCTTGATGATATTGCCTTCTGAGTTGTGTACCGAGATCACAGCATCACCCTTATTTGAGTTAATAAGCATGTTTATTACCAGAAAAAAATGTATTAGCCAAGGGGATCGCAATCATAATTGGGCCCTTCTCACCTAATTAGGGTGAGACTGCCCAGAAAGTGATTGTGATCTGGGTGGGACTGCCTAGAAGGTGGGAGAAAGAAATTTTGAATCAATAACTACTCCAAATAGCCCCCACTTCACCTTTAATCCGGTCCTCTTCAAAAGCTTCAACCACTTGTGGCAGTTCTAAATTGAGAAGGAGAAGCTTTCCATAGTGTTAAACAGTTTTATTATATTTAAAACTACTCCTGAGGACGTTACAGACTGATGATGAAACGCATAAGGAAAAACATTCGTTATATGACTTCCTGGTTAGGTGGAATGTCTGCTAGAGAGCCAGCAGCATTCCCTGGTTCTATTATTGTATATGTAGTGTTCAATTGGTTCAATGTAAGTGAAATTTTAGTAAGTTTTAAATATAATAAAGCGGTTAACACTATGGAAGGCTGCCTCTCATTGTAATACTGCCACGAGTAGTTTAAGCTTTTGAAAAGGACCAGATTAAAGGTGAAGAGGGGGCTATTTGGAGTACTACTTGAGGCACCAGGGAGAATACCATTCCTGGTCACAAGAATGGGACTAGCCGTTCGCACCATCGTTTCTCGGACAAACTGCTGGAAATGGTAAGCCCGAGAAATACTGCAGATCGGCTGCTTTATTGGCTGTTAAAATGATACCCGGGTTAAGGCTGATCTCTTTAGCCATAATACCGGTAAACCACTTCAAAGCTGCAATGTATATATAAGTTTTGCGGTCTTAAAGTGGTTTCTTTATAAAAAAATGTTATTTGGTTCCAGCCTGGATCAGAAGTGACGTCATGACGTTACTTTAGTCCTCCAAGGCCATAGAGAAGATCAAAAAGGATCTACTCTTTGATCACCTCTGAGACCAGCCGGTCGCACCATCGGAACATTTCTTGGTCGAACTGCTGGAAACATAAGCCTGAGAAATACAGACGAGCTGCTGCTTCTTCAGCCATAATCCCGGTAAACCACTTCAAAGCCGTAGCGTGTATTTATGTGTTGCGGTTAATGAAATTCCCCTTTAAATGCAGTTGGTCTGAAGGGATACAAAGGATATATTATACATTCTCCGAAGTGAATTGTTGCGCTTTGTTTTTAGTTCACCGAACACACATTTACTGTTCCTTACTTGAATACATTTGTAAGGATACACTCAGCTTATTGTTGGTTATTCATATTTATAGATTCAGCTTCGGGGGCATTTAAGGTCCTTCCCCATTATATATTCTCATTAGACCTACATCAGTTTTTCGGAGCCCACTGAAAACATTCCCCTGAATGGCAAAACTGTGAAGCCAGAACAGCGATAAACTGGAGAATAAGGTTCTGTATTTGGGGGGGGGGGGGCCACGTCTGGACTGTGTGTTAGAGGTTTGGGTAGCGCTCTGTAGGAAGGACGTAGGAATGTCTAGAAAAGGGACGGGAGATCTCACTTACAATGAAAGGTCAGAAAAACTTGACTTGTTTGGTTTGGAAAAAGAATCCTTAGATGTGGTCTGATTAATATGTATAAGGGCTGTAAATGTTTTCAGTCACCCACTAATACTTATCCAAGGTCAGCATAAGGATATAGCAAATTAGCTTTTCGTCCCGTGGTTGGACCACCACTGGTCAACCTTCTTGGTATCTGGAGCCTCAGTTGGGGACCTTATCAACAAATGTAGATAATTTTATTATACACAAAGAGACTATTAATACTGTACGATTACAATTTCAAATTTTTTTGAATTTATACATTTATATTTTTGGATGTTTCCAAGATCAAGAAACTTTTTTTCTACGTGTTTCATGAACAGCATTCACTTACCCAGGAGAAGGCAACCCACGAATCGTCAACCACTTAAAGTGATTGTCAAGCTTCATTTTTTTTTTTCATACTTACCTCCACTGTGCAGTTCGTTTTGCACAGAGTGGCCCCGATCCTCCTCTTCTTGGGTCCCCTATCAGTTCCTCCCCGCATCATATAACCCCCTGGGAGAAGCACTCTCCCGGGGGTGTTACCTTGCGGGTGTGCTCCCAAGTCCAGCATTTGCATCCATAGATGCAGAATGCAGGACTCGGCCCCACCCCAAGTCGCCCGCTTCATTGGATTTGATTGACAGCAGTGGGAGCCAATGGCTGCGCTGCTATCAGGGTAATCTTAATTCAAGAGCACTCCTTAGGCATGGGCGGACTGACCATTTGGGCACTGCCCGGGGGCCCTCATGCCACTTGGGGCCCCATCAGGGTTGCCAACAGGGTTGTTTTTAAAAAAATCCCAAGATTATATCTGTCCCGCCTCTCCAGTACCTTTTCAGTGTATGTATGTGTATTCTGTGTGTGTATACTGTGTGTGTATATTGTGTGTCTGTGTGTGTATACTCTGTATGTATACTGTATGTGTGTGTATACTGTGTGTCCCCATAATCTATTGCCTGAGGGCCCCATAATCTCCTATTGCCTGGGGGCACATAATCTCCTTTTGCCCTGGGGCCCCATAATCTCCTATTGCCAGGGGCTCTCATAATCTCCGATTGCCCGGGGGCCCTATGAGTTGTCAGTCTGCCCCTGCTTCTGGGCACTGCCCAGGGGCCCCAGGTATGCTAGACGATATATTCTACTGAAGTGGAAATCTGAGGACCCCCCCCCCCACCTGTGCCTCCTGGCAGCACTCAGTGAATTTGGTCCTGCTCTTGTACAGGTTGACTTATGAGAATAGACAATGCCAGGGGAAGTTTGACAAAATCTGGTCTGCCTGGATGGAGACACGCGCTGCCCTTGACCCCCCTCCGGACTGAGTGGGCCCTCCCCTGACAGTTAGTGCATTGGTCGTCGTCCCCCCCCCCCCATGACATTGTTGTTGTTTGTTTGAAGTAGCCAGGATATACCTAATAAGATATATTTGTTATGTATGTTTGACATTTATCCACTCCTCACTGATATCGATTGCTTGGGTTCTCCCCCTGGAAGTGATGTACACTCTTGGCACTCATTGCTGTAAGTCCTGTGACGTATTTGTACTGTAATGCTGATTTGTCTAATAAAACTTTTCTCTGTTAAAAAAAAAAGGGGGCGCTACATACAGTACCACTTAGACCCCTTAAGACTGAGGGAGTTTTGCAGGTGCTATAGCGTTAAAAACAGCGCCTGCAATCCGCCCTCAAACAGCTGCCCTATTGTCTCCAGCGTTGCTCTGGCAGGAAGTCAGAAAAAGTCCTGCCAGCAGCTTCTTTGGAACGCATTCGGAGCGGTGAACTCACCGCTCTGAATGCGCTCCTGCCCATTGAAATCAATGGGGCAGTGCAATACGGCGCTGTAGTGGCGCATTATGGGCGGTATTAACCCTTTCTCGGCCGCTGCAAATCTGATGGTAAAATAGCTGCGTTTTGCCGCTATTTTACCGCCAAAGTTATGGGTATCAGCAGTGTGAAAGGGCTCTTAACCCTCCCGGCTGAGGCAGCATAAACCCTACCTGCCTACAAGCTGCCTCCTCTATCAAGAGAAATTACAGCAGAGGCACTGTTGATCACTCCAGGTGCATGTTGTACCCTTTCTGAGCCAAACCAGCATTCCCAGTGCTCTTCCTATACCCCATATCAGAAAGTACTGAATATTTTTTTATTTAGATAAGGTAAGAGGTTAAAGGATCACTAAAGGAATTGATTTTTTTTTTAGCTAAATAGCTTCCTTTACCTTACTGCAGTACTGGTTTCATGTCCCTATTGTTCGTTTTTTGCTTTGAAGTTGCTGTAATCCTGCTCTGATCTCCACACTTCCTGCTTGTCTGTTTCCTTATAACCACAGTGCTGGGAGCTTTCTCACGGTGGTCTGAGCTGTCATTACTGTGTGTCTAAAACTTCCCAGAACCAATCAGATTCATTTTAAAAACAAAACACTGCCCTGGATTTGTTTTTGTTTTTTCTGTGTGTCTATTTCTACTTCACAGAAACATGAAGCCAGTTCAAAGTGAAACTAACCTGCAGGCACATTATATGAATGATTTTTATCTATTTTTAATCATTTTGAAAAGGAATCAGTTAACTTTTATGTCTCTATACCCTGTAAACAGTCATTTCAGCAAAAAAAAAAAATGTTTTCCTTTAGTGACCCTTTAAGTAAAGGTGTGTTTGAGTAGTAAAAGTGTTTGACAATAGTCTAAGTTGGTGAAGTAAAATTAGAAAAATATATACATAAAACTATTTTTCAGAAATGGATAAAGGGACTATATCGGTTCTATTAAAATAATGTAAACAGAATTGTAAAACACAGGTTTATTGATTAAAAGTCACAAGACAGAAATTTGTACAATTCATTGATTGGTCAACGTTGACCAATCAATGAATTGTACACATTTCTGTCTTGTGACTTTTAATCAATAAACCTGTGTTTTACAATTCTGTTTATATTATTTTAATAGTACCGATATAGTCCCTTTATCCAATCTTGTGGTTAGCCCCGTGGTCTGGCCTCAGCAACCTTTCCACTGCTCCCACTTTCCCCTTTTCGCAATTAACCGGGATGATGGTACGATTTTATTCCATGATTATTTATCTTTACTTGAGGCTATACTCCCATTTTTGTCTATTTTTCAGAAATAAAATACTGATACTTGGCATGTGCTTATGTATTCACCCCCTTTGTTATGAAGCACATAGACACACCATTTTGGGAAAGGCCCCAGAGGCTGGAACACCTAAGCAAGAGGCACCACTAACCAAGCACTGCCATGAAGACCAAGGAACTCTCCAAACAAGTAAGGGAAAATGTTGTTGAAAAGTACAAGTCAGGGTTAGGTTATAAAAAAATATCCAAATCTTTGATGATCCGAGGAGCCCCATCAAATCTATCATAACCAAATGGAAAGAACATGGCACAACAGCAAACCTGCCAAGAGACGGACAAACACCAAAACTCACGGACCGGGCAAGGAGGGCATTAATCAGAGAGGAGCACAGAGACCTAAGGTAACCCTGGAGGAGCTGCAGAGTTCCACAGCAGAGACTGGAGTATCTGTACATAGGATGACAACAAGCCGTACGCTCCATAGAGTTGGGCTTTATGGCAGAGTGGCCAGAAGAAAGACATTACTTTCAGCAAAAAAAAATGGCAGGTTTTGAGTTTGCGAAAAGGCATCTGGGAGACTCCCAAAATGTATGGAGGAAGGTGCTCTGGTCGGATGCGACTAAAATTGAAGTTTTTGGCCATCAAAGAAAAAAAATGTCTGGCACAAAACCAACACATCACATGACCCAAAGAACACCACCCCAACTGTGAAACATGGTGGTGGCAGCATCATGCTGTGAGGATGTTTTTCAGCAGTCAGGGCTGGGAAACTGGTCAGAGTTGAGGAAAAGATAGAGGGTGCTAAATACAGGGATATTCTTGAGAAAAACCTGTATCACTCTGTGTGTGATTTGAGGCTAGGATGGAGGTTCACCTTCCAGCAGGACAATGACCCCAAACACACTGCTAAAGTAACACTTACATGGTTTAAGGGGAAACATGTAAATGTGTTGGAATGGCCTAGTCAAAGCCCAGACCTCAATCTAATAGAAAATCTGTGGTGAGACTTATAGATTGCTGTTCACAAGCGCAAACTATCCAACTTAAAGGATCTGGAGCAGTTTTACAAGGAGGAGGAATGGGCAAAAATCCCAGTGGTAAGATGTGGCAAGCTCATAGAGAATTATCCAAAGTGACTTGGAGCTGTGATAGCTGCAAAAGGTGGCTCTACAAAGTATTGTCTTTAGGGGGGTGATTAGTTATGCACATTGACTTTTCTGTTATTTTGTCCTATTTGTTGTTTGCTTCACAATAAAAAAAAAAAAAAAAATCTTCAAAGTTGTGGGCGTGTTCTGTAAATTAAATGATGCAAATCCTCAAACAATCCATGTTAATTCCAGGTTGTGAGGCAACACAACACGAAAAATGGCAAGGGGGGGTGAATACTTTTGCAAGGCACTGTAGGTCCACTTTAATCTACTCTGGTCATGTTTTTTTCTGGCCCTTTAATTCCTGTTATTCTGAGGATTCAGGAGCCGACAGTGACACAAAGCTCCGTTATTTGGGAATGGGTTTTCTGCAGACGGGAGTGAAAGTGATTGCAAGGAACACTGTGGTATTGGCAGAGGTTCAGCGTGACTGCAGTCAGCATATTCTATCCATGTTTCACAACCTGGGCTGGAGCCTAAAACATCCCTTATGGCCAGAGCCAGATACCGTTTCCAGTTACAGCAAATTGGGTTAACCTGGCATTACTATGTTTCTCAATACACCCATTGTTGTCCCTCACCCTCCTCTATAGGACTTTGTTTAAAACACACCACCGACTCCACCGGCCAAAACACACAACGGTAATGAACTTAAGGAGTTTACGTATCTGCTGAGTAACACACTGCCGTGTAGAACCACAAGGGCAGTCGTGATGAGGCTTAAAGGGGATTTTCACCTTTAAACCGAGAAAGTAACAGTACTCAGACACCCTGTTAGGACTGATGGTTTCCTGGGGCAGTCGTGAGCCACACTGTGCATCATAACCGTCTGTCACACTAAAGCCTCATACACACGATCAGACTTCCATCAGACAAGTCCGTGGATTTTTGTCCGAAGAGCGTTGTCCGTGAACTTGATCTGCATACAGACGGCAGAACTTTTTCAGCCAACATTCACGAAACTACATGGTTTTTCTGCTCTTTAGCGCCACCCTTTGGGCAACTTATTCTAATGTTGTCTTATGGTTAACATTAGTTTGGAGCATGCGTGTTTGTACTCTGGATTATAGTCCGACAGACCTGTGTACACAGGATCGGATAATCCGACAGAACACATTTGTTGTCTGACAATTTGAGAGCATGAACATCCAACATTTGTTGACAGAAATTACAACAAAAATTGTCCGATGGAGCATACAGACTGTCAGATTATCTGACAAAACACATAGGGCTAGATTCACGTTTCCTGGCGTATTTTTGTGCGGGCGTAGCTTATCCAATTTAGGCTACGCCTCCGCAACTTTTACGGGCAAGTGCTGTATTCACAAAGCACTTGCTCCGTAAGTCGCGGCGGCGTAGCGTAAATTGACCGGCCTAATTCAAATTTAGAAGAGGTGGGCGTGTTTTATGTAAACGAGCCCTGACCCCATGTAATTGACGCTTTTTTTTTACTGCGCATGCGCTGGCCGTGAACGTTTTCCAGTGAGCATGCTCCAAATCACGTCACAAATTGTCAATGAAACCGACGTGAACGTAACTTACGCCCAGCCCCATTCAGAATCGACTTACGCAAACGACGTCCTATTTGATGCTGTCCCTTCGTCCATACTTAACAATGGCTGCGCCTCACTATAGCAGGGGTAACTTTACACCGGGCATAAGTCTAACGTAAACGACGCAAGTAGATACGCCGGCCGCAACTACGTTCAGGATTCAGCGTATTTACCTCATTTGCATATTCAGCGCTTAAACGCCACCTAGCGGCCAGCGTAAATATGCAACTTAGATACGACGGCGTAAGTGACTTACGCCAGTCAGATCTAATGAAAATCTATGCGTAACTGATTCTATGAATCAACCGCATAGATAGGAGGCCTCCGACGCAGAGATACGACGGTGTATCTGGAGATACGCCGTCGTATCTACTTTGTGAATCTAGCCCATACACTGCAGTTGAAGTGTGCGTAAATTAAACACTTTTTTGGGGTTAGGAAAGAGTTAAAAAGGGTTGAAACTCATTTAAGGTTTTTGGGGTTCTTTGGCCTATGGCTACCAACTCAATAGGCCTTGACCTTGATTTTTTTGTCTGTCCTGTCCCGTGGAAAAAAAATTCTTTGCTTTCTGTAATGGAACGTCCCACACTCCGCTTGAATGCTTCCATCATATACGACTTCCTATCAGTCTGGATATAGATAGCAGATATTCCAGCTGCTCACACACACAACGAGAAGAGACTTGTTTGTCTGCTGAACATGGAGTGTTTAT
Organism: Rana kukunoris; assembly: GCA_029574335.1. Classification (NCBI taxonomy): domain Eukaryota; kingdom Metazoa; phylum Chordata; class Amphibia; order Anura; family Ranidae; genus Rana; species Rana kukunoris. Next base: position 448,186,185 of record CM056053.1, on the reverse strand, counting down.
TAGAGCCAAAATGCCAGTCTTATATACAGTTAAAGAGGAGGTAACCAGAACATAAATTAACATGAGCTAATTAACTAAATCATTTAGACAGCCGAGGTGACTCATAGATATGGCCTTTCAGGGTAGACGCCACGTCTCCTCGATCACCTGCTATACAATTCACATTATCATAAGTGTAAACACAGGACATCTTCACACAATAGCAGGGTCAATTAGCACAGAGAACAGACAGATGGCTGGAAGGGATGACATCAGCATCTCCTTACACTGTATGTCCCAACAGTATGACTCAGTCACTCTAATATGGCATATACAGGGTCCCCAGGAATACAGCTCACAAAGAGCACCGTTCCCCCAAATGCCAGGGCCCATGATCGTAAGGCAAGAGGCTAGCATTCAGTCCCCCCCAAAAGTCCCTATCCCGGGTGAGTCTGTCACACTTTCTATCTGGAAAATGCAACAGGAAGTAAAAGGACATTTTCAAAAATGGAGGGGGACTTCCCATCTTAGACGTTGGTCGTCAGAATCCTTTTTTCCCCATTTGAAAAACTAACCTAATTTTGAGCTTTGATGAGGAATCCAATATTTTGGCATTTCTGTCATATTATGTTAATGTGACAATGGTCACCAGGAAAAGCAGAGCTTTTGAATCTCAAAGACACAAACAACAATAAAAAACTGGGAGAAGTGAAATGCCGCATACAGACGATCGGACATTCAGACAAAAAACATTTCAGACCTGGTTCTCATGTTTTCGACAACAAAATCTATTCTCCTAAATTCCCATCATGTGTGGACAATGATGCTCTGAATCAAGTACGAGACGGAAGCGCTCGGTCTGGTAAAACTAGCGTTTGTAATGGAGATAGCACATTCGTCACGCTGTAACAGACTGAAAAGCACGAGGCTGAAAAGCGCAAATCGTCTCTCACCAAATATCTACTAACACGTCCGGTATTGAACTTCCCTTTTATAGTGCTGTCATATGTGTTGTACGTCACCACGTTCTTGGCGTTCGGAATTTCTGACTACATTTGTGTGACCGTGTGTATGCAAGACAAGTTTAAGCCAACATCCGTCGGAAAATGTATCCACGGTTCTGTTGTCGGAATGTCCGATCATCTGTACGCGGCATATCAGATAGGAAGCCATAGGCAAACCATAGAGCATGTACAGCAGGCTGACAATGCTTATACTAATTGAGAAGCAGTGGCTTAGTCATTTGTCAACCTGAAAAAGGAAGCAGTGGCAGAACAAGGTCATCTGACACTCAAGGCGAGGAAGCCAAAGTGTCCCCCTTCCCCATTCCATCTTTTAGATTTTGGCATTACGCAGCTAACACAAATACAAAATGATTTTATACAAAAAAAGGAAAGAAAATGAAGGCATTTCTACAAATTATTAGGGTTAACTAAAATTTTAACTACAAATTTTGGGGTTAAAAAACGAATTGGGGTTAATTGCAAATTCTATTCTGCGATTTATATTTTACACTATATACACTATGGCCCGGATTCACAAAAGTTTTACGCTGGCGTATCTAGAGATACATCTTCGTAAGTACAAATGTGCGCCGTCGTATTGTTATGCCGATTCGCGAAGCTAGATACGTCGTAAAACATGGCTTTAGCCGCTCGACGTAACTTGCCTACGCCGACGTATCGTGGGCACATAGTTACGCAGAACGCATTTGGCGTACCCATGTTAAATATGCAAATGAGTAAGATATGCCAATTCATGAACGTACTTTCGACCGGCGCATGTTTTTAAGTGATTTGCGTAAGGGTTACGTCCGGCGTAAAGTTACCCCTCATATAGGAGGCGCAGGTAATGCAAAGGTATGGGCCAGGGAACGGACGCCGTCAAATTTTACGTTGTGTACGCCGTTTACGTAGTACGTGAATAGGGCTGTGCGTAGGTTACGTTCACGTCGTAGGCAGTGTTTTGACGTATCTTAGGCAGTTATTTCGACGTGACTGTGAGCATGCGCACTGGGATGTGTCCAAGATACGACGCATGTGCGGTTCGTTTTTAGTACTTGTTTGAAGCTCAGCCCATCATTTGCATGGGGTCACGCTTCATTTAAATGTAACACGCCCACTTCCAGCCCACTTCCACCTACTTTGACTTACATCGGCTTACGCCGACGAATATACGCTATGCCGGCACCATGTTGGGAGCATTTTGTTTGTGAATTTCATACTTGCCTCCCTGCGTGGCGCCGGCGTAGCGTAAATAAGATATGCTATATCTCCCCCATGAACTTTAATGGCATCCCAGTCTTAGTCTGTAGGGTTCAATATTGAGTTGGCGCTGCCCCTTGCAGCTACAACAGCTTCAACTCTTCTAGGAAGGCTGTGCACAATGTTTAGGAGTGTGTCTATGGGAATGTTTGACCATTCTTCCAGAAGCGCATTTGTGAGGTCAGGCACTGATGTTGGAGAGAAATCCTGGCTTGCAGTCTCCGCTCTAATTCATCTCAAAGGTGTTCTATCGGGTTGAGGTCAGGACTCTGTGCAGGCCAGTCAAGTTCCTCCACCCCAAATTCTTCTCAGATGGTAAAGCTGCACATTCCTCTTGGCAAAAACCCTCCAGTTCCTGTAAATTCTTGGGCTGTTTTGCATGAACGGCACGTTTGAGATCTCCCCAGAGTGGCTCAATAATATTGAGGTCAGGAGACTGAGATGGCCACTCCAGAACCTTCACTTTATTCTGCTGTAGCCAATGACAGGTCGGCTTGGCCTTGTGTTTTGGATCATTGTCATGTTGGAATGTCCAAGTACGTCACATGCACAGCTTCCTGGCTGATGAATGCAAATGTTCCTCCAGTGTTTTTTTTTATAACATTCTGCATTCATCTTGCCATCAATTTTGACCAAATTCCCTTGTCTCATCATTCCAAATGACTTTGTGCCAGAAGGTTTGAGGCTTGTCTCTGTGCTGTTTGGCATATTGTAAGTGGGATACTTTGTGACATTTGCGTAGTAATGGCTTTCTTCTGGCCACTCAACCATGCAGCCCATATTTCTTCAAGTGCCTCCTTATTGTGCATCTTGAAACAGCCACACCACATGTTTTCAGAGAGTCCTGTACTTCACCTGAAGTTATTTGTGGGTGTTTATTTGCATCCCGAAAATTTTCCTGGCAGTTGTGGCTGAAATTCTAGTTGGTCTACCTGACCATGGTTTCGTTTCAACAGAACCCCTCATTTTTCACTTCTTGATTAGAGTTTGAACACTACTGATTGGCATTCTCAATTCCTTGGATATCTTTTTATATCCCTTTCCTGTTTTATACAGTTCAAATACCTTTTCCCGCAGATCCTTTGATAATTCTTTTGCTTTCCCCATGACTCAGAATCCAGAAACGTCAGTGCAGCACTGGATGAAAGATGCAAGGGTCTGTCAGGAGTCCAGAAACTCATTGACCTTTTATACACACACACTAATTACAAGCAAGCAGATCACAGGTGAGGATGGTTTCCTATAATAGCCATTCAAACCCTTCTGTGTCAACTTGTGTGTATGTTATCAGGCCAAAATCACCAGGGTAGGCAAACTTTTGATTGAGTCATTTGGGTAGTTTCTGTTGTGATTATGATTTAAAAAGAGTAAACACAGTTGATTGATAATAAATGGCTCCAGCCAAACACTAAAAATGAGTGAAAGAAATCTTTTTGTGTTATCATTCATATTCTCAGAAAAATTCCCAAGAAATCATACATTTTTCCAGGGTATGTAAACTTCTGAGCACAACTGTATTTTTGTGCCATTGTGCAGGTTCATGTTTGTATGTTTGTAAATCTTCTTTTTTTGTTGCAGTGCCTGACAACTGGCCGTGTTAAGCTGTAGTCGTTGGCCGCGCTCCCCTCTAGATAAAGATGCCATGGTTTGCAGCTGCAGAAAGTCACACAGACATTGCTCCCGCGGGCACTTGTGTACTAACAGCTGACGCTTTCCTTTTCACAGTCAAACAATGGACCTTGCTGACAATTCATCACTTTTTAAGCACCATCAGCTGCAAATGTTTACATTTTTGGTCTTAGATGGATATTTGTAAGTGAGTGGAGAATTGTCTGCGAGTAAAGTGAAAACGTTGTCTGTCTTGGCAGGAGGGGCGAATACGGTTCATATCGCCAACATGGATTATCATGCTCATTAGCCAAAGAGGAGAATGCAAAATTCAAATAGGTTGTGTTACAAACTTGTCTTAGTCAGAGTGGCAATTAATACTTTGTGGTTCCATGTCTAAAGAAAAAAATATGAAGTCAGTTGTGGCCCTGTCACTTCATCCTTTGGAAATGCTAGTTGCCTGGCTTCTGTGACAGTCTGTAATAGGTAGTTACTTAGTAGCAGGGGTATCAAGAGAAGAAGGCAACACAACTGTTCTTATAGACATGTGCAGGGGGTGTGCAAAGTGTGCCTGGTCACACCCTAATAATTGCATGCGTTGGCGATTACCTCCATTATCTGGGTTTCCCCCCGTGTTGCGCCCCTCTCCCCTGCAGTGCCAGGGGCAGATCCAGGAGGGGCAATGGGGAAATTGCCACCCCGAGAAATTTGTGGTAGTTGCAGAACTTGCGACACCTGAGAGTCTAAGCGGGTAGCTCTGCGGCGAGTGAGAGACAGAGAGTGGGCGGTCAGCTGGTCGGCTCTGTGGGTGAGCGGGCGGGTGGCCAATCAACAGGTCAGTTGCCGGGGGAGCAGAGAGATGACATCATCTCTCATTGCCCTCACCACCTTAGCAAGTATTCCGCAAGTTGTGGCCGGTGAGGTGGCAAGTTACAATCTGCATCTGGTGGCAGGCAAGTGACATTCCGCAACATGTGGCAAGTGACAATCCGCAACGTGTGGCAGGTAACGTGGCAAGTGACAATCTGCATCTGGTGGCAGGCAAGTGACATTCCGCAACATGTGGCAGGTGATGTGGCAAGTGACAATCTGCAACGTGTGTCAAGTGACGTGGCAAGTGACAATCCGCAACATGTGGCAGGCGACGTAGCAAGTGACAATCTGCATCTGGTGGCAGGCAAGTGACATTCCGCAACATGTGGCAGGTGATGTGGCAAGTGACAATCTGCAACGTGTGTCAAGTGACAATCCGCAATGTGTGGTAAGTGACAATCCGCAACGTGTGACAGGTGACGTGGCAGGTGACAATCTGCAACGTGTGGCAAGTGACAATCTGCAATGTGTGGCAGGTGACGTGGCAAGCTGCATCTAGTACCAGGTGACGTGGCAAGTGACACACTTGGGGCTCCCACTGATTCTGCATTATTGTGAGTTGATAAATTGCCCCCCAAAAAAATATTTTCTGGCAGTGCCCCTCCCGAGACTAGACTCTGGATCCACCCTTGTGCAGTGCTGCTGGCTTTTCTCCTCTCCTCTCGCCCGGATCCTACAGGGGAATGTTTCGGAATTGAGAGTGGGGAAGGGGCTGGCAAATATGTCATTTACCGGCCCCTTCCATTTCTAAATGAAAACAGTGAACATGCTCACTCACTGTCCACAAAAAGGAAAAGGTCTGGTTTTACCCGCAAACCACCTCCATCCCAATATATGCAACAAAAAAACAGGAGATCGCTCAGGGACTCTAAATAAGGTGAATGCGGTTAGCCAACAATTGACAGAGTAAATGCAGTCTCAAAATGTATTAAAATTGTCATGCAAACATAAACATGAATCATAGCAAAGCCACTGAAATGATACATACAATAAAAAAATGTCATTGCACGTATCATGGTATAACATGTAAATTGCAAAGTACACAGGCATTAAAAGTGTCCCAACGTGTTTCGTAAGACCATTCTTGTTTCATCAGGGGTAGATGCGTGTGTAGTACATCTGTAGGGAGTATAATGGACCAAATGAGTATCAACACAGGGATAGTATTGTGACACTTAGTCAAAAGGGTCCAAAACACTTGGCCCTATACTCACCAAAGGCTGGATCAGACTACCCATTTTGATGCTCGCTCACTTTGTTTTTTCATAACTGAAGCACAGTAAACTGTGTTTACAATGTTTCAGTTTGTGAATCACAGGAAGCTGCTCAGCACAGATAATTTCCCATGCATTACCTGTCCAGTGCAGCTGAGGCTGCAGAGAAAGGCATGTGCGTCTGAGCTTTGGGGTGCACACCCTAATGCAATAGGCTGCGCACACCTATGACTGTTCCTGTAAGGTAGCTTTTATTCCAAAAACAACAGTAACATTCTAAGGTTTTATATTTATTAGAAACAGTAAGGTAACTTTGACAGCACATACAAGTTCAGATTAAGAGTTCACTTCTTATGTAAGGAGACGACATGACTTATGGCTTCCTTAACCACTTAAGGACCGCCTACCGACGATATATGTCGGCAGAATGGCACGGCTGGGCACAGGCAGGTACAGGTACGTCGCCTTTAAGAGCCCAGCCGTGGGTTGCACCGGCGTGCGCACGCGACCCGGTCCGAAGCTTCGTGACCGCGCCCGTGGGACCAACGGACCCGATCGCCGCCGGTGTCCCGCGATCGGTCAAGGAGCTGAAGAACGGGGAGAGGTGTATAGCAGTGACACTGATTGTCGGTTCCCTGATATAGGGAACGACGATCAGTGACATCAGGCCTACAGCCACACCCCCCTACAGTAAGAATTACTCCCTTAGGGCACACTTAACCGCTTAGCGTCCCTAGTGGTTAACCCCTTCACTACCCTTTTCACAGTAATCAGTGCATTTTTATAGAAATTTTCGCTGTGAAACTGCCAATGGTCCCAAAAATGTGTCAAAAGTGTCCGATGTGTCCGCCATAATGTCGCAGTCACGGAAAACCGATAATCGATAAACGCTTATTGCGATTTTTTTACCAAAAATATGTAGAAGAATACGTATTGGCCTAAACTGAGAAAAAAATGTTTTTTTTATATCTTTTTTGGGGATATTTATTATAGCAAAAAGTAAACAATATTGCTATTTTTTCAAAATTGTCGCTCTATTTTTGTTTATAGCGCAAAAAATAATAACCGCAGAGGTGATCAAATACCACTAAAAGAAAGCTCTATTTGTGGGGAAAAAGGAAGCCAATTTTGTTTGGGAGCCACCTCGCATGACCGCGCAATTGTCAGTTAAAGCAACGCAGTGCCGAATCGCAAACAAAGGCAAGGTCCTTAACCTGCATATTGGTCCGGGTCTTAACAGGTTAAGGATAGACATTTGTGCATATTGTTCCTAATCTCCTCTTCTCAAGAGAGAATAAATTCAGTTCAGCTAATCGTTCCTTATAGCTGAGCTTCTCCATGATTCTTACCAGTTGGTTGCCCTTCTCAGGTTCCTAGGTATCCTTTTTATGAACTGGTGACCAAAACTTAACTGCAAGGACCCAAGTCCTCCAGCTTTCACATCAGGCTCTGTCCACTGTCAGCATCGCTGGTGGCTGGGAATCTGTTGGCTGTTAACATCATTTACAACCAATGACAGGTGAAAAGGGGAGGTAATAATGGTGGCAATCATGCCACACTGCAGTGTTGCCAACTGTCCGTAAAAACGGGCACTTTTTTCCCCCATTCGTAAATGTCAGTGGTTGTGGGAATGTGCCAGTAAAAATAGCCGAGATCGATTCAGCTTGAAAATGCGCATGGAGATTGGAGGCAGGGGGTGATGGTGGCTGCGGTGGCATCACAGAGGGGGATGGAGGTGGGGGGGTGGAGTTAGGGGGAGATTGGAGGCAGGGGGTGTTAATGGCAGAGGGTGATTGGAGGCAGGGGGTGTTGGTGGCACCGCAGAGGGGAATGGTGGAACCGCAGAGGGTGGGGGATGGAGACAGGGGTTGTCGGTGGCACCGCAGAGGGTGATGGAGGCAGGGGACGATGGAGGCAGGGGGTGATTGGAGGCAGGGGGCCTGGGGGAGATTGGAGGCAGAGGGAGATTGAAAGGCAGAGGGAGATTGTGGCAGAGCAGAGGGGGGTGAAGGCAGGGGGTGTTGGTGGCAGAGGGGGATGGAGGCAGGGGGTGATGTGACTAAATAATTTGCCCTTATTATATCGAAAATAACAAAATTATGTTTTTTTACCTTAATACCTACCTTAAATCACATTACTATTTGCCTAACGTACTTGTTTGTAGCCTAAATACTGAAATTTGCACTGAAAAATGTACTTTAGTAACTTTTGTGAAATGCCAGTAAAAATGTGTCCACGCCAGTAAATTTCAGGTGTGGTGCCATTAAATTTCAATCTGGTAGGTTGGCAATACTGCCACGGGAAAGGAAGTAACCGCTCCAGGTGGGTATGTTGAACAATGAGCAACAGTTCAGGAAATTAAGGGTGCCGGCAATGCACAAAGCATTTGGTAGAGGAAAAAAGGATGGACAGCCGCACTCCAAAAAAACATAAGGTTGTCTTTAATATAAAAATGGGAAGATGCACTACAAAAACAAGCAGAGAATGGGAATAACAGCCTACGCGTTTCACACTACAAATCAGTGCTTAAAGGAGTTGTAAAGGAAACATTTTTTTTCTTGAAATTACTGTTTACAGGGTATAGAGACATAGGGCCAGATTCAGGTAGATGGGCGCATCTTTAATCTGGAGTAACGCTTCTCATTTACGTTACTCTGCCGAAATTTTAGGAGCAAGTGCTGATATTCATGAAGCACTTGCTCCTAAAGTTGCGGCAGCGCATCGCAAATAAGCCGGCGGAATTCAAATTGGGCGGGTACGGGGCGTGTATTATTTAAACTAAGCGCGATCCCGCGGTGAACGTACTGCGCATGCGTCGAGTGTCAATGCATCCCAGTGCGCATGCTCCAAATTCTGTCAGTGAACGTCAATGACGTCACATCCCCATTCATGAATGTTTTACGCAAGCGACGCGATTTTTTTTTTCCCGACGCGATGACGACGGCTATACTTAACATAGGATACTCCACTAGGGGGCTGCTTTATCTTTACGTCGCGTATCGCTTCTGGAAACGTCGTAAAGTCACTGCGTCGCGCCCGAAAACGATCGTGAATTTCCGACTCCCGCTGATTAACATATTTTTTCAGCGTTAATCAGCGGGAACGCCCCCGGCGCCATTTTTAAGTTGAAGTAACGATGCGATGGCGAAATTCAATTACGCTGCTCGCATCGGAACTCCAACCCGGCGTTTCTTGTTTTCTGGTTACAGAAAGCAAAAACGCCGGCTTAAAGCGACAGTTAGGCTGGAGTATCACAGATACTCCAGCCTAACTCTACCTGAATCTGGCCCATAATTGTTAACTGATTCCTTTTAAAAAATTATTAAAAATAGATAAAAACCAATCATATAAGGTGCCTGCAGTTTCAGTTTCGCTTTTGCATCTAGTTTCATGCTTCTGTGACGTACAGAGACACAGAGCCAATACAGGGCAGTGTTTGTTTTTAAAATTAAACTGATTGGTTTTGAGGGGTTTAGACACACAGTAATCACACCTCCTTGATTAGTGACCACAGAGAGAAAGCTCCCAGGACTTTTTTTATCAGGAAACAGACAACCAGAAAGTGTCTAGAACAGAGAAGAATTACAGCAACATCATAGCAAAAACGAACAATGAGGACATGAAACCAGGACTGCAGTAAGGTAAAGGAAGCTATTTAGCTAAAAAAAAAAAATTCCTTTAGTGACCCTTTAGTCATGGCTCACAACACTGCCACACTGGCACACAATGTACAGAGACAGGCCCTCTCCGGTTTCATTATCTACATACTGGAGGTAAGTCTTTTTGAAGTCAGTGCAGCCATACTGCTACTTTCCAAAAATTGAGCTAATAAAATGGCCTGAATCTGTGGCATGTGTTGGTAAAGCTACCAAAACTGGTAGCAGGGTTTTTGAATATGGTGCAGACCATTTTAGAGGGCCATGTTGCCAAAAATAAAGTGTCGTAATTGCTTTATTGATTTACCCTAAATATCTTTAGAGTTGGATTAGCTAGGAATCTGTAAGTTAAAAACCTTTATCTTATGTCTCCCTTAAATACTATATAAACAAGAGAACACAGTGGAGATATATAATCTCTCGTTGTTGCCCAGGGGTGCCAGTAACAGATGGTGGCGTTGACAGGAATGGCTCAGCTGCCTCGTTAGAGGGGTCCACCTTCCTTCGACAGGTGTGAGTGATCTGCCTTATCAAGGGCCGCAGCAGCCTTCCCCATGAAAAAAGCCAAAACACGTCTGATCCTTTTCCCTGGAGAAACCGTTGAAAGATTACACTAATTGAGCTGTCTTGTACATATTAACAACCTTAAGGACGCTGTCAGTTTTGCAGTAGCTCACTGAGCTATTTAAGTTTCTAGGGTATGTTCACTTTGTCTCCATATCTTAATTAAAAGAGGACCTGGCTGTCACACACATACAGAGACACAGTAAACTCATTGATTGCCACATATTAGGCATATCTCTCGCTGCAGTATATGCAAAGGTCATAAGATACAGAAGGACATTTCTACTGAGTGACCAATTAAAAGAAGAATTTATGATTAAAAAAAAAAAAAGAAATCACACTTGAAATCTAATTTTCAGGTACACTATGGGCTAGATTCAGGTAGGAGAGCCTATCTTTAATTTGGCCTAACGCATCTCATTTACGTTAGGCCACCGCAACTTTTTCAGACAAGTTCTTTATTCACAAAGCACTTGCCTGTAAAGTTGAGGCGGCGTAGCGTAAATCACACGTCGGAATTTAAATTCGGCGGGTAGGGGGCGTGTATCATTTAAATGAAGCGATTGATTCCCAGTGCGCACGCTCCAAATCACGTCGCTACTTGTCAATGAAAGCGTTGTCAGCGTAACTGACGCCCAGCTCAATTGTGAATGGACTTACGCAAACAACATAAATTACGTCGGTTCCGACGTCCAAACTTAACATTGGCTGCACCAGCTATAGCAGGGATAACTTTAGGCCGTGCGTAGGTCTTACGTAAATGACGTAACCAGATAGGCCGGCCGGGTGCACTTTCGGGAATCGGCGTATAGGCTCATTTGCATATTTTCAACAGGAACGCCACCAAGCGTCCAGCCTAAAATATGAAAATAAGATACAATGGCGTAAGAGACTTACGCCAGTTGGATCCTATGGAAATCTATGCGTTACTGATTCTATGAATCAGTCGCATAGATAGGAGGGCTCAGACGCAGAAATAAGATGGCTTATCAGGAGATAAGCTGACTTATTTCTTTCCTGAATCTGGCCCTATATTACCAAAAGTCTTGGGATGCCTGCCTCTACACGCACATGAACTTTAATGGCATCCCAGTCTTAGTCTGTAGGGTTCAATATTGATTGGGCCCACCCTTTGGTGCTATAACTGCTTCAACTCTTCTAGGAAGGCTGTCTGCTAGGGATGGGCCAAACACCCCCTGGTTCGTTTCGCTCCAGAACATGCGAACAGGCAAAAAATGTGTGCCAACATGCGAACCCTATTAAAGTCTATGGGACACAAACATGAAAAAAGTGTATATTTTATTTTTTCAGAATACTTTTTTTAGGTGAATGGGTAGGGGTACAATGTACCCCATACTCATTCACATAAGGTGGAGGGCTGGGATCTAGGGGCCCAGTTGTTAAAGGAGGCTTCCAGATTCCGATAAGCCCCCCCACCCGCAGACCCCAACAACCAACGGCCAGGGTTGTCAGGAAGAGGCCCTTATCCTCATCAACCTGGGGAAAAGGTGCTTTGGGGTGGGGGCACAGGACCCCTCTGCCCCAAAGCACCCACCCCCCTATGTTGAGGGCTTGCGACCTGGTATGGTTCAGGAGGGGGGTTCTCGCTTGTCCCCACCCCCTTTACTGGCCTGCCGAGCATGCTCTAAAAGGGTCTGGTATGGATTTGGTGGGGACATTGGGGGTTCCCCTTAAAATCCATGCCAGATCGAAGGGCTTGATATTGTCTTGGAGGGGGAACCCATGCCGTTTTTATTTTTTATATTTGCGTGAGGTTCCTGTTACGGAATGGCCCGTGGGACCCAGGGGCTCTTGCAGGGTGTGGGGTACTCCTGTTTCAGCTTCACCAATGACTCTTGTGTCTAAAGTCATCCTATGTCCACTAGGGGCATAGGATGACTGAGAAATGATATCTTGGACTACATGAGAAGGGGCAGTAATGTAATCCACAATATATTCAAGAATGTCTGCAAGAAATAATTACAGGTTGTTGATTCTGAACCCAATAGGTCAATAGAAGAGTGATTTATTCAATGTGGGAACACAGACTGTTAAGGTGTTTAATGTGGTCTGCTACTGTAATGTAAATGAACCTTAGTCTGGCTCTCAAGAACCGGTCGTTGTGTGATGCTAATTGACACTGTATTGTGTGAATTTCTATTGATGATAATTGTGTATTGTGTAGCAGGTGAGAAGAGCTTGTCTCGGAGTCACCTTGTCTGGCTTGTCAGCTGTAGCTAATTAGCTCATGTAGATGATGTCAGACCTGGTGCCAGAAAGTCTGTCTACTAAAAGATGTGTATTGAGCTCCTTGTGTCATGTTGTGGGTGGAGCTGTTTCATTGTTCATTGTGGTTCCTAAACTGTATATAAGAAGCCTGAGTTTCCCATCCCAAGTCTATCTGTTTTGAACCAGAGAACAGAGCTGTATTTCATTTCTGGGGAATCCATATGGGCCGTGTTCGTCTGCTGGATTGTGGAGTGTTGATAAGCTGTCGTGGGTTGGTGGAATGGAATATCGTAAACGGCGTTAGCCGTTACAGTTCCCCTTCAAGATCATTAGCGCACAAGTCGCATGCCAAAGTCGCATGCCAAAGTCGGATCAGTTAAGGCGGCGATCTGCCAACTTCAGTGATATTCTCTGCTGCCAATCATATTCAATGACAGGGGCAGGGTCGAGTGATACAGTGAGCGGCTATAGCCACCGGCTGTATCACGGGAGCGCGCCCGCAAGAACTTACCACCATGCGAGAACGCTCGCATGAAGGTGGAAATTTCTTACGGGGGGAGCCGAGACAGCCGCCGAGGGACCCCAGAGGACCAGGTTCGGGGCCACTCTGTGCAAAATGAGCTGCACAGTGGAGGTAAGTATAACATGCTTGTTATTTAAAAAAAAAATCTCTTTAGTGTTCCTTTAAGGCCCTCTAGGCATACCTCTCTGCCCTCTATGTTTTATGAAGGCCGAAAGCTAAAAGTATAATAATCTTTTAAAACAAATTTAAATACACAAAGCTTCCTACCACATGATCATTAATTGACCAAAACCGCAAAATCCACTCCAAAACCTGTGACCTCCCTAATTACACATCTTGTACTAATTATCTTTTTCGAGCACCAAGGTCAATCTTTTGTCATTTGATTCGTGACCCCAATACTTTTGTCTTTAGTCAATTGGCTGCATCAGGGGCAACGAAACAACAGCTCCAGAATAGACATTAATTATCCAACATTAAGGCTAAGAACACTGGGCACTGATTGTCAGCTCAGGCCGCTCGTTGAATGCAGACTTGGCGCCTGTGCCTGTATAGATAAATTATGCCAAAGAGATTACAGCCGTGTTTTAATTAACCCTACTTGGAACACAATGACTTTTGGGGTTAATTTGAATTTGAGTTTAACAAAGCCTGCGGCGAAGGTGATTTAATTGATGTACAGGACATTTAATCGTATTTAATGTGCTGTAGTTAAAGTCAAATACAATTTTGTGTACAATCTTGGTTTCAAATGAAACCAGTGGACCCATGATGCCACGTTTAAATATTTATGCTGAGTGGGGTAGTAATCTGAAGAAGTAACTGATTCTTCCCAGATAGCAAGAAATTGAGCTGCAAGTTTGAAAATGACTTGCTAAGCTATTGCTAGACTTGCTGGACTTCACAACATTGTTGCACAATTGCAGCAAGTCCGCAGCAAGTCCCAGATCAACATTCTGCAAGTCTGCTCAGAGGTGGCTCTAGGCTTTGTGAAGCCTTAGGCGAAACTTACATATGAGGCCTATAATGGGGGTGGTGTAGCTGGCCAGCTAGAACCTGTCCTAGGTAGCTAATTTAACCTACATGTATATACAGCTAAACCTGCTAAGAACCTAATGTAGAGCAAATGTGTATATGTGAGAGACAAAAGCAGAGGTATTCACTGTGATTTTATGCTTGGATGTCATATAACAGTTGTATGTTGTGTTCACAGAAGCAAAAGAAAAAATATGCCTTTAAGAATCGTTTATTTATATGATAGTGAGGAGGTAGGCAATAACACAGTAGAATTCATACCAGAAAGCATAGAGTTAAGCTTTTGTGACTCATCAGGAGTCTTGGCCCAATCACAGCAAATCTCACATTGTAAATAGTGTGGTTAGAATTGTATACTGATCTAGTTGTGTGTTCACTTGTAGTTCCACCATACCTTCAAACAAACTCATACCTCCAAGCCAAACAAACAAATTCATGAACTAAAGCAACCTCAACAAACCCTGCAAACCACAGAGTTATACCTTTCAGAGAAATCAGAGAATGCTTTAATAACTTACAGAGAGAGAGTAAATACTGAAGAAAGAATATCCACCATCTTATGTTAAATGACAAGATTGAATATTTAAACCACCATTTTCTGTTATACTTTATTCATCACGTGTTTTTGTACATGGACTGTCTGCTGCCAAGCAGCAGTATTATATATGAAGAAAAGTGAAGTTAATAAAGAAGTTATTTTAAGCATTTGGTGTGCTCTTTAAACCTACTGTTTCCATAGAACAGCACTAGAGGAATTTCAGAGTAATAGACAGTCTTGTTGGACTGAAAAGTCAGAGATATCACAATACTTCTAATGCCACAGCGCATGAGGCACTTCATAGTGCTGCGCCTGCCACAGGTGGAGAGCACTGGGGGAGGAGCCAGGGAGCACAAGGAGGGTCCAAAGAGCAGGGGGGCGCAGAAGAAGCTAGATAGGAGGAGCGGTGGGGTGGCTGCATATGGAGGAATTGATATTTCCATATTCCTCCTGCCAGGGCCGATCTGCCCTATAGGCTCAATATGCAAGCCGCTTAGGGCCCCACAAAGCTGCGGAGGGCCCCCCAAATTACTAGAGTCATTTTCGGCCCCTCACCCGTTTCTTAACTCGCTGGCTGCATGGGAGAAGAGGTAAGAAGTCAGCACCCCCCACTTCTCACTTTAATATAAGATGTAATTTCCAACAGCAGAACACCCCCCCACTTTAATGTGACATGTCATCTGTCATTTTGCTTAGGGCCCCAGGGAGGTCAGGATCTTACTAATGATTTGTACACGGGGGCAAAATGATATATCTCTCTCTGGAGTCCATACCTCTCCTAATACAAGAAAGGACTTTGCTCGCTTTGGAAACCGCAGCTTGGCATTGCATGTTATTATTGAGCTTATGATCAACTAAAAACCCCAGATCCTTCTCCACTACAGATCCCCCCAGTTGAACTCCCCCTAGCATGTATGATGCATGCATATTCTTACCCCCTAAGTGCATAACTTTACATTTATCAACATTAAACCTCATCTGCCACTTAGTCGCCCTCTTAGACAGAGCATTGAGGTCGGCTTGTAAATTGGAGACATCCTGTAAGGACGTTATTCCACTGCATAGCTTGGTGTCATCTGCAAAAACAGAAATGTTACTTTTGATCTCAGACCCAATATCATTTATAAATATATTGAAAAGTAAGGGTCCCAGCACCGAACCTTGGGGTGCACCGCTGATAACCTTGGACCATTCAGAGTAAGAATCATTAACCACAACTCTCCGAATCCTGTCTTTCAGACAGTTTTCTATTCATTTACAAACTGATATATCTAATCCTGTAGACGTAGACCTTACCTTACACATGAGCCGTGTGTGGGGAACTGTATCGAACGCTTTTGCAAAATCCAAGTATACCACGTCCACAGCCACGCCTCTGTCCAGGGTTTTACTTACCTCTTCATAAAAGGAAATCAGGTTTGTCTGACAACTTCTGTCCTTCATGAATCCATGCTGTCTGCTGCCTAAATAGTTTGTTTCCAGCAAGAACTCATCCATGTGGTCTTTTATTAAACGTTCCAGTATCTTCCCAACTATAGAAATTAAACTAACAGGTCTATAGTTACTTGGTAAAGACTTTGTTCCCTTTTTAAATATGGGCACCACATTGGCTCTACGCCAATCCAGTGGTACTATTCCTGTCATTAATGAGTCCCTAAATATTAGATACAGTGGCTTTGAAATTTCAGAGCTCAATTCTTTTAGGATCCGTGGGTGGATGCCATCTGGTCCAGGTGCTTTATCCACCTTTATTCTGTCTAAATATTTCTGGATGTAAAAGGTTGTGGAGTAGATAAGATATTTTGATAACAGAGACAGAGGGGACATTTCCTCTAACACGTGTCATGCGATATGTCAAAAACCTCCTTCTCCCGCAGGTGCTTAGTTCCCAATATACAGACATAGGTTTCCTTCATTATTACGATGTTTTAATTCTTCAAGACAGGACAAGCAAACAGTCAAATGCTTACATCTTAGCAGTTGGTAAAACATGGCAGGATGGTACTTCAGAAACAGGAATTAGATGGTACATCTTCTCTGCTGGATAGAGCCCCTTCCCCCGTCGGGTCGGGTGACCCTGAGGTCCCTCATCTCTCTGGCCGGTGACCCTAAGGCCCCAGAGCTTCCCTCGCTAGCTATGCACATCACATGTGTTCTTATACTGTTTAAAAAGCCATGCTCAGCACAATTTCTTTTTGGAATAGCTCCAAGAAAGGTGACATGTTTCTGCCTCAAATGTAACACCCCCTTGTGTATATTAAGCAATTCTTCTCCTCCCATTATCTTGACGTGAACTCCAAAAATACATGTAGTCTACACACCAACTGACCTTCTTCTGTCCTCAAAGCTACCATGTTTAACCCAAATGATTCAGAAACGTTTATCACATAAAATAGTAATAAATTCAAAATCTAACACTGGACCATATCACTTTTGAGCCATTGTGGATTTGGGGCTGTGTCACTCCCACCCCCATTATGGACATGATCTCCCCATGCTCCATTGTATACACAGAGCTGAAGAAAGCATTTAATAAATTTGCCATCTCTTCGTCCTCAGTCACCCACTCTAGATTATTTTGTAAAGGGCCTACATGCTCAGACTTGACCTTTTTACTATTAATATATTAAAATAATTTTTTGGGGTTTGTCCTACTATCTTTTGCAATCTGTCGTTCATTTTGAATTTTTGCATCCTTGATTTCCTTTTTACATATTCTATTATATTCTTTGTAACATTTAAACAACACTAGTATTCCTTCATGTTTATATTTTTTAAAAGCTATTTTCTTATTGTTTATAGCTTTTTTAACTTTGACTGTGAGCCACAGGTTTTATCTTTAGCCTTTTAAACTTATTGCCCATGGGAATATACTTTGCAGTGAGGTTCCAAAGAGTCTTTTTGAAGAATTCCCATTTCTGTTCTGTGTTCATGGGTGCCAATATTCCCTTCCAGTCCAAGCCCTGGAGAGCAGTCCTCATGCTTTGAAAATTTGCTCTTTTGAAATTAAGTGTTTTTATCTTTCCTGTATGTATTTCTTGCTTATAGTTTACATTAAATGAAATCATGTTATGATCACTGCTACCCAAGTGTTCCTTTATCTGAACATTAGTAATAAGCTCTGCATGGTTTGAGATTACCAGGTCCAACAGAGCATCATTCCTAGTTGGGGCCTTAATAAACTGGACCATAAAATTTTCCTGCAATAGGTTTTTAAATTTTTGTCCTTTAACTGTCCCAGAAATTCCATTATTCCAGTCAATTTCTGGGTAGTTAAAATCCTTCATTATTATCACCGTCCCAGCCCTTGCAGCCCTTTCCATCTGTGCAAGGAGCCGAGTCTCCACCTCCTCATTGACATTGGGTGGTCTATAACAAACTCCAATGATTAACTTTGAACTACGCACATCTGTATGCAGTTCCACCCATAATGCTTCAACTTCCTCACACTCTCCATCAACCAGGTCCTCTTTCACGCTTGCTTTGAGGTCACTTCTCACATAGAGACAGGCCCCTCCACCTTTCCTTTTTACCCTGTCTTTCCGAAAGAGAGCATAGCCAGGAATATTAATAGCCCGGCCATGTGAGGATTGAAGCCAAGTTTCAGCAATACCGATTACATCAAAGCTATCCTCATGCACCAGAGCTTCCAACTCACCTGTTTTGCTTGGAATGCTTCTGGCATTGGTAAACAAACACTTAAATGTATTGTTACATTTTTCGCTGGTGTTTTTCATATAATTCATATCATTTTTAGTAGTGCAAATGGCACTATAATTTCCAATGGCCGTTTGCAACATGGGAACTTTCTTGTCACCTGCCATAACCCCACCTCCATCTATCCCCATTCCACTATCCATTAATGTCTGACCCCTAACTGACCTGTGTGCCTGATGTAATTCTAGTTTACCCTCCCCCTCAAGTCTAGTTTAAATACTCCTCCAGCATTCCCCTAAACCTCTCCCCCAGCACAGCAGTACCCCTTCCATTCAATTGCACCCCAATGAAAAGTTAGCCCAGTGCTCTAGAAACCCAAATCTCTCCTTCCTACACCAGGTCTTTAGCCATGCATTCAGCTCTCTAATCTCCCCCTGCCTTTCCTGTGTTGCGCATGGCACAGGCAATATTTCTGAGAATATCACCTTGGAGGTCCTTCCCTTCATCTTGCAGCCTAGTTCTTTAAATTGATTCTTAAGGAGACTCCACCTTCCATGTATACTGTCATTGGTTCCAACGTGGACCAAGACAGCTGGGTCATGCCCAGCCCCTCCCAGTAATTTATCTACCCGGTCCACCACATGCCGAACCCTGGCACCAGGGAGACAGCAAACCATTCGGTTGAGGCGATTCTGGGGACAAATTATTCTATCAGTCCTTCTGATTATAGAATCCCCTATTACCACCAACTGTCTAGGCCTACCTGCACTCCCCTCACCACTTCTACTAGATGGGTTGCTCTCCCGGCTGTTAGGGGTAGCAGTAACATCTAGGGCTGCCACTTCTGTGTTTACCACCTCCACATCCTCACCCAACTTGGCAAATTTGTTTTGATGCACAAATACAGGATTGGCCTTCCTTTTCTGCAAGCCCCTTCCACTCCCTCTAACTACATTAACCCATCTTCCTATCTGATAATCCTGACTTGCCCCTCCACCCTCCACATCAACCCTACTGACCACCTGCTCAGCGAGCAGAGGACCCCTTTCAAGGTTGTCCTTTCTGCTCAGTGTTGCAACTTGCTCCTCCAGATCTCTAATGCAAGCTTCCAGAAGGGCAACCTGCTCACATCTGTCACAGCGGTATCCATCCTCCATATTCAGCCGCCCTACTGCTCCTCTTAGGCCTCGTACACACGAGCAGACAGATTTGTTCAAATCTGTCTGTCCGACAGATTTGAACAAATCTGTCTGCTGGGATTTTGGTTTGCTCGCGTGTACTTACGAGCAAACCAAAATCCCCGCCAGCAGACGGCGCGCTGACGTGTCGGTGACGTGGCGGTGACGTTGACGCCGCCACGTCACCGCACCAGGAAGTAAAACACTTCCGCGCATGCGCCGAATCCATTCGGCGGCGGTGCGGGACGACATGTCTGCTGGTAAGTGTACTAACCAGCAGACATGTCAGGCGGACGGATTCCCACCCGATAGATTTCAAAGCATGCTTTGAAATCTGTCGGGTGGCCAAATCCGTCGGCTCGGCCGTACACACGATCGAATCTGTCTGCTGAAACGGTCCAGCAGACCGTTTCCAGTGGACAGATTTGATCATGTGTACGAGGCCTCATCCAGGCACACAGGGAGGCTGCATGGGCACTTATTTTCTCTCTGGTTAGGCCAGGCAGAATTAGGAGATTGGAGCTTCTTCCTCTTTACAGTAGAAATTGGAGCTGGGTACTGACATCCGGCCGCTACCACCACATAGAGGCCTCTACTGTCCCGCTCCCTGCACCTGCTGCCATCAGACCGTGACACTCCATAATGAGGCACTATTGGCCCAGGGCACTCGGGCAGTACACGATTTGTCAGTCAGCCTCTGGGCCACAGAGTCCCAGCAGGGGGAGATGGAGCCACCGGCGTTGACATCAGTGACATCGTACACACGCTCAGTTTACTCAGCAAGAACCAGCAAGAAAAAGAGCTTTCTTGCCGAGTATACCGAGCATGTGTACGAGACTTTCGGGCTTCTCGAAAAATAAAACTGCCCAGAATCTATACGAAAAAAATAGAGAACATGTTCTCTATTTTTCGTGTCGTGACTCGTGAGATTCTCTGTAGTTTTCCTGTTGAGAAACCCGAGAGTGTGTATACTTACCTGTCGCTGCGCAAACCTGCGCATGCTCAAAATGACTTTGACGCATGCGTGATAGCTTCCTAGGCATATGTAGGGTGCAGCAAGATGGCGGCGACGGCATTGAATGTAACAAGTGCATGCTCGTCGTACGCGATGACATCACCGCGTTCTTGCCTTTCAAGAAAACCACGGTTCTTTTGAAAGGAGAGTCTATACACTCAGGAGGCAAGAGTATCTTTCCAAGAATCTCATTAGGAAAAACAAGGTTTTTTTCCTGATGAGATTCTGGCCTGTGTGTACAGATCTTGAGTCTGCTGCAAGTTCTGGTTCAGTTATGTTGTACAATAGTCACCCCACCACAGGGCGCACTGTGGCTGAATTTTTATGCTGTAGACTTGCAGAGCTCTTTCTGTAGACTCACCACTGCAACTTTGCTCTTGCTAGAGACTTTGGGTATCCATCTCGGGATCTTGCTGTTTGGAGGTTCATGAGTGTATGAGAAGACCTTTACCGTTCAATATAGTGGATCATTCTTCTTAAAGGGAGAGGTGCAATTGTGACCAAATATTCAATAGGTTAAATTTATGAGGTGAGCTGCTGGTGGCGGTATTGTGTTTCACAAGGTGTGGTGACTTACACACAGAAGACGGGAACTTTTTATTTTCAGAACTGTATATGGCGTGGAGTCACTTTAAATATATAGATTACTGTTTTGGACATTAATGCACAATTGATGGTGCTTATACACTTATTTATTATTTTAAGTTGAAATATTGTTGCAGTGCTGAATTAATTTTGTAGTGTGATGTGGTACACAATTCTAGCCTGTTTAGAAGCAGATTAGTTCATATAGTATCTGCTACTTGGCCATGATCTTTGGGGCCCCAAGTATTATCTTGAAAAAGAGTTAGCAGAGTAGTTACTGATACTGACCCATGACTTGTGGGGCCCCAGCTATGACTCTGCAATAGGGATAACCAAATGCTACATGACTCGCAGGAACCAAGCTACTAATCTATAGTAGGAACAGCTAAAGTAGCATCTGCAAATGGCCCATGGCTCAGATTCAGAATACTTTAATAATTCCAAAGGGAAATGATTGCAATACAGATACTTTCAACAAAGACAATAATAAACAGAAAAAGTACACAATGCAATTACTAATAAGCAATTAGTGCAAATAAAACAAAATCAAACATCCATACCATTCAAATACAACATAGGATAAATAACACATATTGAAACAGAAAATCAAATGATCAAAATGCAAATAATACACCACTTTCTCTAACATTACCCCCAAATAATAGTTAACACAATACTAACATACTATAAAAACAACATAAACATCCTGGGCCAGATTCACGTAGGCTTACGACGGGCGTATCTACTGATACGCCGTCGTAAGTCCTGCTCTGAGCCGTCGCACATTTAAGCATATGCTCATATTGAGATACGCTTAAATGTTGCTAAGATACGACCGGCGTAATTCACTTACGCCGTCGTATCTTAGATGCATATTTTTCAGTTTACGTCGTTTGCGTAAGACTTACACCCGGCGTATAGATACCCCCCGCTATAGCAGGCGCAGCCAATGTTAAGTATAGACGTCGGGACCTCGTCCTATTGGACGTAAGTTACGTTGTTTGCGTAAGTCGATTCAGGATGGAGCTGGCGTAAAGTTACGTTTACGTCGCTTTTATTGACAAGAAGCGACGTGATTTGGAGCATGTGCACCTGGGATTTAGTCACGGCGGCGCATGCGCAGTTCGTTCGGCGTGGGGACGCGCCTGATTTAAATTCTACACGCCCCCTACCTGCCTATTTTGCTATACGCCGGGTCATTTACGCTACGCCGCCGCAACTTTACAGGCAAGTGCTTTGTGAATAAAGCACTTGCCTGAAAAACTTGCAGCGGCGTAACGTAAATGAGATATGTTACGCCAGAAAAAAGATATGCTCTCGTACCTGAATCCAGCCCCCTGATAATAAACCAGATTAAATCTTCTCATCAGCCCTCATGGAGAAGAATCCCATGGCCTGTGGGGCCCCAGCTATTACCTAGCAATAGAGATAGCAGACTAGTAACTTCTGCTGGCTCATGCCTTATGGAGACCCAGCTATGGCTCTGTATTAGCCCACATAGTAACAGTGTATTTTTTTTCCGACGGATGTTGGCTCAAACTTGTCTTGGATACACACGGTCGCACAAATGTTGCTTGGAAATTCCGATGGCCAAGAACGCGGTGACGTACAACACTACAACGAGCTCAGAAAAATTAAGTACAATGATTCCGAGCACGCGTCAAATTGGTTCCTAGCATGCACACCACTTTTGTGCGTCGGAAATGTCTACACACGATCGAAATTTCCGACAAGAACTTTTGTTGTCGGAAAAATTGAGAACCTGCTCTCAAACATTTGTTATCCGAAATTCCGACAGAAAATGTCTGATGGAGCCTACACACATTTGTGCATGCGGCATTACTGCGCCTATGTCTTTCAGGGACCAATTCATCACTCTGCAGTAGTGCAATAGCTAAAGTAGATTCTACTACTGGCCCAAGGGCCATTAGGCCCCAATGGGAGCAGCTGAAGTAATGACTGTTACTGGCCAATTATCTGTTGTGTCCTAGTTATGACCCTAGGACTGTCTCTAAAGTTTTCTTGAAGAACATTATTTGATATACAGGGATTATTTAAACACTCTACACGTGTTATTAAAACTGTTTGTGGACTATTCACCATTCATGCTTTGATTCTGCTTACAGTGAGTTCCAGATAGAGGACTTTCAGTCCATTACCATGTAGTGGGTCTGACAAGAGTTATACTATTGGAAGACTTTCAGTAAATGACCAAGTAGAGAGCATCAGAGCAGCTATACTACTGGAAGGCTTTCAGTCCATGACCAAGTATGGAGCCTGAGAGTAGATATGATACTGGAGGAGAACTTTAAGGTTCTTGACCACGTAGTAGGCCTGAGAGCAGCTATACTACTGGAAGACTTTACATCCATGACCAAGTATGGAGCCTGAGACTAGATATGATACTGGAGAACTTTTAGTTCTTGACCACGTAGTAGGCCTGAGAGCAGCTATACTGTACTGGAAGACTTTCCATCCATGACCAAGTAGGGCGCCTGACAGCAGATATGCTACTGGAGAACTTTTCGTTCTTGACCAGGTAGTGGGCCTGACAGCAGTTATACTATTGGAAGACTTTCAGTCCATGACCGAGTAGGGAGCCTGACAGCAGCTATACTACTGAGGGACTTTCAGTCCAATACCAAGTTTGGGCCTGAGAGAAGATATGTTACTGGAGGACTTTCAGTCCATGACCAAGTAGGGCGCCTGACAGCAGATATGCTACTGGAGAACTTTTCGTTCTTGATAACGTAGTGGGCCTGACAGCAATTATACTATTGGAAGACTTTCAGTCCATGACCGAGTAGGGAGCCTGACAGCAGCTATACTACTGGGGGACTTTCAGTCCATGACCAAGTTTGGGCCTGAGAGAAGATATGTTACTGGAAGACTTTCAGTCCATGACCAAGTAGGGCGCCTGACAGCAGATATGCTACTGGAGAACTTTTCGTTCTTGACCACGTAGTGGGCCTGACAGCAGTTATACTATTGGAAGACTTTCAGTCCATGACCGAGTAGGGAGCCTGACAGCAGCTATACTACTGGGGGACTTTCAGTCCATGACCAGGTTGGGGGCTTGAGAGAAGATATGTTACTGGAGGACTTTCAGTCCATGACCAAGTAGGGAGCCTGACAGCAAATATGCTACTGGAGAACTTTTAGTTCTTGACTGCGTAGTGGGCCTGACAGAAATTATACTATTGGAAGACTTGCAGTCCATGACCAAGTAGGAAGCCTGACAGCAGCTGTACTACTGGAGGACTTTCAGTCCATGACCAAGTTGGGGGCCTGACAGAAGATGTGTTACTGAAGGACTTTCAGTCCATGGCCATGTAGGGTTCCTGAGAGCAGATATACTACTGGAAGTCTTTCAGTTCATGACCAAGTAGGGAGTGTGACAGCAGCTATTATAGTGGAGAACTTTCAGTCCATGATCAAGTATGGAGCCTTACAGCAGATAGGCTACTGGAATTGTGGCTGCACTACCAGTGAGTGAATGCACAGGTCTTGGATTCCAATATGCAAGCCTGCTAAACAGGGCCTTATTCTTTAGGTGTAGGAGAACATCGTTCTCTGCATAAAGAGGACAAATGCCCATTTTTAGCTAATGACATTCACTAAATATGGGAATGTGTCCATACATGGGCACTGATGTCATCAGCATCCCGCCCCTTTGTTTACATGTGCCGTAGGCAGGGGACAACTCTGTCTGCCACTGATTGGATTAAAAAAGCACGATTTGATTGTTTGGATTGAGATGAGTTTGGGGGACGCCCACGCTTATCTCTAATTATCAGTAGACACAAAAGACAAAGGGCCAGATTCTCAGAGGCGTTACGACGGAGTATCTCAGATACCCCGTCGTATCGCCTTTTTTTGTCCTCGTATCTATGCGAGTGATGCTTAGCATCACTTTTGCATAGATACGCTTCTACATCCGACAAGTGTAAAAGCATTACACTTTCGGATTGTAGGTGTAATGACAACTCCGGCCACTAGGTGGCCTTCACGTTATTTTTTCATTTGCATATGCAAATGAGGCTAGTACGGTGATTCCCGAACGCTTTTACGCCGCCCCGTCGTCGCGTACGTCGTTTACGGACTCGTAAGGTTACCCCAGCTTCTATGTGGAGTAACTTTACGAAGTTCCGTCGGATGCCGTCGGGTGCCGTCGGACGCCATGTTAAGTATGGCGTCGGGTCAGCGTCGGCTTTTTCCGTCGCTTACGTCGTTTTACTAACTCGTTCGCGAATAGGGAGTTGCGTAAATGACGCTCACGTCGTTTTGACGTCGGTTTCAACGACGCTTCCCGACGTGAGCTGGAGCATGCGCACTGGGCTTTTTCCCCGGCCGGCGCATGCGCAGTTCGTTCGACGCGGGGGCGCGCTTAATTTAAATACAAGCCGCCCCATTTGAATTGCGCGGGTTTACGCTTGGCGATTTACGAGACGCCAGCGAAAACTACGGAGCAAGTGCTTTGAGAATAAAGCACTTGCTCTAGTACGCAGCGGCGGCGTAGTGTAAATGGCTTACGCTACGCCGCCGAAAATATATGAGAATCTGGCCCAAAGACACTGCTTGTTTTGCCACCATAACAGAAAATTCTAAATATATCCAGCAATGAGCTTCCTGAGCAGTGGCGGCTGGTGCTCAAAATTTTTGGGGGGGCGCAAACGAAAAAAAAAATATTGCAGCCTCACTGTGCCCATCACATGCAGCCACTGTGCCATGCCACCAAATGTAGCCACTGTGCCATGCCACCAAATGCAGCCACTGTGCCATCAATTGTCACCACTGTGCCATGCCATCAAATGCAGCCACTGTGCCATCAATTGTCACCACTGTGCCATGCCATCAAATGCAGCTACTGTGCCCATCAATTGTCACCAATGTGCCATGCCATCATATGCAGTCACTGTGCCATCAATTGTCACCAATGTGCTATGCCATCATTTGCAGTCACTGTGCCATCAATTGTCACCACTTGTGTCACTAATTGTGCCATGCCATCAAACGCCACCACTGTGCCATCAATTGTCACCAATGTGCCATGCCATCAAAAGCAGCTACTGTGCCCATCAATTGTCACCACTGTGCCATGCCATCAAATGCAGTCACTGTGCAATCAATTGTCACCACTGTGCCATGCCATCAAACGCCACCACTGTGCCATCAATTGTCACCACTGTGCCATGCCATCAAACGCAGTCACTGTGCCATCAATTGTCACCTTTCTGCCATGCCATCAAATGCAGTCACTGTGCCATCAATTGTCACCTCTCTGCCATGCCATCATATTCAGTCACTGTGCCATCAATTGTCACCACTGTGCCCGGCCTGTGCTCATTGTTGCCTCTGTGCCCCATGATGCCACTGTGCCCCATGCTTCTACTGTGCCCCATGCTGCCACTGTGCCCCATGCTGCCACTGTGCCCCATGCTGCCACTGTGCCCCATGCTGCCCCTTTCCCTGTAAAAAAATCACTTACCTGACGCTTCCATGTCCTCCCTCGATGTCTTCTGCCGCCCTGGAGAAGCTTCAGCCAATCAGGTTCCTGAAAACCAGAATCCGGGAACCTGATTGGCTGAAACGGCTGTCAGTCTAATGCAAGGACCGCAGATTGTCTGCGCTCCGAGCATAGACTTCCGAGAGCCGGAGGGCGGGACTGGAAAAGCCTATCAGAGCCACTGGCTTTGATAGGCAGTTCCCCTCAGCCAACCAGCTGTCGCTATTCGGGTAACCGGCGTCCCATGTCCGGTTATACGAATAGACCAGGCAGCTGGCAACAGTAACACACGTCCAATGCATAGCATTGAACGTGTGTTACTTGCGAGAGGGGGTGGCGCTGCAGCGCCCTCTATAGACGGCCGCCAGAACTTCGGCTAAAATGTCAAAATGACATTTTAGCCGAATAAAAGTTCTTAAAGGGCCCGTTTTTTTTTTTTTTTTAATTCTTTTTTTTTTTTGTGACTGCGGGAGGGGGGGCGGCGCCCGTGCGCCCATATGGGCGGGCCGCCACTGTTCCTGAGTGAAAGCGGCTTGATGTTGTCACTACAAACAGCTGAGGCCCCCACATTAGTGGGATGAGCTGTTTGCAATCCTAGAAAACGAATTCAGTTTTCAGATATATATTGATCCCCCTGAGCATTCCATAAGGGACCGTTATGATCAGGTCATTAGCGGTTTGATCTAATCCCTGCATTCTTGCACACATACATAGCATCACTTATCCATATCATATGAACTTTGGAGACTCTCCCTGAGGAACATCATCTTTCTTTTAGCAGCTAATGGCTACCTAAAAAAATATTGATTTTCTATACCGATCAAAAAAAATTGCATTACATGACATCATCTGTCACTGCTATAATGTTCCGTAGAGGTGCTGTCAAAATTTCATATTCCAATAAAAATGTTGTATTTATATACTGTATATATATATATATATATTTTCAACTATGCATATAAAATATTTTACACATAAACATTTGGGGGTGTATGTAAAAAAAATGTCCACTGAAACTGCTGGTACATTTGTTCTGTGCAAACAGGGCAAATTTGAAGGTTCTTAACCGGTTCCCAACCGGCTCCTGTACATATACCGTATGTCGGCAGAATGGCACGGCTGGGCAGAGTAACGTATATATACGTCACTTTAAAAGTCCCGCCGGTGTCTCGCGATCAGGTCACGGAGCTGCAGAACGGGGAGAGGCCATTGTAAACATGCATCTGCCCGTTCTGCTTAGTGACACTGTCACTGATCGTCTGCTCCCTCTCATCAAGAGCAGCGATCAGTGATGTGTCACTTGTAGCCATGCCCCCTAATAGTTAGAATCACTCCCTAGGACACACTTTCAGTGCGCCCTAGTGGTTAACCCCTTCACTGCCAGTGTCATTTTTATAGCACTGACGCTGTAAAAATGACAATGGCTCCAAAATGGTGTCAAAAGTGTCCGATGTGTCTTCCATAATGTCACAATCACGATAAAAATCACTGATCGCCGCCATTACTAGTAAAAAAAAAAAAGAATATTAATAAAAATGCCATAAAAGTATCCCCTATTTTGTAGATGCTATAACTTTTGCACAAACCTATCAATAAACACTTATTGCGATTTTTTTACAAAAAATATGTAGAAGACTACGTATCGGCCTAAACTGAGGAAAAATATGTTTTTATATATATTTTTGGAGGATATTTATTATAGCAAAAAATAAAAAAATATTGAATTTTTTTCAAAATTGTCGCTTTATAGCGCAAACACATAAAACCCGTAGAGGTGGTCAAATCCCCCACCAAAAGAAAGCTCTATTTGTGGAAAAAAAGGACGTCAATTTTGTTTGGGAGCCACGTCGCACGTGGAATTGTCAGTTAAAGCGACGCAGTGCTGAATCGCAAAAAGTCCTCTGGTCTTTGGCCAGCCGAATGGTCCGGGGCTTAAGTGGTTAAGCTAATTGAATTCTTCTACAAGTCGATTTTTATGCATTCATAATAAAACATAATGTTTTGGGAAAATACCACATTATGGCCACTAGATATGCGCCCCCTACCTGGAAGTGCCAGAACTGGCGCAACAGAGCCACGTTGCTTTGGCAAGCGGTTAACATTTGATTTTGGAATAAATGAACTTTACCGAATGAAAATCACTTGCACTGTTAAAAATGTGTTCGTTGGAGAACAATGTTCTATACTTTTACTTCAGATTTGCCCATTGCACTCAAAATTTTCGTTACTTCGTCACTGCAGTCGAAAACGATCATCAATTTGAGCCACTAGTTATTAGAAAAATGACCAAACTTTCTTGGGGCATTCTTTTCCTAAGAATTTTCATTTGAAATTCTACCCATCTACGACCAGCTATAGTGACAGGCAGGGTTAGTACCAATGCTCGGGTTACAAGGAGGGTTGGTGTTAGGCTGCATTCACACCTGAGCGTTTTGTCGCCTGAAGCTCGATGCTCAAAGACGCTAGAGGGGAAAATAACATTATTCTCTATGGAGATGGTTTACATCTCCACTGCAAAACGCCGAACGCCTGAAGCTCAAACAAGTCCCGGACCCTTTTTTGTCGCGCGTATCGGGCGTTTTACATTACTGACAATGACCTGTACAAAACCGCGGGGAAAAAATCTGCGTTTTGTCGCGGCAAATCGCGGTAAAAACACTTAGGTGCAGGGCCGTTTGAAGGAATTTGGGGGCCCCAAGCAAAATGGACATGGAGGCCCCCCCCCCCCCAATGCAAGCACGCAAAGCCTACAAGAACCACAGCATAGCGATACAGTGTAAGTTCACCCACACTTTATATACAGGGAGTGCAGAATTATTAGGCAAATGAGTATTTTGACCACATGATCCTCTGTATGCATGTTGTCTTACTCCAAGCTGTATAGGCTCGAAAGCCTACTACCAATTAAGCATATTAGGTGATGTGCATCTCTGTAATGAGAAGGGGTGTGGTCTAATGACATCAACACCCTATATCAGGTGTGCATAATTATTAGGCAACTTCCTTTCATTTGGCAAAATGGGTCAAAAGAAGGACTTGACAGGCTCAGAAAAGTCAAAAATAGTGAGATATCTTGCAGAGGGATGCAGCACTCTTAAAATTGCAAAGCTTCTGAAGCGTGATCATCGAACAATCGAGCGTTTCATTCAAAATAGTCAACAGGGTCACAAGAAGCGTGTGGAAAAACCAAGGCGCAAAATAACTGCCCATGAACTGAGAAAAGTCAAGCGTGCAGCTGCCAAGATGCCACTTGCCACCAGTTTGGCCATATTTCAGAGCTGCAACATCACTGGAGTGCCCAAAAGCACAAGGTGTGCAATACTCAGAGACATGGCCAAGGTAAGAAAGGCTGAAAGACGACCACCACTGAACAAGACACATAGTTACATAGTTACATAGTTAGTCAGGTTGAAAAAAGACACAAGTCCATCCAGTTCAACCATAAAAATAAATAAAAATAAAACAAAGTAAAACACAGTACATCCTCCCATACACCCAACTCCATACCCACAGTTGATCCAGAGGAAGGCAAAAAACCCCAGCAGAGCGATGATCCAATTTGCTACCGGAGGGGAAAAAATTCCTTCCTGATCCCCCGAAAGGCAATCGGATTTACCCCGGATCAACTTTACCTACAAAACTTAGTACTCAGTTATATTATGTGCATTTAGGAAAGAATCCAGGCCTCTCTTAAAGCAATCTACTGAGCTGGCCAGAACCACCTCTGGAGGGAGTCTGTTCCACATTTTCACAGCTCTTACTGTGAAGAAACCTTTCCGTATTTGGAGGTGAAATCTCTTTTCCTCCAGATGTAAAGAGTGCCCCCTTGTCCTCAGTGTTGACCTTAAAGTGAATAACTCAACACCAAGTTCACTATATGGACCTCTTATGTATTTGTACATGTTGATCATATCCCCCCTTATTCTCCTCTTCTCAAGAGTGAATAAATTCAGTTCCTCTAATCTTTCCTCATAGCTGAGCTCCTCCATGCCTCTTATCAGTTTGGTTGCCCTTCTCTGCACTTTCTCCAGTTCTCCGATATCCTTTTTGAGAACTGGTGCCCAAAACTGGACTGCATATTCCAGATGAGGTCTTACTAATGATTTGTACAGGGGGGCAAAATGATATCTCTATCTCTGGAGTCCATACCTCTCTTAATACAAGAAAGGACTTTGCTCGCTTTGGAAACCGCAGCTTGGCATTGCATGCCATTATTGAGCTTATGATCAACTAAAACACCCAGATCCTTCTCCACTACAGATCCCCCCAGTTGTACTCCCCCTAGCATGTATGATGCATGCATATTCTTAGCCCCCAAGTGCATAACTTTACATTTATCAACATTAAACTTCATCTGCCACTTAGTCGCCCAATTAGACAGAGCATTGAGGTTGGCTTGTAAATTGGAGACATCCTGCAAGGACGTTATTCCACTGCATACCTTGGTGTCATCTGCAAAAACAGAAATGTTACTTTTGATCTCAGACCCAATATCATTTATAAATATATTGAAAAGTAAGGGACCCAACACTGAACCTTGGGGTACACCGCTGATAACCTTGGACCATTCAGAGTAAGAATCATTAACCACAACTCTCTGAATTCTGTCTTTCAGACAGTTTTCTATCCATTTACAAACTGATATATCTAATCCTGTAGACCTTACCTTACACATGAGCCGTGTGTGGGGAACTGTATCGAACGCTTTTGCAAAATCCAAGTATACCACATCCACTGCTATGCCTCTGTCCAGGGTTTTACTTACCTCTTCATAAAAGGAAATCAGGTTTGTCTGACAACTTCTGTCTTTCATGAATCCATGCTGTCTGCTGCTTAAATAGTTTGTTTCCAGCAAGAACTCATCCACGTGGTCTTTTATTAAACGTTCCAGTATCTTCCCAACTATAGAAGTTAAACTAACAGGTCTATAGTTACTAGGTAAAGACTCTGTTCCCTTTTTAAATATGGGCACCACATTGGCTTTATGCCAATCCAGTGGTACTATTACTGTCATTAATGAGTCCCTAAATATTAGATACAGTGGCTTTGAAATTTCAGAGCTCAATTCTTTTAGGATCCGTGGGTGGATGCCATCTGGTCCAGGTGCTTTATCCACCTTTATTCTGTCTAAATATTTCTGGACCATATCACTTTTGAGCCATTGTGGATTTGGGGCTGTGTCACTCCCACCCCCTATATCGACATGAGCTCCCCCATTCTCCATTGTATACACAGAGCTGAAGAAAGCATTTAATAAATTTGCCTTCTCTATGTCCTCAGTCACCCACTCTAGATTATTTTGTAAAGGGCCTACATGCTCAGACTTGACCTTTTTACTATTAATATATTTAAAGAATTTTTTGGGGTTTGTCCTACTATCTTTTGCAATCTGTCGTTCATTTTGAATTTTTGCATCCTTGATTTCCTTTTTACATATTCTATTATATTCTTTGTAACATTTAAACGACACTAGTGTTCCTTCATTTTTATATTTTTTAAAAGCTATTTTCTTATTGTTTATAGCTTTTTTAACTTTGACCGTGAGCCACATAGGTTTTATCTTTAGCCTTTTAAACTTATTGCCCATGGGAATATACTTTGCAGTGAGGTTCCAAAGAGTCTTTTTGAAGAATTCCCATTTCTGTTCTGTGTTCATCGGTGCCAATATTCCCTCCCAGTCCAAGCCCTGGAGAGCAGTCCTCATGCTTTGAAAATTTGCTCTCTTGAAATTAAGTGTTTTTATCTTTCCTGTATGTATTTCTTGCTTATAGTTTACATTAAACGAAATCATGTTATGATCACTGCTACCCAGGTGTTCCTTTATCTGAACATTAGTAATGAGCTCTGCATGGTTTGAGATTACCAGGTCCAACAGAGCATCATTCCTAGTTGGGGCCTCAATAAACTGGACCATAAAATTGTCCTGCAATAGGTTTTTAAATTTTTGTCCTTTAACTGTCCCAGAAATTCCATTATTCCAGTCAATTTCTGGGTAGTTAAAATCCCCCATTATTATCACCGTCCCTGCCCTTGCAGCCCTTTCCATCTGTGCAAGGAGCTGAGTCTCCACCTCCTCATTAACATTGGGTGGTCTATAACAAACTCCAATGATTAGCTTTGAACTACGCACATCTGTATGCAGTTCCACCCATAATGCTTCAACTTCATCACACTCTCCATCAACCAGGTCCTCTTTCACGCTTGCTTTGAGGTCACTTCTCACATAGAGACAGACCCCTCCACCTTTCCTTTTTACCCTGTCTTTCCGAAAGAGAGCATAGCCAGGAATATTAATAGCCCAGTCATGTGAGGATTGAAGCCAAGTTTCAGCAATACCGATTACATCATAGCTCTCCTCATGCACCAGAGCTTCCAACTCACCTGTTTTGCTTGGAAGGCTTCTGGCATTGGTGAACAAACACTTAAATGTATTGTTACAAGCTGAAATGTCAAGACTGGGCCAAGAAATATCTCAGGACTGATTTTTCTAAGGTTTTATGGACTGATGAAATGAGAGTGAGTCTTGATGGGCCAGATGGATGGGCCCGTGGCTGGATTGGTAAAGGGCAGAGAGCTCCAGTCCGACTCAGACGCCAGCAAGGTGAAGGTGGAGTACTGGTTTGGGCTCGTATCATCAAAGATGAGCTTGTGGGGCCTTTTCGGGTTGAGGATGGAATCAAGCTCAACTCCCAGTCCTACTGCCAGTTTCTGGAAGACACCTTCTTCAAGCAGTGGTACAGGAAGAAGTCTGCATCCTTCAAGAAACATGATTTTCATGCAGGACAATGCTCCATCACACGCGTCCAAGTACTCCACAGCGTGGCTGGCAAGAAAGGGTATAAAAGAAGAAAAACTAATGACATGACCTCCTTGTTCACCTGATCTGAACCCCATTGAGAACCTGTGGTCCATCATCAAATGTGAGATTTACAAGGAGGGAAAACAGTACACCTCTCTGAACAGTGTCTGGGAGGCTGCGGTTGCTGCTGCACGCAATGTTGATGGTGAACAGATCAAAACACTGACAGAATCCATGGATGGCAGGCTGCATGAGTGTCCTTGCAAAGAAAGGTGGCTATATTGGTCACTGATTTGTTTTTGTTTTGTTTTTGAATGTCAGAAATGTATATTTGTGAATGTTGAGATGTTATATTGGTTTCACTGGTAAAAATAAATAATTGAAACGGGTATATATTTGTTTTTTGTTAAGTTGCCTAATAATTATGCACAGTAATAGTCACCTGCACACACAGATATCCCCCTAAAATAGCTAAAACTAAAAACAAACTAAAAACTACTTCCAAAAATATTCAGCTTTGATATTAATGAATTTTTTGGGTTCATTGAGAACATGGTTGTTGTTCAATAATAAAATGAATCCTCAAAAATACAACTTGCCTAATAATTCTGCACTACCTGTATCTTTGGAGCGGAGAAGGAGCGGTGTATTTACCGCTCCTTCACCACTGCTGCCCATTGAAATCAATGGGACAGCGCAGATATACCGCTGGAAATGTGCTGCTGCAGCAGCGCATTGCGGGCGGTTTTAACCCTTCCTCGTGCACTAGCAAATCCGCCCAAAGCGTTGGCGGTAAAAATAGCGGAGTTTTACCGCCGACGCTATGAGCGGCTCAGTGTGAAAGGACTCTTAGATGGAAATGGGATGGTAAAGAAAATGGAAAGAAATCTATGGTAATTGTTTTGTATATATTACCTGATTCAAAAAAGAAGCAATAAGACCCCTTTTACACTGGAGCGTATTGCAGGCGCTATAAGATTAAAAATAGCGCCTGCAAACCGCCCTTAATATTATAGCGCCTGCAATACGCTCCAGTGTAAAAGGGGTCTTATTGCTTCTTTTTTTAATCAGGTAATATATACAAAACAATTACCATAGATTTCTTTCCATTTTCTTTACCATCCCATTTAAAGATTTTGGCAAAAAGCTTGTCTTTTCTCTGCTTTGTACATTTTTGCAAAAAGCTTTAATAAATATGACCTGATTCAAAATAGAAGCTATGGGATGGTAAATGGAAAGAAATCTATCACTGTGGGGCCGGCTAACATATTTTTGTAATGGCAGTCCCCCCCCTGTTCTTTTTACCCCCCTCCCTACAGACTACAGTACCTCGTACCGCGGTAGCCGGCAGGAGAATCAGTTTGTTGTTCCTGGCCGGCCGGAATGAAAGGAAGTGAGCACAGACCACTCCGTGTGTGTGCACTTCCTGTCAGTCCGCAGTCCGGCCGGGTACAACAAACTGAATCTTCAGTTCCGCGCGGCGTGGGATGCAGCATAGGACGCGGCGGCTCGGCGAAGCTGCATTTTGTTGTGCAAATCCTGCTGCCTGTGCCGCTGGATGCTTGAGCCCCTGGCCAGCTCGGGGCCCCCAGCAATTGCCTCCTTTGCCTGTCCTGTTCCGACGGGCCTGCTTAGGTGTGAATGGAGCCTTATGGGTGCCACAGGACACTGTACACTGTGCCAACTTCCCGACACTGATCTCCAAGTGGGCCTCATACACTCTGGACATTATAAAAAAAGCCATTAGCGTAGATGTCTTATCGATCCTTTCAAAACTTTTTGCCACCCCCCTATTACCAGAACCCCCTGTTGCTCTCTTGAATAGCAAACCTATGTCCTTGATACCCTGTCAATTTAAGCTTCTGCTTTATGTTGCCACTGCAGCCTAGCAGACTATTGCTAAGTCCTGGAAATATACTCCCTTGTGTGTAATCGAGACCAAACATAGAATTACCCAAGCAATGATACAGGCTAAATTGGAAGCTGTTCTAATAGACAAAGTGCACAAATTCAAAAAGCTTTGGAATCCAGAGGTGACTCACTACCTACCCCCTGGTTTTGGTGAAACCCTTCCATACCCATAGCTCCCTAACTCATTCATTGCCTACCCTGCTCCTAGGTCTGTTACCATTCCTTCAATCCATACCCCCCCCCCCCCAAGGGGATCCCCCTCTCATCCTTTTTCTTCGTCTTTCCATGCCTCCCACCTCCCTTTCCTCCTTCCCCTTCTCTTCCTGTCCTATTCCCATTCCTTTTTCCGTCTCCTTTATGCCCCCGCTCTCTTTCCTCATGTCCTCCCCACCCCCCTCTTCTCATTTTACCCGCAGCCTCCCCATCTCCGTCACAAGCCTACTGCTAGGCCAGCCTTTGGTCACGCCTTCACCATCCACCCCAAACTACACAGTCTCCCAGTAATCTTATGTACACATGCTCGGAATTTCCGTCAATAAATGTTCGATGGGAGCTTGTTGTCGGAAATTCAGACCGTGTGTAGGCTCCATCAGACATTTGCTGTCGGAATTTCCAACAACAAAAATTTGAGAGCTGGTTCTCAAATTTTCCGACATCAAAATCCGAGTACGAGACGGAAGCACTTGGTCTGGTAAAACTGGCGTTTGTAATGGAGATAGCACATTCGTCACACTACAAAGAGCAGTAACGGACTGAAAAGCACAAGGCTGAAAAGAGCCAATCGTCTCTCACCAAACTTCTACTACTACTTCTTCTACTAAGGGTGGCGTACTTGGTATTAAACTTCCCTTTTATAGTGGCATTGTACGTGTTGTGCGTGACCGCGTTCTTGACATTCGCAATTTACGACAACATTTGTGTGACCATGTGTATGCAAGACAAGTTTGAGCGAACATCCCTCAAAAAAAAATCCACGTTTGTGTTGTCGGAATGTCCAATCGTGTGTATTAGGCTTTTTGGTACACATCCATGTCAATGTGCCAAACTGCCGCTACTAATTTTCTTTAGAGCTAATTTTGGGGTGTTCTTGTACTTATATACCTCTTAGGCCACGTACACACGAGGAGACATGTCTGCTGAAACTGGTCCGCAGACCAGTTTCAGCTGACATGTCCGATCATGTGTACGGCCTAGTGGACAGGTTTCCAGCGGACAAAAGTTTCTAAGCATGCTTAGAAACTTGTCCGCTGGAAACCTGTCTGTCGGACATGTCCGATGGTTAGTACGCCTAACCATCGGACCGAAATCCCGCGCATGCGTCGAATTGATTTGACGCATGCGTGGAAGCATTGAACTTCCTGGTTTGAGGACGTCGGTGTCTTCTACGCCACTGCGTTCTCTGTCCGTGGGGATTTTGGTCTGATGGTGTGTACACACATCAGACCAAAATATCCCAGGAGACATGTCCGATGAATACGGTCCGTCGGACCTGTCTCATCGGACATGTCTCCTGGTGTGTACGCGGCCTCGGGCCTCGTACACACAGGCAAGAATCTAATCAGGAAAAACATAGTTTTTCCAGACGAGATTCTTTGCAAGAATCTCTTGTCGCCCGAGTGTACACACTGACCTTTTCAAAACAAC
Source organism: Rana kukunoris (assembly GCA_029574335.1). Lineage (NCBI taxonomy): Eukaryota > Metazoa > Chordata > Amphibia > Anura > Ranidae > Rana > Rana kukunoris. Next base: position 448,149,407 of record CM056053.1, on the reverse strand, counting down.
CGCGGTTCTCTTGAAAGGCAAGAACGCAGTGACATCATCGCGTACGACGAGCATGCGCTCGTCACATTCGATGCCGTCGCCGCCATCTTGCTTCACCCTACCTATGTCGTGGAAGCTACCCCGCTTGCGTCAAAGTCATTTCAATCTTGCGTGGGTTTCCACAGCGACAGGTAAGTCGTTTCTCGTTGAGAAACAGGGCGACAAGAATCTCGGCGAGAAAAAAGACCGCAGGTTCTCTTTTTTTCTCGTCGAGATTCTGGCCAGATTTCCTGATGAGAAACCTGAAAGCCTCGTACACAAGAATGATTTTCTCGGCAAGAAAGCTCTGCCAGCAGTTTTCTTGCTGGTTTTTGCCGTGTGTACAAGGCTAGAGGCGGCGTACACACGACCGAGAAACTCGTTGGGCGAAACTCATCGTTCCACCTGTAGAGTTCCTAGTCCGGCAGTCAAAAAGCTTGTCGAGCCAAATTTTCCCATTGAACAACGAGGAAATAGAGAACCTGCTCTCTTTTTGGCTCGACGAGTTCCTCGGTGGGTTGCTCGGCGAAAAGTGTACACACGACCCGGTTTCCTCAGCAGAATACGTCTCCCATCGAGGTTCTTGCTGGATTCTGCCGAGAAAATCGGTCGTGTGTACGCCGCCTTAGCCTCCAAAGATTTTACCCCTTTTGTTATTTTGTTCAATATGCTCTGGCATTTGCCTACCCTTCTCTGCCTGTTAGGAGGATAGCCCTCCTACACCAAATGTTCTATATTCTCTTCTTGATTTTGTATGTTCGATTTCATGCTCCGGTTCTCTAAGTTATAATTTGTCATGTTCATGTACCTTTCGGACTATTGTCTGTGCATTTCCTTTTTGTCAATAAAATATTTGAAGCAGAAAAAAGCCAGTAACATAAGCTGTATAGATCTGTAGCTGTAGAATGAGTTTTTCAGCGTTTTTGCAGTAATGTTTTTCAGCGTTCTTTAGCATTTGCATATTTTTAGCAAAACTATACTCGCACTAAAGCTTATGGCTCAAAAAACTGCTGATACAATAGTAACGTTTTCTGTGTTTTTAAAGGAGGTTCACCCTAAAAAAAAATTCTAACAATACATTGAGAAGACTGATTACACTGCGGGTATGCTGTTTTTTTTCGTACAGTAGGTGACTGCGATATTGTGTCGATCTCGCTCCCTTTCTCGGGGAGATTAACCACCTACGAGCCCCACCGCGGGAGCCAGCGCCGAGCTGGCTTGCCGCGATGGAGACAAAGCCATCATAGAAGCGACGGGGATCCGACTTGGATTCCCGCCAAATCTACACACGGCGTTTAGTATGTATCATGAGGGGGAACTCCACTCCAGACCTAAGGGCCTGTTATGTCCCCTGGGGGGGAACCCATGTCGGTTTTTTATTTAAAAATCCTGGCGTGGAGTTCCCCCTCATGATACATACTAAACGCTGCGTGTTGATTTGGCGGGAATCCAAGTCGGATCCCCGTCGTTTCTATGACGCGCTCGCTGGAATGTGCTTTGTCTATTCCAGCGAGCGCGAGATATCGGCACCCTGTCGCCGAGAATCAGCGCGTTGCTGTCGTGCTGGAAACACATTCTCGGTGACAGGCACTGTACATATCTCGTTTTTGTTGTCGGCAAAAATCCACGGTTTTGTTGTCGGCATTACTCTGATAAAAGCTTAAAGTGGAGGTTCACCCTAAAAAAAAATTCTAACAATACATTGAGACATACCTCGTACAAATTCCGTACATACCTCGTTATCGCCGTTTCATCCCTCGGCTTCCGGGTATGATTCTTGCGGGTCTGGGCGTTCCTAGTTGATTGACGTTCCTCCGACCGGCGCATACTGCGCGTCACGACTTTCCGAAAGAAGCCGAACGTTGCTGCGCAGGCGCCATATAGAGCCGACTCTATACGGCGCCTGCGCAATGACGTTCAGCTTCTTTTGGAAAGTCATGACGCGCAGTATGCACCAGTCGGAGGAACGTCAATCAACTAGGAACGCCCAGACCCGCAAGAATCATACCCGGAAGCCGAGGGATGAAACAGCGATAACGAGGTATGTACGAAAAAAAAAAAAAAAAACAGCATACCCACAGTGTAATCAGTCTTCTCAATGTATTGTTAGAATTATTTTTTAGGGTGAACCTCCACTTTAAGCTTTTATCAGAGTAATGCCGACAACAAAACCGTGTATTTTTTTCCGACAAAATGTTGGTTCAAACTTGTCTTGCGTACACACGGTCACACAAATGTTGTCGGAAATTCCAAACGTCAAGAACGCGGTGACGTACAACACTATGACGAGCCGAGAAAAATTGAAGTTCAATGATTCCGAGCATGCGTCTAATTGATTCCGCGCATGCGTAGGATTCTTGTGCTTCGGAATTGGCTACAGACGATTGGAATTTCCGACAAGAACTTTTGTTGTCGGAAAATTTGAGAACCAGCTCTCAAATTTTTGTTGTTGGAAATTCCAACAGCAAATGCCCGATGGAGCCTACACACATTTGTGTACGCAGCATTACTGGGCCTACAACTTTCAGGGACCCATCCATCACTCTGCAGTAGTGCAATAGCTAAAGTAGATTCTGCTACTGGCCCAAGGGCTATTAGGCCCCAACGGGGGCAGCTGAAGTAATAACTGGCCAATTATCTGTTGTGTCCAGACAAAAAACGTCCCTGCCAAAAATGCTGATAACAGCCTGTGGGGGTTATTTTACGAAAAACAAATCCACTTTGCAAAGTGCACTTGGAATTGCACTAAAAATGCACTTGGAAGTGCAGTCGCTGTAAATCTGAGGGGTAGATCTGAAATGAGGGGAAGCTCTGCTTAGTTTATTATCCAATCATGTGCAAGCTAAAATTCTGTTATTTATTTTTCTTGCATGCCCCCCTCGGATCTCCATTTCAAGTGCACTTTGTAGTGCAAAGTGGATATGCCCAGGGCTGATCCTAGGCAGATGCGTGGGGTACAGTGCACCCAGGCTAGGGTGACCACATTTCCAAAATACAATTCAGGGACACCCCCCCTTCCCAAAAATCAGCTTGTGCTGTAATGACTCACATCACAGTGATTGGACACAAGAGGCGGGATTTATGATTTCTCCAATCACAAGCAGGGGGTGGGGATTGTGCTCCTCCAGGCATTCCTGGCCAGGACAAGTACTGTCAGTGAGTAAAGTGGTGATGTGGCGCCCTTTTTTAGGGGCATCAGATTGGCCCGGGGGTGGCTGTGTCAGTTTCATTCCGGGACACTGTATTGTCCTAGGATAAAGGTGCCCGGGACAGACCTGCAAAATGTGGGACTGTCCCGGGCAATCCGGGACACGTGGTCACCCTAACCCAGGCGCCACAGAGGTGTGGGCACTGAAGCGCCAGAGTGCTCTCCTCCCTCTTCTCCTCCTCCTCCTCTCCTTGTCTGTGTCCAGAGGCGGCTCTCTCCGCCAGTCACCGCTGCCGCCACTGTGTTTCCTGCCCAAGCCCATCTACCCTCCCTCCTTCTGTCAGGGGAGGAGAGCGAAGCAGAGGCTGTCTCTGTGTGGAGAGAGACCAGCCGTGCAGTGACGTCGCTGGGGGGCGGTCCGTGCCTGACGTGTTCTCCCTGTCCGTGTTAGGGGAGCATCTCTGTGTTTGAATTGTTGCCATAGAAACATTTGTAAAGGGGGGGAGTTGGTAAGATGACCACTCCCAAGTGGGGGAGCCAGAAATATTTCTGCACCCAGGCGTCCTTGACCCTAGGATCAGCTTTGGATTTGCCTTTAGTAAATAACCCCCTATGTGTGCATAGACACAAAGAATAACATGCTGGGGAGTTTACTGGCTGCCGAAAAAACATATGAAGCCAAAAACAGCAGCTGTAAAAACGTCCAGTGTGCATGAGTCCTAAGGTCAGGCAGTTTCAAGACTCAAGACTGTATAGGAAACAATTTAGCATGGCCAGTAGTCATCCCTTATCTATGAGTACTTTTCGAAAGAAAGATTTTTTTTAATTTTTCCTAAGTTGGGATTGAATTGCTCCTTTCCACTTTGGAATTGTTAGCGGCGTATTAGGTTCTGCTTTGATAAAGTTTCACAATAATCTCTATGTGGTGTCCTCCTGCCCCTCACATTTCATGAAGAACCCAACAGCTGTAAAGCCCATCCTGTCGGCTGTTCCTGAGATGTCTAAATCAGCTGTCATAGCAGACCTCAGCTGGAGTGAGAGAAAGATGGATTCCGAATACGCAGTAAATGGCCCCACATGTTTCAACTGAGGTTTCTGAACAACTGGCCTGGGGTTGGAGTTTGGGGAAGGGGGGGCCTGTGAGGTTGCTGAATGTTAATCATCTTTTGTACGAGAGAAAATGTCAGCCGGAGTTTGTTTGAAGAAAGGGGCAGATGGACAGACATTTGGCTGCGAGGCAAAGTTTTCTTGGTCGGAGAAAGCCTTGGAATTCTTCTTTGAATGACACACGATTCATAATCTTCAGCTCTTTCCTTCCTGGGGTGTCATGTCTTTTAGACACACAGAGCATGCGCCTTTTAACCCCCAAATGTTTATCCACACGTTAGCCATTTTACTCCTAACTCTTCATACAGAAACAGGGACCATGAAGAATTAAAAAGCAAAATAGTTTTTTTTTTTTTTACCACAATGTTTTTTTTTACCACAATGTTTCTTTTATAGTGACTTTCTAAAATAATAATTTTATAATAAAACGGTTTGTATGAAAGTTTAACTATAATGCAGGGGTCTCCAAACTTTCTAAACAGGGGGAAGAATAGCGTCCCGTTGTCAATTGGTGGAATAGTAGACATGGCGACGTCAATAAATGTGTTCCGTTTCGTATTAGGCCGCTAATTCGTATGTCGTACCTTGTGTCCGAAATTCAATTCAACATTCGTTGTGATGAATTTAAAAAGCAAACCCAGGAAGTCAGCAGTGCTGCTGACTTCCTGGGTTTTCTTTTTAAATTCATCATAACGAATGTAACAGAAATGAACCGTGACAACCAGAGACTTTGGAAGAATGAGAGATACTCCTGTGCCAGGGACCCTAATAACTCATGGGTCTAAGTCCACCCTGTGCCCTTGTAGGTGTAGGGTGGCTAATAGGATCATAATTCATGTATTACATGAGATGGGACATTAATAATAATTCATATGGCAGGATACTGAGATATTAAGGTGTTCCTACTAGACATCTGCTTTTAAAATGCTAAGTGACCCGGCTTGTGAAAGACATTTCATTCTGTTGAAAGGTGTTAATTACATCGGCTCCTGAAAGACCTTTTCATTGTGTTTAAAGCCTGCCTCAGTCGCGGAGGGGGGGCGTCGGCCTGACACCCCCCAGTGTGTGGCACCCGGTGCGGCCCGCCCCCGCCGCCCCATGCTTAGTCCACGTCTGGGGTCGCCACCTTTTCTTTAAGTCAAACCCGAACACTTTAGCGGCGGACAGCAATTTTTTTTTCTATAGTATAAACCAGGGGTCTCCATACTTTTCAAGCAAAGGGCCAGTTTACAGTCTTTCAGACTTCAGAAGGGCCGGATTCTGACCATTCGGGGTAGAAAATGCTTCAGGGCCGAGCATCAGTGAGAATAAACATGGCCCCAGTGTTGGTGGGCAGTAGGAGGAGGAATAGTGCTCCATCATTACTATTAGTCTAAGAAACAGTGCCCCATTGTTGGTGCTATTGGGAGGAATAGTGCCTTATATAGTTGGGAGCAATACTGCCCCAAGGGCCGGATGAAAGCTATCAAAGGGCCGCAGTTTGGAGACCCCTGGTATAAACTATACATATATTTTGCAATTAAATAACATTTCTAATCATATGAAGTTAATCACAAGAGTCCCGCTTTACATCACAGTCCACAGAGTTCCCCTTTTACATCTAAATCCACTGTAAGGGGGGACTCTGCAGACTCTGATGTAAAGGGGATGCTTTGGGAACCCTGATTTAAGGGGGAACACTGAGAACTCTGATATAAGGGGCAACACTGTGACCTCTGGTTTAAAGGGGGAACTCTAATGTAAGGGGTGCTCTGAGAACCCTGATTTACCTTAGTGTACTCACTCAGAAGCAGGAGAGAACAGGGAGGAGGGGGGAGACTTCAGTCATAGACAGGGATGGATGGTGAGCTCACTCCTTGGCAGTCAGCACCTCTCCTCAAGATGTATCTGAGGCTGCTGGACTTCAAATTGCCCCTACTTTCCTTTTCTGAGGCACAGAGCCTCGGATTGGATGGGGGCAGACACAGTGGGGTAGGGGTGGGGAGGAGAGGTCCAGCCACAGAGAGCACTGTGCAGTGTGCACCCGTTCCCAGCCACAGAGAGAACTGTGCAGCGTGCACCCGTTCCCAGCCACAGAGAGCACTGTGCACCCGTTCCCAGCCACAGAGAGCACTGTGCACCCGTTCCCAGCCACAGAGAGCACTGTGCAGCGCGCACCCATTCCCAGCCACAGAGAGCACTGTGCAGCGTGCACCCATTCCCAGCCACAGAGAGAACTTTGCAGCGTGCACCCGTTCCCAGCCACAGAGAGCACTGTGCACCTGTTCCCAGCCACAGAGAGCACTGTGCACCCGTTCCCAGCCACAGAGAGCACTGTGCAGCGCGCACCCATTCCCAGCCACAGATAGAACTGTGCAGCGCGCACCCGTTCCCAGCCACAGAGAGAACTGTGCAGTGTGCACCCGTTCCCAGCCACAGAAAGAACTGTGCATCGTGCACCCGTTCCCAGCCACAGAGAGAACTGTGCAGCGTGCACCCGTTCCCAGCCACAGAGAGCACTGTGCAGCGTGCACCCGTTCCCAGCCACAGAGAGCACTGTGCAGCGCGCACCCGTTCCCAGCCACAGAGAGCACTGTGCACCCGTTCCCAGCCACAGAGAGCACTGTGCAGCGCGCACCTGTTCCCAGCCACAGAGAGCACTGTGCAGCGTGCACCCGTTCCCAGCCACAGAGAGCACTGTGCAGCATGCACCCGTTCCCAGCCACAGAGAGCACTGTGCAGCGTGCACCCGTTCCCAGCCACAGAGAGCACTGTGCAGCGTGCACCCGTTCCCAGCCACAGAAAGAACTGTGCAGCGTGCACCCGTTCCCAGCCACAGAGAGAACTGTGCAGCGCGCACCCGTTCCCAGCCACAGAGAGCACTGTGCACCCGTTCCCAGCCACAGAGAGCACTGTGCAGCGTGCACCCGTTCCCAGCCACAGAAAGCACTGTGCAGCGCGCACCCGTTCCCAGCCACAGAAAGAACTCTGCAGCGCGCACCCGTTCCCAGCCACAGAGAGCACTGTGCACCCGTTCCCAGCCACAGAGAGCACTGTGCAGCGCGCACCCGTTTCCCAGCCACAGAGAGCACTGTGCACCCGTTCCCAGCCACAGAGAGCACTGTGCAGCGCGCACCCGTTCCCAGCCACAGAGAGCACTGTGCACCCTGTTCCCAGCCACAGAGATCACTGTGCAGCGTGCACCCATTCCCAGCCACAGAGAGATCTGTGCAGCGCGCACCCGTTCCCAGCCACAGAGAGAACTGTGCAGCACGCACCCGTTCCCAGCCACAGAGAGCACTGTGCAGCGTGCACCCGTTCCCCCACTCACTGCTTCCCCCACCCCCCACTCACTCCTCCCCCCCTCTCCAGCAGCGGTCCCAATTGAACGGCAAGCTTCTTATGGGGTGGAGGCGGGTGCAGGGGCGGGGGCGGCTGTTCTCTGTGTCACCTTAGGCTGCATTCACACCTTGGCGACAAAACGCCCAACGCTCGATACGCTGGAGGGGCGAATTTCCATTGCTGTCTATGAGATGGTTCACATCGAACGCCGAAAAGCTGTACGCCTGCCGCCTGAAAAAAAAGTCCCAGACCCTTTTTTTCAGGCGGCATTGGCGTTCGGCCATAGACAGCAATGGAAAGAATTTGTTAAAAAAAAAAAAAAAGTTAATCGAATCGCGGCAAAGTAAGCCGCGTACGCGGCGTTACTTGTTGCGTAGGTGTGAATGGAGCCTTAGGTGTTTTGTCGCCTGAAGCGCGACGCTACAATACGCCGTACCGTCAAATTTGCATTATTGTCTATGGAGACCGTTCACATCTCCTAACGCCGAACGCCGTACGCCGATAGAACGTCGAACGCCGATTTTGAAAAAAGTCCCGGACCCTTTTCCGACACGCGTATCGGGCGGCTTTGGCGTTCCGCATAGCCAACAATGGCTATACAAAAAGCGGGATTTTTAAACAACGCGTTTTGTCGTCGCAAATCGCCGATACAAAACGCCTAAACTTTGTCGCCCAAAATCGCTGACGCCTAGGTGTGAATGCAGCCTTAGGCAGTCCATCCGCAAACTCACTCCACGCTGTCTCCCGCAGCGAGCGCAGCGCCCCCTACTGATGTGCGCTCTAGGCCACCGCCTAACTTGCCTATTGGTAGCGCCGGCCCTGAGTGGCGGCAGGGATCGCCGAACGTTTTGATATAAGATTTGTGTGGGTCGGCTAGAAAATTAGGGAGCGGTCGCAGTTTAGAAATCATGTCCCGATTTTTTTTTTTGTCTTGTCACACTCTAGATTCACTATCCGTTCCTTTTACGGGACAAATTTTGCCGCAAAAACTATGATATTTCGTAAAAACGATTCGGTGAAACGTTCCACAAAGTAATATCAGTCCGATCGGGAACAATCCGCACGTTTCGGTATATTACTCGTCTATGTAGTAAAAAAAAAAAAAAACTGTGGGAGGAGTTAGGGTGGCCAATTCGGCTCACACACTAAAGACACAGCTGCCTATATGCAAATTTATAAACAAACAACAGGATTGGTTAACTTCTTAAGGACCGCCTCCTGCACATAAACGTCGGCATTATGGCACGGCTGGGCACATCCACGTATATTTACGTCGGTTCTAGTACCCAGCCGTGGGTCACGGGCACGCGCCCGCGGCGCGCTACCGTGAACCGGTCCGAAGCTCCGTGACCGGGACTCGCAGACCCGATCGCCGCTGGAGTGCGGCGATCGGTCCCCGGAGCTGAAGAACGGGGAGAGCCGTGTGTAAACACAGCTTCCCCGCGCTTCACTGTGGCGGCAGCATCAATCGCGTCATCCCTTTTATAGGGGGGACGCGATCGATGACGTCACACCTACAGCCACACCCCCCTACAGTTGTAAACACACACAGGGAACACATATCCCCTACAGCGCCCCCTTGTGGTTAACTCCCAAACTGCAACTGTCATTTTCACAGTAAACAATGCAATTTAAATGCATTTTTTGCTGTATAAATGACAATTGTCCCAAAAATGTGTCAAAATTGTCCGAAGTGTCCGCCATAATGTCGCAGTCACGAAAAAAATTGCTGATCGGCGCCATTAGTAGTAAAAATTAATTAATAAAAATGCAATAAAACTATCCCCTATTTTGTAAACGCTATAAATTTTGCGAAAACAAATTAATAAACGCTTATTGCGATTTTTTTTTTTTTTTACCAAAAATAGGTAGAAGAATACGTATCGGCCTAAACTGAGGAAAAAAATGTTTGGGCCAGATTCAGGTAGAATTAGATTGCCGCAGAGTATCAGAGATACTCTACGCCGCCGTATTTTACCTGGCTCTATGAGGAATTCAGAGAGATTTTGGCCTGTAAGGTACGACGGCGTAGTGTATTTCTCCCGGCGGAATCAAACTACGCGATTAGGGGGCGTGAGGCATTTAAATTAGGCGCTTTCCCGCGGCGATTGAACTGCGCATGCTCCGTTCAGAAATTTCCCGCCGTGCATTGCGCGAAATCACGTCGTTACGTCATTTTTTGTTTGAGTAGCGTCGTTTACGTACATTCCTATTCCCGAACAACTTACGTAAAAAATAAAAAATAAATTGAAAGTCGACGCGGGAACGACGGCCATACTTAACATGGGCTGCGTAACGTTACACCAGCTAATAGCTGGTTTAACTTTACGCAGCAAAAAAATGACGTAAGCGAGTGTGAACGACACTCGTAACTTCGGAAAAAGCTCATTTGCATACCTCGACGCTGAAAACGACGCGAACTCCACCCAGCGGCCGCAAAAAGATTGCAGCGTAGATCCGAAGGCTTACGTAGACGTAAGCCTGTCAGATCGAAGCCCAACGCCGCCGTATCATGGTTTGAGGATTCAAACTAGTGATACGGCGCGCGTAATTCGAAAGAACTCCAGTCTAACACCAGTTAGGCAGGAGTTACGGGTCTCTGAATCTGGCCCTTTGTTTTTATATATTTTTGGGGGATATTTATTATAACAAAAAGTAAAAAATGTTGCATTTTTTTCAAAATTGTCGCTCTATTTTTGTTTATAGCGCAAAAAATAAAGGGACAGATTCAGGTAGAATTGCCCTGGCGCAGAGTATCAGAGATACACTACGCCGCCGTATTTTACCTGGCTCTAAGACGAATTCAGGTAGATTTCGGCCCACAGGTAGGGAGCTGTGGTGGCTCAACGTGATTGGCACTGCGCTGACAAGCTGTTCACCTCTACAGCCAAGGGTTCGATCTCAGCTACATGTGAATTGAGTTTGGTGGTCTCAGCCCAGCTCCCAGTGGGTGTGCTATGCAAGGTACGCCTGTGCTTAGTACGCCAACCCCCCCACAAAAAAACACCACACTTGCACGCACACGAAATTGGTTTAAAAACACACGCACTTTGGCCATGCGGTCTCCTAAAATAAAGAGAGGCGAAGGACCTACGGGGCTGGCTGGGTGGGCTAGGCCCCCTCAGTCCCTCATAGGGGGAGTCCCTCTGCCCCATTGGGGTCCCGTTGGGCCCCAGTTGGGCTCCCAAGAGGAGCAGGTAGGGTGGGGTGAGTGGGAGGCCCCCCTCACACCCGCCATTGCCACCAGGGGCATGGAGAAGGATGGCGATTGCCTCCGGGGGGAGGGTCTGCCTACTCCCAACTCCTGCAGTCCGGCTCCTCTCTCTCGAGTTCACGCACAAAAATACACTTAAAAAAAAAAAGATTTCGGCCCATAAGGTACGGCGGCGTAGTGTATTTCTCGCGGGGGAATCGAAATACGCGATAAGGGGGCGTGAAGCATTTAAATTAGGCGTGTCCCCGCGGCGATCGAACTGCGCATGCTCCGTTCAGAAATTTCCCGCCGTGCATTGCGCGAAATTACGTCGTTATGTCAGTTTTTTTTTTTTTTAGTAGTGTCGGTTACGTACATTCCTATTCCCGGACGACTTACGCAAAAACAAAAAAAAATATTGAAATTCGACGCGGGAACGACGGCCATACTTAACATGGGCCGTCTAATGTTAGACCAAATAATAGCTTCCCTAACTTTACGCACCAAAAAGCCGACTACAGATGCCGTAAGCGAATGCGACGGCCGATCGTAACTTCGTGGATCGTCAGAAAAAGCTAATTTGCATACCCGACGCGGAAAACAATGCAAACTCCACCCAGCGGGCGGAAAAAGATTGCAGCGTAGATCCGACGACGTACGAAGACGTAAGCCTGTCGGATCGAAGCCCGAAGCCGTCGTATCATGGTTTGAGGATTCAGACTAATGTAATGGCTCTGTGGATCTGGCCCAAAAACCGCAGAGGTGATCAAATACCACCAAAAGAAAGCTCTATTTGTGGGGAAAAAAGGACGCCAATTTTGTTTGGGAGCCACGTCGCACGACCGCGCAATTGTCAGTTAAAGCGATGCAGTGCCGAATCACAAAAAGTGCTCTGGTCATTGGGCAGCAATATGGTCCGGGGGTTAAGTGGTTAATAAGGAGTACATATTGAGACCATTTATGTTGTATGTATGTATGGTTATGTGTTTTGTAGTTGTATTTGTATTGTTGGAAAATTAATAAAAGAATTTATAAAAATAAAAAAAAGGAGGGAGTCAGCCGAGCCGCCTTCCACTCCAGTGCCATGATTTGCGGAGACAAGTCGCTTTACGGGACGCAGATGGCGTGGTCCAGCCAGCGACCACCAGACACCGAGGTCTGAGTTTTTAAAAACGTCATTACTTATTTCTCAAACAAACTGTCATGGCATTTCGGTCCGGTGCGGAGATAATGAAGGAGCGGACATCAATATTCAATTAACACGCGGTGCCCCTGAAGTCTATTACCAAAAACTTCTTCTCACCGCAGAGAGAGAGACGCACAAACCGGCTCGAGATGAAAGCAATTACCGCCCCTCTACCGTCACATTATCCAACTCGTATTTAAAGGGTTCAGAGTTTAAAGCGGATCTCCACCCTAAAGTGAAGATCCGCTGATCGGAACCCTCCCCCCCTCCGGTGTCACATTTGACACCTTTCAGGGGGGAGGGGGGTGCAGATACCTGTCTAAAGACAGGTATCCGCACCCACTTCCGGCCCGCAGTCTCGGGCAAAAGACGGGCTTTTCCCGTTGTGTGCTGGGAACTCTCAGCTCCCAGCACACAGCGGGAGCCAATCGCGGGCGCAGCGCGACTCGCGCATGCGCCGTAGGGAACCGGGCAGTGAAGCCGGAGCGCTTCACTTCCTGGTTCCCTCGCCGTGGATGGAGGGGGGAGCAGCAGGGTGACGAGCGATCGCTCATCCTCTGCTGCGGACGCCGCTGGACTCCAGGACAGGTAAGTGTCCTAATATTAAAAGTCAGCAGCTGCAGTATTTGTTGCTGCTGGCTTTTAATATTTATTTATGGTGAACCATCCGCTTTAAGGACGACGCGCTTTGTTGCGGTAGATTGGATGTGTGTTATTTACTGGTGCGGCGATGTGATAAACAAGATAAGGTTCTTAGAATTTTTTATTTTTTTTCCTACCTGGGAAACTCCTCTCTTCCATGTAACTTCGGGGCGAGCCGCCCTTTCATCTCTACTCCCCATGTGTCCTGTCTTTATCGCGCACATTTTTTGGGTGGCTAAACACCCCTTCCCCTATGGCAGTGATGGAGGACCTCGGCTCTCCAGATGTTTTGGAACTACATTTCCCATGATGCTCCACTACACTACAGAGTGAACGAGCATCATGGGAAATGTAGTTCCAAAATATCTGGAGAGCCGAGGTTCCCCATCACTGGTCTATGGATACACAGAGATAAGACACCAGCCGTGTGCCTTTCCATGGCCAAACCAACTCTTGCACCCCTACTTTATGACCCATACCTGGGGTGCCTAATGCGCTTCCTAGGCTTTGGATTTTTTTAAGGAGGTGTACACACCTCCCCCCCCTGGGGGGATCAGTTTGTCCTATCCCCCCCATGTATCAGGGTTAGGGATGAGCCGAACACCACTGGGTTCGGTTCGCACCAGAACCTGCGAACAGACCAAAAGTTTGTGTGAACTTTAGAACCCTGTTAAAGTCTATGGGACTCGAACGTTTGAAATCTAAAGTACTAATTTTAAAGGCTAATATGTAAGTTATTGTCCTAAAAAGTGTTTGGGGACACGGGTCCTGCCCCAGGGGAGTGTTTGGGGACCCGGGTCCTGCCCCAGGGGAGTGTTTGGGGACCCGGGTCCTGCCCCAGGGGAGTGTTTGGGGACCTGCGGTCGTGCAATGTGGCTCCCAAACAAAATTGACGTCCTTTTTTCCCCACAAGTAGAGCTTTCTTATGGTGGTATTTGATAACCTGTGCGGTTTTTATTGTTTGCGCTATAAACAAAAAAGAGCGACAATTTTGAAAAAAAATACAATATTTTTTACTTGTTGCTATAATAAATATCCCAATTTAAAAAAAAAAAAACGTTTTTTTTCTCAGTTTAGAGCGATGCGTATTCTTCTACATATTTTTGGTAAAAAAAAATAATAATAATAATCGCAATAAGCGTCTGGTTTGCGCAAAATGTATAGTGCCTACAAAATAGGGGACAGAATTATTATTTATTTTTTTACTAGAAATGGCGGCGATCTGCGATTTTTATTGGGTCATTCACATTTATACTGCGATCAGTGCTATAAAAATGCACTAATTACTGTATAAATGTGATTGGCATTGAAGGGGTTAACACTAGGGGGTGAGGAAGGTGTTAAATGTATTCCCTGCATAGTGTTCTAACTGTGGGGGGAGGGGGTGACTGGGGAGGTGACCGATCTGTGTCCCTATGTACAAGAGACACAGATCGGTCATCTCCTCTCCCGAGACAGGACGCTGTCTCTGTGTAAAACGGCATTGAGAGATGATCTATGAGATCATCTCTCATTCGCCCACAGATCGTATCGCAAACGGCCACTCTGATTGGCCGTTCTCGGCGATCTGTGATTGGCTGTGTCCAAGGGACACGGCCAACACAGTGTTTCCCCGCAGCGCGCTCTGGAGCGCGCGCAGGGAAGCCGCTAGTGACAAGCCGTCAATTGACGGCTTGTTGGCAATTTAGATCTGCGCTAAAGCCGTCATTCGGCTATAGCGCGGATCTCAAGTAGTTAAATTTTGTACCTAGGGGGGTGTATAGTATGCCTGTAAAGTAGCTCTTGTTTCCCGTGCTTAGAACTGTCCCTGCACAAAATGTCATTTCTGAAGGAAAAAAGTCATTTAAAATCACTCACCTTCGGGTCTGGTATGGATTTTAAGGGGAACCCTGCGTCAAATTAAAAAAAAAAATGCCGTGAATGACTTTTCTCTGTATTGCCGGGAGCCGACAATTCATTATAGCCGCGAGTGATTTTAAATTACTTTTTTTCTTTCAGAAATGACACTTTGTGCAGGGACAGTTCTAAGCACGGGAAACAAGCGCTACTTTACAGGCATACTATACACCTCCCCCCCTAGGTACGAAATTTAAAGGAATATTTCACTTTTATTGTTTATTGTTTTTAAAATCAATGCTTCCAAAAAAACTGCAGGTTTTAAAACTTTTCTTTGCATTGATACATGTCCCCTGGGGCAGGACCCGGGTCCCCAAACACTTTTTAGGACAATAACTTGCATATTAGTCTTTAAAATTAGCACTTTAGATTTCAAACGTTCGAGTCCCATATACTTTAACAGGGTTCTAAAGTTCACACGAACTTGCTGCGAACACCCCAAATAGTTCGCTGTTCGGCGAACAGGCAATGTTCGAGTCGAACATTGAGTTCTACTCCAACTCAAAGCTCATCCCTAATCAGGGTTAACTTACTATAGATCCCTGTTGTGCATGTGTTCAGACATTCTACCGAATATCTGTTCTAATTCAACCGTATACTATCTATGCTATGAGTTTTAAACCATGGAATTTACACACGGCTCACGTGTAAATACAATTTTTTATACTACCAGTTTCTATGATGATATTGATGTTTCACATTGATTTATATGTTTAGGATGGTATCTGCCCTGCATGCATGTCATGCTTTGTGGCCGTTTGGGGAGTCCGGTGGAGTTTGGCTGGGCCTGTCCCTTCCCCTGGGGAGCGGGACCTTTCCTTTAGTGCTTCCCGGCAGGGTGGGGGGGGGGGATGTGTTTTTTCTTCATGTTCCCCTTAATTTGGTCGCATGGTGCCCCCGGGGGGACCTCCTTGGACACCCCTGCAAGCTCCACCCTGCTGGCGGCATCCTTAAAATCCTCTCCGGACTGTCCTGACACAGTGTGCTTGCGCACAGGGGTCATAACTAGGGTTGTCCCGATACCACTTTTTTAGGACAAAAAACGACGTTTTGAAAAACGACACAAAAAATTCAAGCATGGAATTTTTTTTTGGTCGTTTTTTTTTAAGACAAAAAACGACGTTTTGCCCACACACGATCAATTTAAATGACGTTTTAAAAAACGTCGTTTTTTTTTCATCGCAAAAAACGACCGTGTGTACGCGGCAAAAGTCATGGTGCTCCCTCTAATATTTTCCCCATCGTTCATTCCACACTGGCAATTTCCTTTCTTAAAAGACCAGGAGACCTTAAAGCCCAACTGAACTTTCAGTTTAAATCAGCTAAATACTGTACATTCAAGGTGCATCAAAATAAAAGATGTGCAAAGTCCTGCAAACTTAACCACTTAACCACTAGGCCGCTTTTGACGCTTTTCACATACAATATATTACCAAAAGTATTGGTACGCCTGCCTTTACACGCACATCAACTTTAATGGCATTCCAGTCTAAAGCCCTGTACACATGGGGCAGAATCTCGTTAGGAAAAAACGTTGTACTTGTCAACTATCCCAGTTTAAATTCCATTGTCCCTTGAATTTTTAGTCCTTTGCTGTGTCCTGATATCTCAGTGTGAAGTACTGATACCAATGCTGCCCAGCTCTGACCTTTAGATTTTGCCCTGAATTTAACAGGGTTTGATTCATGGTCTGAATCATCCTCACTGGAGGAGGAAGATTCAGCTTCTTGAATTTCCTCAGCTTTTAAATTTTCATCTAGAAGTTGAATTAATATTTTCAGTGTTAGAAATCTCGGGCTTTGAAATTCTGTTGGGTGGCTGGTTGGGTGTGTTTAAATGGGGGGGGGGGGCAAAAGTGTGAGTTATGTGGTATGTGTCTGTGGTGTTATTTAAGATAGGAGGAGTGTGGGTGGATGTTTTGTTTGGGTGTTGTATGTCTTTGGCACTATGGATGACCGGTTGGTCACCTATGTATGCGTCTGTCTGGTTATGGTGTTATTGGGTGTGACAAAGTAAATGTAACCAAAGGCGTCAAAAAAAAATGGGGAGTACAAAAGACTGTAGCCACGGTCTTGCTGGGTCACTTCGCCACAGTCCCCGGGATAGACGTTCCCTCTGCATCCCTAGTGCCGCGGTTGCTGGGTTTATTTTATTTTTAGCTGACCTCTAAGTAATGAGGCTATATGCCCAACTTAGTCATTCCTTTTGTTTATCATCCTCAACCTGTTTTTTCTGGGAGTTATTTACTATATGACATTATTATTATTATTATTATGGCACTTTTTTTATACCTCTTATACCTTTTTGGATAATCTCTTACATCTACTCCTGATGAGTAAAGTGTACAATTTTAGGATGTCAATAACTCTTCTGGTTATTATACATTCTGCCATCATGCATTGTTCACCTATCTGAGAACATCATGGATCTCAATATTGGGACAATAAAGAATTTATACTTATTTATTGATAATGCATTAGCTTAGGATTTCTTGTATGTTTGGATTTTTTTTGAAATGGTAATCATGGAATAAATATACAATTATGTTTACTTTGTGAGTTGCCACATTTAAAGTCCCACAACGAATGTATCCTCTATTGCAGGGGTCTCCAAACTGAGGCCCAAAGGGGCAGATGCTGCCCTTTGCCACCCTTTATCAGGCCCTCAGGGTTTTGTTCCTCCCACTGATATGAGGCACTATTCTTCCCACAAGGGGGCACTTTTTCTTCCACTGATACCAATGATGAGATACAATTACTCCTACTAATAGGGGCACTACTGCTTATCCTACTGATTGCAAACTATGAGGCCGTATTTATTCTCACCAATGCTGGGCCCGGGGATTTTTCTGCCCTTTCTGACCACAATCCGGCCCTCCTAAAGGCTGAAGAACAATAAACTGGCCCTTTGTTTAAAAATGTTGGAGACCCCTGCTCTATTGAGTCTCTATATACTGTATCTTAACAGTATGTGTCGTTCTAAAGCGTTATTTCCATACATTTATTTCATTAAATTCCTTTAATCCGTTTAACCTCCCTGGCGGTATGATTCTGTCTGGAATTACGTACCAAAAGCGGTACAATTATTTGCATGGAAATTTGGCATTTTATACTGTAGGCCTGCAATTCATAGGAATAACTTGCTTAAATCTGTCCAAACAAGACATCCCGGGTATGATAAAGTTTGAAAAACAAAATCATAATTTTTTATATAATAAAAAACTATAAATAATTATAACAAATTATAATGTAATTATAATAAAAAATATTCAATAATGTAATCAACTCAAAAACACTGAAATTTGCTCAGTTGCAGAATTGTCGCTGTCATTATTTTATTTTTTTATGACGAATTTCCCCACAAATCGCTATCGCTCAATTCTGCAAGTGATTAAAATTTATTATCGCTGTTTTCTAGCTGATCTAAAACCATTTTTGACATAAAGGGACACTTTTGGTTGCTATGGGCAATCTACAGTTTCCAGGCAGAAAGAACACTTTTTATTTTATAAAAGAACATGTAGGGCACTGGACAGACCACTAGGGACAAGGGGGGGGGGGTGTATTTTTTACATACAGTACTGTAATCTATAAGATTACAGTATACTGTATGTAAAGTGTTTGTTTACTTTTTTGAATTTGGCGCCGTTCTCCGCTTCCGTGCGTCGTAACGTCGCAGGAAACGGAGATCGGCGGCACACGGGGACGCTGTGTGAATCGAGCGAGCACCCGCTCGCTCACACAGCGGGGATGCATCGCTGGATCCAGGAAGAAGGTAAGCCAGCGCACGCTGCAGGCTCTGCATTGCTACCCCGAGCGTGACTCGGGGATACCGTTCTTAGCAGAAAAAACCCACCCGAGTCACGCTCGGGGATACCGCCAGGGAGGTTAATTTTGGAATTAGTTTTGTTTATTCTTATCAATTCTAATTTTCAAAATTCAAATTCGGATCAACTTGAAAAGTTTTCGAATCCAAATAATTTTCAAATTCAAAATTGAAAACTATTTCGAATTTGGAAAAGTATTCGAAAACGATTGAATTCAAATTTAGTCTGATTTTTTTTTTTTCGTTCTTTTGGATTTGTTTAAATTCAGTACTATTGTAATTTGGACATTTTTATACTTTTTCAAATTTTCCGAAAAACGAAAGTTCAAAAAATTTTCATTCAAAGTTTCAATTCGGAACAAAACGAACCACACATGTAGGATGTTGTCCTGCTGAATTCAGGTGGGCATTCCATAACCTTCTATCTCCATCCAAGTTGTTAACAACCTACCAAACAACCAAAACAAAGCTACGGACTGTTCCCTGTGTGCCTGTGAAGATTCCGTGTGCCTGGCTGTGCAGAAAGAGGGGATCCCAGTCCATCTGCAGCTCCATTGGGGGGGGGACTACAAGTATTATGGTCACAATATAAAATCATATATTCATTTTCACATTGTATTTCAATTGTTTCTAGCTACTCCTATCACTCTGAATGATCTTGAAGTTTGTAAAGTTACTTTTTGAAGATCCCACACTCAAGAAAACACAAGGGGGACAATCTAATGCTCTCCATATGTAGAATAATTTTTTGACCTCAAAGGATGATGCTCACATAGACATGTAAACAGCGCTTTCCATTCAATGCATAAACCATTCACTCTCCTGCCCGGCGCCTCTATCATGGCACTCCATCCTCCTAACAGCTGTTCGGAAACTCCCCCCATTGGTGTGATGACATCACAGAATAACCCTACTCAATGCTTTTTTTTCCTTGACTCTTGGTGTACTTTGTATATTTCTTCCCGATCTGTATATGTGTAGCTGTTCCACTTGTTAATAATTGTATTTTTTTTCTCCCTTACATTACTAAAACGTAGAAATGCACGATATACAGTATGTTTTTGCACATAAATATTCCATCCTTTCCATGGCAACTAAATTCCCCCAGGACCTTATATTAAAATTACTTCATACTTACTTCATTTTATTCCCTACACAATGCTGTAACTATAATTTTCTCTTATTCTGATGTTTGGCATGTCAGTACTTAAAAAAACAATTCAGATTACCTTGCCTGCCTGCTTCTCTGCTAAGACTGTTGTGTGATGTGGTGACCTGCTGCATCTTTATTTAACCAGGTAGCCGGCGGAGGTCATCAATTTCACGGTTGCCCGATGACCATCTAGGGTGCAATCAGCTACTTGTCGATTCCTGCTTTTCTACTCTGTGTGATTCCCTCTGCTATCCTTGTTGATGGTATGATTTAGGGTTACACTGATACCAATACCAGTATGGGTATCGATGCCGATACTAAGCATTTGCACAAGTATCGGTACTCGTGCAAATGCTCCGATACCTGAAACCAATACTTTCAGGTTTGGTTCTTTCAGCTGTCAGCGGGATTCGCCCAACAGCTGAAATGTAAAAAAAAGATGGCAATTATTGGTTGATAAGGAAGGCCGCTGTGTCTTTAACAACCGATGACTCATTCAGCTGTCAGTGGGGTTCCCCTGTTGACAGATGACATGTAAATGAATTCTCAGCAATTGGAGATATAAAAAAAAAAAAGCAGCCCAGCAATGTTTATCAATAACATTACTCAGCCACTGAAGCAAAAAGATAAAAGAAACATTGTTTCTTTTTGTATCTTTCTGTTTATTCATCTAAAGATCAAAGGAATGAACTTCAATTTGCAGATGAAGTCAGTTTAAAGCAACCTGACATGTGAAAAAAAACTGATCAACTTTGTTTGTAGCTTGAGTTCCTGTCTGCCGTGTGCTAAGTTACCCTTTCTGTGTAACGATTTTGGCTTGTCTCTGACTACCCCTGTTTGCTTGTTTCTCTGACTTTTGGCCTGTACCTTGGTTACCCTTATCTGCCTGTTGCCCCGATCTGGGCTTACCCATCACTATCGCTTGGGTCCTGTGTGCTGCTTTCCCTCTCTTCTTACGGAGCGTGACCTAGGGGACCCCAGGGGCCGCGACCTGGATCCAGCTGCAGCGAAGGCTATCCTCACCACCAGAGGCTCTGGTGAACACCAAACTGGGTCTTAGACTCCGTGCCCTGGGGAATCTTGGGCTCACGCTTCCTCTCTGTTTGCAGCAGTCGGCTATAGGGGTCACTACCCTGTGGTGCATCCATGACCCTAAGGGATTGCACTTGTCACCTGGCCACAGGTGACCTGACATCAGCAGGACAGCAGCTCAGCATGGGAGCAGAAAGCTTGCAGCAATTTCCCATTTCTACAGGGACCCCACAGGTATGGCCCATACATACTTACACTGGTCCAAGCTGGAGCAATGTAACTATGTAAAAAGGGCCCCACCTAAACATTAGATTTTCCTTTTTAATTGCCACCTTTTGCATTGCTGTCCCAGTGCAGCTCAGTACATTAAATACTGGGCAGGGAAATCAGGACACGGAATATCTCCTGACATTCATTATGTTGACTCTCACCAGGAAAGATCAACAAAAAAAATTCTCTTTGGAGGTGTATGTGATCATACGGTGAAACATCCATTAATCTGGCTGGTGTTTATTATTACGACAGTCACTGAGAAAGTGAGAACATTAAACATGCCGCTTATAATTGCTTCCTTTGATCATAAATGCAACACCTTTCATTGTAGCAAAGGGTTATCTGTGCCATTCTTCTCCTTATCTCAGCCAACTACAGCCAAGTGTTGGAATCTGTCAACAGGCCAAGAAAATATTTTAATATGCGGAAGCCCATTTGTAATGAAATGTTATGATTTAAAGGGTCAGTCCACCCCAAAGTGATGTTTCTGTCATTCACACGTGATATTAAATAACCCATTAGATTCTTGTATATCTCTGGGACTGCAGCAGGGAGATCTTCAAGAGTAAGCACCAATGGATGAAACCAGGGTTGTCTTAATAGCATCATGGGCTCCTGGGCAAAGTAATGCACTGGGGCCCTTACCAGCCTTCCCTAATTTACACACCTACTTCCAAGAAATAAAATAAATAAAAAATGATAGAATTAAACATCTATTCATTAATATTTTCAATAAAATCGATTTTTACAAAATGGGAAACATTCCATAAAGCAAAGACTAGTCAACACAAAGGGTACAGTACAAGGGGGAATGCAGAAGGGCACAGTACCAGGGGGAATGCAGAAGGGCACAGTACAGGGGGGAATGCAGAAGGGCACAGTACAGGGGGAAATGCAGAAGGGCACAGTACAGGGGGAATGAAAAGGGGCAAAGTACAGGGGGGAATGCAGAAGGGCACAGTACAGGGGCAAATGCAGAAGGGCACAGTACAGGGGGAATGAAAAAGGGCACAGTACAGGGCGGAATGCAGAAGGGCACAGTACAGGGGGAATGCAGAAGGGCACAGTACAGGGCGGAATGCAGAAGGGCACAGTACAGGGGGGAATGCAGAAGGGCACAGTACAGGGGGGAATGCAGAAGGGCACAGTACAGTGCGGAATGCAGAAGGGCACAGTACAGGGGGGAATGCAGAAGGGCACAGTACAGGGGGGAATGCAGAAGGGCACAGTACAGGGGGGAATACAGAAGGGCACAGTACAGGGGGGAATGCAGAAGGGCACAGTACAGGGGTGGTCAGGAGGGCACGATACTTGGATCAGGAGGGCAGAATACTGGGATCAGGGGGTACAGTATAGGTTCTAGGACGCTTTCCAGGACTTGATCATAGTATGATGTTTTTTTATTAAACTATGTCTGTCCCAGCAAATCCAGGACAGTTGACAAGTATGATGTAATGCAAGATTATTGTTGGGCTCCCATGTACCTGGGGACCCTGGGCAGTGCCCAAGAGTGCCCTTGCATTAAGATGGCCACGGATGAAACATGTCAGAGACTTGGACTAGAGGCATGGAGGAGCTCAGCTATGAGGAAAGATTAGAGGAACTAAATTTATACTCTCTTGAGAAGAGGAGATTAAAGGGAGGATATGATCACCATGTATAAATATATAAGGGGTCCAGATAGTGAGCTCGGTGTTGAGTTATTCACTTTAAGGTCATCACAGAGGACACAGGGGCACTCTACGTCTGGAGGAAAAGAGATTTAATCTTCAAATACAGAAAGGTTTCTTCACAGTAAGAGCTGTGAAAATGTGGAATAAACTCCCTCCAGAGGTGGTTCTGGCCAGCTCAGTAGATTGCTTTAAGAAAAGTCTGGATACTTGTTTTCCCCTGCTGTAGAAAATTGGATCATGCTTTGCTGTTTATTTTTGCCTTTCTCTGGATCAACTGTGGGTAAAGGATTGTGTATATGGGATCTTATGAGGGTTTTTTTTTTAACACCCCCCCCATTTATTGGTTGAACTAGAGGAACTTGTGTCTTTATTCAACCAGACTATGTAACTTTACACTGTTACAGGTACCATGGTTTACAATAAACTCTATATTCTCAGCAGCTGTGGATGTGCGGTACCTCCACAATATCAACATGGAGGAACCTGGGCCAACTTCACAATTATTAACAGTATATAGGAAATACATTTTTGTGGTGGGGCTTTTTAGGCACAAAAGTATACAAAAATCTCTTCACAAACTGTCTGATGCCTCCTAAAAAAGCCACCACATCACTGCTTTACTCACTGACCAGGAATGCCTGGAGGAGCACAATCCCTGCCCCCTGCTTGTGATTGGAGAAATCATAAATCCCGCCTCTTGTGTCCAATCACTGTGCTGTGATTGGTTACAGCACAAGCTGATTTTTGGGACGGGGGGTGTCCCTGAATGGTAGTTTGGAAATGTGGTCACCCTACCAGGTGATATCCCGACGCCTCATTCTAAGGTGAGTATTTCAAAAAGAGCTAGTATGCTAGTATTTAAAACTTTTTTTGTCCCTCAGATATATAACCGCTTTAAGTTGGGAATACTTACCTAAATAGAATTATTTTAAACCAGATTTTAGTGCAGAGCTGTATCCTGGCCTAGGCCAACAAGGCCCAGGCCTAGGGCAGCACTTTGCAGGGGGGCAGCACGAAAAGAGTCCCCGCCGGGTTGCGCTACACTGTTAGGAAAATCAGTCTAGCGCCCCCAAAAAGCGGCCGCGCTGCTTCTGGTATGCGGGAGGCCGGCATTCCGCAACTGTGGGGGGGGGGGCGCTTACAATTTTGACTGTTTTATCATCCTGGACCACAAACCTTCCTCACTGTGTTTCTGCTGCACCATCTACTTAAAGTAGAGCTATAGGCAACACTTTTTTTTCATTTTGGGTAGAGTAAGGGAGGGTTATAGCCCCTGTCAGTTTATTTTTTACCATCCCTGTCCCATTGCGAAGATTTCCCTTCACTTCCTGCTCTATGGGCAACCAGGAAGTAAGAGGAAATCTAAGTAAATTAAGGGAATCCATCCCCCCCCCCCCCCAGGCCCTCGAAAATTTCAGGGTGGGTCTTAAACACGGGGTGTGGCCTTGTCAGGAAGGGGTGTGTCATATTTAAATTAGGGGGTGCACGAGTTTAGTCAGGTCTAGGGCAGCACAAAACCTAAATACACCTCTGTTTTAGTGTCACTTTTTTACTGGAGTTTATCTGGAAATAGGTCTAATGCCAAGTACACACAACCGTTTTTTATGTCATGAAAAAAAAAAGAAGTTTTTCTCAACGTGATTTTTGTCAAGCCTGCCTTACATACACACGCTCGTGGAAAAAAAATGCTAGAGCAAAGCGTGGTGACGTACAACACGTACGATGGCACTATAAAGGAGAAGTTAGTAAAAGTTTGGTGAGAGATGATCCACGCTTTTCAGTCTGTTACAGCGTGACGAATGTGCTATCTCCATTACAAATGCTAGTTTTATCAGGAGTGCTCCCATCTCATACCTTGATTCTGAGCATGCATGTTTTTTCCCCGTCCTTAAAGCCTACACACGACCATTTTTTTTTTTTACGATGACGTTAAAAAACTTCAAAAAAAATAAGAGCAGGTTCTGAATTTGTTATGGCCGGTTTTCACGTCGAGAAAAATGCTCTGGAGCCCACACACAATCGTTTTTAATGACCAATTTAAAAAATTGCATTTTTCTCGTCATTAAAAACAACCGTGTGTACGCGGATTAAGTCAATGTGAGGCGGTGTACACACGGCCGAGGTTCTCGCTGAAAACCAGCGAGAACCTCGCTGGAATGCACATTCCAGCGAGGACCTCGGCCGTGTGTACGGTCTCGGCGAGCTTCCCGTCGGGAAGCCCGTCGAGCAGAAATAGAGAGCACGCTCTCTATTTGCTCGACGGCCCGCCTGGATGAATGGCTGGTTGCCATTCCCGACGGGCGGGTCGCCGATTTCGACGGCCGGCAGAGAACCTCGACGGGCGGAACGATGTGTTCTGCCCGTCGAGGTTCTCTGCCGTGTGTACACGGCCTTACAATTTATTAATAGCACTTCCACCTAGACCACTTTTTTTTTTTTTTGCAGAATTGTCTGATCTTGTGCAAGTCTCCAAACACAAAACTCTCCCAGTCGAGCGTGGAAACTTGACCGTTGCCCCGGAATATGATATCAGTGTAACCTCTTTGCAGGTTGAGTAGTTGTGGAATGTGGATCTTGGGACAATTTAATTTACTGAATGACTTTCCTTCTTGTGATCTGCTTAAACAATTTTCAGAGTTTACATTTCTGAACGGCTGTTCCTTTTTTTTTATCTTTTCCTAATTTGTCTGCAGTTCTTCCCCCCTCCAGTGATGTGATCTCAGGTTCCAGGGCACAATGCGCCTACTTCTGTAAGCTGAGAAGAGCGAGGGAATCCCGAAGAGATAAAACAGCTGGACTTTGTATGGAAGGTTTCAGGAGTCAGGTGACACCAGCAACTCCACTATTAGGCTTCCAGATACTTGAATGTGTGCATACATGATGGCTTCTCGTTCTTCCCTTCCAGTACACAGTGGGCCAGTGCTAATTCCTCATTGGAATATGTACATAGGGAAAAAAGAGTGAAATCTACGAATGACTGTAAATCTGGTGTGATCCTGGAGAGAAGACTGAGTTCTGTATCTCCCAACTCTCAGGCGGCGTACACACGACCGAGGTTCTCGCTGGAAACCAGCGAGAACCTCGCTGGAAGCTGCATTCCAGCGAGAACCTCGGCCGTGTGTACGCTCCTGGCTCGCCCCGCCCGTCGGGAATCCCGTCGAGCGAAAAGAGAGCAGGCTCTCTATTTGCTCGACAGCCCGCCTGGATGAATGGCTGGTTGCCATTCCTGATGGGCGGGTCGCCGATTTCGACGGCCGGCAGAGAACCTCGACGGGCGGAACGATGTGTTCTGCCCGCCGAGGTTCTCTGCCGTGTGTACGCGGCTTCAGAAATGGAAAAAAAAAATCTGTATAGTGAAAAAATTGTTTAACCGCTTAAGGACCGCCGCACGCAGATTTAAGTTGACAGAATGACACGGCTGGGCAAATGGGCATATATATATATATATATATATATATTAGGGCTGTGGAAATTAACTAATAATTCATCGATTAATCTTAAATTTTTTTGATCGATCAAAATTCTTTTGATTGGTACTCACCTCTCAGCCGTCTCCCGGGCCTTCAGGGAGTTCCGTCGGAGATTCGGTGACATCATGGACACCGGCGGGGCTTGCCGTGTCAATCTGAAGGGCTCCTTTGCTGTGCCTTCATATCTGCATGCCGGCGGGACCTTACTATCTGTCACACGCAAGGGCTGTTACACTTTCCTCTATCACTTCCCTCTATCAACCTGGGATTCTACAACCATCCACTGGGAGTTGTGACAGTTCCCTTCATGGGACATCTACATGCCGACGGACAGATGGTAACCTCTCCTCATCTGGATTCAGCAGTGGTATCATTGTACACATTTTTATACCAGTATCATACTTAGCTACATGTTTCTATGACTGCTTTTGCTACCGTTTGGTATTACTCGCACCATTTTTACAGTTTATGTAGCTATCGATTTTATCTCCAGTGCAATATTTATTTTGTTACCTACTTGAAGACTATAAAAGTTTTAATGCTATTCCCATTGAGCCTGCCTTTGTGTGTTTTTTGTATCCTGCTATCCATTTTTCCAGTGGTTGGAGCTGCACTGGGAATCAGCCTGCAAGGAGATCAGCTAAAAGTAGTTGGATCTGTATGTGCGTTATAATTAATCGAAATTAGTCGATTAATCGATTAGCGATTAATCGAACACAAAAAACATTTTGATCAGTAACAGCCCTAATATATATATATATGACCCCTTTAATTTGCTGTCCGTCAATCAACCAATCAATCAAAGGGCACTCTTCATCCTACTGACACCAATGTTGGGGCACTATACCTTGCACTATACCTTGCACTGACTTCAATGATGAGGCACCATTATTTTGATGGGGCACTATTCCGTCCACTGATACTATTGATGGGGCACTGTTTCTCCCAACTCATACCAATAATGGGGCACTATCCCTCCTACTAACTGCAATGAGTTTCCACTCATTGACACTAGGGATGAGCTTTGAGTTCGAGTCGAACTCATGTTCGACTCGAACATTGCTTGTTCGCCTGTTTGGCGAACAAAAAACAATTTGGGGTGTTTGCGGCAAATTTGAAAAGCCGCGAAACACCCTGTTAAAGTCTATGGGAGAAATCTAAAGTGCTAATTTTAAAGACTAATATGCAAGTTATTGTCCTATAAAGTGTTTGGGGACCGGGTCCTGCCCCGGGGGACATGCATCAATGTAAACAAAAGTTTTAAAAACTGAAGTTTTTTCGGGAGCAGTGACTTTAATAATGCTTAAAGTGAAACAATAAAAGTGAAATATTCCTTTAAATTTCGTACTTGGGGGGGAGGTGTATAGTATGCCTGTGAAGTAGCGCTTGTTTCTCGTGCTTAGAACTGTCCGTGCACAAAGTGTCATTTCTGAAGGAAAAAAAGTCATTTAAAACGGACTCGCGGCTATAATGAATTGTCAGAGAGAATTCATTCATGAAAAAAAAAGTGTGGGGGTCCCCCCAAATTCCATTACCAGGCCCTTCAGGTTTGGTGTGGATTTTAAGGGGAACTCCACCCCAAATAAAAAAAAATGGCGTGGAGTTCCCCCAAAAATCCACTTTAGACGCCTTATCCGAGCACGTAACTAGGCCTGCCACATGAAAAGAGGGGGGGACGAGAGAGAGCGCCCCCCTCCTGAACCGTACCAGGCCACATGCCCTCAACATTGGGAGGATACTTTGGGGTTCACAGACCCCTTAAAGCACCATGTCCCCATATTGATGGGGACAAGGGCCTCATCCCCACAACCCTTGCCCGGTGGTTGTGGGGGTCTGCGGGCAGGAGGCTTATCGGAATCTGGAAGACCCCTTTAACAAAGGGAACCCCCAGATCCCGCCCCCCCCCTATGTGAATTGGTAATGGGGGACATTGTACCTCTACCATTTCACTAAGAACGTGTAAAGAATTGTAAAAATAAAACACACACACTGTGAAAAAAGTCCCTTTAACCACTTGCCGACCGCGCTATAGCGAAAATACTGCTACAGCGCGGTCGGGTAGTTTTGACACAACGTCCCTGGGACGTCGTCCTTTACTTTCGCGATTGCGCGTCCCCTGGGACGCGCTCGCGAAAGTGTCCGTGATCGCCGGGTCTAGAAGACCCGGCGCATCACGGATCACGGTAAATTGCCGCTGATAGCGGCCGTTTACCACGTGATCGCGCCGTCAAATGACGGCGCGATCACTTGTAAACAAACCGGCGTCATTTGATGACGCCGGTTCCTCCCTCTCCTCCCTCTGCTCTCTGTACCGTTCGGTACAGTGTGCGAGGAGAGGGGGGGGAGCGGGGTGTCAGCAGCTGAGCTGTGGCTGGATCTGTGACAAATGCAGTCACAGATCCAGCCATCCCTCAAAACATCCCAGCTCTGCAATCCCCAGTACACAGCAATCCCCCCAGTACCCTGCATTACCCCAGTACCCCACAATACCCCAGTACCCCACAATACCCCAGTACCCTGCATTACCCCAGTACCCCACAATACCCCAGTACCCTGCATTACCCCAGTACCCCACAATACCCCAGTACCCTGCTTTACCCCAGTACCCCACAATACCCCAGTACCCCACAATACCCCAGTACCCCACAATACCCCACTACCCTGCATTACCCCAGTACCCCACAATACCCCAGTACCCCACAATACCCCAGTACCCTGCATTACCCCAGTACCCCACAATACCCCAGTACCCTGCATTACCCCAGTACCCCACAATACCCCAGTACTCTGCTTTACCCCAGTACCCCACAATACCCCAGTACCCCACAATACCCCAGTACCCTGCATTACCCCAGTACAATACCCCACTACCCTGCATTACCCCAGTACCCCACAATACCCCAGTACCCCACAATACCCCAGTACCCCAGTACTCTGCAATGCCCCAGTACCCCAATACGCTGCAATACCCCAGTACCCCAATACTCTGCAATACCCCAGTACCCCAATACTCTGCAATACCCCAGTACCCCAATACCCCAATACTCTGCAGTACCCCAATACTCTGCAGTACCCCAGTACCACAATACTCTGCAGTACCCCAGTACCCCAATACTCTGCAATACCCCAGTACCCCAATACTCTGCAATACCCCAGTACCCCAATACTCTGCAGTACTCCAGTACCCCAATACTCTGCAGTACTCCAGTACCCCAATACTCTGCAGTACTCCAGTGCCCCAATACTCCAGTACCCCAATACCCCAATACCTCAGTACCCCAATACCGCAATACCCTGTGCGATACCCTGAAATACCCAAATACTCTGCAATACCCAAATACTCTGCAATACCCAAATACTATCGCCTATGGGGATTTTTAGGTAGCGAAGTTTGGCGCCATTCCATGAGCGTGCGCAATTTTGAAGTGTGACATGTTGGGTATCTATTTACTCGGCGTAACGTCATCTTTCACATTATGAAAAAAAATTGGGCTAACTTTACTGTTTTTTTTTTTTTTTTTTTAGCACAAAACTGTTTTTTTTTAAAAACACGCGTTCAAAAAATTTCTACGAAAATACCGTGCGAGATAAAAAGTTGCAACGGCCGCCATTGTATTCTCTAGGGTCTTTGCTAAAAAAGCATATATAATGTTTTGGGGTTCTATGTAATTTTCTAGCAAATAAATGATGATTTTTCCATGTAGGAGAGAAATGTCAGAATTGGTCTGGGTGTTCCAGAACGCCTGATGGCGCTCCCTGCATGTTGGGCCTCTGTATGTGGCCACGCTGTGTAAAAGTCCCACACATGGGGTATCGCCATACTCGGGAGGAATAGCAGAATGTGTTTTGGGGTGTAATTTGTGGTATGCATATGCTGTGTGTGAGAAATAACCCACTAATATGACAGAAACAAGTTTTTTTTTTTACAGAATTTTCAGTTGTTTTTCTTTTATAGCGCAAAAAATAAAAAACCCAGAGGTGATCAAATACCACCAAAAGAAATCTCTATTTGTGTGCAAAAAAGGACAAAAATTTCAAATGGGTACAATGTTGTATGACTGAGTAATTGTCATTCAAATTGTGAGAGCACCGAAAGCTGAAAATTGGTCTGGTTAGGAAGGGGGTTTAAGTGCCCAGTGGTCAAGTGGTTAAAAAAAAAAAATGTAGGTGTATCAGCAGTTTGGTCGTTCATTAATTTCACTGGTCACAATATAAATTTCTTCTGCCCATTGAAATTAGTTAAAGCTCAAGCACAAAACGCACCAGCACTTAGGACCAGGACGACACTGGAAGGAAAGCGCCTTGAGGCAATCAAGTTCGCATTTGTTGCGCTATTCAAGTTACTCACTCACTCACTTAGAGGATCTCACAAAAGTAAGTACACCCCTCACATTTTTGTAAATGTTTTACTTGATCTTTTCATGTGACAACACTGAAGAAATAACACTTTGCTACAATGTTGTGTAGTGAGTGTACAGCTTGTATAACAGTGTAAATTTGCTGTCCCCTCAAAATAACTCAACACACAGCCATTAATGTCTAAACCACTGGCCACAAAAGTGAGTACACCCCTAAGTGAAAAAGTCCAAATTCAGCCCAATTAGCCCTTTCCCTCCCCGGTGTCATGTGACTCGTTAGTGTTACAAGGTCTCAGGTGTGAATGGGGAACAGGTGTGTTAAATTTGGTGTTATCGCTCTCACTCTCTCATACTGGTCACTGGAAGTTCAACATGGCACCTCATGGCAAAGAAATCTCTGAGGATCTGAAATGATGGACTGGTCAAGCATGTCTCCAGACCTAAATACCCTATTGAGCATCTGTGGGACGTCCTCAAACGGAAAGTTTAGGAGTGCAAGGTCTCTAATATCCACCAGCTCCGTGATGTCGTCACGGAGGAGTGGAAGAGAACTCCAGTGGCAACCTGTGAAGCTCTGGTGAACTCCATGCCCAAGAGGGTTAAGGCAGTGCTGAAAAATAATGGTGGCCACACAAAATGTTGAGACTCTGGGTAGGGTGACCAGACATCCCCAGTTTCAGGGGACAGTCCCCTGATTGAGGACACTGTCCCCGGACCAAGTCTGTCCCTGGTTTTGTCCCCAAATTGGATTTAATAGGGGGCAGGGGCAATTTCAAAGACAATCAGTGCAGAATTAAAATAAAAAAAATAGAATTGCACCCCCCCGCTCCGCCGTGGCTACTAGCATAGGGGGGGGGGGGGTTGTATTTTTCCCATTATCTGTGCCCCTTATCATGTGCTGGTCGGAGCGGAGGGTATATTTCTTCAGTTTCGGGCGCATGCCCATTCAGCATGTTCTTCTGCCTTGGCTCAAATCCTGGCCAGCCACCTGCCTATCTCCTTGCCTTCCCTGGCAGAGTGATCTTCCTTCGCTCCCCATCCAGTAGTAGCCGGGGCCAGAAGAGTAAGACTTGAGAGTCGCTGATTGTTGCCATTACTTGTAAAGAAAAAATATGTTCCCGGATCTCATTTAAAAGACCTGGTCACCTTAACTATGGGCCCAATTTGGAAATGTTTACTTAGAGATGTGCTTACTTTTGTTGTCAGCGTTTTTTTTTTTTTTAATGCCTGTAAACATCTATGTGTGTGTGGACACATAGGCGAACATTGAGGGGCATTTAAAGGTAGAAAAAAAAAGTCAAATGCCCTTAAAAGTGACTCCCAAGGTGCATGAGGCCTTACAGAGTACGCGGTGTCACCCTCTCCGCTATCCCGTCTGGCAGAAATGTTTGAGTCACAGAAGTGGCCAGGAAATAAGGAATCCTTCAGCAGGTAAGATATTAATAAGTGTTTCATCTGTGCCTGGAATTGGGCTGCGTAGGATCGGAGGGCTTTGCATTGTTTGCATGGGTGTAATTTAAATAGAAGGCAGACAAAAGGAAAATGATTTAGAAATCGGATAGGAATGTTCTCTTCTTTGTATGTAATCTAAATACTCAATATAAATTATATGAATGTTTTCAAATTATTGCAACAATTTAGAAAACTTCGAACTTTGCTTAGCATGCACTTCAGGACGGGCGTTCTGCTTATTTTTGCAGAAATTCCTCCTTTATCTGGTTTGTTACATTTGCCTATATACAGTAGATGCGGACTAAATAATACATTTTGGGGGCATAAAAGGCATTTATTATTTGAAAAAAAATTGCTTAATTAAAAACATTACTTCATGTTAAGGCGTTCGATTTTACGATATATTGCTACAACGTACAAAGGCAGAATTTGTGCTAAACAAAAACTGCCGTACCTAAACGTTAACTTTAATACACATACAATGGAACCTTGGATTATGAGTATAATCCGTTCCAGGAGAATGCTTGTATTCCAAAGCACTCGCATATCAAATCGAGTTTCCCCATAGAAGTCAATGGAAACTAAAATATTTTGTTCCGCATTGACTTCTATGGGGGCGCCGGAGAGCCTCGGAAACACTCCGAAGGGCTCGGGGACAGCTTGGCTGAAATCAGAAAACCTTGCAAAGGCTCGGAATGAAGTATTTCCAAGTTTTTCCAAGCATTTCCGAGCGACTTTGAATGGCTCCGACGCCCCCTGAGGTCAAACGCAGTGCTGCACACCGCTGTGGCTTGAATCCTGCTCGTTTTGTGAGACAACACTCACAAACTGAGTCAGGATTTTTTTTAAAAACAATGCTCGTATTGCTCGTTAACCGCGTCACTCGCAATCCGAGTGTAACGACACCGCAAATGGGACAGGGGTTAACGCTGTTTAGGATATTCCATTCCCGAACACAAGGCAGCTACCGACACTACACATTCCGTCGAACGTGACCCATAGGAATAATACAAGACACAACTCTGTATGAAGTTCGAACAGGTCTAACAATCTTTATTAAGAAAGCAGGCTCTTATATACACAAAAAGAATACTGCAGTAACCAAATGAACAATGGCACAACTCCACCCACAACATCACACAATGTTTACCTAATGGGCCCCAATACACATCCTCAATACATCTTTTAACAGACATCCTGACTCTGGCTCCTGACTTAATTTACATGCGCTAATTAACTACAGCTGAAGACTCATACACCTGACCTTTAGGCTGTCTGTTAACTTGCAATACACATTATCACAGGACTCCTTCACACAATACAGGGTCAATTAGCACAATCCACAATGAAAGATCCTTAGAAGCCATCCTAGATTCACTAGATTCTTTTTCATCACAACAGACAGACAGGTGGGCTGTAGTCCAAGACATATTCTGCATGTCCATTCATTTCTGGCTCATGCTTTCTAAGAGCTTCTGGATTCCACGGGTCCTGCCGTTACACTGAGGTTTCACTGTACAAACATAGATTCTATGCTCATGGTTTTCATTTTTCTGATTCTGTACTAAAGGTTGCAAATCACTTCCTTGCAAATGAGAGTACGTTTCTAATCAAGGGACATACACTATATTGCCAAAAGTATTTAGACGCTGGGTTAAAATTAAGGAAATTGGGACTCTAAATTAAGTATATGGTCAAGGCGAGCATACACTTCCATCCCTGTTATTTATTATGAAAAGGGGGAAATTTGGGACTTTAAATGAGATGTGTGTTAGAAAAAAACAAATATATTACACGATCGTAAGAGAACATTCATATAAATATGCATGGGACATGATACATAGCAAATATGACAAGCTGATAGGCATATAATAGACATGTAAGAATTCTGCATTTGCTTCTGAAGAAGTGGAACCGAATCCACGAAACGCGTTAATGCCGTTTTTTATCCAATCATGTTTGTATATTATACTTTTCCTTTGATTTTATTAAGCATGTGCAACAATGGTAATTTTTACATGTCTAGTATATGCCTATCAGCTGGTCATATATGCTATGTATCATGTCCCATGCATATTTATCTGAATAAACCTCTTTTGATCGTGGAATTATTAATATTTTATTTCGAACACACATCTCATTCAAAGTCCCAAATTTCCCCCTTTTCAAGAATTTGTACGCTTGCCTTTACACACACATGAACTTTAATGGCATTGCAGTCTTAGTCCCTAGGGTTCAGCAGTGGCATCTCCAGCTTTCATATTTAGGGGGACACATGGGGGGGACAGGGACAAAAGTAGGGGGGCCAACTATAAAATGCAATTTATATATATATATATCTTCTGGGGCCCTTTACTATGATCCCCCAACGGGCCCTTTTACATGTTCTGCAGTGAGCTCCCTTCCTACTATACTGGGGCCCCCCAGGGTGGCAGAAAACAAGAGATATATGTCACCAGCACACCAAGAAAATATAAGGGTCCAAAGCAGTGGGAGAACTCTCAGGGTTGCAAAGGTTGTCTTGCCACTGAGCCCTGGTGTTCTGCCACTGTGGGGTTCCCCAGCTGTCCTGTCCCTGCTATTGACAGCACTGGTCTGGCATCTGTCTCCTTGGCAGCGGCGGCAGTCCATTAGGACCTAGTGCTGGTGACATTATGGGTGCATGCAGGAGAAGGCTGGCACTATTGGTTATAGAGAGCTGAGCCCCCAGCTGGTCACCTAGCAGCAGTAATGCTGTATAACCTTCTCTGTTGACATGCTGATCGGGATGTGATCCAGGTAATGCTCCCAGTCAGATCTAATAAATACAGTATTTATTAGCATCAAGAGTACAACCACATACATATATATATATATAATCAAACGTATGTTCCGCAGCCGTGTGGGCTCTATGCCTGTAAAGTGTGGGCTCTATGCCTGTAAAGTGTGGGCTTTGATCAATAAAATCTCTAACACTAGGATATGACTGGGAGCATCACCTGGATGGCATCCCGATCAGCATGTCAGAGAAGCTCCACTGCTGCTAAGCAACCTGCAGGGAGCTCAACTGTCTACAACCAATAGAGATGGGCTCGGGTGTGTTTGAAATCCCACATGCCCAATCCCGCGAGGAAGCCAACACTCCACAGTGCTAATCACAGGCAGTGAGACATTTCCTGATCTGTGCAGAGCTGCGGACCGGGAAATCTCTCACTGCCTGTGATTAGCGCTGTGCAGTGTGGGCTTCCTGGCAGGCTGTGGCATGAAGATTTTTGAACATGCCCAGCCCATCTATAACAACAAATTGTGCTGGCCCTCCTGTACATCAGCCCCATAAAGTAACCAGCACTGGGTTCGAATGTGCTGCCGCCGCTGCCAAGGAGACAGAGACCAGCGCTGTCAATTGCCGGGACAGGACAGCAACTCTGGTTATTCCAGCACTGATCCACACTGGGAGGATTCCCTCATCCACCTATAATGTGTAGATGGGGGAATTGGATCATTTCTTTTTTTTTTCATTCAACCTAATAGTTGAATGAAAAAAAGTGATCAATGTATGGGCTGCCTAAGAGCTAAGACCAGCAATAGACAGTTTACATCTCAGCTGGTTCAGCAGGAACTGGCTGAGATTTGAACCATTAATGAGCAGATTCTCTTATGATTATCACTAGTGGTTGCTGTATAGCCACTAGTGAGAATCACTGTTTGTCGAGAGAATACAATTGCTTTGCAGGAGGGATATTCCCGTCACCACTGTCTGTTGATGGGGGAATCATGCAAGTTTCTTTCCTGGATGTAGGAAAGAAATTTGCACTGTATATTACCTGCCTAACTGAAAGTGAAAGTATAACAGAATGGCCCGTGACACCCAGAGACTTTTGAAGGATGGGTGGTACTCCTGTGCCAGCATCACTAATGACTTTTGGGTCTAGGATCATCTTGTGCCCCTTTTGGGCATAGGGTGACTGAGAAATGATAATGATAAATTACATGGGATGGGACATTACTGATAATTCATGTTTTGCAGGATATCTTTAAATATTACAAGTTGTTAAATCTGACTCCGACAGGTCAATAAAGTGTTTTCATTCAATGTGGGGACACATGCTTTTAAGGTGTTAATTGAGTCTGCTCCTAGACATTCCATTGTGTGATGCTAATACTGTTTTGTGTCCATTGTGCTCATTAGGTCTGCTCCTAAGACCTGTTCATTGTGTATGCTAATGACACTGTTAAGATGTGGAATGTGACTTGTCAAGCTGTAGTAATTAACCCCTCTAAATGCAGAGCCAGACTGTCTGGGTAATGAGTAGTAATTAACTCATCGGAATGTCATTATCTAAAATAATGTGTATGAAGCCCCCCATTGTGTGAAGTGTGGGTGGAGTGTGTCTTTGTACCTGTGATTAACTGTAACATGTTTGTACTGTATATAAGAAAGCTAAGTTACCATTAAAGGATTCATTCATTCATTTTGGAACCAGTACCAGAGGTTGTGTTGTCTCAGTTATTCTGAGAAATGAAATGGGTCGTGTCTGATGTCTGTCGGATAAGCTGTCGTGGGGCGATGGAATGGATTATTGTAAATGGTGGTGATCGTTACAGAAAGTAAATTGTGAATGTCTTGAAAAAACAGGAGAGGGGAGGGAGACAGATGGGGGAGAGAAGGGATGGAGATAATGCAGTTCAGTGATTACAGTGTACTGCAGTCTGCAGTGCACACACTTATCCACGGTCCAGGCTAGAATCTCAGGCATCATTCACATACATGCTCCTGATTTTCATATTTCCTGAACACACATCCCCTCTCTTCAGATACAGCACACCGAGATAGTGTGGGCGGGACTGAAAGGAGGAGGAGGAGGAGGAGCTGTATTTCTCCCTGCTCATATGTGAGGAGAGTGGGGGGGAAGTGGCTGGACTCCCTGGGCTGTAAAAGAGTGTCATAGACTGACACTCGGCTCAGCTTGCAGTCACCACTCTCGGAATTTACAGGCTGGTTCTCCTGTCCTAAGGACGGGAGAAATCAGTCTGTTTTTTCAGTAACTGAGATGAAGGCTTGGGCCCCCCTCCCCCACAGTGCTCATGGAGTCCTTTCTGCAACTCGCTCTTCTCCGTGCCAATGAGGATGCATGGGAAGGAGCAGATTCGGCGGGTGTGGTTCTGTGAACGCTTGCATTATGCAGTGTCAGCGAGCAGAGGGAGGGGGAGGAATGCCCCGCAGAGCTGACTGGGGACGCTCTTCCTCTCAGGAGAGACTGTTACTCCAGGGGAGGGCCGAGAAAAAAAAAAGCAAAAAAATCTTTTTTTTTTGGGGGGGGGGGGGGGCACATGGTGGGGCACAGCATAATGTTGGGGGGGGTCAGGGCCCCCTCTGCCCCCCCCTAGAGACGCCTCTGGGGTTCAGTATTGAGTTGGCCCCGCCCTTTCCAGCTATAACAGCTTCAACTCCTCTGGGAAGGCCGTCCACAAGGTTTAGGAGTGTCTATGGGAATGTGTGACCTTTCTTCCAGAAGCGCATTTGTGAGGTCAAGCACTGATGTTGGACTAGAAGACCTGACTCGCAGGCTAATTCATCCAAAAGGTGTTCTACCGGGTTAAGGTCTGGACTCTGTGCAGGCCAGTCAAGTTCTGTGCAGGCCCCAACCGCACTCATCCATGTCTTTATGAACCCTGCTTTGTGCACTGGTGTCGTGCTCGCCCCCTCCCTTGGACCAAAGGAGAGTCAGGACGCTCTCTACGTTGCAGATAAAGAAAGAAGCTGTGCGTTAGTGGGTGTCCTGACTTCCCTGTAGTCCAAAAGAGGGGGGGAGCACGACACTCCACACCAAGGAGAAAGCCTTGCATTACTGTGTGGAGTTACAGACAGAAGAACAGGAAGTGAGGATTTCTCATAAGAAATAAGGACATTTAAAAGCAAAATCGAAGGATGAGGTAAGTGAAGGAGGACTGCACTAAAGTAAAGGAAGATATTTAGGAAAACAAAAAATTACCTTTACAACGCGTTTAAGGAGAGGCAGTGAACCAATTACAGGAACAGGAGCTTCCTGGAAATCCCTTCCAGGGTCGGATGTCGGCTGTCATACTTACAAGGAAGACGAATGCTCTTTTTTTTGGCACTTACAAAACTAGTGCTGGAGAGAGAAATGGAAAAGCAATTTTTTTATAACATTAGATGACAAAAGTGGCTTCCACAGCAATTATATAGAACATTTTTAATGAAATTGTTTCCTTTTAAAACTTGTTTTCACATAACTGACAGAAGGTGACCAGAGAGATCTTTGCCCCCCGGGGCCCACTTAAGTCTTTCAGTGTCTGAGCCATCGGTCATACTTTACATCCAGAAATGTTACATACTTTCCTTTTAGTCCCCCTAATGTGACTGCCGCCGCAGATCCACCAAATATTCTTTTTATCAGCTTCTGCTCAGCCGCTAATAAAGAAATCAAATTATATTTAACTTGCCCAGGAGACTCCTGCCCGGCTGTGTTGTGTAATTTAATTTACAGGGGATTGCAGGGAGCGAAAAAAGCAGATACCAGACATTAACGGGAATCTGCCAACTGCAAAGAGGCATTTGGACATGCGAGCGGCTCACTAATTAGACGAGGCAACATATTCTGTTAGGGCTCAGGTCAGAGTCGCAGTGTTACTAATAATTCACTTTGGACGAGGGGTGGCTGATTAACAGAAACCAGACATAGGAGACCCAACTCCATGCATCTTCCAAGGGTGGGCTCCAAGGGGGGCCTTTTCCCAGAAAAAAACTACCCCTTACCAGTGGCGGTGCGTTCATAGAGGGCTCCGGAGCGCCGCACCCTCTGGCTCCCGCACTGCCACTGAATACAATACATAGATTCATGCATTGCATGAATCTATGTATTGCCTCTGCTGCCCACTATTCAGATGGCCGTCCCCCTGGTGAGCGTCGGCTATCTGAATAACGGCAGCTGGTTGGCTGTGGAAGTGCCTATCAGAGCTAGCGGTGCCGGGTGGGGGGGCAGAATTTTACAGGGCACAGTGGCGACAATTACAGGGCACAGTGGCGACAATTACAGGGCACAGTGGCGACAATTAAAGGGCACAGTGGTGACAATTGGCACAGTGGCAACAATTACAGGGCACAGTGGTGACAATTTAAGGGCACAGTGGTGACAATTGGCACAGTGGCGACAATTAAAGGGCACAGTGGCGACAATTAAAGGGCACAGTGGTGACAATTGGCACAGTGGCGACAATTAAAGGGCACAGTGGCGACAATTAAAGGGCACAGTGGCGACAATTACAGGGCACAGTGGCGACAATTAAAGGGCACAGTGGCGACAATTAAAGGGCACAGTGGCGACAATTGATGGGCACAGTAGCTGCATTTGATGGGCACAGTGAGGCTGCAATTGTGTGTTTGTTTTTTCGTTTGTTTGCGCCCCCCCCCAAAAAAAATGTTGAGCACCAGCCGCCACTGCCCCCTACTGTTTCTTAAAATGTAAGGGTATGCTGTCTTCTGCAAGCAAAGAGGTGTTCCTCTATCTTATCTCTTAAGAGAGAATTATCCAACTTATCAATAAGCATGGTCCAAGTAAACCCCACCTTTTTAATGAAGCACCCATCAAATGCAGCCTCACCAGCGCCCATCAAATGCAGCCTCACCAGCGCCCATCAAATGCAGCCTCACCAGCGCCCATCAAATGCAGCCTCACCAGCGCCCATCAAATGCAGCCTACCAGTGCCCATCAAATGCAGCCTACCAGTGCCCATCAAATGCAGCCTGCCAGTGCCCATCAAATGCAGCCTCACCAGCGCCCATCAAATGCAGCCTACCAGAGGGAAGTCTTCCAGCACTGACTTACTTTGTGACTACGAGATGTCATACGACCAGAGGCGGCCTCGCGCTCACAGGGGCCTCACGGCCGCCTAATTTGACCAATCTCCTCATGCAATGACTCTGCACTAAAAATGTAATACTTTTTCCCATTATAGACATGAGTGGGGCCTCATGTCCAAGTTTGGCCTAAGGCTTCACAAGGCCTAGAGCTGCCTCTGCATACGACCGAATGTCAAGAGCCGCAACGGAAGCTGATGCTGTAAGATATGAAAAGGTCCATCACAATAAACCACGTTCTTTAGAAAAACCCAACTTTGACCATGCCCACCAACAGGGCCGGATTCCAGACAAGGCCACGGAGGCCGCATGAACAGGGGGCAGGGATGGACTGGCCATCTGGACTACCAGGAGTTTCCCGGTGGGCCGATGGGCTCAGTGGGCCGCTTACAATGGCCGGCTAATCTGCATTGGAGGTCTGCGGCGATCTACCCATCAATCGCCAACAGCTGGTGCCTCATGGGTAAATCATTATTTAGCCAGCATGCAGAGTAGCACAGGAAGCGTGTGTAATAAGTTCTCTCTCATGCTCCCTGGCGGCCCCTTCTCTCTTCTCGTCCATCCCCATTTGCTTGCGACATCATCTGGGATGGAAGAGAAGAGAGGAGAGGCCACCGGGGAGCAGAGTGACATGAGAGAGCACTTATTACCCACGATTTCTTTGCTACTCTGCATGCTGGCTAGTAAACGATGTGACCCATAATGTGCCATGTGTCCTCATGTGCCATGTGCCCCGATGTGCTCTGATGCGCCCGTGCCTTGATGTGCCCCATGTCCTGATGTGCTATGTGCCCCGATCTGATGTACCCCATGCCCTGATGTGCTGTGTCTCAATGTGGTGTGCCCTGATGTGCTGTGATGGGCCCTGATGTGATGTGCCCTGTACATGTTGTGCCCTGATGTGCCCTATGCCATGATGTGCTGGGCTCTGTACCCTGATGTGTTGTGCCCTGTACCCTGATGTGCTGTGCCCTTATGTGCTGAGCTCTGTAATGAGCCCTGACGTGCACTGTACCCTGATGTGTTGTGCCCTGTACCCTGATGTGCTGTGCCCTTATGTGCTGAGCTCTGTTATGTGCCCTGACGTGCACTGTACCCTGATGTGTTGTGCCATGTGCCCTGTACCCTGATGTGCACTGTACCCTGATGTGTTGTGCCATGGGCCGGTCTGGATGAAGGCCCCCTATGTGATGGTGTGTGTGTGTGGGGGGGGGGGGGGGGCGCATTGAAGGACCCGGCCTTGGGGAGGCAAAGGGAGTAAATCCAGGCCTGCCCACCAATCACTATAGCACCAGTCTCTGTATTGAAGTGGTTAAAGAAAGAGGAAAGGTACTTTGACTCTTTCTATTATTTCAGTGGCGATTTTAATTAGATTAAATGTACTGCAACTTAGAATTTAAATTAGACTTGGCCTGGAGTTCCACTTTAACCCCTCCTGAATTCTCGCAGAAGGACTTTGTCATTTATCATTTTTACTTAATAAAAGAGGAAACCTACCAGGCAAACGAACAATGGCGACATTTAATTCCAGCACAACCATATCATCTCTCTTTTCTTCAGCTAATTGCTGGTTTTCTCCCCTCTGCTGATGGCGCCTTTGTTTCCAGCACAAGAGCTTAATTGGTAGTTGGTCTCACAGATACAATTCATAACATGTTGCTGACATTCCCTTTAATCTGCGGATCTGGCAGTAAACTACGTTGGATCGCCTTCACATATTTGTTTTGCCGATATAGATGTACTGAAGCTTTCCAATGGCTTTAGGGACTAGTCAGACCAGTGGCGGCTGGTGCTCAAAAATTTTGGGGAGGTGCAAAAAAAAAAAAAAACAATTGCAGCCTCACTGTGCCCATCAAATGCAGCTACTGTGCCCATCAAATGCAGCCACTGTGTCCATTAATTGTCACCACTGTGCCATGCCATGAAACGCAGCCACTGTGCCCATCAATTGTCGCCACTGTGCCCTTTAATTGTCGCCACTGTGCCCTGTAATTGTTGCCACTGTGCCCTGTAATTGTCGCTAATGTGCCCTTTAACAACTTCCATACAGGGCACTTACGCACCTTCCTGCCCAAGCTAATTTTCAGCTTTCAGCACTGTCCCACTTTGACTGACAATTGCGCGGTCATGCAACACTGCACCCAAACAAAATTGGCCTCCTTTTTTCCCCACAAATAGAGCTTTCTTTTGGTGGTATTTGATCACCTCTGCGTTTTTTTTTTTGCGCAACAACTAAAAAAAGACTGACAATTTTGAAAAAAAAATAAAGTTATTTTTTTCCTGTTATTTTTTTTAAAATAAGTAAGTTTTCTCGTTCAATTACGGGCACTGATATGGCGGCACTGATGGGCACCGATGAGGTGGTACTGATGGGCACCGATGAGGTGGCACTGATAGGCGGCGCTGGTATGCAGCACTGATGGGCACTCATAGGCGGCACTGATGGGCACTCATAGGCGGCACTGATGGACGGCACTGATGGGCACTTATAGGCGGCACTGGGCACTCATAGGCGGCACATATGGGCACTCATGGGCGGCACATATGGGTGGCACTGATGGGTACTTATGGGTGGCACTGATGGGTACTTATGGGTGGCACAGATGGGCAATGATAGGTGGGCACTAGGCATGGATTGGCACTGAGGGTGGCACTGATGGACACTGAGGGGTGGCACTGGTGCATCCATGTTGCCAATCAGTGCCCATTTGTGGGCACTGATTGGCATATTTTTTTTTTACTGTTATTTTTTTATTTTTTTATTTTTACGATTTATTTTTTTGCCCCCTTTTTTTATTTTATTTTCTGGTGGTCTAGTGTGGGCATTCCCTGGTGGCCCAGTGTGGCGATTCGAGGGAAGGCTGCGCTGATAAACAATCAGCACGAACCCCCCCTGTCAGGAGAGCCGCCGATCGGCTCTCCTCTACTCGCGTCTATCAGACGCGAGTGAGAAAGAGCTGTCAACGGCTCTTCCTGTTTACATCGTGATCAGCCGTGATTGGACACGGCTGATCACATGGTAACGAGGCTCCGCCGGAGACTCGTTACCGAGATCGGGGATGCAAGGTGTCAGACTGACACCCCGCATCACCATCACCGATCGCCGCGAGGGCGCGCAGTGGCTCAATATCCTGGCGACGTCATATGACATCAAGTCAGGAACTAGTAACCACTTTGCCGCCGTCAATATGTCATTGGCGAACGGCAAGTGGTTAATTGTCACCACTGTGCTCTTTAATTGTTGCCAGTGTGCCCTGTAATTGTCGCCACTGTGCCCTTTAATTGTCGCCACTGTGCCCTGTAATTGTCGCCAGTGTGCCCTGAAATTGTCGCCACTGTGCCAATTGTTGCTATTGTGCCCTTTAATTGTCGCCACTGTGCCATTTAATTGTCGCCACTGTGCCCTGTAACTTTCGCCACTGTGCCCTGTAACTTTCGCTACTATGCCCTTTAATTGTCGCCACTGTGCTCTTTAATTGTCACCACTGTGCCCTGTAATTGTTGCCACTGTGCTCTGTAAAATGCTGCCCCCCCCCGACTGACACTTACCTTTCTGGGGTCGGCCATCCTCTTTCCACTGTCCCTCTATGTCTTCTGAGCTGGGGATCTGCTGAACGAAGGTACCAATAAGCTGGGGATCTGCGGAACAGGGATAACAAAAAACTGGGGATCTGCTGAATGAGGGTACCAACAAGCTGGGGACCTGCTGAACAGTAGTGTTGCTCACGAATATTCGCATTGCAAATATTCGCTACGAATATTGCATATTCGAGTATTCGCGAATAACTCGAATATCGCGGCGAATATTCGCTATTTCGAATATTCGTATTTTTTCAAATTTCGCAATCAAATTCGCAATCATTTTCGCATTCGCACTAGCAAAATTTTTTCATTAGCGAAACTTCGCATTAGCGAAATTTCGCATTGGCGAAATGTCGCATTGGCGAAATTTCGCAATTTTTTTTTATTTTTTATTTTTTATAAAATATCACGAATATTCGATATTAAAAGTCACACAAAAAAAATAGCGAAATTTCGCATTGGCAATCGCACCGTGCAATTTTTTTTTTATAAAATATCACGAATATTCGATATTAACGAATATTCGCGAATATTCTTTGAAATATTTGTGAAATATCGCGAAATCGAATATGGCGTATTCCGCTCATCACTACTGAACAGGTGTACTAATGAGCTGGGGA
Source organism: Rana kukunoris (assembly GCA_029574335.1). Lineage (NCBI taxonomy): Eukaryota > Metazoa > Chordata > Amphibia > Anura > Ranidae > Rana > Rana kukunoris. Next base: position 448,105,600 of record CM056053.1, on the reverse strand, counting down.
TCTACTGAACAAGGGTACCAATAAGCTGGGCATCTGCTGAACAGGGGTACTAATGAGCTGGGCATCTGCTGAACAGGGGTACTAATGAGCTGGGGATCTGCTGAACGAAGATACCAATAAACTGGGGATCTCTGGAACGAGGATACCTATGAGCTGGGGATCTGCTGAACGAGGTTACCAATAAGCTGGGGATCTGCTGAATGAAGATACCAATAAACTGGGGATCTGCTGAGCGAGGATACCTATAAGCTGGGGATCTGCTGAACGAGGATACCAATAAGCTGGGGATCCGCTGAATGAAGATACCAATAAGCTGGGGATCTGCTGAATGAAGATACCAATAAACTGGGGATCTGCTGAGCGAGGATACCAATAAGCTGGGGATCTGCTGAACGAGGATACCAATAAGCTGGGGATCTGCTGAACGAGGATACCAATAAGCTGGGGATCTGCTGAACGAGGATACCAATAAGCTGGCGATCTGCTGAACGAGGATACCAATAAGCTGGGGATCTGCTGAACGAGGATACCAACAAACTGGGGATCTGCTGAACAGGTGTACTAATGAGCTGGGGATCTGCTGAGCTGAGGTTCTACTAGGCCTCTTTAAAACAAATAGAAAATCAACATACACACACACACACACACAAGGCATTTGCCAAGCTTCATAAAATTCTCAATAAAGCATCACGAAGCATCACAGAAGTATAAAAAAATGTTGAAGGAGTAGGAGCTTTAATGTGTGTTAAAGTTGAAGCAAGTGTAAGGGCCCTTTCACACGGGCGGACAAACGGTCCGTTTTTTACAAGTCCGTTTACTTGTAATGCTTCCCTATGGGATTGCAGACGTTAGCGGATTGAGCATCCGCTAACATCCGCAAACATCCACCTCCGTCAAGATCCTTTTTTTGGACGGAAAAAAACCCTATTTTTCTTCCGTCTGGCGGATCGGATCGGATGAATACGGACACACGGTCCGTATTCATCCGATTCCCCATAGGGGAGCACGGAGGAAAGGCAGGGCGGTCCCCGCACAGGATTTATGGATGATCCCCGCTGAGCAGACGGACACACATGGGGCGGATCAATACGGATCCGCTCCGTGTGAAAGAGCCCTTTATGAGCCCCAAGGTTTAGATAAAGTAGACTATTGCACTAAGGCAACACTTAGCAGCACACCATAGTTAGTTGCATTGCGGTAAATATGTTGTGGCGTATTACATTTTTGGGGACATTTTGGTGTAGGCTCCACCCACTACAGGTTATCTGCAGAAAACGACAGGAAGGGGCGGAGACAAGACCGGTCACCCTGCACAAGGAAAGAGAGCAGACAACCAAATTCTGCTTCTTACACAGCTTGCAATATAAAATACTGTATATACTCGAGTATAGGCCGAGTTTTTCAGCCCTATTTTTGGGCTGAAAATGCCCCCCTCGGCTTATTCTTGAGTCAGTTTACCTAAAATTATTGACAGGCTGCGGGCGTCCATCGTTTAAAACTCACGGTCTCCTGCTGGTCTCTTCCGTGATAGGTGGAACTGTGTCTGCTGAGACACGCCTATCACTGAAGGGACCAGGAGGAGACCGCGAGTTTTAACCACTTAAGGACCGCCTCATGCACATATACGTTGCAGAATGGCACGGCTGGGCACAAGCACGTACAGGTACGTCCTCTTTAAGTGCCCAGCCGTGGGTCCGAAGCTCCATGACCGCGGCCGCGGGACTCGCGGACCCGATCACCGCTGGAGTCCCGCGATCGGTCACCGGAGCTGAAGAACGGGGAGAGCTGTGTGTAAACACAGCTGCCCCGTTCTTCACTGTGGCACTGTCATTGATCGTGTGTTCCCTAATGTAGGGAAACATGATCAATGACGTCATGCGTCCAGCCCTGCCCCCCTACAGTTAGAAACACAGATGAGGTCACACTTAACCCCTTCAGCGCCCCCTAGTTGTTAACTCCCAAACTGCAATTGTCATTTTCACAGTAATCAGTGCATTTTTTGCTGTGAAAATGACAATGGTCCCAAAAATGTGTCAAAATTGTCTGATGTGTCCGCCATAATGTCACGAAAAAATGCTGATCGCTGCCATTAGTAGTAAAAAAAAAAAAATGTTATAGTGATGCAATATAACTATCCCCTATTTTGTAAACGCTATAAATTTTGCGATTTTTTTTTTTTACCAAAATAAGGTAGAAGAATATGTATCGGCCTAAACTGAGGATTTTTTATATATATATATATATATATATATATATATATATTTTTTTTTGGGGGGATGTTTATTATAGCAAAAAGTAAAAAATATTGCATATTTTTTCAAAATTGTCACTCTATTTTTGTTTATAGAGCAAAAAATAAAAACCGCAGAGGTAATCAAATACCACCAAAAGAAAGCTCTATTTGTGGGAAAAAAAGAACGTCAATTTTGTTTGGGAGCCACGTCGCACGACCGCGCAATTGTCAGTTAAAACAACGCAGTGCCAAATCTCAAAAGCTGGCCAGGTCTTTTTTCTGCCTAAAGGTCAGGGTCTTAAGTGGTAAAACAATGAATGGATACCCACAGCCTCTCAGTTTTTAAGTACACTGACAACGGGCACAGTGATGACGGGCACAGTGAGGATGGGCACAGTGAGTATGGGCACAGTGAGGATGGGCACAGTGAGGATGGACACAGTGAGTATTGGCACAGTGACACTTGGCACAGTCAGGTTGGCACAGTGACAATTAGCACAGTCAGGTTGGCACAGTGAGGTTGCAATGTGCACAGTGAAGCGTGCAAAGGGGCATTGTTGACCCTCTTTTTTACTTACAGTAGCTGCTGCATTCTCACCCTCCTAGGCTTATACTCAAAGCGATATGTGTTGCCAGTTTTTTGTGGTAAAATTAAGTACCTCGGCTTATACTCGAGTATATACGGTAATTTATTGTATTAAACAAATATCGAGCGGTATTAATTTGTATCTTTTATATCTCCCCAGGAGATGAGCTTTCCATTTTCTACAATTTTTGGCCTTTTTTTGGCACACAACCAAAGAGGCCCTGAGATTCTTAATAAAGTCCCTAAAATTTTGCTGTTAGTTAAGGTAGATGTGAAAAGGGAACTCCCATAGATTAATGAGTAATATTATATCTATTATTTAAGGCAAAACTCCCACTTCCTTATAGATACAGGTGACCTGACACCAATGATAAATAAAAATATTCGAAGTGCGGGAGATGTTATTCTAAATTTCCCGTCTGCTAGATAACCGTGAACCCTGAAATGTGGCGTTAAATATTTAACATCAACCGCAGTATTCCAACATTTTAAAGAGTGATGCCTTGTAAACGATGAAAATTTCCATCGGGATAAACTCCAACGGATTTTTCAGATGGAATTCTGTTCAAGCTGTCTTGCATACACACTGTCACACCAAATTCCGACCGTCAAGAACACGGTGACGTACACCACGACGAGCCTAGAAAAACTAAGTTCAATGCTTCCGAGCATGCGTCGACTTGATTCTGAGCATGTGTGTTTTTTTTCTCCGTCGGAGTTTCATACAGATGAACGTAATTTCCGATAGAAATTACGGGCAAGATTCAGGTAGGAGATACGATGGCGAATCTCCTGATACACCGTCGTATCTCTGCATCGGAGGCGTCCTATCTATGCCCCTGATTCATAGAATCAGTTACGCATAGACTTGCCTTAGATCCGACTGGTGTAAGTCACTTACGCCGTCGTATCTAAGTTGCATATTTACGCTGGCAGCTAGGTGGCGTTCCCGTCGATTTACGCATCGAATATGCAAATGAGATAGATACGCCGATTCACGAACATAGCATATTTTTTTACGTCGTTTGCGTAGGCGTAAGTCTGGTGTAAAGTTACCCCTGCTATATGAGGCGTGGCCAATGTTAAGTATGGACGTCGGGACGGCGTCGTATTGTACAACATTTGCGTAAGTCGATTCAGAATGGGGCTGGGTGTAAGTTACGTTCACGTTGTTTTCATTGACTATTTGCGACGTGATTTGGAGCATGCGCACTGGGCTACGTTCACGGCCGGCGCATGCGCAGTTCGTTCGGTGCGTCGATTACGTCGGGTCACGATTAGTTTGAATAAAACACGCCCCCTACATTGCCAATTTTAATTACATGCGGTTACGCCGGCCCATTTACGATACGCCGCCGCAACTTACAGAGCAAGTGCTTTGTGAATCCAGCACTTGCCTGTAAAAGTTGCGGCGGCGTAACTTAAATCAGATACGCTACGCCCGCACAAACTTACGCTCTCCATCCTGAATCTGGCCCTACATGTTCTCTTTCTAAGTCCGTCGGAATTCACAAAGAAAAAACTCTGATGGGGCACACACATGGTCGGAATAATTTCCATCTGCCTTTTTTCACCGGAAATTCCGATCGCGTGTACACGGCACGACTCTGTATTTCTCTATCTAAGTTGATATTCTTGATCAGAGCAGAGACACTATCAGTTTTGTATCTGATATTCATAACATATATTATGTCATTATCCTTGTACAGAACTTAGATGTTTACACCATGGGCAGGGCCGTATTAATAGCATCATGGGCCCCTGGGCAAAGTAATGCAATGGGGCTCCACTAACTTGCCACAATTTACACACCTACTTTCAAGAAACAAAGTATAAATAGTTGATAGATATTCATTAGTACTTTTAATAAAATCTATTATACAAAAGGAAAACATTCCATAAATCATAGACTAGTCAACACAAAAGGGCACAATACAGGGGGGTCTTGAGGGCACAACACTGGGATCAGGAGGGCACAGTATAGGTTCTGGAACGTTCCCGGGACACGACCATATCAGGACAGTTTATTAACCAGTTCAGATCCGCGCTATTGACAAAAGACGTCAACAGCGCAGACCTGAGCTGCCGGGTCACGTTTTTGGACGTCAATGTAGTTGGATTCCCCGTGCGTGCCACTGGGTAGCGCGCAGCGGGGAAAAACAGTGCCGTCGCATCGCCGAGGATTCGATGCATGTACCCGGCGGCTGCGGTGTCCGCCAGGTACATGCGATCGGCGGTGACAGAGCAGGGACGTGGAGCTCTGTGTGTAAACACAGAGCTCCACGTCTTGTCAGGGAGAGAGGAGACCGATCTGTGTCTCTTGTACATAGGGACACAGCATCGGTCACCTCCCCCAGTCACCCCCCTCCCCCCACACAGTTAGAACACACCCAGGATACACATTTAACCCCTTCCTCACCCCCTAGTGTTAACCCCTTCAATGCCAGTCACATTTATACAGTAATTAGTGCATATTTATAGCACTGGTCGCTGTATAAATGTGAATGGTCCCAAAAATGTGTCAAAAGTGTCCAATGTGTCCGCCGTAATGTCGCAGTCCCAATAAAAATCGCAGATCGCCGCCATTACTAGTAAAAAAAAAATCATAATTCTGTCCCCTATTTTGTAAGTGCTATAACTTTTGCGCAAAGCAGTCGCTTATTGCTATTTTTTTATTTTTTTTTACAAAAATACGTAGAAAAATACGTATCGGCCTTAACTGAGAAAAAAAAATAGTTAAAAAAAAAAAAATTGGGATATTTATTATAGCAACAAGTAAAACATATATATATATTTTTAAATTGTCGCTCTTTTTTTGTTTATAACGCAAAAAATAAAAACCGCACGGGCGATCAAATACCACCAAAATAAAGCTCTATGTGTGGGGGAAAAAAGGGCGCCAATTTTGTTTGGGAGCCACGTCGCACGACCGCGCAAATGTCAGTTAAAGTGACGCAGTGCCGGAAGCTGAAATTTCGCCTGGGCACGAAGGGGGTTTATGTGCCCAGTAAGCAAGTGGTTAAAAAGCATGGCTGTCCTAGCAAATCCGGGACAGTTGGCAAGTATGATTTAATACAAGATTATTGTGGGGCCCCCCATGTACCTGGGGCCCATGGGCAGTGCCCAGGTGTGCCCTTGCATTAAGATGTCCCTGACCGTGGGAGCTGCAGAAGCCACAGAATTAGTGTCCATATTCTATAGCTCTCCTTGTTTTTACATATAGTTTGGATGGGTTCAGAACAGTGGTCTTCATACTGTGGCTCGTGGGCCAAATGTGACCCTTTGCGGTTTATCAGGCCCTTGGAGCACTATTCTTACCACTGACACCAATGATGCGGCACTATTCCTTCTACTGATACGAACAATGGGTACGATTCCTCCCACTGATACTAATGATAGGGAAATATTCCTCCCACTGACATCAAGTGACGGGGCACGCTTCCGCTCACAGATACCAATGAAAGGGCACTATTTCTCTCACTGACACCAGTAATGGGGTACTATTCTTCCCACTGACAAAAATGATGAGGCGCTATTCTTCCCACTGCTGCCAACAAAGGGGCACTATTCCTTCCACTGATACTAATGATGGGGAACTATTCCTTTCACTGATACCAATGAAGGGGCATTGTTCCTTCTACTGATACCAACAATGGGGTACTATTCCTTTCACTGACACCGAGTGACCGGGCACTATTCCTCCCACTGACACCAGTGATGGGGTACATTTCTACCCAATGATAGGGACTATTCCTCCCACTGCTGCCAACTATAGACCACTATTACTTACACTGATACCAATGATTGGGGCACTATTCTTCCACTGATACCAATGAAGGGGTGCTATTCCTTCCGTTTATATGGATTATGGGGCACTATTACCTCCACTGATATCAATGATGGGACACTATTCCTTCTATCAGTAGTTGATATTAGTGGAGGTAATGGTGCCCCAATCATTTGTATCAGTGTAAGTAATAGTGGCCCTTGGTTAGCAGCAGTGGGACGAATAGTCCCCTATCATTGGGCAGAATAGTACCCCATCACTGGTGTCAGTGGGAGGAATAATGCCCCACTATTAAAGGGGCACTATTCCTTTCAGTGATACCAACAATGTAGTTTTTTGACATTATCTATGCTCCCTGCTAATACCACTGCTTGTGGAAGAGAATTCCACATCCTTACCACTCTGACAGTAAAGAACCCTCTATGTAGTTTACAGTTAAACCACCTCTCTTCTAATTTTAGTCAATGGTCGCATGTCTTTTTAAATTTCACTAAAAAGTTTTATTCCTTTCCTAGGGTCACCAGTACGGTATTTGTACATTGATATCATATCCCCTATCAAATGTCTCCTCTCCAGAGTAAATAAGTTCAAAGCTTGCAGCCCTTCCCTGTAGCTGAGGTCCTCCAGTCCCATTATTAGCTTTGTTGCTCTTCTCTGGACACTTTCCAGCTCCAGCACATTCCTCCTGAGGATTGGTGCCCAGAACTGGACGCATACTCAAGATGCAGGTAGTAAGATGGGTAGTAAGAGTGGCCACTCCTCCAGAGTGTGACCTCGACGTGGCCACTCCTCCAGAGTGCGACCGTGACGTGGCCACTCCTCCAGAGTGCGACCACGACGTGGCCACTCCTCCAGAGTGCGACCCTGACGTGGCCACTCCTCCAGAGTGCGACCCTGACGTGGCCACTTCACCAGAGTGCGACCCTGACTTGGCCACTCCACCAGAGTGCGACTTCCACACAGAGAATCCACCAGCATGTGACATTCACGTTGATACTCCACCAAGATGCCAGGGGAATGTCTCCAGTGAAGATGGGGGCAAGGTTACAAGAAAGGATAGGCATATACTAGTGGTAGGGGATTCAGTAATTGGAAAGATACAGAGGGCAATCTGTCACAAAGACCGGTATCACCGGACAGTATGTTGTTTACCGGGCGCTCGGGTTCAGAACATTGTAGATTGCATGGACAGATTGTTGGATGGGGCTGGAGTGGACCCAGCTGTCATGGTGTATATTGGTACCAATGACAATGTTCGAGAGAGATGGAGCGCCCTACAAAATGATTTCAGAGACTTAGGGGCTATATTGAAAAAAAGGTCCCCCAAGGCAATATTTTCAGAAATACTGCCTGCACTTCGAGCCACACCAGAGAGGCAGCAGGAGCTTATGGTACTTAACAAATGGCTCAGGAACTGGTGCAGGGAGGAGGGGTTTGGGTTCATGGAGACCTGGACTGACTTTTCAGTAAATTACCGGCTCTATAGCAGGGACGGACTGCACTTAAATGAGCAGGGTGCCACTCTATTGGGAGAGAAGGTGACCAAAAAGCTGGAAGAAATTCAGGTTGATGCTCCACCAGAATGTGAAGCTCACTTTGAGAACCCACCAGAATGTGACTCTCATGCTGAGACTCACCCAGAATGTGACGTTCAAGATGAGACTCCACCAAAATGCCAGAGGAACTTTGGGAACATCTCCTCCAGTGAAGATGGGGGCAAAGTTACAGCAAAAAACATGAAGATACTGGTGGTAGGGGACTCAATAATTAGAAGGACAGAGAGGGAAATCTGCAAAGACTGCTATTACCGAACAGTATGTTGTTTACCGGGTGCTCGTGTTCGGGACATTGTACATCAGATGGACAAATTGTTGGATGTGGCTGGGGAGAACTCAGCTGTCATGATACATAGAGGAAGATGGGGCACCCTAAAAAATGATTTCAGGGACTTAGGGAGCTTAGGGAGCTTAACATGTGGCTGAGGAGCTATTGCAGGGAGGAGGGGTTTGGCTTCATGCCAAACTGGGTTGACTTTTCAGTCGGTTGCCATCTTTATAGCCCTGATGTATTGCACCTAAATGGGAGGGGTGCAGCTTTTTTGGGAAAGAAGATGGCCAGAACGTTGGAAGAAATGACAAACTAGGAGACGAGGAGGAGGGATCGGAAGATGATTTGCTAGTGAACATGAGGGAGAAGATCTTCAAGTCAAGCCATCATCACCGGAGTCCAGTACATCATCAATCTCTTGAAAGATTCTCATCAGCACTGTCTTCAAGAGAGCAATACCACCAGCTATCTTCACCAACAGGAGTGCCACATTATCTTTTCAGCATAGTTCAAGTTTTGTGTGTGGGGATAGAGTGTTATAAGACTCAGTGGAAAGTCTGAGGAACCCTCCCAGGGACCAGGTACAGCTGTACCAACATATGTCCCTACACTGGTGGCAGCTGCCACTCCTTTTTCTTTTTTCATTTTTGGAACTTCTGAATCACCAACCATCAATGTAATTGGACAAACAAGACAATTGATTGTTCCTAGAAGAAGACTCAACAAAAAGTCTGAGGAACCCTCCCAGGGACCAGATACGGCTGTACCAACACAGGTCCCTATAATGGTGGCGGCTGCCACTCCAGCAACAGGAGGGTCTTCCCATCAGCCCTCTATTTAGCTTTCTGCAGCTTCTGCAGAAGCTTTAAGGTTCGACAATACATCATCCAAACATAATCACCTGTAAAAAAGTGCCTGAGATGTTGGTGGTAAACAGCCTGCTAGGCCCGGGGGGAACCGAACCAAGCCCTCCAAAAGTTGCCAAGAGTGTAAATGTAGACATTAAGCTTTAAGGTTAATCAAAAATATAACACTCTAAAGGGAAAGGTAGAACAAAGGGGGAGTATGGAAGAGGGAGGAAAGGGGGGAGAAGGGAAGGTTGGAGGGAGAAGAGGGTGAGGGTTTGGGGAACCCCCACACCCCTTCCTTACCCACAACTTTCCATCCCCCCCTACTTTCCTCCCTCTCTGCCTCTTCCATACTTGTTCTACTTTTCCCTTTTTAGAATGTTATATTTTTATTCTGCCTCTTCCATACTTGTTCTACTTTTCCCTTTTTAGAATGTTATATTTTTGATTAACCTTAAAGCATAATGTCTACATTTACACTCTTGGCAACTTTTGGATATGAGGCAGCTTTTGGAGGACTTGGTTTGGTTCCCCCCGGGCCTAGCAGGCTGTTTACCACCAACATCTTAAGCACGTTTTTACAGGTGATATGTTTGATCTATGTATTGTCGATCGACATAAAGTAATTGATTATATTGTGAAGTTTGGTGGCCGGTAGGCTTTTGAGGCATGTGTTGGACCTGCTATAAGGGGAGGTTGAAGGCCGGTATGTTTTTAAGGCATGTGTTGGACCGGCTATAAGGGGAGGTTGAAGGCCGGTATGTTTTTGAGTCGTGTGTTGGACCGGCTATGAGGGGAGAGTGTTAGTCGGGTATATTTTTGAGGCGTGTGTTGGACCGGCTATAAGGGGAGGTTGGAGTCCGATATGTTTTTGAGGCGTGTGTTGGACTGGCTATAAGGGGAGGTTGAAGGCCGGTATGTTTTTGAGGCGTGTGTTGGACCGGCTATAAGGGGAGGTTGGAGTCCGATATGTTTTTGAGGCGTGTGTTGGACTGGCTATAAGGGGAGGTTGAAGGCCGGTATGTTTTTGAGGCGTGTGTTGGACCGGCTATAAGGGGAGGCTGAAGGCCGGTATGTCTTTGAGGCGTGTGTTGGACTGGCAATAAGGGGAGGTTGAAGGCCGGTATGTTTTTGAGGCGTGTGTTGGACCGGCTATGAGTGGAGGTTGGAACTCTTTTTGTCTTTAGAGTTCGGAGAAGTCTTTCCAGCTTTCTTTAGGCTTTTTCTGCTGGAGAAATGAGAACTCTTTCCGCCAGCGAGGTCCTTCATGGAGAAGTCCAAGGCCTCACTCACACGGGGTGTATGAATCTGTACCCTGTGTGGGGTTCTGCATTAACCCCAAAAAGGACATCCATGTGGGTGCAGTTGCACGGACGCACCCTGGGTGCGTTCGGGGCTGTTCACCGGCACTCACACAGATGTCACATTGGATACAGTCACTGCACACCAGTTGACAGCAATGGGACTCTCTACACGGGATGATGGGAACACCTGTGCATCCCCATTCCGGTAAACATGGCCATCCCATGGGGTATGGATTCATACCCCCTTTGTGAATGAGGCCTAAGGGTGAATGGGATATTTAGCTCCATTGGGGACCACCATACCCCTCTTTTTTGTTATTTGGGTGTGTTTTATTATAGGAGTGTTATAGATTGTAGTTTAGGATAAGTTTGGATTTCTTCTGAAGGCACTTTGAGTGGACATAAGTGATATACCCCGCTCAGCAGGGGCAGGCCTTAGAGAACAGAGGCCGTAAATGGGCAGCACAGAGGCTTAGGATTCTGACCAGGACACTATCTGCATGGAGTTTGCATTTTCTCCCTGTGCTTGCGTGGGTTTCCTCCGGGTACTCCGGTTTCCTCCCACACTACAAAGACATGCTACTTTTGCGTTGGTGGTGCAGTGGTGAGCATAGCTGCCTTCCAAGCAGCTGACCCGGGTTCGATTCCCAGCCAACGCCATCTCCAATACTTGGAGTCCTGAGAGAGAAAAGCGCTATAGCATGTCAATGCAGAGTATATATTAGCGGTGGAATAAAGAATAAAGAGAATGTGTGGAATGTTTGAGGAAGAAAATGTTCCCCAGAATGCATAGAAGGTGAACCCAGCAACTGATAGAAAAGGTTTAGGGGCTGCGATCACACTCAATTCGCACTGCTGAAGAATAGCATGTGATTTGAACAGGAATGCGGTGCGATTTCTGTTCAAACTCGCATGCAGTTCCCGCACCGCATAGTGTGAACCGGCTCACAGCAGCAGAGAAGCAGATTTGTTATGTGGAGGGGGTGTCTGGACAGTGTGGACTTACCAATTTTTCCAGCCTGTAGTCTCCTCCAATTGCAGTTTTCATGCTGCAGCTGCACACACACCTATCTAGCACCATGCTGTATACACATCACGTCAGAGGCGGCTCTTTAATTGGGCAAATTAGGCGGTCGCCTAAGGCCTCGCACTCCCAGGGGCCTCGCGGCCGCCTAACTTACCCAATGCATTACCCCAGTTTTGAGGGACAGGGGACTTTAACGCTGCTGTGCTCAGGCAGCTTTCCTAACAACCAGTGAATATCGGTGACACCATCCCTTGTGACGTCAATGACCCAGCATGCCCTTAGTCAATGATGTCACAAGGAGGTGGGTTCACCAGGTGACATCACTTAGTTATAAAAAAGCAGGATCTGGGGGGCTGCCTTGTTAAAAGGGACTTCCAGATTCCGATAAGCCCCCTGCCCAGAGACCTCGACAACCACTGGCCAGGGTTGTGGGGAAGAGGCTCTTGTCCTTGAATTATTTTTCCCCATCATAGGCGAGAGTGGGGCCCCATGTCCAGTTTCGCTTAAGGCCTCACAAAGCCTAGAGCCGCCTCTGTCTCAGAAGATCCTAATCCTGTCAAGAGACGCCTCCACCACAACCTGCAAAGGGCCTCTGTGCTAAGAGGTCTTTCTGGAGACCTCCCCAGTCGAGTTTGGACCGTCAAGGCTTCATTCTGCCCCCAAAGACATGCTGTCAGCGCAGCCGAGACCTACTCTGCTACACATTGTGGTAACATGCCATGAGTGTTCCAGGTTGCGTGCCTTCCCACCATGTTTGTTGTAAATTGCTGAATCCTACATTAATGTAAGTTCTGTTTTCTGCAACCGGACTACCAGACTGCAACCGTGTGTTAACTGCCGCTTTGCCATGTTGCACCTCTTCACATGCTGTTTTCAATTCAGTGTTTTAACTCTGTGATAGTGTAGTTATTTTCCCTGTGTCGTTTGTTGTACCTATTAGGAATCATCCTTCCAGGAATCATCTGCCCTTTTTCAAGACGGCGCTGGCTAGAAATGCTAGTGGGGTGTTTTTTTAACAAAATAAAGCATGGAGACATGGAAAGTTGCTTAAAATATTAACAATGAATTAAATAGCAGTTTCTATGTGTGGTCTTCAGGTACAGTTAAGTTCTGCTTTAACTGCCCTGCCTGTTTGTGTCTGTGTCATATCTAATTACTTCTTAGCTCTCACCCACAGAGCACTACACTGAGAGACCCAGGAATTGTGAGACATGTACTGTAGTTTCTTCACAGGAAATTGCAGTTTTCACACTTCAGGCAGAGCTTATACATTAACCTGGGTGGATCCCCCCATCTAATAGTACCCCCAGTCAGCAGTGTATTTAGGTTGTGTGCGGCTCTAGGCCTGATTAAACTTGTGCACTCCTGGGGGGGGGGGGCAATGATTTATATTAATTTGCATAGATTTCCTCCCACTTCCTTTTTGGCTATGGGGCAGGAAGTGAAGGGAAATATCTACAATGGGACAGGGATGGTAAAAACAAGAAACTGACAGGGGCTATGACCTTTCCTTACTCTATCCAAAATGCAAAAAAAAAGGTTGCCTATAGTTCTACTTTAAGCACAAATTTCTAAAAATTTAATGGAGAGGATTTTAGAAGCAGCACGCCCCAGCCCCCCCCCCCCCCCCCTCCGGGCCTTGTTGGCCTATGCCAGGATACAGCATTGCCCCCAGTACAGTATTGTAAATATACACATAAATACATTTTAAGATACAATCTTTCCTCCTCCTCATATCCTGCATTTTCAAAAGAGGACATCATCAGTGGCTAGCTTCCTTACTGGCCTACCAATGACATCACGCCTGATCTTGTGCATACCCCATACCAAATCAGAGCAACTGCCTATTAAACAATAACAGGCCTCCCCAGATCTTGTATGGTGCATACTAGAGATTAGGTTTAGATTTCCCTGGAAGGCACTGGTGACATGGCCCTCTGGCCAGGGCTACATCACCAGTGCCTCTAGAAAACTTAGAAGGAGGTAAAAAAGTTGGGCCCTTTCACACGAGCAAACCGATCAGGTCCGCCTGTTAGTTTTTCAGACGGACCCAATCAGACCCTCTAGTCTCCTCTATAGAGCAGCAGGTGTCAATGGACATCCGATCTGATCCTGTCCGCTAAAAATAGACGAATGGGGATCTTTTCCCCATACGTCTGGTGGATTGGATCGGATGGTAGTCGCGTATAAACAGACAGGCAGTCCATTTTTATTCAACCGCCCACAGAGGAGAGCGGACTTTGTCTGTGTTGGCTCTGCATAGCGGAGCGGACACGAACCAACCATCCGTCTCCTCAGTGGGGATCAGCGGAAAGATTCCCTGCTGAGCGAGCAGACTCCAACAAAGTCTTCCCCCATGTGTGAGGGACCTTAGTTTAACAAAAATTATATCGCTTTACATGTGCCTTATATAATGTTTTATAGATAGACATGCAGTCATACATACACCATCAATTTTTCTAAGGGGGGGTGAAGGTCCACTTTAAATACAGGCCAATGTGTCCCGACTAATCTGGTGGACAGGTCTACAAGTGAAGGATTACAACAAAGCTATAAAAATTTAAATGGCACAATCTGTTCTGCTCTCGGAGCTTTATCTTCCAGTTATTAATGCATAATACCAGTACAAGGGATTGAATCATGAACTTGCTTATTACTACATATACTGTTTGGGCCGCACGCTGACTATCATGGGACAAGGTCTCCATCCAGAGGACCCGTATAATACTGCATCTACATTTATACCAAATACATCCTTCCTGAGTCCCTGCATGTGTAGCAGACTGCTGACTCCGCGATATGTAGTGCTGAAGAAGATCTTAACCCCAACTGGATAGCATTAAAGTGGTTCTCAAGGCAATAGACATGTGCGCACTGCAATATTTTTTTCGTTTCGGAATTTAGTTTTCGTCCGAAAAATACAGTTATTTATTTACTCCAAAAATTCATTTTTATTTTGTTTTTAGTAAAAAAAATGCATGTTGTCCGAAAATCCGAATTAATTAAGGTCGAATCTGTCAATTGAAGGCTTATGGTGTCTGTCGGATGTTCTAAGAAGATTCGACGAAGCAGCTAAACTGTACGACGCCGCGATCGTACATTTCTGGTCGAATGTTCCGCCCACAAGCTATAGTAGAATTCTAATGTTGTATGACTAGTAATAATTATGTAGAGATACCCCCGCAGGAGCCGCTGGATTGAATTGGGATCGGCGCGTTACCTCTCTTAGCATGTCTAGGGGTATGATGAAAAACAGAGTAAGTGAGCAATGATAGAATGTCCAGTCAGCGAGGTGTCGTTTTCCGTGCTTTTATTCTGTCAACACGGCAACAAGTAACTTCAGGTGAATACAGGATAGTGGTGAAGAAGAAGTTGCAGATTCAGGCCTCAGTAATGTAGATGCAGTCGTGCTTCAATTTCCACTCTTTCAATGCGTCGCCACTCCAGGCGGAGTGGGTATAGCGCACCCGGACAGTCTCTCTCACAGAACTGGCAGCCTGGATTCTGCTCGGAATCCCTGAGAAGGAAAACAAACCTCTGCCACAGGCTTGCCTCCATAGAATTCAGGAGAAGTGCCTCTGCCACAGGCCCTTGCTCTGGAATGCGACTTGACGGAGCGATTCCTTCTCAGTAAGCATCTGACTGAATTATCTTCAGATAGTTCACAACTTTCCAGGTCACTGACTGACAGGTTGCCATATAAAAAACTCCCAGTGTTCAGTTACCTTGATCCCCGATGGCATACCTCCCAACATTTCAACTTCAGAATGAGGGACAAATGAGCATACCTCCCAACGAAGTTGTTGAGCCGGGGGGGGAGGGGTCCGTAGATCGGAGTTGTTGAGGGGGGTTTACCGCGAATCGCAGGACAGTGGGATTTATCTCAAATCGCGGTAATCGCAGGGGGGGCAGAATCGCAGGACTGTAGCCCTGATTGCGGGACCAGGGGATTTACCGCGAATTGCGGGACAATCCCGCAAAATCCGTAACGGTTGGGAGGTATGCGATGGCTCGCCAAGGCCCTATTGGATCGCCTGCCTCCGGGGCTCTCCTCAGACTGACTCCCAACCGAACAGCACAACTCGCTTGGGATCTTCTCACAGGAGTAGGGTCCCAGTAAGTCACTGGGGCCTCTTTACAGCTTTAGTTGCTCTAGGCCATGAGGGCCCAGAGTCAGAAACTCTGTGTAGCACGTGCGCCCCGGCCTGGTAGGCCATCTCACTGGGGCCTGTGATGTGCGCACACCCTAAAGGTGGGTGCCGCACCCGGAACCAACCTCGAACGAACTCCTGACGCCAAGATGGCGTCCTCAAGAAGTACCCTCCCCCAGCATGCCCCGCCAGGGAAAACCTCCTCCAATTGGCTGCTGGCAGGAAAGAGCTCTCACTGGTCTCCACTGCTGCCACCTGTCGTTCCAAGATGGAAAAGCATCATTGGAACGCAGGATGAAATAACAGGGCAGCACAGCACTAAACTAGCACAATTACATGGATGAGAGCTGAATAAGTCTCTCACCCCCCTCTAAATTTGGATAGCGTCAATTATATTTATTAATTATTATTACTAGTCATGCAACATTAGAATTCTTCTATAGTCTATGGGCGGAGCAATCGACCAGAAATGTACAATCGCTGCGTCGTACAGTTTAGCTGCTTCGTCGAATCTTCATGTCTCTATAATGTTGAATCTTTTCTCTCTATAATGTCGAATCTTTTCTCTCTATGTGGAATAATCTTGGACTAATAGACTTAGGTTAGGCACATTCAACCGCAGATCCGATAGACACAAATCGCTATTGTCACCGTGATGTAGAATCTCCTATCTTTATCCAACTGTTGTCGCAACAAAACAAAAATAAAGCATTTTTTTAAGTCGGATTTCAGGTTCTGAACATTCTTTATCATTTGTTAAAACGAGCACGAAAATCCGGATGAAACTAATGCACATGTCATGATTCAATCCCTTGCACTGGTCTTTTTTACACCTCCCTCCCCAGCCCACCTAAAATACATACCTAAACCCAATCTCGACCCAACGATGTGCACAAAAGCAGCGTCTCTCTTCCTCCTCATTTGACATGGATGTAGCAGTTCTAGCTTCTGCTGCTGTCAATCACAGCAAGTGAGCAGAAAGAAGGGGGTAGGGCCGAGCCACGCTGTGTGTGTCAATAGACACACACACACACACAAAGAGCGGCTCTGCAATAGAGGGTGCATGAGTGCTCCTATAGCAAGTGGCTTGCTGTGGGGGCACTCAAGGTATGTGGGGGGGCAATCAGCAGGGGTGGCGAAGAGCACTTCCAGGGTACCCCAGAAGAGGGGATTGGCTTCAAAAAGGGTGAGCCTGGGGTGCAGGGCACTGCGCGACAAGCCCACCCACTTGTGTGAAAATAACAAATACATTTTTCCTATCGTCTTCCTGCTTCTCCAGGCCAACCAGGAATCGTATTTTAAGACCCGATTGGCCGAGAGGAGAAGCAACCTTTTTGCCTGGTAGGAGAACCAGGGGGGAACCGCACATGAAGCCGCCCGTGAAGCTGCCTAAGCCACCGTGAAGTAGAAGCAGTGAGGAAGCCATATGTGAAGCCGCCCATGAAGCTGCCCATGCCACGATGGAGTAGACGCAGGGAGAAATTCGTTAATGCCGTCTGTGGCCCATGCCACCATGGAGTAGAAGCAGGGAGAAAGTCGTTCATGCCGCCTGTGAAGCCACCATGGAGTAGAAGCAGGGACCTGAATGGGGTAAGTTGTGCTGGGCAATTAGGCAAGGGGTGGGGGGTTGCGGTGGCTACGGACGGGGGGGCTGGGAGGTTTGACCTGGTCAAAGAAATGGAGCACCAGCCACCACAGTTTTTAGCACAAAGTATGTAGGCAAGGGACAATGTGACAGACTCACCCAGGACAGAGGCTTTTAGAGGGGACTTAAAGAGGGGATTCACCCTTAAAACCACTTTCTCCCATCCCATCCAGCATACTGGCGTCAGCCATATATAGCGACGCCATACCCCGCGGTAGGACGAAAATTAAATTATCTATTAAGAGGTAAGTACACCTATAAAAAAAAAAAAGACAGCATACTGGCACTGACGCCAGTATGCTGGATGGGATGGGAGAAAGTGGTTTTAAGGGTGAACCCCCTCTTTAATGCTAGCCTCTTGCCTACCAATCATGGGCCCTGGCATTTGAGGAAATGGTGCTCTTTGTGAGCTGTATGCCTGAGGACCCTTGAGGTTGTGTTACTTTGGATTCAGGTCCATGCCCCCCCCCCAAGACACACAGACTCTGGAAACCCTGTATATGCCATATTAGAAATAGTGACTCATTCATTATGTTGGGAAACATACTGTTAGAAGTTGCTAATGTCAACTCCAGCCACCTGTCTGTCTGTTGTCTGCTATAATGTAAATTAGTCTAGTATAACTTCAGTCTTCTGGAATCATGGATGTGAAGCTGACAAATCTGCAGCAACTGCGTGATAATATCATGTCAATCAGTGTTTCCCACCATCTGTATTTTTAGGGACCGTTCGTAAAAACTGGCACTATTTTCCCCCATTTCGTAAATTTCCGTGGTTGCGGAAATATAGCCGAGATCGGTTCGGTGGTGATTGGAGGCACTGGGTGATGGTGGCTGCGGTGGCACCACAGAGGGGGATGGAGGCAGGGGGCAATGAAGGCAGGGGGAGATTGGAGGCAGAAGATGTTTGGAGGCAGGTGGTGATTGGAGGCAGGGGGTGTTGGTGGCACCGCAGAGGGGGGTGGAGGCAGGGGACGATAGAGGCAGGCGGTGATTGGAGGCAGGGGGCCTGGGGGAGATTGGAGGCAGGGGGTGTTAGTAGCAGGGCGTGATTGAAGGCAGGGGGTGTTGGTGGCACTGCAGAGGGGGATGGAGGCAGGGGATGATGGAGGCAGGGGGTGATTGGATGCAGGGGGCCTGGGGGAGATTGGAGGCAGAGGGAGATTGGAGGCAGGGGAGATTGTGGCACCGCAGAGGGGGGTGAAGGCAGTGGGTGTTGGTGGCAGAGGGGGATGTGACTAAATACGTTTTTACCTTAATACCTACCTTAAATCACATTTCTATTTGCCTAGTGTATTTGTTTGTAGCCTAAATACTGAAATTTGCACCTAAAAATGTAATTTAGTAACTTGTAAAATGGCAGTAAAAACTTGGCTGCACCAGTAAATTTCGGCTGTTGTGCCAGTAAATTTCAATCTGGTAGGTTGGCAACACTGGCCGGGATTCAGAAAGACTTGCGTATCTTTCGGCGGGCGTAGTGCATCTCATATGCGCTACGCCGCCATAACTTAGAGAGGCGAGTACCATATTCAGAAACAACTTGCGCCCTAAGTTACGGCGGCGTAGCGTAAATGAGCCGGCGTAAGCCTGTGTATTTCAAAGTAGGCAGGTAGGGGGCGTGTTGTATGATAATGAAGCGTGACCCCATGTAGATGCATGGCCGAACGAACGGCGCATGCAACGTTCGTGGACGTAACCCAGTGCGCATGCTCAAAATCACGTCGGATAGAATGGCCAATATACGCCGAACACTGCCTACGACGTGAACGTAACTTACGCACAGCCCTATTCGCGTACGACTTACGCAAACGACGTAAACAACGTAAAATTCAACGGCTGTTCCGACGTCCATACTTAAAGTGGAGGTTTACCCTCAAAAACATTTCTGACATCACATTCTGTCATGTCACAGGTTGGCGAAAGAACCCGAACATCGGTGCGGCCCTATACGGCGCTTGCGCACCGACGTTCGGGTTCTGTCGGCAACCTGTGACGCATAGTATGCGCTGGACGGAAGCCTGTCAATCACAGGCAGTGATTGGGAACGCCCAGTACCACGGGATAGCAGGGGGGTGAAAATCTAGGTTACGAGGTATGTGCTGAGAAAAGAAAAAAAAACAACGGCATTCTGTCAGTAGGATGACACGACAGAATGTGATGTCAGAATTTTTTTGGAGTGTGAACCTCCACTTTAACATTGGCTGCGCCTCATATAGCAGGGGTAACTTTACGTAACGCCGGTCGTACGCCGGTCGTACGCGTTACGTAAACGGCGTATAGTAATACGCCGGGCGCAAGTATGTCCCTAAATCGGCGTATCTAGGTTATTTGCATATTCAACGTGAAAAACTACGGAAGCCCCCCTAGCGGCCAGCGTAAATATACACACAAGATACAACGGCGTAAGAGACTTACGTCGGGCGTATCTTGGGAAAATTCAGGCGTAACTGCCTTTTTGAATCGCGCAGATTTGAAATTAGCTTTCTGAATCCCAGCCACTGTGTCAATATGGACCAAAATCTTTGAGTCTATTCCATGAAGAATGAAGGCAGTTCTGAAGGCAAAGGGGGGTCCAACCCGGTACTAGCAAAGTGTACCTAATAAAGTGGCCGGTATTATGGTAACTTTTACCTTGTCTAGAAGTCAGTTTGCATTTAAAAGACAGGTCCACTTTAAATTCAGTTCCATCCAATTTATTTTCTCGACCTTAGCCCAGCAGGAATTACAGAAGACAATAACAATTTGTTATACTGCTGTGCATGATTTTCAGAGGAAAAACTACAGGATATGTATAACGTTACGTAACATCCAAAGACGGCCAAGAACACTTGAGCCAAATTGCTACACATTTTTCCTTGAGAAAAAGAGCAGAAGAAAAGTCTCAAGCTTCAAAGCAATGAAGCAATTGGCAGCCGATACAATTCACTTGGTTGCTGTGTCTGCGCTAATCAGCCCTCATGTATAAGAATATTTATATAGCGGAGAATGATCCATTGGAGAAGAATTTGCTGTGTTCTCGCTACCGAATGTCGGTTGGAAGTTTGGCCACATTTATAAAACACACTTGGCGCCCGTTGATGAAAATAAAAAAGGGAAAGGTAGAGAGCCAAGGAAGAGTCAAAGAACTGTCCAATATCCATATGTTTATATACGTATTCCCATTAATCTCCTTTTCTTATACCGTGTTTTATTCATTTCTGTCACCACACTGATGTTGTTTTGGTGTTTAACCCCTTCAATACCTGGGCTTTTATACCCACCTCCATACCGGGCCTATTCTGGCACTTCTCTCCTACATGTACAAATCATCATTATTTTGCTAGAAATTTACTCAGAACCCCCAAACATTATATATGTCTTTTTTAGCAGACACCCTAGGGAATAAAATGGCGGTCATTGCAACTTTTTTTTCTCCCACGGTATTTGCACAATCATTTTTTAAACGCCTTTTTTTGGGAAAAAAAATACGGTTTCATGAATTAAAAAATAATAAAACAGTAAAGTTAGCCCAATTTTTTTGTATAATGTGAAAGATTATGTTACGCTGAGTAAATAGATACCTAACATGTCACGCTTTAAAATTTATGGAATGGCGCCAAACTTCAGTACTTAAAAATCTCCATAATTTAGTTACAGAGGATGTCTAGTGCTAGAAATGTTCCACACGCTCTAACGCACGGGACGATACCTCACATGTGGGGTTTGAACGGCGTTAACATATGTGGGCGGGACTTACATGCGTGTTCACTTCTGAGCGCGAGCTACCGGGAACAGGGGCGTTTTAAAAAAATAAAACAATTATTTTATTTTACCTACAGTAAGAACACACCTAGGATACACATTTAACCCCTTCCCCGCCCCCTAGTGGTTAACCCCTTCCCTGCCAGTTACATTTATACAGTTATCAATGCATACTGTATTTATAGCATTGTTCACTGTATAAATGTGAATGGTCTCAAAAATGTGTCAAAGGTGTCCGATGTGTCGGCTATAATGTCGCAATCCCGAAAAAAAAACGCAGATCGTCGCCATTCCTAGTAAAAAAAAAAAAAAATCATAATTATGTCCCCTATTTTGTAGGCAATATAACTTTTGCGCAAACCAGTCACTATACGGTCATTGCGATTTTATTTTTAATTTTTTTTTACCAAAAATATGTAGAAGAATACGTATCGGCCTAAACTGAGATCAATTTTTTTTTATTTTTTTTTTATGGGATATTTATTATAGCAAAAAGCAAAAAATGTTGTGTCTTTTTTCAAAATTGTCGCTCTTTTTTTGTTTATAGCGCAAAAAATAAAAACCGCACAGGTGATCAAATAGCACCAATAGAAAGCTCTATTTGTGGGAAAAAAAGGACGCCAATTTTGTTTGGGAACCACATCGCACGACCGCGCAATTGTCAGTTAAAGCGACGCAGTGCCGGAAGCTAAAATTTGGTCTGGGCAGGAAGGGGGTGTAGGTGCACAGTAGGCAAGTGGTTAAGGAGAGATGCGGGGTCAATAAGACCCCACATCTCTCCTCCAGGCTGGAAAGCATGAGATTGTGAAAAAAATTCACCGATCTCATGCTTACTAGCCGCGATTGCGGCTTTGTTTACTTCCGAGTACCCGGGCGTGACATCATCACATCGCGCCCAGGCCTCCGACAGTCATAGAGATGGTCACCAGTCATCTCTATGCTTCCTATTCAGCGCTGGGCGATTCTTTCTCCGGGCCCCCGATGGCAGGGGAGAGCCCGGAGAAGCACCGGATGGCGGCAGGAGGGGGGATGTCCCCTCCCGCTGCCTATAAGAATGATCAAGCGGTGGAACTGCCGCTATGATCGTTCTTATGGTGCGCAGGATCGCCGCTGGAACAAATTGATATCTGAATGATGCCTCTTGGTGCACCCATCATTCAGATATCATCGCACAGAGTACAGGACGCCATATGACGTCCACCCAGGATGGGAGATCCCCTTTGTGGACGTCATATGTCTATGTGCGGTATTGAAGTGGTTAATATTGTTTATAGCCCTAATGAAGAGGGCTTTTCAGTCACCAAAACATTTTGGTAAGTGCCGGTTCACACGGGGGCAACCCGACTTACAGCGTGACTTTGCAAGGTGATTTGGAGGCGACTTCAGAGTGACTTTGAGCAACTTACAACACGACTTGAAGTTGCCTCCAGGACAGGCGACTTTGGCTGTGGCCAATCACAGAATAATCGGTTTTGTGGGAGGGAGGGGTTTGCCTGAGTAAACTATTTTCTTTTCCTGTAAAGTTGCTTCAGTTAAGATGGTGATCCGACTTTGGAGGCAACTTCCATTGAAATCAATGGGTACAGGTTGCCTAGAAGTCGCCTTGAAGTAGTACAGGAACCTTTTCTGAAGTCGGAGCGACTTCAGTAGTGTACATTAAGACGGCTCTCATTCACTTCAATGGAATTTCTTATGTCCGGCTACTTGGGGCAACTTGAGGTCTGACAAGTCGGATCCTAAGTCGCTGTAGTGTGAACCAGCGCTTATTGTTTCCTTTCATTAAAGTAGAATAAACTTCTACAAAACAATGCTCAGCTTTTTTGGTGCTTCACCTTTCCTTTTTTTTCAGTGGCGCAAACAAACTGAAAAAAAAACATCAATTGCAGCCACTGTGCCCATCAAATGCAGCTACTGTGCTCATAAATTGCCACCACTGTGCCATCAAATGCAGCCACTGTGCCCCTGAATTGCTGACACTGTGCCCATTAATTGCCACCAGTGTGCCCCATCAAATGCTGCCAGTGTGCCCATCAGTTGTCGCTATTGTGCCCCATCAGATGCTGCCAGGGTGCCCATCAATTGCCGCTACTGTGCCCCATCAGATGCTGCCAGTGTGCCCATCAATTGCTGCTACTGTGCCCCATCAAATGCTGCCAGTGTGCCCATCAATTGCTGACACTGTGCCCATCAATTGCCACCAGTGTTCCCCAACAAATGCTACCAGTGTGCCCATCAGTTGCCGCTACTGTGCCCCATCAGATGCTGCCAGTGTGTCCACCAATTGCCGCTACTGTGCCCCATCAGATGCCGCCAGTGTGCCAATCAATTGCCGCAACTGTGCCCTATCAAATGCTGCCAGTGTGCCCATCAATTGCCGCAACTGTGCCCCATCAGATGCTGCCAGTGTGCCCATCAATTGCTGCTACTGTGCCCCATCAGATTCTGCCAGTGTGCGCATCAATTGCCACTACTGTGCCCCATTGGATGCTGCTAGTGTGCCGAAACAAATGCCGCTACTGTGCCCCATCAGATGCTGCCAGTGTGCCCATGACTTGCCGCTACTGTGCCCCATCAGATGCTGCCAGTGTGCCCATCAATTTCCGCTACTGTGCCCCATCAGATGCTGCCAGTGTGCCTATTAATTGCGCCACTGTGCCCCATCAGATGCTGCCAGTGTGTCCATCAATTGCTGCTACTGTGCCCCATCATATGCTGCCCGGCACTTACCTGTCTCGCAGCGGGTCAGCGGCGTTCTCCTGCACATCCTTTGTGTCTTCTTCCGTCCTCTCTCAGGCATCCAATCACAGCGCCTGACGTTTCAGCCAATCAGGTGACCAGTAACAGACCCAGAAACCTGATTGGCTGAGAGGAGGTTCAGTGTTAGCAAAGCAAATTACACCCCCTGTTCAGGTGACCGGACACCTGAATAGGGGGTGGAAGCAGCAACCATAGATAGATTCATGCATGAATCTATGATGGTAGAGTGGGGCAGGAAAGAGGGGGCGTCGCTTCTGCAACCTTTATGGATGCACCGCCACTGCTTTTGTTTGGACGTATCCGAGGCCCTAAGATTTCTCGCTGGTAATTATGGAAAAAGGGCAGCCAAGCTCTCTTACCACCAAAAGTAAAGCCCAAATTATAATTTCTTTGGCCTGGATAGACTATAGAAGAGTTGACCCCAACCTTGAGATTTTCTTTTACTTCTTATCCCATAGACACAACAGGAAGTGAGAAGGAAATACTCTCTTTGATAGATGTCATCAGAACAATTGACCCTATTGTACATACCCACTATTCCTTTACTGGCACCAGCTAAAAATGTTGTATCTTCCCTCCATTTTGTCCTGGTGACAATAGTATCTGTCTAAATAACAAAGCAGTATCTGCCACCACCAGAAGTACACAGCCACCTGGAAAAGGAAGATCCAAATCTCGAAATGTAGTATGGCAATACCCCCATAGTAGCCGCTGGATAGGATGGGGCCTCTGTTCTTTGCATCAACCTTTTCAAGAACCTAAGACCCTTGGACACATCAGGTTGAGTGTTCATCATGCAATGGGGTTGATTTACAAATCTGGGGAGTGAAAAATCTGGTGTAGCTGTGGATGGTAGCCAATCAGCATCTAACTTCAGTTTGTTCAATCAAGCTTTGACAAAATCATCCCCAATGTCACAGAAAATTCCTGAAAGTAATACAGTGGAACTTTGGATTTTAAGCATAATCAGTTCCAGGAGAATTCTCGTAATCCAAAGCACTCGCATATCAAAGTGATTTTCCCCATAGAAGTCAATGGAAACGAAAATAATTGTTCCGCATTGACTTCAATGGCATGCAATACCATATGTGTCCAGAGGTGGGGGGTGCTGGAGAGCCTCAAAAACACTCAGAAAGGTTCCAGGACAGCTTGGCTGACGTCAGAAACCCTAGGAGTCTTGCAGAATAATTATTATGGGAGGGGCAGTCCTTTGAGATGTTCTTATGTTGGCTAATGTTGGGGGCGGGCCCTTTAAAAGTGTTTTAAATGTAACCTGCTTCAGTGCCTATTGGGATCAGTAGTGTAAGGAGTCTGTTCATCCCATTATATTGATACCACCTAGGATGACCACATTTCCAAACCACCATTCAGGGACACCCTCCCTTTCCAAAAATCAGCTTGTGCTGTAACGAATCACAGCACAGTGATTGGACACCAGAGGCGGGATTAATGATTTCTCCAATTACAAGCAGGGGGCGGGGACTGTGCTCCTCCAGGCATTCCCGGCCAGGACAAGTACTGTCAGTGAGTAAAGCGGTGATGTGGCAGCCTTTTTTGGGGGAATCAGATTGGCCCGAGGGGTGGCTGTGTAAGTTTCATTCCGGGACACTGTATTGACCTGGAAAGAAGGTGCCCGGGACAGACCTGCAAAATGTGGGACTGCCCCGGGCAATCCGGGACACGTGGTCACCCTAATACCACCTCAAACTACAACTTCCAGGATTCTCAGCACTCTGCATAGAAGTCTATGGGGTTATCAGCCTTTAGCTCTCCCTCTGCTGGCTGGAGGAGAATGGTGCAGCATAACATCAGTACCTCAGTAGGGGAAGGGAAGAATGAAAGGTAATGTCTCCTTCTCCATATTGATGTAGCCCAGGACCTGGCTACAGTAGAAATTGTAATAACATTCACATTTTTGTTTCTGAACACATCTGGATATTTGTGGCTTCATTTGGGAAGAGAACTGTGGGTTGAGGGGGGCTCAGAATATATTCTAAGAGACCCTTTTGAGTTAAGGAAAAATCAAACCATCTCTTTTTTTTTCTTTTGTTCCCCGGTAGTTACATTTAAAAAAACAGCTGCCAGACCATGCTGTTTGCTCATTTCGCAGTCGTAATAAGGTAATAAGTCCTCCCAAATCTTTTTCCACTGTGGTTGTCACCTACACAGGAAATTATTTGGGGGTGCTTATTTCAGATGATTGCCACATGACCAAACATTGTGGCCTGGAAGTGTGGAAAGGGAATAGAATTCTGCAATACATTACTAGAGGGATCACCATTAGGAGGAACAAACAGCTTATTGTCCTTCAGAATCCAAGGGGGCCGGACTGTTGCCAGTAGGAGTAGAAAATATTATTTGGGTAGGGAGGGTGTAACGGAACGTCCCACACTCCGCTTGAGAGCTTCCGTCATATACCGCTTCCTATCAGTCTGGATATAGATATTTTATATTCCAGCTGCTCTCAAGCACACAACGAGACGAGACTTGTTTGTCTGCTGAACATGGAGTGTTTAATAAAACCAAGAATACAACCTTATATACAGTTAGAGGAGGTAACCAGAAGATCAATTAACATGAGCTAATTAACTAATCATTTACCCAGACTAGGCGACTCATAGATATGACCTTTCAAGGTAGACGTCACATCTCCTTGCGCACCTGCTATACAATAAACATGATCATAAGTGTAAACACAGGACATCTTCACACAATAGCAGGGTCAATTAGCACAGAGAACAGACAGATGGCTGGAGGTGATTAGCATCTAACAGTATGTGTCCCAACATTATGAATGAGTCACTCTTACAATTAACCCGTTGAGTTCAGAATCAACAAACAGTAAATAGTTCTTTACAGATATCCTGGAATATATTGTGGATAATAACCACATACTAATCCCATCTCAGGTAGTCCACGATATAATTTCTCAGTCATCCTATGCCCCTAGTGGACATAGGATTATTTTAGACATAAGAGGGTCCGGGGATGTCCCAGGTGAGTCTGTCACAGGGGGTATTTCACCATTGTTGGTATCATGGGAACAAATAGTGCCCCATCATTGATATTAGTGGGAGGAATAGTGCCCAATCATTGGTGTCGGTGAAAGGAATAGTGCACTATTGTTGGTATCAGTGACAGGAATTATGAACCATCATTGGTGTTAGTGGAAGAAATTGTGCCCCAAGGGCTGGATATAGGCAAGCAAAGGGCCACATTTGACCCCCGAGCTGCAGTTTGGAGACCACTGCTCTATATAGATCTTTAGTTATCGCTAGAGGGATATAACTTTTGCGCAAACCAATCAATAAATGCTTATTGTAATTTTTTTTACCAAAAATATGTAGAATAATACGTATCGGCCTAAACTGAGGAAAAAAATATTTTTTTCATATATTTTTTGTGGATATTTATTATAGCAAGTAAAAAACGATTGAATATTTTTTTCAAAATTGTGGCTCTATTTTTGTTTATAGTGCAAATACGAAAAACCGCAGAGGTGATCAAATACCACCAAAAGAAAGCTCTATTTGTGGGAAAAAAAGGACTTTAATTTTGTTTCGGAGCCACATCGCACGACCGCGCAATTGTCAGTTAAAGTGAAGCAGTGCCGAGAGTCGCAAAAAGTGGCCCGGTCATTTGGCAGCCAAATCCTCCGGGGCTGAAGTGGTTTAAAGCGGAGGTTCACCCTAAAACAAGTCTGTCCCATCCCATCCAGCATACTGGTGTCACTCTACTTACTGTGTAATGAATCATTTTATTTTCTCCCCAACGCGGGGAATGGCGTGGCTATGGCACGTCACGCCTTCCGAAAATAGCTGAACTAGGACTCGGCTCTTCCCGGCGCTATACGGCGCCTGCACACAGACCTAGGAGCTGACTGCACAGGCGCCGTATATAGCCGAGTCCTATGGCTATGGCATGTCACGCCCTCCGAAAAAAGCCAAAATAGGACTCGGCTATACACGGCGCCTGCGCAGTCAGCTCCTAGGTCTGTGGCAAGGCTATGGCGCGTCACGCCTTCCGAAAATAGCCGAACTAGGACTCGGCTCTTCCCGGCGCTATATGGCACCTGCACACAGACCTAGGAGCTAACTGCGCAGGCGCCGTATAGCGCCGAGTCCTAGTTCAGCTATTTTCGGAAGGCGTGACGCACCATAGCCGTGCCATTTTTGGCGGTGGGGAGAAAATAAAATTATTCATTACACAGCTTTAAGAGCTTTGGCAAAAAAAAATACCAAAAGCTTCTAAAATCAAGTTTAGTGTACTTAAAGCCTTACTCTCTTATTACATTACATATAATTGTATTCATCCCCTTGTCATACTGTTAATTGTTATGCTGACTCGTGAGTCTTATGGCCCATACACACGATCCGAATATCGGAAGAAAACGATCGTCCGATGATGGATCGTACGATTTTCGGATCGTGTGTACACTACTTTCGACAGCCGATCACGACCGTTCATCCGATTAAATTCGATCGGATAAGCGCGAAAATTTTTCTCGTCCGATGTCCGATCGTCCGATTTTCGTTTAGTCAGTACAGCCGTCGTCCGACAATACAATACAAATACATTACAACACGTGACATCACTTCCGATCGTTTTTTTTCTATCGTACGAGAATTTTCGTGAGTTTAAAAACCTATTTTATTTTACTCGCGATTATTAAGCGAAAAAAGTCGTACGATCCATCGGCCGATATTCGGATCGTGTGTATGGGCCATTATAATGATTTCCTCATTGGAATGTGTTGTACTTATATCTGTACTGTTTCTTACTATGAAGTTTTTACTACTGAAAGTTGTTTCCTAACGGTATTACCTGCAATGACCTGCGGCTTTCTACCACCAAGATAATATTCTCTTTAATTAAACTCCTCGCCTGCCACTCCACTGTGGCTTTTTATCTGAGTTCAATTAAGATGTAGAGTGGTAAATAACGTTAAGGGTGTGTATGAGCCGTTCGTCGTTGTTGACACACATACAGAAACGTTCAAAGTATAGTAAAACCTTGGTTTGTGAGCATAATTCGTTCCAGAAACATGCTTGTAATCCAAAGCACTTGTATATCAAAGCATTTTTTTACAGGGTATAAAAGAGAAGAGAGGCGCCTCTTAAGTGTAGCAATAAGTTGCTAAATGTTGTACCTTCATTAAATGTAACCATATTGCTACACTGAGAGGCTCCTCTCTTCTTTTTTATACTCAGTTGTGACATGACGCTACTTTTATATCAAGACATCGCTTGTATATCAAGGCAAAATGTATGAAAATATTTTGCTTGTTATGCAAAACGCTCTCAAACCAAGTTACTCTCAAACCAAGGTTTTACTGTAGATGTAAAACCACTCACTAAAATCTTATATACTGTATATATGCTGTATCATGTTAATACATTTTCAAAAGTAATTTTAAGTATAATTAAAGGTGCAGCTTTTATTAAAAATAACACCTGTGATCATAGGTGTGCGCAGCCTGTTGCATTAGGGTGTGCACCCCTAAAGCTCAAACACACACTACCAATCACTCACAATCTTCATTCAGAAAGGGAAGGGGCCAGTAAATTACATACTTGGTGGCCCCTTCCCCCCACTCATTCTAAAACATCCCCACAGCAACACCCGGCGGGAGAGGAGAGGAGGGAAGCCAGAAGAGCTGTAGGGAGAAGGGGAGGAGCTAGGGCAGTAGGGGAAATTTGTGCTGCACAGGGTGATTAGGGTTTGCCTGGGCACACCTGGCACACACCGTGCGCACGTCTATGCCTGTGATCTTACAATGAAACCCCTTGTTCAGACGTTTCCTGTTATGCACTGTACACACGATCGGACCTTTGTCTGACCGAATTCACATCAGAATTTCCGACGGAATTCCATCAGAGTAAAATATAATAAAATGTTCTTTATGTAAACTCTGATGGAATTGATCGGAATTTACGATGGAATTGCTCCGATGGGGCATACACACGGCCGGAATTTCCGATCGTGTGTATGAGACTTAAGACGTTGATGATGCTCGTCCCCCAACTGTGCTCTGATATATTACATCAGATGATTGCAAAATGAGCAAACAGTGTGTTCTGGAAATGTGCAAAGGGTATAGAATACTGGAGTGCATCACTAGAAGGACTACCAGCAGATGAAAGGAGGTCCTGATTCCTCTATATCAGTGTTTCTCAACCAGAGTTCCGCGGGAAGTCCCCAGGGGTAATCTATAGTTTCCATCAGGCTGATGATTTAAAAGCCGCGCCGCGCCGCCGCCTCAAAAACCGCGCCTTCTCTTCAGACTGTTCCGTGATAGGCGGACACACATTTTCCCAGCAGGGCCTCTGTTCAGTGTTCCGCCTATCACCGATGCCTTCTCGTCCTCGGACGAGAGGACATCGGTGATAGGCGGAACACTGAACAGAGGCCCTGCTGGGAAAATTTGTGTTCCGCCTATCACGGAACAGTCTGAGGAGAAGGCGCGGGTTTTGAGGCTGCGGCGGCGCGGCTTTTAAATCATCAGCCTGACGGAAACTGATGGCACAGTGGAAGAAAGTGATGGCAAGTGGCACAGTGGTGGCAAGTGATGGCACAGTGGGGGAAAAGTGGTGGCAAGTGATGGCACATTGGTGGCAAGTGATAGCTAAGTGATGGCACAGTGGTGGCAAGTGGCACAGTGGTGGCAAGTGATGGCACAGTGGTGGCAAAGTGATGGCACAGTGATGGCACAGTGGTGGCAAGTGATGGCACAGTGGTGGCAAGTGGTGGCAAGTGATGGCACAGTGATGGCAAGCGGCAAAGTGATGGCACAGTGATGGCACAGTGGTGGCAAGTGGTGGCAGGGTGATGGCAAGTGTGGTGGCAAAGTGATGGCACAGTGGTGGCAAAGTGATGGCACAGTGGTGGCACAGTGGTGGCAAAGTGATGACACAGTGGTGGCACAGTGATGGCAAAGTGATGGCACAGTGGTGGCAAGTGATGGCACAGTGGGGGCAAGTGATGGCACAGTGGGGGCAAGTGATGGCACAGTGGAGGCATGTAATGTAATGGCACAGTGGAGGCATGTAATGTAATGGCACAGTGGTGGCAAAGTGATGGCAAGTGTGGTGGCAAAGTGATGGCACAGTGGTGGCAAAGTGATGGCACAGTGGTGGCAAAGTGATGGCACAGTGGTGGCAAAGTGGTGGCACAGTGGTGGCAAAGTGATGGCACAGTGATGGCACAGTGGGGGCAAGTGATGGCACAGTGGGGGCAAGTGATGGCACAGTGGGGGCATGTAATGGCACAGTGGAGGCATGTAATGTAATGGCACAGTGGAGGCATGTAATGGCACAGTGGAGGCATGTAATGTAATGGCACAGTGGAGGCATGTAATGTAATGGCACAGTGGAGGCATGTAATGTAATGGCATAGTGGAGGCATGTAATGTAATGGCACAGTGGAGGCATGTAATGTAATGGCATAGTGGAGGCATGTAATGGCATAGTGAGATTTGAAAAAAGCCTGTTTCTGTCAGCGGTTGTTCCCGTCAGCGCTTGTCCCTGACAGTGGTTGTTCCGGCTACCCCTCAGCTTCCAGAAAAGCTGCATTTGTCACTGGTAAAGCTGCTTATCTCAAGTTCGACCCAGAATTGAGCATCTGTGCAGAAAAAAGCAAGCCCAAGTTTCACATTAAGGGGGTAAGTGTTTTTACAATATATATTCTATTATTTGATACTGTTTCTTTATTGCTGTTATATCTACAGCTCGCTGATCAGATCCAATGATCCGTGAGCTTTAGATCAGAATATTTTTTTCAGGGGTTCCCCGAGATCTCAAACTTTTTGCCAAGGGTTCCCCGAAGGCAAAAAGGTTGAAAAACACTGCTCTATATGGATCAGCCATTCTCAACTAGGGCTCCAAGGAACCCACCGGTTCCTCCAGAGGTTCCTAGGGGTTCCAAAAGTTATAGCAAAAGTTATAGCGTCTACAAAATAGGGGGTCGTTTTATGATATTTTTATTATTATAATTTTTTTCATAACATGGTGGAGATCTGCGATTTTTTATTGTGACTGTGACATTATGGCGGACACATCGGACACTTTTGGCTCTATTTTGGGACCATTAGCATTTATATAGAGATCAGTGCTATAAAAATGCTCTGATTACTGTGTAAATGTGACTGGCAGCGAAGGGATTAACCAGTAGGGGGCGCTGAAATGGTTAAGTGTGTCCTAGGGAGTGATTCTAACTGTTAGGGGGCGTGGCTTACTGTGACACGTCACTGATCGCCACTCTACAAGAGAGGCAGCAGACGATCAGTGCTGTGTTACTAGGCAGAATAGGGACATGTGTTGTTTACAAAGACATCCCCCCGTTCTGCCGTTCCGTGACCCGATCGTGGGACATCGGCAGACATTGAGTCTGTGGGCACGGTGCCGCTAGAGGGCAGGTTTAGGGCAACGTATATATACGTTGCTTTGCCTGCCCATGCCATTCTGCCAACTTATATCCACATGAGGCGGTTAACAATGTTGATTTTTATGGGATTTTTTTTTTAATGCATTTATACTTAGCAAACACATGTAGCCAGACAACAATTTTACAGTGTCTCTTTATTGGACTTTTAAAAGTTTTGTCTTCCCAAAGAACAATCTCCCACTCTTTACAATCTTGCCTTATTCATGTCATCAGTTTTTGGTAGCACCTATATTTGTGAGCAACTACTTTCAAGAATGAAGAACATGCAGGGCAAAATTAGAACCAAAATACACTATATTACCAAAAGTATTGGGACACCTGCCTTAACACGCACTTAAAATTTAATGGCATCGCGGTCTTAAGCCTCGTACACACGACCGGTTTTCCAGGCAGGAAAACTGCCAGGAGAGCATTTGGCCGGGAATCCTGGCCGTGTGTATGTACTCCCTAGCAGTTTTCCTATTAGGAAAACAGCCGGGAATCCTGACGGGTAAATAGAGAACCCTGCTCTCTATCTTCCCGTCGGGTTTTCTGCCGAGAAAACCGGTCATCTGTATGTGGTGAAAAACCGTGCTCGATAACAGTTTGGACGCATGTGTGGTAGCATACAAGGTTAGTGTGGGGTGTAGCAAGATGGTGGCGACGGCATCGAATGTGACGAGACACCGGCTCATCGTAGTCGATGACATCACCGCGTATACACGGCTTTTCAGGGCAAGCCTGCCAGGTATCCCGTCGGGAAAACCAAAGTTTTTTTTTCCCTGCGCGATTCCTGGTCGTGTGTACAGGGCTTTAGTCTGTAGGGTTCAATACTGAGTTGGCCCCCCTTTGAACAGCTTTGACTCTTCTGGGAAGGTTGTCCACAAGGTTTAGGAGTGTCTATGGGAATGTTTTACCATTCTTCCAGAAGCGCATTTGTAAGGTCAGGCACTGATGTTGTAGGTCAGGGGTGGCCAACCAGTGGCCCGGGAGCCACATGTGGCCCGCGGAGCACTCTGATGTGGCCCGCGACCTCGTGCTCTGGAATGGTGGGTTGGAAAGCCCAGATCGCAGGTTGCCGACCCACCATACCGCAGAATCAGTGTTGTGAATGAAGCTGGTGGTAGAGGAAGAAAGCGTCTGCGGAGCAGAGCCCCATAAGCTGATGCTTCCTCTACAGCGCCGGCTTTTGCCACAGGCGGAGTCTATAGCAAAGTTCAGCTAACCCGCAGGATAGACACAGGTGCACTACGCTGCAAGCAAACCACAGAACATCAGTGTGAAAGCAGTCTTAGGCCCTTTTCACAAGATCAGCCCGACCAAATGGGACCCTCAATTCACCTGTATAGAGCGACAGATGTCTGTTTACGCCCACCTACCTCCAATCTGGACAACAGAAGGGAGTTTGTCTGGGCGGATCGGAGGGCCATAGCGTAGCCGTGACCTGTCGCCTGCCCGCTCCGCTCATTGTGGCCCTCGACTGGTTGCCAAGTTACTTAAGTGGCCCTCGCTCTTCAAAAGGTTGGGCACCCCTGTCATGGTCAGTATATTTTGGCCAGGATTATATATATATATATTTTACTATTTTAGGACAGTTTTCCTATGACAAAAATAAATAAATTAGAGATATCAATTACTATTTACTAACATAGGAAAGCCCAATTTGTCCTAAAAAAAATATACAGGTGGTTCTCAAAAAAATAGCATATTGTGATAAAGTTCATTATTTTCTGTAATGTACTGATAAACTTTAGACTTTCATATATTTTAGATTCATTACACACAACTGAAGTAGTTCAAGCCTTTTTTTCTTGTTTTAATATTGATGATGTTGGCATACAGCTCATGAAAACCCAAAACTCCTATCTCAAAAAATTAGCATATTTCATCCGACCAATAAAAGAAAAGTGTTTTTAATTAAAAAAAAGTCAACCTTCAAATAATTCTGTTGAGTTATGCACTCAATACTTGGTCGGGAATCCATTTGCAGAAATGACCGCTTCAATGCGGCGTGGCATGGAGGCAATCAGCCTGTGGCACTGCTGAGGTGTTATGGAGGCCCAGGATGCTTCAGTAGCGACCTTAAGCTCATCCAGAGTGTTGGGTCTTGCGTCTCTCAACTTTGTCTTCCCAATATCCCACAGATTCTCTATGGGGTTCAGGTCAGGAGAGTTGGCAGGCCAATTGAGCACAGTAATACCATGGTCAGTAAACCATTTACCAGTGGTTTTGGCACTGTGAGCAGGTGCCAGGTCATGCTGAAAAATGAAATCTTCATCTCCATAAAGCTTTTCAGCAGATGGAAGCATGAAGTGCTCCAAAATCTCCTGATAGCTAGCTGCATTCACCCTGCCCTTGATAAAACACAGTGGACCAACACCAGCAGCTGACATGGCACCCCAGACCATCACTGACTGTGGGTACTTGACACTGGACTTCAGGCCTTTTGGCATTTCCCTCTCCCCAGTCTTCCTCCAGACTCTGGCACCTTGATTACCGAATGACATGCAAAATTTGCTTTCATCTGAAAAAAGTACTTTGGACCACTGAGCAACAGTCCAGTGTTGCTTCTCTGTAGCCCAGGTCAGGCGCTTCTGCCGCTGTTTCTGGTTCAAAAGTGGCTTGACCTGGGGAATGCGGCACCTGTAGCCCATTTCCTGCACACGCCTGTACATGGTGGCTCTGGATGTTTCTACTCCAGACTCAGTCCACTGCTTCCGCAGGTCCCCAAGGTCTGGAATCGGTCCTTCTCCACAATCTTCCTCAGGGTCCGGTCATCTCTTCTTGTTGTGCAGCGTTTTCTGCCACACTTTTTCCTTCCCACAGACTTCCCACTGAGGTGCCTTGATACAGCACTCTGGGAACAGCCTATTCGTTCAGAAATTTCTTTCTGTGTCTTACCCTCTTGCTTGAGGGTGTCAATGATGGCCTTCTGGACAGCAGTCAGGTCGGCAGTCTTACCCATGATTGCGGTTTGGAGTAATGAACCAGGCTGGGAGTTTTTAAAAGCCTCAGGAATCTTTTGCAGGTGTTTAGAGTTAATTAGTTGATTCAGATGATTAGGTTAAGAGCTTGTTTAGAGAACCTTTTCATGATATGCTAATTTTTTGAGATAGGAATTTTGGGTTTTCATGAGCTGTATGCCAAAATCATCAATATTAAAACAAGAAAAGGCTTGAACTACTTCAGTTGTGTATAATGAATCTAAAATATATGAAAGTCTAATGTTTATCAGTACATTACAGAAAATAATGAACTTTATCACAATATGCTAATTTTTTGAGAACCACCAGTATATATATTCCACCCGGATACACAAAGTATTTAATAATATGTACAGTTTATTAGCACATGTCAGAGTTGCAAAAATGTGCTTAGGCATTAAGATTTGTTTTACCCTAAGACGTGAAAGGGTTAAAGAGTAGGGATGAGCTCCACGTTCAATTCGAACGTATGTTCGACTCGAACATTGTCTGTTCATACGTTCGACGAATTTCGAACAAAACGGGTCGTTCGCGCCAAATTTGAGTGACACGCAGCGGCCCAACATGCACTATGACCCTGAATGCTTGGCCAATCACAGCGCGCAAAAAACGGAGAGCCATAATTGGCCAAAGCCAGGGTGGCTTCGGCCAATTATGGCTCAGGGCTTTAGCACACGCCCCACACTATATAAGGCCGCCTGCTGGGCGGCCTCATGTAGTGTGTTCCAGCGCTGAACTGAGATCAATCAGAGAGACAGAGAGATTGTCTTTTTATATAGCTAGATAGAGCAGGCAGGCTAGTCAGTTTAGCTTAATGTTACAGTGTGTGTAGAGGATATATATACATCCCTAGGAGTTGTACATATATTTATACACTGTATAGCTTAGATAGATCAGTTCTTCCTAATTAACTGGCAAGCAGGTGATTGTGCTATTTAAAGACGTTATCACATGTAGCAGGTACAATATTTAAAGGAATTTTTCATTTTTTTATTTTATTTAAGCATCAATTAAATCACTGCTCCTGGGTAATGTTTAAATTAAAAAAAAAAAGATTCCTTTAAATATTGTACCTGCTGGGTGTCTATAGTTTGCCTGTGAAAACGTCTTTGAGAACCCGGGTCTTGCCCCAGGGAACATGTATCAATGGAAAAAAAAGTTTTAAAAACTGTAATTTTTTCAATAGTCCTGCTCCTGAAATAATGACTTTTTTTCCATTGATACATGTTCCCTGGGGCAAGACCCGGGTTCTCAAAGACGTTTTCCAACAATAACTTGAATATTGGGCTTTAAAATGAGCACTTTTGAATTCGAACGTTCGAGTCCCATTGACTTCAATGGGGTTCTAAATGTTCGATCGAACGGGCGGTCTGTTCGAACGTTCTGGTGCGAACCGAACGCAGGGGTGTTCGGCTCATCCCTATTAGGCCTCATACACACGAGGCAATAGATTTGTTCAAAGCGGTCTGTCTGACCGATTTGAACAAATCTGTCTGTTTGGATTTTGGTTTGCTCGCGTGTACACACGAGCAAACCAAAATCCCCGCCAGCAGACGGCGCGCTGACGTGTCGGTGACGTGGCGGTGACGTTGACGCCGCCACGTCACCGCACCAGGAAGTAAAACACTTCCGCGCATGCGCCGAATACATTCGGCGCCGGTGCGAGACGACATGTCTGCTGGTAAGTGTACTAACCAGCAGACATGTCGGGCGGACGGGTTCCCACCCGATAGATTTCAAAGCATGCTTTGAAATCTGTCGGGTGGCCAAATCCGTCGGCTCGCCCGTACACACGATCGAATCTGTCTGCTGGGACGGTCTAGCAGACCGTTTCCAGCAGACAGATTTGATCGTGTGTACGCGGCCTTAGGCCGCGTACACACCATCGGACATATCCGATGAAAACGGTCCGCGGACCATTTCCATCGGATATGTCCGATCGGGAGTTTGATCCGATGGCGTGTACACACCATCGGATCAAATTCCCCGCCGCCAGCGGGCGCGGTGACGTGGCGGTGACGCGGCGGTGACGTTGACGCCGCCGCGTCACCGCCACGTCACCGCACCAGGAAGTAAAACACTTCCACGCATGCGCCGAATCCATTCGGCGGCGGCGCGGCGGCGGTGGGGGACGACATGTCTGCTGGTAAGTGTACTAACCAGCAGACATGTCGGGCGGACAGATTCCCACCGGATGGATTTCAAAGCATGCTTTGAAATCTGTCGGGTGGAGAAATCTGTCCACTAGCCCATACACACGAGCGGAGATGTCTGCTGAAACGGTCCATCGGACCGTTTTCAGCGGACATATCCCCTCGTGTGTACGCGGCCTTAGAGTCAGAGTAGTGAAAGTGTTGATTTCTGAGTTACACTCTGGTTACATTACATGTTCTTTTATTTATCCCGTTACCTTGCTGTTAAGCAATTGTTATCCTAACTCACCAATGTTATAATAATTTCCTTAATGAAATGGGTTGTAGTTATTTCTTTACTGTTTATTACTATGAAGTTTTCACTACTGAAAGTTGCTTCCTAACGGTATTGCCTTGAATGACCTGCGGCTTTCTACCACCAAGATAAAATTCACTTTAATTAAACTGCTCGCCTGCCACTCCACTGTGGCTTTTTATCTGAGTACAATTAAGCTGTAGAGTGGTAAATAACGTTAAGGGTGTGTATGAGCCGTTCAGA
Organism: Rana kukunoris; assembly: GCA_029574335.1. NCBI lineage: Eukaryota > Metazoa > Chordata > Amphibia > Anura > Ranidae > Rana > Rana kukunoris. The sequence continues at coordinate 448,067,599 of CM056053.1, read as the reverse complement.
GTTTAATACAAACATTGACACACATACATTTAATGTAGATATATACCCACTCACAGAAATCTTATATTTATATTATATTTAACATTTTAATAAGTCATTTTAACCACTTCAGCCCGGAAGATTTTCAATTTTTTGCGATACAGCACTGCGTTATTTTAACTGACAATTACGCAGTCGTGCGACTCTGTACCCAAACAAATTTGACGTCCTTTTTTTGCCGCAAATAGAGATTTCTTTTGGTGGTATTTGATCACCTCGGCGATTTTTATTTTTTGCGCTATAAACAAAAAAACACTGAGGCCGCGTACACACGATCAGTCCAAACTGATGAAAACGGACTGAAGTTCAGTTTCATCGGTCCAAACCGACCGTGTGTACGCCCCATCAGTCTGTTGTCCTTCAGTCAAAAAATGTAAAATCGGACCGATGGACGCCTGCCGATCGGTCAAAACCGATGGTTAGTACGCAAAAGCATCGGTTCAAAACCCGCGCATGCTCAGAATCAAGTCGACGAATGCTTGGAAGCATTGAACTTCATTTTTTCTGCATGTCGTTGTGTTTTACGTCACCGCGTTCTGACACGATCGGTTTTTGAACTAATGGTGTGTACGCACATCAGACCATCAGTCTGTGAACCAATGAAACTGAACTTCAGTCCGTTTTCATCAGTTTGGACTGATCGTGTGTACAAGGCCTGACAATTTTGAAAAAAAAAAAAGGTTTTACTTTTTGCTATAATAAATATCTAAAAAAATAAATAAATGATTTTCTTTATTAGTTTAGGCCGATATGTATTCTTCTATATATCATTGGTAAAAAAAAATCGCAATAAGCGTATTTTTATTGGTTTGCGCAAAAGTTATAGCCACAAAATAGGGGATAGATTTATGGACTCTTTATTATTATTATTATTATTATTTTATTTATTTTTTTACTAGTAATGGCAGTGATCAGTGATTTTTAGCAGGACTGCAACATTGCGACGGACAGATTGGACACTTTTGACACTTTTTGGGGTACTAGTGACATTTATACTGCGAACAGTGCTAGAAAAATGCACTGATTACTGTGTAAATGACACTGGCAGGGAAGGGGTTACCACTAGGGGGCGATCAAGGGGTTAAAGGTGTTCCCTGAGAGGTGTTTCTAACTTTGAGGGGTTGGGAATGACTGGGAGTACAGAGAGATCGCTGTTCCTGATCACTAGGACAGACAATCCCATTAACAATGGAACATTGCCACTGTTTTTCAAGGGCACTTGTAATGGTCACCACCGTTTACGATATCCATTCAATCGCCCCAACCACGACAGCTTAGCCGACAGTCCGACAATCCCTGTAGACACGAACCATTCCCCAGAATTAAGACGAGACAAGCTCCGAGTCAAATGTATGAACACTTTTAATGGGTAGCTCTCAGCTTTATATACAGTACAGCCATGTTACAGTTATTAAAGGAACAATTAAACTCTCCACCCCACTCATCACACAGTGGGGCTTCAATCACATTATTTTAGATAATGACATTCAGAGGAGGTAATTGTCCCCCAGACATCCTGTCTCTGACAACAGCTATTCACCTGCAGAATACACATTCCTATGTCAATTGTTTGGGCCCTGAATTACAGGAGTTAACTACTACAGCTGACAAGACACATTGCACACATAAAACAGTATTAGCATACATAATGAGAGATCTAGGAGCCAGGCTGACTCTTAGTTTCAATCCACAGTAGTAGTCTTAGTTAGCATCTCAACAGCCTCACACAATGGACAATGAAAGGTCTTAGGAGCTGACGCAATTAACACCTGAAAAGCATGTGTCCCCACATTAAATGAAATATTGGCCTTTACAGCTTGTAATATGTCCAGATCTCCTGAGAAACATGAATTATCATTTATCAGCCACCCTATGCCCAAAAGGGGAACAGGGTGACCTTAGACCCAAGAGTCCTTAGTGACGCTGGCACAGGAGTACCCCCCATCCCTCAAAAGTCTCTGGGCGTTACAGCACTCAAATGCGCTTACTTGGATAAAACAAAGGCACCTGATCCCCTAGTACAGGGCTCAAAATTTCAAGTCCTGAGCTACTAGCCAGGCCTCAAGAGTTACTCGCCACCAGTTGCCCCACCTAATTCATATATTGCCCTGCGCCTAATTGCACCCGTAAACACGCCTTCGCAAATTATCTCATGAAATGACACTGTTAAATGTTTTATGCAGAATCAAGTTACAAAATTAAATATTACCAACAACAACTTTAACAAACTGGGAAGTGGCACTGGGGGCAGACCAGAGGGACGTGGCACTGGGGGCAGACCAGAGGGACGTGACACTCGGGGCAGACCAGAGGGACGTGGCACTGGGGGCAGACCAGAGTGACGTGGCACTGGGGGCAGACCAGAGGGACGTGGCACTGGGGGTAGACCAGAGGGACGTGGCACTTGGGGCAGACCAGAGGGACGGGGCACTGGGGGCAGACCAGAGGGTCAGGGCACTGGGGTCAGACCAGAGGGACAGGGCACTAGAACTGGGTCTCTTCCCCATTCTCTTGCTGTCTCCTCTGCAACTCCCATACTTTGTCTCTCATCTCTCATCTCTCATCCGCTGAGATCTGCACAGCCATTGAGCACAGGGAGAAGAAAACTGGAAGGCTGCCGCTCTCATGTCAGGGCAACTTTCAGTGAGCGCTGCACCTGAGTGGTAATTTTCGCAATCCTCCACCTCACTCATACTTTCTGCTCTCCAGCTACATTGGTCGGGGGGAGGGGGGCAGGCTCAGAGAGGTCATACTGTTAGGTCCCATGGCTTAATGAGAATTGTAAGGAGAGCACCTGTGTACTGCTTTACTCTTCGGCCACCAATCTCATCGGGACTCTAAGTGTAGGCACAGATTGGAGAGAAATTAGTCATGCAGCCCTGTCATCACTCGCCCCCAGCTTAAATCCACTCGCCAAGTGCTAGTAGGCGAGTGGAAATTTTGAGGCCTGCCCTAGTACACCACAACATATGCAACAATGACTGGGCTCCCTGCATTACGTTGTGAAGGAAATAAAGTCCTATATGCATTATTTTTTTTTTTTCGGGGGGCGGGGACGTGGATGGCCAAAAAATGTAACGCAGCATCCTAATTCTGAAAAGCAATAACGCGCATGCACACATGCATTCTTCTCACATATCAGCCCCTTACATTTTCTGCTGATCATGCAACTTTGGGTTGGATACATTTTTCCACCTACTTACGCAACATGTCATTACTCGCCATATAACATGATGCAATTTACTGAAAACCATTTAATAAATTATCAGACAGAACACAGCGTACTGTACAATCCTTTCTGAGGTTTGGGAAGTTTGAATAAACCGTTTCATTCTTGTGAAGGCATTTTTTTTTTTTTTTTTATGAAACTTCCTTATTTTAAAACTGTACTTTGTGTTCACATTTCTAACTTCCTTTTTGCAGCCAGAATAGGGAAAAACGCATCCGGTCGTGATGAGCTGCAAAACCCTCATTTGTCCCCCCCTGAGGAAATAACAATAGTTCAGCAATAAAAAATGCCACATGAAAACAAAGTCAAAAGTCATTGACTCGTACTTCACAGGAGAGAGAATTGAAATCATAACTCTGTTCAGTAATTATATGTAACAAAAAATATGTTTGCAGGGATTTTTTTTTTTTTTTAATACATAAAAGTAAAACAGCATAATAGAGGCTTATAGTCTAATGAAAATGTTAAAGTCCAGGATCCTTACAGTGGGGCTGCGTTCACGATGCAAAGGTTACTTGCTGGTTTTGTCTAGGCAAGAGGGTAAGCGCTTTTACTTACCCCGATTCTTCACACTTCCAGCAAGTGGCGCTCCCCCCCACGCTCCAGTGGTAGACTGTCCATTGCCCTGGTCTTGATGGCCTTTAGACGCCGGAGAGTTTTTTTTTTTGGGATCCTTCAGGAACCGGTCTAGCAGAGCAGTGAAGCAGAGGATCGGGATAGTAAGGGCTAGATTCATGTAGAATCACCTATCTTTGTGCAAGCGTAGCGTATGCTTTTTACACTACACCGCCGCAACTTTTACAGACAAGTGCTTTATTTACAAAGCACTTGCCTGTAAAGTTGTGGCAGCGTAGCGTAAATGGCCAGTCTTAATTCAAATTGGGCGGGTAGCGCCATCCCGTGCCGAACGTACAGTGAAAGTTTTGAAGTGCGCATGCTCCAAATCACGTCGCAAATTGTCAATGAAAGCGACGTGAACGTAACGTACGGCCAACCCCATTCTGAATCGACTTACGCAAACGACGTAAATGACGTCTGTCCCGACGTCCATACTTAACATTGCCTGCGCCTCATATAGCAGGGATAACTTTGGCCAGGCATAAGCCTAACGTAAACGACATAAACAGATACGCCGGGCTCACGTTCGGGAATCGGCGTATACGCTCATTTGCATATTTTAGACGGGAACGCCACCTAGCGTCCAGCCTAAAATATGAAAATAAGATTCAACGGCGTAAGAGACTTATGCCAGTTGGATCTAATGGAAATCTATGCGTTACTGATTCCATGAATCAGTCGCATAAATAGAAGGGCTCAGACGCAGAAATAAGACGGCTTATCTGGAGATTAGCCGTCTTATCTCTTTCCTGAATCTAGCCCTAAATTTTATTTTCTGTGTCCCCTGAACGTAAAGGTATTGTAAACGATCACCTTGTAAAACAACTCATTCTGTTTAATATAGATGTAGCGGCCTGCTCCTGTTAAACAAGCGCTGCTTTAAATTTAGTGGGGTTTGATCTGTTATTTGGCTCAGACTAGTGTGATTAGTGGCAAATTTAGCCTCTGTTCCAGCCATGGCTGTGCTGGGAGTTCCACCATTGTTCCCCTGGGGGTGTCATTACCACTCCGGGCCAAGGGTGGCAGCAGCAAGGTCAAGGTGTATTGTGTGTTCCCCTCAGCAGCGAATCAGTGGGAGTGGTCGCCACGCTTTGTATGCTGGGGAGGGGTACTTAATGGAGAGTTGCCATTGGTGGGTTGGTATACGCACCTCGTGGCCCGTCTGGCCTGAGGTGCGTGTCCTGAATCCTGACTCCAGAACCACGTTGGTCTGGGGTTGCGGCTTCGCTTGGTAGGCACAGTGGTCAGACTGGGGCCTGCTTTCTGATCCTGTGCTGTCCATCCCGCATGGGGAGGAAGCCAATTGATGAAGGAAGTTGAAAAGGGCCATGCAAGAGGCTGGTATCTTGGGAGTAGGCCTGGAAACTTCATCGAAGGATGCACCGTACACTGAGAGGCTTGACGGTGTCAGCTGTCAGGACTAAGTTCTACAAAAGTTAATCTGGAGAGATCCGGGTACTGAATCCTGTGACGGGATTCCGGGCCAAAAATGTCTCCTCATAAAGGAAGGTCTGTGGCAAAGACTGCTCTTTATTCCGTGTGCCATCCCGGCTGCTAGGCCAGTGAGAGGGACCTATCTGGGTGAGCAAAACCCACTCTGGCTAGAGTGGCGACTAGAACTGTTTGCTGGAAGCAGGAGTGTTTCCTATTTGTGATTATGCACCTGAACCTACCTACCTTTCCACCCCTTTACTTCTTTTCTACTAAAGTTCGGCAAAAAAAATCCAAGAAAAGGAAGTGCATTGTGTGGACATTGAAATTATTCAAACTCTCTTTTCGCCCTGGACAGCGAGAAGATAGAGGTAACGTGCCACTCAAAATTACTCAGCAGCTCCTCCGGGGGTAGTGCTACATAGAAATTAAGTGAAAGACATATTTTGTATAGATATAAAAAAATAAAAAACATTATAAATAAATGTCCCCCTTTTTTATAAGCAATCACATTCCCTCTGTTCTCAGCTGCATAAGAGCTGGGGGAGGAGAAGCAGCAGCACACTGAGCTTCCCAGTCAATTGCTGTGCAGCGGCATAGCTCCCAACTGTCCCGGATTTCAAGAGACTGTCCTGATTTGGAGCAATGTCCCTCTATCCCTCATTCCTCCTCATTTGTCCCTCATTTTGGTCTGTTCTATAAAGTTGTACAGTATATAAAATGCACTTTGTATCAATCAAAAAGTGTTTTCCAGTGCTAAACCTTTAATCTGATTTCTAAATAGCTGCATCTGTAAATTCCAAAAGCCAATATAAAGGAATAGTCGTGGTAAAAAAAGCACTTGTGGGTTTAACCAATCTTGGGCCAGATTCTCAGAAGAGATACGACAGGGTATCTCCAGATTCGCCATCGTATCTCTGTTTCTGAGGCGGTGTATCTATGCGACTGATTCTTAGAATCAGTTACGCATAGATTTGGCGTAGATCCGACTGGCGTAAGTCACTTACACCGTCGTATCTAAGCTGAATGAATCAATGAATGAAAAACTTATATAGCGCGGCACATGCAAACTGAATCGCCTCTGGGCGCTTTTTGTTTCAGTCTCTCTGGTCATCAAAAGAGCAGAGTTTTTATCTGTCTTCTGAAGTTCAGGTGGTTTTCCTCCAACCGAATGCTGGTTGGTAAAGCGTTCCATAGTCTGGGACCTTGGAAAGCAAACCTTCTTTCTCCTTTGGACTTGTATCTGGCTTTGGGTATCTTGACCAGATTTTGGTCGGTGGATCGCAGAACGCGATTGCGATTGTGGGCTTCTATCTTTTCGCATAGATATTGCGGAGCCTTCCCATGGATGCACTTATGAGTCAGACAGAGTGCTTTAAAAGCAATTCTGTCTTTTACTGGCAGCCAGTGAAGGGTTCTCAACGACGGTGAGATTGATTCCCAGGGTTTTTTTCCAGTCACCAGTCTGGCGGCCGTATTTTGAACGACTTGCAGACGAGCGATTTGGTACTTAGGGAATCCGAGGTAAAGGGCATTTGCATAGTCCACTCTGGAGTCCACAATTGTTCCCACCACGACTGCTACGTCTTTTTTGGGGATAAACGGAATAAGTCTGTGTAGTAGGCGCAGCAGATGGTGAGATCCGCTGACTACTGACCCTATTTGTGCATCCATTGTCATGTAGGTGTCAAAGATGACTCCGAGACTTTTGACTTTGGCGCTAGGGGAGATGATCTGGCCCAGAATGGACGGAGGTGTCCAAGTTGTTGCCAGTTGACTCTTGCGACTGGCACGAAACAGAAGGAGTTCTGTTTTGGAACTGTTGAGTTTAAGATAACTCTTCGTCATCCAGTTTTCTACCTAAGAGAGACAATTCTCTAAACTGGGATGATGATCCTTTTTATTGCAGATGCGAAAATACAGTTGCATGTCGTCTGCATATGAGTGATAAAGTAGTTGTTGACTACTGATGATTTCAAAGAGAGGGCGAAGATGGATGTTGAAGAGCACCGGTGATAGGGGGGATCCTTGAGGGACTCCACATGACACTGTGCGTTTTCCAGAAATGATGAAAGGTCCTAATTTCACTGTTTGTGATCGGTTTTCCAGAAAGGAGGAGACCCATGATAGATCACCTTCTGCGACTCTGGCCACCTCAGCCAGCCGAGTCAGTAAAAGTTTGTGGTCTACCGTATCAAAGGCTGCGCTTAGGTCCAACAGAACCAGGAGACAAGATTCTCCTTCGTCTGCGGCCTCAAGAGTGTCGTCCCATATTTTGAGCAATGCTGTTTCTGTCCCATGTCCGGGACGGAAACCTGATTGGAATGGATTACGTAGATTATGGGTATCTAGATGCTGTTGCAGCTGTTGTACCACTACTTTCTCCATTATCTTGGATAGAACATTTAGGCCTGTTATGGGACGGCGGTGATTAGGGTCCTTGGGGTCTAGGGTGGGTTTCTTCAAGATGGGCTGGATTATGCCCTCTATAAGCAGGGGGGGCACTATGCCCTCCTTGAATGACTGGTTTATGAGCTGCGTGATGGGTAGTGCCAAGATGTCGGCACATTCCTTCAGCAGCTTAGTGGGGATAATATCATTAGGCGCTGTGCAGTTTCGCAAAGTACCGATGATATTTCTTGTGGCATCAACAGTGATGGGTTCCAGAGTGAACTTGGTTGATTGTAGAAGGTTTCTATGGGTGTTCTGTGGTTGATTAAGGGGGTGGTTGCGGGGGGTATTATTTTGTCGAATGCTTTCCCGGATTCCCTCAATTTTATTGATGTAGAAATCCGACAATTCATCGCAAAACTCTTGGGTATCTGAATTCGGGGCTTCAAGACAGCCTGGATTCATGGTCTGACTGACCAGCTTGAAGAGTTTGCGGGGGCGATTTAGGGCGCTATTGATGGCCTTAGAAAAATAATTTTTCTTGGCTTGGAAGATTTCTTTATGGTATTTCCTTGTTGTTGTCTTGTAGCTGATGAGGTTCTCTTCTGACACGCTTCTTTTCCAGGCGGCTTCTGTCCTTCTGCGCTCTTGCTTCAGTAGCGATAGCTGGTTGTTGAACCAGCCGGACTTGTTTTTACGGATGTGGCCTTTGCTTCTCGGTGCTACTAAGTCGGCAGACTGTAGTAGCACTGTATTTATGGCCTCCAATGTATCTGAGACTGTTCGGAGTGGTTGGAGTGTTTTTATTTTATTTCCTAAGGTAGATTTGAAGAGTTCTGAATGGAGCTTCTTCTGAGATCTAGTCCAGTGTGTTATCACCGGCTTAGGTGTTTTTATCAATGGGGGAATTCTGGAAATTATGAATTTAATTGCATGGTGATCTGTCCATGGCAACCGTTCATTTTCCAAAATACTTATTTCCAGATTTTGTCTGAAAATTAGGTCGAGCGTGTGACCTGAAGCATGTGTGGGGGCACATACTAGTTGTTGTAGTCCTAATCCTTCCAGGTGGTCAATACAGGCGTCGGCGATCGCATCCTGTGAAGAGTTGGCCCAGAGATTGAAGATGTTTGCTGTTTAGGGTATAAGTGGAGATAAATTCCGTCAGTGATGCTAAAAGCTGCGATTTTTGGCTCGGGCGGCCTGTAGCAGAGTAGAATACGGATGGTCTCCTGGGGATTTGATTGCAGTTGTAGAGTAAGGGTTTCCATGAATGCAAGAGGATTTTGAAGGACTTGTTTAGTGATCGCAAGATGCGTCTTGTGGATCACCGCCAGGCCCCCTCCTCCGGATGGCAATGGAGGGAAGATTCACTGAATCCTCTCTCCTGGCTTTGGTCCAGAGAAAGGCAAAAAAAACCTGGCCGAGCTATGTCAATATGCTGGGGCAGGGAAAAAAAATCCTTCCTGATCCCTGAAAGGCGATCGGCAAAAACCCCGGATCAAATTCTGTAGGTTGTGAGGGGCAGGGGGTAGGAGATGTCTCTGTTGCTGGGGAGGTGTACCAAGATGGCCGCTGGCCTGACACTGAACCCAGGCCTGGGAGCTATCAGTGGGGTGGACTGGCAGCAGAGAGGCGGCTGGGTTGAGGGGGGTTTCCAGGGGTGAGGAGGGTATGCTGGGCAATCAGGGCAAAAAACTATGGGAAATAGTGTGCTGGGTATAGAGCGCCGTTAGGCCGCGGACAAAGCCGCGGTCTTTCTTAAGACGCGGCTGGCGCGGACCTAGCATAGGCTGGCGCGGATCGTTTGAGAAGGGGAAAGAAACGGGAACCAGCGGCGGGGGGGCGGGGGGTGGAGGGTGGAGGCGGCAAGGAAAGGATGCCTCAATGGTGGACAGTGGAGGGGGTGTAGCTGCCAGAAGGGGGGGATTTAATTGTCTGCCTCCTGGGATCAAATGCCACGGCTTGTCCTGAAAAGGACGGCCGCCCACAGTACCAGGGAGACAGATAGACTCACCTTCCAAAGGAGGGGAGGAATGCTGGAGAGAGGCTGGGGGGGGGAGGCCAGGTTCAGAAGCAGGCTGGAGCTGGAGCTGGGGCTGGGCTGGGCTAGGATGAAACCCTGCCTGCCTGCCTGTCTACCTCCTACGCCTGCCTGGAGCTATGACACACACGTTCCTACTCCTACAAGCGCCGCTTGTAGCTCCTGCTGCTAATCCGCCTACCTCACTGACTGACTGACTGACCAGTTGCAACGTAACACTGGCCGCTAGGTGGCGTTTCCGTCGATTTCTGCGTCGAATATGCAAATGAGCTAGATACGCGTATACCCGAACGTATTTGTGCCCCGTCATCGTAGTTTACGTCGTTTGCGTAAGCGTAAGGTTACCCCTGCTATATGAGGGGTAACCTTGCGTAGGTTCGGCGTACGCCATGTTAAGTATGGACGTCGGGACAGAGTCGTGTTTTTCCGTCGTTTGCGTAACTCGTTCTCAAATAGGGCTTTGCGTAAGTGACGTTCACGTCGGTTTCATTGACTTTTTGCAAAGTGATTTGGAGCATTTCGTTCGGCGCGGGGGCGCGCTTAATTTAAATACAAGAGGCCCACCTCCTTCCTACTTTGAATTACGTGGGCTTACGCCAGCCCATTTACACTACGCCGCCGCAAATTAGGGAGCAAGTGCTTTGAGAATACAGCACTTGCCCGTAAAAGCTGCGGAGGCGTAGCGTAAATGGGATACGCTACGTCAGAAGAAAAATACGCTGATCTACGAGAATCTGGCCCCTTGTTTTTTTTATACAATTCTCCTTTAAGGGGGCGTGGCATGGGGGGTGTCCTATGCCTGCATACTTTTGCTGATAGGTGTTCCTCATTCCCATCTCAAAAAGTTGGGAGGTGTGCAGCGGGGTGTGTCAGGACAAGTCTGGTCATTGGAGGAGAGTACAGTGGAAGGAAGCTATATGGTCTCTTTGTGGGATCTAGCATTATGGTAAAGAGCCGACCTAACTGATGGAGTGGTCCTGTGGCACCTTCCCTTCCTGATGCGCTATGTCTGTATCTATGTCACCCAGATGTTGGCTACCTTTGGGGACTTTTCTTTTGAATTTGGCCAATTTATGTGATCAGCTTTAGTTGTATTTATTGATTTAGTTATTTCGTTATTTATTTAACCTGACTTCTGATTCTCACATATGAAGTGGGGATATTCTGAAGAATTGTGGATATACAGTGTGTGTATTTATTTATAATGAATTGAATCTTTCATGAGATGGTATGTCATGAATTTTGTGCCGGGAGCGTGGTCTTAGCACAATAAGCGGTTTACACAGGGCAGCACAGGGCCGGCCCTATAATGGGACCGGGTGGTACCATGGGTACCAGGCGGCACATTTAGGGGAGCGGCTTTCTGCCGCCCCTACCAGCCCGTTCCGCTCGCTCTGCTGCCTGCAAGGAGCATGGCGCCAGGCTGCCGTGAGGACACTCGCAGCGGAAGCAGTCAGCGAGTGAGAAGGGCAGGCAGTCACTGCTGCCTCTCAGGAGCCCGGCGCCGCTGCTGTAGTGGTGACATGACAGGACACAGGAGCGGGCGGGCCATCCGTAGGGCTTGTCCGGATTAAACACGTGACATGTGCGTGAGTGACTGTGGGTGATCGTGATTCGCAGCCATCCGGAGTCCCGCCCCCTTGTCTGGCGCGCTGTTCCTTCTGACTGCCTGGGATGAGGTCTGTGACTGTCATCATCCGCTCTTCCACCCGCCCGTCTGTAAGCCTCCCCTGGCTGTCAGGCTCAGCAACCCCCGTCAGCAACACCACCCTGTCAGCAACCCCCCCTGTTTGCCCCCTCAATTTCAGCAAGCCCTCCCCTCTGTCAGCAACCCCCCATCATCCCCCCTCCCTGTCAACCCCCCTCTGTCAGGCCCCTCCCTGTCATCAACCCCCTTGTCAGTGCCCCCCTTCTGTCTGCCTGCCACTCTTTGTAAGCCATTCCACTCTGTCAGCCCGCCGCTCTCTTTAAGCCGCCCCCTGTCAGCCCACCCTTCTCTGTAAGCCACCCCCCTCTGTCAGCAACTCCATCTGTCAGCCCCCTCTCTGTCAGCAACCCCCCTCTCTGTCAACAACCCCCGTTAGCCACCCTCTCTGTCAGCAACCCCCCTCCATCAGCCCCTTTCTCTGTCAGCAACCCCTCTCTGTCAGCCCACCTTTCTCTATAAGCCACCCCTCTGTAAGCCCGCCCTTCTCTGTAAGCCTCTGTCAGTAACCCCCCTCTCTGTCAGCCCCCCTCTCTGCCTCTTTGTCAGCAACCCCCCTGTTAAACCCCCTCCCTGTCAGCCCCCCTCCCTGTCAGCAACCCCTCTGTTAGCCCCCCTCCCTGTCAGCAACCCCCTCGTCAGCCACCAACTCTGTCAGCAAACCCCCCTGTCAGCCCCCCTCTCTGTCAGCAACCCCCCCTGTCAGCCCCCTCCCTGTCATCAACCCCCCTTGTCAGTGCCCCCCTTCTGTCAGCCTGCCTCTCTCTGTAAGCCATTCCACTCTGTCAGCCTGCCACCCCCTGTCAGCCCACCCTTCTCTGTAAGCCACCCCCCTTTGTCAGCAACCCCCTCTCTATCAGCCTCCCTCTCTGTCAGCAACCCCATCTGTCATCCCCCTCTCTGTCAGCAACCCCCGTCAGCCCCCTCTTTGTCAGCAACCCCTGTCAGCCCCCCTCTATGTCGGCAACCCCCCTGTCAGCCCCCTCTCTGTCAGCAACCCCCCTCCATCAGCCCCCTTCTCTGTCAGCAACCCACCCCTGTCAGCCCGCCCCTCTCTGTCAGCCCACCCTTCTCTGTAAGCCACTCCCCTCTGTCAGCAACCCCCCTCTCTGCCTCTTTGTCAGCAACCCCCCTGTCAGCCCTGCTCTCTGTCAGCAGACCCTCTCTGTCAGCCCCCCCTCTCTGTCAACCCGCCCCTCCCCTCTGTCGCCTACCCCTTCCTCTGTCAGCTACCCCCTTCTATCAGCTACCCCCAAACAGCATGCAAACCCATCCTTTCTTCCCCCGCTCCAGCTGGGCTAATGTCCTGCAGCCAGGTCACACTGCACTGTCTGTGCACTCCCGAGACAGTGAATGGAGGGCCACATCTTTGCAGTGGCTCCTGGAAGGTAATGTTTTTTTTGTCTTGATGTAATGGAGGTCTCTATTTGGGGGGTGGGGCAGGCACTGTCTGATATTTAATCTGTTATTTTCTTCTCTATTTGTGGGGTGCCTGTGGATTGCTTTGAATTTTTTGGGCTTTTTTGTAATTAAAAGGTGCTGAAAGGGTTGTAGAATGCACAGTGGCACTTTGTGAACAGTTTGTATGGGGTTGGGTTCAGTAGAGCTGATTCAGGTTTTTGCCCTACTGACACCGTCCACTGCCCTACTGACACCGTCCACTGACCTACTGACACCGTCCACTGCTCTACTGACACCGTCCACTGCCCTACTGACACCGTCCACTGCTCTACTGACACCGTCCACTGCTCTACTGACACCGTCCACTGCTCTACTGACACCGTCCACTGCCCTACTGACACCGTCCACTGCCCTACTGACACCGTCCACTGCCCTACTGACACCGTCCACTGCCCTACTGACACCGTCCTCTGCTCTACTGACACCGTCCTCTGCTCTACTGACACTGTCCACTGCTCTACTGACACCGTCCACTGCCCTACTGACAGTTTTTATTTATTGTGCTATAAACAACAAAAAAACGACAATTTAAAAAAAAAAATATATATATATTTTACTTTTTGCTATAAGAAAAAACAAATTTCTTCATCAGTTTAGGCCAATATGTATTCTTCTACATATTTTTGGTACCAAAAAAAAAACACAATTAGCGTACATGGTTAGTTTGCGCAAAAGACATTGTGGCTGCCAGCAATGCACAGGTCCCTTTATACTCCTGGATACATGTATAGAGCCATGACAGGTCCTCTTTATACTCCTATATACATGTATAGAGCCATGACAGGTTCTCTTTATACGCCTTTATACATGTATAGAGCTATGACGTGCCCCCTTTAGCTATCATGATATAAAATAATGAATGTGGGGGCCTTTTGGTGGGCGTGATTTATTTGGGGGGGGGCAGCATTTCATTCTTGGTCCCAGGCAGCACAATGTCTTGGGCCGGCACTGGGGCAGCATATATGCATCCGCTCAGCGCGGAGGCCCACGCACCAAGAGGACGCATTTGTGCATTCAGCTGGCATGAAGAGGTTAAAGTGGTTGTATAGTAACTTTTATAACTTTTACCTACAGGTACGCCTATAATAAGGCTTATCTGTAGGTAAAAAGAATATCTCCTAAACCTGTACGGATTAGGAGATATTCCCCTTGCAATGGACCGTTGACTTCAGCAGCGCATGCGCATCAGGGATTCTCGGCTGAAAGCCCGGCAGACGCCGGACCTTGCCGGAAAGAAGTCTCCCGCGCCCATGCACAGGAGTGACAACATCGCAGCTCCAGCCACTCACAGCGCTGGAGCCACAATACCCGGAAGACACACCGAAAATGTCACCTCGCTCGACGTGGACCGGCTGGGATACCGACGCCTCGTTCTAAGGTAAGTATTTCATAATGAGCTAGTATGCAGTGCATACTAGCTCATTATGCCTTTTGCCTTACACGTCAGCATGCATACAACCACTTTAAAGGAACAACACACCTTTTTTGCGATTTTCTTTGCCTAGAAAAAATAATAATAATAAAAATGCCATAAATCTATCCCCTATTTTGTAGGCATTATAACTTTTGCGCAAACCAATCAATAAACGTTTATTGTGATTTTTTTTTTTTTAACAAAAATATGTAGAAGAATATGTATCGGCCTAAACAGAGTGGGCCGGATTCAGAAAGACTTTACGCCGGCGCATCAAAAGATACGCCGCCGTAAGTACAAATGTGCGTCGTCGCATCTTTGCGCAGATTCACAAAGCAAGATACGCCAAAAAACATGGCTTCTGTCGTCCAACGTAACTTGTCTACGCCGGCGCATAGTTACGCTGGACGCATTCGACGTTCCCATAAAAAATATGCAAATGAGTAAGATACGCCGATTCACGAACGTAGATGCGCCCGGCATATTAATATACGCGATTTGCGTAAGGCTTACGTCCGGCGTAAAGTTACCCCTGCTATATGAGGCATAGCTAATGCAAAGGTATGGGCCAGGGAACGACGCCGTCAAATTTTGCGTCGTTTACGTACTACGTAAATAGGGCTGGGCGTAGATTATGTTCACACGTCGTAGGCATTGCGCGCCGACATCACTTAGGGTTTTTTTTCAACGTGATTCTGAGCATGAGCGAGCATGCCCAGTTTAAGCAGCCATTCATTAGCATGGGGTCACGCTTAATTTAAATGCATTAAGGTAAAAAAACATCTCACAGCACCGCCCCCCCACCCCCGAGTCCCCGTTTTATTTACCTTACCGTTTGAAACTCCTGGGCGCGTTCGCGTCATCCTCTTCGATTCCCAGCCTGGCCGTTGATTGGCTAGGCTGGGCGGGGGGCGGAGCCGTGTGATACAGTCGGCGGTTATGGCCGCCGCTGTATCACGGGAGCGCGCTCGCAAAAGCTTTCCACCGTGCGAGCGCCCTCGCATGAAGATCGAAAGCTTTTGCGAGGAGGAGCCCAGACAGCCGCCGAGGGACCCCAGAAGACAGGTTTCCGGGCCACTCTGTGCAAAACGAACTGCACAGTGGAGGTAAGTATAACATGTTTGTTATTTTAAAAACAAAAAAATCCTGAGTTTAGTGTCCCTTTAAGTGGTAAGGGGGTAAATTTTCCAGGGCTGAAGTGGTTAACAGACACAAAAAAAAAAACTGGAAGCTGATTGGTTTCTTTGCTGTGCTGCACATTCCAGTTTTAGTTTGATGTATTGAGTATTGATATTCTCCAGGGGGATAAAAACCTTTCCAGCTTGAGAATAGGGTTGGGAATATTTTTCAACGAAGGCTTAGGTGAACTTAATATTTTACAATTACCAAATCTGGATAAAAAAAAAAAAAATATTAATAATTTATTTCTGTTTTTAAAAAAAATATATATATATGGAAAAACACTATCCATTCCCTTTAAGAACTGTGAAATGTTACAGTATCTGTAATAACTGAATTGAAGACTGGAATGTAAGCACTCAGTTCTTATTTGGCCTCTCCTCTTGATTAGTATAAGTGTACATGTCATCTAGCCGCATGAGAGCACATCACCGCGTCGCCCCGGAGTCCTGATTTCACCTGCGGAGAACGCTTTACAGGAAGCCATGTGACATGAAATGTTATTATGAGCTTCGCTTTCCATTACAACACAGGACCGGGAAAAGCTTTGCAAGCCGCCTGAAACGTTTCATATACAGTTCCCATATTGAAGGACGTTTACCTCTTCACATTCTCTTCAAATGCTCCACAGGGTCTAGCTGACGCCAGGACGTTACTTCTATTATTTTACTTGTTTGCTTCAGCAATCTATTAATAGTGGCCCAGAGGCCACATGTGACTCGCAGTAATACATAGTGATACATAGTTACATAGTTAGTCATGTCCATCTAGTTGGTCCATGTCCAAAGTTTGGTCCATCTAGTTCAACCAAAACAAAATAAAAAAATACAATCCCGTATACACCATCTTATAATCACAGTTGATCCAGAGGAAGGCGAAAAACCCCAGCAGAGCGATGATCCAATTTGCTATAACAGGGGAAAAAATTTCTTCCTGATCCCCCGAGAGGCAATCAGATTTTTCCCGGATCAACTTTACCTATAAATGTCAGTACGTTTAGGAAAGAATCCAGACCTTTCTTAAAGCAATCTACTGAAATGGCCAGAACCACCTCTGCAGGTAGTCTATTGCACATTTTCACAGCTGTTACTGTGAAGAAACCTTTCCGTAATTGGAGATGAGATCTCTTTTCCTCTAGACCAGGGGTCTCCATACTTTTAAATGAAAGAGCCAGTTTACGGTCTTTCCGACTTCAGGGGATTCTGACCAGTTGGGGTAGAAAATGCCCCAGGGCCGAGCATCAGTGAGAATAAACACGGCCACAGTGTTGGTGGGCAGTAGGAGGAGGAATATAGTGCTCCATCATTGCTATTAGTCTAAGGCCGCGTACACACCACTAAATAAATCCAATCAAATCGGTCTGACAGACCGTTTTGATCGGATTTGTCTGCTGGGATATATTGGTTTGATCGTGTACACACGATCAAACCAAAATCCCCGCCGGCAGACAGCGTGGTGACGTGGCGGTGACGTTGACGCCGCCACGTCACCGAACCAAGAAGTAAAATCCTTCTACGCATGCATCAAATGCATTCGACGCATGTGTGGACAGATATGTCCGCTGGTTACTGTACTAACCAGCGGACATGTCGGACGGACGGGTTCCCAGCATGCTTTAAAATTTGTCTGCTGGAAAAACCTGTCTGTCCGCCTGTACACACGATCAAATTTTTCTGCTGAAACAGTCCGTCGGACCATTTCCAGCAGATAAATTTGATCGTGTGTACGGGGCCTCAGAAGTAGTGCCCCATTGTTGGTTCCTTTGGGAGGAATAGTGCCTCATATCATTGGGAGCAATACTGCCCCAAGGGCTGGATGAAGGCTAGAAAATGAGAGTGGTTATATAATTATCAATCAGCTGCTGCACTTGTATGGTTCTAATCAGGAAAGTGGCAGGGTCTGCATCCCCTTAGACCTGATTTCCCTTTAGGAGTATCTCACAAAAAATGAAATTTCTGTTGCAGGAGATGCTCAAACTCAGACTTGTATCTTAGTGCAGACTTAAGTGAAGGCCAGATGTGTCTGAAACGGAATGGGTTTTGAGTCTCAGACTCCCACATTTAAATAGGAAAAACACATGTGTAGGAGAGCAGCGGCTGGACACCTGACAAATTTGCAATATGGGATGATTCCTCCAAGGTTTTTTTAGCTGCCAAGTAAATTGATCAAAAAGTTCTAACTGTTTGCAAAATGTTAAAAAAAATAAAATAAACGAATGGATCCCCAAAAAGCCCCAGGTCTCGTATTTCTTATTTAGAACTATTAGCCCCGAGCCCATATGCCTCGGGGCTTCATACCTCAGCAGTGTAAACATCCAGTGACTGGTGGGCAAGCCAGGGGTGTGCGGCCACAGTGAGAGTGGAGCTGTCAAAACGAAGCACTGATGATGGAGATGGGCGGGGTCGATATGCAGGGCCCCGTCAATCCCCGACATCAGTGCTTAGATTTGGTAGCTCCACTCTCACTGCGGTCGCACGCTCCGATACCAATATGCGGGGGCCCTTCTTCCAGTGCATAAACAAACTGCCTGTATACTGCTGTCACATCATTACTTGTGGTATCTCTTCCGATAGCGGGGAGCAGTGATTGTAAGTTCTTCTCTGTGCTTATCACTGCTCAGACAGCTGGTCTTGTATCCACCCTTTGTCATGACTGGAAGGCTTCAGAAACCTGTGAGAACCTAGCAATGGACTCTTCCAACAGCCAACAGCCAATAGGCAGTCATGACGGTGTCAATGTAGACCAGACCCTCCATCAGGGCTGTCTTTAACACAGGGCAAAAGGGGAAGCTGCCCTTGGCCCAATCATTAATGTGGAGACTAAAGCAGCTGCCCTTTAAGTCCACACTACCTGTAAATAGTTGATAAGTGGATTCGGGAGGGCTCAAGAAATTGTTTGCCCAAGGTCCAATCAATATTATAGACAGCCCTGCCCTCCATCACCACAAAAGAAAGACGACTCAAGACCTGGCGTGTCATGCGACCAGAGTTTTAGGTAAGTCATTGGGGTTATGTAGGTAGATTTGTTTTAAAAATAAAAAATATAGATTAGGTACACGGAGTGGAGAGGAATGGGAAATGTTCTTCTTCTTGGAGAAGAGGTTTATGCATAAGCCAAGCAGAGGAAATCTAATTTGCATAATTGAATTTAATAATGATGGTAGAAGTAATTATAGCAGTGGCAATGCCAAGGTAGACATCCAAAATGTATTTTGTTTTTCCAAAAAATGATCGCAACCAAACTGCTACAGAGGTTAGCATGATCCAATATGTGGCAATGGTCCTTTATGAGTAACATTTTGTTAATGATATAACATAACCCCATGGAGAGCTGTATGATATAAAAAAATAACATTCCCCACTTTGGCTGGACACTGATGAATGCATTTTCAATTCAAATGGAGAATAATTCTTTGGGACATTTTTTCACAGACGTTACAGATGGCCTTACATTTCTAGACTCTTGGCAGTCCTGGAAGGTAAGAGTAGTAGCAGGTTTAATGGTGGCAGTAGCAATAGTACTAGTAGTAGCAGAACTTTTGGTGGTGGTTTTAGTAATAGACATATCAGTGGTGATGGTAGTGTAGTAGTAGTCAGTGGCAGCTGGTGCTCAACATTTTTGGGTGGGTGCAAACAAACCGAAAAAAAAAACATCAATTGCAGCCACTGTGCCCATCAAACGCAGCCACTGTGCCCATCAAACGCAGCCACTGTGCACATCGATTGCAGCCACTGTGCCCATCAAACGCAGCCACTGTGCCCATCAAACGCAGCCACTGTGCACATCGATTGCAGCCACTGTGCCCATCAAACGCAGCCACTGTGCCCATCAAACGCAGCCACTGTGCCCATCAAAAGGAGCCACTGTGCGATCAAACGCAGCTACTGTACCCATCAATTGTAGTAGTCAGTGGCGGCTGATGCTCAGAATTTTTGGGTGGGCGCAAAAAAACAGAAAAAAAACATCAAATGCAGCCACTGTGCCCATCAAGTGCAGCCACTGTGCCCATCAATATATATATATATAAATATATATATCTATATATATATATATATATATAAATATATATATCTATATATATATATATATATATATATATATATGCACACGCAGGCGTGTTTACATTTTCAGGCGCACACCCTAATGCAATGGGCTGCACACACCCATGGCTGTAGCTCTACTGGTTGTAGAATTACCAATTTTAGAAAGTGGCAGAAGTAATATTAAGGCCGGGTTCACACTGGTCTGACAAATGCTCCGACATTGGGAGCTCATGTCACATTACGTGTGAAAATCTATGTTTCCCTATGGGAGCCATCTTAACTGGTCCGACACAAGTCGGTCCGACTTTGATAAATGCTCCCTACTACTACTTTGGTCCTACATTGATCCTACTTCAGCCCATTGAATATCATTGAAGTTGGATCAAAGTAGGACCCTTGTCCTTACCATCCGACGGATCAAAGCAGTATCCTGTTCATGAAAGTTGAATGGATGTAGGATCAATGTAGGACCAATGTAGGACGCATGTCGCAGAGCAAAGTAGGATGAAAGTCGTACTACTGTGTAGTATAGTGTGAACACAGTCTTAAGATGGTAGAAGTAGTAGTATTAGGCCGGATTCACACTTGTCCGACAAACGCTCCGACATTGGGAGCTCATGTTGCATGACGTGTGAAAATCAATGTTTCCCTATGAGAGCTGTCTTAACTGATCCGACACAAGTCTGTCCGACTTTGAAAATGCTCCCTGTACTACTTTGGTCCGACTTTGATCCTACTTCAGCCCATTGCATATAATTGAAGTCGGATCAAAGTAGGATCCTTGTCCTAACCATCCAACTTTTGACATCTGACATGTGATTACAGCACCAGTAAAAGGAATTTATCTTACTCTGGGATTGTTTTGATTGGTCAAAGGACAAGTCAGACTATCACAAGGTCGAATAAAAGTAGTATCCTGTTTGTGAAAGTCGGATGGATGTCAGACTAATGTAGGACCGATGTAGGACTGATGTCGCAGAGCAAAGTAGGATGAAAGTGGTATGAATGTCGTGTCATATCAGTGTGAACCCAGCCTAAGTAAGGGTAGGTAGTGATAGTAGTAGCAAAACAAGTGGTTGTGGCGTTGGTAGTAAAAGTACCAGTGGTGCTGGTAGTAGTAGCAGTACAAGGGTTTGGTAGCAAAGTCCATAAAGCCGCCCCCCTAATCCATGCGCCTAACCCCTAATCTACATGCAGGGAGCCGGACGCATGGATTCCAATAGGGTTTTTTTTTTTTAGAAGCACATGATTAGATCCTGAGGCTCTGATTCACCTAAAAAAAGTGTGGGCTCGGGGCGCAGAGCCCTACACCCTGAGCCCATCCAGTTGTGTGACAATAGAAAATAAATATTTACTCTTGTCTTCCTGATTCTCCTCAGATTATAATTTGGAGCTATCCCTAATTAATGTTTTTAACCCTAAAATCTGTAGGTAAAATTTTAATTAACCCCTTATTATTTTTATAAACTTATTTCCTCCCTTACCTTTTTTTTTACCCATTTTAAATTCATATTCGTTTTTGTAGAGCAGAATTAAGGAGCTCCGGAAGCTAAACTTTTGATATATGTGATCGTGTTTCTGCGCCAAATCAAAGAAAAAAAAGTTTTGCACCAAAAACACGCCTTTTAAAGCGGTTGTAAACCCGCATCAAATTTCAATTTTTTTTCTCCTGCAAGGCAAAAGCCATAATGAGCTAGTATGCACCGCATATTAGCTCATTATGAAATACTTACCTCGTAAAGAGGAGAAGAGAACTTACCTGGTCCACGCCGAGCGAGATATCATCTTGACTCGGCGTGTCTTCCGGGTATCGCCGCTCCAGCGCTGTGATTGGCTGGAGCGGCGATGACGTCACTCCCACACATGCATGCGAGAAATCCGGCCAGCGTCTGGCGGCGGCCGGTCCTTTCGCCGTAGATCCCCCTGCGCATGTGCCGCTGCAATCAGCGGCGCATTGCGAGGGGAATATCTCCTAAACCGTACAGGTTTAGGAGATATTCTCCTTACCTACAGGTAGGCCTTATTATAGGCTTACCTGTAGGTAAAAGTCTAAAAAGTGGGTTTACAACCACTTTAAAATTTGGAGCTATCCCTAATTAATGTTTTTAAACTGTAGGTAAAATTTTAATTAACCCCTTATTATTTTTATAAACGTATTCCCTCCCTTACCTTTTTTTTTTGTTTGTTTTACCCATTTTAAATTCATATTACAGTAAAACCTTGGATTGCGAGGATAATTTGTTCCAGAAATATGCTTGTAATCCAAAGCACTTGTATATTAAAGCATTTTTTTTTTACAGGGTATAAAAGAGAAGAGAGGCACCTCTAAGGCCGCGTACACACGATCAAATTTATGTACCGTTTCAGCAGACATCTCCGATCGCGTGTACGGGCTAGCGGTCATGTTTTCCCAGCGGACAAATTTCAAAGCATGCTTTGAAATTTGTCCGCCGGAGACATGTCTGTCGGATATGTCCACTGGTTAGTACACTAACCAGCGGACAGAAATCTCCGCGCATGCGTCGGACAGAAATCTCCGCGCTGCCCCGCCTCTGCACTGCCTCCTGGCGTGGTGGCCATCTGTAAACCCGGGGGCTGAGTTGTCAGTCCGCCCCTGCATTTTACTTCCTGGATTGGTGATGTGGCGGCGTCAACGTCACCGGCACGTCACCGCGTCCTCAGCCCGAGGGGATTTTCGTCCGATGGTGTGTACACGCCATCGGACCAAAATCCGATGAGACATGTCCGCTGCAAATGGTCCGTCGGACATGTTTCAGTGGACATGTCTCATCGTGTGTACGCGGCCTGAGTGTTGCAATAAGTTGCTAAATGTTGTACCTTCATTAAATGTAACCGTATTGCTACACTTAGAGGCGCCTCTCTTTTTTTTTATATACTCAGTTGTGATATGACGCTACTCTTATATCAAGACATCGCTTGTATATCAAGGCAAAATGTATTAAACCATTTTGCTTGTCTTGCAAAACGCTCTCAAACCAAGGTTTTACTGTAGTTATATTTGTTTTTGTACAACAGAAATAAGAAGCTTGGGGAAGGGGGGCTAATTTCATGAAATTTCATGAAATTTGTGATTGTTTATTTTGTAGTGCCAAAAAACAAAACAAAAAATTTGGCCCAAAAATGTGACTCTAAAGCCGGGGTCTCCAAACGTTCTAAACAAAGGGTCGGTTTACGGCGCTTCAAACTTGATGGGGGCCGAACCATACCAGTGGGAGTAAACAATGCCCTATCTTCGATATTAGGAGGATGACTAGTGCCCCATTGTTGTTGTCAGTGGGGGGAATAGTGTCCCATCATTGGTATTAGTGG
The DNA here is from genome assembly GCA_029574335.1 of Rana kukunoris. NCBI lineage: Eukaryota > Metazoa > Chordata > Amphibia > Anura > Ranidae > Rana > Rana kukunoris. The sequence goes on along the minus strand of CM056053.1, from coordinate 448,044,715 downwards.
GAGGAATAGTGTCCCATCATTGGTATTAGTGGGAGGAATAGTGTCCCATCATTGGTATTAGTGGGAGGAATAGTGTCCCATCATTGGTATTAGTGGGAGGAATAGTGTCCCATCATTGGTATTAGTGGGAGGAATAGTGTCCCATCATTGGTATTAGTGGGAGGAATAGTGCCCTATCATTTGTATCAGTGGGAGGAATAGTGTCCCATCATTGGTATCAGTGGGAGGAATAGTGCCCTATCATTGGTATCAGTGGGAGGAATAATACCCCATCATAGGTATCAGTGGGAGGAATAGTGCCCTATCATTTGTATCAGTGTGAGCAATAGTACCCCATCATAGGTATCAGTGGGAGGAATAGTACCCCATCATTGGTATCAGTGGGAGGTATAGTGCCTCATCATTGGTATCAGTGGGAGGAATAATACTCCATCATTGGTGTCAGTGGGTAGAGTAGTGCCTTATTGTTGACGTCAGTGGTAGGAATTATGCCCCAACGTTGCTGACAGCGGGGGAATAATGCCCCACGGGCCGGATAAAAGCACACAAAGGGCCGCGTCAGGCCCTCGGGCCGCATCAGGCCCTCGGGCCGCAGTTTGGAAACCCTTGTTCTAGAGCATTTTTAAATGGGCCAGATTGTTGAATAAAATGTGTAGTTAACCCCAAAATACATAATTAAAATTTTAGCTACTTTTTTTGAAAATTTGTAACACTTTCATTCCCATGTTTTTGTATTATTATTTAAATATTAGCTTTTGTAGCACCAAGGATCTTGGGGGGGGGGGGGGCACTTTGACCTCCTTGCCCTTGGTGCCAGAGAACCCTGTCCCAGCACTGTATACAAGGAACTAAATATTTTAGTTATCCCAGAAAGGAACACACACTGTGTACCCCTGATAGCCTCGCATTGCAGGCCATGTGAAGAGCAATGGCTGAAGCGCAGGATAAGCTTACTTCAAGTGAACTTGAAACCACAATGCAGAAGGTGCTTGGAGAGATTGGGGGAAAGTTGTTTTTTACTGTTGCTAACCACAGGCTGTTGTAATATTAATTCTCAGAAAAGATCGAGACAAGGAGCTACAAGGTAGAATCTCTACGCTCGTCACCCTTTTCTTCAACTGTCACCCAATACCCTGCGGATTACATAACCGGGAACCGGCTGACGTGGCAGTCGGCTGCTTAATTAATCGCTCTCCTTTCAAAGTTTGCGGCTCTTAAATTGATAACAATGTTTCCTGCAGAATAGGGAAGAAGGTTGCCCAAGGGGAATACACATGTGTCTTCCTTTGAAACGATCGTCTTCCAGATTTAGACTACTACATAAAATGAATAGGCCAGTGCGCCAGAACTAACCTTTTAGGTATGGGTGGCAGCGGCGGCTGGTGCTCCAAATTTTTGGGGGGGAGAAAACAAACTGAAAAGTTCTGGGAAAAAAAAAGCATCAATTGCAGCCACTGTGCCCATGAAACGCAGCCACTGTGCCCATGAAATGCAGCCACTGTGACCATCAAATGCAGCCACTGTGACCATCAAATGCAGCCACTGTGACCATCAAATGCAGCCACCGTGCCCATGAACCGCAGCCACTGTGACCATCAAATGCAGCCACCGTGCCCATGAAACGCAGCCACTGTGCCCATGAAATGCAGCCACTGTGCCCATGAAATGCAGCCACTGTGACCATCAAATGCAGCCACTGTGACCATCAAATGCAGCCACCGTGCCCATGAAACGCAGCCACTGTGCCCATGAAATGCAGCCACTGTGACCATCAAATGCAGCCACTGTGACCATCAAATGCAGCCACCGTGCCCATGAACCGCAGCCACTGTGCCTATCAAATGCAGCGACTGTGCCTATCAAACGCAGCCATTGTGCCCATGAAATGCAGCCACTGTGACCATCAAACGCAGCCACTGTGCCCATGAAATTCAGCCACTGTGCCCATCAAACGCAGCCAATGTGCCCATCAAACGCAGCCAATGTGTCCATCAAATGCAGCCAATGTGCCCATCAAATGCAGTGAATGTGCCCATCAAACGCAGCCACTATGCCCATCAAACGCAGCCACTATGCCCATCAAATGCTCAAACTGTGCCCCAAGTGTTGGCACTGTGCCCCAAATGCAGCCACTGTGCCCATAAAATGCAGCCACTGTGCCCATCAAATGCAACCACTGTGCCCATCAAACGCAGCCACTGTGCTCATCAAAGGCAGCCACTGTGCCCATCAAATGCAGCCAATGTGCCCATCAAATGCAGCCAATGTGCGTATCAAACGCTCCCACTGTGTTGGCACTGTGCCCCAAATGCAGCCACTGTGCCCATAAAATGCAGCCACTGTGCCCATCAAACGCAGCCACTGTGCCCATCAAACGCAGCCACTGTGCCCATCAAAGGCAGCCACTGTGCCCATCAAATGCAGCCAATGTGTCCATCAAATGCAGCCAATGTGCCCCAAGTGCTACCACTGTGTTGGCACTGTGCCCCAAATGCAGCCACTGTGCCCATAAAATGCAGCCACTGTGCCCATCAAACGCAGCCACTGTGCCCATCAAATGCAGCCACTGTGCCCATCAAAAGCTCCCATTGTGCCCCAAGTGCTACCAATGTGCCCCAAATGCTGCCACTATGCCCAATGTGCTGCCACTGTGCCCCATGTGCTGCCACTATGCCCCAAGTGCTGCCACTATGCCCCATGTGCTGCCATTATGCCCCAAGTGCTGCCACTGTGCCCCAAGTGCTGCCACTATGCCCCAAATGCTGTCACTATGCCCTATGAAATGTATTTCCAAAAAGCTATTGCTAATTGCCTACAGCATTCAGACCCCATAGCAGCGACATGGTCTTCTAGGAGTGTGTTCATACCCTTACTGCAAAGAAAGGAAAAATATATATATATATATATATATATATATATATATACAGCACAGTGGCTTGGTGATTAGCGCATCTTGCTTTGCAGGACTAGGGTCATAGGTTAGAATCCCAACCAGGACACTACCTGCGTGTTCTCTCTGTTACAACACAGTGGCTGGTGTGGGATGAAATGTCTGCAGTGTTGATGCGTGCATTATATTATTTTTGATAACTTTATTGAAATGTCACACAGTGACATATGATTACGCTATATCGGCGGCTGCACAGTGCTTGACGGTGGACTGCCATACTTTTTGTTTAGACCACACCACCGCAATAGGATGATGTGAACCAGGCAAATATGAGACAAGGCTGCATTGGAATAACCACCCAATGCAGTCCATGGCACCTACAGTAGTGTGAACAAGCCCAAAAAAACCAATAAGCGTATATTGATTGGTTTGCGCAAAAGTTATAGGGCCAGATTCTCAGCAGAGTTACGTTGGCGTATTTTGAGATACTCCGCATTACTTCTAAGAAGCGCCAGGCGTATCTATTTTCTGTATTTCGAAAACAAGATACGCCGGAATTTTGCTTAGATACGAGCGGCGTAAGTCTCTTACGCCGTCGTATCTAAGTTGCATATTTACGCTGGACGCTAGGTGGCGCTTCCGTCGTTTAGCCGCGTCGTATATGCAAATGAGCTAGATACGCCGATTCCCAAACGTAATTGCGCCCAGTCGTCGTATTTTACGTCGTTTGCGTAAGCGTAAAGTTACCCCTGCTATATGAGGGGTAACTTTCCGTATGCAATGTTAAGTATAGACGTAGATTTTTACGTCGTTTACGCCGTTAACGTAAGTCGTTCACGAATAGGGATTTGCATAAGCTACGTTCATGTCGAAAGCATTGACTATTTGCGACGTGATTTCGCGCAGTTCAAAAAAAGCGCCAAAAACGTGGGGTCACAATACATTTACATAAAACACGCTCACCTCTTCCACATTTGAATTACCCAGGCTTACGCCGGGCCATTTATGCTACGCCGCCGTAACTTAGGACGCAAGTGCTTTGAGAATACGGCACTTGCGTCCAAAGTTGCGGCGGTGTAGCGTAAATAGGATACGCTACGCCCCGCTGGCATTTACGTAAACATACGAGAATCTAGCCCATAG